>OX388153.1:10914379-12260779 GCA_947579745.1 Apocheima hispidaria | reverse complement strand
CAAAAATCCATCTAGCTTTAGGTCCCCTTGTTATATCTGTGTCCACCCACTACGAGTACGGGGTTGCCGTATCGAGGCGCGGTAAACATCGCAGTTAAATAATTGCACAGATTACCGTTTAGTGGCAAAAAAATACTTTATTATCTACCAATTGAGTACAAAAACAAACGTCTGTGAAACTTACACTCACACCACAGAAATCTACAAAAACATAAATATATAAATTAAACGAGCTAAACATTTTTGAACCCCACTTAATTTTTTTGAATTTTTGTATGATTTTGCGAATATATTTATGTTATATGATAGAAATTCAATGTTTGTTTTAGAAAAATACTGTGATGCTATCGCTTTTAGCGATTAGGCCGCCAATTGTTACAGTAGTTTTAAGTAGATTTTTGTAATATGTATGTAATTTCTGGAGTAACAATAAATAGTTATCAATCAATGATGGTTAAGATGGCGGGTACGATAAAGGAATCTATCCACTTTTCAACTCCGCGCCCGACCAGCGCCGCCTCACCTCTCAGCCGTGTTATTGAAAAACGGAGTTATAGTACAGGACTTAAGGTCCATTTTAGAATTGTAAGCAAAAATAGGTCCACTCGACATTGACTTCGATCTTTTGACTTTGATCGTCAAATCTAAAAATAGACTTTAAGTCGCATAGTATAACTCTGTTTTTCATTAACACGATTGTGAGGTGAGGCGGCGCTGGTCTTGCACGGAGTTGGATATCGGACGGAATCCTTGAATATACATACTCAATACTCAATACTCAATGATTTATTGCGACATATATGTACATCGGCGCGCGTAATGACTTTAATGATAGCTATGACTTAGGACTATCAAACAAAACTTGTTAATAATGATTATGAACATTCTTCATAGCTATGACCTGATCCCCGATCAAAATGAGGTAAGCTTTGCACTTGCTGTTGCCACTGGCTTTCGAGCAAGTCCATCTGGTCTTGAAACTCTGACTGGGCAGCTTGTTGTATCTGTGACCTCCTAGCAGCACTACAGGGTTCCCGAAGCGAGAAGTCGTAAACACTGGAACTAAATTTAACATGGTGAAACGTGGTCCTTGACTTCTGGCCTTTTGGAGAAACTCAGAGTCATACAGCGGGCAATAGAGAGAGATACTCTCGGAGTTTCTTTGCGCGATAAAATCCGAAACGAGGATATTCGCCGAAGAACCAAAGTCACCGATATAGCCCTCAGAGTTTGCAAGTTGAAGTGGCAATGTGCGGGCAGGCCACATCACTCGAAGAACCGATAACCGATGGGGAAGAAAGGTTCTTGAGTTGCGACCATGAACCGGAAGACGAAGCGTAGGCAGGCCTCCCACTAGGTGGACCGACGATATTTATAGATATTCCACCTAGTGGGAGGCCTGCCTACGCTTCGTCTTCCGGTGTGTGGTCGCCACTCAAGATCCTTTCTTACCCATCGGTTATCGGTTCCTCGAGTGATGTGGCATGCCACTTCAGCTTGCAAACTTTGAAAGCTATATCGGCTATTTACTAATATTTATTTGATATTGTTTTCGGCATTAGTTAAATAATCAAACGTTCCAAAATTAGTTTTATTTAAAATTCTAATTAAATCAAATTTTAATTCAAAGATTCTAATCACACTAATATTATAAATGCGAAAGTTTGTTTGTAAGTGTATACTTAAGTATGTAAGTGTGGTTGTCCCCGTTCAACTCTGTAACGGCTGAACGGGTTGAATGAAATTTGGTATTTTTTTTTTTTTTTATTTTTTTTTTTTTATTTTTTTTTAGTATGGACGTAGCTTACGCCCTGGATTAACACATAGGCTACTTTTTATACCTGAAACATATTTGGCTTATGTAGAATAGCGGGTGAAACCGCAGGCCGCAGCTAATATTATGATAATTATGTTCAATTATTTATTGTGGCTGATCGAATAATCCAAAGCATTTAAAAAATAAAAATAAAGCATTCTATAAAGTAGGAAAAAAATGCATATGTAGTAAAATACATTTATTAGTGAAAATTGTATTAAAAATTTAATATGGAGGTATTAAATATTCCACGCACTCAAAGCTAAGTGCAGTGCCTGAAACAAAAAATATATAACATCGTTTCTGTTTCCGTCCTGTTATCCGTGACTTCGTTCGCGTAAACGATATAAAAATATGAAATAGCCTATATCCGTCTCCGATCCTTAAGCTATATATATGCTATAATTCAGGTTGATCCGTTTAGCCGTGAAAACGCGACAAACACCCAGACAGAGACAGCGTTACTTTCGCATTTATAATATTAGTTAGGATAGCTATAAGCCAAAACAAAAATTGTGTCGACGTGCTTGCTACGAGTAGGTCCTCGGTTTTGATGAATTCAAACACCATACTACTAACTCTTGCTGCACATTTCGATCCTCGTCATTTTACGTAATAGCTATAAGTGATAACGTGTGTTTAAAACAGTGATTACTTCATCGTATGCTGTGATGACGAACGCATTCCAATTCAAAGAGTGTTTCTTTCTGCCACCACGTCCTGTGCTCTTTACATTTATGATATTTGTTGCACCGATGCCCATCATAGAGGGAGTGTTTTAACGGGGAATTCCGGGTACTCGGTGCATTACGCTACACGAAAAATTAGTAATGGCAGTTTTTGATAACTCTTTCGTGGACTGTTTCTGCGATTTGTATGAAATATACATTTCATACAAATATTATACGGCTTTGGAAGTGCTGCCGTATGCCGTATATTTGAAGCGTAGAGTGCCTAAAAGCCGCGTAATATGACAATTGCCACATGGAGAACAACACTGATGGCCATTTACCTCGATGGCAAGTCGACCTTTGGTGTTACGATCTGACGTAACGAACGTCAGATGTCGCTCTGAAACAGTATTTCTGCGGTTTTGGCATTAAGAGTAATATTTGGCGTCGTGATTGTGTGTCTCCACCGTCCTTATTATTTCATTTTCGTAAGTGATAAGAGCGGCTTTGCAAGACCCGACTCCGCCGTGCGAGGTACAGATCCACCTGATTTTGGGTCCTTTGCAGCTGAGTTGCTTGTTGTATCTGTATCCCATCCACTGTATCACGGGCTTACCAAAGCGAGATGTGGTGAACTTTGGAACTGAAAATAGTTAATTGGGGTAGAATAATAAAAAGAGCACACGAAGATCCGATCTGTTATTGATTTAAAGTATTTATCAGAGTTAATAATGAAATCAAAAATTTAGGATAGTGAAAAAATTGCTCATGCATAATTGCATATACAAGAAATGGACCGTAGATAAAATTAAACAGTGTTTTTCATTTATTAAATAGCCATATTGTTACTTTGGTGTATTATTCTAATAAACCTACTTGTTCATAATATCAGAAATATTTGAAAGAAATGTTTGTGATATCTTTTAATTTGACGGAAGTCGACTAATAACAGAGCAAAAAATTAGTTTTTATTATTGCTTTCGCCAAAAAAACTAAATTTTCCACGAAACGTTTGTAATCCTATCATAAACAGACACATTATACACTTTTTGGAAATTCACACTAACTGATTTTATATCAGTTAAAATAATGTGAAAATTTACATGTCGCGTGTCAGTACCGGTGGTGTGGACGGTTTTTGTCACGCGTACAATTGTCACGACGATAGACCCGTCCCGAGCGCCCGAAGTAACTGTTGTACGGCGTAGCAAGCTATACAAGTGTGGACGCTGATGCCTGTGCTGTTACGCATTAACATCACGTGTCACGAACCGATCCTTCAACGTCCGTCTTTTCTAAAAATGTCCGAGCAAGCTGCATGTGGACGCTGATGTCTGTGCTGTTACGCATTAACATCAAGTGTCACGAATCAATCCTTCAAAGTCGGTCTTTTCAAAAAAAAACTGAGCAAGCTACAAGTGTGGACGCTGGTGCCTGTGCTGTTACGCATTAACATCACGTGTCAGAAAACGATCCTTTAAAGTCGGTCTTTTCAAAAAATGTCCGAGCAAGCTACAAGTGTGGACGCTGATGTCTGTGCTGTTACGCATTAACATCACTTGTCACGAACCAATCCTTCAAAGTCGCTCTTTTCAAAAAATGTCCGCTATTATCCGCGTGACCAGGAGACGTCCACGTTTGCTTTTATGTCACTCGTACGAGTGCCCCAGAGTGCCGAATGCGAGTTTTTGTAATTGCGCTTACTATTCGATCGCGTTTATGTTAACTAGGATTTGTATGAAGTAAGAGCAGTGCCATCTAGATGACGCTAGACGGCCCTGGTCTTATTTCATAAAATTTTCTTATTCTATCAGATATCTGGTTCCCATAGTACAAGCTTGCTTAGTTTGGGGCAAGATGGCGCTGTGTGTGAATAACGTCCAACAAAAAAAATAAAAACTATATAAATAAGTTAACGTTAACGCGATCGAGTATCAAACGCATTTGGAAAAAGTCGCACTCGGTACTTTTTGTCATTGCTACGGTCACGGCACGACGTACATTCGCCCGCTCCTCCGCCCCATTGCGCCCCCGCACCTCTCTCGCTCGCTCGTTCGCACAGCGGCCACTAGAGGGTGATCGAAACAGAAATAAATATCTGTCGCGTATTTCACCGCACATGTTACGAGACCCTGTCAGTAACCGTCCACATTTAGCGTAACAAATCCGTGGTGATATTGCGCAGTCCGGTCCGACGCACACAAGTTTGGACACACCTTAAGTTGGGTTCCTTGTCTCTGGTTTATAGATGATATGATGACGCACAATAGTTCTCAAATAAATATAAATAATACGGAGATTGTCCGTTAGAGCTCTGTCCCCTTATTTTGACTCTGCACATATCTGAAAAGTTAAAAAAAAAAGATCTGTTTTGAAGAAAGAAAACAAACTTTTCGAGTACTTTCCTTCTTCATCGCCAAAAAAAAAAACAAAAATTGTTTTATAACATTGTAGTTGACAGTTAATTTTTTTAAATGTCACTCACTGTTTTTTTTTCTTCAAAAATGTTATAAATGTGTGAAATAGATGCCCGGGAGCGCGACGTCAAAAGGGAGCTTCGTGATTATGTTCGTGAAGCACTTGCAATATTTGTTCTTCAAGAGTGACAATTATTGCTCTACACTGATTAGTTCCTTGCCTCGTACAGATCCACCTAAACTTGGGCCCCTTGGTCCGCGCGTACTTGTTGTAGCGATACCCATTCCACTGTATCACACGGTTTCCGTTGCGGGACGTCGTGAACACTGGACCTGAATATTAAATCGACGCGTTGTTAGAATATTATTATTTAAGCAGCTGCGGATTACTAATAATAACACTTATGTTACGGACGGGGCGTGACGTCAGCCTAAAGCCCGCCATTGCCAAGCCAAGCCAAGCTGACCCAATGCTGACGCAAGGACCCTCGGGCAAGTCTTTTATTTTTATTTATTTTTATTATTTATAGGCTTGCGATTGACTGCCATCACGTCTGATGTTAAACGAAGATGGAGCCTACGATGGAGCACGCTTGCCTAGAAGAAACCGATTCACTCGCGATTTGAAGACACCCAGATTATAATTATCAGGAAAAACCCACTCGGGCAGCGCATTACACTGAACAGCAGTTCGAATAAAGAAAGTGGAATCAAACCTTTTCGTACGAGTTTTTGGTGTATCAACCATGAAACAGTTCCGCTTTTTCGAGGTCTTGGCTGTCCGATAGAAGAATGGGCAGGGGGGAATAAGATCAAGCAAATCCGAAGCACACTCCCCGAAATGCATCCTATAAAATACCGAAATACTAGTTACTTCTTCGTCTGATGTCTCTTTTCGCTGTGAGAGCCCAAGCCGAGGTTCGTACCGCAGCGGTGCCCTTGCGCTATTCACCCCTGCGCTTAACAATAGCCAACCCAACGCCATACCATATGCTTTCGCCAAACGTCCGGCAAAGCTGTAGAGGCCGGTAGAGGCCAACATCCAAAAAAAATACTTTTGTATTAATTATTTTCTAATTAAACAAACTTATCGTTACTCTGAGTGTTTCGTATTTCATCCCGTCAGACTCGGGCCCAGAACAGATATTTAAACACCTGGCCGCTCGGGTATTGAACCCGGGACCTTCTACTCATAAGGCAGACGTGCAGCCAACTAAAGTAAGAGGCCTAGATTGCTACTTTTTACCCGTCTGACCAACAAGGAGGATAATGTTTCTGGGGTGTTTGTAACTATGTGAGTAATATAATAATTATATTTGTGTGTTATTTATATTACATGCTGTTTGCTCATATCCCAAATTCTTGTTTCGAATTGAGTACCGAATGTTTCTGCCATATATTATAAAAATGGGTCTGTAAATGACGCTGTAGCAAACTTCTCCAACCAACCAAAAATCGCCAACGACTAAAAATTGTTGAACCTGTATCCCAAATTTCATCAAGATTAGTTGTAAAATACGACCTTTACGCGAGTACCAACATACGGACAGATGAAGGCAACAAGCTGGCAAATTTCGCCAGTTAAAACAGACACATCGTTCGCATCGCTCGAAAATAAAAACATTAAGTGGTCACTAGTTTGTCGTCGCGCATATGATAGGGTTCCGTAGACATCAAGTTGTAAAACAGTTATCGTTTTTTGTACTGTAATAAATAATTTAAAATGATATCATACAGTATATAAATATTTTGAATAACTATAATATTAATGTTGAAAAACATTTCTTAAATTGAGATCTGTTGTCTAATGGAGATATCCAGAGGTACATCCGTCAGACAACATTTTAAATTTTGGGTTCATGATTATGTTGGTTCTGCAATTGCACTATATCATTATATACAGTAACAAGTACGGCTTTACATAGCGTAGATACATGCTTTGTGCAAATCCATCTGAACTTGGGTCCCTTTTGCTTAGGGTATTTGTTGTACCGGTACCCGTTCCATACCATTACAGGGTTCCCTCTGCGAGTGGTCTCGACAACCGGATCTGAAATTAGTATGCGATCCCTTGAGAGCCAGTTGCCAACCCAGCCAAAACGTTTTTGACCTCAACGTCATTCATGAAAAACTTAAAAAAAATCTAACATTAAAAGTGAAACCTGAAATAGTTACTGTTTAGACTCAGTTGTATCTTACTTTTTATAACCACATTTTTAATAAGTCACTTTCTGGTCTGTCTGTTTATTTACTTGTTTGTCTGTTCGGCACAACATTTTCAATCGAATCCGATAAAATATTTTTAATTTATACAGTGCGCCCGGACATCGGTGTCCGAGCCGAAAACACATTACTCAACACGTAGCTCATTATTCTGAACAACGTTTACTATGGGACCAGCCATGAAATCGCAAAAAAAAAACAGCTGTTCCCCAAAAAAATATCATTCACACTCATTGGAATGTATTAGAGCAGCTGTTTTTTTCGCGATTTCTGGATACGCTGTATATTTAATCGTTTTTATTTTTTTCATTCCTGTAATTTTGTAGATCTACTGAAGAGAAACGAATGTGGCGAAAAATTGTTTCAAGGCAGAGTTTAATCAGCAAGTAAGTAATATGAAACAGGTTTTGGTTGTTTACAAACGATATTATTGTTTAAGATATTGAATATTGGCCTGTATAAAAATCTTATGTGATTTCTCTGCCAGCCTGCACTAAGCACCGTACAAGTGTAAAATACACCGTAAAATAAAAAATAATTTCAGCGGAAGTATCGGGGCTAAAATGCACACTTACAGTTACACTGCACACTTACACTTATAGGTTAGTAATGTTACATGAATTTTTTTTCATTTGTCAATTATAAACGTATTTCACAGCACAGATTGCAAGTGCAACTTTATTCAGCTTGCTGTTCGAATGTTTCCGTACAATCAGACGGGCACTCTTTACATAGTGACCGTGGTTGATAAGACGGATCTTCATACGTCGGCCTTTCCAGCTACGGTTACTGATCTTGCAATGCTTATTTCAAATTGAATTTGAATGATTATTGCTTCTCTATTTCAATAGCTTCGTCGCATTGCGAGAACTCTCTGCCTGTGGCTATCTGAGATCCGTCCATTATGGAAGAGACCCCTGCTCTTGACTGGTCACTAAACTTTTGCCTACTATGAAATTTGGGCGGATGATTATGATAGTTCTTAACTTGAGCGACCGCATTGTGAACCGTGATTAGCATCGCTTTACAGCGTTTATAACCTTGACTGGTGCAAATCCACCTATTCCTCGGTCCGATGTTCTTCGTCGGATACTTGTTATATCGATAACCATTCCACTGTATCAAAGGAGAGCCGTAGATTGACGTGGTGAAAACTGGAACTGGGGCAAAAATACTCTAAGTTAATCCTTTATTAGCTGAAGAAAAGAAATGTATTTAGGATTCCTAAGTACAACAAAGAACCTTGTGTTCCTCCGAGCAATCCGTCACAGCAACAAAATTTCTTCTTCTATTCTCTACTTCTAGTTTTTGTAAGCGGTATCCTTGAATAGGGCTTTTTATGAATAAATGAAATTAAATGAATAAGATGAAATGAAGGATATATTAAACTCTTTGCGAGTTATATTATTTGTGATATATATCCGTCAAAGTAGCTTACAGGGTAACAATTACGCGGGGTACGAGACACCCTGCACTGTCTGACCTATTCAACTTTAAACTATAAGATTATTTACTTAACACATAGTCAAATAGTTTAAAAATGGTTATGTTCCCCCACAATGTGTGTGACCCTGTCTTGAAAAGTGATAATATAAGCGTTGCATCCTTGGCCTTTCTTCGTGCATCTCCAACGCGCTCTCGCTCCTTTGCACCCGAAGTATTTGTTGAACCGATAGGGCCCCATCAGTATGACGGGATTGCCAAAACGCGACATGGTAAAAATTGGTACAACTAAAACAATAAAAAACATTTTATCCATAAGTCGTGGAGTTTATCACATTTTTTTTAATTCAAAATAGGTTTGCGTTTGATCACATCTCCTGCCTGATGGTGAGCTAGGATGAAGCGCACTTACCAAGAAGGTAACTGTTTACTCTAGAACTCTCGTTTGATTCGAAACGAAAATATATCAATAAAATACCTACATTTAATTTTCTTATATCGGTATACCGTATTATGAAATACCCGCAGTTTTTGGAAATACCTGGGTTACGTCCTAATACTGCGACCAGAACCACCGTAGAATGGGCAGCAACGTCCACAATAGTAACTGGTGAACGTCATGCGATCGCCAAGCCGCTTGCCAAGCATTATGACAACCCACCCTGCTCTAAGGGGGAGGGCTTAGTTCAGCAGAGGACGTTTGTAGGCTGATGATGATGTTATGAAATAAATAAATATTTATTCATGACAAAACACACATACATAAAAGAAAAATAAGACAATTAGTTTAAACTGTGGGAGGATTGATGGTATCAAATAGCAATTGTCCATAGATCTGTGACTCAATCCATATCTGACATTGTTGAACTTGTTTCTGTATCCTTATTGTACGATCAATAAAAAGCGAATAAAATAATATTGATAATTAAAAACAAACATATTTCGTCCGATACAACCGTTACGACATACGTACGTTTTTGACGGTGACACCACTCAGGTGAGTCCAGGTGAGTCCCGTGCGTCTAGCTCCGGAGCGTGACTTGTGTCAAAGACGCGCCTGATCCAATTTATTCGAAAAATAATCATCATCAGTCGGAAGACGTCCACTGCTAAACATAGGCCTCCCCCTTAAAGCGCCACACTAGACGACAATTTGCCATGCATCCACGGGTAGCCCGTGACTTTCACAATGTCGTCGGTCCACCTACGGTTCCGGTTCGAGGGTCGAAAAGGATAGCTACCTATAACCGTAGTTTGTTTCATTTACTCTGATAAAATGTATGTCTAGCTATCCTCCATGAAAATTCATATCGATTCCGTGTGTAGACACATTGACTAGTCGAACAAGTCAGCGGAATAGGGGACGGATAGACGTAATCTAGTAGAATCTATCTCATCCCAGTTAGGCTTTATTATGCGCAACTTATAAAACAGACCATTAAAGAAAACTTAAGAATACTAACTAAAACCTAAAATAACTGTATAAAAATTAAACTAAAAGACCATTAGTGCAGGGAAAGGTCCCCAGGATACTGGCGGCAATGCCACGTTGAATGGCAATGCTCAATATCTGTGCAAAATAAAAGCCAGCATTAGACTTTATGCCTGCAGACATGATAACGACTCGCCGCCAGACAAAATTGTGCAGAGAAATTAAATAAACGAGAGTAGTTTCAATTGATACATAGTAATTTTTATTTAACACACTCAAGATAAGGTGACATTTAAGTTCACTTTAATAAAATTTGCATGGCAAAATATTTCATGTCACATTTGAATCCGCCAACCCGCACCGGGCAAGCGTAGTGAATATGGCCTAATCGCCCTTCGACGTTAGGCCAATATCCCAGCAATTGAATGTTTAAAGGCTGATATAGAGACAATATTTCATTATTAGAAACAAGTATCTATCATGATGAAATTAGACTGTACTTATTTGTTTATGTTAAACACTTAAAAAAAAAAAAAATTGTATAATCATAATATGACTAAAGCCTCATTTTATCGTGATGGTGACTTGTCCTCAGCAAAACTCTGATAATAAAACTATTCGCGATCGTTTCTGATGTAGTGTATTTTTTAATCTTTAACATACATAAGTATTTTATGGTAACTATGTCCTTACACTATCATCCATACCCCATACAGTATCTCTATATTCATCTGCAGGTAGTCTGGGAGTGATCGCTCCTAACATCGTTGTGCCTTTTCTAATGTATTATTCCTGCTATGTACTTTTGTGATGACAATAAATTATTATTGTGCTGTTTTGTTTATATTAAAGTGTTATCGCGTTGCATTGTATTTTTAAGGGGGAGGTCTATGTTCAGTGGACGTCTTATGGCTGATGATGATGATGATGATGATTGTAATTTTATTTATTGCCCTGAGTAAATATATGTTCCCCAAAAATAAAATAAATATCGGCATTTTGCACTACCGTTTTCAGACACGCCATGAAATTTTTCATCCGTACACATATAAACACACACAGCTCTCGCAAACAGTCAAATTTTAATAAAATAATATAATGCGCATACTTTGTTAAATTAAAAAAACATAGGTAGGTTCATAGTTCACAGTCGATTTGAAATAGAACAACAGAATAGCATATTAGTACATATAATGATCGTTCTGATATGGAACGAGAACAGCCACTCCCGGCCCGCGTCAATTAAAGACACCTCACCCTCTCGGGGCCACAGTTTATTTCCTTTTGTTTACAATAGCCAGTCGAGTCGAGTAGTCGAGTGCGTTAAGCTAATGTCATCTCTGAGAAGCGTGTGGAACCCAGTCAGCATTAGAAGCGAGAGGCGCTTATAACTGAATGGGAGGCATTCACGTGTGTGCGTTCGTATACAGACATAAGCTTGCTAACACCTGTTCTTAACATTCTTATTGTTAGCAGTATCCGAGGTATGATAGAACTATGCCAATTAAAACTAATCGAAATTACAACTTCACCTTATGTAACACACGAATAGAAAATGGCATATAAAATTTTGTCTTTGGTTAGCTTTCAATGATTATGTTTGCCTACCATATACTGTTTTCTACGTTCTTTTTCAACAGAGATAATATGTGCATTACAGCCTCTTCCGATGTGGGTACATCGCCAGCGAATGCGAGGCCCTTTGCATTTGCTGTCTTTGTTGAACCTATATGGGCCAATTATTAGGACAGGCTTTCCGAACTTCGAAATGGTGAATACTGGATGAATCTTCAGAGCTAAAATAAAATTTATCCTTCAACTATCTTCATCCAAAAAGTACTTACTGTGTAACAAGAAAAAAAAGCTTAGATGACGAGAAAAATCTAATCCTGAAAATTTAATCAATTATTATTAACGACTAGCTGACGCCAGCGACTTCGTACGCGATGAAGCTCGGCCTTCGGCCTCGCTAAACTCTCCATATAAGCCTTGTCTTGACAATTACGATAAAACAAAAAATAAATCATCAAAATTTGTAAAGCTATTTTTGAGTTTCAGCGAGACTAACAAACGGCGATTCGTTTACATAATATGTATGTATACATACACAAAAATATTAACCCGTAAACAGAAATATTTAGAACATTCAAGACAAATTAATAACAATAGTACATTATTCTTCTGAAAAGGATTGCTTCTAAATGATGTCACTGTAGCTTTCATAACTGCAAATATGACGTAGTTTAAAGAATATGACATATTATTACTAGTATAATTATGATTGAAGCCAGGTTTGGTGTGGTGCAGCCGGTGGGGCTTTTAGAATTCGGTTCCGGTATGTTCGGTTTGCGCCGCCCACTCATAAGAAATTGATTCTACTATTTCTTATACTTCTAATTGCTACCTATATATTCGGGCGATCGAATAGGTAAACGCAATTCGAACTTTGCAACGAACACTTGGCACTCTCTGGGCTCGTGGATCGTCTCAACACTTCAGTAGCTGGTAAATTTGTTTTAACTTTTCTTTGCCATTCTTGTGTAGATGCACGTTTTGAAAACATCGCAAACATTGAACTTCGTCGCACTCTGTGCAAAAAGTATGAACCTTTTTAACTTTTCTTTTTGCTGCGTCTGGGGAGAATTCTATCCTTAGTTGCTGGTAGCATTGTCTGCAATTTCTTCGTTTTTTAGTTTTCTCTAATACATGCAGTTTGCCTTCAATTGGAGTTGCAAGAACTGTAAATAATATTGTAATAACACATCGTTTATGAATATTTTTATAGAGATTTACACGTACTAACAATCAGTACAGCTTTAGGTATCCATTACGCCGTATTTTTATTCACAAAATGCAGGTCATTTTGTGAATAAAAATAGACTTCATGCACTGCCATTTCGCTATTTTTAAATCAATTGTTCTACTCGAACGAAGTATTGATGAAGTCGTAATGTTCTCACGTAGTCGAACCCTCGAAAGTATGTTTATTTATGTGCCCCTGTATCATACAATATATAACGTAACCTTTAATTCCATTCCTATACATTCCCGAAGTACGATCTGGCTCCTTAATAAAAGCACAAAATTCATGATTTCAGAGTTTTCTGCGAAGGGATGACCCTAAAGTGAACGAGCGACGTTATGGGACTGCCTTAGAGACGGAGAGCGGCGTGGTGGGAACCGTTGTATGGGAGTTACGGCGCGCGGCGTAGTGGGACTGGTGTATAGGCGCAGAGCGACATCATGGGAAGCGGCGTAGAGGGAACAATTCGATCAATCATCCACCTACTCGTGTGGTAATTTCTGAATTTTTTAATACTCTATGTTGGTTCCATAGAGACATACAAGGAACAGATTTATACGGTACTGAAATATAAGGAACAGTATTTTGCGATTACTGGTTTTCTAATGCACTAACCTCTTATAAACTAACCTAAAAGAACTGCCTATCCTTATAAGGAACATTATCAAACGACATCAAAAAATAGGTAAAACTAACTTACTTCATTGGTATAGATTTCAATCTTATCCTAGAACCATCCAGCTCCTGCATGTCATTACTAACTGGTTAATTCGAACGATTAGTTCTGTGTTGGTGCAACATGCCTTATCTATCTTACTAACATACCTGAATTTATAAACACAATATAAAACAATAAATAATCTTTAATTCTAAATTAAACTTGGTCATTAAATTTTGTATTCTTATTTGTTTACATGAAATACGTCTAAATGCATAATTATGGAGGATTTCGCTAAAAAGCTAATAATAAGTTTAAAAAATAATAATAAAAAATAACTCGGTAGGTTTATATATGATATCTTATTTCTATAGTATTAGTTAAAAATGATTATTTATAGCCATAATTTTAATTAATTTATAATCGTTTTCGTAATAATATTGTTACTACAATACACTATAATGTAATGTAATTTTTCCTAGTGAAATGCGTCATGTCATTAGTATTCTTGTTTTCTTATATTGCTAAGATATAAACTTACGAAATAGCAAAGTAGTATGTAACCGATCACTTTTTTCCAAATTACCCCCAATGTCCTCGACTTAATGCGCTTTAATGTACTAACTTGTTGTTAGGTAAAAGTTTTAAAAGGCGATCCTAGCCTATAAAACAATTTAGATTTAAGATCTTGTGGCTTAGTTGTTAACGCTGAGTTTTTACAAAAAAAAAAATGTACCCATTTATCATAATAAAGAACTTTCTAAATCAAATCATTGGTATAGAAAATATATTTGATTGAATAAATTCAATTCATTGAACATTATCAATGATTATGATTGCCTACATTGGATACAATTTCGTCAGCAACAGTTATAATGAAAGCTCTGCAGCCGCTAGACTTTCTGCTGCACGGCCACCTAGACTTGAGGGTGGAAGAGTAGAGGTTCTTGTTGTACCGATACGGTCCAAATTGTATCACAGGTTTCCCATATCGCGATACTGTGAACTCATGTTGCCAATTTTCTGCAAAAATATTAGACAGCTTTTTGCAATGATGTTGAAATCGACTAAAACCATTTAACAGTAGACTACAAAAATGACACTAATATGATAAACGCGAAAAGTGTAAAGTAACGGCTGAACGGGTTTGAAGAAATTTGATATGGAAGTAGTTGACGTGGAGATTAACACATTGGTTTTACTCGGAAAATATATTAAGGTTACCATAAGAGCAGGTGAAATTAGTGCAGAAACAAAAAACCTTCAATACAATGTTTTTGATAAATGTAATGGAGAACAAAACTGAATAATTTACAGATGCGTGATTAATGGTTATGTCTTCCTGCCACGGAGATTATCTTATCATTATACGTTACGACATAAGCCCTGCAGGCGAAACTGGTCTTTTTATTGCAGATCCAGCGAGACTTGAGCCCCGCGAACGAAGATTTGTGGTACTTGTTAAAGCGGTAGGATCCAATTTGCACCACAGGCTTTCCATAGCGAGATGTTGTGAATACTGGCTTCAAATCATCTGGAAATTAGTAATTTTGATTAATCATAGTGTAAGAACCGTCACTAGAATATACTAAACTAGTTGTTACCCGCGATTTCATTCGCGTGGACATTAAAAGCGTAACCTATGTCCGATTTTTTTATAAAGTAACTCCTTATAAAATTTTATCAAGATCCGTTCAGCCGTTTAGCCGTATCAACGCGACAAACATCCAGAATCCATTTTTGTGAATTTTTTGGTGTTCTGTATGGACTGACAGTTAGTTGTAATGTAGGGAGTTTGAATCGCGCAAGCGAAGTTTTTTCCTGGAGACGAATGTATTTATTTTTATACCTCGAAACTTTATTGGTCCTGATATACGACTGCGACTATATTCCTCTGAATTATAATATTAATTAGGAAGCTAGGATGTCAAGCCTCTGGTTTATATCGAGGTATCTTAATTAAACTCATAACTCATAGGTACATCAATATATCATTCTCATCACAAAAGTATACTTTTTACGAAACAGGAACAGTAAAAATATTTTTTCTAGTTATTTCATTGATTTTTGAAACAAAATCCGAAAATAGCCGAAGAGTTTTTATTCACGTTAAGATTATACGATAAAAAAAACCCTTTATAACTTTTACAGAAAGGAAAAATGGATTGGATTCTTTTTGCCATTTTCAAAAATAATTAAAAAAATATCTCAAACGTTAAAACCTAAATAAGTTTAAGTAAACTAAATCAAAGACTGGTGACGGTTTTTTCTATCAAATAAAAATAAAAAAACATCATTCTGGTAAGCATCAAAATTATCTGTATTTATTATATATTATATCTGTCAGATTAATTAAATTTAGAGAAAAATCAAAAGTTCATGGACAAACTCGCTAAACTAAAATTAGTGCTAATGCTATTTGTTACGTATAGAAACACAAGAAACAGATAGCATGCATTTCTGTGCTTCAAGTGCTGTGAAATAAGTTAGATCTTAGCTCTCCACACAAGCTTAGACAAAACCGATGCAGGTGCCGAATAAAAACAAGTTTTAAGTGTCGCTACGTTTTTCTTCGCGGCTTAACTCGTTTGACAGAACTAAAATGCATGCTATCCATTTCTTGTGTTTCGAGTAGTAAAAGACAGCAATAGCACTAAGCTTAGTTTAGAGAGTTTAAATGGAATGGACACCATTGTCAGATTATATTGAATAATGATAGGATAAAGAGTCGACACCATGGCTTGTTCCGGTTTTTCTGTCGAGCTTTTATTCCCATGATTCAATACATCGATGGTATGTTTAACTTCAATGATTGTGAGGTTTCCATTTGATGATTTGGCCATCGAGAGTGACGAGAGCTGAGGAGCACCCAATATTCTTCTTGACACAAGTCCATCCCAGCCGAATGCCATTGCTGTCAGAGCGTTTGTTGTACCTGTACCGCCCCATCTGTATCGCAGGCTTACCCCGGGAAGTCCTTACATAAACAATTGGCGCTGAAAACATATATGTATAAATCATCAACGACCTCGCTCATTTTAAAACCTTTAATCAGTCTTAAAGACACTCAGGTTATTTGATAAATCAGGAAACTAAGGCTAGGTGTTGCCCGTGCGAAGTCGATAAGCAGGAAGAGAAAGCGATCTGCCCCCGAATTCTGGAGCCATTAGGGAAAAAATTCGAATTTTACGCTCTCTGTCTCTGTCATCCTGAGTGTTGTAGATAACGCAGACGGAGAGTGTGATTTTGAATCGAAACGTTCGATTTTGAATTTTGAATTGAAATCGTTTGAACTGAGAATACGGCAGCTATTACAGAGTCGATACGTGAGCTGCGACAACTCTAATCACTTACATTCCAAGTCTTTGTTCTGCAGATAAAGATTATAACACAATATCCGATAGTTAAAAGATAATGTGAGTATAATAATATATTAGAATAAATTTATAAAATAAAATAAATAAACAATAAAACTGTGCAGATAAAGATTATAACACAATATCCGATAGAAGATAATGTGAGTATAATAATATATTAGAATAAATTTATAAAATAAAATAAATAAACAATAAAACTGTGCAGATAAAGATTATAACACAATATCCGATAGAAGATAATGTGAGTATAATAATATATTAAAATAAATTTATAAAATAAAATAAATAAACAATAAAACTGTGTTCAGTGTTTCTGCTTTTAATATATTTCAACTAACACATCACAAGCCACACATACAATAAAATAATATAAATAAAATATTTAAATACCTATTAAAATAACACTTATGACTTAGATTATTTGTTACGCAGTCCTTGCAAACGAATCTAAACTTAAAAACATTTAAATTTCTTTATTATCTATCTGAAGCCATGATACTATGATTAAGCACAAAGACTTTTACTATTTAAGAAACGTGTATTGTCTAATTATCTTCAGACAATAATTAGTGGTTATGAGGGGTACATTTCAATATTATATTATCCATTGTAGTAACGGTGCCTTTACACTGCGAATGGACCCTAACGCAGACCCACCTCATTCTGGGTCCCCTGTATGACGATGCTTTGTTGTACCGATAGGGTCCCATCTGAATTACAGGCCTGCCCGTCCGAGTTGTTAAAAACTGCACTGGAGAACAAAATATATTATTATGCGTTATTTAGGGTAAAAGAAGACTTTAAATATTATATGTAGTGCTACCTTTAACATGAAATAAAAAAATTACATACGTTTCGTTTTTGTACCGTACCTAACCTAACTAATATTATAAATTCGAAAGCTACTCTGTCTCTCTGTCTGTCTCTCTGATTCTCTGTCTTTGTGATTGTCTTGTTATCACGGCTATACGGCTGAACAGATCGACCTGAATTTTTGCATAGCTTATACGTAGGAGACGTTCATAAGCTATTTTTTTTGTTATTGTTACACGTAAACGAAGTCGCGGGTAGCAACTAGTATCTTATAAAATTTAAAAAACAGCCTATTATTTGCGTAATTTGGCAGCAATTTTGATATCCGTAGACTTTTTATAACACGACATTTCAAAATTTTCGTTATAAAAATTTTGAACTTTAATCGTTGGCGAGGACAAAAAAATTTGATATCATAACATTTTTGTATATTTTTTGAACCATTAATAAAGATATAATTTGTCTCCCGTCGTCATAAGCAGCAAATTTATATCATTTCGATATTTCAGTAATCGCGGCTCGTCGAAACGCAAGTTTTTGCGCACACCAAGATATTAATTATTTTTTTAATGTCATTTCAATATTTTAAAAGTTAGGAACTTCTAATACCAAATATAATCCCATGTTTTTAGTATTTTTATAAATTGCAACAATTGTATCATTACCCATTTCCAATTTTTGTTTAATAGGGCCGTGGCCAGTTTACGATCGTAGCGTATTTTACCTTATTTTTTACGCGTGTCCATAATTTCGATCCAGCCTTCTTGTACTTTTAATGATACATTCATATTTTCGGATGACTGCGTCTTTTCTATCGCCAATTTGGTCGGAGTTTGATAAAAATCAGCCCAGCCATTTAAAAGTAACCTTTACAAGTTGCTCGAGAGTTTTTTTTAAAATTTTAATTTATACATGCTTCATGAAGTCTTGTACAAATAGAGAACGCCATCTGGCAAGTCGTCTGTTTATGACTTATTTCTCTTATTAATGTTTTTAGATTTTGTAATGATACATCTACACATATATCTCTTAGAAGCACGAACATAAATGGATCTGAAGTGCAGCCCTTTGCAAGCGGAAACAAAGTTATAATTGTACGCTACTCGAAAGATCACAGGCAGGCTTGCCGTAGTAGCAGATCTAATGTGAGAATTTGAAGGTAACTAAAATAAACGAAACTGATCCAGGTATGAAGCGAACAATTTTGAACTGTTAATCTTTCACAAGGCACATTTTGTGTTTACTAGTACTTTCACATTTAATCTCGTAGAAGTCAGACAACATCGTTCACATCTTGAAAGAGAAGTCGGCGAGGCGAGGGACAATAAACTTTCAGATATTTTCACGTGTAGGTATTTTCATTGTCATAATATCAGTGGTTGTGTTCACCATTAGCGTTAGTGATTTCGTCGTCCACAGTGATTAATGTAGCTTTGCATCCGTGACATGCCCTGACACACACGTATCTTGCCCGGGGACCTTTACTTCGCGACCACTTGTTATATCTGTACTTGCCAATCAGGATAACAGGTTTGCCGAATCGAGATGTGGTGAAAATTGGGATAAGCCCATTATCTACAAAAATAAAAGATTATTAGGGTGTATGGATCATTGTATTAGCTCTTGTCTAAAAATAAAATGCAACAATAAAATAGTAAACATACTATCATCTACTTACTATCCAAGGCGGTTTTAAGGAACTCGGAAGTTTGAAACTAAATGATCATTTTGATCATTAGTTTGTTTGAAAATCTTACTGTTGAAGGTGATAATAATGATATTGTATAAGCCCCTTTCACCGTCGGTTTCTTTTGAAGCGATATTGGCCTATCATGAGAGCGGGCTTGCCCCAACGAGTGGTAGTAAAAACAAGAGACGCTTTACTGACTACGTATGTAACTGAAAACAAAGGCAATGCTAAGAAAACATACAACGAATAATTTTAACTTTTGAACAATTTTCTTATAACAGCTAGAAGTTATAAGAAAATAATTTTCTATGTCTTTTTTTAAGGTGCTTCCGTCACCACAGACTTTTATTTCTCTACTTTACAAAACTTGACAGTTAAAATATTTATATGTTGAATTTTTAAAGTGTGTGATAATTCTTATTTACATTACATTATCAGCCGGAAGACGTCCACTGCTGAACATGGGCCTCCCCCTTAGACCACCACACCGACCGACAATGTGCCACTTGCATCCACCGGTTGCCCGCGACTTTCACAATGTCATCGGTCCACCTAGTGGGAGGCCTGCCTACGCTTCGTCTTCCGGTTCGTGGTTCTTCGAGTGACGTGGCCTGCCCATTGCCATCGAGCTATGCTCGGGGTTTCTTTGCGCGATAAGATCCGAAACGAGGATATTCGCCGAAGAACCAAAGTCACCTATATAGCTCTCAGAGTTTGCAAGCTGAATTCTTATTTAACCAATCACAATTTATTTTCTCAAATATTAGTAGAAAATGACCTGAAATTTTCATTAAGATCATAATAAGTTGTATTTTTTACAGTTCCGTTACAAACTAAGGCTCTGTTACTGTTATAGTATCACCGTGTCCGTCTGGTATGTCACAGTCCTTTTATTAAGGATTTTTTTAGTAGAAGTAGGGCTCTCTTGCAGTCCGCCTGGGGAAGTACCACATTGCCAGTTATTCAACCGCCAAGCAGTAGTGTGAAATCATTACTGTGTTCTGGATTAAAGGGCAATGTTTCCAGCGTAATTACTGGGCATACAGACATTTAACATCTAACATTTCCAGGTGGCGAGCGCAGTGCTTGGTATGGTTTTGAAATGTTGAAGTTCAAAAAGTTCTAAGTGGCACTGAGCTGTTACGGGCAAGCGTGACACATAACATCAGGTGGCCGCCATGCTAGTCTCGTCACCTCTTCAGTGCATTATTCGCCATGCCTCTTGAGGTCGGTCCTCTTAGTCTTCATATGCTATTCCGGACGTAGTTGTGTTATGACGATGAAGACGACGGATGCAGTCCCATTGTTTCATGCCCCTTTAAAATTTTCCTATCCAGGGGCAACGGGTCTGCCTCGATCTCTTTAAGGGACTTAATTTTTTACTGTTAGTAAAAGGAAGCCCATGCATCTGATTTTAAATTATTTCACACATAAACAATAGCGCCTATTGCCTCTGAGTGGAATTTGTTTCACATTGGCCACGGTCTCCTCTGATACTTGTTTCTTTTTAAAATATCTAAGTGCTTTATTTTTACGACGTTGTTCCTGGTGATGATGGAATAGAAACACAAAAGCTATTTTGAAGACGTCCTTTAATCGACCGCCGTTCTCATCCCCCCAATTTCAATACATTCCTGCGTGCTACCCTCGCTTAGTTATCTCAAAAATTGTTGCCAGCACATAAATAATAATTCTAACTATTTAAAAACCAAACAGAGCATCAAATGAATTAACTAAAAAAAAACTTACTTAGTCGTTAAACATTATAACTTTAAAATTAAGCTAATTATGAGGAACGTCCATATTTTGATTAATTAACTAATTACCGGACCAATCTATACATAGCTGACACTTAATTAGATTTTAATTTGTATTGTTATGCTTCGACCAAAGTAAAATGAATGGACGGGCCCTAACCACAAACTTCCTTAAAAATAACAACTCAAAACAATCGAACTTAGGATTTAATACGTTATTAAAACTACGTTCATTTGTCACAAAAAAGAGATAGCGAATATAACATCTATTATAGAAAAAGGGACACCTGAGTTTATCAGTTGTTCTGGAACCGTTCGACATTCGAACGTACGTTTCGCATTTTTCACAGACTGAGAGCGACTGCAGCAAGGTGAGCGCCGGCGCTCACTTTAAAGTCTTCAAACTTCTCTTACTTGGGCCCGTCCATTCATTTTACTTTGGTCGAAGTTGTTATGGATATTGGGAGCCGGAGGAACTTGGTCTTCCTTTAGATTATACGATGGAACCCGCAGTGTAGCCTATTCATTCACGTGATATTCGTGTCGTGAGGTCACACCTGCACCACTTGCATTCTTTGAATTATCCGCGAATATTCACGTTGCACATAGCCTATTTAGACCAGTTTTCCTTTTTTAATAGAGTTGAAATTTTGCATGCCTGTCAAGTTCCGCTGACAATAAAATATTATGACAGCGATCTGATCTGATGATGATAGATACAGAAGGTGACTAACAGTAGATTGATAGAATTTGGACTCATTTTGATCAGCTTACAGTAGCAATAACGGATTTTATAACAGCGTGTCTGGAAAAATATTTTTTTCCCACAAAAACGTATTTGATTTTATTTATTTTTATACTACATTAATTAAAATACAAACGGAATTTTGTGAAGAAAAAATACTTGCACGCAGACTGAAATTACTTTTAAAAATAACCACGACATTCTCAAATCTAGTTTTTAAATATGCTGATGCATGATATTTTACCACTATTTTGATAATTTTTTAGTTCACGATATTTCTTCACGGGTAGACTGAGTCCAAATGTACTTAACAACCGCGGAAGGCTAAAACAGTGTTCAAGTTAATGCTTAAGAAGAGTCAGAAAATATTGCATTATATAAAGTCCGCTAAAGCTACTTTGCATGCTAAGAACTGAATAATTTTTTTGTATTGTAATGTGTATAATTGACTAAGTATGTTAGTTACAAGCGTCTTATTTTTTGAAGATGTCTTTCAAGTGATTGTGTTCGTAGGATTGTTTGACTATTTCGTTGCTGTAGGTTACGATAGCGGCTTTGCAGCCCAAGCTAGCTTTGACACACGTCCATCTTGCTCGTTCCTTACCCTTACTTCTACTGTGCATATTGTACCTATACTCGCCGAGCATGATCACTGGCTGTCCGTAACGTGATGTCGTGAATATTGGCATATTTTCATCTACAAAAATAACAAGTAAATAGTTTTACAGGAACAAATCCGCAGTAAGAGGAAAATGTAAAAAATACTACTCGTTATATGAATGAATGTAAAATAAGAAGCAATTATTTTGGTAATTTTTTTCTAAATGTATTTGTACCTGAAATTAGCATTTTGGACTTCACCAAAAAAGTATGTCATCAAATTATACCAACGCCACAAGCTGGAGCACATCCTCGGTAACGACTATGCTAGCTTTTGATGTTGTTCTTCTCTCTGCCTCGACGTCATATGGTCCAACCCCCCCACAAAAAAATACCCCAGAAGTGATGAATTTCACCAAATAGAAGTATATGTCAGTGAGAATGGGAATGTTGGATTTTAACTATTTCCTGATGGTAAGTGATGATTGCAGCTCTACAACCTTCTCCAATCTTCACGCAAACCCATCGCGTCCGCGGAGTGTTGTAATTCTTCGGCTTCATGTTGTACCGGTGCTGACCAAGTAACATTACGGGTTTGCCCCTTTGAGATATTCCGAAAACGGGAGTCTCCTCACTGGCTATGACTAAAATCATAAAGTTGACATTGACAAAAATGCTAGAAAACCTCTCAGGGCAAGTTGTGATTTTTACTTTAGTTTTGAAAAAAAACACCCAATATTCAAATTCACGCTAACAATATTTGTCAGTTCTAATTTTGATTGCGTTGGTAGCTCTACAATAATTAGGCTTTAAATATTTTTCTAAAAAATTTATTCCCAATGAGTGGCATAAATAAATCTAGAATGAGCGCATTCATTGTTATTAATACAGATCATGTACAGGAATGCTACACAAAAAGCAAAAAAAGCAATAAAAAATATTAGAAAACAGTAACAGCTTATTATTATGATAAGTATTGTTATTCTGTGCCCCGGCCGGCTGTTGCAGGCTGGCCCCATGATTTAGCTCACACAATAAGAATTTTGCTAGTAGTAAGTTACTATGCTAGTAGTGATTATGCTGTTGTCGCATCATAATAATTTTCTGATTGAAAGTGACGATTGTAGCTCTACACCCTTCTGCGATTTTGACGCAAATCCAACGCGTCCGCGGACTGTCGCAAGATTTCTTCGTTATGTTGTACCTGTGCCGGCCCAGCAACATCACAGGCTTACCTCTTTGAGACGTGACGAAAATAGGAGTCACCTTACTCACTGCATCTACAAATCGTAATAACATAAATTGGTAAAAAATTCAAAGAAAACATATTGTACGTTGTAGTTTTGATCGACCACAACCGCCGATTAAAAATGTGAAATAGTTAACAGATGTACATAAGACCAGATGTTCATTACAGTTGTACTGTTGTGCTATTTTCGTAAATATTCCAATATAATAAAAACTAATTCCTAGATAATAATATACCTACTACTTAGTTCACAACGACAACTTAACAACTTAGGACAACGTTCACAATGAGAGTTACACTCTGCCTACAAACTGCTAGAGAATCAGAAAGAAATGCTATGTATGTTTATTTATGGAGTTTTTTTTTTTTTTATTGGAAAATTTTTGTACCGTTATCAAAGTTTAGCCGGATTCTTATTACGTTCTTCAATGCGGCAGCCAACTTTTATCCACATTAAATCAAAGCAAGTATAGTGTTTTTTTTAAAGATAAAAGAGTTATGTTGTTAGAATTGAACAAACATTATGCTTAAGAAAATAGTGCCAAATCTATCACCAAAAGTGATAACAACACTAACAGTTGTCAACACTGGGTATTATTGGGTTTTTTTACCACAATGGAAAAAGAGAACCCTTATGTTGAGACTTCAATGTTCGTCAATGTTGTCCGACGATAACTTGCAAGTCGTTGATCCGATCTTTATGAAATTTTGTATGCTAGTAGTTTCAATACAATTCTAAAGTTCGAATATGAGAAGAATCGGTCCAAGGGTTTTGAAGTTATAGTTATAGGCGTCGCGAGGTCTCAGTTCGGCGCGAACTACTAGTTATTGTTGTGGCAAGCAGCGACGTAAGTGTCACTGGGTTACCGTACCTAGACAACGATTCAGGAAGCTTCGCACGACGACGAGATAAGACGTGACATCATCAGGATTTCGTCGCAGACAAATCAAGCAAGCAGTGTCAAGCTCCATATGAACAAAATGCTACTTATACAATAACATAGCAGATTCTGAAGGAGTTCAATACATTTTTTAAAGTAATTTGTAACATTTTATGCTATCTCTTTAGGATACTGCAAATAAATGGAATATATACATAATATACCTAATGGAAATGAATCTTATTTTTCTATCTAGACGATCTGTACACGCATTTCCTTGCATTGTTTCCTAATATAATATAATTCTGCACGGAAAGTCTACATAAATCTGCAAAATTGACGTGTAAATTGCCGTATATGTTGGGTACAGAAGTAAAAGAGAATGGTCTTATGCATAGCCGTTCAGTCAATCCACTTAATTTATTTCATAAATACAGGTTTTTACAATATAACTTGTTACAATGTGTTAATAATAAGTTTTCGTTACTCATGTTTTATGTTATGCAGAATCGAATAAGTATATAATATTCTTACAACATTATATCTAAACATTGTCATTATAACGTCAATAACAACGTAGTTACGGAACCCTACCATAAGCGTGTCATTACACGCGCTTCACAGATTTGTATTATGTATGTTAACTTGAAATAAGTAAGGAATAAAAAAAACACGCATTTTCCCAAAACTCACAACACAGTATCTCTCACATTTTAGGCTCCTACAAGTGGTTATGTTCATTCACAATAAATATAACTTTCTTGTCGATTGTAATGACTTTGGCCCTACATCCGCTGGTGACTTTCACGCACACCCATCTGATTCGGGAGACGGTACTCCCACGCTTGTTGTAACGATGATTCCCCAGAAGCAGTACCGGGTTGCCTTGGCGTGACGTCACGAACGTTACCTGGTATCCTACAAATGATACTCACAGTGAATGAATTGATATGTCCAGTGGTTAAAGCTAGATAGTATAAGAAAACCTTATCGAGAGAAACAAATGGTTATTACGTAACACTTATATATTTTAGCTATTTTAGGTACTATAATACATGAAACACTAACAGAATATAAACATCGCTTTTAATAATAAAAAGTAGAGGAGATCAATGTATTTACTTTTATTACTATTTTTAATTTTCATAATATAATAATACTGACAATGCCTATAAAACGTATACACATAAATATAAACATGAGCAAAATCAATTAAATTAATGGTGCGAATCGACCTTTTAGAAAATTTTAATTTTTGGCATCCAGCTTTTATAGATTTACTTATTTCAGCAGCCAGACTAACTAACTAACTTAGGTATGTCATCTAAATAATTTTAAGTTCATACGTTACTACGGGTAATAAAGCTATTTGCACAAAAATTTTCAAGTTATTCCCGTATTCAGTACAACATACTATTAGCATCATCCATATTAGCCATAAGACGTCCACTACCGAACATAGGCCTCCCCCTCAGAGCGCCAACATAGCATAGCATTGGAATATTCCTATAAATACTTAATATTTACTATTTCATAACACATCTGCACTAGACATGGAGAATCCTACTGCCCTTGTATCGGAATATATAGCTATCACCAAAAGCGACCTCAATATCTCACAGATACACGTCTATGATCATCTATACCAATATATAAAGAGGAAATATTTGATTGTTTGATTGTTTGCATTGATTAGGCTCCGAAACTACCAAACCGATTTGAAAAATTCTTTCGTTGTTGGGAAGCTACACTATCCCCGGGTGACATAGGCTACATTATATTTTCAAAAAAATTAGGGATCCTTACTAAAACTCCAATAATGTAACCCAAGATGTAAAAAAAATTACCTTAAATCTATACCATATAATTTTTTATTTTTTTTTATATACCCGTGCGAAGCCGGGGCGGGCTGCTAGTGTATGTATAAGTATATACTTGCTACTTAGCGATCTACAAATTACTCGTCAACTACACTATAATTGTTAAAGCCTAGTTCGGACTGTGTTAGTAATTTGGTAGTGGTGGAGCTCTTCTGCAGAGTTCGCCTGGGGAAGTACCACACCTTTGCCAGTTATTCAAGCGTCAAGCAGCAGTGTGCAAACATTACTGTGTTCCGGATTTAAGGGCAATGTTTCCAGCGTAATTACTGGGCAGAGAGATTTAACATCTAATATCTCAGGGTGTCAAGCGCAGTGCATGCGCATGGTTTTGAACTGTTGAGGTTCAAAATTCTGGGTGGCACTGAACTGTTATGAGCAAGCGTGAAGCTTAACATTAGGTGAGCGACTTGCTCGAATCGCAAAAAAAAAAAAAAAAAACGTGTCACAAGTGCTTAGTTACAAAAGTGTTGCTGACAAAAATACAAATGTTTGTTGTTCGGAGCAGAGCTATCTACAATTGACTACTAGCCACTCGAGTAAAATAATCGCATAGGCTTAAATTAAAAAATTAAATAAGGCTTTATTCCCCCTAGTAAAATGGATTTTATACGAGTTCTCTACTAAAAAATGTTTTATGCTTGCTGCATGCAAATGTTAGTACTTTTAAATTTGTAATTACTGTTATTATATAGTCGTCAATGTGTGTGATCATTCTTAATTCTGACGATGCAGTTCTCGAGGGTGATGATGGTGGCCCGACAGCCCTGCTGGTTCTTCACGCAGGTCCACCGGATGCGAGGCCCCTTAGAACCGCTCCACTTGTTGTACCGGTACTGCCCATATAACATTACAGGGTTCCCGTGACGAGTTTGCTCGAACCTAACTTTATTGACGATCCTACCTAAAAGTAGGAAGTTTAAAATGAGTGAAAGCTCGTTGATAAAACATTTTGATCGAGAAAAGAACTGTATATACCAAACAAAACTATACGTTTGAAACCATGTGTGAATGAACAGATCAGCCACCTAAAGTAACCAGTTAAATATTTCTTACAGAATATCCTACACGTCGGATTCTGCATTTTTCATTTGTAGACAGCGAAAATTCGTAAGTCATGAGTAAAACTTCGGTAAGTCGGAAGTAAGTCTTCGGCATATTAACAATTTATGTTATCCTCAAATAAAAGTTCTCGGATAGATGGTATAAAACAAACGCGTAGTTCAATTTGTTAATGTTTATTAATTGGTGAAACAGAAACAAGGGAGAAACAGTGTACCAAGTAGGTACTTGATAACAAAACTTATTTAAACTTAATTAAAACTTCAAAAAAACATATTTTCACAGTTGCAATATTTTTCTAACAATATTCCATAAAACACAACCGTCTCATATAAAATAAGGAATACAGGGATATAAGGAAAGGGTATGCTAAGCCGAAAGGGGCTCATTGTTCTCATGATTGTGAAAAACTTTTACTATGGGGCCAACCCTGAAAGCGAGAAAAATAAAACAGCTGTTCCATACATTTTGTCGAGTGTCATTGCCATTTTTCTATGGAACAGCTGATATAATTATATTTCTCGATTTCAGGGTTGGTCCCATAGTAAAAGTTGTTCATAATGGTGAGCACTATGATCCCTTTTCGGGTTAGCATACCCTTTCCTTATAACCCTGTAAAATCAATTTAAAATTAAACTCAAAATAAACTGTTCTCTACTAATTAACTAGCATCGAAGATAACATTATCATAAATATGAACTTATCAGGATTATTTTTTTCGGATTGTACCAACTTAGCATTTTTTCTACAACATTTCACGTATTCTTCTATCGTAAAATATCGATAAATATTTTTTTATCATTTCTTTTTCGTATGCACTTTATAGTAAGCCCCGACTTTCCATTATTTTATCATATAAACTCTCGTCAACAACAAACAATGAGGTCTAGTTATGTTATTTAAAATATGTATTAATTAACAAATTGGCACATCACCAAATACAATACATATTTAAATCACATCTACACGTACAAAAGAAAAAGAACAGTTTTCTAACATTTGGAGCACATTAGGTGAATCGCATCAAACAAGTGGAGCAAATCTCTATACCTAAATTAATTTGAACACTCTCCTAACAATTTTACGATTATTAACATAAGTCTTAATATATAGTCTCTGTCAATGAAAAAACAAAACATTAAATAGAGTGTTAGTAAAGTGTTTATATGTTATCTTAACAAAACGAACAACTGTTAATAAACAAAATAATCTTACTTCAAGTTAATAATTAGCAGTCTCATCTGTCTTACAACTACTACAAAAACTAAACTTGCTATAAATATAACGTGTTTTAATACTATACCTAACAAACTTAAAATGTGGACCGACAATAATATTTAGTATCATTTTTTATATAAATAGAAATAATAATAAAAAAAATATACATATAATATTTTATTATATTATATTATGTATAGTTATTAAGGTGTTTCAAAATTATATTATTATTACTACTACTTATTTTATTGTTATGGATAGTATAACCTCTTCATCGAACTACTAGACTATTAGACTGTCCATTCAATGTCATCTCCTACAATCAATAGTATTTTTGTCTTGTACATCGGCTATAACGATTATGAAACTAAACTGACTTAACTTTGTTTCCTATTTGTTATCTAAAACATAATTATAAGAGTTATATTATATTAAAATATAAACTGTAATTTTAATTTAAAAACAGAGCCAAAGCCAGCTAAGCGTATTATATCATATTTAAAAATTCTTAATTCGCACAATTTGAAGATTTTTTCATTTAAAAATACATAAACTTGTATTATTATATTAAATGAATATAACATTACAATAAAATATAATCTAATATTTTCGGCGCAATTTTTAATTCGTATTTTTATTCTGAAACTTTCGTCCTCCTCACAACAGTAGTTAGTATTATTAATAAAGAATACAGATAAAACCAGTTTTTGATTATTTTAGGGCTCCGTCATATGTTCTAAAAAAGTTCGAGAACCGCTGTACTACACCGTTAGCTTTAGTAGTCGCTGCAAAGACACCATAGCGATATTATGAAAAACGGTGGTTTTTTCGTCAAACATGAGTATGATCCCCGGCAGTTTGTACAATAACATCTTGCTTAATATACGGGTTGCCGGGCATTTCTTCACACTACAGTGCCAACTTTGTGTTTGCGCCCACAAAGCTTCTTTATAAAACTTATGATACCCAACCAGAATAATAGGCTTCCCTGTCTTGCTAAATACTGACGCCGGCGTCGCTGAAAACAGACACATCCAAACACATGTAATGAAAAAAACAAAATTCTACATAATATCTATATCACTCGTGTTTTTCGCTCAGGAGGAGGACCCCTGAGCGCGAAACACGCGCTGCTCACCTGGCTTGTCGATATGGCGCTCCCACGTCATGCTGCAGTCTATCTCGAACCCTAGGAAGATGGTGCTTTGAACTTGTTCAACCAAGACGCCATCTATTAGTACTTTTAGTGGTCTCATGGAATGACCTGAGAGACAAAAGTTTAAAAAGATGTCCGCGCCTGTCGCTGCGTCATGAAAATCATTCAGCAGGAGAGAGAACATGATGTTCGAGACCGACGAACCCTGCGCTACCCACATTCTTCAGCCATTCATATGCATAGCTGATAGCGCGCGTGGTTCCAATTAATTAAAGTTATATAATCTGACCAGATTCGAACAACGCGTGATAAGCATTTTTTTTAAATAGTGTAGATAGTTCGAATTATATATTATATTCAGAGTTCAAACTCTGCATATAATAATGACGCAACTTCTGCGAATCTTGAAACGGCATTGTAGGCCGCAAAATGTTCTGCCGTTAAGTAGGGTAACTGACGTTTTTCCGGAATAATTTCCGGAATAATTTCCGGTTTAATGGATGGTATTATTATTAATGATTGTGTTCGTGCATAGTGCTCACTATGACGTCGTCGAAGGTGTGAAGAATGGCGCGGCAGCCCCCGTGGCCACAGCACCAGCGCTTGCGTCGCGCATCTATAGCACCGGAGGAGGTCTTGATAAGGCGAAACTTGTACGAACCCAGCACTATCACTGGGTTGCCGAAACGACTTATTGTGAACACAGGCACTGGTGACAAAAAAATACTTGTTGGAGGCTCAATAATGATCACAACTGCCGATTAGATTCAATTCATATTACTTATAGTAAATTACTGGTATTGGTTTATTAGTAATAAAGATTGCATACAAACTTTCTAAGCTACATCATTCCAATTATTTTTATCAAATACCTGTATTTATCTGCCAATTGATGAACAGTTTGTGTTCTGTAAGCAAAGTGATTGCGCAAGTGACGTGATACCCTTTTTTTTGAGGAGGGGAAATCTTCACTAGCTACCAGACTGCTTTGGGGTTCAGTTGGGTTATTTGGAATTAAGACTCACTATAACCCCCCGGTGGCCTATATTGGTGCTTGACCGAGGGCTCCAGGATCACCAAGGGAACGCACCGGAGCCTTCAGCACCACACTTCAGCTCCTCTCGGGACAGCTACGAGCTGTCTTAAGACGCCCCTGCCTACAAAAGCATCAGCAACTCGACGCTGTCGTCCTTCCAGGGCTCGTTTAAGTGTACTTGGATTTTTCTTGCCGATTACTGTATTTAAATGCCAAAATATCGATGATCACAGTTGGGTGTAGTTCATTATTTTTCATTTATCTGCAGTAACCGGCAAGAAATATGCACATTGACTTATCGTATCACTCAACTTGCACAATAGACTGGCTGGTAAAAGGTCGAAAAAAAATTGCAGGTATACAAAAAAAACAACAGTTTTCATTTCAAAATGTAATTGAAGAATTAATATAGGATTTCTTATTTTATAATGGCTATCAGGAGTTCCTGTAAGTATCTTATATGATAAGCTTAGTGCCCGTGACGCTTCTTAAGAGTGTACCATTATACGGCCTACGCTGCAAATGTAAGAAGCTCCCGCCATTCTTATGCAGAGCCGAAACGTGCTTTGTTTGGATTTGTATATAACCTTACCAACATCAGAGAACACGCGATTCGAGCACTACCTAGGAATGGCGCGACCTACTTGAATCTACAGTGTGGGCAGAAAAACGGTTCACTCTTAAGGAGGCTTAATATAAATAGTCGTGACACAGCTATCTCAATCATACATTTGCAAGGTTTTATAAATTGAATGTGAATTTCAAAAAACGGTTTGTGTTGAGAAATTGTGTATAGCAAAACATAATTCTTAAGTGGAGTCAAGCGGTTTGTGTTGTTAGTATTAACTACTTTACTCATGTAGACTAAGCTAAAATAGATTCATTAAGTAGTTGATTGATCTAGTCAGCAGCATCAGTGGAAGTGATAATTAGTTTTTTCTTCTTATTGAGTTTTTTTGTTCTTGATGTTGATTTTCTCAGCATTTTGGCGGACATTCGTTTAACAGAATTTTTTAATATAACTTTGAAAAACGTCTCGCACTCTTGCAATGTATATGAATTATCTGACTGATGAATGAGCTCAAAAAATAAGTTAATAACTCGAGTGAACGCTTTAAAGCAAACTTTTTGAACGTCACCTCGGGAACCACCTCCCCATGAACATTTTGTAAGGAATTTCCGAGTGAACATGACATCTACTAGTGCAAAACAATTGTTCGCTCCTTTACCTTTTCCAGATCCACAAACTATGGATAATTTATCTTTGATTTTATCTGCTGTATTTTTATCTTTCAATGCTTCTTCCATATTCTGCAGTGATTCGACGTCATCGATGGGTGAAAACTCGACGTTACTGGTCTCTATTTTTTGGCGTGACCTTTTAAATACTTGGCCAAAATCAGAACCAACCCGTGACAATTTCAGTAGAATAGTTTTTTGCGTCTTTTCAATATTTTGTAGACGTCGAAGAACATCTTTCTCAAAAATAGTTTTGAATGAAGGATCGATTATAAAAACAGATTCTGACGGTTTTCCTTGTTCTATGGTGACAGGGGGCTCCGGCGTGATATTAGTTGATTCAGATGGAGTGACTGTCATAATTGTTGTGTTGTTTTCGTAATGAAACAAGCCTAGTCAGCAAAAAAATCTTCATTAAAATTGTACAATTCTATAAAGTAGAAAATTATAAATACAAAGTATTGATCTAAGTATCGGTGTCATTTTAAGGTCAAGTACAAAAACAGCATATGTTTGATATTTTTATTCAGACAACTTTTTTTGCTTGAACACGCATCAAAACTTTATCGTCTGTATCATGATCCGATCGGCCCATGGTTATGTTGAATGTTTGCTTGGATGACCGTGTCATCCAGCGTGTATAACTTGGCTCGGCAGCCGGCGGGGTTGCGCACGCAGCGCCAGCGAGCTTTGGGACCTTTGTTCCCCATCACGCGGATATACTTGTAGCCGTTGAGGAAGATCACTGGCGTGCCACCTCGTGTTGCGCTAACCTTGTAATCTAAAACATTCACTTACATCATTGAACCCTGTAGTTAACTATAAAGAGTAAATAGAATGAAGCAGCTATCCTGCTTCATTCTATTCCATTATTTAATATATTATGAAGGTAGTATTCTTGTCTCGGAAACAAATAAATAAACATATTTTTATGATAAATTATAAGTATTTCGAAATAATCACGACTTACTGAACAAACAAGTTTAATGCTTATGAGATACTGCTAATGATTACGTCAAAAAAAGCAGCAGAAGCAACTTTTTACTTTAAATATTTCTTCTCAACTAACAAAAGGTAAAACTTGCCAGTATCTAATTCTCTTAACTTAACTAATATTATAAATGCGAAAGTAGCTCTTTCTCTCTATCTGGTTGTTTCTAGCGCTGTCACGGCTAAACGGCTGCACGGATCGACATGAACTTTTGTATAGAAATAGTTTAAGGGTCGGAGACGGACACAGGCAACTTTTTTGCAGGCCCAAGCGAACGAAGTCGTGGGCTAATTATATTTATTTTGCTTCTCATCCACTGCATAGCTCAAGCCTCTTTAAGCCATCATTCGTTGATCTTTACTATTTAGCGCCAATCCTGTCCAGGTGTTATTTTAAATTATTGTGTTGTCTTACTGCTTGTAAAATGTTATACTAATGGTTGTGGTTGTTATTATGTAAAATGATGGTGTTATCAAATGTGATGATGGTGGCACGGCATCCGTTGGGGTTCTTTACGCAGGTCCAGCGGACTTTGGGGCCACGGCAGGACAACACGCGGTTGTAGCGACAACCTTGCAGAATTATCACTGGGTTTCCTTTTTTAGTAGTGCTGAAGAATGGACCTACGAACGATATTATCGTTGACTAGACAACTTTTACTTTTATATAAGGCGATAGATTCTACAACATTATTACTTACGTCAATGATATCAGGGTAACATTCATAAATATATTACTTTATTATAATTAAAAGTACAGCTAAAAAAGCTAATAATAATCTAGACAGTAATGATAAATACCACCATCCGTAAGTAACGTAAACAGAATATTAACGTTTTAGAAACATAACATTTCAAGAATAGCATAACAATAGCCGGGCCGGGTATCGGTAATTTTCATACAAACTTGCTTGTTCAATTATTCGGAAACAACTAGTCGGATTTTCGTGAAACTTAGTATGTATATTAAAATGGCGAAATTAAAATAATTTTTAAACACCAATTTATAAAAGTTTAAATCTTTTTAACACATGGTTACAGGCTTTTATTATGCGATAAAAATCGAAGCGGTCGTTTTTATACAATTTAACCTGGTACTTTTCTATGACTCGACGTCCGGGGCGCCGGTTGTTATGTCTAAAAACTTTTGAAAAATATTTTACAAAAACAAATTGCCAATTAGTAAAGATTATATATAATATCAAATACATGATTTCATAGGTACCAGTTGGCAGTTTACAATGCATTGCTTACCTGAATGTAAGAAGCAATTATAGGTATTAGTAACAACACGTAAAAGTAACTCTGCCTTTTAGTTTTACCACTATATGGCTGGGCTATTTTTGATGTATTTTGGCTGTTTGAAAACAGAATATCTTTTACCTAATTTTTAAAATAGCAATATAACCGCCAGTCGCAGCTAGTAACCAATAACCATACATTTCTACGCATCCCCTTAAAACAATCGATAGAACTAATGTCAAAGAGTTTTAAAATAACTCTTTTGCAAACAGGAATGCAAATACTATACAAAGCCCATTTATGATACCGTATACGTTAATATTAATTATGGAACGAGACTGTAAACCTGAATTAATAGGTGATACGGCATTGCAGCACGCAAGTACTAAGAATCCTGCTACGAGGCATGACTTGGACTTGGCTGTGACTTACTTTCCTTGTCTTAGACTATGACTGAGCCTTGTTTAAATTGTGAAATATTTTACTTGATTTGAAATATTACAAAACTTGACACTGGCTAAATACAGTATGTGTAGAGCTAAAATATAAGAGAAACAAAAAATCCGCTACATGTAATTCAAAAATGTTCATACGTAACATATCGCAATTCCGCACGACATTGCAAAGGTTGTAATGGTCATGCTCAAAAGGTTCACTTCTCAAATCTCTAGTGGGAATGTTCGTGCAGGAAGTTGACGATCCTATGTTCGAGAGTGATGACGGTGGCCCGGCACCCGTTGGAGTATTTGACGCAGGTCCAGCGGTATCGCGGCCCTTTGCACTTCGTCACCCTATTGTACCGATACTTGCCGAGCACCATCACGGCGTTCCCAGCTTTCGTCACCTCGAAGCGAATGCCTGAAAAAGATATCGGACCATTTATGTAATAATAACAATCCCTTAAGTTATTTTCACACTATCTCGTACATACTGCATTTTAAAGCCAAAAAAACCAGGCAGTAAATGAAATGAAACAAGTTCGACAAAGGCAACTCTTAGTTTTTTTACGCAACGGTTTTTCTTTTACTTATAAACTTATTATTTTCTTATTATAATAATTCTCTACAATATTCTAAATTTTCAATAGAAGAGAATAACATGCATGAGTATTGTGTTTCGTATTGATCATACAGATAGACGACCGTTACTTTGAGAGTATGTTACTAAGTTACGCGGGCAATTGGTGCATGCAAGTGGCAGATTGCCGTTCAGGGTGGTGCGCTGGGAGGCCTGCGTTCAGCAGTAGACGTCTTCTGATGATGATGATTATTGGCGCTCTAAGATGCCTTTGTTCATCAATGGACGTCTTCTGGCTCATGATAATGATGAAAGAAGTTCATGTTATGGATGTGGCGAAAAACGCTTTTCACCCGGCAACGGCAATGAGGTGAGCGCTGCGCCTTAAATTTTCCCTGTTAGCACAGGTCACAGCACTGTTATCTTAAACGCCCAAAGAGCCCAACTTTGCCGTCTGGTGCATTTTCACATTACTGAATCCGTTCACAACCAATATTTCGTCGTCGCGCAACGATCTTATGATACTTTTTTACATACTCAACAAAACAAAAATAATTATGAAAACGATTTTTAAATATATATTTTTTTCGGGTTTTTTTTCCTGCCCTTAAGAAACATGCAAAGAGCTATCAAACATTGGCACTGGTATTCGAAAGATAACTGTACTGTTTATTTTTTCGATTCCCACTCAATTATTTACAAGCTTCAGAAATGTTGAAAATTTGCAAAGGTGACGAGCGAACTGGGCTTTCAAAATTAATCTTATTATTTTTAGATAAAAATGGTTTAATGTACGATTTTGATAATTTTCTAGGTCATAATTTATACATAACGTTACTCTATCAATTAAAATTATATTTACATTAATTATTATGCGGAATCTAGCTTCGTAGTATCCGAAACAAAGAGGTTGTCCCCGAAGTTCCTGCAGGAATACTGTATGGTATTTAATAGGTATTTGTAAACAAAAATAAATAAAATAATATCAAAACTTTTTTTTTTTAAATCCTATGTGTGATTGTGATTAAGTTTCGCTCGTAAGATGTAGTTGTCCACTGTTACCATGGACGCTGTGCACTTGGTCCTGGTTTTAAGAGAACATTGCCACCTCACCCGGTTCTTGATGTTTGGAGTGCTGCACTGAGAGAAGCGGTATCCTTCCACCACCAGCATATAAGTACCCCGTTTAGTCTTAATACGTGTCACTGAAAATAAGGGCAAATGTTGTTCAACAATTTACAAACACGAAGTCAAAGTAGCTCAGTGGGAGCAAGCTCGCCTCACATTCATTGGCTTGCGGTTTCGACCCCGAGCGGGCCCGTACCAATGAGTTCTTCATAACTTACGTACCACTGGCTTTTCGGTGGAAGAAAACATCGTGAGGAAACCTGCATATTTCCGGAAAAGAAATCCGATGGCGTATGTGAATCCGTCAACCTGCACTAGGCCAGCGTGGTGGATAAGGCCCAATCACCGTTCGAGGGTAGGCCGATATCCCAGCAGTGGGATGTTTAAAGGCTGATGCAGAGTTGTTCAACACTTAAGAGAACAAAACCGATTTTAGTTCTCTGTCGCTCGCACATTCATTATTTACAGTGATATAAAATTACTACGGGTGATATTGAACAATGTTTTTGCAACATTTTCTATTCTATAGCATATAACATCTAAATTAATAATATGTAATATTTATGGCCAAAAAATATTTCTGATTTCTGATTTCTGATAAAATGTCTTATACTAATTGTCATGTTGACCCATACTATTTTCATTAATTTAAGCAAGCGACAAGATGTTTTCTCTCTTGCTCAGTTATTAATAGTAGGTATGTAAAATGCCTATATCAAATTAATAATTTCATATTAACTTGTTAAATGTTGTAATGAAAAAAAATGTTGCAAAAAAACAAACATTTTAATAGCACCCTCAGGAATAATGTTATATAATTTTTTTAAAGTACTAAAGGTAATATAAATTTACGGTAAGCTAGGTAGGTAGGTAAGGATCGCGCTCAAATTATAAACTGTTGTTAAAATAATTACATGATATACTTACTGGGCCCCCACAAAAGACTGGTCCATCACGAGAAAAAAGTGAAAAAAGGAAAAGATACCTTCAATGGGACGACAACCGCTGCAATAATATAGTAATCATCACATTCTTATTTAGCAATGTACATTTGAGAAAGATACGGACAACAAACATCTAGACCCAGAGCAGCTGTCTAAATTCATTATCAATTCAAGCAATCGGCCAGGATCAAAACGCCGGGTATCGAACGCACAACGCTGCGATGTGCGGTTCCAACGCTGCGATCCAAGTTTCCAACGCAGCGTCTTGGACTGCGTCTGAGTCTTTCCTAATGCATGATATATTCTTCTTTTTCCTCCTCAAGCAAAACACAAATTTCAAAATTTTTAGGTCTTTTTCACATGTGTACTTTAGTAGCTGCGGCAAAATCAACTGACCGCTTCGTCGTACAGACAGCAACGCTGCATCATGACGCTGCTTTGTAACCGTGCACGCAGCGTTGCGAGGTCCCAACAAGAGACCAAAGCTCCAGGATGGTCGTCACACTTTGTTTTGCCTCGCGTTATCAGCGAGAACACAAAACACATTTTAGCTAAAACATTTTACCTTACTACTTACATGTGGATTTAGGATAAAGAAAGAAAAATAAGAAAAAATATATTTAATAAACGTTATGACACAAAATAAAACTAGTGGATTTAAAGCGTTTGAATCAAAATCGTTTTTAAAGCGTACTGTAAATATAATTATTAGAAATTCATTAAAACGATAAATCAAATTATATAATACTGGTACATTTTTACGTACGTAAATAGGTCCTAAACGCAAGATACGCAACAATTTTATTGATAACGATTGATTCGCTATATTATAGACAAGCAGCGCCCCGCGGTTTTAGCCGCTGTTCTTCTGAAACCGAATATTTTTCCGGGATAAAAAGTCTAGGGTATAAGCTACCTCCATGCCAAATTTCATCCAAATCCGTTCAGCCGTGACAGAGTTGAAGGGGACAAACATACTTACATATTTTACACACATATACTCACAAACTTTTGCGTTTATAATATTAGTATGATGTGATATGATTTTGCAATGTTTAAATACCAATAGTTTTTTTAAAAATAAAATAAGTAAAAAAAAGCAAGATCGTCTTTTTATTATGTTATAATCTGTTGGAAAAGGCCTTTACTCGACAATGGGTCAAAACAGGCTCATAAGCTCTTAACTAAAAAACTAAAGTGAAATCATAATCAAAATACTAAAGTATACAACTGCAGCGTTACGTTATTTTGCGTCATTCTCTCAGTACTCATGGTTGTGTACGAGTTGTGATCTGATGATGGTGTTGGTGTCGATGGTGATGACGAAGGCGGTGCATTTAGTCCTGGACCTGGTGGTGCACTGCCACCGCGTCTTGCGGCCCATCACGTAAGACTTGCCGAACCGGTACGAACCATGGAGGAGCATGTGAGTGCCCCTGGTCGTCGTAAACACAGTTACTGTAACGTGCAAGTATACGGTTATGACGTTTTATCTTATTTCGGCCTAAGTTTATAAATATTATTTTATTATACTGGGGATACTAATAGCTGCTACATAACAAAGTAGAAATATAATAACTGGCAGTATCGCAATTTTCATTTTATTTCTTATTTTGGCAAAAGAGAAGGAAAAATTTATATTCATTTCCATATCTACCTAAAGATATTTGAGATTTTGTAAATACTTGTAGAAACACCCACATCTTCCGATCTCAGAAACAGTATCCAGATTATTTGAGGTCTAGTATTTTCCGACGTTTTAAATTTACCAGCTCGAAAGCACGTAATTTTGCATTAAAGATAAAACTATAATTTCAAAACCATAACTAAATCGTTTAAAATTAATGAGTTCTCTTTGGTTCACTTGCTTTTTTGGATCTCATTTTCGTTAGTTTCATGGTTAGTTTTAAATTCAGATGTCATTGATGCATCTCGGCGCCGTCGTGCCGGGTTAGGATCATCTTTTCGGAACTGTCAGGCGTTTGTGGTTCGAGAATCATTTGCACTTTTGTCTCAACAAAAACAACACCCTCCGAGCGAGCGAGTGAAGTAGTGAAATATTTAACAAAACAAGGCACCACATTGTAAGCGTTAGTATAAGTGTACTATTTTTAATACTCAACAAAAGGTGCGCCACATTGTATATGAAATGCGCTTATTTTTACTCGACTACGCGAATCTAAAAGGACGGTTATGATTTTGACCTTTTGTATGTTCATCTGTTCCGTCATAACTTCTAAACTATTCTATTATATACTATTATATGATTCTCTACTTATCATAATTTGGCAAATTAGGTATGGTTCGAAGCGTCTTGATCGTCCGCTGGTTCAGAGTGAGACACCCTCCGGGTCAGGATTGTAGGCCGGTAGAATTTAAGAACAGTATGTAATGTACAGAATCTATACTCTTTCATAATTAGAAACTACGATCCTTATTTCAGTTGGCTTAAAAGTACTGAAAGTTTCAAAATTTGTTGCTAGAAGAGGATGAGTGAAAATGAAAATCACTTTATCATAAAATAGAAAACCTTTACTTCAAAACAAATAAAAAGCCTAAACTGATTTCTAGTACTTTTAGCACCGACAAAGAAAATCAGTATAATTTCTCTATGGTACCGACCATGTTAACCTATGGCTATAGTAAAGTAAGGCGTTGTATTTATACACTAGTTAAATTAGATAATCATCTAGGTATTGGACGGATATATGCTTCAAGCTACATGTTTAAAGTGTTTATCGAAAGCTAAGTTTATCGATCAATCGCACTGATGATTATGATCCAAACTGTATTTGATGACTCGTCCATCGACAGTGGCGATGTACGCTCGGCACCTGGTTCTAGCTCGAAGGGAGCACTGCCACCTGGTCTTCCGACCTCGGCTTCGTTCCCTTGAGAAGCGATATCCGTTGGCCAGCAACATCACTGTACCTCTGCTGGTGTGATACTCCCGAACTGATATAGAATCTGAAATTTGCTTTCGGTTTAAAAGTTTATTGAAATATTTTTTGATAGACATCATGATTTGTAATGCTGTGCTGCCGTTCTATTTACCGCACTTTATAATTCTTTATCAAGTTTCAATTTTTCTTTTCATTTTCCGAATTTGAATTTCCTTTGAGACGCAAAAGCGTCACAATGTCTTATTTCGTATTTTGTTTCGCGTGTACATATGTTGGGTGTAAATTTAAAGCTATTTACAAGTAACTAGCTGTTAACAGCAACGTAGTTCGCGGGGACCGAAAAAAAAAAGAGAGCCTATGTCCGTCTCCGACCCTTAAGCTATATCTATGCAAAAGCAACATCACAGCAGTTCAGGTCGATCCGTTCAGTAGTTTAGCCGCGAAAACGCGACTACACCCAGACAGAGAGACAGATACACAGAGATACAGAGTTACTTTCGAATTTATAATATTGGTTATTATAGTTAGGATACCAAGATAAAAAAGTTAATAATTTAAAATCTCATGCTAGTGTACTGTTATAATCAATATTAAGAACGGCTGGAACGATTTGGATGAATTGCTTTTGTGTTGTGGTCGTAATTGTCAGGACAAGGTTTTTAGTGAGGCCGAAGGCCGAGTCGAGCCGAAGTCGCGGGCATCAGCTAGTAATACAAATGAAAATACAAGTCATCGTTGGACAAATATACATACATACAACTGCCGACTTGCTCCCGTAGACTTGAATGAAACTGATAATGAAACAACAACGATTATTATTTAGTTATGGTAAATAAAATAATTGAAGTTCCAAAAGAACAATTCAAACATCAGTAAAACCATAAATAATTATGCTAATTTATTGATAAGAGTAGTATAATTAAGTAGTAAAATATTTCAAATAAAAATTACTCATGATTATGATTAAATTCATTGAATAAAAGCTATATCCACCACCAAAACGCAAGTAGTATTTACGTTAGTAACATCTTTAAGTGCACATTAGCTAGAATACGTAATATTGAAGTTAAAGTTATTACTTGTCGCTACAAATGTTCCGTAACTTAACTATTAGATAGTAACACTTATTACTAACCGACGCCCCGATAAAAATACTGAGCTTAAAAACTAAATAATGTCTGTGAAACCAAATTTCACCGTCAGAAACATCGTCAAGCCTCAGTGTGTAAAACTCTCGCATTAAACAACATTGAATTGTGATCGAGCACCCATTTGTCATGATTATAGGAGATTCCAAAATATTTACTTTAACGTTATCATCGAAATTTTAAAAAATAATACTTGAAGCTTGTAAGAGCAAAGCCACACTACTTGCAAATTTTGTTCGACAGTATTTTAATATCTTCATTATTATAGAAGATGTATATTTTGGTTGCATACCTGATTTAGGAATTATGATTCGTAAAAGGAATAACATCATTTAAGAGATGAACATCAGAAACAAAGGCTAAGAAAAATGGCAAACATGGTTAGGTGTGCGCCATACCTTCCACATTTAGAATTTTGTCCATCAAATCTTTAACACTATTCTGTTAATTGCTTTCGATTATTGTTTTTTTAAAGGCGGTGTACCGCTTTTAAGGTAAATAGCGGTTGGCGCTGGTATGTGCGAGGGGGTCGTGGAAGCCCCACACGCGCACGATGGCGTTGTCCATGGTGTGGAGTGACGCCCGACATCCAGCCTTGGCCTTCACGCAGACCCAGCGCGTGCGGCTTCCGTACTTGTTGACACGGTTGAAACGATACTGGCCGATCATTATCACCGGGTTGCCGCGCTGTGACTGAGCGAACACAGGGTTAAGATCTGAAACCAAAACTATTGTCAGTTCCTGTCGTTTCAGATGAAATATTTTAGTAATGTTAGATGTTATGGCTGTTATTCAAGGACATAGACTTTCTGATTAGATTCTTTATTAGTTTATTATTCGTAAATATTAAAATAAATGCAAATAGAGCGCTAAAACTAAGCAATAACTAACAACGATCAAAGTGTAAATAGTAAAGAAAACATAATCTAAGAAGTATTATAACTATTATCATGATTAAATTAAAAATGTATAGCTGCTTATATTTAAAAAAAATGCCCAGAACTAGAGTAAAACTCGCTCGTCCAGGGTTCCGTACTATAAAAATCATAGTTAAATATTTTTTATCGACTTTAAATTTACATTCACCCCGTAAAATTCCGAGATAAGGAAGAAGCAACACGATAAAAAAAAAAAAATTACTAAATTGTTTGAACCTTTCATATGATATTGATATCCCACTTGACCAGATAGCGCAGCCTTACAATTTTAGACTCAAATTTCAGACCATAGCTTTTATCAAAAAGTTTAATGTAATCATTCACGTATTTTATCATCTAATGTCTATGAAAACATTATCTAGATCTTTGCCAAACTTCAAGTCTACAGCATTTATAATTACTGAAAAATTCGGCTGTGACATACACAGACGGAGACTGGATTCTTACTATAAGGTTTTCTTTTCACCATTTTGATACGGAACTCTAGAAACAAAGCTTGAATAGAAAATCATAATAATTATTAGTACAATTTAATATATGAATTAAAAAAATACAGTGAATATGTACTGAAGAGCAGATCATTATAATTTGGGTACAGATTAGTCGCATATTCTCTATCATTAAAGTAAACTTATTTTTCATACTTAAACTGCTTATTTGTAACGTTTACATTACTTATGGATTAAAATCTGTGCAATACGGTTTTCTAGGAATTTTGAGCCTTTTTCAACTAGATGTTACGCCCATACTGAAAATGTGTTAAAGATTACATATGGATACTGATAAGCAATAACATGTCAACTCACAAAAAAATAATATGATACAGAACGCTTCTTTGTCAGCCAAAGAAGCGTTCTGTAATTTAATTATTCATTAACATTTTATTTTTTGTGGTTTGGCATGTTATTGCTTATCAGTATCCATATGACCTTCAGCAATATTAAATCTAGTTTGGAATTTTTCTAATGCGCGTTCTACACTCGCACCAAGAAAACCTCAAAACAAAATACTTGGATAAAAATCCTTGTGTTTCATGGTCTACGTTCGCGCTTCGCGGATTTTTCAGTCCGCTTTTGGTTCCCTTGACAAAGTATTGGCTTGGATAAGACGTGCAATTTTGCAACTGTATGCATATTCTTCGCTTGAATTGCGGTAAAATTAGCGCCCACGGTCCACACGCGAGTGTAAAGCGATCTTCTAAAGTCTAGAGTATTTTAACTTGTAGAATGCTAAAACAGTATAGAGCTGACTCCATTTTAAAAAACGCAAAATATTTTCGCTAAAATATTTTTTTACAACAAACAAAAGAGCATAATTTTAACTAAACCTTGACAATTTGAACAGTTTGGCTATTTGACTACTTTGGAAAAGCATTGCAGATGAAATTGTAAATGAAATGCAATGCATAACTACATTAATATTTTCTCGAGATCAGTTGTATTTTAGGTAAAAATCGAAGCTGCTGTTTAAATAAAATTAACGTGACAAAACGCGAATCTGTATTATGGCGCCGGTCACGTGACGCATGACGGCAAACCAAAGTAATCATCCGCAATTATAACAGCGAAAGTTGATTTGTCACAACGCGTTTACAATCACGTGATCAAATCTAGAGAAAACATTATTAACTTTTTTTTAAACCAAAGATATGTTTATTTTCTTCTAATGATTAATAAAAGTTGGTTTTCACGCTAAAATTTAAAAGATTGACATAAATACATAACCATATTTCAATACAGAGTCAATTAGCTTATTGTATGTTTATTGTACAGTAATTTCTGAAATAAGGCTGGCTTGACAGCTTGACAGCAGGGCTTCGTAGCTAAATATGCTACGGATATAGCTAGTAAATAATTAATAGCATCATCATAGTGATGATATTAATTGGGATTATATAGATGATGGTAATGGTAATATAAACATCGTAGGCCAAGTCCACATTGAATTTTTTTTCTTGGTTTTTCCGTGTCGTTTATGTGACTCATGAACTATGTGAAAACGTGATCCTTGATCTTACTTGGGGCCGCAATTTTAGTGAGATTAGTAAATTCAATCTGTAATACTTTTTTTAGACTTTTTGATGGAAGATAATTGAAAAAAAAATTAAAACGGGGAATTATTAAAAAAAAATACTATTCGAGAAACCTCATAAAGATTTTGAATTCCCTTTTCAGGGACCATAAACCATTATTATTATTAATACTTTATTAAGTATATGGCACAGAAATCCCATCGAGTCTCTAAATAAAATGGCGTGAAATTAGATGAACACGGCGAAACTACAAGAGTTTTTTTTCTTTTTTACAAAGGAACTCTAAAAAAAGTGTTTCCAATATTGGGCTACCGAATCTTCCAAAATGATTACATAAATCACCCCTACCTACAAAAAGCTTTACAACTTAACATTACCTAAGGCTAGTTTCCTAACAGTACAAAAGATGCTTTCAGATTCAACGTCTCATACACTACTCACTTTTAATCGATCACACACTTCAAATGTTTCTAAGCAAAACCATAACGTCCCTTATAATCCTAACCTGCTTTGAAGAAACTAAAGTTTTTCCATTCTTCAGTTTTCCAGTTTCTCATTGTCTTCTTTTATACTTCTGGCATTTTAAATGCTTTCCATTTGTACTGCACTGATCAGTATAGAAAATAGATGATATATGGTACTCGGTTACGAGACTAGCAGGTCGCTCACTTGGTGTTAAGAGTCACGCTAGCCCATAACAGTTCAATGCCATCCAGAATTTTGTTTTCAAAATTTCAAAACCATGAGTTCCCACCAACCAATCAACTAAAGGACTGTGCTCGTCACCCTGAGATATTAGATGTTAAACCTCTTTATGCCCAGTAAATACGCTGGAAACATTGCCCTTCAAACCGGAACAATGTTGTACGTAGTAGTAGTAGTTGTACGGAGTAATGTTGGCACGTTACTGCTTGGCGGTTGAATAACTGGCAAAGGTGTGGTACTTCCCTAGGCGGACTCTACAGAAGGACTCTATCACTACTGTAATTAATGGTTGTGTTTGCCCAACGTCTTGACAATAATATCGTTAACAGTGGTAATAGCAGCATTACAACCGCTCTTTTTCTTGATGCAAGTCCATCGCACTTTGGAGCCCCAGCAGGCGTGCTTATTAAAGCGCCACTCTCCGATCTGAATGACGAGGTTTCCACGTTGAGAAAGGTCGAACTTGGGCTCTGAAAATTACAAGAACAAGAACTTATTAGTACCTTTGATGGAGACTTAAGAAGAGTATAAGTAAATAAGCATTAAATGTTAATTAATAATACAAATTTTGGTTCTCAGAGAAACCTGGAGGGGAAGGACAGTAAATCTGGACAGGCAATATTAAATTCAAATAACTCATTCTATTTCACGCATATTATTTAACTTTACGAGAAAATCTGTACTAATTTAAGATTGTATAATTTATTTTTAATGTAAAAAAATTGAAATATATGATTAGAGACAACAGATCACTGTGGTCTTTAGTACCGTCCTCTGTAGTCTCTCTTGCGCATTTTCACATTATTTAAAATATACACAAATCACCAAGTCTGAATTTTCAAGAGCTTTCAAGGTTTTCAAGAAACTTTCATTTTAATGTTTTAATTTGAAGGAGATCGGAAAAAAAACGAAAAACAATATTGTTCCTTAAAAAACAACAATATCAAAACGAAAATTTCTTTAATACATTTTCGATGGTATCAAACACAGATCATACACTTTTTCGAAACATAGAATACTATGTACAAAAATTCGCATATGCGAAAGTTAGATATGACTATAAAGACCATAAATAACAAATGACTAACAGTTAATTACTTCATGGAATTGATAAGTAATAATAAAGTAATTTTTTTATCTTGAGAACTATTATATTGTCCGTGTTTTCTTAAATGACGATATTATCAATTGGTATTGGCTATAAATAAGTACTATTTATTGTTTTAAAGTATAATTATAAGTCATTAATAAATAAATTAAAATACTAATATCTACAAAACCTAGTAACTATTTTATTTACAAAGTCATGTGTACCATGTAATTGAAAAATAAACTTTGTAGAATACTTTGTAAAATAAACTTATTCAGGACTTTACTCAAACTGCAACCATTAGTTTAATATTTCAATGGAATGCGTTAAACTAAACTTGGTACCCATCACCATCATCATCGGCCGTAAGACGTCCACTGCTGAACATATGCCTATATGCCTCCCCCCTTAGAGCGCCACACTAAACGACAATTGGCAATTTGCATCCACCGGTTGACCGCGACTTTTACAATGTCGTCAGTCCACCTAATAGGAGGCCTGCGTACGCTGCGTCTTCAGGGGAAATTTGTTATTTCCACAAAATTTTCAATAACATGACGACTATAATTTTTTTAAAGCTTAAAGAGAGAGCCCAATGCCTGTTTAAAACACCTTGAAAGGAAATAAATGGCCTGTAATCAATCACCCTCTGTATAAAGGTGCAGGTTTCCAGGTATTACACCTGAAAGGCTGTATCTGTATTAGCTACTTTTTAAGCGATACTTTATACATCTTAATAGCTACGCACTTGTTGGAGAGTCATCAAAATAGTGAACAAAAACATGAAAATAGATTGCGAGTTTCAGGAATTTACTAGTACGAGAAGATTGGGGAAGGAAAGTGACAAAATTTGACCGGTTGTATTAAATTTAAATTCAATGAGAACAACAATTTAAATGCTAAAAAGCATAAGTTATCGGATACCACAAATTACTTCAATGCGGAAGATTAACCGCCAAGAAATACTGACCCATTTTTTGGCGTATAATCTTCCGTAATTTGCTTGCTAATTTCGTCTATATTTATATCAACGATATCCTACAACCGACAACAGTGATCAATTTACAATAATTTTAGTATTGCGCACAAAAACTACTAAAGCACTGCGTCCACTATACAACTCCGTGCCAGACCAGCACCGCCTGACCTCACAATCGTGTGAATGAAAAACCGAGCTATACTATCCAGCATAAGGTCCATTTTAAAATTAAAAGCAAAAATATTTGACCGCTATGTCCATTCAACATGGACTTTATTACAAATCTAAGATAGACCTTATGCCGCATAGTATAACTGCGTTTTTAATTCACACATTTTTGAGGAGAGGCTGAGCTGGTCTGGCACGGAGTTGAATAGTGGACGGAGTCCTTAAAATTCTTACTTGTAACCACCTAGTAAATGGAAGCAATTATCTGAATAATATTTCTACTAATGATTATGCCATCCATTCAGCTTGACAAGCCTGTCTTCTACAGTGACGGCCATGCACCGGCATTGGCAAGACTTCCTAGCAGTGCACTCCCACCAGGTCTTGCTTCGTCGAGTCAGCTTTTTGATGAACCGGTAGTTGCCCCACAGGATGGTGGGGTTGCCAAACTTCGTCGTCACAAATTGGATGGGATCCATACGAGCCACTGGAACGGTACCTTTTTTTCATAATCCTCTTTACAATTCTCATTTTTGTATCGTATTAAGACTGAACTAATACATGCGGGAAATATTATTATTAATATATCTTTAAAGCTCATAATATTATAAATATTATTAGTTTTAAAATTAATATGGAAACATTGCATTGCTCGCGTGTGAAGCAATGACTCTAATCAACACTTTAATGGTTTGTAACCTATTTTAAATTTAACAGTCATGCAATAAATTAACGTACGTAGCCTTCAAACATTAAAACAAGGTTTCTAATCTGATTGTACATTACTACGGAAATCGGCAAGTCTTTTATGGACGAACGTGAAAACGTGAGCCAGGGCTAGCCGAGGCCAGCATACATGAATCCGTAAACGCCCAGTGCTGTCAAGGCTTGTAAAGCACTTGTAAATTTGCAAGAGCATTAACGTAAAAAATATATATATTTTATGGGGTAGGTTCGAATTTCATTTTAACCAAAATTCGAATAATATTAACATTTATAGAGAACTGTGGCTAGTATACTATGAGTCGACCAGGATGCCAGCCCCGAAGCCAGCCAGCCAGCCATCTGGAAATTTCAATCAAAAACAGCCGCCATCTATTTAAAGTCCTTGATTTTAAAGTTTAATTGACCGAGCGAAGCAAAGGTATCAAAGTCTACAGGACCAATTTGGCTTTTGTATGTTTGTATATACAAACGCCAAACCACTACGATAACTTATGTACCGTTGATCCGAACTGCATGTAATTTTGTATTTTCGTAGTTCATTCAAATACAATTTTTATGTTCGTACATGAGCAAAACTATACACATTGAGAAAAAGTAGTTCGGCGTGTTCTAGTTTTACTCAAAGTTTGTTTACTTTAAATAAAGGACACATTTGTTTGATTATGTTTGAGAACAAGCTTTTGGAATTGAATTTCATTTAAACTCGTTTTTAATAGGACTAAAATTACTCTCGAAGGTGGTTACTTTTTATCGTGTCGCTATTTTTGGTCTATTCAGGCATTCAACTTCAAGTTTTAGTGGCTGTGTTGACCACGTATTGATACGACTTGATGAGCACTGTCCGTTACAACGATGACTCTACATTGTTTATTTGTTTTGATGCAATGCCAGTTCGCCTTGCTTCTACTGCTGTCTCTCAGGTAGAAACGGTTTCCAGACGTCATCACAAGAACTGGGTTACCTTTGGCTCGTTTACTTCTCTCGAAAAAGTATTGGACTTCAGTTTCGTCGTGTAACTTTGCGCTATATATAATTCCAAACGTAATGCCAACTGAAAGAAAAACCGAATTTTAATCACTTTTACCTTCACCTTTGAGTTTGCTTCTATAATAATAATTTTTATTGTTTTTTTTTTGTAAGTTGCAATAATCACAACTTGGAAAAAACGTAATTCACAACCTGATTGTCGTACCTGTAACAAACAGAAACTTCATGTTTTAAAAAATCTTTTGTCTCAAAGCCATTCCAGCAAGGTTTTCCACGTGTATTTTGGTTTTAAATTGTATCTTCTCAACAAAATAGAATCATCTTAGCAAAATTAAAAATCGAACTTGTTATATTCATTACAATGCAATCTAGTAACATATCTAATGTTTGTTACTCGCACGTGTTAGAAACTCCACGAATGTTAATGTAAAACCTTTTTTTTTACCGAAAAGAAACAGTACGCAATATAACAAAATAAAAAATATGTAGTCACGGGTAATATTCATAAAAAATAAGATTCATCATTCGACTTGTTCGCTCATATTTTAAGCAAACCCGTTATAAACAAATTTTATTATAAAACCGCCAGAAAACCTTGCTGAAATGAGTAAATTACATTTGAAAAATGAAACTTAAGAAACAAACAGAGGATAAAATCGATAACAACAAAAAAGAAATCGAACATGGTGCGACTACATGTACAATCAATGGTTATGCGAGGGGTTATAACGAATAATGTTCTGATGTAAGGTGACGAGCTTGGCACGGCATCCCCTGGGCTGCATGGTGCATCGCCAGCGGATCTTCGGTCCGGTGTCGTAGGGATTGGATCTGCAGAACCGGTACGGTCCCAAGCAGAGCTGCGGGCGCCCGTTTCGCGACACACCCATTGACGCACCTAAAATATAAGTAGATATGTTAATAAATGCAAATAAGATACCGATTGTATATTCTGTTGATCATTATCAATCAAATCATGTTACAAAACACGGACATGCGCTTAAACGCGGAAGAGACATAAAACTTGCGTCTCTAGTCACATACTCAATGAAAGTTGCACTACGAAAACCGGAGCGGCAGAAAAATATTTCACTTTGGCATTATTTTTTAATCCCAAAAAGAGTAATCAGTAAGTTTATTTTTGTAAGTTTGAAGCCTATTGTATGTCAGGGTACATGAATCGTTCCTGTCTGTGAAATCGTAGCTCTCAGACCTGTATGCAGATTCGAATGTGCGGTTTTTTTACTACAGCAGGTTTCATTGCGGCAGGTCTTAGCTACGACTGATGAAAATCTATTCAGCCGTTTTAAAGTTATAGTATTTTTTCCGAATATTTAACCTTAATATAAATATCAAGGTTGTGGTACATTTTTTTCCTGACTGATGCAGGATCTTGAATTGAAATGAAACAACACTATTTTGTCCACTCAGTTTGTCTTTATGCTATAAGTAACGTTCACATACAAAATAATAAATTGTTTTGATAGTTTATGGTTTCTTTGCGAAAGTTCTGCATCATCAACATTAATCTTCGAACTGTATCTATGACTAACATTTAGTGTTTTTCGCTGCAATATCGCTTTTAGTACGATACCTACTGAAATACTAAAAGATAAACAATTGATATCTTATTTCTATCCTATACAATAGAAATAAGGGATCAATTGTTTATCTTTAACTTTAAGAAAAGTTTTTTACCAAAACTAATCTAACCTTAACTTAAAACAAAAATATTTTGAACCTGAAACTATTTATTTATTAAATTCTAAAACAAATAATAAATTTGCATAAATCTGGCACCCTCAAACTCTTGAATATAGCTGAAAGAAATAATTTTATGAATTGATCTGAAACATAATTGGAATAAAATAGTGGTGACATGTAATACGATAACGAAAAAAAAAACCCTCTAACTGAATCGACATGTTTTTCACCACTATGCGATGCATCAGAGGACGAAGTGTACACTCCCCGAGGTATTGTCGAAATACGGCGTAGTAAGACAGCATCCGGACACAAAATATGCTCGATGGGGCTACGATATTGCAAAATTCTGAGGTGGAACCTGAAAAAGACTAGAGGAGTGGAAGGGTAGGATATAATGGCGTTTCAGTAATACGTTGGACATTTTCCGACGTGTTAACCAATGAAGGCCACGACTTGGCCGTCTTTAGTCCGAATGCGTGCTCTGCAGGAGCCGTTGCTACATATCCACGAAACGAACCCGGTATTTCCGACATAATTCTTATAGAACTTGCGCCCTTGGTACTTCACGCAGAACGCATGTCTACTGGTTTTAAAAAATTCGGCTTCACCTGGAAATATTCGCCAATAGCTTACTACATTAACTGTGTGTCAAACATTTCTGAAGACCACGCGCAGCGTATCCATTTTTCGACACCTCTTACCTCTTTGTTATATTGGGTTTTATAAATTGAAAAGACAATTAAAAAAAACGTTATTGTACTCACTAAATATAAGAATAAGATACCTAATTTAAATTCACGTAAGTACCAACGAATTTTTTCAGTTTTGGTATATAGCGTATTAGATATGAAAAGGTTTATACAGTTCCGTGCATAAGGGCTCGTTAAGGGATGCGCGAGAGGTTGCACGGCGCGTGCAGTATCGCGTCGTGTGGGCAAATCAAACATATGCTAATGTATGAGAGTGTTCATGTAGAAGCGTGTTCATGCGCGGCTTCATAAACGAGAGTACATATTGCATTATGTTTGTCTTTGAGCGTGCGACGTCACGGACAACGCGGAACCGCCTGCCGCTTCACGCGCCGCTTCTCCGTACATGGAGATAACTTCCAACACCCCGCGAGACGCATCGCTCAACGCCCCGGGTATCCCTGAACCAGCCGCCCTTACACAACGCGCAAAACGATTCCGCTACTAAGACAAACTACTGACACGAGTTCAGTTTGTTTTTATGGTACTGACTGACGAGACGGTCACCTGATGTTAAGCGTCTCGCTTGCCCATATCAGTTCAATGCCACCCAAAATGTTTAACTTAAACAGTTCCAAACTCTGCTCTGCACCGCACTGCGCTCGTCACCTTGAGATGTTAGATGTTAAATCTCTGTACGCCCAGTAATTTCGCTGGAAACTTTGCCATTCAATCCGGAACACAGTAATGCTTGCATACTGCATGGAGGTTGAATAACTGGCAACGGTGTGGTACTTCCCCAGACGGACTCTTGCAAAAGAGTCCTACCACTACTGAATACTTATATTACATTACCTACATAGATTAAAACTACGCAAAATGTGCAAAAATTGAGTCATTCGAGCTTATAATAATGATTAATAACGTAATAATGCATGTTTTGCGAGTCCACACGTCCAGAGCTGGATTTAAAACTTGCCCGTTTTTATAAAAAAAAATTTTTTCCTTATAGATGTTCATTTGGACAACTTTCGACGTTTTTTCCATCATTTTTCTTCAACTCTTACTCGTTCTTTCTTTTCTTAGTTTTTCTAATAAAATCATACCGTCATGACTAGCTTCTGACACAACTTGCGTCCTTCGAACCTCACACGATAGCTGCGATTAAAGCCTGGGCATATATTTGACCCGGACTGAACATAAACTCGGTTATTAAGGTTTGTCGCTACACACTTATTACGTAAATTTGGGGCAGTACGAAACGTGTTGGCCGACCAAAGCCACAACCTGTCTGTCCCTGGTCCGAATACGTGCTCTGCAGTATACACGGTTGGAACATATCCACGACACCAACCCTTCACTACCAACGTAGTTTTTAACGAACTTGTACCCTTGGAACTTCACACCGAACCTTCCTCTCTTGGTTTTGTAAAACTCGGCCATGCCTGGAATCGTACACCATATTACCATACAATTAAAAAGGAAGCTTTAAATTTGTAGTACTAGTCGTTATACGAGACTTCATTCGCCAGTACCTAAAAAAAAATAAAAAAAATACTATGTCCGTCTCCGAACCTTAAGCTATATCTATGCAAAAATTCAGCTTGATCCGTTAAGCTGTTTAGCTATAATAACGCGACAAACACCCACACAGAGAGACAGAGAGACAGACAGATAAATATACAGAGTTACATTCGAATTTATAATATTATTTAGAATACTACGTGCTAGATCTAAACAGTTTGTTTCTCTTACTTTTACTAAAAGAAATAGTTATCGGGCGGAGTTTAAAAAAAACAATTTTGCTATTTAAGCAGAATATAATTCATGTAGATAGGCGTCTATAGTAAAAATAGGATTTAGGATTTTATATACAATTAACTAAAATATTTAGGAAATAACATCTTAAGTAGAACTATAACACAATAAAATAAGGCTTACAAATTATTGCCTAGCTAAAAATATCACCGTATTACGTATCGCGTTGAGATATCACCGTAAGCGAAGCTTAAAACTAGTTACGTTAGAGATCGATCAACAAATGTAAGAAACACTGAAATAGCTTTTTAAAAACAAAGTGTCATAATATGTATTGCAAGATGTGTTCGTGTAAAAATAGAATACGAGCGCAATCGAAGCGCGGCATAATTACTGAACTAGTCATCCATCCTCTAAGAAAACCCCTAAAGTAGAATGCGGCCATCGTTCAAAATAATGATCTACAATTAAGTTGCAGTCCAGAATTCCAGATACCAAAATCAAATAAGCTGCCGCCACACTTCATCAACGATTAACATTAATGAGCAAAAAACTGTAATCGTGTTAAACTTTAAGAGTCTTTTCTTACTTCAGGAGTGGGCAGTCTGGACCATAGGTCTGTTTTAGGCAGTATTCGAGGAAAGTTAAGTGCGTGGAGGGCGAGGGCGGTCGGAGTAAGGGTGGAGATAGGAGAAGGGAGCATAGCAGCGAAGTTGGCGATTTGCGAGCGCGGCCTGAGCTGCACAAAGGCGCCGTTACCGCACCGCGCATGCGACGGCGGTGCGTGGTTGTGCGCATCTCCCGACGGCACCAGCTTTCCAGACAACATGCGCACGCGCGCTCGGCATCCCATGTGCTTTGACGAGCAGTAAAAGAATCGACCGCCCACTTGCGAGTATGTAAACCCGCGCAGCACCAGGATATACTTCCCCTTCTCCGTAGGGATGAACTGTACGTCTGGAAGACACTCACTAGTTAGTCAAATTTAAAGTTTTGTCATAGTTACTAAGTAATATGCATATAAATATAATCAACAGCTAAAAGTAAGTGGCATGGTTATCACCTAGTTTGAAAAAAATATTAAGACAGTAAAACTGAAATTCAAAATATAATAATACATATTGCATTACGGGGAAGGCTGAAAATTGTCTAAAATTGAATTTATTTCATATATTTCTAATTATTACCAGACATTATAAAATTTGAATGAATATTAAGTATTTTTATACTTTATAATAATTCAAGTTTGTATAAGTATTTATACCAATCAATATTTTTTTGGTTTCACAAGCAGGTACTAGGTACCTAATTTTTCGTCAAGTCCTATAATATATTTCTATTTAGTACTAGCTACGCGCCGGAGCTTCGCACGGGTACTAAACTTCACAGGATCACCCGCTGGGCTAATCTGAAGAATGCCTGAAAATGTCATCAAAATCGCTCCAGCCGTTTTGGACTCTGTAGGGAACATACATACATACGTACGTAACCTTTTATATATAAAGAAGATAGTAGTAGTTTCGTTACTAAATGAGTGACTACTGACTAGACATTCATTGATAGACCTTGATTAATTATTGATCATTCATTGATCTGACAAATAATTATTTACCTCATCGCTCGGCACTATAAAACCTGACCAACCAGGGCTTGAAAGTTTGAGTGCATTTTACGTCCACTACACAGTCGAATCAGAAGATGCCTGTGGCCAAGCACGGAGTATCTCAACCCAGTCTGGTGACAGTGCGATCCCAGCAATAACAATAGCGCCTAGCGCAATACTGCTTAAAGCAATATCGCCTGGGTTAATGCCGCCTGGAAGAATGTGACCTGGAGATCTATCACCTGGAAGATTACCTTCTAGAAGCATATTACCTGTACAAGTTTCACTTATTGGATACCGCCATCAATAATGGTAGCTCCCATCTGTCTCTACCTGAGGCTCAAGAGTTATGGATCCCGCGCCTGATTTTATATCTAATAACAAACAACCTGATATGCCCAAAGAATTGGGACCCCAGACATGCCACGTAATATTATGCCAACTGAAAAACGTATTCACAAAACGTTCAACCCTTTGCGGTATGTTGCGTAAATCTCCATGTGATATTCCTTGTGGGTTTTTTTTTTGTACCATAATATGTGAGGCTTGTGTAGATTTGATTTGGTGTTGATTGATATAAGGCTGTGCTTGTTGCTTAATATTTTGGTCTCGTCCTGCGTCCTTGATTGGCAATTCAAATATAGATATGCTGCTTAAGTTGGCGACCTAGCAAACGTCTCACCTTGCCGTCTTCTAGATGTGTAATCTTAGTAGGAAATATGGGTTTGCGTGTTTTAGTGGGAGAATATCAAATTAGGTCGTTTTTTTTTTGTAAATGATGTGTCCGTATTACCTGGATCTAATGCGACATATTCGTTACCATCTCCTGGATCCTCAAATCTACTCCTTTTGTTATCATCAGATTTATTGGATTGTACCGTAGAATTATAAGCATCAGGTAGATTTTCATCCACGTGCCTTTTTAAAGCTGCGGCTAGATTTTTATCTGTTACAAAACTCTCAGGCTGTACCTAAGATTCCTTTTCTTTTTTCCATCCTTTCAATTGCAACACAATCTTTTGCACCTTTTTTCTATTCCAGCATACTCTAGCATTGGCTGGAATTTTGGTCTTCTGGTTAGGTGTTTTCTACACACTCGACTCTCGACTCATCGACAGTACGGAGCTGCTGTCTAGCATTTCTTTCAACCACGACGGCTTCTTTTGCACCACCAGCTGTATCAACGTTAGCTACTATTCTAGAATTTGCTACGGAACAAGAATGTTTACCTTCAGTTGGAGTAAGTTGCCCTAATACCTAAATGCCTGAAAAACAAAAGCATGTGAGTAAAATTCTAATGCTTAATATTCACTATATCTTTCTTTACTATTTTATTACGTTAGTGATAACATATCTCTTTTTTATTACTTTACTAACCCTACTTCGTTTCAAATTATTTGTAGCAGGCAGACTTAATAAAACCAAGCTATTATGTGACACGAATTATTTTATATTTTTTTTCACTAAGATTATAAGATCTTTAGAATATTACTCAGATTCTAACGTATTCTCCTTTAACAACGATATACTTCGTTGACGCATGGTTATGCTCAATTATGAGACGCTCTACTGTACCGTCGTCGAAACGCTTCACTTTCGCAGGGCAGTTTTTAGAGAGTTTAGATGAACAGTACCAAAGTTTACTGTAATTTTTCTGACAATACGTGTAATTATCCAAAATCAAAAGTTGTTTCTTTCCTGAACGTGAAGGTATAAGAACACCGTCATCTGCAAATTTTAAAGTTATGGTTATATAGAAAAGCATACTCGAAATAATAATTTGTTAAAATGCGCCCACTATAATCATCGCTTATTCAATGTAGTACAATTTTCGGTAAAAATTAAAAAGTGATGGTAAAAGTAACATTGAAAACAATTATTATTATATTCGAATATATTTCCCATTGTGTAAAAATAATGACCTCGGCTGGTGGTTGTGGTAGAGCCGGACTCGATCTATGGTACCGTCAAAAGATCGCTTGACCATCGCGGAACAGCGCCTAGACTTCATCGCCGAGCAGTACCAGTATATGGAGTTGTTTTTCTGCCAAAACGTGTAACCGTCCAGCAACAGTAAGGACTTATGATTTAGACGTCCAGTCGGGATCAGTATACCATTATCTGTAAAAAAAAAACTAGAATAAAAACATTGAAGTACTGTAGCATTGGTTAGAGAGGAACACATTTTTTATTTTGTTGTCAGTATGTAAATAAATTGAAGAGAGAGTGTCGAGACACGCACATAATTGGTATTGGTGGTGGTAGTGGTAGGGTTCTTCTGGAGAGTCCGGGGAAGTGCCACACCTTTGCCAGTTATTCAACAGCCAAGCAGTAGTGTGCGTACATTACTGTGTTCCGGATTGAAGGGCAATGTTTCTAGCGTAATCACTGGGCACGTAGAGATTTAACATCTAATATCTCGGGCTGACGAGCCCAGTGCATTACCGCTTTTGATCTGTTGAGGTTCAAAACTAGGGGTGGCACTGAACAGTTATGGGCTAGCGTGAAGCTTAAGATCAGGTGAGCGAAGCTGGCGAGTCGAATGTAACTATTGCGAAGGAATTCGGTGTAAATCATTCGACAATATCCACAATTATAATTATAAAAAAACAAAAATGTATGCTCGTTTAGTACGGCGTCTGGTTAGTACGACGTAATATCACCGGTCCCTTGACCGTCCTTATTATTGGATTCTACTGTATTTGTTTTTTTTTTCTAAGTTCAGTGAACTTTGAACTAAGTAGACCTAAATAGCTTAGCTGGAATAAAGTGCTTTACTTATTTTACTTAATTTATTTGCAATTGTTTACGTATTATAATGACGCATTGGTTCGTGTGTATGAGTAACGTGAGTTCGTATGATTTCTCCGTTAGGATAGCGTTTAATCCTGGCTGGGCACTTCTTGGACTGCCTCGAGGAGCAGTACCAGCGGACACTGCTATGTGCCTGGTGATATGTGTACCCGTTCAGTAGTAGGAGTGGCTTAGTTCCTTTAATCGGTGCTATCAGAGTACCTGTAAATACTGTATAACTTATTTATCGCCACAACATCATGCCAACATACGTTTACTGGATAACATAATTATGGAAATATCGTTTTTTTAAAACATTTTTATTTTTCATCTCAAGTAAGTATAGATATAAATTTTGCAAAAAAAAAAAAACACCTACACTTTGTATTTTCCATGTTGACTGTACCTCTTTTCAAAACCTGCAAACAAAATATCTGTAAAATTCAAGGGTACTGGTGAAAAGTTATAATAAAATATATTTGTTAGAACAGAAAACTAATTTATTCAACTAAATTATCACATTTCAAACTTTGCAAACATTAATCTAGGGGCGTAAATAATCTATAATCTAAACACAATATTATATAATCTATGTAAGTATTGTAAGTATACACAAATATATAGTATAATATACGTAACAGGTGCAAAAGTAGCAAAGGCACGAGCCGGAAGACAGTGGTATCATGACTTATATTATTTTACTCTGACTAAAGTATACACTATCTAATGTACATTCGTTGAATACTGGAGAAAAATGCTTACTACAAAATTGACCAGAATTAAACCCAATTTAAATCCACAATCCGCTTACTATCTGATATAGTTTTTTTTTTAATGACAAGGCGAGGTCGATGTCATATGATTCTGTGCCTTTAGTTACGCCTGTACCAAATACTGAATACCTCGCTGTCGGGAGCTGTCGGATCGGTCTGAGTTTGTAAATTGCAGGTAAGTAATATAAGCATGAGTACTGATTATTATTCAAATTGTATGAATACTTCGTTAATTAAAATTATAGACGCGTCTAAAATTATATACATTCACATTTTATACCTGGGATCTAGCTAACTTGTATAACTTGGATGTAAGTAATTGCCTAAAAACCAGATTGGGTAAGAAACCACCAGTTTGGCTTTGAAAATTTTGGCATGTCATACTGTCTTGTTTTTTTTTAAAATAGCGGCCTTTCATTAAATTTATTGGAATCGATAGCTAACACTAAATTTAAGCTGTATGAGACAAAATTCACGTTTCTAAAATTTATACGCATTCAAAGTTACACAATATTTTACAGTAAATCAATATTTCTAATTCATACCTTCAATTTAGTTCCAAATTAACTTACCGGCGGCGCAATCAGCGTATATCTTGGAACGCTGTGACGCTGGGGGAGATTTTGTCTCTAACAAACCTTGTTCGAATTAGTGTCAGCTATCTATTCTTATAGGTACGACTGGCCGCTATTTTGAAGAAAAAACAAAATGGCGGACAGTAGGTATGCCAGGGTTCGGACTAAAATATTCAATTCCCTTTAATCATTAGAGCAGTTATGCAGGGCTATCTCCAAGTCGTAGAATGAAAATAGCCTGGGCCGCCGTATTGCTGCTTCTTCTGAAAGATAAACGTGTTTTCGCTGACCGTACATATATGAAAAGACCTCAGAGATTTAATAATTTCATGCTTCCTAAAAAGTTTATGAAATAGAGGTTTACCTATTGTCAAAAATTACAAATCTAACTATCTGAAGGGCCAGAAGGACCTCAAAGGCCCTTAAAAAAATGATAACAACTGAAGTGTTTTTAAATAAAGCATTATTAAATATCAAAAAATATTTTTCATTCTTATCAATTTGTCCAGTCTACATCGCATCAAATTATTAAATTTCTAGTTTAATAATATATAATTTCTATAGTCTTTAAGTGAAACTTAAATCGTCAAATGTTCAAAGACGTTAAGTTACTATAGTATATCAGCGAAATTGAAATCATCTTTTGAACCAAATTATCAAGCAGTTATACTTTGTCTATTACTTCTATCAGCAAAACTGAAATCGTCTTTTAGACTTAGCGAGTATACATTTATTATTTGCCACAGAATTCTCCTTATTAAATTGGATGCATAGCTACATGGCCTATTTAATCAATAAAAAACCCATAGCTCCTACTAGGTTTACCTGTGTTTGGGTTAATTGTACCTGTGTGACCGGAAATGTATAGTATGATGGAATAATATACAATAGCATACAATTCCAGTCTGATTTACGCTAGTAAATCACTATATTTCTTTCATAATATCTCCTAAGAAAGTATACGCCTAGGTTGGTGTGGTTTTTTCCAAATATGAAGGCGAACAAAACAAAGGAATGATTCAAACGAGACAGGCGCACTGCAATTGGTTTTTATATACATAGAACAATGGTTCTTAGAGGATGGGGTGTATTGTGCATTGAAGCATATACCCGAGCCAACTCAGGTACGCCCTGATGGGCCACTGGCACACAAACTCCTTTGAAGTAGATGATAATGTTGATGATGATGAGAACTAATCAAGCTGTCGGAGTGATATGGAAGATATGATTCTAAAGCTACCTCATGCAATCCAGTAGCGATTCTAGTTTCTTTAATGGCATTGCATTGGTACAGTCTCAGAAAAATCGAATTAAATACATTTCCGGTAACATTATTACAAAATATTACTCTCTATTCCATCCGCTCTTCGTGGAAAACTAAGGGGGGGGATGCCTATGTCCCGCAGTGGACGTCCTGTGGATGACGGTCCTGATGATGATGATGATGATTCGCTATTAATTATGGAGAATTCAAACAACAGAGAGCGTATAAATATTTATTTCTTTGATAAGTAAATTATTTTAAATTCATTTATTAATATAATTACGTTTTTTTAACTATAAATCATAGTTTTTTACTTTCAGGCTAGTAAAATCAAAATAATCAGGGTAAAATCGGAATTTATCTACCTAATTGACGCAATTACGACTTTATTTGTAAGGTAACTTATTTTTACTATAATTTATAGTATATTAGTGTCAACAAAAAGTCTTCATGACTTTTATTGCATCCTGTCTTATTAAATTTGATTTTTTTATATATTAAATCTAATTATAAAATTGTATTACCTACTTATTCTTAACTGAATTTACATATTAATTTACATTTTCCACCTAGTTTACATCTTTCAAAAAAACATATAACATTAAAATAATGTATTAAAGATGTAATGTTTCGTTCATAACCTGATTGTTTAATAAAAAAATATGTTTAATTTTTGAATACTCTTGAAGAAACATACTTACTCTACAAAAAAAAAATATCCACCACCATTTTGTTCTCAAAGAACACAAGTGTTCATATAATTATATATTACATGCGTTTATGCTCTCCTGCTAAAGGCACAACATTTCACTACGATTAATTTCTATATGGCATATAGAAATACAATAATAGGTACATATATTAATTTTAGTATCTCTTAGATACAAATATAATCTTATATTATTACAATACAAAATTTACTAAAATGATTTTATCAAAAATAGTTTAATCAAGAAATTAAAATTGTATATACTTTAAGTATCTGCTAAACAATAATACATTTAAAAACAACATAATTAAATAACTACTGGCATAATTCGATCAATTAACTTGAGAGTAAATACTTCTTTCGTAGCTGCTAACGTCAGTTAGGTCACTGACAACTAAACTTATACAACCAAAAATTATACGGAATGTTGTACATAAGGCTTCTAGACTAGAAGATTTATTATAGGTATTTTATACTTTAAAGGTGACACATTTATGTCACCTTATTATGGGTAAACCTATTATGGTATTAACCTAAGTAAACTGGTCTCTTCATCGGTCTGATTTAAAACATGTTCCAAAGGATAATCAAGAGAAATTAAATCTGTCAAGTGCGTGTCTTGACATGCTCTTGATAGGATTCCGAAGCTACTCGCACCTATATTAGAAATAAATTAATCATCATCGTCAACTCAGGCCGAGTCCTTAGCTTGCGTACAAAAGCATTAAGGAGCTAGACTGAAAATATGTGTTTTGTCTATTTCCTGCACCTCATGGTTATGTATATTACAGATCTAATTTTGAGATATAATTTTTTTTTGTTCTATGGCTTCTTATGACTTGAATATTTCAAAACAGCAATGTTCTTCTGAAAAACGGTTTTAGAAACCACATAATTATTTTGAATTTTCTTTTTAAGAATATCTAACGCGATTTTTCATAGAAAGCCGGGATAAAAAAATAGGTAACTACAATCTAATTTTTTAACAGCTTTTTCCGTGAAATATTTTAAGGAAGTTAAAAAGCCCTAATGCGCTAAAAGTGTTTCAAAACATATCATTATTTTACCTGGTAGCGGGTTTCATTTGTTTTAAATTTAATCACTAATGGACTTCATAGTCTCTGAATAAAACGAACGTGACATACACAGAGACGGACACGGCGAAACTATTAGGGTTCCTTAGTTTGCTACGAAGCTCTACAAACAGTGTTCCCACATTAGCGATTTTGAATTTAATTAAAATTCTAAATTATTTCAAGCAAGCAAGCAGCATTTCTTCTAGCCATTATTTCTTCTATGACTTCATCATTTTGACGCTAGGTTGATGCTACAGATTGTACTGGTTGATCAACTTTAAAAGAATATTTGGCGTCTCTGACAATATCAGCAATAACTTTGCTAGGCAACTCGTAATTGCAGTCCTTCTTTTTAGAACATTTAATCTATTTCTAATAAAAATGGTAGCATTCAAAGTCACTTTATCGAAATCCCAACATCATACACGCACCAAAACTCCTAATTTCAAGATACAATAAACGAAACGAATTAAATGAATGAACGGCAGTAATTCCGATACCCCAGTTTTATATTAAGTTTACATAGATGAACAGCACGTTTACTTTTTTTTGGCCGGCCTGGACCTGAAAAATATGTTGCTAGGATCCATACTGCAAAATTCACTAGAAATCGCTAAAAAAGGATTAGTCACTTCAAAAGTCAACAGATCTAGTGACAAAATCGCTTAGGTGGGGAACACTGCCTACAAATCGGTATCGATAAGATCATGCACTAGGTTGTATTATGTAGATTAATTTTTTAAAGAAGATCGTGGTTGGTTCTCGTATGACCACCGAATGTGTTTGAAATTAGTCGGAAGTTAAAGTAATGTATGCCATTAATAAAACCGCGTACAAGTAAGCCTTGTTACATTAAAACTAAATGCAATATGGAGTGTTTTCATAGGCTTAAAGACGATTACATCGACTTTTTGGCGTTGAAAATATAATATAAATAATTCAGGCATAATCTAATTTAGCATCTTTTCGTTAGTAAGTAAGTACATTTACAAACAAGCTGTTCCTCCTATTTCGTGTCATGGTACACCCTGGAGAGCATCACCCTCCAGAGATATCCCAAGTATTTCCACAATCATAAGGGGTGCAGCGTTCTGTGGTTATGTTCGCCGTAAGTCTTGACGATGACGTGGTCGAGGGTAGTGATGGTGGCATGGCAGTGCATGCGGCGCTTCTTACCGCAGACCCACCTGGTCTTCTGCCCGTGCGTCTTCTCTCGAATAAAGTTCATGCCGCGGTGGAAGATCATGGGGTTACCGCGACGTGACATCACGTACATTGCAACTGAAATTTAACAATGACGCCTATTGTTTAAGAACCAAAATAACTTTGACCAGTTTACCTATATGTTTTTGTACCTGAAATGTAAAATTTACTGGGCATTTTTTTTACTTTGTGGAATCGAATGACGAGGCGACCAAGTCGCTCGCCTGATGTACGACGCCTAAGTAACTCTTGCCGATAACAATGGAATTCCAACCAGAATTTTGAACTGTAGAAGTTCTAAACACTGCCTGGCATTGTCCTGCGCTCGTCACTCTGAGATATTAAATCTCTTTGTGCCCAGTAATTACGCTGGAAATAATGAACAAATGCCCTTGAATCTGGAACACAGTAATGTTTGCACACTAAAGCTTGATGGTTGAATAACTGGTAAAGGTGTGGTTCTTTCCCAGACCGACTCAGTAAGAGTCCTACCTACCGCCGTAAGTACACAATGATATGTGATATGTGGAGGATATCTGTTTTATTGAATACGAGTAAATACATATACATATATCATTAAACTAGTTGGTGGTCAAACGCAGACTAACAAGCGTTAAAAAAAAACTAAAGCCCTATTTAGACCACGCGATTAATTAGGCGAATAGCGAAAGATCATTCGTTACTCAACACAATCAAATAGACGAAATCAGAATTTGGATGGTCTGTTCGCCGCTTGGGGCAAGCGGCGAACAGACCATCCCAACTACGTTTCAGGGTTACTACATAGTTCACATATTCGGAGAAATGACATTTTAACTCGGTCACTCTCACTCCCATTAAATTCTAAATTAGAGTGAGAGTGACCGAGATATTCTCGAGCGCACAGGAATAGGGTCCCAGAACAGATCAAATACTTATACCTACGTAATCTCGTTTCTGTATTGTATAGTACAGATAACGTCTCCAATCCAAGAGCCATTTACAACTGACTGAATAATAATATTTTGTCCAATCCATGTGATTTTAAATACCGGTAGCTCCATCTAGGCAATGCGTGAAAAAAAACAAAAACATCTTGAGATAAAAAGAAACCCAAATTTTACTAGCGCAAATCAATAAACGTTATCTTACGATGTTTGCTAGATACATATTTTGTTGATCATTTTTTTTATTCAAACATTCCGAACGCAACATTTCTCATCTCGTCACAATTACGGTTAAACCATGTAAAATACAACTAGCGCCATCTGTGAGAACTTTCCAAAGATGTTATCGTATGGGTTCGAGTTGGTTTCTCTCTGGTCGTAGCTATTTTCTCAGCGCTACGAACGAGGGCGCTGGGCGCCCTTATTTCTTGATTTCAAGAGCCGTAGAACCAAACCTAACCTATAAACGTATAGCATGCTGGTATAGACCACCGCTTATCCCTAAACCAGTTTCATTTTGTTCCCCGTTATACATTTCTGTAAATTAATTCACAATGTTTCCTTCGTTAAGTAAGTACTAAAAACACGCGATTTTTCGTAACTAAAGTTACGAGGCCATGAAGGATAAAATAGATTCCTCTATTACTAGGTTCATCGTGAAAGCATAAAATGTAAAATAAATCAGAAATCGTTAACTTACACTGGCTAGTAATAACTATGCTGCTAGCTAGTAGCTATTGATAAGATAGGTACCCCGTATTATTTTATTAAGTTCTAAAGAAACCTGAAATATACCTAGGTATTTTACTAGAATAACTATCTAGGTAGTTATTCTAGTAATACCTAGGTAGTTATTCTGTTAATACCTAGGTAGTTATTCTAGTAATACCTAGGTAGTTATTCTAGTAATACCTAGGTAGTAAAACCTACCTCCCTGAAATACATTTTATTCACAAAAAAATATATATAAGTAAACATTTTATAGAATTTACATTTGACAAAAATATCTTATTTAGAACTGCAACTATAAATATACCTAAATTTTTAACCTATTTTATACTCAACCAATAGTAAGAAGAGTAAAGCAGGTAATAGCTATAGTAACATTTTTAAAAGTATATCTATGCGATACATGTGCATTAAGCAATCGTCGGCCCATCACCTTGCCTACAGTACAGTTAGCGGCTCGTCAAAAATGCAGTTTACCGCTAACTTAAAGATATCGATCGAGGCTTAGGACGGCGCTCGGCCCTAACAAAAACCACTCTTAGTAATCAGGTACGCAGACATGCATCGCTCGCCTGCCCTAAAGGTACTTTATAACTTGTTCCCCTTCTCTTGGGCTCTGTTGCCGCTTCACCTGCTCTTACAATTTCGTGTTCCTTAGTATTCGAGAAAGAAATGTTTGTTGTTAGATTCGATTTTGATTTGATCTGTTTCTTTAGTATGTACTTAGACGTACGCATAATTGCTCTGAAATTTATTCTAACTTCCTTACCTTTTATGTTTTCACTTATGTAACATACGAATTAAAAAAAAATTTTTTTCCGGGTAAGCTACTATTTATTCAAAATAGATTTTACATAACTTCTAGTGTTTAAATGCTACTCGAATACTGATGCAAGTCGTCGGTCGGCGTGGCGGTCTAAGTGGGAGACCTAACTGCGCAGAAAAATAGACGTACACCTATTTTCAACCTCAGAGTAAAACAATAAGTAACGGCTCCTCGGTGTGAGCGAGCCTTTTTGCTGCTGACGATAATAACCCTAGGTACCCTTATGGAACGGTACCCGCGTCTGAACTATTATTAACAAGTTATGTTATAAAATGGTGAACAAAATACCCGACTGCAAAATGTAGCCTATGTCACTCCGGGCGTAAAGAGAAATTCAAGTTCACCTCACTCGTCAAAATGGGTCAAGCCGTTGAGATTACAGGAGATACTATAGGAATACACAAACATACTTACATAGTCATTTGCTTACATATACCCTAAAAACATTACCTTTATTTTTAGGCAGTCGGGTAAAAACATACCTTCCAGTAAATAATGTTACTCATTTAAAAAGATTTTATGTAAAATAATGTCACCAACTCGAAAATAGCAGTAGATACTCATCGTTCAAGTGTTCTCATAATCGTTTAAAAGATGATTTAAAGTGTTCCTATTCTAGCTTCTCGTGTTTCACATCTCAATATGATTGCAATAGACGTCAGTGAAGCTGAAAGTAAAGGATGGATACCATCCGAAACAATGAGCAAATGCTCAACTGTACGCCTCTATCTTCCTGTTATACAGAGACTCAGGTTAGTTTACTCAAACAATAGTAAAACATATGTGCATGTGCCACTCGTGCGAAATATCAATTAGGACGCAACAGGTTTGTCCAGCTTTCTGATGGTATATGGCAAGCAATAATAATTAGCAACCATATAATAGCATCACCTGCTTCGTGTGCTATCCGATATGAAAGTCTTAGTAAGATAAATTAGGCAAGGATGGCGAACCAATGGCACGCGTTCCATTGGTCGCACGCGACAAAATACTTTAAAAACGCCACCGATCAAAATATTCAAATTCAATTAGTTCAAAATAACAAAAATCACTATGAAATAAGTATTACGAACGAACGCGAGTGAGCCTACGCAACGGAGTGACATTTATTACTGTACAGTGCAAAATGTATTTTTTCGGTAGTAAACGAATAGTTTTGAGTTGATAATATTTAGTTTTATTATTTTCCCGTTAAGCACTAAGTCAAAATTATTTGACGACGTGCCCGACTATGGCCTCATTAAACATTTCTTTAGAAAAAATGGCATGTTGCTCCATAAAGGTTCGCCATCCCTGAATTAGGGTATGAATATTTTGTTTGAGTTAACATTTTCTAGTAGGTAATGCTATAAACTGTTAATAGACTAGACATACTACCCAGCCTGAAATTTCGTCGAGCATTTACATCTACGCGCCAATAAGTGATCGACGAAATTTCAGACTAGTTTTCTGGCTGCGTTACGCAATTTCAAATTTATATTTCAGTATACCAAATATCTATAGTGAAAAACAAACTAAGACCTTGTACTCAGTTGTAGATTTACCAGAATCTATTTCACAGTCTATCCATTACGTGCACAGTTGGATGGTAATCTGTCCGCTTGTGTTATAGGGAAGAGCAGTAATAAGTAATCTTGAGAAAATCGCGGTTCGCTTAAATATTTAGTTGCAATGGTTGTTTTAAGTCTGTCGAGTCCTACTGCTGGCCAAGGGCCACCCAAAATATTAAGTATTTATGCAAAAACTTTACACGCTAAATGTTCGAAATTAAGGACGCGCTCAAGGCCAGGGCCAGGATATCTCTTTCGCACATTTTTAAAGACAACAAGTCAATGAGTGGATAAAAAAAACTACATGTAGGAAAATCCAAAACAACACTATTTTTAAATTATTGTCTTTTGCAATAACATATAACATGAAAATTTATTTAAAACATTTGCAATGTTATTTTAATACATAAATTCCTGTATCTTTCTTCTAATACCCACTCAGTGGTTTTTTATCTTCAAAAATATTGTAAATGCTTGAACTTAGATCATACATAAAATAAAAACGAACGACGTCATCCGTCGGGCCCTTGCCACCGTCAGCGTGCCGGCTTATTTAGAGCCGAACGGTATCTCACGCGACTATGGTAAGAGACCTGACGGCATGACGTTAGTTCCTTGGAGTCGTGGGAGACCACTAGTATGGGACGCAACTTGTGCAGATACTCTGGCACCCTCCCACCTCCAAAGCACTTCGAGGGCGGCTGGTGCAGCGGCGGAAATGGCGGAAAACCTCAAACGGAGGAAATATGAATCGCTCAGCGAGGGATACATATTACTTCCGTTTGGGGTTGAGACCATGGGACCTTGGGGTCCAGCCGCCCGTTGTTTAGTTAAGGAGCTGTCCAGGCGCCTAGTCGAAATTACAGGTGACCAAAGAGCTGGCACTTACCTCGGTCAAAGGGTGAGCTTGGCAATTCAACGGGGTAATGTCGCCAGCTTTTTGGGCACCATACCCGCAGACAGCGACCTAAATGCCGTTTTTTATTTGTAGATATTTTAGATTTAATTTATTTAAGTACTTATTTAGTTTAGTATAGTTTATAGTTTTAGTTTGTACATTTAAGTTTAGATTATTTTAGTAAAAATTAAATATATAAAATATATATAATATATTTAAAAAAAAAACTTTAGTATAGTTACTATATTACAGACAATATTTTTGAAAAGCCTGTTGGAAAAGGTGGAAATTAAAAATAAAACAAGCATTGAGAATAAGGCACATTTATTCTAAAAATTTGCTGGTCGTCTGGCTGCGAGATGGGTCGAACCTGGACCCGATTAGCACAGCACCAAGGATGGTGGCACAGCAAGAGAGAGGCCTATAACCACCAGTGGGATAGAGAAGGCTGTGGATGATGATGATGATACTAAATATACAAGATTGGCAATGGTTTATTTTTTTTAAATTCAAGCTGCCTTATTATTAACGTCAAAATGTGTGAAAGAGCTGTCTCTTTAAAATAACACTGGTCTCCGCGGCATTTAGGCTGTTTTGACAAATCACACGCTCGCTCGCACAATCGGTAGGTAATCAATTTTTTAGATACATTAAATTAATGAGTGAAATGCAATATGAATTTTTGCGAACCGTGATTCAATGCCTTTTAAAAAAATGTAAAATTAGGGATATGCGATAAAAAAATATATCACGATTTCCAATACTTTAATGCAATTTTCATGTTATTATTTCTTACTTTGCGAAGTAGAAAGTTTTTTTTTTCGAGTTTTTTTCCTTTTTCGCCAAAGTAAGATATAAAAACATGGTGTCTTAACGTATTCAGTGATAAAAAAATATTATCTCTTCTCTGTAATTTTTTATTTTTTTTTAAATGGTTCAAAACTGCGAACGAGATAGCGGAATCGGCGAACCTGCTCTTAAAGTGCAATAACCTAGACAAGCAAAAACTTTTATGAATCATACCTATTAACGTCGTTGTACTAGCTTATTTGTTTGTGACGCAAACAGGAAAACTGAATCAAATCAACTTTGGGAGAATGCGAATCGTATTACAAGCAAGCCAAGTAATTCCAAGTCATCATCATATGCAGCCAGAAGTAATACACTACTGGACAAAGGGCCCGGGGAGGTATTATCAAGTATTAGTAGGTATCTTATTAATTGGATCCGGGCTACCATCCTCACTAAAAAACTGGGAATTGTTACCTAAAAATGGTGTATAAAATCGTAAGCCGTTATCCAAAAGTGTTTTGCTGAACAACTACGACCTTTTCGGTGACTTTTGTAATTCAATTATTATATCTAGGATAAGATGAATTATAGGCGGTATTCTAAAAGCATCCAAGAAACTAAGAAAGTTTTAGTTTTCTAAAACAATTACCGATCATGAAATTATGCAGCTTTATCCAAAAAAAAACGGTTATAAGTCACGTCATTTGCGGCACTCTGAGTACACAATATGGCATCGTCGACTCCAACCCCTTTCACTAGTGATTTCCTTACACTTCAAAAACATATTTTAACAGTTTTCGACATCTAACGCACTAGCTTGTCTGGGAATGCTGGGATACAAAACGTGGTCGACGCGGCGACGTGCCGCAAGGCGGTCCCAAGTGATATGAGCTAACAATACTTGGCAGCCCATCCGCTATAGTGGAGAATCCTTGGTTTTATCTATAAATCATCCTTTCTCGAACGATGTTCTTCGTATCCTTACAACAAAAGGATCATTTGCAGATGATTTTACTTGCATTTGTCGCAATGAGTCTGATGTAGTATCGCCATGCTAATTTGATTACTCGTCTTTGATTTACCTTAACAATTCCAATACAAAAGCAACGAATCAGTAAGAAAGGTAGGTAGTTCAGTAGAGATAGCGGATATTGTGGTCGGTCAACCTAGTGATTAGATTCAGTTGGTCGGCAGCGGTAACGGGAACCTTGGCCGTGTGCGCCAGGTGTCTGCACTCTGCTTCGATACGCGGTAGGCGGTAGGGCCGGAACTAAAGCTTTCTCTCAGTCATCCCTTTGAAGACCACTCAACTAGTAAGTTTATGGTACTTTTTCATACAAAATTCAATAGTAGACTACTGCTAATACTAGTTTCAAAAGTATACCCGCAGGGCTAGCATGCGCACCGCGACAAAATCTTTTTGTTATGCAGACCAGGACACGGCTACGATTATGTATACGTTTGTCTCATTTTTCACGACATGAAGAGTAGAGAGAGAAGATTTTGTCGCGGTGTGCATGCTAGCCCTGCTGAATGTATGCTAAGCGATTCTATTTCGAGGAAATCTTGTAAATCAACTACTAAGACTGGGTTGCACCGCAGTCACAGTTAAAGTTACTGTTATAGTTTAGATTAACTATAACTTTCACCTTAACCATAAAGTTTAGCCAGCAAGTGTTGCACCATCATTTGTTGTTATAGTACAGTTAACTGAGTTGGTTTTGTTTGACAGCTTTTAACTATAACGTTTATTTAACCTGCCAATCTTGAGAAGTTAATGTTACCGTTAAGTTATTACGTCATTTTGACCATTAGTAAAATGGTGCATTCACATTTCTGCTTAACGGAGTTTTATCTGCAGTTATGACTGTAGTTTAAAGTTAACTGTAGATGGTGCAAGCCAGCCTAAAAGCTATTTTTTTTATAACAATGAAAAAAAATATTATTACAATATTATAACCATCTTTATTGTAAAACTAAGAACTTTTCGTTGTTTTGTGTACACAATTTCCTCGACAGTACCCTAAAATAAATCGCCAATCATTTCTGAATTCGAAGGCCTACTATTCTACATGTCATTGTATTCAATTATTATTTTTAAAGAAAATATTGGTCCTAAACTATAATATAAATTCGACTTATAAGCCTCATTTTCAAATCATCTCAATTTTAGAACCTTTAAAAAATATATTATAAACGTATTTATTATTATTGTTCATACTTACTAAGTGATTGAAACTATTTGACTGAGTTCATTGTCCCTTAGTTAAGTTTGTTATAATAAATTCAAAAAGGACCCAAAAGCCAATAATCTATTCTGGCTGTGCCTAAGCCGTACCGGTTTCTAGCATTATCCTACTCAGTACCCCTACACTTATTTAAATTACCACGTATTAAAAAGCAGGGATAGTTATACGAAAGCACGCTGTCGATGAATATACTGCACTCGAATCTACCTACATTCGGGAACCTTATCGACAGTTAGTAACAGGCGTACCTCAGCTCCGAGCACAATGCCACGGCATAATAACCCGAGGGTTAGCTCGAAAAAAGTAACCGATTTCAATGCCTCAGTGAGCTAAAGTAAAAAGGTATCTTAGCACCAAAAAAATAAAGTAGTATTTGAATGCTCGGCCTGTGCTCTACCTGCACCTGGCGCTCTAGCATTGAAAGCAATCAAAGTATTCCATAAAAACGCTTTTAAATAGAAAAAGCATTAAAAGGCAGGACGTCTAGACATTCTCTTTTTTTTAGTTCCCAGAAAGAGCAGGTAGAAAATCAATGAAGGTGTGTGACTCTCCGAATGCAAGTTTTATTTTAAGATAAATATGTTCCAAGGCATATTCGAAACATTTATATTGATAATAATTATAATAGGTATAATAGTCGAGATGACGCCTTCGCACAAACACTCATTACATTTTAAATTTGTTTCTTGAGAAAATTTTCACATTTACTTAACTATATTTTTTAATTTGTACTTGTTATTCTTACATTTAGGTACTTACATAATAAAACAACCAATTGACTAGACTCGATAAACTAAACCTAAAAATATGTAAACAACATCAATGGCAACTAGATAATAAAAATACGATAACATTAAATTGACCTATTCGGTTTTTTATACACTTAGTATGGCACAATGATATTGGAGATCATAGAATTTATACCTACGTAAATTTATTTATTATTCTAGCTAAAACGCCAGATGATTGATAAGTATAAATAAAAGATTGAAATTATAGCCAATTGCGCCATGACTAGATTAAGATTTCTTCAAAATATTGTGTTCCATTTTTGGTTACGCGCAGTGATCTTAGTTAATCTTTGACTCATCGTTTATATCAGATTCCGAATTTCATTCAATTATAAACAGCCCAATTCTATAAAAGTACGAAATGATCCCATGGATAAATTCTTAATTATCTACTTGTAGAAATCTATCTTTGGCACGTTTCAACAGCATACATTCTTATTAGGAATCGTCGATTTATTCTCGAGCATATTCCACTTTTGGATCCTAATCTCTAGAATATGATCAATTACAATTCTGTTCAATTTCAATCTGCAAGAAAGCGTGAGCACCCAGCACTTCATCGTCTGGATGATCATTGCAGTATGTGAGCGAGAGTTTGGGTGGATGCGTGTGCATCGGCGGGAGACCCAGCACCCGGTCGTTCAGCGTCAGGATGGAGGCGGGACAGCTGCGAGATTTCCGCGAAGAACAGTACCACAGCAGCCGAGCTTTATCCTGTTTCTTTCGCGAATTCATGAAATAAGTGTTCCCTTGATAGTACAAGAGCCTCGCACCTCGTGTCGTCGCCAAGTACCTCGCCTCACCTTTCAACCAACAAATCCCTAGTTAAAAGAATAACTCTACAACTACGGGAGCTTTTACACAGCAACATTCAATTAAAGACGGATCGTAATATTACGTAAACATTTATTTTATTGTTTCTAGTGGACCTTATTTTATGAAACTACGATTTGATTAGTAACAGTCTCGGTGGAGCTTGGCTCTATGACAATTAATAATGTATCTATAATTAATAATACTGTAGATGAGATCCTTGTCAAAGCTTAGTAAGGCAGCTAAGTGGATAACTAATAGGTACTAATAGGTAATAGGATGTAGACCTACATATTGAGCGTCCAATCTTAGTGAATGTCTTAAAATAAATTCCATTGATGGAGACAGACATGCGCAGAACGGTTTATTTGTAAACTTGTACTAAAAATGGAATGTCCCGTTTTCATACCTCTAAAATAAAAAATAGAGTGACGAATGAGGGGTTTTCTGACTACTGACATATGGAACAAAACAAAATAATGGCAAATGACTAATTAGACTAGACTAGTCAAAGTGTCCATATTTCAAAATCACAATTTGTATCACTATACAAATCGGTTGATATGGAAATAAGTCTAAATGTTCTACAGGTGTTAAAGAAATTCAAATAGTGTCTCAATTCTATCTGTGCTGGTGCTTAATCGAGCTAAGAATCGTACAACGATTTAATTAATTTAATGTTACAACCACTTTAGGTAACTCACTTCACTTTAGGTAATATTAAAAATCTCAAGCAGTTTTCGGGTTGTAGAGCATAAATAACAGCCTCAGTGCACTTATTTTCATTATGAAGGCAAAAATTATCTTGACCGGTATTAAGTTTCTAGTAATTTTCGCATTCTGGACGGGCTAGGTTGCACTGACGGGCCGATTATCGTATCATTCTTAAGAATCTTTGTTTCCAGCGGTCATTTGTGTGCCCTTCGACGTAACTGGCAGTCGCAGCGGCGTCGCGCGAAGGCGGTGACGCGGCAGGTCGGCGCGTGGACGAGGTACTGCGAGAGCCGGTGCTCGGCCACCCACTGCACCACCACCCGGCACGAGCTCGACTCCCAACCTGCCGACCATCCACATCTCCAGCATACTGCTTATCATGATTATGGATGGATGGATGATCAATAATGAACGCGACTTAATTGTTATAAAATGATAACTTAAGTATAATAAATAACTGAGTAGGTTGTCAAAGAATAGAGTAAGAAAGTAGAGAGTTTGCTGTTTCTAAAACTATATTTACTATTTTGTACTTATGCATAAAAGAGCTCCAGAAATATGTATTCATCGACGTCCTAAGGACTGCATTAGGTACAGCATCGCCAGTTGTTGTGGTGAGGCCCAGTGATAGCCCTTTAAATCATATTCACTTCAATAAAAGGGAATTGAAGTCACGTGAGATGAGTAGATATACTTATTAAATAATCATACAATAATTCCATAGAAATATTTAGTATTTTGAATTTTGTTCAAATTAGGAAATTATGAACGAAGAAAGTAAAATGTAATGTAGGAATTGCAGCTACATCTCCACGCCAATACATACCTACATAATATGGGAAATACCTTTTATTATATGGGTCAATAGTAATAAAATATCACAAGTGCCTACATCCTATATCAAATGCGAGAATCTCAACGTTTCCAAACATAAAAGCGCTACAAAGAAACAATTTCTGCATCAAAAAAGTTCCTTTATAGCCGCTATTAAGTATGACAGATACATTAGCGGAAGCGAAGATGTAAAAACGACCTTATTACTACAATGGGATGTTATAATTTGACCGGTATGGTAGTGGGTGGATAGAACGGGAGAGAAGAGGGGCCGGAGAGATTCTGGGGTATTATCGATTGGGGGCACCATCACCAGCATGCGATGGCGCCGCGCGCATGTCCCGCGGCGCGGAGCGCGCGGGCTGGTGCCGCGGCGTGCCGGCGCCGCCGGCCGCGCTCCCGGCCGGTCCCGGCATGGGAGCCCGGCCCTAGTCCCGGTACTACAGCACCATCATAGCTCGCCGCTAATGTAAACACGATTAACATCCGAGAACCTGTTACGCCAATTAACAACTCCACTCGGACGTCTCTTCGACAAATCGGTTTATGAAATGCAATTAAGACACACTTCATAATACTTTACTAATTGTTGTGTAAACTTTTAATTTGACATATGCTAAGCTTGGTCTGTTATCTAGTTAAAGAACAAATGTAGAGTAGTGAATAATTAAGAATTGAAAATGTTACTAGCCAACCCACATGGAAAGCCTAGATACATTATAATAGATACTGGATTCTCAAACTGTAAGTTTATTATTGAATAAAATCTGAATCACAATCTAATGTGCCTATAATAGATATTTTACGTAAAAGATAATTTAATAACCATGTAAAAAAGTAGAGTTGATACTCAATTTACATGCTACAAGCTAAGTGCTTGAATGTGCTCTACAGTACAAGTTTTAGAACATAAAACTCATAATGACTGTCAGTAAGTAACTTATTGTAAGTAAATAAACCCTATGTATTTGCTATTTAATCGAATAGAGCAACAAAACTGACTGATTGAATGAACACGGTTATTATTTTGTTATTGCAAGAAGCTCTATCTAGTTTCCTGAAAGTGTCTATAAATAGGGTCGAGTTACTGTCGGCGGGCGGCAGCACCGCGCGCCGCCGCCGGCATGGCATCGCTCGACGTAAACACGAAAACGTGGAAGCGTAGTACCACAGAGTGCGTACTACTCTCGTACAACTACGCCGCGTTGTTAGTGTTTGTGTGCACACAGGCGCGGCTAACGCGCGCTGCGTGGAACGGAACGTAGTAGGCACGCCGAAATTAGGGCATTCAGGGCGTAACTAGGCTATAGCGCGAGATGGAGGGAACGCCCATACGATTCCCCGTGCCCTGCCGAAGTTCTTTCATAACTTTGTAGCTGGTATTGATCCGTCACAACTGCGCAATTCATGACCTCTCGAGTCTCGAATAGATACGCGGATGTTACAGCTATGAGAATTGATAACTGTGTTGCGTCGCCGCGTATCACATGCCTTATTTTTTACTGATGTGGATATTTATCTTCGCTGAAACACTTAATTGCTTTTCAATTTTACTTCGTTAAATGGCGATTGCAATAGTTTATCATAATTAAAACACAAGCGTAATACATTTTATATATTGTGCAACGTGCAAAATATATCCAGGTAGAATATATATTACCTATTGAATAAAATCAAATTAGTCTCTGTTCTCTACGTATACAGTAAAAAATAATCTCAGTACTTATTAACACACAGTTTTATAAAAATAACTGGAAAAATATATATTTAAATTTTAATTTACATATTTTTAACACTTAGCAATTTATTTGATAAATAAAAGATTAAGAAAAGATAAGACCCAATTAACAAGTCATAAACATCATGGACGACTAATTTGTTTACCAAATAACTACTGTATCTACCCAGAGAGATAGAGCTCTCAATTAAACCCCGAGTTGTTACGTAGCCAGATTATTTTTAATTATTGCTAAAGTAATTAACTGTAGCAATAATCTGGCTCGGCATCATTTCCGAATTCTGTAACATATATTTACAAACATTTCGTGACCATGTGTTCTTTACGGAAGGCATGTAAGTACGTCACAGGTCCGTACTCCGTACGCACAAGTGACGTCAGGACTTACATAATCCCTCCCTCTTGCCGCGGCCCTTCAACCCCTGTTGCCCTGGATCACCCCAGTACGCACTACGCAGTCTACGCACTACGCAGCACCCTCGACTCACCCCCGGGCTACGCGCGCCCTGCCTAGCTCTAACTGCTACCTAAGCAACGCCATTAGCCGATATTCCGCCCCCGGCCCAGGAAAACAACCAGCTTCCATTCATACAGTTTAATATTCTAGTTTTGCAGAGAATTTCGGCCAAAACAATAGTAATGCGAAGTAAACATAAACGTTTCTAATGGCCAGCTTCTCTATCAGAAAACGGATCGTTTTGCAATACAGTAGTTAAATGTTGACATTTTTCGTAGACAATATCTCAAAATTTAATTATTGGTAGGAAGAACTACCCGTTACGTCCCGGTAGGTAGTATACTTTTTCTATACTATCCGTCGAAACGAGAACATTTAAGTACTTTTAAAATCAAACATTAATTCAGTTTATCTATACATATAATAAAATATATGTATAAAAATTACAACGTGTTCAAACTAAATTCATATCATATTTATTAACAACCTAGTACCTACATATAAAAGTTATCAATATACCAGTAGTCGGGCTACGATAATAACCCTTGCATTTGATTTTAGGAACTTTTAGAAACACATTTTCTATATTCATACAACTGCTCATGTACACTTATCAACATTATCACATTTTCGATCAAAAAAATAAAAAATACAATTACAAACAAAATATATACAAAATTGTGATTTTATAGTATAACAAGTACAACAGCAAAAAACTGACAAACTTTAAATAAATAAAAATTGTAAAAAAAAAGTGAGTTGGAAGAATTGAGATGAAAGTCGAAAGGCGAAAGAATTCCCTCAGACGCAGCGCTGCAGACGCATAATTATTTTATATGCTACCCAATAACTGATCACATACAAGTCAGTTCCCAAATCTGTCCCGGGACTTCGTTAGTTAATGAGAGTCTACCTGTACCGTTGGTAGACATCTTTTTTCCTGACATACTTGCCATCCGGCGTGAAGTAGTAGCTGGGCGGCGCGTGGATGTGGCGTCCGCGCACCAGGAAGAGGATGTCGCCGGTGCCGAGGCGCGCGGGCGCGGTGATCACGTCTGCGCGGCAGCCGGCCATGTCCCGCGACGAACAGTACCACTGCTTGCGCCCGTGCGCCTGCAGGTTCTTCAGGTAGTACGTGTAGCTGTCGTGCACCAGCAGCGACTTGCCCGTCCGCGACGGGACGTATACCGCCGGCACTGCGGCAACCATCAACGATCATCACTCTACTGAATACGCTTTAACCAATTACGGCCGTCCTAGCATTAACTGCTATCGGAAAACTGCATGATCGTCAATCATACCGACTTCTTCAGAATACTTTGATACAAATTTGGGTTAGAGCCACTAATTCCTTGAAATATTATTTATTCTATGGTTGGGCTCATGATCTACTTGAAAAGCTTTCAATACCAAGCCTAGATACTACAGCGAGTCTGTTATCTCAAAGGAAACAGACAAGCAATTAAACTGAACAGACATTGTTTTTTAAAACAATATACCCTTACAAAAAAGCTAAAGACCGACTCGTGACAAAAAATAAACAATAACTACAATGAATATTATAAGGTCGTTAAAAATATCCTTTGCAACTTGCAACACTACTGTCTTATAATTTCTAGCGGCCTCTAGTATTTCACCAGTGCTTATACAGGGTTATAAGAAAAGGGTATGCTAAGCCTAAAGGGGTTCATAGTACTTATGATTGTGAACAACTTTTACTATGAGACAAACCCTGAAATCGAGAAAAAAAAATCTGCTGTTCCATATATTTTGTCGAGTGTCATTGACACCTTTCTATGGAATAGCTGTTTTTTTTTCTCGATTTCATGGTTGGTCCCATAGTAAAAGTTGTTCATAATGATAAGTGCTATAAGGCCTTTTCGGCTTAGCATTCCTTTTCCTTATAACCCTGTATACGATACTGTGCAAAACGTACAAATTGAATTGTACATTGAATTGAATTGCTGAGCCATGGAATACTCTATTGATATAACTACCAGTTCTACAACTACAGCAGACGTTTACTAATCCTTCGTCGTCGACAGTTCAGAAATTCTAAACTAAAATATTGCAATAAAATTACGTCAAAATAAATAATAAAATATATTGACACTAAACAAAATGTAAATTTTACCGACTTAGAGTCCTAACTATTGAATGAAACATAGATTGAACCAGTTTGGAATGACAGTGAAATACAGACTATAGAATTTTCCATATCGAACAATCTTGGCACGTTCCAGTGTAAAATAAATATAAGTTTGCAAACTATTGTTTAAAGCCCCGCTTCCAGCAACAAAACATAATCTGCAGATAATCTTTAAAATAACATCGCAATTATGCTTTAAACATCTTTCATATTGTTATTTTCTATTTAGGAGAAGGAAATATATTTTTCCTCCTCTTACGCCATCGTAAAAATAACATCATGAAACTTTATTTAAAACATTTGCGACGTTATCCTTAAGGTTATTTCTGTTCTTCGGTATTTTTAAAACATTATACATGATTTTAGACAAACAAATAACCAGAACCATAACACCACCAACACCATAACCTGTAATAAAATTGGAGTCATGTGGCTCGCAGCCTCTCCCCGTAGAGCCTGAACAGTTCACTCAAGTACCTAGTAGTTGCGTGGGTTGCAGACTCGTCGGACAGATTATGTGTGTTGTCTGGTATTGTGGCTTCAGAGACAGCAGGGAAAGGCCAAACTGCGCGCCGTGAAGATTCCATTTCTGAATTTGAAGTTCTTGAACTGGGCGGTGTTGAACGGTGCCGCGTATCTCCGCAGCTTTTTGACTGTCATGGTGCGTGATTGTGCAAGCCTATGTCACCGATGATCTCCCCGTTGTAGGTGCGTAACTTCGCATTGCATTGGTGCCGGCTGCGACCCGCGCAGTACCACAGCACGCGAGCCTTGTTCCGGTATGCGTTATGTGGACGATACACGTAACCTTGCGACAGCAACTTCGGATACCCATTATTCGAGTAAACCATCTCAACTTTATTGTTCCGAGTTTCAACTGCAATATATCGATAATATTAGTTGGAATTATATTATCAACTAAATGTGAACTAACAATGAAACATGATACTAGATTTCTTAACGATATATATTGTAAAACTCTGTAAGGAAGTATTAAACTTTTAATCAGTTCAAATTAAAAAATAAGCAAAGAATATCGGTGGTAACGATTAAAACAGAACTTATACCTATGTATGACCTGCGCGCGAGTTGTAGTAATCGCCTGAGGTAAGGATCAGAGCGGCGAGACGGCGGATTTCCTCCGTGCGTCTCCTTCCGGATTTGCTTATGCGTGCAGCCCCTTGCTGACTTACTTGTTCATTCCATTTCCTCCCCATATCAGGCGATAGCTACTAACAATTTGTATGCGGTCCCCGACCAGGGAAGACAGGTATTTAGGGTGTATAGGAACACGTATCAAATGGTATGGTGGTGTGTATTGCAGCGGTGTCGCAGTTCCGCGAAGACGACCAGCTTTCCTTGCGTGTGGAGTCTGGCAGAGCAGCCACGCGCGCAAGTCCACCGGCGCCGACGGCGGTAGCTAGCGTCCAGCCGGTACCAGTGCGCGCCCATGCGTAGCAGCTGCCCCTCGCCGCCTCTCGCTGCCGCGCCCGCTACCATCGACACACAATCACTTCACCTCTATAAGCTGCTTCATATTTCTACCAAAGGGTAGCGGACATGTTAACCAATATAGCCTACAAAGGCGACAGACTTTAGTCCGCAGGGGGACATCAAAACCTAAGTGAAAGCGAGAGAGAAGAAAATATCACACGTTTCACAGCGACGCGTTGCGACATTTTTATGCAATTCTATTGATTAATCAATCTTCGCTACGCTTCAGTGGACAAGATGCCGTACTTCATATCTAAGCATGCTCTAAGACCCTACCACCTCATTGGTTCGCTGAGCCAATCGAATTAAATCCGCCATTAAAAACAATCTCAAAAAACGTAGGATTAAGAAAATTATAAAATTATAGAACGATCGATCTAAAGCCCGAAACGTATCTAAGTCACGTGACACGTAATCTGACAAACTTCCATAAAACACTTGGCAAGCGGCAGGTCATATAAAGGACGCGCAAGGAAAACTTGCCGAATCACATGCATCATCATATATGGGTTTCGGGCTTAAAAGACCTTATTTTAAGTTAGTAACTGAGATAATAGTTGTAAAAACATCTTTAGTTCATTAAGTATTGGTAAGTGCAATAATTTCCAAGGCTCGAGATATTCCGGTATGTAGGTGAAGCTCTTAGTTCATATTAATGGAAACAAAATTTCTTCGTATACACATTTATAGTTCAGGCATAAAATTAAATAATTTCACCACGCTATTGGCTAAAATAGTTCTGAGGATAAGCTGTACGGTTAAGGTTACCTACTATTATTAAATCAATATACCTAATATCATTACATAATACGTGTATAAGGCAGGGGCCATAGCCATAACTATGGTGGGAACAGATTACATTTAGACTTAAAAATTCTAAAAATAGCTGCCCAACTAAAACGATTCTCAACATAATTAGAAGGCCGAGAATGCAGACCGTGTTACATAATATTATGACCATTCCTACAGAAACCGGGCTATAGTGATCTACATGTCTATTTACGCTATTGTACAGTTAAGTCGATTCTATCTACGTACGATTTACAGCTACCGTGGTCGTTATGTGTATAAGATATAATACAAAACTATCGCTCGTATTACTTTGATTCATAAGCCGGTAGGTACACCGTCTACACAGTACCTACGCTACTCTACCGCTAAATATAAATTAAATATCAGATAATATATTGGAGTATTTAGTATCATCAGCTATCAGTCGTGCCGCATCCTACATCGCGGTCTATAAATAGAATTTTATAAAAAAGCATCAACAAGACGGCTACGCTATAATTAAAGCTATACAGTTTGTATACATAATTTCTAAACATTTTTTGGTAAGAGAATATTGCACATTCACGTTATACAATGATTTTAGATCAATTTTCTTACAAACTAATAAACAATACTTCAAATCAGCCTTCTGGCTGTACAAGGCGACCATAAAGCGTTCTAGAGCCACCTAATACTCCTAAAAACATCTGCGTTGCATGAAACGCTCTTTTTGATATAATATGTCGCACGTGGAACATAAAAAGAAAGTTCCATATTTTAAAATATAATATAACAAATACCTACTTGGCTACTTATGTAAATTCATCATTCATAACAAACCAATAAAAAAACAACAATATATGACTATATTGTTGTGTACTGGGCCCGTACCGTGAGGTGCTTGTTGCGATGATTGTTAGGCTCAGCTGACAACGCTGCGCAACCATACACTTTATCGCGCGGCGATACGGCTCGTGGTCGCGCAGCGTTGTCGACTGAACGTAAAAATCATCGCAATAAGGACCTCACGGTATGGCTCCTGGAAGATTACCTAATTACTTTGGATATTTTATCAGTTTTAATATAAATTAACAAAAATTAAATTACAATGAGTATTATAAATTCCAAACGAATTACAATAAAATATGTACTGTAAAGTCGACATCGCTTACGACAATCGAGACCGAGCTTGGTCCTCATAATTAGAATCGTCCACAACTACGTCGAACGACTAACAATAAACTAGTCTAAATAATGGAATGGCATTAATTTTAGGCGTAACTACATACAAATAAGGCCTTAATTTTCGTAGCGCTGAGCGCGGAGCGGCGCGGCAGCATTCTTGAAACGAACGCCGTCGCTCCGGGGCTCTGCTGTAGAACCACCGTGTAGGTAGATGATACTTAGTGGTAGAACAGCACCGTCGCGGCGCGGCGGTGGTGTTGCGTTTATGGTGCGACGCTCCCCGTGCGCGGTCATCGTCTCCCGTCGAGGAGACCGCGCACGAGGAGGTCGCGCCAGGCCTATATGATAAGCGCGGCGTGCGGCGGTGGCGGCACGAGGGGCCCAAGCGCCGGCTCCGCGGGCAGCCGGCGCGCCGCCGCGCCCGGCACGATCTTGTACTTGCCCATGGGGTCGACCTCGAAGCGCCGCGACTCGTGCTTAGCCGGGTTGTAGGTGGCAGGGTGGTTGTGCGAACCGCGGAAGTAGACCAGCCGGCCATCGCGCAGGCATAGCGCTACCTGGCAGCGCTCCGCCTTCTGGTAGGAGCGCGCACAACGCCACGTGACTCTACGTGGGTGCGACCCGCCGTCCTCGTAGAATATGTGCCCGTCGGCCACAAGGTGCAGACCGCCGCGCGCCGACCGGATGTAGAACCAACCTGCAACCGCGCACCCGTCAGACACGATATCCATACTACACTAAATACTGAATGCCTCACGTCTCCTGTGGTCGAATGAACTTAGAGCATGGCTTGTGCTATTGAAGCTCGTATGCTAATTTAAAGATACATTACAGAAATAGAATACCTGAAAATTTGTTCACTCGACATCTTCTCGAAACCTCGTGACATTATTCTTTTATTTCTATAATCTCGATGGTTATTAAGTACTTCTAGATGGCTCTGAAATGTTGCTATTTCGAAACTGGAATGATTTTATCAATAACAGAACAAGGTTTAATTTTGAAACAGTTAGTATCCCAGCAAGGGAATGATGCACGATGTTGCAATGAAAGGCCGTTGGTACAATCAGCGCAATATAATCGTTCTTTGTACCTATACACTTCCATCTACCGTAGTTCTACACAGCGTTACATTCTCAGATCGACGACTGTCGCTTATAGCTACCGTTATTTCCATAATACTTTCTGGCCTAAACAATAAGAGCAATATAATATCTTATCACAATATAATAAAATAATACTTCAAAAATAATACTTCGAAGGTTAACACAGTAAGTAATCGTATACATTCGTTCGGTAAAAACCACTGGTGCTAATTATACTATATATAACATAGAACCTAAATTATAAAATATGGTAAACAAACATTTAAAACAGGTTAACATAATATTGCCATAATCTTTTGTGAAAATAATATCAAATCTACAGCAGCTATCTTTGTTCGTATTGTCCACAAACTTGAACTTGAAACTTTAAGTACCGTTAAGAGAAAAATAATAAAAAGGAATCAATATGCAAATATCAAGAAAAATTGTAAACATAAGTAAATCTCACTAAAAATAAAGATCATTTCTTAAAACTATAACGTATACAATGAGTATTATTATAATAAGAGTCAATCGTTCAATAAATGCATATGCCTAAGTTAACAAGTCGTTACATTCCTAATCGTATACATGACATGACTTCGTTTAAATGTTCAAACGTTCATTTTGTCTAAACATTAACCTGACAACAAAACCGAGGTGTCCACCTCACGGCGCAACCGAAACCACCCGGAGCCCACCGCCGCGCTCCACCCAACAATCGCTTCTTTATGTACAACGTCCACGAATAAAATCGTAAAAAAATAATGTAAAAATAATGTATAAAAATACTTAGGATATCATAAGAGAACTATCACTTTGTACAGTAAACTACAACTAAAAGGACCGTCGTCAGTGGGAAGAACTAAACTGAGACATGACACAAGGCCATTACAATAACTCGGAACATATTATTGTATAATACCTTTGATATTTAAATTAGAAAAAGTGAAGAAAGACACAAAGAAGCACAAAAATGTCGAGACGAGTTAAGAAAATTAAAAAAAATACACATTCAACATTATTTTTATACGCAGTAGGTATTATCAATCTCTTTAATTTTATCTATAGTACACAGAAAGTCCGTAAACTGTACGTACAATTACCAGAAAAAAAAAAAACGGAAAACTTGAACTTCAAACACAATATTACTTTCGATTCTACAAATTAATAGATCAATGACTCTAACAACTAAGTACCTTGTATTTTTTATGTAAATAGATGCACAAAATTAGTCTTGTTGTAAATAGGTAAACAATACGAAATAAATCATTATATCCATTAGAGATAAAAATTACAAAATAAATGCACTTAGAATAATGTCTCCACAACCCCAAGTCACTGACGACGTCCTATACTAAATCTATACTATTACGTAATATAATCGTATACTCTTACACAGCGCAAAAATATCTACCATTCGAATGTGGTTATCTACTTAATACGTAATATAGAAAGGTATACATCGTTAATAATCTCTTTGGAGAAAGACAATAAATGAGCAAACTATAGTTTGCAAAAATCTCATTCGTATACATGAAAAAAATAATCGATAAAAGCGTATACGTGTTGCATTATTACTCGTCGACCACCGGCTGGAAGGCACAAGAGCAAAATTTCACAAACCGTCCTAAAGATTTGAATCCATCCAAACTGACATTTCGTACCATCAATCGTAAAGATTCGAATTGAGATCAAAATCCGTGCCGAACACCAACAACATTTCGTGAGCCGGTGGTCGCTTATGAACATCGACATAAATTGACTCGAAGACTGGCCAGTATCTCTACGAAGGCGCGCTACCGATCCGAACGCATAAACTAAACGCAGCACGGGGCAGCACCAATTCCTTACAAGACTATGAGTTGGCTCATCAAATTGCATCGGAAAAATCAGAAGCGAAGTATCCACTCCGTGCTGCGTGTGAGCGTGCATTGGAGACGTTTAGAACATGGGGCGAAGCGGCGTGGCGCGCACGCCGCACGTGTGCGCGCTGTTCATCTGCACGACACGCAGTCCGAAGGTGTGCACAGCGGCGCGGCAGCGTGGGTTGCGTGAGCAGCGCCACCACACCTTGCCGCTGGCAGCGCGCCCGTTAAAACAGAACCGGTGCGCACCTACTTCAATGGCCGGCTTGCCGCGCTTGCTCAAGCAGTAGCGGAACTGTCCTGGGAAGCACGGGAATGGAAACGGCAGCCCCAGCGTTGGCGGCGTCTCCGCCTGCGTCGTCGGCGTGCCTGCAACTAAACACGCAACGTTAATAACCATGTCCTGTGTTACACTCTTGCTGCATGTAAACTGTAATCATCTTCGTTCAAGACGCTCGTATAATTAGATATCAAACATCACAAGGTAAGTTCGTTTGATTCTTAAATATGAAGACACCTTGGAATCGTGTTCGGAAAACTTACCAACATTTGCTTACTACTCAGAAATACTAAGGGAATTTTAAAATGGGATCAAAATAACACTCTTAAGCTAAAATATAGTAAACATCAACAAAAAAAATATAAAGTTTATTGCTTATTTCCCTAGTATAAAAGACTCACGTTCAACGTGAATAGAATCGTACTAACAGTTTTGTCTATGACCTTCCTGTGCTTGGAACAGGCTACATATACGATATACCTCTACGACTAGAGAACTAAATATTCTTGATTTACCTACCTATCTATAAATCACACATCACAGCTTCGTCACTCAAGATCACTACCGATCATCGACCATACCCATAGCTACCATAGCTAGTTTAGTGGTGTCTTTAGGTTTCCGATACCGTTTCTTGGTGTTGTGCTCGTGCCGGTAGCCCATGGCGACGAGGTGACCGCCATGGGTGACGACGTAGCACCGGCAGCCGGTGTCGGACTTGATGCAGAGCCAGGAGACGCGCGCGTCGGCGGGGTGCCCGCGCCCTACGCGCCGGAACCGCTGCCCGTCCACCACTAGCACTGGGTTGCCCAGCCGAGATGCACTCCAGTACACTGTAACACACTGTTAGCTACCGTACTAAAGTCCTTCTATTTCTGAGTTGTTTGGTACACGGAACCCTCATAAGATCGTTGTCCGTCTGTCTGACCATCCGCCTGTTTTAGTCTTCCTAGGTGTTCGTGCTTCATAATTGACCGCATCATTGCTTAACATCTAGCAGGATAAGGTCAAAAGATATCAAATATTTTAAATCAAAAACAAGTTTATGATCAGAGTAATGTCTTAATTCTCCTTGATGCAAAATGCGTTTTTTGCGAATTAAGCGTTACTTCATTGACATACACCTACATGAGTTCGTAGCCACTTGCTATCGAGTCTGTCTGTCCACCAGTCTGTTTTAGTGTTCCTAGGGGATCGTGCTCCTTAAAAGACCGCATCTTTGCTTAGCATCTAGCCGGATGAGATCAAATGAAAACATATATTTTGAAATCTTTTTTTTTTAGTGTTTAGAGTAAACTTTTAGTTATATTTGATGGAAAGTGCGTATTTGCGAATTGAATGTAACTTCATTGACATCCACACCTACATAAGTTTTTAGCGACTTGCAATCGAGTGATGACTAATTGACCATCTCTACCGGCTGAATGAAACAATGGATAGATACTAAAATACAGTATATTATTCAATATCAGAGCTAAAACTAAAGTTTAACTAAAACTTTATTTAAAGCCTGTTTGTTTACTGCGACAATATTAGCGGAAGTGTAAGAAAAATATTAATCATATCAAATCATTCGATCATTAGCAAATACTCTACTCAAAAAAGCTCGTAATGTGTATATATAATAATTTTGACAACCTTCTTTGAGCAAAGTCGGCCTTGCCGTGCTTCTCGAATAGGCGCCAGCAAAGTTGTATGGAATTTCATTGCTGGCGTGTTTTAGCGACCAGCAATTGCCTTTAAAAATACATTATAGTCGAGTTTTTTTCCAGGGGCGCTAGTCTCGACTTTTCGCTACAGCAATTTTGCGTTCAAAATTCAACGCTATGGTTTGCGTTCAAAATTCAACGCTATGTTTGTGTTTTTTCGTTAACAGTTCGTGTTCTTTGTCGAATTTTTGCGTCATAGCGACCGAATTCGGTCGCAAAGTGTTGTACCGAAAAGTCGAGACTAGCGCCGCTGATGCAAAAACTTACCTACGACAATTTTGCAAAACAGAAAATCGACATATTTAATACTTGAATTTGTATTGGAAATGCTGGTTTTATTTAAATTACTTGCATTGTTTGAGTATTAGCACTATACAAGCCTTGGTCCGCAGTGACTGCACTGCTGGCCACGGTATGACGGCCTCGAACTACGCTCTCGGCCTTCAAGCCCGGTTATCATTGCAGCCCTTGCTGTCCGCGCTGTCGGTCTTGGACTTTATTCCAGCTTGTCCATCAAGGGCTGCAATGCTGTCCGCGCTGTGATGGCCTGGATCTGCGCTACGCTGCGCTTTCACACACAGTCATTACAGACCGCGACGTAATGTACTAACGCACAGCTAAAAAGGATGATTAATAACATGGAAACAATAATTTATTACGTATACCTAAAATGGGTATAAATAAACATATTTTGTTAACTGTCGTTATAGCGTTAAAAAATTGTAAAAAGTACAACTTTTAATCGACAAAAGATAAATTTGTTTAAAAGGAATGTTTCTACATTATTCAGGGTTATAAGGAAAGGGTATGCTAAGCCGAAAGGGGCTCATAGTGCTCATGATAGTGAACAACTTTAAATATGGGACAAACACTGAAATCGAGAAAAAAACAGCTGTTCCATACTTTTTGTCGAGTGTCATTGACATTTTTCTATGGAACAACTGTTTTTTCCCTCGACTTCAGGGTGATTGATTGATGAGTACTATGAGCCCTTTTCGGATTAGGTTACCCTTTTCATATAACCCTGCATTAAATGTAATTGATAACCTAATGAGTATCATTCGTAGAAAAACATCATAAGTATATAATTCATAAAGTATCCTTCTTTACATTACATTATCCTGTTATACCTGATAATTACATCAGACACAGGCCCAGTTTTAGACACAAGTATTCTCCACTGGCTTTAGTCGTACGAAGTCTTGAAACTACAGCCCAATGTGCAGTATCACTCGTGGTCTCAACGCATTCATTCAAAAGTGCCCTGAATGTTATATTTTTTTGTAATAAGTGGCCTGTTATTCGGGAATTACTGTTGGCTTTTTGTAAGCCATATTTGACTACTGTTTTTAATCGTAATATTTTCAATTTATTGTATTATTTTAATTGACAAAAATTTCATACATTTTCTTCTTTGTAATTTTTCATGTTTTGTATGTAATTTTAATCTTCAAATTTGACAATAAGCATAATTAGTGTAAGCCGTACTAATTGTTACTCAATAAATCAATTAGTAAAAAATTAGATCCTTGATTTTGTGAGAGATTTACATTAGTTTGTGATATTGCGTAAATTTAACTCAAATATAATAGGTATCATAAGTGCACAAGCTTATTCCGAATTGAGTTATCTTGTTACTAAAAAAATAGGTCAGTCTTATTTTATTCTAATGAACTCAAAACATAATCCATACCAGATACATACATACATAACTATAAAACTACATTACATTTATCCTGTAATTGGTTTCTTCATATCTCATTATTTGCTCTGGATACAAGGTCGTTATCAGTATGCATAACACATACCTCTAGTTAATAGTTACCTACTTGAACTATATCATTTGTTCAAAAGCAGGAATGTATCGATAAAAGTTTTCGATTTTAATTTGAACATTTTCTGTAAAAACAATATGAATATACCCGAATACGATAAGGTATCGCAATCATTTTAACATTGGTCCGTGAATATCATTATTTTCTATAACTAGTAACACATCCATAGAAACGTCTTCTTCTTTTTCACAGCCTTGCGAAACCAGACGCGCTGGGCGAATGGGTTGGCTAGCTTCTAGCTACTCATTTTCCATCCGTCGCTACACTGTATTGACGAATGCCATTTGTGAAGCTTCTTTTCGGAAACTATCGGAGCTTGAAAGTTTTCTGGAGTAAAGTTAGGACAGTGGTTGTGAAAGCCTTTAACCTTTATAAAACGGCCTTCCAAGCTAGTCTGCACTCTACACAGACAGCCTCTGATGTCTTTATCTCTACATGCCCAGTTCAACTTGTCTCGGTACTGATTGTTCACCCAGAATTTGTTGTTTCGAAATATCAAAACTGACTTCCCGGCACGCGACGGCAGGAAGAAGGCTTCTGTGAAAAAACAATCATGTTCAGTACCAAACAATACAAATTTTAAGTTTAAGTCTGCTATGGAATCATAAAGATGCAAACCCTACAAAAGGAAAATACGAAATGTTGTTATTGAAAGCAATGTACTGCCCAAAATAATAATAAGAAACAAATTGTAGAACCTGTGCCAAATTTTATGGCTGCTCTGAACATAATCCCGAAATAATTGGTCAATACGTGCAAGGCAAGCACGCCGGGATTTTCGCTGTTCTGAGAAGTCATGAAATAAGTAATGCCGAGAACTCAACTCTAAATTATAAATTTAGACGGTCTTATTTTCCATAAAACATGTACCTAGTTAATATGGAAGGTCTAAATGGACCATTTTTCTGATAGTTTTCTGATAGAACTTTGGTTTGTCGTGGTTATGGCGGGAGGTGTAGGAGACAAGCTCGCCTCGCTTGTTGGTGCGCGCTTTAGCCTTGCAGCCGGCGCGCTTGCCTCTCGTGCAGCGCCAGTACGTCGGGTACGCCTCGCTGAACGCGAACCCTTGAACCACCAGCAACTTCTTACCGCTTAATGAAGGTATGTAAGCTGCTGCTGGCTTGCCTAGAAAACAATCACGCACTTACACGTGGCTCATTCCTTTTCAATTGTTGACAGAATGTAAACAATTGTGGCTTTATTTAAATACATATAGAAATAAATCTATGTACGTAAATCAACAAGTAAAATACACAAAATGTACCAAATATTAAAATTCTATCTACTTATGTACAAAAACCGCAGTTGAAACACTGTTCTCCTGATCAGTGATAGACATCTTCAAACATTGTACGTAGATTTTATGTAGTCCGTCTTCGAACTGTAACTGTTTAACCTGTACACTAGGTATCATAAGGACAACACCATCACTAGTGGTATACTTGAAGATATTTTAGGGCCTTTAAAAATATTTAAATACCTATAGTTACTTAAATAGTGACATTCCGAGGCCGATTATTGTTTAGCGTTGATTCGGAATTCAGTGCAATAAAATTAAACGTAAGTACGTATGTGCTTCATGTGTACTGCTAACAGGCACACTCTCGTGTCTAGGTAGCAGCAGGACGACATCGCCGTCCTTGGTACAGAGGTTAGCAGGGCACTTTCCCGACGCGTGTTGCACTTCCACCAGGCCTATCCGTTTGGGAAATGGCACTCCTTCACAAAATGCATTGTCCGAGAATATGAGCGACATCTGACGACGCAACGCGCCCTAAGCGGAGGGTTGTGATGCGCCCTGAATATGTTTCTTCTTCCTCACCTATCACAACAACAAACATTTGTTCACCTTCCTCTTTTAACACTTAACATTTAAATTGAGTCGTGCATTATCACACGCATAGTTAAAAGTTGTGTACGAGTGATTGTGATAATTGAATGCAGGCATTTCTTCCTAGATTCTTGAGTTACCATCTCCGAGATAAGGGTAAATATAAAACTCATCCGATATAACATAATATGTTTAATTATACCTTGGGGAGTAATACTCTTTATAAACGTAACTGTCTTTTCAAATCTTACACAATAATTCATTAAAAATGCCATATACTTAATAAAAAATACTCGCTCAGCTAATTTTTTAAAGGAATGTTCAGTACATCAGTTCATTATAATTAATTGACAAAATGGTCCCGTTTTCTCAAAGAAGGCACGTTAACGTCTTTTATTTACAAAATATCTGCCGAATATCAACATTTAATAAATATGATCATGTTGAGCTCATAAAGTTAATATCATTATTATAAGTACAGTAAAATATTAAAAAAGATATTCTTTCATAAACTTTCATTAAACCTAAAGTAGTATTGTCTCTTATCACAACTCGGCATTAATTGCAGTGCGTTGATATCAATTTAAATACACGTATACCTATCTAAGTTATCTTATACAATATACATATAATATCAGTAGATCAGTAGATACTCCATAGTTTTGTAAAATTTTGTGGTAAACATTAAGTCAGAGATTTGCAAATTGTTTTAGTATAAAACTATCATCTGCTACCGTAAGCACCAGTATTATAAGTATTTATCAAAATGACGGTGATTACTTCTCAATGACAAAGAAAGACTTGAATTTCTACGACCCAGGACGTCTTTTACTGCCTACCGCCTACTAACATCATAATACGGTTTAAAAGTAATACAATACACATACTCAACAAGAATATGGATGTCAATCAACAATGGATTGTTGAACACAATCGTAACAATAGTTATGACTGAGTTCAGAAAGTAAGAGAACTGCTTAGCAATAACAATCTATCGGAAGTTCGGAACTATATAACAATCTGACATTCAGTAACTCTTACTCGAATCACAACACCAAAATATTAGTATTGTCATTCGTACAAGTTCCTGCCGCCTGAGGATGATCTATCGTCAAAGTGTTCGTATCCCCCACACCTTCAGTATTCCTCACAACACCTTCAGAATTCCACACACATGAATACTTTGACAACAGATCGTGGCAGGGCCTGTAAAAGAGGAAGGAAGTGTCGGTCATTGATATTCGATAGGAGCGGTTAGAGCATCGAGAACAGTTGGGGGGGTGGTGAGTGGGAGCGCGTTGTGAGGTGTCCCAGAGTCGAGGGTCTTCCTCGCAGCGTGTGGGTTACGCGGCGCCCGCGGAGGCAGACACAGCGCGCGCGGCGGATGGTTGTGCATGCCTTTCACCGCCACCACGCTCTGCCCCAGCATGTGGATCCGCGCCTTGCAGTTAGTCTTCTTCGACGTGCACCGCCATATCACCTTGTCTCTCAGCTTGGACTCTTCGCAGAACGGGAACGTATTCACCATCATTATCACTTTCCCGCGCCGCGATTTCAGGAATGTAATACCTGGAGACCAAACGAAAGTCAGATCTATTTTAGCATCTAATAGGGGAAAATTACTCGTAATACCCAGTCAGATAGCAGATTCTATAGTAGGTATATCGGGATAAAATGAAACTAGCGGTTTAATCATAAGTACAATTTAATATGATTCCACAAACGTACCTACCCCATACTCAACTAAAAAAACCTTATGATATAGGTGTTTAAGTATTGGTTTAAGTAGGTATAAAATTACCGTGATTAATTAATATATTTATAAGACTTGTATAATATGAGTAATTAACAGCGATTGAGGTAGATAAGTCGATTAGAGTAAAAAGTGGCGTTTGTGCCCATGAAGCCGTGGCGACGGGAAGCGCGTGCGCTTACTCAAAACACTCCCAACGTACGAGATTCACGATAACTTAACGACATCAGCAAATACATACATACAGTTATTACAACACCATATCAAATACATTACATGATTTTATTGAATTAATTATTAAAATTTCCTCCACAAAAATAATAAACAATATTTACACAGATCATGTAAATCTCTTATATTACATAGTTTCAACTAATAAGAAAAATCGTATTTTTATAATTGACGAATATTGTCTTCGCTCTAAATTATATTTTATACAATAACTTACGTAATATTATGCAAAGGTTGTTCCAGATGTCGCCACGGTTTCATATAAAGGGACGCCCATTTTATTTGGCTTAGGTATTCATCAGGTACAATAGAACGTGTCAAACGGTCCTAAATGCAGTATTTGTAACTAAAGTCAAGTGCGCCAAATTGATGACATATATAATCATATTGATTACTGATGGGTATCGTTTCAGAGGAAGCGTTTGCACAGGCAGCTTTAACTCATAGTCGAAAAGATAATGGAGACCGACCGGCCGGGCCGTGGCAGTACGCCCGCGCCGCGCCGCCTCGTCTGAAACGACCCCTCGCTCGGCGTGTTGCGATACGCTCGATTCTCCCCGATCCTTACAGTTTGACACGATCTACAATCACACCTAAATAATAAAATACATTCACACGCACACTAGATCTCGAAAGAACTCAAGTTAATCTAAATAACAATTAAGTAAGTATAGTAGGTAATAAAATTTGTACTTAAATCAGAGTAGGTATAGTACATACAAAAGCCGCTCCTCGATTTCGACTCTTGAGTTTCGACGAGCAACGAAGTACACAGACAAACAATTCATAAAATATATTCAGCCAACAGTCTCAAATAGAGCCTATCCATATTAATTAAAAATTCGTCAACAGCGAACGCTCGTGTATACAAGTGATTTAAAACTAAGTAAAGAGGTAGATGAATTTCGATAATAATATAAGAGGTAATGTGGGCGAGCGCCGGACCCTGCGCAGCCGCGGCCGCCCCGGCGCGCGCCGCCTAGCCTAGCCTAACCTAACCTAGAATAACACCTTACTCGAGTAAAGCTTCTGAGTATTTATTCTTGTATAAATTGTATAATTTAAACTAATATGTAAAACCCGTATAAAAAGTGAAGAGGTAGATGATTGAGCTTTAAGTACTTAAAACCGATCCTAAAGAGCACAACATCGACTAAAGCGTGCGCCTCGATCGGGTCGAGAGCGCGCCGAAGACACCGTGAACTTTGGACAATTTCGTTAACTACTGGTATAATTCTTAAAGATTAAAGAGGCGGACTTCTAAATGTCTAAATAGCAAAAAGTATCCGAAAATTGTAAAGTCAACATTCTCAAAATAAATTAAGTAATTCTAAGTACAGTCCAGAGGGCACCGTATTGCTTATCTCGGAACGAATTCTCCTCAATCAGTCACCGACGCGTCGCCGGCAGCGCGACGTGAAGTCGGCTGCCGGCCTCTCCTGTGCAATCCGAGTCGAGTGTGACTAGCTCCGATGCGACGGCGGCGGCCCACCGGCCAACGCCGCGAGCCGCCGGCTCGGCTCCTGCCGCGGTGGTACTGCACGCAAGATACTAAACCAAACGCCTTGAGCGGCCGACTATTCCAGATAATAACCAACCAACTGCCTGAAGCCTGACATACGAGCTGACACCGTTATACATTCAGAAGTTCTTACACAATATCAACCTTACTAATCCTATTCGATTTGATAAATATCCCACACCTATACGGATAACGCGGATCCCGGTGGATCCCCTAGCCTAGTGCATTACTGGTCTCCCGCCTCACTGGTCGCCACACATCGATACACGACACCGTCACATTCACATTAATCATATCGAACAACCAACAATAGCTATCGTCGAATCCTAACTAAACGACACCACATCCCTCGTTACTTATGCTTAACTTTTTAACCTAAATAAATTATGCTATAATTTCGCACGCCAAAAGGCTTTCAGAAAATATCGAATACTCGAAAGTTACATCATTGTCATAGTCAAGTCGTTACGGTAGGTACATCGTTAAAATCGTAAAAGCGCGTCTGGGTGGTCACGCGGCGCCGGTGCGTGTTGTGTCGATCTCAGTTCTCCTCGTTGCAGGGCGTGTCGACGAGCAGCGGCTTGGCCTGGTTGGTGTGCTGCGGCGGCGGCGGCAGTGCGCCGGGCGAGAGGTGCGCAGCGCCAGCCGTGGGAGCCGCAGCGGGCGCGCCGCCGGCCGCGCTCGCGTTGGCCGTGGCGGTGGCGTGGGCCGTGGCCGCGTAAAGCGCCAACGCATGCTGCAGCTGCAGCAGTTGGTGATGCGGGTCGAGCGGCGCGGGCGCGCGGTGCCCGCTCTGGTGCGGCGTGCGCACCACGTACCTCCCGTCCGCGAACCGGCGCACGTTTGGCGGTGCGTGGTTGTGAGCATACCGCGAGCGCACGATGCGCTCGTGCCCCTCCGGACCCTCGGTGTTCACGTCAGCGAGGCAGCGTGACGTCAGCCGCGACGAGCAGTACCATTGCTTGCGCCCGTGTGCCAGGTTGTTCTTCAGCCGGAATGTGTACCCGCGATGCAGTAGGAGCCGCCCCTTGCCGGCGCGGATGAAGCGTGCTGCATTATAAACGACGTTTAGTTAGTACGGTGAATGATGACCATATAAGTCAGCATATAACCAAACGACTTATTGGCGAGGAACTCGCGACTACCATGCAGTTCATACACTAAAATATTCAGGATGAGTAGACGAGACAAGATGCTTTTGGAAACTCGTCTTATCCATCTTATCATCTCTGTCATAGGGAAATATAAGGTAAAAAAAAAACAACAATATTTTAAAAAAGATTATTTTATTAAGGGATCAGGTTAATAAAAATCTATTCAAAATGGTTAAAATTGTATTTCACTTTGACACATACACGATTTCATCAACAGGTTTCTCGCTCCGTGTGTGTTTTTATGAAAACATTAACTACGAGTTTTTTTTTTAAATATGAGTCAGAAATATTTGCTCTCCATGAGATCAAACTAACAACATGAGCAAATGACTTGGCACAAAACAATTTGGCAAGATTTATACAAGACATCCATTATGAACAATATAATCTACACATTATTTTACAGAACTAGGACCTGAATTTCATAATACGACTCCAAAACGTCAATTATCAGGTCATGATATAACTAGCACACAGTGTTCTTAAACTATTTAAGTGAGATCATAATTACTCAAAATGGGAAGACAGGAAATTTAAACTAATTACTTACATTTTGATCTAAGTAAGAACGTTTTCCGTAGCTTTAGGTATTCCTACGAGAGGACCCACTTTCACTAAAACGAAAATAATACCTACCTACAGCATATAATAGTCTTCCAACAGCATGTTTGTACAAATATTCATATTAGATAGATTTTATGACTTATTGCTACAAATATCGTACGTACCTAATACTTATATAATAATGTTTTGAATAAGATCATAATTTTATTTCAAATTGATAAATACTTAGTAAATAAATATATCACGTTCTTACAAAAAATAATTCTGACTAGTTAGACCTTTTGGCACAAAAACATTACTACAGTCTCGATACCCAGTATTACTATTTGATATTTTGCTAACCAAACTTAACACTGACGAAACTATGAGGTAATTTGCAAATACTTTTACGTGTATTCATACTATTATTATTCGAAGAAACACCAGAAGATAAGATGTAACAGTGTCAGTTTAAGTTATATTTATAGTCATCCAAGTCGGTTTATAGTCAGTCAAGTTCAGTGACGTTGGGTGAGTTTTTTTTAATAACTTCCCTAATATTGACTCCGCTACTCCAGTGTTAAAAAAACACTATGTCATAATGGCTGGAATCACCAGGATCATATTAGGTAAAATTTAAAAAAAAATGCCCTGATTGACCGAGTAAAAAATATAAACCGCTAAACGCATTACCGAGTTAAATAATACTTTATCTATGCCATCCACCCCGTTAACTACCGATGTCGGGGCTACAGGGGTCGATGATACATGATCTGTGCCATTCGATTAATCGATTACCGGGGTTGATGAAACAACTTTTCCTATCTGTCCCGTGTTCGGAACAGGGGCACCAGGGTGGATGGGATGGGTGGTTTTAGGCAAACGATAAGTTCAGTATCGGACAACCCAAGCGCTGGGGTCGAAGTTGTCAAAGTCTAGAGTGGTGAGTCTCGGTACTAGAAGCGGTGTGGGCGGAGAGCTGTTTGGAGCTGGGAAGGTGAAGGGTTTGGAGGTGTGCCGGCGGCCGCAGCGTCCCGTGTGGTTGTGCTCGCCCACCAACTTGTGCAGCTGGCCTTTCTGCGTGTAGGCCTTGCAGCCGCAGCCGCCCATCGTGCAGCGCCAGCGCACCACACCCGAGCGCATCGTATGCGCCGCGTAGAAGCTGCGCCCACGCACCCATAGCCGCGGCCGCCCGCCGGGGCCCACGCACAGCCGAACTAAATTGTTCTCTAAAAAAATACACCATATATCACCAACATACAAACATAGATTCCGCTTCAAAATATTATTGCACATGCAGATGAGCCCCATAACGATTACAGAAGCATGCCATACGTTTATAACACCATTGCAAACTCAAACTATGAAAGTTGTTACAAGTTAATACATTTCTATATATTTTATGCGTTGATTTAAAAAGTTAAAGTTAAATTTATATACATATTTGTAGAAGAAATTCTACGTGCTATATGTACCTAACCTTTACAACATTATAATATTATATTATATATATTGATTGAATTATAGACTTTTTTTAAGCGTAAAGCGATACATCAGTACCAGCGAAAGAATGGTGGCCCGGTACTTAATTTGACCGGTGTCTATGCCGGTGGCTTTCTATACTGCAGTATTCATTTTGGGATAATATTACTTGATGGGTTCCAAAGATACAGTCAAACAAAAATAATCAACACATGAAATCCAGGAGGCATGGAGATGTAAAGTAGTAATGAAAGCCGCATGATAAAACTTAAAATTAGAACTGCATAAACTGGCAAAAAAACCTCATATTAGCCTCTCACTTATTTCAATGAAAAAATCCGTATTGATATCGATTTTATTGAGTTTGGAGTAAAATATATAATTTTCACATAGTTGGGAATAATTTCAATAACCAATAACTTTCGCTGAAATAGTCCTTAATCTCGATAGAAAAGCTGTTAAAGGAATTTTAGTCTATAATGTAATTATAAAAAGAAATATGTTTCCCTAATAAAAATCAACCTAATGATACGATGAGACCCAAACCAAATAAGTAGCATACAGTTTATGAAAATAAAAACTAAAACCTTGGATAGTTTTAGGAAATCATGACACTTATATAAATTATAATTCGCTTAGAATTTTTGAGTCTTTACATCGACCGAAGAAAAAATCCTCTTATCCAGAGGCAGACCATCGCGCTGTTTGGTAGGTACATGCATTGATAAATAATTACCAAAAAACACCAAAATAATATCAAAAAAAAAATGGATGGGCTTCCATGTAGTGTATATGGAAAGCGGGAATGACAACATTTAAACGATGGGGAAGGTTCGATAGAATTCTTTGAAAAGAGAATTCAAAATAATTATGAAGATTCTGAAATTGTTTTTAAAGGTTGTTTCTGTTTTTAAATATTCGAGTCCGAAGTAGCCATTTTGGATTTTATATCGTACCGATTTCATCCATTTTCCAGTAACCATCAGGACTGTTTTATTTTTTTGTAATATTACGATTAAAGATTTAAATAAAAATAAAAAACTAAATCAAACCACCACCTGAAGAGCGAAGGGGTGAAGTAAACCACTAAAATTAAACTGAATTTTAATTATTTTCTTCATACAATAAAATTCGTTTGCATGAAACTCAATTTATTGAAATTATTGAAATTTACTGAAACCTAAAATAAATTTTTATTGTTCAAAATCAATTCAATTTCTAACGTATTTTGCTACGCCACCATTTACCAATAGCTATGACATAATGATAGAATATCAATATTAAACCAAATAAAAATTACATAAATAATACCCTAAAAGCTTCGCTTAGCTTAGCTCGTGGCGTGGCCTGCGCTTTAGTTGGATACACGGTAATTGTTTCCGCTCACAGATATTCATATTATTGAAAATATAAAAAAACACTGAATTTCCTGAAAGTGTATGTAGTATGGATCTATCACAAAGTTAATATTATGCGACAGATACAACACACATTTATCGAAATGCACACTTCTATGTCGGCTGTCGCACGACTATAATTTCCTTAGCTTTTATTTTACATTTTATTTTTACTATTTTACTATTTTATTTTACACATTTTACGTACATTTATGAGATCCGTATCGTATCCTAATATTATTTTTGACTAGATAATAGTGATTTGCTCACCGTAATCCTACTATGATATACTGCCGTCAAGAGAAGGATTTACTTCGGACATACAAATTTCCATAACATACCTAACGAAAACCAAGTCTCTGTTCCTTCATTGTTAAGCATTAATAAAGCACTATATAAAAGAAAAAGCCTTTTTCTAAGAATCATCGCACAGACCCAAAAACCGCTTATGATAGACAGACTTCATTGGATCCAATATTACTCAAATGGTCTAGTCTAGGTGAACAATTAGAACGGATTTTGCGAAACTCCACCTCTAAAGGGGCGAAATTGACCCCTAAAAATTTTTCTTGCCACCCCAATCAATCTCGGTATGTGTACTAAGCATAAAAAAATATGGAAAGGCATGTTTCAAGGTTTTTCGAAAATCAAACCCTGAAGGGGTGAAATGGAGTTTTTTTATATTACTGTAGCTGCGAGCGAAGCCGTGCGGAAAAGCTAACCTCTAAAATACAAGTTGTAAAAGAAACTGAGAATTTCATTAATCTAACAACTCGATATAAGTATTATTTTTTTATCAAATTATTCATGACCTGGTCATCTTCCCTTTTTAATTATTTACATTTCTTTTCCCTACTAAGTATATGTACATATACATGTCATTTGTAATAAATTTAATTTTAAATACTCTAGTTTCTATGCATTATTACGTAACTATTTGTAATTACAAAGTACAACAAACCAATTCTTAACATTTAACATTCATATGTTAACGAGCATAACGCTCGTTAACATATGAATGTTTTTCTTGTCCTCTATCTATAGCATCCTAATATAACTTATATTATTATTATTATATAATTTTTATACATAATTAAAATGAATACCAACTAAACCATACATTTAATTTGAATTTACGTAATAATTTGGTGATCCACCCATTTTCTAAAGATTAAGGTCCTTCGAGCCGTTAAAAATCCTAACGACCGTAGTAATATTTACAGTCCATACCAACATTTAAACGGTAATACGGAGTATTACATACCTAGCACCTTTTTATGTTGGTATAGATATGGAATATTGGTTTGTTATAAGTGGCAACCCACGTAGTGACCCAGCCCAGCCAGTGTCAGCTATCAAGGTGAAAGTTGTCAATAAAAAAAAAAAAAAAAGTATGACGGCGACTTTTTTGAGCACTGGAAAATGGCCGGCGGTATCATGGTTATTACCTTGGTACTAATTGCCCGCTAGTTGTACCGCGGTTACAGAGAAGAAACCGTCACGCCACTGCTGGTTCTACTACTGGGCGTACCACGGATACAAAACAAACCCAATTGTGCTATCGGACAATTCATGCTAAATTACCAATATTTTGCATAAATGTTAGCTTGGATTCAGCTTTGCGGGCGCCGATAAATTATTTTACCTACATAATTATGTACCTATGTACCATGTATTATGGATTGACCCTTAAGATCTTATCTTATATATGCATTATTCTACAAAACTGGATTACAAATCACAACACATAAGAGTCTAATACTCAGTATCCTAGCTGAATTTACATAAATAACTATTATAGTGGTTACATGGTTTAGACTAGATTTCAAGACAATAAATAACATGATGTTCCTTAAAAAAATTGTATTTTAATTTTTTTAAGGAACATTACCATTTTTTAAAAGTATTTGCAGTTGCCATTTGCCCAAATTATTTAAAATCTACACATTTTAATGCATTTATGGTTTAAAAAAATACCATATAAATGCTTACACGGTATTTTTTTTTACATGTTATTATGCTGGCTTCATTTAATATTTTCGGAAACATTTTGTTGTGGCGCGACTTCGCGTAGCTAAGTAATTAGTATAAGTAGCACATTCTATTTAGTTAATTTAGTCAAGAATGCCACAATCAATAAGCGGCAGGTGTGATCTGTGATAAGCGGTCATTTTGAATCATATGAGCGTTTAGTAATACAGAATTGTAAGTTGTCTTAGTCACGGTAGGTATATTCGGTAGTTACAGGACTGCAACCATCGGGCTTATCCCGTAACTCTGAAAGCTATATTGATAGTGCGAGAACGGGACCGCGCATAGTGCGACTTAGTTGGTACGAGCGGGATGGCATGCTCTCTCAATCAGAATCACGGACGTTTCAAAGTTAGGGTATAAGCCCACAGGTAAAAGAAACCAAGTCCGTTTTGATGTCATTTGAAAATCCTGCAGCGCCGCGATGCGAAAGCAACAGACTTTATCCCAGAGAGTGTAATACAATCATTTTACGAGTTGGAGAGCCCGTTGTACTGCAGGGCGTGTTAAAATACAGATTGAAAATGAATGTTAATCATCGAGCACAGCCTTGACCGCGGCGGCGGCGAAGGCAGCGTGCGCGAGCGAGCGATGCGCGGCGGCGGGCGCGCCGGGCGGCGCATGCGAGTGGTTGTTGCTGAGTGCGAAAATGCGGTCGTGCAGCGTGTGCGCGTACGCGCGACACGTGCGCCGCGTGCAACGCCACCGCACCTTGCTCTTCTCCGGGAACACTTTCTCGGCGTAAAAAGAGAACCCGCCGAGGCGCATGTGCCTCCGGCCGCGGTTCGATATCACGAACTCCACTGCAAAATAATCTCTGTCACTATACGCGACTGCACTAGACCTCATACACCAAGCTTTATTTCACAACAATGTTAAAGTTTATTGATTATACTTCTTTTTTTTTAAATATTGCACTAAAGCATCTTGTCCTTGAAAGGATGATTATTTTATAATCGATTTCAATAGTGATACCTAGATATGAAAAGCAGTTTCTAGTAATTTCATTATTTTGAAAAGCTTCAATTTCTCGTCGTGCTTTCAAGGGCTGCCTTGCGATAGTAAAAGCGTCTTAATTTAAAAACATGCATTTATTTTAAAGGTATCCCGGATCCGCTTAACTAAATTTAACAATATTAGATATATTAGTTACCTACCCTCTTCTTATACTCCATACATACAACATCCACCTGCTGGACAATGCAATGCTATGAATTATGATGCACCTACTCATGTAGTAATGACTGAGATTGTTATCATAAAGATAGCCCTAGATGGTACCAATAGCACGCTACACAATCCAGATTTAACACGGCCAAAAACGATAAGGAGCCAACTATAAAGCGATTGAAAATTAGTTTAGTTCCATCATGACATGAGATTATAATTCACGTGTTAGTAGTAATGGTTTCAATGAGGCTCTCGATGCGCGCATGTCGAGAGCGGTCGGAGTCGGCGCCGGCAGGAGGAAGCGCAGGCGGCGCGTGGTTGTGCCGCGCCGAGCGCGCCAGCAGGCGGCCGTCAGCGGTGAGCGCGCGCGCCGGGCAGCCCTGGCGGCGAGCGCGACACGTCCAGTAGACGCGCGCGCCGCGCCGCTTGCGCGCCACATACCCGAACCCGGCGAGCAGCAGCGCCGGCGCGCCGCGCCGCGTCACCGTGTAACGCACCTCCACCTCTACGGAGTACAGATCCTCTAAGCTAAACTAAAACGGCAAACACTTCCACCGCATTCGCGCACTTTACTTTTATTTATTACATATGTAGTAGAGGGATACGTAACATTACGTGATCACCACTCATGGATGAAACACCATCACTTCGGCCAACTTTATGCATATTTTCTATTCTGCACTTAGTATTACATATTATATTTTCTGTGGTAATGCCCTTATATAAAGCAGAATTTAGAATCCAATCTGATAACGCGGTAAAAGGTGGTTCAAGCAGCGTCAGGAGTTTTGGAGCACTCGTGACTTAGTAGACCAATACGTACTTCATAACGCACGCAAACGCAAAACCAGCACCAGGCTTTGCTGCGAGTTTTAAGGCCGTCTGCAGTCCCAAACTTCTGCTTCTGTTCCCAGTTGTAACAATCATACGGATTATGTTACATATTATGTGTTAACTTGGGTCTGGAAGTTTCTTTTACCTAGAGAGGTTGTTTTTCATTACTAAACGCGCCGTTCTCTATATCTTACGGTCTTATATTATGCCTTTACAATGCTAACAGATCTGTGGATTTGGAACGCGCGGATTAGTCCGTGGTTTTCAGGTGTGTTAGCACTATCAGTTATTGAAAATTGAAATTATCCATACATGTCCGGCTTTTTTAATATTATGTAGGGATTATGTCAGCATTTTTTATTTTCTTCGATTAGTTGTTCAATTTGAGGTATTAAAATGGATTTGCCGTCTTGATGCCTTGATGCCGCACTCGCGACATTTATACTAGCCGAAAGGAAGTGCGTACGTCTAGAGTATTTTTCACGGTCAAGGCCCGTACCGTGAGATGCTTATTGCGATGATTGTTAGGCTCAGCTGACAACGCTACGGGATCATACACCTTATCGCGCGGTAATACGGTTCGTGGTCGCGCAGTGTCGTCGGCTGAACCTAACAAACATCGCAATAAGCACCTCACGGTACGGGCCCAGGAAGTGATACTGCGTTAAAATCTCTCTAATTTGCTTTAGAGAACCACAGCGTTGCTGTTGTGACCTCAATAGCTCGTTATGGGAGGTGTCTTCAGCCCAGCCTCATTCCAGGCGATTGAGGTTTTCTGATGCGCTCGGCAATATCTCCGTCACTTATCTTATTAACGAAATAATCTCGCGCAGTTGAATACTTTCTCTCCCCCTGCAGCTTACTAAGGGACTAGTTATATCAACCACCCGAAACGCTGCGCTTCGGCCGCGCGACGGCCTTGCCGTAAGTAGGTCGACCAACAGTCGACCAACAGTCGACCAACTTACTGCAAATGCACGTGTCACCGAATGAATATTAAACATCAACTGAGATTAAAATGTAGTAATAAAATTGGTATAAATTACAATCTTTATTCCCTATTCTTATATCTGCATTTTTATCATATTCATCTTAAAACTATTTCATCACAAACACTAGGCAGTTCATTTTCATTTAGGTACCAAACCTAAGTATGACACATTTTGGCATTCTCATTGCTACTAATACATTTCTCATCATTACATACTTATTTTAACAAAAAACAAATATGGGTAATTATGTGTAGAAAGTCTGACATGTTATTTACCTACATACAACGTATACTTATGTATAACTATACGTTATACATAAATATACGTTATACATAAAGGTATGTGTAAAAAATCAGGACTATTTAGTCTATCCATTATGTTAATCGCTTTTTGACAGCGCGATGATATATCTGTACTAGCGTCTAGCAAATTTTGTCACATACAAAAAATGCGTTCTATTTATTACTAGCAGCGCCCTAAGGTTTTACCCGCTATCTACAGAAACCGAATATGTTTCCGGGATAAAAAGTATGTTTATATGCCTGTGTTAATCTAGGGTATAAGCTACCTCCATAAAAAAAACATCCAAATCCATTCGGCCATTAGAGTTGAACGGGAACAAACACACATACTTACACACTTACACACAAATGTGTTAATCCAGTATGTAAGCTACTGTCATACCAAATTTCATTCAAATCCATTCAGCCGTTACTGAGTGGAACGGGAACAAACACACTCAAATACTTACCTACATAAGTACTTACACACAAACTTTCGCATTTATAATTTTAGTGTGAGTAGTACAATTATTATTATAATATAGTGTGATTACCTAATTAAAAGAATACATCAACAGTTAAAGGATTAGCTATGAGGTTATAATAAATAAATAACGCATTTTTTTGTGACCGACATAGTTTGCTAGACGTTAGTAAGTATAAAGTTAAGTCAGCACGCTGTCAAAAAGCGATTTACGTAATGGATAGACTATTCAAAATGTCATAAATAAAATCGATATCCAATACAAAAAGTTCAATATTTTGATCAGTTAGGAGAAACGGATTAATATTAGAAGCAAAGTAAATTGCTGTCATGATTTCATGTCAAACCCTCTAAAGTACCTAAACTGATGGACAAGTCACTACCTCCCCTAGTTCATATTTGCGTGTAATTTTCTTAGCATGGTTGGTATCATGGTTATGAACAGGATTTGTCACTTTTAATATATTATTCTTAGAGGTGATTCTAGCCCGACACCGTCTCCCGTACTCCATACACCTCCAGAATGTCCGTCCACTTCGCACACTGTCCGTCACAAATATATACGGTTCATATATTAATTGTAGGTGACCACTTTTCGTTTGAATAAAATGAAGCTCGCCCTTTACGTTTTGTATACGCCCGTAACCTAATAAACAATGTGCAAAACTCGTTTAGTTTGATAAATATAACGCGAATAAATATAATAAAGGTAAGAAATAATTAAACAGAGCCAGTCATCAGTAAACAATTATTTTATTTTTATAACATAATAATAATTATAAGGCCAGGCAGACTTGCTGTTGCGCACTGACCGTTCGTTGCTTTGGTGCAGCTTTCCACCAAATATTAAGTATGTTATCTATAAATAATATTTACAAGCAAATAATAGCTCGTTACATTCATATCTACATTATTATCAAAGGTCAAGATAAGCCGCTAGTTAGGAGCATTTATGTGATTTATATCTTAGGCTCTAAAAAAAAGAAGATAATTCGTCGTTCACAATACGTTACACAGTTTTTTGTACCTTACGACGGCTTTTCGGTAACGGAAAACATCGCGAGGAAGCCTGCCTATTTCCGGAGAAGAATTTTGATGGCGTATGGAATCCACCAAACTGGTTGGTGTAACAACACCACAACCGGCCAGCGCTGGCCGGTTGCAGATGGTAAAAAGTCCAATACAACTGAAATAGGAACCTCATTCATTCAACCGAACATTTATTTATTTGATGGTTTAATACTCTTTTCACATCACTGTTTCAATAAAAATATTATAAGTCTGGTATTATAATATGTAATAAGAAATAGTATTTCACGTCATAAATAAGAAAGGGAAAAGCATTATAAACTAATACGGTATTATGGCTTAAAAAATAATGGAGGTGGAGAATGTTATCACATCATAAGCATTTCTATTTTAAATGCTAACATGTTGGATTCCATGATAGCTATGTAATTAGTTTGTAGCCGGTCAGTGCAGCACCCAATAACATTTATATTATTTACCAAGAAATTACGATTTTTCCCAGACAAGGTCCAATAAGATAAATGGATAGATACACAACTCTATCTTTCACACCAAAAATAATATACATTAGCCAAAAATTACTTCAAACTTATGGCCTTATCGCTCAAAGCAACCTCTACAAAACAACCTTAGAATAAAGAGGATATATATATGGAATAAGTAAGGGACGGGGTGTGCTATTATATAATGAATCATGTACATAATATAGTATTTTAAATAGGAATAAGGTTTTTATCTCATTTGTTGTAAATCATGTTGAATAACGCTTTACACTCCCTGGCTCCGCACTAAGTTACTTTGTATCAGGGATGCCATGACACACACCCTGACATTGAAAACTAACAACAAGATCAGATATTAAAATTCAAACATCTACCTGGCCGTGTATCAAACCCAGCCTGCATTAAGGAATAATTGGGTTGATTCTTAAATACTAAGTAATAAATTTAAATAATAAGTACTAAATTTTAATTAGTCATTTAAAAAATAAATAATTAGAAATATTGTAATTGAATTTCTCAACAAAAACAGTTACAAAGCTTCAAACCATTTAAGCATATATGCATGAACTAATACACTTTACCAAACAAGCGAAGCTGTGGGAAAAAGCTTTTTGACAAAATAAGAATCAATTAAGAATAAGAAAAGTCTAAATTATTGTAGTTTAATTTCACCTTGGCTAAGAAGTTTCTCTCAAACTCATATTCTTCACATCCATGTTATTAACCCAAATAGATACCATTCACGACAGACAGATAATATGTACCTACTATTATTGTATTATATATGTTAAAATTTCTGTTCAGCATAGCTGCACTGGTCAAGTAACTGCCATGTGATCTATTTTTAGGGTTCCGTAGCAAACTAAGGCATCCTTATAATTTCGCAGTGTCCATCTGTCATGGCCCTGAGACTATAAAGTATGGTGCTGAAATTTTGGTAAGCATATGAGTGGATAAATTAAGTTCTATGTTGGAGAGCACTTTCTTTTAGCAGAGACTAATACGCCTCATTACATGGATTGCGGGTTTCACACCTTCTATCTGACAGGATAAGGAGCTAAGGCACAACAAAATTTAAAATATTTTGAGTACTTCAAAATATATAAACGAAAATATAATATTTTATTGGTAATGTGTTAAAGTTAGAACTGTTAAAAGAGAGCTTGATATTAATAATTGAACATTCTATCATGCAAATTAATGGTATAACATGGATAGCACAATATACACAAGCTTATCACTCAGTCTAACCCCCAAATACTGAAACGTTTGTTAACTTTGACGACAGATTAAGTCTATCGCTGCCTTTGTCATTTGCTTAGTGCCAGACAAAGGCAGTATTAGAATTAATCTGTTAACAAAGTTAACAAACGTTTCAGTATTCGGGGGAAAATGTGTTAAAGTTAGGACTGTTAAAAAAGAGCTTGATATAAATAATTGAACATTCTATCATGCAAAGTAGTGGTAAAACATGAATAGCACTATATACACAAGCTTATCACACAGTCTAACCCCCAAATACTGAAACGTTTGTTAACTTTGACGACAGATTAAGTCTATCGCTGCCTTTGTCATTTGCTTAGTGCCAGACAAAGGCAGTATTAGAATTAATCTGTTAACAAAGTTAACAAACGTTTCAGTATTCGGGGGAAAATGTGTTAAAGTTAGGACTGTTAAAAAAGAGCTTGATATAAATAATTGAACATTCTATCATGCAAAGTAGTGGTAAAACATGGATAGCACTATATACACAAGCTTATCACACAGTCACTTGAGGTATTTTGTTCATCTCCTTAAAATATGAAGGCATGGTCATGGTTTGCTGGCATATAGGTATAGTAGGATTCAAACTTTATAGCGGCTTTTTTTAGAGCAAGATGCCGCTCAATAGCTAAAAAGTAGTTGAACCTCGCTCACAGCTCACTTCACATCACTTCACATAAAGTTTAAGTCAACTTATATTTCGTATGGTGTTGTTGTTTTGGAGGCTGCAAGGTCTCTTTTTCCCTAAGACAGTCTCATCAAATTTGGACTATTTGTGGCTCAAATTTTGTGCAAGTGTTAGTGTAGCCCACAGCATACCTATCATTAAACGGAAGTTCAACCAAGTTGACAGAGGTAATTTGTAACTTTTTTCTAAATAAACTTAATTTTATAAAGTTATGTACTTTCAATATGCAATGTTTTGCCTTGATTTTAACTACTGGTTAGCTGACCAGTGCATGTCAGAAAGTTTTATGATAGTATTGAAACTTTAATTTAAGAGGATCTTGATGGCAGGTCACACACAGGCATACAATAATGAATGCATCATTATAGAATGAAAAAAATAATCAATGAACCTAACACTTAACGCTAGGGAAAGCAATCCCTCAATGTAATTTTAATCCCGATATTTGCTGGACTGAACATTTTTAATTCCGTGGGATCCAGGTGTTTGCGGAATCCCTGGTAGGTGTAAAACTTTGGAAATTAATCAAAAAATAAGAACCACATTTTCAAGGGTTTTTTTTTTCAAATTTCTATTAGAAATTTTACAAATTTTAAGTAAGATATAGTTTTTATTTTATATTAGTAAAGTATTCATATATAATCATACAACAGAAATTTTCCTGCCTGTGAATCTTCAGCCTTCAAAAAGTACTTCCAAACAGCAACGGTATAAGAAATTACCTAATATAAAATTAAAATAAAAAAGAAAAATTTGTTCTGGCTTAAATACAAAACAACTTCAGGTAACAAAGTTCTCCTGGCGCCTTTACTTCATTCTCGTGAACTAAATACACAATCAAAAATCAATTTTTTGTTTTCGCCTGTTGGCATGTGCGTCCACATACATGAGAGTAACACGCATAAACTATGTTTCTCCCTTCTATCCCGCTCTATTTTCTAGCGGGATCAGCCCTGCAAATTGCATGTGGGAATACCGGGAGGTATTACATTCCCTATGTAACGCTTATAGCTCGTGGTTGCCAGAACACAAACAAAGACAGGGACAACATCCAGATCCAAAGCAGATATTGAGATTCAACATTCCAACTTTTGCCCGTCCGTGAATCGAATCCGAGACCTCTTACTTATAAGGCAGAAGCGCTAACGACTAAGCCAAGAGGTTAGACAAATAAGAACATATACAAATAAAAGCTCAACAGTAATAAGAATACAGGTATTAGGTATGACTATAATAATATTATTCAGATTTTACTAATTTGTGGTGTATCAGTAAATATGTGAATAATTCAGATTTACCATTTCTTTGAAGCAATGGATTATCATAATTTTAAAATATTCACAACATGATATCTACTAACATCTAATGTTTCACAGAGACGACTGCAGAACTATGCCATGCAGTGCTTTAAAGCTATAGTTCAAAATTCTGGGTTACATTAAACTGTTTGATGTTACTACTATCAGGCGAGCGAATTGCAAGTATCGTCACACAGTAGAGTATCTCAGACTACTTACAAAACATTAAATAATAACACAAAAAAAATACAATGAATATTCACTTTATGCTGGAGATAGCTAAAGTAATACCCATCTGATATTAAGAAACATATGAAACTAGAGAACTAGTTCTCATTTAGTTGATGTTACTGAAGCTACTCTGAGTATTACAGTAAATAGCACCACACACTTGGTAAAAAAAGAAACTCTGGGAAATGGCAATGAAAATATTTGTAGGTTATGTTTACAAGCTGCCATGAATTATAAGTAAATACGCAAAAAATTCTGATTTTCCATTTACCTAAAACTATTTAGGTCTATTACCAGCATTTTTTATGGTTATAAACTGATAACCTGGATAGAAAAAAGCATTATGAGATACCTGGTACTTTCGTTGACAACCTGCATTCGTTTGTGTCGTGTTACTTTCCCCAATGCTCCGAACTCGTACTAGAGAAACTTCACATACCTTATGAATAAACACTAGGTAATGACAACACTTTTTGTTCACATTTTATATCAATATCACTTGAATAACACGAAACAATTTGTAGAATTCACGTATATAAAAAAGGACAAACTTTTGATATACTCGCTATTACGTCTGATTTTCAAAAACATCACTTCATTATCACTTACATTAGACAGTTCAACATTGCATTCGCTTTACTATACAGTAAAAAATAAAAACTTAAATACTATTTCCCAAAATAGTAAACAATCACCGAATGACACAAATGCATGGAACCATAGATTTACGGCGTAACGAGACGGATGACCACAAACAACAGAATAGCGTTTCATTCTACGCAGAATCTATAACTTATTTTTAGATAACACTGGCTTAATGCACAAACCGTTCGGGGCCCTTAACGAAGAAAGAATGAGATGTGCCAATATTGTTTTAATACATAATACTTGATATAATTGCTTCTTACCGTAAAATTGTACCTTTTAGAATTTTATTGTTAGATGTTAGATGCCTGTGTAAATGAAACGAGGCCTAAGCCTAACGGCCTAGCAGAGCCGCGCGACCGGGTACGCGGTCCGACGGCTGCAGACGGCTTGGCATAATTTAGACGATGCGCACGGCCATTCAAACAGATGAACAAAATCTACGAATTTTTAAACGTGTAGTGACGTTTAAAATTAATAAATAACAAACAACAACAAATAAAGTTCAACCAAAAGAGGCTTTCTAGCGTTGTCGCGTCGGGAACGGCCAGAACGGGGTATCATTCAGACCTTGGACGAAACATCCTAAATCCATGATTCAGATATACATAAATGGCGGTCGGCGCGGCGCCAACTTAAATTGTTACGCTCTAACTCCTTTCTCTGTATCTCTGTTTAGTACGTGCTAAGTGTAACCTAACTCAGTGCTTGGCATTCTGAAACATGACTGTAACCTATCGTGTAAGTACATCCAAATCCTAATATTATTAATTAAAAAATAACTTGTCTCTCTGTCTGGGTGTTTGTGGCGTTATCACGGCTAAGCGGCTGAACGGATCTAGCTGAATTTTCGCATAGATATATCTTAAGGGTAAAAGACCCTGAGATTTTTTTTGTATGTCTGCGTATGTAACTAATATTTCGATAAAGCATCAGTAAAGTTTTTATAGAATAGACTAGCTGCGCCCCGCGACTGCACCCGCTATTCTACAGAAACCGAATACTTTTCCGGGATAAAAAGTAGTGTTGTGTGTTAATCCAGGGAATGAGCTACCTCCATACCAAATTTCATTCAAATTCGTTCAGCCGTTACAGAGTTGAACGGGAACAAACACACTTACATACTTGTACCTACTTACACACAAACTTTCGCATTTATAATATTAGTGTGATTAGCTGGGTATTTATGCAAAAGAGGGTTACATTATTTATAGAGTCGGCTAAATCTTAATTGTTGTGTAAGAACTATACATTATACTAATTATAGTAATTCCTAAATTCCTAATTTAGCGCAGACAAATTGGTCGTATTGTATACTGCACTTACTTACCTTTGACTATCGTACTTTAGTATGAAGAAAATAAATCGTTACTTCTAGCGCCATCTAGTGAAACATATCCACCTTCAGTTGATCCTGCTGCGTGTGCGTCGAGATTACCTCTTTCGTGTTGTTTCCAAAACTCCATAGAAGTTTCTAGTAAAGTGTCTACCAATTTACTGAGGCAAAAAAATAAATAGGGAAAGTAAAATACGGAAGACAAGGCGGTATGGCCTTAATGGCTTCAGCCTGCCAAGAAATGGGCGAATAAATTAAAAAAAAAAATTACCTCCCGACACAGTTTCAAATTATTAGAAGAAAAACAAAATAGCCGTCTGTAAAATGTAGCCTAAGTATGCCTATGTAAAGAGAAATCCAACGACACCTCACTCGTCAAAATCACTCAAACCTTTTAGGCCACAGGAGGTAAGTACTAGGTACTATAGGAACAAACATTCAATTACCTACATACTCACATACTTACACACCCCAAAAACATTACCCTCCTTCTTGGGCAGTCGGGTAAAAAAGAGGAATAACATCATATCTAATATATATATATTTTTATGATTGATTGGCTAGGTGTTTGACCACTATTCACCTAACGTTGAGTGACGGAGTGGTCGAAGTTGGAATAGAATGAAACCATAGAACGGAACTCTCAGTGGGGCTGCGGGAACACACCAAGGTGCTTGGCGACAGATTTTCAACCAGGTAGTAGAAAGTACCCTATATGCCACAATCCACCAAGCTATTGTTTCCTAACGATGATTTCCATCACCTCTATATACCTCGATAGCTCAAGCTCACTTTGGGATGTGGACCGACGCTCTGCGGCGTGCGATCCTTCCGCGCTAACCACAGAACTAGAATAGAATAGAGTTTATTCGACATAATAAAAAAAAGTACGGTAGTAGTAGTCTCAAGTCGTTTGAAATATTTATTATTATTATTAGGAGTAACCAATATAGGTAGGTAAACCATAAAGACGGGTTATGAGTTTTGGCGAGAACGTGAAGAAGTCATGTCGCGTCATTCTATTATTTTGTATAACTTGTGTTATTTCGAGTGTTAATGTATAAAAACGGTGAATTTTTACCCGTTAAGTGTTCGTGAACATGCACGAGTGTTGGAAAATGGTATAATGTCGTGAAACGTGAATTTTCGTGTTGTTTCCCAAAACTCCATAGAAGGCTCTAGTAAAGTTTTCACCACTTTACTGGGGGCATGACTTGGACTTGATCGTGACTTGCTTTGTTCGCCTTTGACTGTGACTATGACTAGATTGATAATATTTAACTAAACTTGAAAATATGTATGTATACTTGACACTGGCAAAAGCATAAGGGTGTCTACACATGGCCCGACCTGACATCGTGTGACAGAGATGGCTATATATAAGTTTCTGGGTGAGCGAAAGGGAGAAGCTATAACCTTAATAGTTTCTTTTGCTCCCGTGAAATTCAAGTCTAGCTGTCCCTTTTAGACGGTGTCAGGTCAGGCCATGTAGCGAGGCCTTAAGACGTGCGAAGCCAAAATCCTCTTAGGACGAAAGAGAAAAAAAATAGAAAACGGGTTATTTATTTTGTACATGACTGTTTTTGACATGAAAAATGTATGTATTAGCAGGTTACGTGGGTTTTTTAACAAACTTCTACAACTTTCGTTTTTATTTTTTTTAATAGCTTGGGACGACTAATTAATCATCAATTATTGATATCAATTTCAAATTTAAGAACGTAAACGTCGTGCAGATATAAGAGATGGGGTGAAATGTTCACAACAGAACTTTCACCAAGCTACCTTTATAACTGTGGAACCCTTGAAGCACTAGTTTCGAAATTCGGCATTTAGTCACGATTTAGGAATTTAAACCAAGTCGATAGCCCCTACCGTTTTCTCGCACGAGAGGGGAGAATTCGGGTCGGAAGTAGGAAAAAAAAACAATTGTTCTATTTGTGCCAACTGTTTTATGTTCATTTTACCAATAGAACATGTAGGAAAATTAACCACTTTTATTTTGTTCTACTTGTGGAGCAATACAGTAGAAGAGTAGAAACATCCAGATAAAGAACAACCATAACCACATGTTCTTGTGGTGGGAATTGAACCCACAAGCTCAGAAGGTGGAAATCCTCCCAATGAGCCACAGGCCTAGTCCAATGGAGGATGGATGGACTCCAAAACGGACCTATCTTGATATCGCACAAATAAGTATCTTCGATTCATTTTCAATTTTTACAAATCGCTTTAAGACTTTTACTAAAAAGACTTTCTAAAAAGACTTTCTAAAAAGACTAAGACCGATTTTGACGGGACTTTAACTGGCAGATAGCCGATGATGAGGCGTAATCCACGCGGGTAAATCCGCGGAGCGCGGATCTTTACAAAATGTATGTAGGTATCTAGACATGTAATTTAGCGTTTTATTCTTTTATAACTACGCTGCTATTTTTCTGATTAGAACAACTGGTAATTATATTTCCTACTTGTTTTATTGGTAGAACAATCGGTAATTATTTTTCCTACTTTGTTTCTATTGGTAGAACCATCGGTACAACCTTGGATAGATAATTCCAGTTTGAGCTCTCAATCCTCACACACATCCACCGGTTGCCAGCGACACTCACAATGTCGTCGGTACGCCTAGTGGGAGGCCTGCCTATGCTGCGTCTTCCGGTACATGGTCGCCACAAGAACCTTTCTTACCCACGGTTATCGGTTTCTCGAGTGATGTGGCCTGCCCACTGCCACTTCAGCTTGCTAACTCTGAAAGCTATATCGACGACTGGTTCTTCGACGAATATCCTCGTTCCGGATTTATCGCGCAAATAAACTCCCTATCCATAACACCTTCGGAACTATGATGAGACTAATTATAAGACTTTGGTGACCGATTACAACTTATTCATGACTTGGCCGTTTCAAAACTGATTTGCATGAAGTTTTCAGAGAGGAGGATTCTGGTGTGAAGGGCATGATAAAACTTCGGAACTATGATGAGACCGACTTTTTGGTGACCAATGAATAACTACTACATGCCGGCCATTATAGGCAGTTTCAAAACTTTTCATGAAGTTTTCAGAGGTGAGGTGAGTATGCTGGAGTGAAGGCGACCATTCTGGCGTACTTACCTGAAGGACATACAAATCAGCCCTCCGTCCCATATGTACCATTGAGCAGTACCATTTTATAATTATGTATACAGACAAGTTTCATTTCATCGTGATCTGTGATTGCATCATAGTGAGAATCAGTACCTTTGTGACAAGCGACATTAAATCAAAATATATATATATATACTTTGTATATAATAATAAAATTACTATAGGAAATAGATTTAGATCCTATATGATTCCAGATATCATAACCAGACTATGCAACTAGGGTTTGGCCGGAGTACCTATTATCACAGGTACAAGAGGGAACAATACGGTGTGTTGTACCCACAGATGAATGTACCATATCAATGTGATGGTACCGCCAATGGTTAATTCCATCAGGGACGGCGGCGGTGTGGTATCGGCAATATATATAAAAAAACAAAATGGCTGGACGCGCTCTCGTAGGCATCTACCACTAAATTTGTTTCACACACGGGAGCGCGTTTTCTGTGGCGGATAATAATTTTCGCAGACATCGAAATTTGAAATTAAAATTGCTTACTAGCGCAACTGGTGAACTTGAATTGAAAAAAAAAAAAAACTTGAAACTATGAATTTAGTTTCCGCCAAGGAATACCGCACTCGTGGTCATTGTAGGGGCAGGTGGTTCGGAAGTTTTACAGAGCGCATACTATTGCTTGTAGAACTTTCCATTACACCTGCACATGTCTTACCTCGCTATTACAAATACCAGATTCTTACCTCGCTATTACAAATACCAGATTCTTACCTCGGATATTACAAATACCAGATTCTTACCTCGGATATTACAAATACCAGATTCTTACCTCGGATATTACAAATACCAGATTCTTACCTCGGATATTACAAATACCAGATTCTTACCTCGGATATTACAAATACCAGATTCTTACCTCGATATTACCAATACCAGATTTTTACCCTTCTGGATTTTTACCTTGCCAATACCAGATTTTTACCATTCTAGATTTTTACCGTACCCAATACCAGATTTTTACCCTTCTGGATTTTTAGTTTTACCTTACCAATACCAGATTTGTTTTTACCTTACCAATACCAGATTTTTACCATTTTACCTTACCAATACCAACCAGACTTACCATTTTACCTTACCAATACCAGAATTTTACCTTGAGATTACCAGTACCAGAATTAGAAGAGCAGAAGACTATTCAACTTATTCTAAATAGTAAATACATCTACGACTATAGCTACTTATACTCTAACTTACAAATTTCATTTCTACTACTACTGGAACTCTCATGATCACAAGATCGAAACTCATTGCAGTGTGATCATGGGAATTTCACGATAGAGACCGTTGGTATCTTTACCATCGACCTCTACTAAAGACGGTGTGGTGAACCTACCTTGTGCGTCGCCTACTGCGCCACCTTCTCCTCCAGTTATATTGCCATCACCAGTAGCAGAACCATCAAAGCCTGTGAATAAATGAAACGAATTAGGTAAATTAAATTGAAGCATAGGTACACTGAAAAACGAAGTGCAGAGTTGAACTTACCAGTCATTTCCATATTAGAGTCATCTTCGCCGAAATTTGTCTCATCATTGTTAGTGTCCCCTTCATCTTCATCCCACATACTCTCATTGACAAACTCGGGTTCCATTTTGGGTGCCACGGCATTGTTTTCATCTTCGTCTGGTATCGTAACAAATTCTTCTTTAGCTGATCCCGAGGGTCCCGCTTCTAATGGGTCTACACATTTTCGTTTTGCGGATCCACTTTGTGACGATGACGAATTATTCGATGCTATTGATGGCCTATTTGGTCGCTTAACTGCTACTGGAGTTGAGGAGGGCTTAGAATCTAAATCAGTCTCTAACTTAGTCATAACAGATTGCCTTTGTTGTGACGACCTCGGGCCTGGCCTCGAGGTCGGCTTTGGTTTTGATGGCGTGGAACTTTCTTCGTTTTGATTGCCGGTTAAACCTTTCACTTGAAGCTGTTCCGCGGTACTAATAAACGATGCTAACTCTTCCTGCTTAACATTAACTTCTCCCTGATACATAAACTGTAATAAGTCTCTTAACGCTGAATGACTAACGTCTTTTAAAAATACTGAAACAAAATAAAAAACATTAGGATAGATACAACACAAATAGATAACTTTAGTAGACAAGCGAAAGAAACATACCTATAGGATGTTGCGTTGGGTTCATTTTGAACATTTCTTGGAAATAGGGCGAGCATACTGACAGTACTAATTTGTGTGCTTGTAATAATCTGCCTTCGGCAGCCAACGTTACATCTACGAGATCTCCACGCGACAGCAGGCCATGAAAGCCTGCCGACATATTCGCATGGAAGTTGTTCCAACATAATGAAAACTGTTCGTCCGACGCCATGATGGCGAAGACCCTTTGGAAAACCTGTAAATAATAACGCTAATTAACAATTCCACTCACGGTATGCACGATTTAATAAAAATTTACTGGTACTTCACATACCTATCCTAATCAGTTTGTACTTAATATTCCGATATTAAAAACATTTGAAAAAAATGTTTTTCTAAAAATAAAAGTAACACAGCGCACTACGTCCTCCAAGTTTGAACGTTGATCTTGGTATGATGACGCAAACGCGACGTATGCAGTGGCGTCACAGCGACCATATACAAGAAATAAATTGCACGAAAAAGTTTTTATTCGCATTTCGGAATATTATAACAATATACATATAATTTCATAACGTAAAATGGCTATAATATTAACTGCACAACGATCACGTTAAACAAAATATGTAAAATGCTATTAATATTATAGCATTGACAGAAAATCCTTGATAGTGACGGATCCTAACCAACCAAGGTGCGACGATTTTCGGTAAGGCCTTCATTCTATGTTTCATGATTCGTACACAGTCGCTGTAGAATTATTCGTGGATTCGATATTTCGTTGTTACATTCTTCGCTATTCTTATCATTATTGAGTCAAGACCCTATCACACGCGTTCCGGTGTAAGTCAGGGCTCAATACTGGGGCCTCTTTTGTTTTTGCTCATGGTGAACGATATCCCTTCCATCTTGAAGAATGCCCAATGCTTGCTGTACGCTGATGATCTGAAACTCTTCACAGAGGTAACGTCAAGTGCAGATTGCGTAGCTTTACAGCGGGACGTTGATGCAGTAGTGCAATGGAGCTGCCTAAACGGCATGGAATTCAATTCTTCCAAGTGCCATGCTATGACTTTTGGCCGAATGAGGTACCCAATTAATTACGATTACAAAATAAATAGTGTTAGCATAACTCGCTCGATTAATATGAAAGACTTGGGTGTCACATTCGACCAAAAATTAACGTTTCACGACCATATAAATACTCTGGTGAAAGAATCATTTAGGCGGTTGGGTTTTGTACTCAGAAACTCCAAAGATTTCCATAGTCAACACGTCATCCGCTTGATCTTTGGCGCATTAGTTCGCAGCAAATTGGAGAGCTCAATGTGTGTATGGAATCCGCATGAAGTTACGTATAAGCTTCAGCTTGAAAAGGTACAGAAGGCGTTTCTCAGGTACTTGTATAAGCGAGTTTACGGATACTATCCTTACTTGTACCCGACGAAATTCCTTTTGGGCTGTCTAGGCTATAATTCGTTGGAGGTCAGACGAGAAAAACAGCAACTCATCGTCATGTGCAAACTTTTACGTGGGGACATCGACGCGCCTAGTCTGCTTGATAAAGTGTGTCATTTGTTTATACCGGACAACTATTATCGGTGTCGACGGCACAAACTGTTCGTCGTGCCGCGCTGCCGTACAGCGGCGCGTTCTTTTTCGCCCATCCCGCGTACACTCGCCGCGTTCAACGCTCTCCTGGCCGCCAATCCTGACAGCGATTTGTTTGATGATGGATGGTCGGATATAATGTCAGTGTGCTTGAATTATTGCGAAAGGGACGGATGATTGGATTTTTTATTTTATTTTTTATTTTTTATTATTTGTAAATTTTTATATTTTGAATGTAATTGACATGCTTTTTTATTATCTTTTGTGACTGTGTCTAATGTTTATGTATAACTTGACTTGACATGAACTTTGACTTGAATGTAATCGACCATAAATCATTATTGTTCCTATAATTAATTAATGTAATTGGTGTTTTGTACCGTTTTAATTAATATGTTTAAATAAATAAATAAATCATTCGGCGACGTGTTATTCGAGTTTTCGGATTTCGGTAACATGTAGAGTACTCACCAAAACATTTCGTTTTTTTCTTGACAATCCACTAGACGGACACTTCGACGGAGGATGTTATGAATTGTAATGCTTCCTGGCCACACCATGGCTACGATTTGATCACAGAATTCTCCTTATGAATAAGGTCCAGAAGGATAGTCTCCATACAAACACGATTTTGAAATGGGTCATAATTTTTGACAGTCTTTTTTGTCATGACATTTGAGGCTTTCCACACAGAATTCTCTTTATAAATAAGGTCCAGAAGGATAGTCTCCATACAAACACGATTTTGAAATGGCTTATAATTTTTGACAGTCTTTTTTGTCATGACATTTGAGGCTTTCCATTAAAAAGTGATTACCCTATTTGGTCGGGTAAATAAATTTTGAAAGGAGTGATTTAGGTTGTATCACAGTGGTTCTTAAATAGGCTCTTATACTTTTTTTTTTATCATCCACGTTATTTTTAAGTTAAATAATGTTAAGTTTTTATTTTCAATTTATTACGATGGAAATGGAATCCTCTAAATTTGCAAATAAACGCATACGCAACTTTCGCTTATTAGCGGATTTATCTTTTTTGAAACTGCCTGACTATTCTGCAACCTCAAGTAACACGCATGTGACGGTGAAAACCTAAGAGAATGTGCATATTACTTGTAGACCCAAAAACCCACAACCACACTAGACAAATTTACATTCTTACATTCTTAGGAAGGTACAAAATTTTATTTCTAATAAAATTGCAATACAATTGTGTCATATCGTGACACGCTCATTGTAGGCTTCCGTAGGGTTTAAAGTTAAGTTGTTGGATAGGGATTGGTGAAACATTTCTATTTGTTGTTGATAATTATGCGCCGACATTATTATGTATTATAAGCAAATTAATATTGGTGGAAACCTTAATAGGTTCCCGCCAATATTCATCTCTACTTTGCCGAACTATTTTTATCAAAAGATCAGCTACATATATCTGAGTCTCTAGGAAACCTAAACAAAGTTGGGAAATTACAAAAAAATCTGGCAATACTACAGTTCATTTTGTCTTAGGGATGTCAATTCTTGCAGAAAAAAATCGTATACGAACCGATTCGAACCGATCTCGTATTAGATTCTTCAATCGGACAAAAAAAAACGAACTTCGATTAAACCGTTGATTATTTTTGGATCAAGTATATAGTCAAATAAATTCCACGTGAATCCCTTATCGTTCAGACTCTTAAAAAAAAAACTAGAGGCGATGGAGCATTCTCAATATTTACGTGTTTGATCGTACCTTTCTAAGGGGATGCCTTTGTCCAGCAGTGGATGTCTTATTTGGCTGATAATGATGATGCAGCCAATTAATCGTGTTTTAATCCGATTGAAGTGATTGTCAGTTGCTAATCGACGAATAAAATTATCAAAGGGCTGCATCAATGACCGTCGCCGGTCTTCTTTACAGTACAAGAAACAATCCTCAATCATGATATATCATAAAAATATTTTTCATTTAATAATCGATTTTTGGACTAACCGAAATTCGATTGACATCCATAAACGTTGTCATAGCGACTATTCTGTTTACATTATTCAATAATTTTATATCCTATTAAAGTATATTTCAGGACTTAAAGATGGATGTGGCAGTGGTGTTCTTTGATTCCTGTGAATCCTTGTAATTTTGGCATGATATTTTTGTATAGTTTACCATTTTTTGTCTCATTATTATGAGATTTTATCAGTATGAGATGAGAATGACAACTGTATGGAGCTCTTAATTTGATTTGACAGGCACGTCAATCTGGTGTACTTTATTTCAAGATAGTTTGATTTGCTGATTAGGTGTCTACCCCTTTATGTCTTTGTCTGGACCTTATTTATATTTAATAACAAGTATTTTATTTAACAACAAATAGAAATGTTTCAGCAATCACTTCTCCAACAACTTAACGGAAGCCTACCATGAGCGTGTCACGATATGACAAAATTGTAAGTTTGTTTAAATGACCATGCAAAGATATTGCTAACCTAAGGATTCCTTGTAGTAACCTACAGAACCCTAAAAATGATCTTAGTTGGTAGTACATTGGAAAAAATCATACAACAACACTAGGAAGAAATCTCCCTAGGAGGAACATTTTAGAAGTACCGAATAACCGAGCGAACTGCATTTCGGAACTCATAAAGACTACACAAAAAACCAAAGACATAAAGGGGTAGACACCTAATCAGCAAATCAAACTATCTTGAAATAAAGTACACCAGATTGACGTGCCTGTCAAATCAAATTAAGAGCTCCATACAGTTGTCATTCTCATCTCATACTGATAAAATCTCATAATAATGAGACAAAAAATGCTAAACTATACAAAAATATCATGCCAAAATTACAAGGATTCACAGGAATCAAAGAACACCACTGCCACATCCATCTTTAAGTCCTGAAATATACTTTAATAGGATATAAAATTATTGAATAATGTAAACAGAATAGTCGCTATGACAACGTTTAGGGATGTCAATCGAATTTCGGTTAGTCCAAAAATCGATTATTAAATGAAAAATATTTTTTTGATATATCATGATTGAGGATTATTTCTTGTACTGTAAAGAAGACCGGCGACGGTCATTGACGCAGCCCTTTGATAATTTTATTCGTCGATTAGCAATTGACAATCACTTCAATCAGATTAAAACACGATTAATTGGCTGCATCATCATTATCAGCCAAATAAGACATCCACTGCTGGACAAAGGCATCCCCTTAGAAAGGTACGATCAAACAAGTAAATATTGAGAATGCTCCATCGCCTCTAGTTTTTTTTTTAAGAGTCTGAACGATAAGGGATTCACGTGGAATTTATTTGACTATATACTTGATCCAAAAATAATCAACGGTTTAATCGAAGTTCGTTTTTTTTTTGTCCGATTGAAGAATCTAATACGAGATCGGTTCGAATCGGTTCGTATACGATTTTTTTCTGCAAGAATTGACATCTCTAAGACAAAATGAACTGTAGTATTGCCAGATTTTTTTGTAATTTCCCAACTTTGTTTAGGTTTCCTAGAGACTCAGATACATGTAGCTGATCTTTTGATAAAAATAGTTCGGCAAAGTAGAGATGAATATTGGCGGGAACCTATTAAGGTTTCCACCAATATTAATTTGCTTATTGTAGTGTATGCGCTATAGCATACATACGCTGTCTCGTGTGCTCCCGGTCGGTCGGCTAATACGTCACTGCGCGGAGAGTCGCGAGTGAGCGTGGACGTCAAGCGGTAGTCAGGAACGGGAGCATTGCCGAGCCAGTGTCAACTGTGTGATAACTAGTAGAGTAGGAACCCCACTACTACAAGTGGCGACGAGGAGTAAGGTACCTAATTTTTACTAAAATTATACAAAGGAGAAACAACCGGCGTCGTCAGTGCACTTTGAGGTTACAAACCCAACACGCAATATTATTTCTGTGAAATTGCCAAACATCACAAAACAAAGGACTGTTATTTTATAACACAACTAACGAATGGTTTTACGAGAAGATTTAACAAATCAAACTCCGCGTTACAATACATTTCATTGTCATTATCATCTTATTATTACGGTAGGTACATAGGTACGTAACCTAAAAGTAAACAAGGTGAGAAGCGAGCCATGTAAGTGGACAGCGATAATACCTAGTCTCGCACTACTACACATTCGTATGACGAATTGTGTTCTAACTACTGAAGTATATTACCAGGTGAATATTTAATTTAATATTGAATATTACCTACTACATTGTAGAACACAATCACTGATGAATCTATGAAAACAATAGTGAGATTTTATTTTACTACTATAAGTTCTATATTCATATTAATCAACCAATGTATGTGTAGCTCACATAGTACCTATTTTGTCACCTACCTATGTTATAGAATCGCATTGCGATCAAGATCTTTGAATAGTACCTATAAAGTTAATCTGCCTACTAAGTATTCGTAAAAGTATTAAAGTACCAGTCTGACCCGCTTCACGCATGAATTGTAACCATAGCTAGAAGCAGTATAGGTATTTAGGTATAGAACTACGTTTAGCGATGCGGACACACAATAATACAAACATGAGGAATCATATTGCTATTTTAAGAATAGGTAAATCAAAGTTATTTTTAACGTGTTGTTTTCCCGCAACTAAAAGGTAGTAAGCGCCGTCATTTTCATGGCGCTTACGCGTTTCGTTCAACATTCAACTGAGTGAAGTACGGCCGGACGCACCTGAATGGAACACAGTGATGCGCGCCGTCTTCTACATCCGTAGAAGTAATTTCTTGTGTCATAGCAAAAAATTGACGTTATTTATTTTGAGGCTACAAAATAAATATTTGTAGTACTGTTGATTTTATTTTGCTTTTGTAACGTTACGTTGATCGGTAAAGTTATGACTACGAGTATCATTAATACATAATCGGAAATAAATATGAACACTAAAAAAAAAAAAAAAAAAAAAAAAAAAAACTGGTTGACATAGCCTCCATTAAATTGGGAAATGTCTGGCAGTTCAAGTGAATGCCTCCATTAAATTGGAACGGGTTGACAAAGCCTCCATTTAATTGGGAAATGTCTGGTAGTTCAAGTTAATACCTCCATTAAATTGGAACGGTTGACAAAGCCTCCATTAAATTGGGAAATGTCTGGTAGTTCATTGAATACCTCCATTAAATTGGAACGGGTTGACAAAGCCTCCATTAAATTGGGAAATGTCTGGTAGTTCAAGTGAATGCCTCCATTAAATTGGAACGGTTGACAAAGCCTCCATTAAATTGGGAAATGTCTGGTAGTTCATTGAATACCTCCATTAAATTGGAACGGGTTGACAAAGCCTCCATTAAATTGGGAAATGTCTGGTAGTTCAAGTGAATGCCTCCATTAAATTGGAATGGTTAACAAAGCCTCCATTAAATTGGGAAATGTCTGGTAGTTCATTGAATACCTCCATTAAATTGGAACGGGTTGACAAAGCCTCCATTAAATTGGAATGTGGTCGGTCAATACACCCTCCAACTAATTGGAAATTTGATATTCCAGGTCACACAAAAGGGATCAGGAAACATGGCTCAGCAACCACTGCTGGCTCTGGAAGGGCTAGATTTAGACGGTGACAGAGCCTCCATTGGTTGTAAATGGGAAAGATGGAAAAGATCACTACTTATATATATAGACGCGACTGAAATAGAATCTTCGCGAAAAAAACGAGCGACGTTGTTGCACTTCGGAGGGGCAAGCCTGCAAGATATTTTTTATAATTTACCTGGCGCAAACATTCAAGCTAACGAAGGAGTAGATGTTTTTGACGTGGCCATCAAAAAACTCGACGAATACTTCCTTCCTAAACAAAATCGCGTTTTTGAACGTCATATGTTCAGGCTGATCAAACAAGAGGATAATGAGAAGTTCGAAGGTTTCTTAGTGCGACTACGGAAACAAGCTGAAAAATGCAACTTTGATAAAAAAGAGGACCACTTGATCGATCAGATCACCGAGAAATGTATTTCGGCTGACCTACGTAAGAAAATTCTTACGATTGGGGACAGCATAACCCTGGAAAGAATCGTGACTGAAGCCAACACCTTGGAAGTTGTCAACGACCAATTAGAAATATATGAAAACAAAAAACAAGAAAATCACGACAAGAAACAAGGAAACCAAGAAGTAAATGCTATATACAACAGAAAGAAAAGCGAAGGTATTTACAAACCAAGACAAGTATACGCCAAACCCATTAGATCTTGTGGACGTTGTGGCAGTAAAAAACATACATCAGATTACAAAGAATGCTTTGCTTTACAAAAAACATGTTTTACATGTGGAGGTTTGGGACATTTCCGCCAATGCTGTAGAAAAGCGGGAATAAAAAGGAAAACCAACGACCCCGGAAAATCTGGAAATTTCCAGAACACTATAGGAAACAAAAAGTCGAGAGTAGAAGTAGATTACGTTTTCAACATCGATGACGACGCAACGGTTGAATGCACCTTAGGCGGAGTCAACACTAAAATGTTGGTTGATTCTGGCTGTAAAGTCAATTTGTTAACTCAAAAAACATGGGAATCTTTGAAAAACCAAGGAGCACTAGCATTTAACCAGAAATCCAAGTCAAACAAGACTCTTCTTGCATATGGTAGCCGCACTCCCCTCAATATTAAAGAATCTTTCGACACTACAATTGGGATAAATGAACGAAAAGAACAAACAACTGTTTATGTTATTGCGGGAGGAACAAGAGATCTGCTAGGCAAAGATACTGCCACACTCCTAGGCGTTTTGAAAATAGGCGTCGATATCAATAGAATTGAGGACTGCCCAGTACCAGAGCCTTTTCCCAAGCTAAAGGGCGTGCTGGTAGAAATTCCCATAGACGACAACATACGACCAGTAACTCAACCATATCGGAGAATATCGCTGCCTATTGAACAAAAAGTCGAAAATAAGATACAAGACCTACTCGCCCGAGACATAATTGAAGAAGTACACGGACCTTCAAGATGGATTTCCCCGATGGTACCTATTATAAAAGACAACGGGGACCTGCGATTGTGTGTGGATATGCGGCGCGCTAATGTTGCTATTATGAGGGAGAATCACCCGTTGCCCTGCATGGATAAACTTTTGCCAAAAATTGGTAAAGCTAAATATTTTAGCAAATTAGATATTAAGGACGCTTTCCATCAACTTGAATTGCACCCAGATTGCAGATCCATAACGACCTTTATAACTGCTCAAGGACTCTATCGGTATAAGAGACTTATGTTCGGAATTAGTTGCGCTCCAGAAATCTTCCAAAAGGTACTAGAAAGAGTTTTGATAAAATGCGAAGGAGTTGTTAATTTCATCGACGACATATTGGCTTTCGGAGACAATAGAGAAGAACATGATTCTCGACTAGCAAAAGTGTTGCAAGTTCTCAAAGAAAATGACGTACTACTCAACGAACAGAAGTGTATCTATAAAGTAGAAAAGGTGAACTTTTTAGGACACGAACTGTCATCAGACGGAGTAAAGCCGTTGCCAAAGTATATGGAGAGCATCGCCAACTTTAGAGTTCCTGCGACTATAGAAGAACTGCAGAGTTTCCTAGGGTTGGTAAATTACGTAAATAAATGGTTACCCAACTTGGCAACAACAACTGAACCTTTAAAGGAATTGTTAAGAAAAAAACTCGGGAAAAAGGCTGATATCAAACCATTTTGGACACGCGAACAAGACAAGGCGTTTACACATCTGAAGGAAGGGTTGACCCAAATACAATCACTAGGATACTATGACGTTAAAGACAAAACCCAAGTTATCGCAGATGCCAGTCCTGTGGGCCTAGGTGCTGTTTTGGTACAGACTGATTCGAAAGGTCCGCGAATAATCGCATATGGAAACAGGACACTGACAGATTGTGAAAGGAAATACAGCCAAACAGAGAAAGAGGCCTTGGCTCTAGTATGGTCTGTAGAACATTTCAACATTTTTCTTTTCGGTAAAGAGTTCGACCTCATTACTGACCACAAGCCACTGGAAATTCTGTTCGGACCAAAATCTAGACCCTGCGCACGTATAGAGCGATGGGTGCTCAGACTACAATCATATAAGTACAATGTGATTTACAAGCCAGGAAAGGTGAACATCGCTGATCCGTTATCCAGGCTCTGCGAACAGTTAAAGTCACCATCTAAAGGAGGAGACGAGTACATACATCAGATTGTGGAGCAAGCAAGACCACGCGCGGTCTCAATGGCTGCTATTATTGAAGCTTCAGAAAGCGACAAAGAAATCAATGATGTTAAGAAAGGAGTCTATGAAAAAGAGTGGCACGAATCTATCAAAGGTTTCAAAATATTCGAAAACGAGTTATGTTTCTACAGAAATATTTTACTGAGAAGAAATCGAATCGTGATACCACAAAAACTGCGGAAAGACGTACTAGATGCTGCACATGAGGGCCATCCTGGGATCGTCGCGATGAAAGGAAGGTTACGGTCAAAAGTTTGGTGGCCAAGGATTGACAGAGATGCAGAAAATTTTGTGAAATCCTGCAAGAGCTGCACCCTAGTAGGATTGCCGAACCCCCCGACCCCCATGAAAAGACGTGAACTACCTATAGCTCCATGGATTGATGTCGCGATGGACCTGCTAGGTCCTCTACCTAACAACGATTACCTGCTCGTAATTGTCGACTATTACAGTCGCTATAAAGAAGTTAAGATAACCAAAGCCGTGACTAGCACCCAGATAATAAAATTACTCAAAGAAATTTTCAGCAGGCTTGGTTACCCAGTCTCAATTACTGCGGACAACGGGAGACAATTTGTCAGTGACGAGTTTCGTTCATTTTGTGAGGAATGCAACATCATCCTTTACAATACGGTGCCGTATTGGCCCCAACAGAATGGAGAAGTAGAAAGACAAAACCGTGATATCATGAAGCGCCTCAAGATCAGTCATATTGAAAAAAAAGACATTAAAGAGAGCCTGATGGAGTACCTATTAATGTACAATAGTACGCCTCATTCAGTCACAGGCAAGACGCCATCTGAACTGTTCTTTAGTCGACAGAACAGAGACAAAATTCCGACAATTGATAGGCTGGAAAGTACAGAAACTGATATTGACGTGCGCGATCGGGATAAAATTCAGAAGGAGAAAGGGAAAGAGTATGGAGATAAAAGAAGAGGAGCTTCCGAATCGAACCTGGCTGAAGGAGATAAAGTATATGTCAAGAATATGGATAAAGTAAACAAGCTCAGCTCCAACTTCAACCCAACACCTCACACTATACAGAGTACTAATGGAGGAGACATCACAATAAGAAACGACTGGACAGGACAGGTACTAAGAAGGAATGTTGTTCACCTGAAAAGAGTAGAGGGAGAGTGGACTACGGTTCAAGGAAAAGATCAGAATGAAGAGGCCGAGGAGAAAGGCGACGAAACAGAAAGTGAAACGAAGATATAAAAAATTAGACCTAACTGTTAACTACCTCATATGATTACTTTATGTTACAACTGTAACTGCCTCGCTGTGCTTAAATCATTGTATATTACACACCAACCAGTACCCATGTAGGTTTAATTATTATCCAATATTTGATTCTGTATTAACAATATAACTTGTAAAAGGTAATTACGAACCTATAAATAATTACAATGATTTGATTAAAGATCTCTTATTTGTTCTGTCGAAATTATCATTAAAGGAGGGATGTAGTGTATGCGCTATAGCATACATACGCTGTCTCGTGTGCTCCCGGTCGGTCGGCTAATACGTCACTGCGCGGAGAGTCGCGAGTGAGCGTGGACGTCAAGCGGTAGTCAGGAACGGGAGCATTGCCGAGCCAGTGTCAACTGTGTGATAACTAGTAGAGTAGGAACCCCACTACTACACTTATAATACATAATTTTCATAATTTTGCCTAAAAAACGTGTCGGCGCATAATTATCAACAACAAATAGAAATGTTTCACCAATCCCTATCCAACAACTTAACTTAAAACCCTACGGAAGCCTACAATGAGCGTGTCACGATATGACACAATTGTATTGCAATTTTATTAGAAATAAAATTTTGTACCTTCCTAAGAATGTAAGAATGTAAATTTGTCTAGTGTGGTTGTGGGTTTTTGGGTCTGCAAGTAATATGCACATTCTCTTAGGTTTTCACCGTCACATTCGTGTTACTTGAGGTTGCAGAATAGTCAGTCAGTTTCAAAAAAGATAAATCCGCTAATAAGCGAAAGTTGCATATGCGTTTATTTGCAAATTTAGAGGATTCCATTTCCATCGTAATAAATTGAAAATAAAAACTTAACATTTTTTAACTTAACAATAATGTGGATGATAAAAAAAAAAGTATAAGAGCCTATTTAAGAACCACTGTGATACAACCTAAATCACTCCAATCAAAATTTATTTACCCGACCAAATAGGGTAATCACTTTTTAATGGAAAGCCTCAAATGTCATGACAAAAAAGACTGTCAAAAATAATAAGCCATTTCAAAATCGTGTTTGTATGGAGACTATCCTTCTGGACCTTATTTATAAGGAGAATTCTGTGCAAAAAACAAACATCTTCCCTCAATAATAAAATTAACCTTGGTACACAAGAGACCTTGTGCTTTAGACAGAATCAGCAAACTGTAGAGCGAGAAAGATATACTAAAGCTTGACAATAAAATTTTGATATGTGAAAATAGAATCAAACTCTCTCAATATTAGGTTGTAAATTCTACAGCAAAACATTATTTTTTTTATTGCCATACGACAAAAACTAGCCAGAAGCTGTGCAGTTCATGTTAGCATCAAAAATTTAATATATTGTATAAAAAATATTATTGACATGACTTAGGGTTGCCAACATTTTTTTTAAATTTTGCTAATATTATTATTAACGCGAAGGTGTGTTTGTTGGTTTGTTTGTTCCTCGTTCACTCAGCAATAGAGCCAACAGTCGACCTGCATTTTTGCATGGGTGTACTGTAAGGGCCGGAGAGTGATATAGACTACTTTTTATCCCAAGAAAATGTACGGTTCCTGAGGGATTTTTCGAATTAAATCGAACAGTACGATACTTCCACCCATCTGTAATATGTTTGTGGCATTTCTGGCGAGACGGCCGGTTCGATGGTAAAGCCGGGATGAAGAAATGAGTTCAAAAACTTCAGAGCATTCCCCGTTATTAAACCTGTAGAATAAGCTGAGCGAGCCAACGTCCAGGCGCAAGCTCAGCGGCTCTAACTTGTCGTCTAATTTCCGGTCATCGACAAGTCTAACGGCTCTTCTCTGCAAGAGGGTCGCGTACTTCGGCGCACTACTCCAGAAATGGGAGCAGTACTCAATGTGTGGCTGAATTTGCGCTTTATACAATAAAAGGTGCTGGTTCGGCGCAAATTATCTATATAAATTATAAATGATTATCTATTTAATGACGTTCATAGTTTTTATTTTACATTGTTTTTTGAAAAAAAAAAAAATATGATCCTCTGTTTTCACCATATCCGGGCGGACCGCATGTCTCAGTAGCAACGTTGCAGCGTGGCTGTTCTAAAACGAATAACAATTTTTTTAGAAGGGGTAAAAGTTAGTGTGGAAGACGGGCTTTTCGAGCTCGGACAAAATAGTTTTTGGGTCACGCGGACGAAGTCGCGGACGGAATAATTATCCTGTATTTTATGTTATGATTCTTGTTTATATATTAAGCCATATAAAAATTGTATTTTTATTCTTTATTTAATTTATTTTCTCTCGTCTTTGTACGAAAAAACAATAATAAACATCAATTAGTGCGGTTTAATGGTAAATACTACAAAAATCGCTAATTTTACTGAAAATTCTCTTCTTGGAGCATTGTTATTTTCAATTTCTTGTTCTGGCAGCACTGGCAAGCTGTCAACGATTAACCAGTGCTGCCACCTTAGCCCCTTTAGGCTAGATCTAGCAGTTTTTACAGAGGTAGATCCCGTTTTTCATTGCCTTAGCCCTAAAGGGGCAATCTAGCCCTTCTTGGTAAAATGATTTACAACAACACGAATGTTATTGCAACCTGATTGGTCGAAAATTAGTAATGGTGATCATGACTGGTTGATATACTTGGTATATATATTATAATATATAATATGATGTTTTGTCTTATGTGAGGCCACGCTAACCAACGTCTATCTCTCAGAATAATAACTAAAGCCATCAATTGGTTATGGTTTTGTTTTAGAAAATATGAATGTAAGATAAACGCTAATGCGAATGTAAATATTCGGTACTAGCGACTACCGTTTAACCTGTCTAATACGCTTATAGAAGTATATATGATAATGCTTAGATGATAGTGGCTACCAACTTCCCGCTCGCTTCGGTCCCGCTCGAGCAATACCTATCACTATTACAAAATACAAAAAAAAAATACCAAATAATTTAAAAATAATATTGCTTTCAGAGTTACGGGATAAGCCCACTGAGTCTAGCTGTCCCTTTCACACAATGTCGTGAAAGGGACAGCTAGACTTGAATTTCATGGGAGCAAAAGAAACAAACTATTAAGGTTAGAGATTCTTCTTTTTGCTCCCCCAGAAATTTATATGTAGCCACAGCAGCTTGGCAGCTTGCAGCTGCAGCTTGATACGGCAGGCTCTCGCAATCAGAATCACGAACGTTTCAAAGTTACAGGATAAGCCCGCAGGTCATGTATAGTCACTCTGAAATAATGAATACTAATTATTTTTTAGCCCATTTTGTCAACCAGATAGCTAAGCTACCCCTTCTTAGCTCATATCCCTTTTCAAAAAGTAAGGTGGCAACACTCGGCGTTTGTATTGAGGATTTATACTGCCTACTTTACAATAATTGTAATTATTACAATATTTTTTAAAGTTTTGGTTGTTAGAGCGTCGTTATTCCAGGAAAGCTTCCTTCATTTCAGTAGACGAGTGATACGCGTTTGCAGTCAAAATTGCGGGCCTAGGCTTTTAGGTACGCTGCGCTTCAAATATACGGCTTACGGCAGCACTTCCAAAGCGTATAGTATTTGTATAATATTTGTATGTCGCAATCCACGCAAAAGTTATCAAAAACCTAGGCCTATCAACCTACCATAGGCTCAGAGACCATATTTACTATTATTTTAATTGCAAAAGTAAAGTTTCATAGATATTAGATTATCATTTACATGTTTTTTTGCAGATTTAAGTATCCCCAATGTAATCATGGTTGAAAAGTGGAGATGATATATAAGCTGATGGAAACTGATGTCGTTGAAAATGATGAGAATAGATAAACGCTTTCAGGTATGATTACATCACAAAGTCTTATGTCATGTCTTGGTTCATCTCCTGTATTTTACAACATTACTATTAGTACTCACGGGATTTACTCCTGTATTTTATCTCTGCTATACCTACCATGTAAAAACTGATTATTTAATTCTAAACTTTTTATTTATGTGCCTTTTTGTTTCTTTTGATTTGGTTATAAATAATATATACTGTTGCTAATTATAACATTACTTAGCTGTCCTTTTATTTATTACTATTGGCTATAGTATTAATATCACCGAGGACGATGCTACTTTTTTACCCAACCTGGTACCAGGGCAGAATCCAGAGAGTATATGCTGACGGGGACTATGAAACAAAAAAAGGTGTTTTGATTGGATGAGCCTGTGCGGTGCATTTGCATGGCCAGTAATAAGCGGACCTTAACGGAGGTTGTTTTACTGGCGATGCAAATGTGCTATGTACATAGCTAATACAATCTGTCTGAGCGTCCAAAATCGGTCGACCATGAAGTGGTGCATAACATGCAACAAATGTAATTGCTGGATCACCAGGCTGTAGTATGTTCAAATTGTTACAAAAACCTAGAATTAAATACATAATGTTATTATAAAGAAGAAAAAAATATTAACATTAACAAAAATATTTATTTATTAACATATCATTGATCTTAGAAGTGCCATTTGTGTTAAATTTTCTTAAAAGTTTGTTAAAATATTACATTATTCAGTAGCTAGCTAGCTGTTTAAAAAATCTACTTACACTAACCTACTCCTCTAGAGTAGGTTAGTGTTAGTACGTTCTGTAGTGATGGGGTAAGCAGTAGGCTGTGGCAGTAGGGCCACATTATTAATCTGTACTTACCTACGTAGCGAACACTTGGCTCGACTGCCGCTCTGCCATAGTAATCGCACTCACTCGAATCTCAACTCACTTACATAACGTTACTACACAACACCAGAGTCGTACACAAAGTCCTGCACAAAGTCGTACGCACTATAGAACACGACTTAAACAACAAGACTTAAACAACAAAGCGCTCTGTCTGGGGGCCTTCATAGATATAGAAGGGGCCTTCGACAAGACAAATTTTAACAGCATCAACGTAGCACTAAGGAAGCATAAAGTAAATCCAACGCTGGTAGGACGGATACTAAACATGTTGCGCCTGCGGGCGGTGAGAATCGACCTTGAAGGCGCAATCAGAGGCGTAGTGATGAGAGGTTGCCTAAACGGACTGATTACCAAACTGAATGACCAACACTTCTGCACGGTAGGCTACGCTGACGACCTGGCAGTTCTGATATCGGGACACTTCACTAGTGTATCCTGTAATCTTATGAATAATGCACTGAAGGTCGTGGAGAAGTGGTGCATTGAATACGGATTAACCGCGAATCCTACAAAAACAGAATTGGTAATGTTCACCAATAAAATAAACCTAGGAACGTACACATTACCATCCTTTTTCGGAAAGCAATTAAAACTGTCAGAAGAAGTGAAATATTTGGGCATCACCTTAGACAAGAAGTTAAACTGGGCGGACCACCTGGACAATAAGTTAAAGAAAGCCTCAATGTCATTTTGGCAGTGCAGCAAAATGATAGGCAAAACATGGGGTTTAAAACCCAAAACAACTCAATGGCTATACAACAGTGTGGTCAGACCTTCGTTAACCTACGGCGCATTAGTTTGGGGGCCCAGAACCAAACTGATCACCGTAAATAAAAAACTAGAAAAATTCCAGAGAACAGCGTGTGTAGCAATAACCGGATGCATGCGATCCGCTCCCACAGCGGCACTAGAAGCCCTTATAGGGCAAATACCGCTTCACTTCTTCATACAACAAGAAGCAGCGGTAGCTGTCTACAGGCTTAGAGCACTGAATCTCTGGTCATACGATAAGCAAGCTACGCACACCACCATTATTGATGAATTCGCGCACTATAATCCATATATGTAATATGTAATAATGTCAATATATGATAGGACGCCCAAACAACATATCTTCAAGAGAAACTACACCATACAGTTGCACGAGGAACGGAGCGACAGCTCCGGTACTCGTGTAGTAAGGATTTACACGGACGGATCAAAAACAGAAAGGGGCACTGGGACTGGTACATTCTCGGATGACAACATCCCTGGGTGAAAACAACTCCATTTTCCAAGCAGAATGTGTAGGTATCATTCAGGCAGCAACAGCGGTACTTCGAAGACAGGTAACTGATTATCATATTAGAATCCTCTCGGACAGTGCTGCAGTGCTGAAGGCTCTACAGCGATATGACCACTCCTCAGGGTTAACTATACAGTGTCACAATCTACTGGAGGAGGTGTAGAAACAATTACATTACACTCCAATGGATTAAGGGACACAGCGCATCCAGAGGGAATGACGGCTGATGAACTAGCAAAAAGAGGCTCTACCTTTCAGCCAAAAAGGGCCGCTGTGCGGCCTAGTTGCGGAAAAGCCCGCTCACCAAGTACACAACACCATTGAAGTACTAATTCTTCCTCAGTGTCGTGCACTCGCGGATTTCCTGAATCAGTGTGTATTGTCACCGTACGGATGTGTAAATCTAATTCAAGATGGGATTGAAAACTGAGAATCATATTTCCTACACGCTGCATAATAGAATTATCTACTATTAATTTCTATTGACGCAACATTGTTGTAAAATTCCTAGTATTTAACTGCAACGGTAACGACCGGAAGCATCAAGCAAGCGCGTGCGACTAAAAAAATCATAAACTCGCATCCCTTCGGGAGTCCCGCGGGTCACAGACTAGATAATAATTACTACGCAGCGCGCGGCCGCTGCTGTGCCGAAAGGCGATGCATCTTTTGATAGACCGCGCCGCGGCTTTCTGTCAAAGAACATTTTACCTTTTCGGCAAACTGTTATCACCAGGGATGGATTTAGGTACGTTGAAAACGATAGCACAAAAATTATAAAAGGATATTATTTACAAAACAATATAATACTTACGCTTCATTATTTTTAACCTATTTCCAAAAAAACGGAAAGGTTCTCAAGTAGTAGCTTTTTTTTTAATTTTTTTGTTACTCGGAACTCCGTCGTTTATGAACCGATTAAAAAAATTATTTGTTAATTCTCAATGATCAATGATTAAAAATAATAAAGCATACCATATTTTTTTGTAAATACTATCCTTTTAAATTTTTGTGCTATCGTTTTCAACGTACCTAAATCCAGCCCTGCTTCTGAATTTTTTCTCTAGTCTCACCGCAGTCTCACGCACATAGTAGATGCTGCCTGTCGATTCTATCGTGATTTCGTTGCTTGTCGAGTTTAGTCCAAGCAGAAGGTCCTGAGTGCACAGTTTAGAATTCATCAGTGTTCGAATCCCTTTACGGTATGGTGAAAATCGAAAATGCAAGTCTGCGTTTTGTTTAATGAGTCACAACACTACTTTATACGTGCGTTCGCCAGAAAAGGACAACTGCATGGGATATCCGCAATGAGGAAAAGGGATACGTGACGACATGTCCATTATACGCTGAGCTCTGCTATGTCTTGTAAAACTGAATTATTTTACTTACCGATGAAAAGTTATTCCGTCTTTTTTGTAGTTTGAGTGCGCGGATGACTTTCCACACTATTTCACTGCACAGATAGTCATTTTTGTTTACTGTTGGTTGGCAGGAAAATAAAACAGCCGTCTTATTTTGTAAGCCGCACGCACGCACGCACAGCTCTGGCACTTGGTCGGAACTGAGGTTCAATGTTTGTGGCGGCGTCTTATATAAGTCTTATAACACTTATGTGTTGCGCGCTGGGCTCGTCCTAGTTCTATTCATCTGTGAGTAGGAGTAAAATATCTATTAAGACTATTACATTTCAATGAGGCGTTTTCCAAAAAAAAAAAAAACTGGTATTAAAAGTTCCGAATAGATGGCGTTACATGTACCTTGAGGTTTTTCTGTCACTGTCAAGACATAAAAGACAAAAAAATGTACGTATGCCTTTTTTTTTTCTCGTGTTTTTTGGCTCCACATGTGTATTTAGACAACTTCAAGTAACGTAACTATGTATTTGACTTCATTTGAAATATTACAATAGTTGACACTGGCTAAATACACAACGTGTGGCGCCTAAATTTACGATTTAAAAAATAAACATAAAATATTTCGATAGAAATGACAATGACAGATAAAACGATAGGTCTATTACGCCATCTAGTAAGTATTTTAGAGAGAGTTTTGGCGGGAACGTGAAGAAATCATGTCGCGTCATTATATTATTTTCCATTACTTGTGTTATTTCGAGTGTTAATGTGTAAAAACTGTGAATTTTTACCCGTTAAGTGTTCGTGAACATGTACGAGTGTTGGTGAATGGTATAATGTCGTGAAACGTGAATTTTCGTGTTGTTTCCAAAACTCCATAGAAGGCTCTAGTAAAGTTTTCACCACTTTACTGGGGCATGACTAGGACTTGACCGTGACTTGCTTTGCTCGACTTTGACAGTGACTATGACTTGTTTGATTATATCTAACTAAACTTGAGAATAAATATGTATACTTGACACTGGCAAATGCATAAGACGTGCGACGCCAAAATCCTGTTAGGAGGAAAAAGAAAAAAAAAAAAAAAAAAAAAAGTATTTTAGAACAATTTTTTTTTTTTTTTTGGAATACGCCTCATTTAAAAACCGATTAGAAAGGAGACTTCCGGATTGCTTCCAGATTGGTACCAAATGGGACCCATGAGGAATTGAGAGAACTCAAATATTATAGGCATACATATAGCGATTTTGGTATTTTCATCGACAATTCAAGCGTTTGCATTAGGAAGTATCATTTGGTGAAGTGGAACTGATGAGGAAGACCACAAATGGCCACCGGAACTCCTCAATGATACGTGTTTCATGGGTGTGCCAAGATAATCTCGATTATAATAGTAACAATGTTTGTATGTATTTCGGATCCAATCTTGCAACTGAATTCTTGACCAACCCCTTGTGCAATTGAGTTGAAATTTTAGCCGATCTGATGATGGAGCAGGAAGATGGAAAACGGAACTAACAGTAGATTGATGGAGTTTGGACTCATTTTGACCAGCGGGCTTATCCTCTAACTTTGAAACGTTCGTGATTCTGATTGCGAGAGCATGCCATCCCTCTCGTACCAACTTAGTCGCACTATTCGCGGTCCCGCTCGCGAAACTCTCGCTATCGCTTTCAGAGTTACGGGATAAGCCCGCAGCTTACAGTACCAATAACGGGTTTTATAAAAGCTTGTCTGAAAAAATATTTTTTTACTAAAACTTACATTACATACATTATCAGCCAGAAGACGTCCACTGCTGAACATAGGACCTCCCCCTTAGACCGCCAATGTGCCACTTGCATCCACCGGTTGCCCGCGACTTTCACAATGTCTTCGGTCCACCTAGTGAGAGGCCTGCCTACGCTTCGTCTTCCAGTTCGTGATCGTTCCAGATCGCTCGAGATTATCTCGGCGACTGTCTCTCTAATTTAAAATTTAATGGGAGTGAGTGAGAGAGAGATAAAAATGTCATTTCTCCGAATAGGGGCCCAGATTGCGTTGCGAGATTTCCCAGATTCCCTTTTTTACATTTTATGTTTTTGATGGAATCTCATTTATTTTTGTAGGTCACTTTTTAGGATAAATTTGAACAACTGGAGTTAAAATTAAAAGTTTGTACATATAACTGATGATAAGAGATGACCCTGAAGAACTAGTATTGGCAGGATGCACTTATCATTATTATCTACTAAGAAAGTATCAGATAATCATAAACATTTCACAGCCTCCCGGATGCCTGTGAAATGTTCGATCCTCTCAAACGGCCATTTTCGGAAACCCCGAAGGGGATAAAAAGCATAGGTCTGCTGCAGGCGCAGATTCTGTGGCTGCAGGCCTACCACGGGCGGCGGGATAAAATTTTGTCCATCATATTTTGTCACGTTGACGCGAAGACAAAACGCGTGGACATAACTTAATCTCGGCGCCCGTACTAGGCCTGCTGGAAGTACCTTAGATGAAATGATGATCGGTATCAGTTCGTGGCGAACCACTAGTTATAGTTTTTTATTGCAATTTACACATAACACTAACAAAGCAAAATTTCACGTTCGTATGTCTGCTTGAAGTACCTTAGATGAAATGATGATCGGTATGGTGACTGTGTCAGTGACAAAATACAGGAACTTTGGCTTGAGAATCTTGAGATCATCATCATCATCAGCCATAATCAATCTTGAGACATTGTTGGACACACAACTAACTACTTGGTAAACTTAGTTTCAGCTAACTTAAGCACTCTCGGTTACTGAAATTTCAGACTTCTAACTTAACTCACAACGAAGATACAGGGGGGCTCAATAGTGTCGTGATTTGCTTCGAGAAAAGGATGATACGGCAATGCCCTTGTTATTTTCGCTCGAGTTGGCAGGGGCGCTGCCGTGCCCCCAAATGAGACATGTAGATTGTTAGACTTAGAGAGTGGTTAGAATACTATGCTCCTTGGTACCAGTACTATGTTTCCTGGTACTATGTTCCTTGGACGGACTGACGGAATCTTAAAATATTTATTTTTTAAATATACCTACTCGTAGGTAGGTACTTATTAGATATTTTTTCGCATAGAGATTGAATTAAAAGTACCTAATCATTGTTGTGGGATGCGAGTTCCGGCGGCGCGCGACTTTGCGACGAGACGGGCGGTCCAGCAAATAGATACGAGAGTTAGTATGTACTACGAGCAGTGATGGTTGAGCCGCGTGCTTGGTGTCTCGTCCTCGTGGGTCTGGCGGTGATCGCGCCGGCGGCCGCGGTGGTGGGCGGCGATCCGGCCGCGCCGCCCGAGCCCGACGCCGCCGTGGTCTTCGTGCAGCGTCGCGGACGAAGCGCGCGCCTCGAAGGTCTTAAAGATGACAAGCTAGGATACTATAGCTTCTATGGAATCAGGTACATTCATTGTCCTCCTTGATTTCGCCGAAATCGGTCCACCTGGGATCTTCTAGCATAAGTATATACGTTACGTGTAACACGCATCGACTCGGCTAAGTAAGCCGCAATAAAATTTTGATCATTCTCGTTAGATCCAGTGCTCTGATCCATAATGGATCTACGGAGACTTTTTTTCTCTTTAGATCCCATTTTGAAATTATGAATCTTTCGAGTTTTTTATTTTTCGCAGTAGATCCTCGATGGATCTATTGAGAAATTTTCTTCTCGTGAGATTCCATTTTGAAAATTTGGATCTGCCGAGAAATTTCATTCTCATTAGGGGTATATATAATATAGTATAGGTATATATAGTATGTATAATAGGGTATATTATATTCTCAATATAATTTTTTACTATTTATTTCAGATTGTTTTACTGTGTGAGAGCTATAGATTTCATAAACATGTTGATAATAAAAATGGCACTAGTCTATGGCGCTGAGAACAGTACAAAACAGTTTGATTTTGATGTAACTCATACCCATATGTAACTCATAGTGAGAATAATCATCAAAATCCACAGCCTTCCTTTTCCCACTGCTGGGTATAGATCTGCCTCGTTCTCCCGCCAACGCTAATCTATTCCTGGTTGTTTTATTTTTCCAATTATTATTAGATATTTTTACGTCAAAAGAAAATCATGTTTCATTTTCAACTGAAAAAGTATAAGTTTCGTTGTGATTATTATACAGGGTTATAAGGAAAGGGTATGCTTAGCCGAAAGGGACTCATAGTACTCATGATTGTAAACAACTTTTACTATGGGACCAACCCTGATATCGAGAAAATTAATCTGCTGTTCCATACACAAAGTTTGTTGCAAAGGCAGGATTAAACTGTCCTTCTTAGTTGGCACCTAAGTACTTCAAATATAACTGATTATAGATTGTAAATAGGTCTATAAATATCAATAAATTCGTTGATTGTCCTTTAATGCTATTTGATTTGAAGTAATTAAAATATTATTTTCTACTTCTTAGTTTAAGTTTGGAGTCGCTTATTTTTTTTTTCCTAAAAATAAATTTTATTTTAGTGGGAAGAAAGTGTATTACGGATGACGTACTCTGTGCGTACTTAGTAGTAAGTGTATTATATTATGACGGAGTTCTGAGGTAACAAAGATTTAAAAAAAAACTGTGCTTTTCTGTGGACGTGAGTTAAAATATCCATCATGCATCTGACCAATGGATCTAATGAGAAAGAAACTTCTAAATAGATCCATAAGTTCAAAATGGGATCTAACAAGAAGCAAAATTCTGAATAGATCCATCGAGGATCTACCTAAGTTTACCGTTTAGGCGGCGTTGGCACACAACATAAATAATAATATACCATAATAATTAATAATAATAATACTCATCATATACTCATGATACTCATAACTACATAATTAATTAATAAGGCATTTGTATGCTTAAATAGTGTCCCTGGTTGCTTAGGTCTGTTTTGTATTGTGTATTTACTGATTAAAAACGGAGTTGAAAAGTGGCCGGAGGCCTTTACCATCCTTTAGCAGTCGCGTAAAAAATAGCCCTGTATAATACGCATCCCACATACCTAAGTACCTATTAAGTGTAGCAAAAATATTTTCAGGGACAGCGATTTTAATATACGCGGATGTTGTGATAAAAAGTCCCGCTTGATTGTACATACTTAATACATATCAAGTAGGTACTTTAATCGGGTATTGTTGAAATTTATGAGTAGGTACTCGTAATTCATCACAACATCACACTAGTGTTACAAATGCGTAAGCTTGTGCGTAAGTAAGTGTGTAAGTATGTAACGTAACTTTCAAACTTTAAAAAAAATATCTTGTGCCCTATTGCTAGATATGCAGAGCCTCCGGTGGGCCCGCGAAGGTTCCAGCGAGCCACTCGTCGGTACCTCGCTGGAGAGCTGGCTGCCACCAAGCAATGCTTGCCGTGCCCGCAGCCCGACCCTTACATGCCCAAGAGGATCATTGGCGACGAAGATTGCTTGTGCCTTAACGTCTTTTCGCCTAAAATGCCGGGTGATGAAAAGGGTAGGTACCTACTAACCTAATTAGGTAAATATTTCACATTCTTTGCATAGATTGCACACGAACACGGTGTCTGATGGATATCTGTTACATTATATCGGACATAAATACCATACCACAGACTTAATAATAAAAACCGAGTTTTTACCTGCTGCCGATATAAAGAATCTACTTCATAGACAAGCTTTTTTAATGAACTCCATGTCTTACTTCGGCTGCACGCACAGCAAAAACAAATAATATGTAGACAAGGTGCAGGCAGACAAAAATGCTTACTTACAGAACCCCAGTTTTTGGGTTGGGAGTTACACTTTATAACCACAGAGCATTGAGAACTTGGTAGACAACAAAGTGTCTCACCACTTACCATTGCACCTGCCAATAATTATTTGTAGATACTTAGGCTATTAGATTTATAAACATATTTTTATATATAATATGGCTACGGATTATGGATACATTTTGGTTTCCACATTTTCAGGATCTCCAGTAGTATTCTTCATTCACGGTGGCAATTACAGAAGTGGATCTACAAGCGCATATGGGGTAAATTTTGCTGCAACGTTATTGACGTTGGTTTTTCAAGCTGGCTGAACAGCACGAAATTTGTTTCAGGGCCAACATTTTGCCCAGAAGGATACTATCTTAGTAACAGCACAGTACCGGCTGGGAGCGCTGGGATACCTTAGCACAGGTCAAATAGACGCATCTGGTAATCTTGGACTCTTTGATTTACACACCGCTATGGTTTGGGTGAGTCGTATAAGTTCTTCTCCAGAATAGATACCTTTGCCCATGCATGTCTTTGACACCTTATTCAGTTGTCTATCAAAGACCTATGCTTACCACAATATTAAATTCTGATCATGGATTTGAAGATAATGTGATTTATGTGATGCTATGGAACTTTTCAGTGACAATAGAAGCTATAAAAGTTGATACCATAAGATTTTGTGTAATAAGTTAATTGTAATTTAAAGATCAATGAGTACATCGAGTTTTTCGGAGGAGACAAAGAGCGCGTAGTGTTAATGGGCCAAGGGTCAGGCGGAAGTGCAGCGTCACTCCTGGCGCTGTCTCCGGAAGGACGCAGCGCCACGGGCGTAGCGGCAATGTCGGGCACGCCGCTGTCCCCCGGAGCCGTCAGACCAGACCCTCAAAAACATGCCAGCGCTCTCGCCAACCAAACTGGCTGCCCTTCTACACCTGCCGAGAGACTCGTCTTATGTCTCAGAAAGATGCCCGTTGAAAAAGTGGTATTGGTAAGTTTTGAAATGGCTCTCAAATGAATCTTTGCGACTTGGTTTTAAAAAAATCAAGTGTTTTTTTTTCTACACAGGCTGATGCGGAACTAAATATGGACAATATGGATACGGTCAAATTTTTAGATGAGATATCAGGACGATCAGGTAATGTTCTTAAATTTGCTGTTGCACTTATATCCAAATAGTAATCCGAAACGATTAAACGATCGATAATGTCGGTGAATCTATGTACGTATACGTACCATCAGGTGCGGGAGCTCGAGTGGAAGGCAAGGACGACCTGCGAGCGCTGCCGCCGCTGGTGGTAGAGCAACCGTCAGAGGCACTCAAGAAAAGAGACAAAAGGGTGCCACTGCTCACGGGCGTTACCTCGGCGGAGACTTCCCGCGCTGTGTATGGTATGTCCCTTTGTTCCACTTATACCTTTGCTTATACCTGAACCTTTGCTTATTGTCGATTCGTGACTTGCCTAAGTGTACCTACCTTAGCTAAAAGAAGTACGTAGGTATTTACATGGCGGTCGGTGCTCTGTTTAGCAGTTTCTTATCTATTAATAAAATACGTACATTATGATCCATGACTTTTTCAGGCAAATATAACAAATTCCTGACAAATCAGCTGCAATCGGTGAAGGACTTCATAAAGAAAGACCTGATCGGCGGTCTGCAGTCAGTGGTATCGGGGGTAGAAGGTCTGCTGCCGCTGGCAGGCGCTATCAACCAGGTCCTGCCGCTGACCGACTATTACCAGGCCCTTTTCACTACGACGGCCCAGGCTGTGGATGGACTCTCGCAGATCGCAGAGGCTACGGGTAACATATTGTTGTAATTACGTAATTACGGATAATATATATTATATTATATTATATATATATAATATATATATAATATATATTTTCCCTATTTTCCTGGTCACGCAATAACTTGAGAAAGACTAAACATTTTTGTTGAGAAGTAAACAACAACTAAACAAATGTTAAGTAGGGCCTATTGTTTTTTTCATAAATTATTTCTGACAAGCTGTTACCCGAGACTTCGTTCACGTGGACCGATGGCGTCGATGACAGATAAATAGAAATGTGGCGTGGACCTAGAAAAAAAAAGTACCCTATGTCCGTCTCAGATCTTATGCAAAAATTCAGCTCGATCCGTTCAGCCGTATAGACGTGATAACGCGACAAACACCCAGATAGAGAGACAGATAGACAGTGAGACAGAGTTAATTTCGAATTAATAATATTAATTAGGATTTCTGAAACATGGCAAGGCGAGGCTGTTATTATTAATGTAGCGAAATGTTAAGATCCTGTTTAATCTCACAAAGAATTACACCAAGAGGTTCCTAGTAATATCGCTATTCGGAACGGCTATAAGACCAACTCAATGGCAATTGAATGGCAAACATGTAATGTACCTAATACCAAGAACTCACACGCTCACTGGTTTGCTTTTTTGCTTGGGTTCTTACTTGATTGTGGCAGTCAGCAGCTGCAGCTGTTACCTAAAAACTCTTAACTTGATCGAGCTGAAGGGGCTTAAAAAAAACACTTCTTTGTATCAACCCTCGCCCCATAACAACAACAAAAGTAACGGTAACCCTTATTTAGTTTTGCCATATAAAATGAGGCCACCAATTCTATATGTCTGTCCGATCATCGAAGATTGAGAGATATACCTATAGGGGCTACTACACTGAACAAGGCTGGAAGGAGCTCTTTGTACTCATCAATCATCATTATAGATTTATGACCAATATTTTCCATACCAACCAAGAAACCGCGAGGAGAAAAGCCGGTCCAGAGCGAGTCTGACCGACGTCGAGGTTGCCGTACAACTCTTTTTTAACGTAAAATCATACGAGTAGATCTGTTCTGCGAACCACAATCTTTTTTTCACAACCTCAATCCTACAATTTCATAGTTTTTTTTTTGTCGTCGATTATTTTTGATTACCTATCTATACTTCTCCCAAAAAGGGGCAGTTTGCGGCGGCGCCATTTATCGGTCGATTTTGATAATATTTGGCAGAAACATTTCGTACTCAATTATATGCATAATACCTACATATAGTGTGTGTTGATTATGTTTCAGGTGATGCTCTGTTTAACTTCCCCGCGTACCAGACGGTGAACGCGTGGAGCGGCGGCGGCAGCGCCTTTCTGTACAGCTTCGAGCACGTCGGCAACCTTAGCAAGGGCGCTTACTTCCTGCCCGGCGTTCCGCTCGCTGGTTAGTACCACCACCATCGTGATAAGTAGCGTAGCTCAACCAACAGATCTCAAAATAAGCTTGATGTCCCCCTAAGGTGCAACGTTTCACTCATCGCGCGAAATTCAAATTTTCTTGCGTTTTTTGTCAATTACAGCTTAATTACTCATCGAGGATTTATTGAAACCAATTTTGCGACAATAACTAAGTTGTCTTAAGAAATAACGGTTAAAATGATCACCTAGATAACATTGGTTTAGCTAAAAATCTCAATAAGCTGATTTTTATCTCGGTTTTTGGTTTAGTGAGAAATGTACTTATACTAGCTTTCAACTTGAATTTTTGGTTGGTGTAATTTCTTGAAACAATCTATTTATTATCGCAAAATTTGTTTTCATGAACCTACGATGAGTAATTAAGCTGTAATTGACAAAAAACGCAAGAAAATTTAAATTTCGCGCGCGGAGCGAAACGTTGCACCCTAATAGAAGCGCGGATTTGGATAGCGCCAACCACCGCACCGTCTATAATAAATAATAAACGAAAAATAAAAAGAGGGTAACCTTTCTATTTTCTCTCGTCATATCCAAGCCGATAGCGTATGGGTATAGGGTATAGGTAGTTTAAAATTTTCTTTTGCTCTCTCTAATGTAAGTATGTGTATGATATATTAGAGAAGGACAACGAACCAAACAAAGCTTGCTAAGTCAAAGTTCCAATCCTGATGGATTCAAGGCCGTTATGAGCTAGACGTATTGACAATCTTCCACCTCAACATCATCTGGCATGTATCTATATCTACACATATAATAAAACTGTAGCCGAGCTAAATCTGTACATTAAATATTTTTTGAAAATTTTGCCTGTGGGGAATTACATAAGCGATATAGATGCCAATACAGTATTTTTTTTATTTTTGTCTGTCTGTCTGTCTGTCCCTTTGTTACCACATCACGCTAAAACTACCGGACGGATTTTAATGAAACTTGGTATAGGTATTGCTTATTACACGGATTAATTTCGAACTCAACAGAGCAGTCCAACGGGATGCCGGAAGGCGTAACAATGAAGGGTCCGGCGCACGGAGACGAGCTGGCGTACCTGTTCGAGCCGCTGGACGCGGACGGCAGGCCGGCGGGCGGCGCGGTCTCCGGCACGGACGCGCGCGCCCGCGACTCCTTCGTCGGCCTCGTCGCCAAGTTCGCGCACCGGTCCGCCAAGACTGACAAGAAGAGCGGGGGCGGCTTCTTCGACAAGCCCTTCTCTAAGGACAACGACCTGTTTTTGAAAATAACCGACCAGGTCAAGATGGAAAAGGAGTTCAGGCAAGTTAATCTCCTAGCAAAGTTGAGATCGAGAGTATAACACAAAACGCACGAGCGCGAAACCTTTCTTCGCATAAGTATACCTTTGTACTATACAGGGTTATAATGAAAGGGTATGCTAAGCCGAAAGGGGCTCATAGTACTCATCATTATGAACAACTTTTTATATGGGACCAACCCTGAAATCGATAAAAATATATCAGCTGTTCCATATAAAAATGTCAATGACACTCGACAAAATGTATGGAACAGCTGATATTTTTTTCTCGATTTCAAGGTTGGTCCCATAGTAAAAGTTGTTCATAATGATGAGTACTATAAGCCCTTTTCGGCTTAGCATACCCTTTAATTATAACCCTGTATAATATAAGTACCTGCCTGAGAGCCTGACGGACTGACAGACCACGTAACCGGACTGCCGAGGATAGTTCTTCCGCGAGGTTTTGGCGCATTCGCTGTCGTTCTCTTTCTCGTGCGTGCAATAGAGCTAACTAGTGAATTTTCCTAACTTTTAGATTAAATTAGCGGGGTATTAAGTAATTAACTGGGATAGTCTGTTATCACCCCCTAAATCTTAACAAAATCTTTTGTTGTCAATGGCTTGGATAAACTGTAATCTATGCCGCTATGTTTTATAATTAAAAAAAAAAATGGTATTCTAATAACAACTACTGTTCTTCGTCGTATTTTCGACGCAAAAAAATTGACACTTTAAGTGACTAACATAAACTAAGATAATGCGAAACAAACATACGAGCATAGTTTTCAACGGTGTAGATAACATATAAAGAAAAACATAGAAATCTGATAACATTCAGGTGTGGGTAGACTACGCTTATTGTATGGACAAGACGGCGGTGTACTCTATTCATAAAACATAACATTACATTCACACTAAATAACATACGTAATAGTTGTATAATATTGGACCAACGAGGAAGTAACAACTACATACGTCTATTCGAATAACGACTTCAAACCTTGAATTTATTTCCTTATGCCTGCTATAAGTGGAACAACTAAAATTGGGGACTTATCAGCGATATTAGATTGCTGGTAACTTCACATGTGACGTTACGAAACGAGAGTCGCATAATTATGTAAAATATTTTTTACAAGTGTGGTGGATATGGCCTAATCACCCTTCGAGGGTAAGCCGATATTTCAGCAGCTCTGTCTTGTTATAGGTTTTGCCAAATGGGATTGTGGGGCAACATAGGCGACCGGCTGACCAGCGCTCTATGCAAGAATCTCATCACTGACTTACTCGGAACATTGCCCATTGGAAACCTCCCACTAGTTAACGGACAGATACCTCTAGTGGGGCAAAATGGACAAAATCAAGGTCAACAGGCAGTATCTAATGTGGTGGGAGGACTGGGAGGACTGTTTGGAGGGCAAAGGACCACGTCTCGTCCTAGACAACAGCAGGCAACTAGAAAAACCACGCCAAGGAGTAATTTGATAAACATTCCTTTTGATTTTTGAAAAGATTGTGCTGATTTTTTACAGAACAATAAAACTTTTATAAGTAAATAATGTTGCAGTACCTAAGTATGTGTTTTAATTCTTGGAAAAATCACAACGGGGTATATGCATGATTAAAATACACAGCCAATACAACAACAAGCAATGGAGAGAATGGCAACAGGACAGGCTACATCACTCGAAGAACCGATAACCGATGGGAAGGAAAGGTTCTTGAGTTGCGACTACGAACCGGAAGCCGCAGGTAGGCCTCCCACTAAGTATACCGCCGATATCGTGAAAGTCGCGGACAACCGTTAGATGCAAGTAGCACGTTGTCGTTCGGTGTGGCGCTCTAAGGGGAGGCCAATGTTCAACAGTGGACGTCTTATGGCTGGTGATGATGATGATGATGATGATGATGATGATGAAAATACACAGTAAATTTTGTCATAAAATTGTTGCAGTATATTGTAAGTAATTGAAGGCCAACCAGCAGAAAAGTTCACTATGTAGAGTAACACCTATTAGCCTAATCGATACCTACTAACGAGATCACGCACCGTTACACAGGTTGATGCGACTTTCAGATTCAGGGGATTCAGGTCTCATTCTTTACAAGTCAAAATAATAATGTAAGTATCAAGTATAATCAGGAATCCTAATCCTAACTAATATTATAAATGCGAAAGTAAATCTGTCTCTCTGTCTGGGTGTTTGTCGCGTTATCACGGCTAAACGACTGAACGGATCGAGCTGAATTCTATTAGAATCGGAGACTGACATTAGGTTACTTTTTATTTCTTTGGGCATGCGAACAAAATAGCGGATAACCAAAGACATAAAAGGAGAATTCTGTGCGGATAACAGATAGTGCCAAATAAAATCTATATCTATCTATATTTATAATAAAACAGTAACGAGAGGATTACTGTACATTGAAGATATTTTTAAAAATATATTTTTTTAGGAGTATTTGGGAGCAAAAGTACCCATAAATTTAGTTTTCAAAATTGTTGTCTATCTGTCTATCTGTTTGTCCGAGATAAACTCGGAAACTAACGTACGGATTTACATGCAGTTTTTTAAAATAGTTTCTGTGGATTCCGGCGCTCGGTGACGCAAGAGGCAAAGACGAAATTCAGAAAAATAACAATTTAGGAAACCACATTGAACCACGGAACGTACCGGATTATTAGTGCACAAAGCTCAACGTAAGCTGGTTTTTTTATTATCTTGAGAGATTGTAGAATTAAGAGATGGGTTGACAAGCGGTTTTCTAAAGAATGGTCTGCGGTGTCCTAGGCCTTATAACATACTTTGTTTCAAAATCAGTTCAGGGAAACTGGAGATATTACGCAATATTAAGAACGTTGAGTACAAATTTACATCGGGTCGCCAATAGATGGTGACACGAGTCTTCTAAGTCGCGGTGATGAATTTACGTACGAAGTCGCGGGCATGAGCTAGCTGAAAATAAAAGTTTGACACAAATTAATGACAAATAACATTGTAACTACAATGCCAATAATTGTAAGAAAACGCACGTCTGACTCGCGCACCGAAGTTTCCGTACAACTTTTTTGTACGTAAAATTATGTTGCATTGTTCTGAAAAGATAAGTAGGATTAAAGGACAAACTTAAGTTTGCAGTGGATTTTTTACCCATAATATATCGATATAAGTCACGGTCAACTAAGTACAAATTTAAGTTTAAAAAAAAAAAAAATGCTATATAACTACAAATCACAGAATTCTCCTTATAAATAAGTCTTTGCTACAAATTAATGATGTTTTCCTTTACTTAGTATTTCTTGCCAAAAGTAATGTGGCATTGTGGTAGGTAGTAGTCTCAGATCACAAAAACACTTGTTTCTCTGATCTGAGGTAGTAGTAGTACCCACACTCAGTAGAATGCCTGCTTTTTTAGCTTTTTACTAGTCTTTGTAAAGTTTACAAGTAACTACCCAAAGAAATCAGTACTGAAAGAATTAAAAAAGCAACTCTCATGGTATTTCTATTTAGTCAGTAATTTTTTATTTTTTTTTGGGTGATCGGTAATGTTGGTATAGATATTAATATCTTAGCACAAACGACATCCTGTAAGTTTCGTTTGCCCACATAGGTATGGCCAGCATGCGTTATCTCCCGCTGCGCCAGATTCTCTTCGTTATGCGGGCATTCACCATTGTAATACTTAGCTGATGGTGTCGTCTGCTTATAGGACAAACGTACTAGTTTCAATTCGGCTCAAAATTGCGTTTTTTTTCATTTTCAAATAATGCTTTTAAATTCGATCATCTGCATAGACATTTTAGGAGTCTGGACATTGCCAGCCGAAACAGGTTGGACATTTCCAATACACATGGGGTAAGTGAGATAGATTAGACTTAGACCGTCCATTATACAGGGTTATAAGGAAAGCGTATGCTAAGCCGAATGGGGCTCGTAGTACTCATGATTGTGAACAACTTTTACTATGGGACCAACACTGAAATCAAGAAAAGAATATCAGCTGTTCCATACATTTTGTCGAGTGTCATTGACATGTTTCTATGGAACAGCTGATATTTTTTTCTCGATTTCAGGTTTGGTCCCATAGTAAAAGTTGTTCGTAATGATGAGTACTGTGAGCCCCTTTTCGGCTTAGCATATCCTTTCCTTATAACCCTGTATAGGCCGGTATCATAAGGTGGGCAGGTATACGCTACTAATTCCTATAAATTAAACTGGTATCCCAGCAATGGTAAGGACGATGATATATTCTGATTTCTGAACTTAGTCGGAAAGGACTTTATCCAGATCCACCTGTTCCCGTCATACTGACTGTACATGATAGAAACGGAGAGTTCAGATCATGTATCGAATCTTTTTCTACTTGGGTCACAACACAGGGTAATGAATTTAGGCATTGGGAAGACTTTTCGAGATAACATAACATAATAGTTCAATGCCATCCAAAATTTTGAACTTCAACAGTTCCAAACTCTGCGCGGCACCGCACTGCGCTCGCCACCCTGAGATATTAGATGTTAGTAAACTGTAAGCCCAGTAATTTCGCTGGAAACATTGCCCTTCAACCCGGAACACAGTAATGCTTGCACACTACTGCTTGGCGGTTGAATAACTGGCAAAGATGTGGTACTTCCCCAGATGGACTCTTGCAAAATAGTCCTACTTACCACTACAAAAATTATGGTTATACCTAGTATTTTTTTGCAATTTGAGGAATTATCAATTGTTTACAAAGCGTCGATAATAATATCGACGCACTGTAACGCAGTGAGTAATAGCCGATAGCCGAGTGAATGCCACGAGCGTCCCTATATCAGCCAGTCTGCGCAGGATTTCGTTAGTACATTACAATCCTCGTCACGATGACCCGAACTTTTGTTTTATTTCTCTTTGTTCTGGTCGCTTTCGTCAATTGTAGCCTGACAAAGGCTGCTCAGAATATCGGCAACAAAGATGTCCCTATTTCTCGGGAAGACATTGATAACAATGATTTGAAGCCGGCAGAACCGCTGGGAATTGATACCCATCCTATAACTTTTTCGAACATTGATGCTAGCGAACCAAAAAAGTGCGCTAAAATTGGAGAATTTGTAAGTATTTTTATTATTTTTATGGCTCACAGAATTCACTCTATCGTCTCTCTCTTCCAGTCTACGAATCCCACATTATATATATAGGTAGACTCGTTTGCCGTCCGTTCCACTTTCCACGTCTAATAGGTACTGAATTATAAGAGATATTTATCATTTATCTCTCTATTACTAGTTACTTGCATTGTTGTTATACCTAATTTAGCTGATGTGACGTATAATCCGACCTACACAGTAACTACTAAGCCGTGCACAGAATTTTAATCCTACTAGGTAGTGTATGATGTGAGTAGGATCTACTTAGTAGTCATAAGTGAAAATAGTGGGATATATTCAAATAAAATATTATATTTTTTTAGTATTCCTTACCTCAAAACAAAAAAAAGAACCCTTATAGGATCTCTTCGTTGTATGTTTGTCTGTCTGTCTGTCAAGAGTCTTGGCAGACAGACAGAGCTTGTGCCTCAAGACTCCTTTTCTCAGGAACACGTTGAGATATCAAGTTGAAATTAACATCAAATACTTAGATCTACGGTCCCCTGGAGCTGTAAAATTTGTAGTTGAAGAAATGATTGTGACGTTATCGATAGGAGGTAATTTATTCAACTATAAAATTAAGTTTGTACGGAAGCCTCGGTGGGCGAGTTAGACTCGAATTTGTCAGGTTTTTTTTACAAGTATTTATTGTGTATTGTTGTAGTGTACATATCACAGCCAGTGCTGCACTCGGTCTTGCTTAAGCTACGCAAAGAGATGCGTCAGTGGCTCGGGCCTGTACCCGGACTACATCGACCCGCCTAGTAACTGACCTTCCACGCGGGGTGGAGGGAGTGCTCCATCTGCGACCAATCAGGCTGGTTGGCCACATAAGTACTTACGAATTCCCTTCAACAACTCCTCTGTTATTTTCTACAGCTACGTTTTCTACGGCAGTTTCTTTTTCGTCTATCGTACCATTCTTGTACCTGTAAAATAAATGTGCCTAGTAAGTGTGTAAACGATTATTTCACAAGAAACCAATCTCTTCCAGTACAGTCACAGCTATACGTAGTAACCTATACGGCACGCGTATGATGGCTGAAATTCTGTCGTATTCACAAACAATAACAGCTCCTTCTTATGACTATGTTGATCATTAGTTAGATCACACCTGACACTCATGGATCGCAATTATTTGAACTGAAGACCTACGAGAGGAAAATATATTTCTCTCTCGTTGGTTAAGGTGCAACGTTTCGCTCAGCGCGCGAAATTCAAATTTTCTTGAGTTTTATGTAAATTACAGCTTAATTACTCATCGTAGGTTCATGAAAACTAATTTTGCGATAATAAATAGATTGTTGCAAGAAATTACACCAACCAAAAATTCAAGTTGAAAGCTAGTATAAGTACATTTCCCACTAAACCAAAAACCAAGATGAAAATCAGCTTATTAAAATTTGTAGCTAAACCAGTGTTATTTAGGTCATCATTTTACCCGTAATTTCTTAAAACAACGTATTTATTGGCGCAAAATTGGTTTCAATAAATCCACGATGAGTAATTAAGCTGTAATTGACAAAAAACGCAAGAAAATTTGAATTTCGCGCGATGACTAAAACGATGCACCTTAAAGTGGCTATACATTACCTAACTTGACATCGTGCGAAAGGGACAGCTAGTTTTGAATACACGGGTGCAAAAGAAACAAACTACTAATGTTATAGCTTTTCCCTTTCGCTCCCCAGGAAAACATATTTAGCCATCTCTTTCACACGATATCAGGTCGGGTAATATAGCAAGGTCTTTTGCTGCGGTGCCAACAAATAAGGAAGGTAATCTTTTTGTGATTCTATCCACAATCCACATCCACATGTTAGGCATAGTCTGTCAGGAACGAAATGAACACCGTAGAAGTTTTAGCGGCTGCTGCTATTTATTTAATGTGTGCATGTACTTAATACTAAGTACGTCGGAATTGTCATTGTATTGATCTGACCAAGGCCTTGGACTGCGTTAGCTATGAAATTCTAAGTCAAGCGGTATCTTCTGGAACATTAATTTAAATGGCGAGTGCTACAAGGGTCAATAAAAGGGCCATTTATGTAGGTGGCTTACTTGAATGATTTACCATGAATGATGGAAAAGCTGCGTCAAGCCGAAGTTATTTTATTCATGATACTTCACTTACATTTATCTGGTGAAGTCTATTTTGACTGCAAACCCATTTTAGAATGGCATATACCTAGCATACTGCAATGCGCGGACGTGGTACGGCGGACAAACGACAGATATGCAGCATCAGCGACGGGCAGTAATGCGGTCAATATAGGCGCCTCATCCGGGGACACCGTCGGCATCGGTGGTGGAACCACTGCAATAGCTTTGGATGGCATCTCAGGCAGTTACAACTACAACTGTGGAACTCAAAGTGCAGACCGCGAGAGCTCAGTCTAAATTCGCCATGGTTTCTTCGCAAATTGTCTTTGCAGTTGTCTAGTGCTAGTTTTGGTTATTATGCTCCGTCAGTTGGGAATGCTGCTATATCAACTGGATCAATACAACAGCATAGTAACGTAGACTCGTCGGGCTACGGGTACAAACTCCAGCTGAGCCTCAGCTGGAGAGGCTCAAGTGTCGAATACTGTTGACGTTGTGTCTATTCGAACGAGTAATGCTGGTTCTTTACAAACTGGTTCAGTTGCCTTGTCACTCTGACCAATACTAAAAGCTTGATGTTTCTACTAATGCTCCCGTGCTCCGAAGTGTTTGCCTCCCACTTCTGGTGGTGGTCACTCATATAACATTTTATCTGGTTCGGTTCCAACTGGAGGACGACAAAGTAGTGGTACAGTTTCCCACAGCTCAGCGATTGTCACTCAACCTTTAGACCAATATCTTCCACCGCTTATTAGCAAACCTGACTCGCTAGCTGCACTAATAGTAGACCAATACCTTTCACTTGTTAGACGACCCGATTCTCCGGAACCGTTAGATTCTAGTACACCTTCAGGTATAATCCCGGCCAATCGCCTTTACTCTATGATTATATTTTTCTGAGATTTTCAAGGAAATAGTGAAAGTGTAAATTATCTTATTCCTATGTAACTGACTCTGCTGCTGTAAATTACTTTTTAACCGACTTCCACAAAAAAGGGAGGTTTTCAAGTCCTTTTTTTATTTATTTTGTTTGTTACCTCAGAACAACGTCATTTATGAATCGATTTCGATTATTTTACTTATTTGAAAAGTAATACTTTCAATTATTTCTGAGGAATGATGAGAAATCTACCTGAATTGGGAACTGAATTAGCGTTGCGCCCGTCCACCTCTGGCAGCCGCTCCAGTTGCCGTTGCCGGATCCGAAGGCATTTTTTTTCGTAAATAATACAAATGGTGACAGGATTTTTCCAAGTCGGTGCCAAAATCTCTAATAGCTTTTATATGGATTTGTTATTACACTGAAGAAAAGTAAAGATAAGATTGTATTTTTCTAAGTGAAATCTTCTTTAAAAATATAGCATTGGCTTTATGGATAAGAAGTCTGGAGTCAACATTTAAAAAAATATTAATAAGCCGTCATGCTTGTCAGATTTGAGCTGTCACAAGTGCTGCCACCTTAGTCCTTTTCGGGCTAGATCTAGCCCTTACAGTGGTAGACTGCGTTTTTCTTTGCTTTAAGGCCTCGCTACATGGCCTGACCTGACATCCTGTGAAAGGGACAGCTAGACTTGAATTTCACGGAAGCAAAAGAAACAAACTATTAAGGTTATAGCTTTTCCCTTTCGCTCCCCCAGAAACTTATATATAGCTACCTCTATCACACGATGTCAGGTCAGGCCATGTATAGACACCCTTAGCCCGAAAAGGGCAATCTAGTCCTGTTTGACTCTTGAGAAACTGATTCACAAAATAATGGGTGACACATCAATAAAAATGTTTATCAAATTTGTTTATAGAAGTTTTGTTTTAAATAAGATGAACGTTAGTATTTTTCACATTATTCTTAAACTAGGTCTACCTTCGTAAATAGATAATGCAATGTCATTTTCCAACAGAAAAAAAAGGATGAAAAAAAGAGTTATGATATTTTTGACTCGTAGCGTATTTTCAGTTTTTTCAAGGGCAGGCAATTATTACTGTCTCCTGATTGGTCTAAAATTGGTAATAGTGATTAGTTGATATACATACATGAAGTTTTGTCTCACGGCCACGCTTACCAACATTTATCTCTCAGAATAATAACTAAAGCCAGCAAGTCTATCAATTTTATAGTTTTGTTTTAGAGAAGATGATTTTTACATCCGGTTCTAGCAACACTATTTAGAGTAACCTTCTGATCATCTTTTAGTATACATATGATAATGAATTATTATTTACTTATAAATATTTTTTATAGTAGTTTTAGCTTGGAGGAAAAACACTTTTTAGCTTCTTATATAGCCTATCTTCAAAAAATAAGGTGGCAACACTGGCTTTCACAACAAACTTCAAATCAAAACACCTAAAACGTCATTATAAAAATAGCCTCCGAGTTATTTATAATGTTCCGTAAATATGTTTTTATAACTTGCTCCACTTTTTAGGATGAATAATAAATTACACCATAGAAGATCCTGACTTCTACTATTAGTGTGAATAACATGGATATACCTACTTGAATACTAGTTTTAAAAATTATGATTGTACGAACGCAAACATATAAATTTTCTTTAAGAAGCAAAGTAATCCTAAGGTAATTATTAACAATACACAAATTTTTAAAGCTACTGTTTTACTAATGTAATAGATTCGAGTCTAGAATTCCTGTTGCAGTTGTCCAAGGTTCATGACCTTACTGAGTAAAAAAATATTCTTTGTCCTAGTATGTCTGAAAGACGATATAAATGTCAATGATGGGCTAGCTATTTAATTTCGTGGCTAGATTTAAACACAGATGTCATGTTTGCAGAACCACAGGAGCACTAGTGGCTACGGTGCAGAATGGTGCACCTCGAGATGACCGACGCTCAACTATGTACACATGTGCTAACGATAAATGACCTGCCGAATGAAATACTCATTTACATCTTTTCGATGATAGATTTCGAGTCCTTGTTATCAGTTGCTCAAGTTTGTCTAAGATGGCAACAACTTTGCTTGACCCCGTGTGTCTGGGACAACACTCGCTTGATAGTATGTATGAAGAACTATGTGAGGATAAGTGAAAACATTGTGCCTTTTGTGTCTAGGTACTTGAAGAATGTTAAATTACAGTATTTCAAATTGTATTCACAAGTGAGAGCTTCATTAATAAGTTATTGCCCCAATTTGACTCATTTAGAAATTAGCATATCCCAAGTAGACAGTTGTATTTTTGATGACTTGGGGCACTGGCCCAACTTAAAGTTCTTGAGTTTCCGTAACTCTCTCATAGTACATAGCCCGGAGAATGCCAACGGAAATTTCGTGTACCACTTGCCATTCGAAAACCTGAAGTACCTGGAGACGCTCATCTTGTCCAACTTTGCACTGACCCACGATAGTCTGTACAGCATGTTGCAGTGCAGCCATTTAGTTAGCATAAACATGGAAAAGATGAAAAACATCCCCGCCGATTTTCTAGAATCTCTTCTAAGGACCAAACAGTCCACATTGCGAGCTCTTCACATTTACGGAGATACATTGAATGATGACATAATTTGCTATATATCTAACTGCAAAGCTTTACAAGTCCTGCATATTATGACCTGTAAAACTCTGTTCGACTCCAGCTTGCTGCACTTGTATAGATTAAAAAATTTGCATTCTCTGAAGCTGCGTCATGGGTATTTCTCAATGAGTGCTCTGCTTGCATATTTCTCTAATAATACATTTCATAGCTTGACCTATCTGAGTCTCTCGAGGTGCTTGCATGTGACTATGCAAGTGGCAAAAGCGATCAAATTAAGTGCACCTAATTTGAAAGAGTTGTCATTCTACCTCTGCCCGTTTATCATAGCCAGGGATTTCCAAAGATCAGAATTGGAGAGAATGTTCAAAATACAACTATTACTCGACTAAGAAATAAATTACAGAGTGAAATCACTATTCTATGAGCAGCTTTTATCCGTCCATATCACTGATTAATTTTAACTACAGGCCCTTTAAGATAACAAGAAGACCCGCGTCTTACCCGTGGAGAATATACGCACTAATAACAAATATTTTGGATAAAAAATTACATAGAGTTAAACTGTATGTACACCTAAACCCAACATATTACTTATAGTATATCTAATTATTTAGATATACTATAAGTATATCTAAATAACTTTACTACAATGGATCCTAAGAAGTGCCTAAATTTACCCTGGCTCTAAAACTCGATCATTATTTATTAGTGATTAATAAAACGTAATAACATTATTATTGTTATTATAGCAAATAAAACTGTAGAATTTAAGAGCTGGTTGTGGCATGGCATGTAAAATTGAAACTTGTGTTATATCAGTATTTGACAAGATATAGTATTATAAAAGATGTGAAATCTACAAAGTAGATTTTTTAAGTGGGAAATATTATGTTTGGCTGTATGGCCATATTCCTCACAAATATCAAAAAAAAAAAACAATTCAATAAGTGCCTTAGTAAGTTTTTATTAGACTGTACTAGTATTGTTTTGATTATATTCTGATTAAATGCGATTTTTTGTTTAGTTCTGTAATAAATGCTTGATATCTATATTGCAATTACTCTTGTGTGCTATTCAAATTCAAGCAAAAATTTTATTGCAAAATTATACGTATTATGTATACAAATATTGTATTATAGGAAAATATTGTAAAATCTACTTATATAGCATAAATGTTATTTAATACTCCTAAGTTTTTGTGCCGTTTTAATTGTGAACGCAAATAAATGTATTTTGAAGTATTTATGATTTAAACACTGTTTATTTGTTGTAATATTCTTATCGTTGAACTGGATGTGGGAATTAGTAGATTCATTGATACACGATAGTAAGTAATATAAAATCTTTTAATAAATTATGATATAATGTATAACAATATAATTGCTATTGACCATGTTGCGAAAAGTGCTAGATATCTTACAACAAAAAAAAAAACGAGTGCTGGATTATACCGTACAACTGAAACCGGCACATTCTGCAAGTTATTATACTGAGAGTAATTTCAAAATGATAAAGATACTATAGGACGTTTAAACTTCGAAAATCGATGAGGGTTTGCACCATATATATAATCCATGCTTTGAAATTCTCACCACTAACATTGCCAACACTAAATCATCAGTGACAAAGCCAACTTCTCAGTACGATTTCATTGCCCAGTGCATTTTATATTGCGTGGTCCAGTCAACGGGCACGAAAAAACTGTCATTATATTTGAACAAAATTATCAGTCTTAGGGCGTCGAAATACATTATTTTGTTTTATTAAAACGGGAATACTCACGTTAAATTGAGTCGGTTATTCCGACTATAGTTTCGATCACATTCGGTGACCTTTATCAAGGAATGCTCAGCGAGACACGCGCGCGACCTCGTCTCAACTCAATTTAACGTGAGTATTCCCGTTTTATTAAAACAAAATGTATCAAAACCACGTCAGTTTTCATAGTAAAATACATTATTGTCGAACACTGAATGCTGGTATTTTGTCTAGGATGTAGCACTTGGCCAGGGTAGGTGATCGGAAGTGGCAATACACTTATAGTATCGCTTGATTTTCTTATACCTATTCACAGGCTAGGCTTTGATTTATTGTACATCGAAAACCTAGTATGCGCGTGACATCAAAATGCCTACACTTTATGTCGTGGAAAAACGAAACAGACATATTCATGGCTTTTAGCATTTCGTGCGACAAAAAGGGTTGAATTAAATTTGTCGTCGTGCACATACTAGGTCAGCTAATATGAGACGGAGGTTACACAGTCATTGTGTTATGTCAGTTCTGTTCGTGATTTTGTTCATCAGTCAAGGTATGAAATTCTGAACAGAAAAAAACCTGTAAAAATTAGATAACAGCCCATCCGATGCAATTCCGTACAGATTAGACATTCTGGCGGAGAACGTTAATCGCCAACTCTACACGATCAGTTACTGGTCACTGACCGGTTGAGTTCATTTCATGACAGTTGAACTGATGCTAAACTGATTGTGTGCTCTCCGAGTAAAATGTGTGTGTGGGCGAAGTTCGCCCGCCTAGCCTGTGTCCCAGTTCCGGACCAGGTCAGACGAATGGTTCGATGGTGAGCTCGAGCGCGGCGCACGGGTTGGTGAGGTCGAAGGCCGCAAGTACGGCGGGGTGCAGGACGCCGATGCGGCCCACGGAGCGCCCGCGGAGCACCACCTCCGCGCAGCGCCCGGGGAAGAACGCGCCGTCTGCAACAACCACACATATTTACCAATTTTCCAAAGTAGCAAAAAATTGTGATGAGAATCTGAACACAGTGAAATCCGCGTTAAACTTTACGCCCTGTAGGTCCCACTGTAATTTAAAATTTGGTATGATTCTATCAGCTCTTAGACTTCTGGACGAAGCCAGTCCCCTATTTGGGTGGTTACCATAATTCTGACGCTTGGCAGGCGGCTTGGAGATCGCAGAATGTTCACTGTGTACTAAGAGGACGCTGCTGCCCAAACAAAACAAACATAACCATGCCCAAAACAAAAATATTGTAAACTAGCTGATGCCCGCGAAGGTCGGCCTTCGGCCTCGCTAAACTATTCATGAAAGCCTTGTCCTCACAATTACGTAGTTTCACCCTTTCTCAGGTTATAGCGTGACCAGAAAAAATAGGGGTTTATTTATTTATTTTGGTCGAAAACTATAGTATACTATGCATAATATATATATATATATATATATATATATACCCCTATATATAAATAAACCCCTATTTTTTTTCGACCATTGGTTTTAACTTGCGGTTGCAAAATTTAGTCACATCGGATAAAAAGCAATCCAAAAACATCTCCCTCGTCAAAATCGGTTAAGACCTTTAGGAAAACACAAAAACATTACTCTCGTTCTTGCCAGTCAGGTAAAAATTACTAAAGTTCGAAAATTAACTTTTTTAGAAGATAGTTTTGACAAGATAAATTATCAAAAATAGCCAAAATATGTAGGTACTTATAGGTATAATAAAATCATTTGTGTCGCTCTTTACAATACAATATACATTTATAAACAAAAAAATAATCACACTAATATTATAAATGCGAAAGTTTGTGTGTAAGTGTGTAAATATGTGAGTGTGTTTGTTCCCGTTCAACTCTGTAACGGCTGAACGGATTTGATTGAAATTTGATATTGAGGTAACTTACACTCTGGATAAACACATGGGCTACTTTAAAAAAATATTAGTTTTCTGTAGAATAGCGGATGAAACAGCGGGGCTCAGCTAGTAAAAAATAATTAAAAACAGTCGACTTGAGAACCTCCTCCTTTTTTTTTCGGCTAAAAAGACAATTAATCTTTAAAATAAATAGTAATAAAAAATCGGTAGTATAATAAGCGACCTTATCGCGGCTCTGTAGGTGACAAAGAGAGACACAAACGATATTACTATGAGTACTATTGACAGTTACATCATGATTATTTGCATAACTAGCACATATAATGTATGCACATAACAAAACCGGGTTAATTAAATACCTACGAATAGTTAACAAGGTCAGGTCGCTAACAACAATATCTTCAGGAAGTTAACACGAATTGTTCTAATAAACATACATACAATGTAGTAGATGTTGTTATATTGAAAGCAATTCATTGGTTGTAGCTTAGATTATCAAGTGCACTGGAGAAATAATTTATACTTACTGGCTGCGCCCCGCGGTTTCACCCGCTATTCTACAGAAACCGATTATTTTACCGGGATAAAAAGTAGCCTATGTGTTAATCCAGGGTGTAAGCTACCTCGATACCAAATTTCATTCAAATCCGATAAGTCGTTACAGACTTAAACGGGAACAAACACACTTACACACAAACTTTCGCATTTATAATATTAGTGTGATGGCATCTGCACTCTGACGGAGCTGTTTCTTTATAGAACCAGCTACGGCTAACGGCGCTCTTGGCATGGCTTGTAGACGACGGTGAGAGAAGCTCAATGTAAAGTACACAGAGGCTGTGACACAGATCATCCCTAGATTCCGCAAACAGGACGATCGAAGCGCACCACGCTTCTGTCAAAATAAAAAAAATTTACTCTCATTGTTTCATTGCTAGGCGCGAGTAGGCCGTGAGATAGCCAACGAGAACGTTTGATCGCAATCCCCGCAAACCGCTCTTTACTACAACTTTGGAGCGTTCTTGTCAAAACAACGACCTCGTAATGTGGCATCTATAGAGGGTTATAATCAAAGGCTATGCTAAGCCGAAAGGCGTTGATACTTCTCAGGATTCTGAACAAATTTTACTATGGGACCAACCCTGAAATCGAGAGCTATTTCCCCCCCCTTCTCGATTTCAGGGTTGGTCCCATAGTAAAAGTTGTTCTTAATGATGAGTACTATGAGCCCCTTTCGGCATATACCCTTTCCTTATAAACCTGTATGCTGTATATAGATATCTAATTACAAAATGCACTAAAAAAAGTTTTTTAAGCACATAGGGAAAATACAACAGAAAAAAAAGATACTAAGCTCCAAAACATCGTAGAACATACATACAGATAATTTTATCCGATTGACGTCACCGTTTGGACCAACATGCAGGGCTAGCATTGCGACCGCGACAAAATCTTGTTATGCAAGAACAGGACACGGCTACGATTATGTATACGTTTGTCTCATTTTTCACGACATAAAAAGTTTTTTTTTTCTCTTTCCTCCTAAGAAGATTTTGGCGTCGAACGTCTCATGCATTTGCCAGTCTCAAGTATACTTATATATTTTCAAGTTTTGTTAAATATTATCAAGCAAGTCATAGCAAGTCACGGTCAAGTTCAAGTCATGCCCCAGTAAAGTGGTGAAAACTTTACTAGAGCCTTCTATGGAGTTTTGGAAACAACACGAAAATTCACGTTTCACGACATTATACCATTCACCGTATACCGTTTTTACACATAAACACTCGAAATAACACAAGTTTTGGAAAATAATATAATGATGCGACATGATTTCTTCACGTTCCCGCCAAAAGCCGACATGAAGAGTAGAGAAGATTTTGTCGCGGTGCGTATGCTAGCCCTGCTGGTTTTTTTTTTTTTTTTGTATATTGTCTGTTTCATCCTCTGAAATGAACAGAGACTTTGTACAGCGTACACACCTTGGTTTCTACCAATTTAATCTTTGTTTGCTGGTCAAAGATATTGATGATCTTTGAGCAATCTTTGAGAAATATAAAGGAACATAGTGAATAGGATAGCTTAGACTATCTGCATATATCTTTTTTTTTACTATTTCTTTTTTCTTTTTTTTTCTTCTTTTCTTTATATTTCTTTTTCTTCTTGAAATTTGTTCGCCCTGCTGGATTATGTATGCTGTGACATGGGTAATTTTCGAGAAATCCTAGTATAGCGTACCTTCAGACTGGCGCAAGTAGTACCCCCGGTCTTTGTCCCAGGGCTGGCGCAGCAGCGCCATGATGCGGTCGAGCAGCCCGTGCACGAACTGGAAGCCGGCGGAGCGGCCGCAGTGCACCGCGCATACGCGCCGCTCGTTGCGTGCTCCCGTCTCTGAGGGACCAACTCACGGATTTTTTTTTTCTCTTTCCACCTCCTTCAAGTATACTTATATATTTACAAATTTTGTTAAATATTATCAAACAAATCATAGTCACGGTCAAAGGCGAGCAAAGCAAGTAACGGTCAAGTCCAAGTCATGCCCCAGTAAAGTGGTGAAAACTTTACTAGGGCCTTCTATGAAGTTTTGGAAACAACACGAAAATTCACGTTTCACGACATTATACCATTCACCGACACTCGTGCATGTACACGAACACTTAACGGGTAAAAATTCACCGTTTTACACATTAACACTCGAAATAACACAAGTTTTAGAAAATAATAAAATGACGCGACGTGATTTCTTCACGTTCCCGCCAAAACTCCAAACTAACCCGTTAGTTTGGAGTTAGTGGCTTATCTTCCATACATTTCTTTGAATCTGAATGATATTTTTCTATGGAACAGCTGATTTTTTAAATATGTATTTTCGGCTCGGACTACTACTACCTGTGTAATTTTATATGTCTACAGAATAAATGACTTTGAAGTGAATTGTGTTAGGGCCCAAAAATTAAAATGTCGTCGCCTTTCACTGTGAGGGTTTTAAGTTATTTTTACGGGTTGCCTTATTCTTATTCGAGATGGGGGCGATGTGTCCTGCACTGACGTCCCGCATGGGGTGTATTGTGCATTCCCCCCCGCCAGCGTCTACCCGAGCCAACCCAGCTCCTTGAAATAACGGAGCGAGGCTCTGGGCCGCTGGCATAGCTGCTCCAGTGGTGTAGATGGCAGGGTCGATGAGAAAGAGTACAAGTCAAGCCGTCGGGATGACATGGATGATGTTGTTGAAGCTGTCTCAAGCAACCTAGTTGCGATTCTAGTTTCTTCTATAGCTTTACAGTACTATTTAGAGTTTATGGCGTTCGGCCTCAAGTCTACAAGAGGGCCTCGCGCGAGGCCCCTTTATGTGCGAGGCCGTGGGCGCGGGCCCCCTTCGCCCACGCCTAGCTACGCTACTGGTATTGTGAACGATTGAAGGCAAGGGCGACATTTACCTGCAGATTTGTCTTGTAATACTACATCACTGATCTCGAACAGTTTGAGAGGCAGCGGCATTTTCTTATTAGCAGCGAGAGTCTTCAGTAGACCAGGCAGTAGTAGTGTGCGGACTACTTGGAACTCTAAGGTCTTAGGGTTCGAGATGTGGACCGCGGGGATGTCTTCTATCTTGTAGCCCAGTTTCGTCGCGATGTCATCTCTTGAGCACTGTGAAGGTAGCGCGCGATACAAACATAAGCATTGTTTTCATAATAGACCTTATTATTTTCTTGCCAAAATTTCATCGAAATCAGTTCAGGCTTTATCGTGAAAAGGTGACAAACCGAAGAACAGAGATGCTTCCCCCTTCATATTATTGTGGTGAGTCCACCCGACCTGTGTGAAAATGTCCAGTTTTTCGAATTAAATCGTTTGAATACTTGGACTGCTGGTTGGGTGTGACTGTACTTGGAGAAGAATCCTGGGATAGTTAATTTTAAGAGGCTATTATGAGAAAAAAGATAGCGCTATGCAATCTTGCGCGCAGATGAAGAGAGACGAATTTAGCGCTGGTCATAAAACCACATAATTACTAAATAAAAATTCTGTCCGATGCTAACTTAGATATTATTATTACCTCACTATAAGTCGGATAATCACATGAATATACACTAAGGGTTCGGAGTACTAGCGAAAAATGTGTGTAAATCGAGGCCTTTTCAATATTTTTTTATCGAGAAAATATCATGTAATGATCTACATCATGTATCCCTCTGCTATACTATACGATAGAACAAAAAAAAACATATCTCTCAAAATAAGATTTTTAACCTACTAATGAGGTGCATTTTTTCCTATTTACTAATGAGTTGCACTGAATAGAAAAATCAACATTTTGCTAAATAGCCCGTAATTTTGACGATGGACTAATTTATGGCGTAAGACTTAATAATTATACAACAGAGGAATTTGAAAACATCTATGCCATGGGCTTCTTCTCCACTGTACCTTGCACACCAGTAATGTTCAGATTCATAAAAAAACCAGCCTGTATACGTACGAAGTGTTCATATCTTATTTCTCTTTTTATTAATGTACATTCAGATAATTTTATTATATATAATTTTAATGTATTGCCTTAATTTGTTTTAATTAAAATTATGTGTATAATCGAACAAATTATAAAATATATTATCACCACCATGATATGATAAGAATATCACAATTACATAGTAGGTACATGAGTTTAACGGATCGATGTTTACATTTTTTTTTTTTTTTTTCAATTGCCAATTATAGGTAGGTGTGTGTGTACTCACGAGTGTGAAGGTGAGTGCCTCGGTATACCCCGCGTGAGCGCATTCCTGCCTCAGCTGTTCCGTGAGCTTGTTCCGAGGCTCCGGAGCGCCCGCCGTGCTCACTGCGCCGCTGCGACGCACGATGCGGTTGTATCTGACAACGGAACAATGACAAAGGTAAGAAAAACTTTAGAAACTCAAAAAAAAAAAAAAAATTGATATAAATAGTTTTTTTTTTTTTTTTCAGAAATACAGAAATATTTATTTCGTAACAAAAAATACAGAAACACAAAAGAAACATAATAATAAATTAAATATACACGTAATAGACAGGAAGTGTACCTGTAAGTTTTCTGTATTATTCTGTATTTAGATCGCTTTCAGCGATAAGGCCGCCAGTTGTTACACTACTTTTTAAAGTCTGTTTATAAATTATGTAAAAAAATTGTGTGAACAATAAAGAGCTAATCTATCTATCTATCTATCTATTTCTGTATTTATTCATAGGTAGTTTTACATTTTTAGTATGTAGGCAACAATACTGTTTGCAAAATCCTATAACAGGGTATAATGTGCAATTTAATACATTCTGAAAATTGTTACTATTGCGCATTTTGTGGCAATGTATACTTAAATAAATAAATAAATGCCTAGATTCCCTTCGACCAATGTAAAATGAATGGACGGGCCCAGGTGAGAGAATTTTGAAGCTTTTAAAGTGAACGTCGGCGCTCACCTTACTTCAGTCGCTCTCTGTCTGTGAAAAGTGCGAGACGTACGTTCGAATGTGAAACGGTTCGAGTTTATTTTTAAGCAAGTTTTGTGGTCAGTGCCCGTCCATTCATTTTACTTTGGACGAAGTAGATTCCTAGTTCTCTGACAATGAAAAATCTGACAAGATATATGGCGGGGTGTTCCATTCATTCGTTCCAATTTCAAAATTTCAAATGCAAACAAAATATAAGCGGCACTTCACATCGCTATTCCTGTTCGTGAAGTTACTCTATTCACCTATATTTCACGAATAAGACGAATACGCAAATACACAAACACTCGTACCCGCCGTTTGTCGGTATTTAGTTACATATCAAAGGATTCAGATATTATTTGTTGAACGTGAAGTGACACCATAAGAACTTTCACAATGGAGGGGTAACCTCGAGGCAAGAAAAAAAAAATTCATCTCCCAGTAGCAATACGATTATCTGACGTACCCGTATGCTATGGCGATGTCTTCGTAGAGGTCGCACGCGTGTATGACGTCATGGCGCGTGGGCGGCACGCGCACGCGCACGCGCTCGCGCGGCGCGTCCTCGTCGCGTTGCGCCGTCAAGCACATGCGCGTCAGCAGCGACGCCAGCCTCTCACCGTCTTCGCTGAAATTGTACACTGACATTACTATAATACATCAAAATAATTGATAATAATTCATAATCATCATTAGCCAGAAGACGTCCACTGCTGAACATAGGCCTCCCCCTTTCGAGCGCCACACCGACCGACAACGTGCCACTTGCATCCACCGGTTGCCCGCGACATTCACAATGTCGTCGGTCCACCTAGTGGGACGCCTGCCTACGCCGCGTCTTCCGGTTCCTGGACGCCACTCGAGAACTTTTCTTCCCCCATCGGTTATCGGTACTGAGTGCTGTGGTCTGCCCGTTGCCACTTTAGCTTGCAAGCTCTGAGAGCTATGTCGGTGTCGGTTCTTCGGAGAATATCCTCGTTCCAGATTTTACAACCCAAAAATAATAATTAATTAATAATTATTATTATAATTGACGTGGTCATGAAAATTTGTACAAACATGTACAAATTATGATTTTGTTACCTCCTCGTACTGTATCAAAGCAATAAACCACTTGAATCTTTAATGTTATCCATTTCTTGTGTTTTGTGTGAGCTAACTGCTTGTGAAATAGAGCAATATAGTTAAGACTGGTTGTACTACTAGGAACTATGTACACTAATGATTGTGCATATTTGAATAGTATTTATGATCTACTAAATATATTATAAATTGAAAAAAAATTGCTTCTCATAGAAATCTAGTCAAGGAGCAAACGTTTACCCAGAAAATAGACAAATTAGGATTTTCTCTAACTGCAACAAAAATGTAAATCAATGATTTTTCTTCAACAAAAATGTCATGTGCATGAATAAGATAAAATGGTCGTCATGATCTAAGATTACTTCATATTTAATATTAACCAAATTAATACTACAGTCGAATTTTTAATCAGACGGAGTAAACTGACAAATCTAAATGTCACTTGTCAAAATAATGTTGCCAACATTCAAGTCGTAGTAATGATCTAGTTCAAATTGTTTTCGTTCAAAAGATTTGTTTGGTTTAGGTATTAAAGATTAAGCATTCACTGCCATAATTTATTGATTATTTTAACTACGACTTTCAGGTATACTTTAGAATATTAATTAATGAAATAGTTCACTGAACTGATATGATTGAATTAACTACATTTTTTACCACATCGATATTTTTATTTGACGGAAAAGTGGCAGCACTCGTAATGCCATTTTACTCCGTCTGATTAAAAATTCGACTTTAGATACCTGATTCCAATATAATTATTCGCTTTTTCGATGTCAATGATTTCTTCTCTATACGTCAGCTTCGGGTACAGATCGTAAGTACCGTCAGGCGCGTACACCTTGCACGTTTCTACTGTGTACGGCTGCGCACAATATTTGGAAAACATCGACACAACTGTATCTAATACTACGATCGCCTGAAAGTCAAAACAACGAATGTCACATTATTATGACTACCCACAGATCACACTAGATACCGCATTACGAGAGTAGTTGTTCCTACAAAAAGTCATTAAAGTTTGAGGAAGGCACGGGTAGCGGGGAGTGCGACCAAGCGGCTCAAGGTTACAAGGCTCAAGGCTTCAAAATTACGCCTACTCGCGCCTAACCTTCAACCAATCAGAGTAATTTCTATAAGTGTATTAGACAGATGCGTGGTGCGCTTCGAGCGTCCTGAATGCAGAATCTAGGGTGTGATCTTTGTGACTAACCCTTTTGGCTTTCGACGGGAGGATTTCCGCCTTCTGAGTTGTAGGTTGTGAGTTCAATCCACCCAGGACAAACATTTGTGTGATGAACATGGATGTTTGTTCTTTGTCTGGGTGTTTCTATGTATGTATTTACAAAAAAAATGTATTTATGTATTCTACCAGTAATCTGGTTCCCATAGTACAAGCTCGGTCAGTTTGGGGCTAGATAGCGCTGTGTGTGAAAAAACGTCCACCAATTCATTAATATATTTATTATAATTTAAAAAAAAAAGACTTCCCCAGAAGGAGGGTAATGTTTTACAATGTTTTGTTAAATATTCACAAATCAGCCGGTAAATGGCGCCGCAGCGAACTTCCCCTTTGTTTTGGGGGAAACACCCAACCAATAAAAAATTGCCGACGACTAAAAAATTCTATAAAATTGTGGAAGCTGTATACTAAGTTTCGTCAAGATTGGTTGAAAAATAAGACCAGGGCCCGTACCGTGAGGTGCTTATTGCGATGATTATTAGGCTCAGCCGAGAACGCTGCGCGACCATACACCTTATCACGCGGCGTTACGGTTCGCGGTCGTGCAGTGTCATCGGCTGAACCTAACAATCATCGCAATAAGCACCTCACGGTACGGGCCCTGTACGCGAGTACCAACACACGGACTATTTTGCCAGTTAAAACAGACGCTTCGCTCACTCCGTCAATAAGATAAAACGAATGACTTCACAATCTTCACATAACTTACCTTAAAACCTTGTCTAAAATAATAATCAATCTGTAGTGTCTTTCCGCTGCAACAACAAAAGCAGCAGCAACGAATAGACACTACAGAGTGATTATTTTAGACACAGTTTGAAAATGAACTTCCGCAAAAATAAAAATAAAAAACAAAAGTCATTTATTTCGACCATCAATACAGGTCATAGAAAATACGAAAATTACAGAAAATATGAAAATTACAATTATACACATTTTGACAAAGTTACGCCTGAAACAATCAACTATCTTACCTTAGTTAAATCAGTTGCGGTGCACTCAATGAAGACATTTTTAGTGTTCAATGTAATTTTGGAGTGGTCACCGTTGATGATGGGCGGCATGGACAGCACCACTCCATTCCTGTCCTTGATTACCGGATATACCGGGCTGTCTTTTATAATGCCAAGATATTGTTTTAGTTGAGCGTGGCTCTGAAAAATAAAACCAAAAGTAAATGTACATAGAACTAGCTGTTACGCGAGACTTCGCTCGTGTGGACCAACAAAAAAAAAAAAAAAAAAACCTATCTCCGTCTCCGACCCATAAGCTATATCTATGCAAAAATTCAGCTTGATCCGTTCACCCGTTTAGCCGTGATAACGCGACAAACACACAGACAGAGAGACAGATAGAGAGCGTTACATTCGAATTTATAATATTAGTTAGGTTTGAATTTTTTTTCTAGATTAAAAATACAACCTTCAGCCCGTGGCTTCATCATGGTGAATTAACGTAAAAGGGGCTTGTACCGCGCCATCCTTAGCGCGATGTTTGTTAGGTTCAATCGCCGACGCTGCGTAGACATTATCGAGATACGAACGCAAATCGTCGGCGGATGATCCTAACAACCATCACGCTAAGAATGTCACGGTATGGGCTGAGAAACCATAATTTATAATGTAAAAAGAAATTTAATGTAAATCAGGAATGCTTTTGTGGTTGTTATATAAAATAATTCAATAATTAATATTATAAGCGAATATATAATTATAATATTTAATATCCTAACTAATATTATAAATTCGAAAGTAGCTCTGTCTCTGTCATGGTGTTTGTCGCGTTATCTCGGCTAAGCGGCTGATCGGATCGAGCTGAATTTTTGCATAGATATAGCTTAAGGGTAGGAGACTGACACAGGCTACTTTTTTTTGTATGTCCACCCACGCGAACGAAATCGCGGGTAATGCACTTTTCCGGGGGGCTACAACATGGGATTCTTCAAAAGAGATACTAAAACGAATAATCTTAAAGCTCGGCGATGTACAGACGTTCTTAAGCGAAGGTAACTAACCGAATATTGAAACGCTTGTTAACTTTGACGACAGATTAAGTCTATTGCTGCCTTTGTCATTTGCTTAGTAACGCTCGTTTCAGTATTCGGGGGTAAGCAGTTAAGTGGTGGCAAACAAGCCCGGCTGCTTGCTTTCCTACGGTGTGAAATAATAACTTACAGAAAACAGTTCCATGAGTTGAGGCGCCGTCATCTCCTGCTGTTGGTTGAGCGCCTTGAACCGGATCTGGTCGGGCGGCAGCGCGTCGTACACGAACGGGCCGCTGATCGTGTCCAGGTCGTGGGTACCGATCGCTACTAGCGTCCTCTTGCGGGCGATGTTTTGGTGCAGTTTGTCCTGGAAATACCGAGAGGCTGTGTAAAAAAATGGTCTTGAAAAAACTAAAAAACTTGGTCGTCCAGGTGCGAGATGGGTCGACGATATCGTCACCATCGCGGGTCGAACCTGGACTAGATTGGCACAGGACCGCGGCAGATGGCATAGCAAGAGAGAGGCTTATACCCAGCAGCGGGATAAGGAAGGCTGTGGATGAATTATGGAAATCCCCGTTAAATTTGTTGTGCTTTAATTTGTCAGGAAATCCGCCCTCCTAATTATTATTATAAATGTGAATGTAACTCTGTCTCTCAGACTGGGTGTTTTTCGCGTTATCATGGCTGAACGGATCGAGCTGAATTTTTGCACAAATATAAATTAACGACGGGCATATTTTTTTTACTACTTTTTGTACGGCTACTTTTTTTTTTATTAGTCCACGGGAACGAAGTCGCGTTTAACAGCTAATAATAACATATTCTGTTAATTTTTTTATGCAGTTACTATTATTAAAAGATAGCCTAAGATAGCCAAATTAGCGTTTCAGGGGTAAGTAGTCTGTTATCACCACGTGAGTCTTAACAAAATCTTTTGTTTTTGGTGTCAATGGCTTGGATAAACTATAATCTACGCCGATAAGTTTTGTTTTTCCAAAAGATGATTATGATAGAAGCTACTTTTCTTCGTTCTACTTTCGACGCAAAAAATTTGTCACTTGAAGTGCTTGTAACAACGTTGATATTGCGAAATTAAAAAATAATCAAACATACAAGAATAGTTTTCCACGGTGTAGATAACATATAAAAAAAAAACATCGAAGTCAAATACATTTAGTTACATTTAGTTTAGTGTTAATGTTTAGTGTTAGCATTTAGTTTACAATAACATTTTAACATTTTACATTAATAACGCTTTTTGTATGGACAAGACGGCGGTATTCTTAACTTGTTAAGGGCCTACTCTTTGTTGTAATGTCTGTAAGTGCAAATAATCATGACACGGTACGAAAAATACTTTTGTCGATGTTTACCTGTAGATCTATGAAGCTGTCATAAGATTCCTTGGTAAATGTGACACCCTTGAGAACGGCGGCAACAGCATATGGCCTTATTTGAGCAGTCGCCGGCGTCAAATGTAGTGCGTGGCAGTCTTCATACTTCGTGAGCTTGAACTGCGGTGGATCTTTTCTGCAATAGTTATTAACATTTATAATACATGTTAAAGCTTGCTATTACAAAGTAGTTAAATGTTTCTACAAAATTACTTGTCAAGAGCACGTTGAGCCATACTTAGATTCAGATTCAGATTTTATTGGTAAGAACATTTTACAAGTCAGGTTAATAAAAGGAAGAAAATAAAAATATACTTAATTACTTAGGTATACACTGTTTGTTACCTACATGAATTTGTAATCAGTAAATTCTTTTACTGTGTAATAAGCTTTGCTTTGCAGCAGTATTTTCAATTTTGTTTTAAAAATATTGTCGGAAGCTGCATTTCTGATGCTCTTTGGTAGGTGGTTGTACAGGTGCGTACCTCCCACGTATACAGACTTACTAGATTTCGCGAGTGTGTGAGCTTACTACCCCTACTAAGACATAGACGCGAAGGTTGTTTGTAGTGCTTATATAAAGAAGTTATTATTACATGTTGCCCGAAATAATTTTAAAATAAATTTCTATCGACTTGAAAGATGGTATAAGCTTCAGCTTATTATAAGCTTCTGAGATGCATAGTTTAGAAATGGCGGGTCGGACGGACGGACACATTGTGAGCTACTTTGTCGGCCCAAATTTTGCCCGATATGCGGTGATCTGCATTACAAGCAGGAAAAATTTGGTGTTGGAGACCATACATTTATTTTAAAAGAGCTATTCAATGACACAAGTGGGGGTCAAGTGTTTTTTTTTATTCCTACATTACATTAGTTCGGAGCCAGTGGATTCAATCAATTTTTTGTGCACCCAAATAAAGTATTTGTATTATAAAATTATGTATTTTTTTATTTTTTCAAAATTGTTCACTCTACAAGACCTACCTTTTCAACGACACTACAATCATGGGGCACTACAACTTTTTTTTGCATTCCCCCTGTACCTATATGGGAGCTACTCTTATTATACAAAATAAATATATTTTTATTTTCTTAAAACTAAATTAAATTTAACATTAAATTTTCATGCATGTACGATTGTAACTTTGGAAGTCATAAGGCTCAAACAGACAGATGGGCTTGATGAACTGAACCCTAAAACGGTAAGCCACCTTTTTTGGTAACTTTTGACCACTATGCCAACCCCTAGAGAGGCTTCGTCCAGCAGTGAACATCTTAGAACTACTACAGACAACAGAGACTAGAGGCATTACCATACTGTTTCCCTTTTTTTTACTGGCAATATTTGGCCACCAATTCACCTGATGATAAGCAGCGAGGGTGGTGTTGCCGAGGATGGAGCATGTTGATTTATTCTATTCACTCTATCGATGCCTAGATTTCTTTGAAATACCTATATGTCAGTAGACAGTAGTAGTGACAGTGCTTGGTTTAGAGACATTTTTATCATATTATCATAGCAGCGGATGGCCTATGGCTGACAATGTGATGTGGGTCCAAACATAAAAGAGAGCTTACATTGTTATAAGCAATCGCTAATATCTTGATTTATCTATATTCTCTTTTACCCACATTCTGCTTTGATTTGGAATCAGGGGCGTAGCTACTGCCGTATCAGCTAATGACAAATGACAAAGGGCCTAAGCCTATGCCCCTGGCCTATGGAAGCCCCAAACGTAGGCCTTTTTGTGAAAAATCTTGGATCTCATTTGGGCCTCCTAACAAATTTTGATACAGGGCCCATCTAAGGCAAGCTACTCTACTGTTTGGATTGTTAGTTCAATAGTACTTACTTCCCCAGGAACACTAAAAGGCCTTCAACCAAGCCTTCTAGACACAATAGATCATATCTATTGGCCGGAATGTCTATTCTGTAGAGTATATCCTCTGATACTCCAGTGGCAGCTTGATCACCTTGCTCTTTGATAAGCATTTGTTTCTCTGTAGTCTGCAATATAGTAGTGAGTGACATTTTACAAAGCATTACATTTATCCATTATTTTATACATTTTTGCTGTGGTCCTTATTTATCTAACTTCTTGAATAAGTGAAAATTTATATTAATAAGTTATATGCAAATTTTAAACACGTTTCAGGACAAGTAAATAGCTTCAGGCGTGTTTGGTTAAAATAACTGTTACAAACGCCAAATACTATCACATACAGCATTCGTTTCGGAAATGTGTGAGCATAAGTTGCATTTTTAACTGCTTTCAATCGCTGTGCGAATGGCTTTCTGACTTATCTTGCGGATGTGGGTCAATACGAATTTACTGATATTTAGAATTTGATTGAAGTTTTAATTAAGCAACAAGTTCAATATTCAACTCAACAGGAACTGCAGACCTTGATGTTTTTGTTCACCGGACTCACGGGTGATTTTAGCATTTGTTTTGGTAATGAACAACTAGTGACAAAACTCATAAACCGAACACTTTAGATCAACGCTAATTTTTTAAATTCTAACTGCATGCAAAATGCACTTAAAATTACCCAGCGAATCTGCCCTTTCGGACAGGTTTTGTGTACTAAAAAATCTTTTTATGTTAATTTTAACAGTGATGGAAGAAGGGATTTGTTTTGTTTCTTAAATGATTTTTAGTTATCAATCTAAGTGTAATACAGACAGATGAATTTTCCACTACAGAAATATTTTATTTAAAGTTTTCACGTCCAAACCAGCAAATAGATGTGCTGTGCGGCACAGATTTCATTATCTTTATATTATCTTATATATATTAGATATATTATATTTAATAAAATGTCATTTGTTTATAGCCTAACCTCTAATTTTATTATTGTCTCCTTGAAAATTTTTATATGTTGATTTTACTTACCACTTCATCAAGTTCTAGGCCGAATTCGAAACACAGATCCTGGAACTCATCGTCCGCTGGAAAAAAAAGCATGGCCAAGCTTTAAACAATTTAATCCGTATCAAAGTATAGTCAATATAACATTACAAGTAAAAATTTACTTACTGTATGATTTCCCAAGAGCCGCAAAAAGCGAATCTCGCTTAACAGATATCGTAGGCATTGCTTTTATATATATCTCAATCAATAGTTAAACAGATTAGATAGAAAAAGTAGTTGTGTTTTAGTGTGTTGTGTTTTTACAGAAATGCAGAATTTCCTTTTCTTCCAGCTGTCGGAATCCAACGAGGGGAAGGGGAAAGGGGAAAGATAAGTGCTGCCAGGGTTGTTAGCAATGACTCCTCAGAGAATCCAGAGAATGACCTCTTGCTTAGGTCCAACCTTAAGGGTGTCTACACGTGGCCTGACCTGACATCGTGTGAAAGGGACAAGTAGATCTGAATTTCACGGGAGCAAAAGAAACAAACTGTTAAGGTTACAGCTTCTCCCTTTCGCTCCCCCAGAAACTTATATATAGCCATCTCTTTCAAACGATGTCAGGTCAGGCCATGTAGCGAGGCCATTCGATATATAAGGTCATTTGGTCTTGAGATCCTCTTGACCGATTTTGCTCATATTCAAAATTCTTGTTAATAATTGCGTACCGAATGTTTATACCAAATATTATCAAAATCGGCCGGCCAGAAGAAAAAACTATAAAATTGTAAAAAGTTTGTACTCGCAAGATGTACTTTTCGCAGAACTGCTATGAGATAACTGGAGATGACGGCGTGTTCCAGCACTAATCCTGGAGCTCCATTTTTTAATTACTCGTATGATAATTCACACGAAAATATTATCGATTTATCGATATGAAAGATTTGCGATTGATAGAAGTAAATACAAATGGTCCAAATCACTTGTTGCGCTAGCGAGTGATATAATTATTTCAAAATGTGACTTTTGTTTGGGATTTATTTCGAAAGTCAGTCATTTCGCGCGATAATTTTGTGCGAATATCATACGAGCGATTCAAAAATTGAATCGTGTCCATTTACAAAGTAATGAAAATTTTGCTAAGACTTAATTTAAACCAAAGACATAATGTAAGGAGAATTCTGTGATTTAAACATTGTGTTATACTTTTGCTGTTTTATTTAGACATTTAAATTTTTAATCACGGGAACATGGCGCATGAAACACGTACATGGAGCGTGTGCCGAAATATCAAGAAGTAAACAATAATAAAAATCGTGCTAAATATCCGTGAGTAAAAAAATAATAATTTGTAGTCACAAGGCAGTCGCAGATGAAGACAAATAACCTTTGACAATCAATAGAACTAGGCCGAAATATCATAATGCTTCTTTCCCAACTAGACCTCTCTGAAGAAAGAAGAAAGTCTGTACAAAATATTCTGTAGTGGCAGAACTGTTTCGCAGAGTCCACCTGGGCAAGTACTTTGATTATAATGAGGCATTTAAAAAAAAAAAAGAAATCCTGGTAAGTACACAATAGATGGCGTTAGATGTACCTTGAGGTTTTTCTGTCACTATCAAGACATAAAAGACAAAAAAATGTACGTGTGCCTTTTTTTTATCGAGTTTTTTGGCTCCACATGTGTATTTAGACAATTTCAAGTAATGTAACTATGTATTTGACTTCATTTGAAATATTACAAAAGTTGACACTGGCTAAATACACAAAGTGTGGAGCCAAAATTTACGATTTAAAAAATAAACATAAAACATTTCGACAGAAATGACAATGACAGTTAAAACGATAGGACTATACGCCATCTAGTAAATACTTACTAGATAGCGTAATAGTCCTATCTTAAAATCCTAAAATACTTTAGAACTTTTTTTTTTTTGGAAAACGCCTCATTATATAGCATTGTAGGTAGCCTGACACTTAACACAGGTGAGCGAAATGCTTGACTGGTCAGACAGTACCAAAAACGAAATATATAACCGGCGATATTGTAAAAAATGTCTTAATTGGCAATTTTGGTTTTTTAATGTGACACTGACAGTGAGAATTATACTTTTTTTTCCTCTTATATTTTGGCTCCACACATAGTGTATTTAGCTATTGTCAAGTCAAGATTTGGAAAATAATACAATGACACGAAATGACTTCTTCGCGTTCCCGCCAAACTCAACAGAGTCAACAAGGAATCAATTCTAGCCAATCTATAACATGAGGTCAAAAAAAAAAACATTTTATCTTGGCTATGGGCTCTAGATCTGTGGGCTCTAGGGTGTTTTTTTTTTGTATGTCATTGGTAGTACTGCCAGAATATGCATTACATTGCTATTTAGGGTACTGTTTAATTGCTTTATGGATACAGCACAAGTTGATTAGCATCAACAACATACGAGTATAAATGACGATCGTGCCTTATTCAAGTAAATACTAATTTGCGTTGTTTTGTTGAGCTGGGTAAATAATGATAAATTATTTTATCTCGATTCGTTAAACGCCCATAACATATTACCAAATTGTTTGCATTTTTAAAACAATTACAAAGGTCGACTTTTTATAGCCCATCTGTATCGATTCAGTCCCAGGGAGGAGGTGGGATAAAACTATATAACAGAACTACAGGTACATGTTCAGTTAGGTCGTCTGACGACGCTCGATGACTTTTGCAGCAAACTCGTAATGTCATGGAGCGTCGTCGGACGACCTTACCGAACACAACCCAGAAGTGAATAGTTATGTACGAGCGCAGTAAATATATTTTTTTAAAGTGCGCGATTGCAGCGAGTGTTGTACATTTTGAAATATTTGACCGAGCGAAGCGAAGATCTCAGAGTTTACTGGGACAAATCGGCTTTTGTATGTATGTTTGTATATATATTTGTCCGATGATAACTTGCGAACCGTTGATCAGATCTTCATGAAATTTTGTAGGCAAGTAGTTCATTTCAATAAAAAATTTAATTTCGAACATGAGCTGAATCGGTTCAGGGGTTGTGAAGATATAGGGATCGCGAGGTCTCAGTTCGCCACGAACAACTAGTGTATTACAGGTTGACAGGTCGTATAAAAAGATCGGCACATGTATTTGTTTGTGCCTTATTTGTAATTTAGTTATTTTGTACATTTATTATTTGTAAAGTAAACAGATGGCACGCTAAAAACAAAACTGCAAAAGCGCCCTTTCTCACGCAGTGTGAGTCACCCGCACTCTCTTATTGAACATACTATGGCAAACGTAAAGATTTTGAAATAAATATTTTTTTTAACAGTTTGTTCCCGTAAATTCTGAGATCTTCGCTTCGCTCAGTAAATTACCTAAATCCTCGAAGAATCTCTTGATGAACAAGTAAATTAAGATGCAGCGGGCTTATCTCGTAACTCTGAAAGCGATAGAGATAGTGCGCGAGCGGGACCGCGCATAGTGCGACTAAGTTGGTACAAGCGGGATGGCATGCCCTCGCAATCAGAATCACGAACGTTTCAAAGTTAGAGGATAAGCCCGGAGTTCAAGAACCGAGAAAAAATTCAATTAAACCAAAAGCAAGAATGTTTAGTCATAGAATAGAAAAGTTCTGTATTTCTGGCAACATTGTCGGTCACGTGATTTCAGTCTGGTTTTGCAAACGGTGAGTGGAGTGCCTTGTCATCAATCTATTGAGTTTTTGGATGATTTTCTTTGGAATTTTTATTCAAAGTGAGTAATTTATGAACAAAGTAGTTTTAACTGCATGTCTTTACATTATTGTAGTGCCTGTTTGTGATTGTGAAACGTGTATTGGTATGACGAAATCATACCTTGTTCCGTGAATAGTGATATGACGCCATTTTCTTCGTGAATGCCAATTACTAAATTGTTTCAATATTTTCTTTGTTCCTCGAATACTGAGACTATTTCCCTGTGTATAAAATAGTTCAGGAATTGGTATACCCGGACTATCTAGCTGAGCTTCAGTTTCTGACTTATCAAGAACAGAGTTCGATGATATTGGTAGGTACGCATTTTGTGCACTTTACCACCATGGAGGCGTTTCATCGAAGTTTCTTTGTATTTATCACTATCTCTAATCCTCGTCTTAGTATAACTTTGTGTTAACTAGCTTAAAACCATATTGCACATAAGAAAAACTCGACACATATTACCTTCATGTATTTAATGGTATATAGGTCTACTTATCTCATAGTTTATCTTCTATACCATGTAAAAAAAACATCAATGTGGCGTATTTTCGCTGCTAACAAAACATTCCACGCTAATACCTCAATATCAGGATGTGGAGGTTCTAGAAACACTTAGCAAAAACACTTATCTGAAGATAGTAAATACTGATTACTTTTAAATTGTGAAGTTAGTTGATGACTGATATTGTAGATTATACTTGATGAGGAAAGGAAGTGTAAAATCTAATGGCTGGTAAAACTCTTCGAGTTATCTAGTACTTTCATTTTCTTTTGCACAATAACTATATTTATTTACTTATCTATTTTTAATCCAATTTCCTTGTTGTAATGTAAAGAAATGTAATTTTTAAAACATAGCTGAAGCAGTACACAATATTTAAGGTATTTTCTAGGTGTGACACAGTTCTGATCTGAATTGAGGTGCCTACCTAACCCACTTTATTTGTTAGGTCCATTCAGATACCTAGCGAAGGCGCTGATAACTCCACTGGCTTGTTATCAGTTGCGGTTAATGGCAAGATAAATAGTTGAGAATAGATAGCACTAACAATATACCACAATGATATCAACTACGAGAAGAAAGAAGCCAGAATTAATAGTTTGAAAGTAAGTTTGAAATTATATGACACATAAATAAATAGGTATGTCTCATTATATCTAGAAATGTAGAACACAGGTCCAAGCTTTGTTTTTTTAGTTTAATGCTTTAATACTAACAATTAACCTCTATTCATTCTCATTTTTATTATTTTTAATTCTAAATGGTGGACAAGCAAAATGAGACCCTTGTGTGGAAATATGACCATTACATGGGGTGACTTTTTTAACAGAAATGTAGAATTTGGTGTTTGAAAGGTAAATGGAGTAGAAGGCAAAATGGAAGGTAAATGGAGGTATTGTTATTTTGCAGATTTGTAAAGGGCCTTAAATATTTTAGTTTGAAGCCTGGTATACATACCTACTGTCCTACATCTTTTTCTTAAAAATAGCGGCCACTCATAAAACCTACATGAATCGTTAGCTGACACTAATACTAATTTATATGATACGAAATTGCCTCCAGCGTCACGTTTCCAAGATATAAGCTTTCAAGTTACACTGGTGGCGCCGCCCGGTACGTTGACTACGAACTAAATTGATGGTATCATAATAATATTATCAATGCGAAAATATGTAACCCTGGAATACTGAAACACTTGCTAACTTTGACAACAGATTAATTCTAATGCCGCCTTTGTCTGGCACTAAGCAAATGACAAAGGCAGCAATAGATTTAATCTGTCGCCAAAGTAAACAAACGTTTCAGTATTCGGGGGTAAGTGTGTTTGTTCTCGTTCAACTCTGTAACGGCTCAATGGATTTGAATGAAATTTGGTATGGAGCTTTTACCCTGGATTATTTTTATCCCAGAAAAATATTCGATCTTTGTAGAATAGCGGGTGAAACCGCGGGGCGCAGTTAGCTTAGGTTTTATGAGTGGCCGCTATTTTGAAAAAAATAAACAAGCCTGCGGACAGTAAGGTATGCGAAAATCTTCAAAGCCCTTTAAATTCATTTTTGAAAAAAAGCCAGACAGTCAAATTTATTTGTGTTTTATACATAAATGGCGATATATGTATGGTTCATATAGACTCCAAATGGCTGGACTGATTGTTGAAATTTTCAGAGAATCTTCAGCAAAAGCAAACTATTATTTTTCTTTATTTTTTTTGTCCAGCAGGTGATCCTGTGAAATTTGACATGTACACCTCATACAACATGATTTCGAAAACTAAAAATGCCATGCATATATGCCATAATTTTCTATTCCATTTACCTATCATAGCCTAAATTATCTGTTTCGGGAACAAAAGTCACCTGGTAGAAAATAGAACTAAAACCTTTTCCTAACATGATAAGATTGAGCTATTATTTCAATGACAGCGATACTAAATGTTCACATACACTCCGTACTCAACCTTAACACGGATTTATTTATGGAAAACAACTAACACATGTCAATTTTTTTATCATTTTAATTGGTCGGTGCTGTCTTTAATTACAAAAAAAAAATACAGTATGTCCAAATATCAGTGACCAAGCCGAAAACACTTATCATTCTGAATAATTATATGTCTTGTCGGCTTGGACACTGACTTCTGGATGCACATTATAATACAGAAACTTCTTGGTTTTACAGAAACTGTCCTTTTCCCTATGCTTATTGCTTTATAGACGTAGAATCTGTCTAAACCCATTACAATCGTAAGTCATTACACCTCAAGAGTGTCATCTGTCATGCATGCATCACTGCCAAAATTTGGCCTCATTTCGTAGTGATATAACTCCCATGACCAATGAAAGAGAACTTCATGTATTGTTACTAACAGGTGGTGTAACCATTCATTGTGATGCCGGTGGATGCTGCTCCATACCGCACAGAGGTGTCGCCTGCTTGTGAGCTGACAGGCCTGCGCACTTGGAAAGACATTTGTTTGGTCCGGAACTCTCTGTTCCAACACCAGGTATGTATTCATAATGTGAAACTGCCTGTAGCATAGATAAGCTTCTATGCCTATTTAGATTCAGAATTCTAGGTAACATTTTCAAAAGCTAATGTTGCTTCATTTTTAATCATTTGAACCTGATTAAAATAAATTTCGACTTGGAAATAGGTAATAATGCTTGTTTGATATAATTCATCCGATGTTATGATGGTCACAAATTCCTTGTCCAGACATATAAATGGGGGCTTTGTTTGAGTAGTCAAAAGTAGAATCCAAAAGCCTAATTTTGAAGTCACAATAATTTATTTTGAAGCTGTATGCATATGTCAGTCGGTCAGGTAGCTTTGGGCTGTAAAACCCTCGTAATTAACTTCATACTTTGGAACTGTTCCTGTTGATTTATATTGCCCTGGCTTTGTTACTAAAAACATATAAACGTCGTAGATACTGCTTCTAGATTTAAACTAAAACTTCTCACAGCTATTTAACTTTAGATTTACTTACAAAAAATTGCTTATTAAGTAGTAGTTTTGTGAATTTTTATGAATATTCAGTTTTGGCCTTCATCTGGTCGTCACACGTTTTATCACAGACGTTGAATGTATTGGCGCGCCTCTAGCACACTACAATGTACATGTTGAATGTGTGTCTAAGGTCGAACGCCAACTCATTACTGATTCTGATAACTGATTTTTACGTCCACGTCTGTAATTTCGTCGAAAATTTCGGAAGCGCTTGGCATGCTGAAACAAAGTCCATTGTTGTTAAAGTGTAATTTCGTGACCAACAAAAACTGTTTAAATGGACAGGAATTATAGCAGCTACAATACGTATTTACCGTGTAGCCATCGAAACTGCGTGCCAAATAAACTGGCTGAAGCTCTGAAGTGTAGGGCACGTGACGTTTTGCGCCGCCGCCGCGCTGTTACTCCTGCCACGTGCTCGTATTTCATTGACCTTTATTGCTCAATTTTCTTCCTCTGGATTTTTGTCTCTTTGTCTCTTTGTTTCCTCTCTTGCGCCCTATGGAAACAATGAAATGTTAAATTAGTCATAGACGATTTCAGTTGGCCTCGCAAAAAACGTTATACACACATACTCGGTCTAAGCATTCGCAAGGCAATATAATTTTGCCCTCAATACAGTATAATAATACATCCGACTTAGAGCCAAGCATGTAAAGTTTGGTCCACGTTCGTACCGTTTTCCCCGAAAAACTTTAACTAGGTATTACTTGCTTCTCCATGTTGTCAGAATTATGGTGCGAGGCCGGAGACAAACTCATGTTTATGTTCTGAGCACAGTTCACAATAGATACCGCATTACGAGATTCGTTGTTCCTACAAATTGCAACCAAAGTTTGAGGAAGGCGCGGGTCGCGGGGAATGCCACCAAGCGTTCTCATTGGCTATCTCAAGGTTACGCCTACTCGCGCCTGACAATCAACCAATAGGAGTAATTTCTTATAAGTGTATTTATACTGATGCGTGGTGCGCTTCAAGCGTTCTGAATGCAGAATCTAGGGTGTTATCTGTGGTTCTGGGTTAGCACGAACGACCTTATTTATGCAGTTTAACTGTTCACTCCTCCTTCGAATCGTAGCCTTGTCCACGTTTACCTTTACTACTTCCTAAGAAAAATTATTAAACTTCACGGTTTTACAATGTTTTTGTTATTAAATTTTGCTATGATTCGTAACAAAGACGTGAGTTGCAAAAAATATTTCCTTTATAAATACAAGCTTTAGGAGTATGACTCGACTCGAAAATGTTCATAGTATAGTCGACGAGCAAATATCTCGGAAATATACTGTTAGTACTGAATCAATTCGTGTAGAATTGATAATTGAAAGAGTAGAATGTAGGTTGTGCTATTGTGCAAATCAAAGAATTAGCCCTAATACGTGGGTTCAGACGTTGATGGTGCAAATTGGATTCAACCTTCAGGTGTCCAATCAATATTGTGTCGAGTGTAGATTTTTGTCTGGCCATTTTAGATCAAGAATCAAGTTTTGGGTTGTAGAAATTAATTTATGCGCTGATAATGGCTTCTCTGATAAGTTTCGTGAATTTACTGTATCGCGGGCGTGATGAGCGCGCTCGTCTCAGTGCGGAGGTCACCGCCCTGGCCCAGGACTAATTCGGGGAGATCGACGACTCGGCTTGTCGCGGCTTTGTCTGCGGACTGCGAGCGCAGCTCTCCTCGCTTTCCTCGCATCGCACTTCGCATGGCTTTGTTTACACGATTCTAACCACGAACTCTTCGTCATTATCATAAAGCTTCAAATGACGACGCGCAAATTCGCAAAACTGCGCACCTCTTGTTGATAAATACGTATTCGTTTATTGCGTTAGTAGGTATCATTTGAAAGTTATTTTTATCAAAATGAACACTAATAATGAGTAACAAGAAACAACGAGTGTTTTTGAATGTAGCCTACGCGTCTGTTGGCAGGTTGAGCGGCCATCGACATTCTAATATTGATTTTGGTGTTTTCACTTTCGTCTCGAAAGTGCACTGCACCTTCGTTAAGGTATTGATAATGGCCTCTACTCTGAAAACCTGTGTCGGTTTCTGATGTTACTTACTCTATAACACATGAATCAATTTTGTTTAGTGAAGGCTTTGAATCGCCAAAATATATTTTATCACTAACTGTCGATAACAGCGTTAACAACGGAATGTCCACTCAAAAATGACAGATCTTTTCCGCATGTATTTACTGGGTTTGAACATATGGATCGTTTATCGCCATCGTTACAAAAAAAATTGCGCTGTATTAGGTTTGACGTAGGATAGAATGCAATTATTGTGGTTTCTTGATGTATTATAAAATATAATATAATATCTTAGATACTTATTTGTGTCACAGCGCAGTCATCGTTTCTCGGCATTATTATTATGAGTCAGATCCGGTTGCTTAAAGTATTTAGTGGAACTACCCAAAAAATATTTCGTCATATCTTTGGATTCTCTTGGTCCAAATTGGTCTGGTTTATGTCATATTATCGTCCTTTTGGTCTGGTTTAAAAAGGTAAAAATAATAGTTGATGTTTTAAAATAAAATTACCATGAAGACCAGCGTCGGCTTTCTAGTTGAATCGAAACTGTTATTTGTTACGCGTTTCGACATAGCGGGCTAGAGCAGCGAAGCATAGGAGTGATGTGATTAAAAATGTTTGTGTTGTGCGTTGTGGAGGTGACTGGTCAGGCCGGATCGGATCGTCCGCGCGTCGCCGTCGCCGTCAGACATGTGTGTTTATCAGCTCACATGTTGGCGTTGGCTTGTTTGTGTTGGTGGGTGCGTGCGCGTGTAGCATGGATGATGACGCGAATAGTTGCAAGCGGGCGCGACGCCGCCAACCGCTCCGCTCGCCAACAGAGTGGTTCACACCGACTCAGTTCTCGTCTGCCCGCCACTCGCGTCGGAGCTCGTGCCACCGAGGCCGATAAGTTAAAGACGCGATTACAGTACAGTTCCGTTCATCAGATGCGACTAATACACCTTATCTAGTCAGATAATAGTGTCAATTAGTGATCGTGTCTCTAGCAACCTGGAAAGTGTCTGTGATTGAGGTTATTGTAATTAAAGTGCTTTCGAGCGTGGTTTCTACGTGGCCATGGGCTCAAGTTTCCATATGAAGGTAATGTTGTTTAGTGCGTGGTGTTGTGTGAGATGTGCTCGAAAGGAGTCAGTGCGCCGGCTAGCCGAGGCTGTTTGAAGGCCGCCGCTCTGACCTTGGTGTCAGAAGGTCAACGGCCGCACGTGTTTAGTCCGCAAGAGCTTTCATGCAATTTGTAGTCACCTGACGTGAACCTTAGGTACTTTGATGACAAACATAAAATCCGATCAGGTTAATCGGCCCTAAAGTCCGTTTGTAGCTCCAAGTAAAATAAAACTGTTTCTTTCAAGCATAACAAAATTTGGCGCGTAGGTACCTATTCGTTGTTTCGTAAAAAAACATGTTTTCGCTCTTGATCATTTTCGAGTTCCCACACGATTTCTGATGGAAACATTCTAATAATCTTATCGTCTGTACCGTATTAAATGTTATCGCTCAGGACAAACGTGAGTCATAAAAATGTATATGTATGTAAAATTATATACTTGAATAATAGTCCTCATTATTCCATCGATATTTTGACTGCGGCTCGACTAGACTCATTTTGTACCAATTAATTAACGACTCGTCGTAATTAGATAATGATAACGTCATTAAAATTATACACACTCTTTTATCTTTTAGAATTACTTTATGTAGCTTCCCCTTAGAATATTCTAAGAGCTTCCTTGTCTTTTTACACTTAATCAGATTTTAGATTATTTAAAGTTTGTCGAGATTTAGCATCAATTTCTGGATAATCAAGTTATATTTTCTTCTCGGCAAAAGTCACGTCTGTTGACAGCTACGTGGTTCGTGATAATTTCCTCATAACGTACTTACTACCTAGTATGATTTTCGTGATGCTCATTAAAACACATTCTCACGACATTCCAATCGCTAGGACCACGTTTGGTGCATATTTTTGAAAAAAAACTGTCGTTTCTTATTATTTATCATTTTTACTTTGTCACTTAGTGCGCATTAAATCTTTGATTTGATTGTCTGCTAGCGTATCTAGCAAACAAACAACGTTTCACTGGCTCTTTTGATAGGTACTGTCCAAATTCTACCTGTTGATACAATCTGGTGTATCTTTAGTGAAATGGTTTTGAAGGTTCTCGTACAAACATAAATCTATTGGCGAAGCTAGTAGTGAGCCGAGCATTGTGTTCAAACAATGAGTGAGCACGTCCATTGTGGCCGGGCGGAGCGACAAGGATGGATATATTGGCTCATGTTTTGCGGAGATACGAGAGTACAGTGTCACCGCATAGCACAGCTGCGCTGCGTGAGCGCGATCAGCTGACGCTGCGTTGAGCGGCCATCTTGCCGTGCGTGTTGCTCGATTGTTGCCGCGTCATTGTGTAGACGTTGACGATGACGCAAATTCTTCCTTCAAATCCTGATGTCATTGTCCTACCGTAGCTGTCGAGTTGCTTCCTGCCGGTCTAACTTGCTCTGAGTTAATACTTGATGTGCTCGTTTCCTGATTGCAAAACCATGCGGAAGGTTAACCGGAAGACCCTGGCTAGGCTATTTTTGGTAAGTGACGTTGCCGCCAACATAGACACAAGCACTTGTCGGTCTGCGGATGGGTGGATAGATGCTTCTTGATTGCCATTCTTATTATTATGATAAAAACTTTGCCAGGAAAGAATCGACCTCGATAGGCGTCGTTTTCATTGCGCTCGCGGGTCTAGTTTCCGCAGTCTTTTGTTTGTGTTATAATCTTTACATTATATAGATTATACTGACGACATTATGAAAATCCCGGGCAACCGGTGGATGCAAATAGCAGATTGTCGTTCAATGTGGCGGTCTACAGGTTTGTTCAGCAGTGGACGTCTTCCGGCTGATGATGATGATATTATCTCCTATAGCACATATTTTGACGAGTCAGGTGTCGTTGGATTCCCTTTTAAGTCCGGAGGGTTATAGGCTATTGTTTGCCAGTCGATTTTTTTATTTAAAAAAATACTTGTTACTTGTTTATGTTTTTAAAACAAAACGAATTCCACAGAATGCTATTTATTTTTGTTTAAAATTTAAATAAAACTAGTAGTTCTGCGAACAATAGACCCTCGCTCGCTCAAATTTTTTTCCACAACCTGAATTCTACAATTTCATAGTAATTTTTTGGCGTCAGCGATTTTGGATTGGTGGGGTAGGTATTTCCCCCAATCAAAAATTGGTAATTCATAAATATTTATATATTAGAGTCTCAATCGTCAATGGATTAAATGTAATTTTTTTCTCTGTTATGGTTTAGCTCCACACATAGTGTATTTAGCCAGTGTCAAGTTTTGTAACTAAAAAATAAATATATAACAATACAACAAGTTTCAGTCTAACCCCCGAATACTGAAACGGTTGTTAACTTTGACGACAGATTAAGTCTGTTGCTGTCTTTGTCATTTGCTTAGTGCCAGACAAAGGCAGCATTAGAATTAATCTGTTGTCAAAGTTAACAAGCGTTTCAGTATTCGGGGGTAAGTCAAGTAAAGTAATTCACAGTCAAGTCCAAGTCATGCCCCAGTAAATTGTTTGAGACTTTACTAGAGGATTTTTGTGAAACAACAAGAAACGTCACGTTTCACGACATTAAAAATGCCCCTTTTTTAAATAATGGTGTATATAATAAAACTCTTATATTCTTGACTCTATATTCCCCGATTTATTTAATTATTATGTAAAATAAGTAGGTACCTATAGAACATCAAATCGAAAAGTTTCAATAAGATCGATAATTACAATATAGTACATTCGATGATCGATTATTTTTTAACATCGTTTGATAGTCAATTTTTTCCAATGCTACCCCAACCCTAGCAATGTCAGTCGGCTAGCTGTCACGCGTATCAAGCTATTTTTAACAAATTGTAACACTCCGGCTGTCATAGGGCATATGACGTCACACTATAACATTTATTCGCAAACGGAAAAATACAATTCGGATAAATATGTAGGCAGAGGTAATCGTGTTTGGTATCTGAAGCCGAAGAAATTATATAATGAGTACATTTAAAAAATATGTAGGTATGATGTATGTATAATTTGTGTATCAGAATAATACGTCATGATAAATAATAAACGAAAATATTTAAAAAAAAAAGTGGGTTTGCAATCATAAATGCGGCTTGCGTCGTAAAAGACGTAATAAATCCCACCGATACTTGTCGAGTTTTAGTTTTTCAACCTATCTCTTGTTTGTCCTCGTTTCGTTTAATTGCTGAATACGGTCTCGCTCATTAGATTGTTTGCTTATTTGTGGTGTGTCAAGTATGTCGTGCGATCTAGGTATTAAGAAATTGTAATTATTTGTTAGGTTATTCCAATTGCAATCGGGTATATCCTACTGTTTTCGCTTGTGATTAGGTGCCGCGGTAGCAATGTCTTGGATCAGTACGAAATCACAAGGTAACAACAAAAAAATAAAAACTACGAAACGAAGCTAAGTATTAAATAAGTTTTTGGGGATTATTTTTTTCCAGACAAGGTTTTAAAAAATCCGTTACTGTACGCTGATCAAAATGAGTCCAAACTCCATTTATCTACTGTTAATTACTGAGGAGTTCCGTTTTCCACCTCCCGTATCTATCATCAGATCAGCTCGCTGTCATAATATTGTATTGTCATCGGAACTTGACAGGCATGCCAAATTTCAACTCTATTGAATAAGGGGAACTGGTCTAAAATTGAATTGAACGATTTGTTCATTATATGCACATACATACATTCCAAGTTAAAAGCTTCCAAAAATTAAACTTTCTTTTTACTCCCCAATAAAGGCTTTTTGGGCGGATTCCCTAAGCAGTGCACGACTTTTTTGTTTCGTACCGTTACGGGTACCGTTGATCGAGTGGTCAGACCTGTATTTTTCTCGGCCTGTGCAAAAATCGAGCACTGCATCTAACTATAGAATTGAATGAATGATGGTTTCCATGCGTCCTATACCCAATACCTAACTACAGCCGCAGTGTCGACCTACATAATTATTCGGATCGTGGGAGGTAGCCTCAATTTTAATTTCTTAAGAGTTTGACAGTTATACGTTTTTGTTGACGTTCAATGTTTGTCGTTTCATTTAATCATTTCAAACTGTGTTATCGTAGCTCTTGAACACTGAACTATTTTCAATGTGGTTTTTATTCACACATTTCTGAGAAAGGAAAGTCGTTTCTAATATTGCTCTACATAGCTTTGAATTGATCTATCTTACGGCGTTGTCAGTAATTTCCTATCGGGCTTTGACACGATGGTGACTGGCAGTTTGATTTCGTCAATTAACGAAGAACTTGTCCTCTTGGATGTCTACCTTATTCACTTATGTTATGGAAAATTAATATAAATATTATGTAGGATGTTGCTGTATACACTTCGTACTTTTCACGAGGTACCGTTGCGGGGGTCCATCACACATTACATGTGTGCTATAGGCGGATATTTTCAGTCTTTTCGGGGTGCTCTATTCTCCTTGGTAAAATAGTATTGTCTCGATCAGCCCAATAACTACATTTTGTCAGCCGCAGCCATCGCTCGCATTCGTAACCGTTGTTGGCAAGTCGCAAGCTGTGCCTGACGTCACTCGATTATGACGACAAAACCCCGCGCCTACTCATCGCAATGTGAGTGCGAATTTGTTTAGACTATTAGAAAACAAATCGTAAGCTGGCCTTAGTGTGTGTGGATGCAGGCCGAGGCGGCTCGCGTTCGAGTTGCGAAGCGAACTCTGCAAGTGGGTCAGCGGGGCACCGCGGCCGCACGGGGCGCCCGTCCGCCGCCGCCGCGCCCGTGTCGCGGCCGCACTGTCGCATGTCGGTCGTCGCGACGCACCGGCCCGATGTCATGTTCACCTCGCAAGTCTTCGTGTCGTTCTCTCCTATCGCTCTCATCATTTTATCGTCACTGCGCATTCTTAACATCTTTAGTAGTAAATTGCGATTTGATACGTTAAAAAATGACGAATCTTATTAGTCACCAATTTGTATACTAACACAGGCTCTGTACGATACCGTATTTCGTATATACCTCGGTAGATAGATAAAGTTGGAAACAGCCTAGCAAAGGTAACGTTAATTTGGCAGTGCGAGCCAGGCATCGCCATTATCGTAATGCTATAATTGAACATCACGTTTCCGACTGGTTGAATAGGCTGATAGTCGCCTTGGCATACTTATTTGGTATCAATATTACTCACTTGACTTAAAATGTTTAATAGCAACCGCTGCATATTGTACGATTCATATTCTATATAAGGCTTTAAAAAAACTAGCTTGCCCGCACGGCTTCGCTCGCATAGGCTACAGTAATGTAAAAACCCCATTTTACCTCTTCAAGGGTTCTTCGAAAAGCCCTGAGTCATGCCTTTCTTTATTTGTTACTAGTCGTTACCCGCGACTAGTTTTGCGTGGAAGTAAAAAAGTATCCTATGTCCGTCTTTGTGATATACAGTCACTCCTTATCAAATTTTATCAAGATCCGTCCAGCCGTTTAGCCGCGATAACGCGAAACATCCAGACAGAGAAATAGTTACTTCCTATAGTTCGCTAGATGGCGTAGATCCATTTTTGTGCATTTTTGACGTTTTGTATGGACTGACAGTTGTAATGTAGGGAGTTTTAAATCATGCAAGCGAACTTTTTCCACATGACGAACGTATTCATTTTTATATCTCGAATCTTTATTGGCACTGCTACGACTGCGTCTATATTCCTCTGAATTATAATATTAGTTAGGATGCTTATTATACACACCGTTTAATTTGCGTAGCCTTAGAATAACTACCTTTAGAAGGTAGGTTGCCAAACAACGCCTTCTCAAAAAGCAAACTACAAATCCGCTATGTGTGCTGTGTTAAGTTGCCTCGTCACGCACACAGACGCAAACAATGTGGTCAGTTAAAATGTTTCCCCTAAAAGTTGGGTAATTGGTTGATTGGTAAAATCTATTCCATAAATTGATTTAAGAATAAGGATATGCCCATACCACATTAAGCGCATATTTTAACGTATCTATATACTTACCAAGAACTAGCGGTATTTATAAAATCTTGTCCTAAAGTCATTTACTGCTGTACCGACGGTGCTGACACGTTGTAATAATAATTACTCAGAAGTTTTTATCTAAGATATAAAAAAACGAAAATCACGACTTCAAAAAAAAAGCAACTGAAAGGAGTTAAAAAGATTTAAGTAATTTTGTCTAACGCAGGAACAAAAGTTACATAGCTACTCTAGTTTTGATTATTGTCCCCGTCTGCGGCAATCAAGTTTCTAAATCTTTTTAAGTCCTTTTTTTCTGTCGGCTAATTGTTTTATAAATATTATTTTGTTTTTTAAAATTTCCAATATTTTATCCTACGTTTCCCAAGATTATGTAACGATTCTAACTATACCACACACATCTAAATTGCTCGAGGCGTTTAGAAGTTACTGTGGAATAAAGAAACTCACCAACATAAAAACTCATTTTTTTTTGTATACATGAGCCCTGAAAACATACTCTATTTTTGCGCAGTAGTGTAGGAAAAAAAAAACAATATACTTATTCACCATTTAAACTGGGACAATTTCGTGGCTTACCTGTGGCATGTCACACCAGAACTCTTAAGCTGCTTTTCTGATTTGTTGTGGCACGATTTCACCGCGCAAATTGTCATTTGAAATATATTTTTGGGGGCTTTTAACACTATTGCCTGACTCAGAGCACTGCTCGCGCGAGTGTACTGTTGTTCTTTATGTAGTTATTCTAAGTGAGTAGCATGAACAAATAAAATATTTCCATACAAAACCGTGCGGTCCATCCATTTCACCCCATCTGAGGTTGACTTTTGCAAAATCCGTTCTTATTGTTCAGCTAGAGTCTAGCCCTAGACCATTTGAGAAATTTTAAGTCCAAATTTCACGTCTCGATCATAAGCGGTTTGGTCTGGTCTGTGCGTTGATTCCTAAAAAAAGCATTCCATCAACCTAGCTGTTACCCGCGACTTCGTTCGCGCGGAGATACAACAAAAAAAACAGTAGCCTATGTCCTCCTCCGACCCTTGAGCTATATCTATGCAAAAATCAGCTTGATCCGTTCATCCGTTCAGCAGTGATAACGCGATAAACACCCAGACAGTGAGACAGAAAAACAGATAGACAGTTACATTCGAATTTATAATATTAGTTAGGACAGATAACATAAATGGGTGACTAGGTTACTTACATAGGTATATGTACATACGACATTCAATAATAATAATATGTACTAGTAACAGTTTCTCCGTAAATGCGGTAGCAAAAGTAGACAGATAAAAGAGCTGAATTTGCACAGCTTGTTGTTAGCGAGCAAGACTGTCCATGACGTGTCGAATTTCTTTGAATGTGATTCGTGATGTGGCGGCGTGTCTTACGGTGTCTTCCTTTTCCTTATTGCCTCCTAAATTGTGAGCGAACTTTGAACATTATTTTACTATACTTAGAACTGGTTAATCGAAGTTTCGACTGAAGAGAAGAATCTTTAAGGTTTTATTTGCATTAATCCCTTATATCGCCAACGAAGCCATTTAAGACTGTCCTCAGTTCGTTCTCCAGGCAATTTTTATGCCCAAGTTCAGTAGCCGCTAGTGTCCCTACGACGCTAGTCCGATAGACTGCCCAGGGCCCCTAGTCTCGACTTTTCGCTATGCACTTTGCGACCGAATTCGGTCGCTATGACGCAAAATTCAACGCTATTTTTGTGTTTTTTCAGATCAATTAGTGTTCGTTGTCGAATTTTTGCATAATAGCGATCGAAGTCGGTCGCTAAGACGCAAAATTCAATGCTTTGTTTGCGTTTTTTCGTTAACTATTCGTGTTCGTTGTCGAATTTTTGCGTCATAGCGACCGAATTCGTCGCAAAGTGCTGTAGCGAAAAGTCGAGACTAGCGCCCCAGATCGAAAATTTTCTCTGATAACTGAAGTCAAAGAAAGAGAAAGTATGTCTCAGCTCATCTCTTTGTGCTCTGTACTTATTTGTGACGCGTTATGATAAAGCATATCGGTGCGGGCAGCACGCGTCAGGGCGCGGGCGGCTACAGGCGAGCCGCGAGACGCAGGCGCATCGCACCCCCTGCGTGCGGCGCGGTCGATGACTCCCCAACTGCGCCCGCGTCCGTGCTAACGACCCGCACCGCTCTCCACTTGCGCCATTTGTACCGAAGATGCGTTTCGTTTCAATTATCCCAACTACAGTTACATTTTGCAAATGGTATAATTTTTTGAGTTTCGCACTGAAATCTAAAAATGGGATCTGGGAAAATGTATTTATGTCCACTCTTTTCGATGATTGTTTTGTGGCTTTACGCCCCACATCCGTGCAATTCGTATGCCATTGTTTTAAGTAATCGCACTACCGCTCGATGGTACAATGTCACCCGTCCATCTTAGCCAGTAAGTACTTACCTACCGAAGTCCATCTATCGCGCGCTCCCACTTGCTTGAATGTTTGCTTGCAAATGATGTAACTGACCTTCATACGAGATATTTAGTGAGTTCTAGGACAGCGCAAACTTGCAAAGATATCTTGCAATATCAATTTGCTTTTTTGTCGCCAAATATTAGCTGTCGGAGTGTTCAGTGGAGAAACGACCTTGGCGCGGGGCGCGGGCCGGCGCGGGTTCTGTTCCACTTAGCTCTATCGCTCTCTCTTGTTACGCAAACCCCGCGTTATGCATATTATGTTCTGCTTCCAGTCCGACGAAATCATATTCTACACCTAATATCACTTTCTAGTGAAATAATAGCGTTCTGCGCACATTCGAGCACGACACCGTCACGGCGCGTACCTGATGTATTATCGCTTTCAGAATGCTTTTGTTATTCAACCGTACAATCGACTCGTTTAATGACTCTCTGTAATCTTCTAACACGATTAATTACAAAAACAATATGCGCAGGTAGTTCCAGCTCCACAAATATGATTGTTGTGTGTACGGATTTATAAGGAAATTTGAATTTTAGTTGATAAAATTCGTTGTTCCAGGGCCCGCTGCGATCCTGACATACAAGGAACAGTTAGCTCGTTGGCAAGGAAAGCCACTTACCGCGGATACAAGCCAGAAGATTAATCACGTCTAAATTATATTGTTACAAGTGCATCGCGCCGCTCACTGGTCGTTGTGGAACATACTGTGTTACGAAAAACAAGTGCAATAACTGTAGTGCAATCGTACTCTACAAGTGTAAACGTCAAGTGATAGACTCTTTGTGGACCTTTGTGGAATCATAGTGCTGAACAATGGAGCGCGAATCGAATCCTATGGAGGCGTTGTGCCGGTCGGGCTGTGGCTTCTACGGCAACCCCTCCACAGACGGCCTCTGCTCAGTTTGTTTTAAGGTACGTACATAATTATACTCTACATTATTTTATCTGAACGATGGTTGCATTCCTTTGTTCCATTGATAGCACCAAAAACTGTAAGTAAACTCGTAAACTCGAAAGTCTTAGGCAAGTATTTTAAGAGCGTCGTTAGTACTTTTAAATAGCGGATGAAAATCTTAGCTAACTATAGGTGTAGTATAGTTAGAGACCGATCAGCAGGCTGCCTCGGGAAGCCGGCGTCGGCGACTGATCGCCGGCGCTGCGCGATGTAGCGTGACTCACTGTATCCAGGTGTGCTGTTTGATCCATCTACCGTCATCGACGTCACGTCACAACGGGGCGCGCGGCGACGCGCGGCCGCCTTCGGCTCCCTGCCACCATTTTTATAGTCATTGAAACAGCCATCAGCTATCTCATTACATTTTAACTTTCATTCGACGGCTGACTCAGCCTTCGTTTCGACACCTTGCCTTTATTTGTGGTTTGAAGGATTGTTGATGTTGAATCATGAAATGTAACTTAGAGCAATTATTTGCGTTCGTCATCAAGAACCAAATTACTTATTTTGATGAGTGTGGAATATAAATCATTTTATTCCAGTAGAATTTGTACTATAATGAATGAGGACAGATGGAATGTCTTTTACAAGATGACAGACGCCTCGAGCGGACGCCTAATCGGGTCGAATTATTGCACAGTGTTGTAGCAAGGTTTTAAGTGGAAAGGATTGAAATGTAAACTTTGTATGCGATACCATACACACCAGAGCATCGCTCACGCTGCTCGACAAGTCCTATTAATTCAAGACCATAACTAGTTGGCGTCCGTGGAGGCAAGCGAGCCTTCCTAGACGTCTCTCTCACACGCGACTCGCCGCCCGACGAGAGCGCAGATTGGTTTAATTTTGTTTCCCATTACTCCGCCTCCCTCGTCTTCCACATAAGTAGTGTAATCCGTGGGACGACGTCGATTTTAGTTTTATAGGAAAAAAAAACATTGAAATCTCAAAAAAGTTATTGTCTTCCAACTCGCACTTTGCACTATTTGGTGTAAACTAGCAAAATAAACTGGGGAAAATCTTATTGATATTAAGTTTGTAATACCCTTAAATAATTGCAATATTTACTTATCCATATTAAGTATAAGTATGTGTACTTAATATATTTATAAAAGAACAAGCCTTTTTCTAGGACGTGAATATTGAACCCAATATTCCTCATATGGTCTAGGTGAACAATAAGAACGGATTTTACAAAATTCCACCTCCAAAAGGGTAAAATAGACCCCCAAATTTTGTATTAAATTAAAAACTTTTTTATATTAATAAAAGGAAACTCTGTCTGTATGCTGAGTAAAAAGAAATAAAGAATCAATGTCTCAAGATTTTTGGTAAATCAACCCATAAAGAGGTTAAGTGCGATGTGTTTCATTGTCAAGACAATTAAAATAAGGTGAACTAGTTAAAGCATAAAAATAACGCATGAAATTGATAATAAGCATCACATGCACTTTGTACTACATTTCTTGTTACAATGCGGCATGCAACTGCATTTTACCAACGTTTTGAAGTAAACTCAAGTTATACCTACATTTGTATGTAGGTATAACTTGAGTCTACGTTTCTTTAAAGGTTAAATTTCCATGGATTCGAAATATTTATCATTTTTTGTTGTTGTTGTAAATACATACATAGAATACATAGAAACACCCAGACAAAGAACAAACATCCATATTCATCACACAAATGTTTGTCCTGGGTGGAAATCGAACCCACAAACTACAGCTAAGAAGGTGGAAACTTCTCCCACTGAGCCACAAGGCTAATCATTACCGAAATATATATCGACTTGTCCATGCCACTGCCAATATAACTTGCAATTTGTTTTTAAGCATCAGAATCGTTTTATTAGTTTTATTGACTGACTTGTGGTTTCGGCTTTCCGAATACGCCATCTCATGGTTGTCGACATCTTGCTTTGTTCTTCAGTCCATCGAATCTGATGTCCACTGTGTTACATCAACCTATCACTGCGTAGGCTGGCTTCGCGGTCTACCTCTCGGTACGAAAAGTCTAAGTAGTGATAGCCGTCATATACTACCGCCCTGCGTAGACCACGGGCCGACCACCTCAAGCGACTGCAAAGAATACATCCAATAATTCGAGGCAATTTTGTCGACACGTCTGCGGGAGGACACATGAGTGCTTTTTTAAACAGTTGCTGAAATGTTTGGTGTTGTGGTTTCAGGAGGCGCTAAAGAAGAAGCAGCAGCCGCCGGCGACGACGCCGGTGTCGACGCCCTTTGTGCCCGCGGCCGCCACACCGCTCGCCGCAGCCGCGCCCACCGTGCCCAGCCTGCCCGCCTCGCCGCAGCCCCACACAGACGTGAGCAATGCTTCTTTTATATACCTGCACCTACTTACACGCACACCATACATCAATTCATCACCTTCATTCACTCATTTATTCAGATTCATTACTTTGCGAAAGTCTATTTTTATACATAAAAATTACATTAAACTGTAATTCTGTAACGATTAAATTAAACATCTCTATCAAAGAACGTCGCTTGATCTATTCATTGTCATATACCACGCACCACGTTTGAATAAAGGTTTTGAACATGGAGGACATTCGGATGATGCTAGACACTTTTTTCCTTTATTTGTGTTTAATTATCTTTTATTGGTGCATGAATGCTAAAAACAGCTTTTAAGAACTCTTCTTGTCCATAGTGAGTTCGGGCAATACATTATTGATTCTGAAAGAAAACGAGCTAGGTACTTTTCTAACCATGTTCATTATCTTTTCCCAACTAAACTGCGTAATTGTAAGACTTACACATGGCCACCAGGCCAATCTGTAAAAATCTGTAGATAAAACTGCACCACCGTTGTCTGAACGAACCTATCTGAGACTGTAAAATCGGACTGTAAGCTAGACTGAATACAATGATAAACATAATTATTTTAATGCAAAATTCTCAATCCGCTGCCCGTTTGTTGACCGTATCTCACAAGGGACGACTTTCGGATACTCTTGCTATTGCAATTATTCCCCTATATTTGCTGATGTTGCCGCAGTTTGGCAATGTTGGCCTTCATTACACCTTGAAAAGATTAACGCTCGTGTAATGTTGATCTTGTGTGAATAAAATACAATGCACATATAGCGTCGTTACGCCGGAATTAAGGATTCGGAGGCCTTCGAGAGACCTCAAAACGATTAGGTTGGCCACACCGCCTTACAGTGATCAACAAATATTTTGAGCAGAAAGCGTCGTAGAGGGGGAAAAGTGGGCGCATGTACACGTACGTCGAAATCTCCCCGCGCAACTTTCGCTCCGCCTAGCAGACCTTAAAACCAACTACTGCGCAGATGACAATACAATATAACTTTAATATACACCAAAAGACAATTAAACTTAAATATAACGTAAATATGACGTCATTGCTCAAGATGTTTGCCGGTCACTGTACCTAGGTAATTGCTTAGTATAATAATATAATGTGGAACATCATGTTGCCACCTTTACGGGAAGACCTGTATGGCCTATGTTGGCGACCCGAAACGATCGTGCCTTTACTGGGCCATAGCCTTTCCTTAATTTTTCATTCATCATCATCATCATCAACCAGAAGACGTGCACTACTGGACAAAGGCTTGCTTGAGAAAACTTAACTTGGCAGGCGGCTTGGGGATCGCAGAACACTCACCGTTTACTAAGCGGGCGTTGCTGCGCGTTCTCACAAAAAAAGTAAAAACGTATTGAATCACTATAGGTTATAATATATATTTAATGGCCTCACAAATAAGGCCTGGTATCCACTAAAAGTGAAACGAGATGAACAGGTGATGTTTAGAAGCTAAATTGACAAAAAAAAAGTTTTCTATTCCATGCATCTCATTAGTTATGTAGATTAGATAATCATAAGTTGAGATTTATGTTTTTTGGTTCTATCGTCTGGTACAGCTAATACTGAAAACACGATTCCTATCATACTTTCTCGATAAAAAAGAAAAACACTGAAAAGTCCTCGATTTACACACATTTTTCTCTAGATCTCCAAATGCCTATTGTGTATTCAAGTTGTTGTTACTCTAATAGTGAGGTAATTTTATTATCTAGGAAATCATTAAACAAAATTTTGATTGATTTCCTGGTTTAGTTGTAATTAGCAATTATTGATTTTTTGAACAGCGCGCGCTAAAGCCATCTCTTTTCATCTACAAGTGCATATCGATTACAATTTTTTATACAGACTATTTCGAGAAAACGCTAGTTCTCGAAATAGCCCCTATAAAAAAATTGTCATCACTCACAAAGGAAACGTATTAATAGGTAAAATATTTAATAGTCTCACGAATAAGCCCCGGTATCCACTACAGCTGGGCCCTTTTTCTCTATCGCGCATACGATAACTTGCCAATAACGCGTGACGTCATAACACGCTCCAAACTTAAACGCGGCTCCTATTCGAGGCACGACGTGAAGAAACGCGCGTTTAAGAAACTTAGAGAATACCGTTTCATGCACTAACACGGAGTGAACTTAACATGGCGCGTAACAAGCTAGTTATGCTAGTTATGGCAATAGAGAATAAGAGCCCTGAAACGAGATCACCTACGCCAGGATGTGACTGTCGTATTATGTCACTTTTGTAAAATTATATTGGTCTGCCGATCTCTATTCGGTCCATTGCTTTTTTCTACACTTTGGTGGATGCTGGCCATAAAAAGCATACAACTTTGCCGGACGTTTGTGAATAAGATCTAATTTGGCACGTAGCAACAAGACGTATTCCTCGTTAATTCTACATCAAACTGTGTTTGACCGTAAAACAATTCTTGTTTACTGGCTTTATAAAGAAGTGAATGCTCTTATGTACTCGCTTGAAGGTAAACTGTTTTCAATATGATTCTGTTGTTTCTAGAACACAACACAACCGTTTAAAAAACAACGTGAATCAACATAGGATAAATACTTTCGCATTATCAACAGTGCGTTTGAACATTTTGAAATTATCGTTTGTATCTAAATACCCTACATAAATAATAATTATGATAAGATTTATTAGACTGTAACAAAAATATTATATTTCCAGTGCATTCTATTTTTACCCGATTGCACAAGAAGGAGGTATATGTTCTTGAGTTGTATGTACGTATGTATGTGTGTTCCTATATTCATTCCTGTAGCCTAAACGGCTTGACCGATTTTGACTAGTGAGGTGTCGTTGGATGCCTCTACGTCCGCAGTGACGTTTTTTTTTCTTTCTCTTTTAATAATATTACTTGTTGCTTTAGTCATGCCTAAATTTGGCGTTTCTGCAAAATAGCGGCAAGAGGACGATTTTTTAATTCAGTTTTACAAATACCTCTGATTGTGAACGGTGGTGTTTTAACAAATACGGAGCCATTCACGTCGCAGGTAATCAGTGAGCTTATATTCTTCAGTATATTGCCATTATCGTGCTAAAGTAGGTAATGTTATTGATAAATTCATACTCTTAACTGAAAATAATACTGACTTATCTTTATTTTAGACATGCCACGTTGCTGTGGATACAGTTTTGATTAGTATCCAAGGCCGTAGCCGCAGTAAAATTGTTTTATTTGATTTTGTGATACTTTGTTTATATCCGATTAATATAATTTTGATTTTGGTAGGTTGTCAGACCACTAAAGTACACATTGAAATAGTGTTCTGTAGACATGTTTGTGGTGTTTATTTCATGTTATTCGTGATGGTACTTGTTTGGTTGAACGCCCTGGAGACCTCTATGCTAATGACCTGACGCAGTGAAATAAAACCGAATTATTAATGAATTAAATAACCTGTCAGCTGACGTAACGTACATAAGTATCTATATAGGACTAACATTAAGTAAACACAGAAAGATGGAGCGTGGCTCACAAGGTTATCTTCACCTTAATTTCTCAAAAGTTGTTGCACTATTACACCTTTATTTTACAAAAAAGTAAAAACTTCGAATCCCTGACACAAAATGTCTTTTAAAATAAGAATATTGTCAAATTGACATTTTGGACTTGTACAATAAACATATACGATAATAATTTTCTCAGAATATTTTGTAGCCTATTCGTTTATATTTAAATGTTTTAAACGTAACTTTGTAGTGAATTTAAAATGTAATATTTGTACGTATCTTTAGCCCCCAAGTCAGTGACTCGCGATGAGGGGCACCTTTACATAGAAAACTGGTAAAGTGTTTACAATTTGTAATTTCTCGTCATATAAATCGTATTTCGTATACGTGTTTGTGCTCTTACTACGAAACGATTAACAAGAAAGTAAGATATATCAGACTATAACAATAAAATCTTAAATTGCAGTCAAAATGTCCAATCTGAAAAATAAACACAAAATCTGAATAATGGAAAATGACCCTAACAAGAAAGAGTCGAAAGGGAAGAGGATTTTAAAAAAAGCACTACGTCGTAACAGCAAGTCTAGCAACAGCGGGCAGGGGTCCGGTCTCGAACAGGCCATCGGCGTATCGCGCTCCAAGAGCTTCGAGATCGCGGGCCGTACGCTAGAAATTAACGACAGTGCGCCGCTGCCCAAGCCCGACGGCGCCGCTGAGCCGCCCGCGTGCGCCAAGCCGCCGACCGCGCCCGACCAGCCCGCCAGCCAACACGGCCTCTCCGATGTGTTGAAACCGAACAATGTTGAAATACACGAAAACCACAATGAAACAATCGCAGAGGCGCCAGAAAATAACACAAACGAGCCGCTCTCGGCCCCCAAAGAACCGCCTCCGCTTATAAAAGACAGTGTCAAGAGGAACCTAAAGAGGGTTGGTTTTGATTCGCAGAAGATGTTTCACTCGGTATTCACGCGAACTCGCGCTGATCTGTCTCCCACGATGCCGATATAATTCTAGGCGCCGGGCATTTCCCCATACCACGATATTATCATAAGACTTATTTTACCTTAAATGTTACATAACCATTCCTCGTGCATCATCAATCATTGATGACGTATTTAGTATACGTGACGTAGTTAGACTGATGAAGTGATGACGCCATTTGTTCGCGCGGTCAACCAGTATTGAAAATGATGAATCTAATAAACATTTATTAGGCTTGCTGTTGGCTAGTTGGTTGTGCCCCTTACAGCCTTTTCGTAAAATCTTGAACATATCCTTTCTTTTCTCGATCAAATATTTAAGTTTCATTCACCAAGTAAAGTCTCGAATAAGCTAATTGCCGGTTAAAGTTTTTAGATTCAGTTTTAAAATTCTTTATTTAACATAAAATTATTAAACAAGTACAATTTCTAGGTATATTAGATCCTAGAAACGACACATAATAATAGTGGTTAAATACGTTTTTAAAGCTAGGCGTTTGTCTAAAAACTTATGACTGGTTAAATTATAATTAGTATACAATGAAAAGTATTTCTTAGTTCCCTTAATGTATTTAAAATTTAGTAAGCTTTATGCAGCGTTACAATTACAACTGGAAAATATTTTTTAAAGTTAAAGGTTGAAGTGGCAAGTAACGTTAGTACCTACTAATTTCAAAATGTTGCACAATTAGCGTTAGTCCGACATGTTGAAATTCTAAATGTCGGAGTAGCGCTAATCGTCACATAAACTGAATAAAAACAAAAGTTACTTGGGACTTTTTACTCGCCAATTAACTCTAATCGGAATGTAGTAAATTAGCACTTTGAGACAAAGAAGATTTTCTTTGCTTTGAGACGATGAAAGAGGGCCTAAGAGTAGCTCTTGTTGGTAGAGCAGCCTCCAGTTCCTACCTTCCTGATCTAACGGCAACGTTTTGACCTGTATGACATGGCACTCTTTATTTTACTGTAGAAATAAATGACGTTGCTCATACATTATACTACCAATTATGTGTGTTCTGTAACTTTTTAAACTTGAATATATGTTCACTGGACTTAACCACGCTAAAACTATATTACTTATTTACCTCGATGTGTCGTTATTTAACTCGTGCTGGCCACGGCTATTGAAAGATAGCCGAAACTTAGATGTCAATAAATAATATACGTTTTTAGCGTGGTTAATAAGTCTTGTAAACAAGAATTCAATTATGTGTGTCCTATTAAGGAGCCGTGACGGTGGTATGCTACTGATGTGTTTGACTTAGACTTGGTTCGATGATCGTTTCCAGAAATTTGAAGAGGAGAGCGGGGAAGCGGGCACGAGCGGCTCGAGCTCTGCCGGCGCCGCGGAATCCGACGCCGACGACAAGGACCCCAGCAAGGACAAGAAGAAAAAGAACCGATGCGCCGTTTGCCGCAAGAAGGTTGGACTCACAGGTAACTATTAGATTGATTATTTGAGGGATGATTGAGAGAGAATCTTGCTGTAACAAATGTTGGTGTACCTGGACGACCGAAAGCTCGTTGATCGTCCTGTACTCGACAGAGAAGTCGAAACAGTAGTTGAGTAAGATCGATGCCCTTTATTCCCAAAATCAGAGGAGAAGACAAATTGACAAATTTATGGCGCGGTTGTATGAAAAAGCTTCTTTATTAAGCCCAACGACTAACGACTTTGCTATTGTAATATCCAGGCTAGATTTGTCTAGGCAGTACGATATGCGTTTTTTTTTTTTTTTTTCGTTGCTTCTGTCTTCAAAGTATTTTCCGTTAACTGAAGGCATTGTATTGGGGCCTAGGCATAGGTCAAGGTGATCACCTTTCACAAGGCTCCATGCTTGTTTATAGAGTAAATGTATTGCTGCACCCGTGGTGCACCTAATGGGGGTTGGTATGGATTCTGACGATTAATGACGATGATATTTTTTTTGATAACTTAATTATCCTTACATGAAAACTGGCGTGGGTTTGACAATTTATTTTAAATAAATGGGAATAAACACTTTAAATTGCTAGGCAAAGACGAGGTCTTGCGGGCGTCCCTGTTTTAACCAGAATGATATCGGAATAACCGACTCAAACTGACGTGAATGTTCCCGTTTTTGAACGTTTTTGAATACCTTCGGAATATCGTGTTTGATTAGTGTAGCACTCATAGTAAGTTTTAAGAGTAATCTTCTTAACTGTGATTCTTGATACTAAGGTTTTAATACAATTAGCGTTATTATTGTTCTACTAGAACTAATGTTTCCCCGAGGTAAAACACGTCATTATGAACGTCGCAACATGTATATAAAAACTAAAAATAATCGTCAACCATGACTAGCCGGTTTTATATCTCAATAAATAAATAATATTATTGCGCATTTTTAGAATCTGATTAGCTATTCAGTACCCGATAGTAATTGTCCGTTGTAAGTAAACAAACAAAACTAACACTTGGTGAGTTGTAAGTCAGCAAAAGCTCAATGCGCCCTCTGCATTTGTTTCAAATACATTATTATGCAAAAATCGCAATAGATCAGCGGGATCCGGGATAGACGACCTCGACACCTATAAAATTAACCTCAACGTTCAGCGATATTCACTTGTTCAAAAGTTGTAGGGACTTTTGTAATATGCTAGATAAGATTAGATTATTAGTTGAATTTCGTACTAAAACTGAAATATGCTATTTTTCTCAAATTAGTTTAATACTGAGAATTTAGTAAAGTAGTGGTGAACTTGATTTGAGTTATGGCTTTATAGAAACAAAAATAGACCATACTCTTTATAAGAATTATTCAAATTCAATTCCTCGAACACCTAATCCACCAAAATTTGTATGTTCTGTAAACAAATTCTCCCTATTTTTTTTTCTACAACCTACCATCTTAAATAATAACTCTCTTTTATGGATATATTAATTCTGCGTTTTTAATTTTTCCCGACAAGCTTTTATAAAATCCGTTATAGGTAGTGTAAGCTGATCAAAATGAATCAAAACTCCATCAGTCTTGTCTCGCTTTCTTAATATTGTATTGTTATCGGAACTTGATAGGAAGGCAAAATCAATTGAGCAAGGGGAACTGGTCTAAAATTCAGTTGCAAGATTTGTTCCGAACATACAAACATTGGAAGTTAAATAAGAGTTTGTAAAATGGTGGTTGTGGGTAGTAGATTTCGCTAATGGCAGATAGTGACGCAACTGAGTTGGTGTTCATTTGTTTTGTTATCATGAGTGCTTTATCTAGCAAACACGATGTTAGTCTAATGATGGATGTGGGAGAATATCATTGATTGGTACTACTATTTAATGACAAAATAGTAGTTAAATTAGCTTTTTTAATACATCAACAAAAAGTATTGCGAAGAAACCAGTTACGGTAAATGAGTTTTTCTTCCAAAAATTGCATATCGAGAAAGTATAGACAAAACAAACTAGTCCAAACACGACTATCCTGCCGTTGGAAGTCCAGTGCTCATTTCCTGCATCCATCATCGGATTCCTGTCCTGTACGTACCTGTATTATGAACGTTTGGGATTCTGATTGCAATAGCATGCCATCCCGCTCATACCAACATACTCGCACTGCGCGCGATCCCGCTCGTGAACTATCACTATCACGATCAGGAACATCCATGATAAGGGGGCTGGTTTGTTTTGAAATTCACAAGTCGAAATTTAGCGTACCTATAGTCTGATTTCTCTCTCGCAAAATTATAATAGTCCTAATTAATAACTTTTCAACCGGTGAATATCGTCAACTTAAACTTAAATCGATATGTATTAAGGTATCAATCACTCGGATCCCATGGATTCGTGCACCCTGTAGAGTTGTGATATGGTGATATCCTGTCAGGTGAATCAATTCAATCATCTTTTCAACTAAAGTCTGTTCATCCTTACCTGATGAAAAAGGTAAACAAACAAAACCATAGACAATATCAATGATGAGGTTCCATCGAATGAACGACACGTAGATATAAAGTGAATGAACAAGTGAATCCATTATTTTTTCCTAACTTTTCTTAACTTGTATGTCTGGTTTGGTGCAGTGAAGTGGAGTGGAGGATTGTGTTGAGCACGCGTGATGTGGTTGCAGGGTTCGAGTGCCGCTGCGGCGGGTTGTTCTGCGCCGTGCACCGGTACAGCGACAAGCACGAGTGCTCGTTCGACTACCGGGAGCTCGGCGCGCAGGAGATCCGCCGCAACAACCCCGTCGTCGTCTCGCAGAAGATACACAAGATATGAGCCGCCGCCCCCGCACCACCGCTTACTCTCAATAAATGTATCGATCGAGTTTGTGTCTCTCATTTCGAACAGATGTACAGTTGACTGGCGACGTGTCGCGTGTCGCGTGCCGCGTGTCGCGTGTCGCGTGCCGCGTGCCGCGTGCCGCGTGCCGCGTGCCGCGTGCCGCGCCGCGTCGCCTCTGCCGCTCGCGACTCTCGCGATCCGTATCGACCTCGCGAAATACGAAACGCAGACTCGATCCCTAGTTTAGATTTCGTTCGTGGCGAGAGTTGTACTTTTAAATTTGGTTAAAAGTTGTAGATACGTTCGTTTCGGGTAGGATTCGGGATTATTTTCGAGGATGACGAGTGGAGTTGGATTATCGTCCGTTAGCCTCCGTTGTAAATACTAGATATAATTAACTATAGAGACAAATCCTATATATTGTAAAAAATTAAAACTCCAAAAAAAGCTACATTGCTATATTTCCACCCGAGGGTAGTGCGCTTACCGTTACCGGAGTGGGAATGGTTCGCCGAGCTCGGGAGCCGCCTGCCCCGGCCGAGGCGAGGCGAGGCGAGGGGAGGCGAGAGCGCCTCGTATCGCCTCGCGTCGTCAGTAACTACTACTGTAACACTGGTTTGGGAGTTGTCGCTTTATTTTCGTCTAACATTCGGCATAAGTGGAATAGTGAGTAGCGAGATTGTAAGGGCGCCGAGAGCGGCCGGCCGGCGCCAGCGCCAGCGCCAGCGCCGCCCCCGCACTCCGCGCTCCGATCTTTGTGTGAAAAATTTCAAGTAAGAATATGGATAGTTATATTATTAAGTAGTCGACACTTTATATTATTACACATTGTATAAGTAGGAAAGAATTATTTAGCTTTTTTTCTTTTAATCACAATATTATTCAAAATTGTAAGTTGTATTATGTAACTTGTTCGTTTTAGTGGTGAAGTTGACTCGATAATATCCATGTATCGCTTCGTTCGTTGTCCACTGTAGACTAACTGGATCATTGGACTCAATTATTTAATGACTTTTGTTGTATATTTTGTTAGGTCATTGATTAATTTTGGTCGTTTTGCTTAAACATAATCAGACGAAGATGTTAATATGAATGATTTTCTTCTATCTTGCTGTTTTAATTTAGTTATCTTCTATTAAAGTCATTAAATTTTCAGGAACATAAACCTGGTTTTATTGGTTACAAATACAAATACACATTTTCCTCAACTAGTAGGTAAACGGAAATGATAATGCATTTACTAGTGTGCAACTTTTTATTTATAATTACGACTGCTTTAACACTTAGCGTGCTGTTCTTATCACAACTATCACAACCACGCGTTGTGCGTCACACGTCATCTCTTTGTACTAATTCGAGTTACCTAACTATATATTAAGTATTTATTAGCACCCTATTTTGATCTAAACTTTGTATGTAGTCCTAAGTACGTACAGGCTTACAGACTTAGTTTTATATATCCCCATGTACAAACTAAAACAATCATTCTTTCGTGATCTAAACAATTCTTGCATGATCATAGTGAATGTTTTAATCGCTATAATAAATTACATATATTACGACTAATTAAGGTGCAACGTTTCGCTCAGCGCGCCAAATTCAAATTTTCATGAAATATTATATATTTCCGAAGCCCCGGTGGCTCAGTTGGTAGTGAACCTACCTTCTGTGTTTGGGGGCGTGGGTTCGATTCCCATCTAGGACAAACATTCATGTGATGAACATTTGTGTTTGTTCTATGTCTGGGTGTTAATATCTATATAAGTATGTATTTAAAAAATATAAATGTACGTATATCAGTCTCTGGCAGCCATATTACAAGCTTTGCTTAGTTTGGGGTCAGATGACCGTGTGTGTAAAAATGTCCCAGATATTTATTTATTTATTATTATCATTTATATTAATATCTTGTTATATTTTTTTTGTACCTTTTTCAATTACAGTTTAATTACTGATCGCGGATTACTGAATTGAAAAGGTTGTATAAAGAAATTACGGCTAAATCTTCTCCTAAATAACATTGGCTTAGTTACAAATGTGAATAAGCTGATATCCATCTTAGTTTTTGGTTAAGTGACACTTCGATTTGTTAGTTGGTGTAACTTCTAGACATAACTTATTTATTATTTATTACTTAAAATTAGTTTTAATGAACCGAGTAATCGAGCTGTAATTGACAAAAAACCCAAAATAACGAGTCCAGTAACGGGTCCTCACTTTACCTAATTTGCTACTTTGGTTAATTCGCTAATACGACACTTTTTTGAATTCGGCGCGCCGTGCGAAATGTTGCACTTTAAAGTTACTGCTAACAGTTTGTGTAAAATAATAATTAAATGCTGGAATTAGGCTTACAACATGTAGCAACAAGTGTAGTATTCAAGAAGTGTTGCTTGAGCGTCATCGCCATTTTCACTATATAAATGTTTATAGCTACTTTGTATAACAGTATTTTATTACTAAACTTATCAAACTGTCTCACTGTCTAAAGTGCTCTCAATTAGAAACATTACTGTTCCTAACGGCTGTCCCACACTTGCAGGCCAATACCGAATATTCGTGCAACGAGGCGATATCTGCCAATCAGAGACAAGTATACGCATCTCTGATTGCCTGATATCGCCATTGCGATATTCACTGGTCTGGGAGAGGCAAGGTACAGTATTCATTAATGTCAGTGTTAATTAGACAATTTACCAACCGCGTGCTTTACGACTCAACATTCAAAGCATTCGTACAGAGCAGCAAATCAAGTACCTAGTCCTGTCACGTTACTTAAGTCACACAGATTAGGAGGGATTAATCTGGGGACCAAATCAACATTATAGAAAAAAATTAAACTAACTTTTCTTATCTTAGGTTAAAACGTACAAAGTACTCGAGTGCGTTGGATTAAGGATTTCTGAGATCTTAAGCGTTACTTCATGACGAGAGTCTCCTTTCTCTCATCATGAAGTAACGCCGTTTCTACAGAGCTGGGCTTCTACTCGATACATCTTAAACTCGTAGGTGTTGTGATTTATATCTTGGTGACTTGTCTGATCCAGTCGCGCACGACGGCGACGCGCGAGAACACGACGAGCGCGCCGTTGCGGCACTCGTGCGCGTCGCCCTCCACCCACGACGCCACGCCCACCACGCGCCCGCGCGCGTCCACCAGCCCGCTGCCGCTGTCGCCCTGCACGACCGCGGGAATAACGAATCTATCATGTACAGTGACCGGGAAACATCTTGACCAGAAAGCGGCGTGGTTGGGGAAAACTTAGCGCATGTACAGTAGGACCTAAAAGTCAACTGCTGCGCAGGTGACGTCGTTGCTCAAGTTTGCCGCTAACTATGTACCGTATTATTCTAAAAGATATTGGACGGCCAAAAAATGTTTCTGTTTCTCACTGAAAAGAATCGTCGTTTTACTATTGATTTATTTATTACTTCCACGTCCATGATAACACGTGTGCAGGGGCGGAATAACACATTTTCCAAGTTAGGTCGTTGTTCTGAGCATAGTTAATTTTTGTAATTCAGTAATTTTGTTGAAGACGGTATGGGACCTATGTACCTAGTTCAGTAATACTTACATTGCAAGCGGAGTCAAATCTGGGCGGGCGTCCCTTCGTACAGAGCATGTCCTCGGCATTGTACTCTAGTAGAGCCGTCTTGCACACGTCGTCCTCCTGCACCTCCAGCTCCATGCCGTGCATCTCGTTACGCATCGTACCCTGGAAGAAAAGTTCAACGATTCATAATGCTGCTTATACGGCTCGTTGAAAATAAATTCGGTCATTTTCAAAATCACGTACGTTAAAAGTTGTCCCAAAAATGCGGAACGGTACGCGGCCAGCACTCAGGCTCAGGCACGCAGGCTACTCTAGAGTAGAGACTTACTCCGTGATGGTCAGTTCCGTAGCCGGCGTAGTCGACTTCGAGGCCGGCCGGGAGATGCACCTCCTCGTTGAGGGTCGCTGCCACCATGGTCTTGCCGTCCAGGGGCAGAGGCTCCTCTAACTCGGCTAGAAGGAAGTCCCAGCGGGCAGCCACCTGGAAGCAAATGAAAATACTTAGACGATGCTAACTATAGCGCAAGGTAGGTAAAGTAACAAAATAGTATTCGTACCTATAATAATAAATTATGTTTTGCTCATCTGGAATTAGCAGTCGGCGTAGATACCATTACTAGCACTTGGCATAATTTCTTATCACTTGTGCAATACCTATAAAATAGCGCTAAGCATCTTAGGATTAGTTACCGAATATGTACAGGGGCGAATTTGGATACCTTTGCTGTCCGAGGCCTATGGAATTTTGCCGCCTCATGCAGGGTCCCTGACACCAATTTTTCGGCATTTCTACCGATATACTGAAATGTAAAGATTTTCCAACGATTTCTGAGAATACAGGGAAATTCTCCCGATTTTTTACCGATCTTACATTAAACCCATTTCGGTTTGTTTATGTTTCACGGTTATTCCCCACCTATTTAGACAGAAGTTTTAGGGGATGCCCCAAGTTGATCGGCCTCCGGGTTGCGCGTTTTTAACGTTGACGTGAGTACACGTACGGTACTACTATTTTTTTTATTAAGCTTTGCCGTCCCTGAAAGCCGCGTGAGGCCCGGCCACAGATGAACCCGGCCCTACTCGGCCTACTGGCAAATCCGCCCCTGATGATGCACCAGACTATGTTGCTTTTGATTTGCTACAATTTTGTTTTTTTTTTGCTACAATTTTTTGTTGCCGAATGCATAGATTAATTAAAGTAGGCAATATCCTACCTATTCGTATTTCTGTAACCGGGTGCACCACCCGAGAAACTAAATTAATTTTCGTTTCAAACCAAATCTCATTGCAAGTCGCCTGCAAGTTGTTCTCTTGAATGTACTCGTAATAGGCCTGCGAGCTTATCCTCTAACTTTGAAATGTTCGTGATTCTGATTGCGAGAGCATGCCATCTCGCTCGTACCAACTTAGTCGCACTATTCACGGTCCCGCTCGCGCAACTCTCGCTATCGCTTTCAGAGTTACGGGATAAGCCCACTGGCCATAACATTTTTTACAGTGCTTCCAGAAATTATTATTTCAATGAAAGGTGAATTAGGTACCTACCTGATTCAAATTGAACTCGGTAGCATCGAGCCAGTAGGGTCCGACGGTGAAGAGCGGGTGTATGACTAGCCGCTTCACGCGGCGTTGCAAGCCCAAGTTGTTGTCGGTGTCGTTGGTTCCGGCCAGCACGTACCGCCCACTTGTGAACAGCGTGCTGCAACGACCCACGTTTACATTGAAATCACCAGCATGACAAAAGCAAGAACAACAAACTTCTGTCATCACGATGATGGTGAAGTTCGGTTATTGTACTGAATTTCATTATTGTCCACTGCGTTTTTTTTTTATGTTCGTATTTGGCCTTTCTTAGCAATATGATTATGCGTGCTAGCACCACCTAAGTACTTATTCTACTAATGTCTACCTTCTCGCCTCATGTTAAACGAGGATGGCATAGTATGCGTATCTAAGTTACTTAAAATGTTTAACACAAATACTTGGGTTTTTCTTTGTGTTTATCGGAAGTGCATATATAGAAAGGCGACTTCCTAACGTAGTAGGAATATGTGGTAATACCAAACGAGTCACAATGCGATTCGTAGGGAAGTTTTTTTTTTCCCATCGAGTAACACTCGCGCATGAAAAATGGGTAGGGTAAGGTCACAGGTAAATTATCTGTGGGTAAGGTGCACCACGTTTCTTAATTTCCCTAGCAAACTAAGGAACTATAATATATTTTCACTGTGTCCGACTGTATGTCACGGTTCTTACTCGAGACAGACAGAGAATATTAACAAATTTCGCACTTTTATACATGATTTGAAAAGATGAGCCAAGTGGCGTGGCTTGGATACTATCTACCTATTAGAAATTATTTGCCTTGGGAGACCCCCATGTTCAGTAGTGGATTGGTGTAAGATGATGATTGTAGCCCCGCCACATGAATGTCGCGTGATGAAGGTCATGAGTCATGACTGTGAAGGTATTTATTGTTATATTTCGGGCATTTTCGGGCAAATATTTGGGTAGGTAAACCTCGCATAGCTTCATTGTGGAGAATAGCCTAGTCATTGTCAAATAGTCCTTCACTTTTGAGCATTCGGTTGGTAGCGCATTTAATCCGCCGATTGTGCTATGGGAAATATTTAAGTACGTACTTACCTGCCTACACATAGGAGTAACGAGATGACCAAGATTCGGAGAAGTCATTCGCGTAATAAAAGCTTTTCTAATGATAGTAATTATTAGAAGTCTTGAAAATCTGAACCGGTACCAAACTGGGAGGTCGGTTATTACTATTCAATTTATTTAATTTATTTATCATAAAATCAAAGATTATAATTAATAATTATAAGGAGAATTCTGTACATAAAATATAGTTAAGCTCAGTTAGCTCAGTTTTCAAAACTAGTGACTTAAAATTTTCAAAGGTTATCTATCATTATCGACAGCGGTCACAGGTCGCTGTCATTGATGATAAGAACAGTTTTGAGAAATTGGATACTTATCTATATTATACTAGCTGCGCCCCGCGGTTTCACCCGCTATTCTACAGAAACCGAATATTTTTCTGGGATAAAAATCCAGGGTATAAGCTACCTCCACACGAAATTTAATTCAAATCCGTTCAGCCGTTACAGAGTTGAACGGGAACAAAAACCCTTGCATACACACAAACTTTCGCATTTTTAATATTAGTGTAATGTACACCTAGTAGGTACGAGTATTATAAAGGGAGCCTGTTAATTTGTTGTGGATGAATGATCAAATGTTACGTTATGAGAATGTGTTTATAAATATATTTTTACGTGATTTCGCCTTAGTTGTCATGTTATTAGCGGTCCATACTGCGTATCTCTGCAGAATAAAATAAATAATACCATACACGAGTCCCAAATGACAAAGAGAAATATAATCTTATGCGCATAACTTCGTGTCGGTACTTAATATAAGGACGAGTTGTTTACAAGCAATTTAATTAGATGTAAATGATGGAATACATATACTTACTTACAGCTATCATACAGCTAGCATTATAATAAACTGAGCACAAGTCATTCTTAGTACGAGTTATCGCAGTCACAGGTTACAAGGAAAATCCAGTCATTATTCTCTGGTTATCGTCGCAAATGTTCGTCATTAAATTACTTCAAAACTGCTTTTGTATGTTGAGGAGGTGTAAAGCCGCTGATATTTAAAACTCGTTTACCTTAGTATAACGGGTTTGAGCCATGCACTTAAGGTGCAACGTTTCGCTCAGCGCGCGAAATTCTTTTTTTTTTGCGTTTTTTGTCAATTACAGCTTAATTACTCATCGTAGGTTCATGGAAATGAATTTTGCGATAATAAATAAGTCGTATCAAGAAATTACACCAACCAAAAAATCGAAGTGAAAGCTAGTATAAGTACATTTCTTACTAAACCAAAAACCAAGACGAAAATCAGCTTATTGAGATTCGTAGCTAAACCAATATTATCTAGGTGATCATTTTAGCTGTAATTTCTTGATACGACTTATTTATTGTCGCAAAATTCGTTTTCATGATCCCACGATGAGTAATTAAGCTGTTATTGACAAAAAACGCAAGAAAATTTGAATTTGCCGCGCTGAGCGAAACGTTGCACCTTAATGATATACAAAGCATTCAGTTTCTTGGTTCGTGACATCACATTATATTAAGACAAGTATTATTATAAAAAAGAACACAAAAAATCCCGAATGCAAAATGTACTTAACCTATGATACTCTGGACATGTCATAGAAGAATCGAACGTCACCTCACTCGTCAAAATCGGTAATGGCGTTTAGGCTACAGGGAGTTATATACGCATATACAAACATAGGTTCATAGTACACTTTAGATTAACGTCCTTCTTGGGCAGAATTCGACTTTAGCTAACAACGCGGTGGTATATCTAATGTATGGTTGTACAGCAATAACTAAGTAAGTTATAAAAACGATTTAAATACATAGGTATACTTTATTTATTTTATTTATGGAATCGAGTGACGAGACGAGCTACTCGCTCGCCTGATGATAAACGTCACGCTTGCCCTTAGCAGTTCAATGCCACCCAAAAATTTGGAACTGTAGCAGTTCAAAACACTGCGTGGCACTGTCTTGCGCTCGTCACTCCGAAATATTGCATGTTAAATCTCTTTATGCTCATAAATTAGGCTGGAAACATTGCCCTTCAATCCGGAACAGTAATGATTGCACACTACTGCTTGGCGGTTGAACATCTGAGCAAAGGTGTAGTACTTATTAGGTACATATCTATTTGAAAATTCTTATTTTCAAGAAACAGGAAGGCCCTTTTTTGGAACTTTTACATTATTTCTCTGCTTGATATACTCGTCGGCCTCAAGGCAGGCCATTTAGTGCGATTCATATGCAGCTTTATGATTCCAATCGCGGTCAGCGGGACCGTGATTGATTGATTACCTTACTGTAATCGTAAGTATATCGCCATTCCATCGAGTTACAATCACAGAGGCGTTATTCTACGCTTCGCGTGACTTGAACAGTTTCTTGGTAGGTCCATATTACTTAGTAAAAAAATATTAGGTAGATAGATATATAGGGAAGATTAACATACCAATGACCGGCTGTAAGCACCCAGGTGGGGCTGATGATGGTGCCTCCACAAGTGCCTCCGAAAAGTAATGCATGAGGGAATTTTTCATTGACTGCTTGGACTACTTCTGCTGGAGCAGGCTTTTCGCTGCTCGGTTTTGGGTCCACCAACGTTTTGCTACTTTCAGTATCACCTGGAATGTATTAAAAACAGATGAAAGTTAGGTGTTACCAGTTGAGACATCAAGTTACGCGCACTACATGCAACGGCGGTTTGCGAAATATATCTGTTTTGTAAGTTATAAGTCTGTAGTTGAGTACCAAATTTTATTCATGTTACAACGATGTTGACATGTCTGTACTATATATATATGTAATAAGACCAGCTTGCCAGCACGGCTTCAGTCGTATAGGCTACAGTGAATGAAACAACCCATGTCACAATTAACGGAAGATTTTCAAAAAATCCTGAGATATTCTTTATTATTTACGATTAGGACATAATATACCGAGTTTCATTGGCTTAGCATGAAGATAGATTACGTTTTTATACAAACTTTGGAGGTCAATTTTGCACCTTTATAGATGGAATTACGCAAAACCCGTTCTTATTGTTCACCTAGACTCATAGTTCACCAAATAGAGGGTTCACAAAGTAGTTACATTGGGGTCTGTTTTTTTAAATAATATGATTGTCGCGTTTTTTTTTTTAAACCTACCTCGCCACATATCTCGTCCCCCTGCCTTTACATAATCACGTGTATTTAATTTGTTAAAATTCAAATAATACACTTAAATATGTAAATATAATTTTATAAATGTCACTGAATAAATAAAACGAAGAGAAACCTGAATATAATTTTATTAAATAAGAAACAAAATTACTAAAGGAGTTTTAAATAGTTATTTGTTGTGCAAGTAAAGTTGTTTTTTGGCGCGAGTTGTACTTTTTTTTTTTTTTTTTCTCTTTCCTCCTAAGAGGATTATGGCGTCGCACGTCTTATGCATTTGTCAGTGTCAAGTATACTCATATTTTTTTCAAATTTTGGTGAATATTGTCAAATAAGTCATAGTCACAGTCAAAGGCGAGCAAAGCAAGTCACGGTCAAGTCCAAGTCATGCCCCAGTAAAGTGGTGAAAATTTTACTAGAGCTTTCTATGGAGTTTTGGAAACAACACGAAATTCACGTTTCACGATATTATACCATTCACCAACACTCGTGCATGTTCACGAACACTTAACGGGTTAAAATTCACTGTTTTTACACATTAACACTCGAAATAACACAAGTTTTGGAAAATAATAAAATGACGCGACATGATTTCTTCACGTTCCCGCCAAAACTCGAGTTGTACTTGCATTGAACCCTAAGCGTAGCGATGGTTTCAAATCACAGAAAAGGAAAATTTTTTACATCTTCTCTCTTCTGTGTTTCAAATGTACGAGACGCAGCTTAGACGAAGCAATGAGACGCAGAGTAAATTTGAATGCTGACACAACTTTTCACCTCACTACAGCGAGGAAAATGTTAGGATGACGGAAAGTGAATAAAATAAGGAGAAGAAAATTTTAAAAAAGTTTTTCATGCAGTCGTCGTTCTAGCCAGTCCGATTATTCTACATATAATGAGGTTAGCGCATTGACATGAAATAAGTATTATGCATTATCAGTGGACTGGTGCTATACGTAGAAAATTATTGAATAGTAAAGTTCGAATTTTAAAAAACCTTTCCAAGCTAGCTGATAAAATGTACTTTTGCACTCAGATTTCGAATAATAAACAGATTCTCTCCGAGCTTGCGAGGTGACAATGTAATTTTTTGCCTTGAACTACCTGTTGTTTGGAGTATTATTAAAGTAAAGTAAAGTTCATCGGTTCATCTTGGAGAACGCTGCTTCTCCAATATAGATTTAGGTGCGCAAGTTATACTGAACATTTTCAGAATTGATTTGTGTTTGGTCTCATAATGTCCTTTTTATATATTGCACACGGGAAAGAAGAGCGGGATAAATAATTAAATTACGTACCTACTCAAGTTTGACTCAAGTACAGTTTATTATTTTAAGGTCCGCACAACATGAGTCGGCGGTCCGGACCTTATTTATACATAAAGCTACTTTTATAGATTTATTATCTAAACTATTATAAGTAGGTTGGTAAGCTATTTGAGTAACTTCCTCGTATATACTTATTTAGTAGAACACGTTTGAAAATGAAAACTATAATAAAATAAGTAAATTGCATATGATTTTCTTCAGTGTATCTATCCACCTATATAATAGTAGGTAAGGTAGTTAAAAAAAGGGCATTTCATTGAGTTTTGTGAAATATTTACCTAATTAAGTACTCTAACCACAACATAGGTTATGCATGCTTAGTACACTTTACAAGTAGGTAGGCAGACAGCTTAGAAAACCAAGCTCAATAAGCCTATATACACCTATTATAGGTTATCGTAGAAGTACCTGCTAGAATAAACTGATAATTGTACAACTGATAGTAGCTTGACAACTGTTAACAAATAACAGCAATGCAATCAGGTGCAGGGCTAATGATACATCAATTACCTCAGGAACATGGACAGAAACGAATGGAAATGTTCGCTTATCGCAGAAAAAAACTGTTAGGTAGTAATAGGCATTAGGTACTATTTTTTTCAATTACTGCGTCCGTAATTGCTCCTGATATTATTGTTTGGTATCTAAATATTGGTGCTTATCGATTGCCGAAGGTTCTGAAGGTTGGTAGTATTTTGATTAACGTTTAGTTGCGCCCCGCCGGTTTCACCCGCGTGAATAATCCCTCAGGAACCGTACATTTTCCCGGTATAAAAAAAAGCTTATGAGTATCCATACAAATATTCAGGTCGATCCGTTGCTCTGTTGCTGCGTGAAAGAGGAACAAACACACTTTCGCATTTATTTTATTAGTAGAAGATTAGGGGAGATAGCAATCTTTGTATTTTGTCAAGACATATATCCAGCTATTTATTTAATCATTTTACGAATTCAATGTTTACAGCATTATTTGAAGGTTCGAGTATCTACCTAACTATAGATAATTCGATAAATACCTAAGTAATGTAGTTTGTTTCGTTTACGGGGTCAAGTGCAAATTAAGGTTATCGCGAAAGATAAATAAAACCTACTTGTAACGTCCAGTTGCACAATATTTTATGAACAATAATTAAAATTATCAAGGAAAGAGATGCAATAAAGTATCTACTTTCTTACATTAGTTTTCCAAATCGATCCCACATGCTATACGCATAAAAGACATACACATATAAATATCTTATGGGATAACGTATATTATATAATGTATAATGGGTTTAGATAGGTATAATCAGAGAATCTGCCAATTTATCGAACCGAAAATAAATTAATTTCGATACTGAACGCGCATGTGTAAAATGGGTAAAATTATTGAAATCTACCTACATCTTTACCTTGGCTTAAAAACACATCGCGAAAAAATACCAGTAGGGTATACTTAGACACATTTAACACTATAAACCATAACGTACACTTCACACTAAATAATATAATTCTGGTATTTACCATTTTTTTATTACTGACTTGGAAAATAATTTCTACTCATTATCACGTAGCTCACGTTATCAAATACGATACCAGATAATTATGTGAGTCAGCAAATCCAAATAGAAACCTGATAAATAAAAACATAACAAAACCTTTTTTAACATGAGAAGAATTAAAATTATTATTTATCGTAACCATTTACCAATTCCACTTTTCACATGATAAAATTAAATCACTACCAAACGTTTTATTCACTGCGATACCCAAATAGGAAAAATAAAACACATTTTCATGGAGATATTGATAGAAGATACTTTTCGTTGGTATTTTTTAAAATAAAGAAATGGACTCACTAGGCTTGGTCGCGACTGCGATATCGTTGTCGCTGCCGGGGCGCGCGCTGACCACCGCCACGAGCACCACGAGCGCGCACCACTGAACACTACGGTATGGAGTCATCTTGGAACTTGCTCACCTACTGTTCCCGCCTCCGCCGCGAACCACTTTATATGATACTCATGAACAAGTGACAAGGAAATAACGCTCCATTGATTGCTCGCTAATTTGTTCGAATATTTGCTATCGGGGACCCTAGGATACTTATATAGGCTGTGTGCGGTTGGGCCCGCAGGTTGACACGGCTTTGTCTAAGACTAACCAAAGTTGTTCTCGATTTCAGTTTAAATTGTTTCGTAATTATGTGGATTACGAACATTAAAACAGCATGGAAATTAGAATATAGCAGCTTTAAGTTATCTTTTTGCGTTTTGAGAATGTTGCAAAAGAATCAGCTGTTTAAAAAAAAGAAAAGACCGACGATCGTCATTGGTCATTATCAAATTAATAACTGTTTGAGAATAAAGTACTCGGCCTACTTAATTGTCCATACAAAAAAACCAACATACCCCACCCCTATGTTTTCACCGTATAAAAAAATAATATTTTATGTATTTATTTAGCTAGAATGATTTTTTTTACATTTTTGCCTAATTGTTTTTTAGCATTTGCCGTAGCTAGGGCGGGCAGGGGGCATTGTGGGGCAGTACCCTATACTTTAAAATACCAATGCCCCACCATAAAATGCCAATGCCCTACCTTAAAAAAATACTATCAACTAAGATACAATGTTAATTAGATGTTAGCGACATAATTATTTGTTTATGTGCTGTGAACTGAAGATTGAATAAATATTTTTTTATATATCTATCAACTGAACTGAACAAACTGTCCGGAGGGGGAGGGGGGGGGGTTCACTCCGGACGAAAGTCAATTTCAGTCTCGAACGAAAGTCAATTTCGTAGTTTGCTACGCCGTAGAGGTATTCCTTGAGTTAAGATTAAGATAGTATAAGTAATATAATAATCAGATATATTTTTTTATATTGGCAATAGACATAGACTATTAATACACGACATGATGACAAGAGACATGGCAACTCTCTTTATGGTTGATGGAGCACGTTTATCTCGAATAAATCTATTCAACCTAGCCTTGAAAATTTAAATAAAAACCAAATAGATAAAACAAAATACTTAAAATAATTTTATTGCATAACGGAACATTACATTTCAGTTGCACCAAATTACCCACCAAACTAGTTGGAGCCATTGAGTAACGATTTACTAGTCCGTTGCTCCGTTGCTGTCACACTTAAATGCAATATTTCATTTTAGTTGAGCAACCTTACTTAACTTCACTCTGTCACTCGCGAGACGCTCACCTGTGTATTGAATAATCTGTATCAGCCTTTAAACATCTCACTGTTGGGATATCAGCCTATCTTCGAAGGGTGATTAGGCCATATCCACCACGCTGGCCCAGTGCGGCGGATTCGGTGCGGTGTTGGCGGATTCACATACGCCATCGAATTTCTTCTCCGGAAATATGCATGTTTCGTCGCGATGTTTTCCTTCACCGAGAAGCCAGTGATATATCCGTATGTAAGTTCCAAAGAACTCATTGGTACGGGCCCGCCAGGGTTCGAACCTGCTACCTCACGAACGTGAGGCGAGCGTTCTCCCACTGAATAATAACAAATCTTATTCATATAACTACGCTAGGGTGTGTACTTCTAGCAAGTTACCAAGTTAAGTGTAGCACATATGCCACAATTAAATGGAACGTCGCTATGTATTGCGGTGTCACTACTAGTACTCAATAGGTGTGGCAACACCTTTATTTCGATGGCCTTCCCATCATGATTATTTTTTGTACATTTTAACAAAACTGTTTTATAAAAAAATATTTATAAAAAAACATAAAAATACCGAGTTAACATATATTTCGTACTAGCTGTTACCTGCGACTTCGTTCGCACGGACCAACAAAAATTTAGAACATATAATTTATAACAGAAAATTTTAATTTAGTTTGGATTTGGGTATAAATAAGGTCAGTGACTACAAAACTGGTTCCAAAAACCTAACTCATTATTACGACCTTTTATTTCTTTGTGACACGCTGATTCACCTTTTGTAAGACTTTATTTTTAGTCATTAGTGTCGTACTAACAAAGAAGCCTACGGGCGTCGGGCATTGATAACAAAGGTATAAACTTAATGCTAACCGTATGCGGGCTTTGTCTTACGTCAATCGTCTACTCAGCGGAGCCACTCGAAATGTTTATTGAGGTTATATGACGCTAGAATTTATTGCACCTACTGTTTTTTTTTAAAGAAACCGAAAGAATCATCTACATTATCATAAAAAGTCTACCTCAGTTCATTGTTGAACATCTTTCTCAAGACATGCCACTCAGATCAAACATCGACCTGTCGAACCAAAGCGAGGCAAGACGAGGTCGCGCGCGTGTCAAGCTTATCATTCCTTGATAAAGGTCACCGAATGTCATCGAATGTGAGTCGGTTATTCCCTCTATACGGAATAACCGGCTCAATTTTACGTGAGTATCCCCATTTATTAAAACAAAATTGACTTGCACTTTCGCGCGCAGATAAAAAGAGATGGCTTTAGCGTGCGCTAGTCAAAATACCAGATAATTGCTACTTTTTTCTCCCTGTATTGTGTATCGGTATATACGAAGATAAATAAAACAAAACCAAGCAAAACACGCGCGCTCGGTATACATATATAAAATATTTTTTTTGTTTAAAAACTGCTAATTACATCTAAACCAGGAAATCAATCGTAATTCTATTCGATGCAAACCTAGGTATTATTATTACCTCACTATTAGTGTAATAATCACTTGAATATACACTAGGGGTTCCGAGCGCCTGAGAAAAATGTGTGTAATTCGAGGTCTTTTCAAGGATTTTTTTAAATCGTGAAAATGTCGTGTACGTAATGTTGTTTTCCCGCCATGCAATCTTCAACAAAAAAACATATATCTAACATATATCTTAAAATAAGATTTTTAATATACGTATATTTAATGAGGGGCACTAAATAGAAAAATCTCATTTTTATCAAAGTAGGCCGCTAAGATTATAGTCCTTCCGCGAGGTTTTGTCGCATTCGATATTTGAAATTGTATAGTTGTCGCTCTGTTTCTCGTGTATTCTGGAGAGAGTTAGTGAATTTTCCTAACTTTTTGATGATTAACGTTTCGGGAGTAGTAACAAAATCTTTTTTTTGGTTTGAATGGCTTGGATAAACTATAGTCTATGGCGCTCTGTAATGATTTTTCAAAAAATGTTTATGGTATTCTAACAACAACTACTCTTCTTCGTCGTGTTTTCGACGCAAATAATTTGTCACTTTAAGTGCACGAACAACGAAGACATTACGAAATTAAAAAATCAAAAAACAAAAATACAAGCAGTTTTTCACGGTGTAGATAACATATTAAAAAAAACCATCGCAATCGGATCAAGTACGTTTAGGGGTGGGTATCAGACTACTCTTTTTGTATGGACGACCGACGGCGGAGTACTTCTATTCTTAGTCCAATTCCATAAGTACAAAAAAAACGAGGTCTCTGCTTTAGAACTTTCGAGCGAAATATTTACTTATAATGTTCCGGGCATGATCTGTCAGAGAAATGCGTATTTATATGTACCTACGTATCGATATGTAGCCTAACAAAGTATGCATGTATTTTTTTAACCTTTACCCACTGCTGGGCATACTTTTCAATTTCTCACACTCCATCGCTAGCTGGGACCAGTCACGATGAAACGTGTTCGAGTCATTCCGCCAACGTTTTCGGTGCCTTCCTGGTGGCCTAGGCTCTTTTGTTTGAAGAATAGGCAAGCGAAATTATTTGGATAAATACTGCAAGTGTTGCTAGTTGGTATACTTATGATAAGGTGGTACTACACCACGATATGAAGAATGTAGCTGCCGATGTGGTGTCGTGCCGTGTCGTGCTGGTTCAGTGTCATGTCGGCTAGTAAAGAAACGCCCATTAGCACACACTAAAATATATAGATATTCCTATTATCGTTGACAATACGCTCGACCCGCGCTAAGAAGCACAACGACAACTGCAATAACAATGGAAAAAGCTCAATAAAAACGTTAATTCTGATTACAGTTTTTTACGTAAGTGTAGCACACAATAAAATGAAATATTGAATTAAAATATTATCATTCGCTTTTTACAATGTTATGATAGTTTTCAGAACGTATCTTACTGCGCCTCGGGTATAAGTATGTATCTTACTGCCATTCCGGGTTTACCTGCTACAGGAGCTGTAATTCTTCTGAGGTATTTTATTTTTAATTTGAAGGTAGGTAGGTACCTATAGCCTCCGTAGACACAATAAACCTCAATCGAAAGCCACTTGAATATGTAAACAACGACATTTACCTAGGAAAACAGATATCAATAGGAGATAATCATGAGGAATAAGAAGTAGAACGACGATTAAATATGAGCTGGAGAAAATACTGGTCTCTAAAAGAAATTATGAAGGGTGAATTCACTTCTATCTAAAGAAGACTGTACTGAATACTTGTATTTTGCCGACTCTCACTTATGCGTGCAAGACATGGACATACATCACAAAGATAAAATCAAAGATAGTAACTTGCCAAAAAGCAATCGAGAGAAGTATACTAAAGATAAGAAAAATACACAAAATTAGAAGCGAACACAAGGAGGAAGACTAAACTGATAGATGCTCTACACTATAGTCAAAAATTAAAATGGCGTTGGGCAGGTCACTTAGAGAGATATGATGACAACAGATGGACTTCTTCGTCTCGACCAAATTACATTAAAAAAAAAAAACTCCATCTTAAGTTAGGTCAGCTTTGTTGTGCCGTCATTGATATTAGTACTTATAATAATTAATACCGTACTAATGAGAATAAATAAATAAAAATAAATTAGGAAATCCCAGTTTTTTAACGAAATGCTGGGGAATGTTTTAAATACGTAAATAGACTCCACGAACGTAGGTAATTAAACAACTTTGACATTTAGACAAGTATGACTCATCGAAATATTGCATGCAATTTATTATTAAGTTGTGAAACAAACAAACCAACAAACAAAAACAACACAAACAAAACAAAAACAAGCCTAATACCTACATTACAGAAGTTAATCTTCAATGTGAGATATTCTAGTATAGAGTTCATTATCGATAGTGGGACAAGCTGGGTGCGCTCATAAGTTAAATAATAATAAGATTGCTGCAGCGCCATTTACCGGCCGATTTTAATAATATTTGGCAGAAACATTCGGCACTCGGTTCTAAACAAGAATTTTTAATATTAGCAAAATTGGTCAAGAGGTTATCAAAGGTCGTGAGGTCTCTTTTCGATGTCGAACACCGGCGTCCCGTAATCCCGTTCGCTCAGTCGGTCAATAATATTTAGTTCAATATGAGATGGATGATATACTAATTTTTTTTAAACGGATTATTTCGTTACCACAACCTCATCTAGGGAATCCAAGGTGTAGCACGCATGCCTAGGAAGTAAGTACCTTTTCACATTTAGATCTTCATTTATTAGTATTAAACTACAATTGAACACTTTAATTTTTGTTTTCATGGTGTTCATATATTGTCAGATGGTTCAAGGTTAACAGGTTGTTTAAATGATTTTGTTTATAACATCCGTGCAAAAAAAGCAAAGCCAATCGATTTTGACTAGACATAAAAAGATAAAATAATTATATTTTTGCTATGCAATCAGGAAAGGTTGAAGTTGATAGAGATGCACAGTAATTAGGTAAGGAGGTACATAAGCAATTATGTTTATAAATGCTTTTGTTTGTTAGCAAAAAGTTTACCACATAAGGCGTCCAATCGTTCGCACCGCAAAACCGGGCGGATCGGATCGCGCAGAATTCATACACAGTACTCAGCTGTGTAAAATTGCCACAGATTAGTAAAGAGTAAGTTTAACTTTAGCCCAATCCGTCTTGTGCATGCAATGCGGACTTTCTAGTCCGCATTGCATGACATGGATGTGGCCAAAGGCTTGGTAGAGACGACAAGTGACCGGAATGCCTGGTGTCTAGTTTGGGCAAAAACTTAGCATTGCCATCCAGGGTGGCAACGCTGAATGGCTACTTTTCCCTTCACCAAGAGCTTGTTAATTAGTTTTGTAATTATTTTTAAGTTTGTCAACGAAGGAAACGCAATTCTTATGCTGTTCGCATTTCTTAAAGTTTTATAATCTCACCAACTTCAAACGGCGTGTACTTCGAGTCCTGCGTAAGTATGGCGATCTTTTTGAACCAGCAATGTACGCCGCAAATTGGTGCAGTCTTAATAATTTAGAAATGTTGATTGTGTGAGCGAGAGAGCGCGTAATGCGTCAAAGCGGCCTTAAGAAATTAAAACGATCTGCCGGCTGCGTTGACATGACACGACCGGCATAGAGCTTCGCTTCCACAAAGTGCGTTTAATAAAACAAATTATTGATTTCAAATAAACTTTTAATCCCTTCAACAGCTACATTTGAAAGTTCGATCAATAATCATCATTACAATAACGCAATACTGATTTTGTATTGCTCAGTTTTATCATTAAATACTAATCATAAAGCTGAACTGAATTTGGTGTTCAATAAACTATATGTAATAGTATGTAGATTGTAGAGCTTACATTACAAACGGAAATGAATCAGTGATCTGTTTGCTTACTTTTTATTTTTTAAATAGGTTTGTATATCTAATGATCGCCGCTGAATACTGGATATTGGGTAAAATTATGTAAAAAGTGTCACTTGACTATTTAATTGCCCCACTCTATTTTGACTAGGCATCTGACGTATAAATTTTACTGACTGTGTATAGAAAATTAACATGATCTTGTAACTAATTAAATTTAAAAGACGCAAAGACGCGCAAACTGTAATAAAATATCGTCAGGTAGCATTCAGTAACACAAAAATATGTAGAGCTTGCAAATGCGATCATTACATAAATTGGACCTACGTCAGAGTCAGTAGGTACCCTTAAATGTTATTTTTAGCTAAATACCTAGGTATAACATGTTTGTCTGATAAGATAGTCGAAAAATATAAGTATTTTACACGCTTATTATTGCTTTCAACATAAGTTAACATTTAAAGTAGGTGTACACAAACTGGTAGAACTTGTTAGGTAGGTAGACATCACGTCTGCACACGTGATATGTTGGAGTCAATACAACAGTCTGCCTGCAACAACGGATTGACAACTAGTTTTGTATCGGATGTCATTTTAGTTCACATCCCATTTCTACTCGGTCTTTGGATAAAATGATCGTCTTTTATCTCCAGATTAAATTAAAATCATATGTATACACTTTACGTGGAGATAATATGTATAATTATACCTATAAAAATCTTATATCTTCGCTCGTTAACAATGAACAGCAGAACTTTAGTAAAGTTATGCGTTTGACCGCATTAATAAGCTATATATTATTAAAATGCATTAAAAACTCTTAAAGATTTATTAAATGTAAAATATCTTGTGATTATTTTTACGCTAAGTGTTAATTTGACTACTTTTGTCAAATTTTATAACAAACCGTCATCTAATTATTGCTCGTAAATTATCTAACTACGCGATCTACGGTAAAACTAGCTTATTGATAGTCCTATGGAGTGACTAGCGGAGATCTCTTTTAGGTATAATTAATTACTAATTATGAGTTTTGTGTGTAAGTAGAGAAGAGCAAATTCCTCGCGAAAGCCTAACGAAGGCCAAGCGGACAAGCACACGACACCAAGAATATAAAAATATATAAGTACCATCGATTGGTCGCAGATTATTGACAAATATTATAAGTAGTTATTAAAGTTTAGAATGATTCGAAATGTAAAGTCGCAGAATGATTTTGTAGTGATCGTCTAAATTTTAACAGCGGCCCCTCCATTGCATTTATGCAGTAAGATTATTTGGATGGCGCGGAATTTTAGCATAGATGCTATTTAATAATGCAGCTATTCAATTTATATTTTAATATTACCTTGGAAGTGTCCATAATTATAATAAGCAGGCGTATCAGTTGACTTACAACGCTACGCTCACATCCGTGAAACTTGTTTTTTCTTGCTTGTTTTTTTAAGTTTAATGGGATAGTATCATTAGGAAGTTAGGTAGGTAAGTACGTGCCGAAGTTAATATAAGTATTAAATATATATCTCATTTTATAGGTACTCGTAAAGTAAGCGAATGAAGTCTCAACTGAGATGTTAACTTAACATTATCTAAAACAATTAAGTATCTACTTAGGTATAAATAAGTCGTGAAGTTTCTAAAAATAATTTTGCACCTTATCAGGTATATAATTTTAACAATTGTATGGAATGTAATGTGTTTTATATCAATAAAGTATATTACTTACAAGCTTATTAATAATTTTAAAATATTCGTTTGCGTTAAGTAATATTTTTTCTAATTCGATAACTTAGCTATTTCACTAATTACTTTAACTATTAATTAACGAAGAGCTATCTAAAGTTAACGACCTAGTTATTGTAAGTGGCTCTATCTATTATAGGATTAGACGAAACGACACGAAGGTGTTACAGGCGCGGTGACGAAACGTTACAACTAATATAGGCCGTGATGTTGTCATACTAAGGAGCAACTCATTTTGAATTGTCGTTCGTAATCCAGTTGAACGCTACGCCATGCGCCACCCAGGTCTTAGATATTCTTAGGAATTATGTATCTAAGTAACTATGCCTATCACTGGTAAGTTTAAATAGTATAATTGCATTTATTGGAATGTATCCTTAGGTAGATCACAAAGCGCAGAGCTCGAGCTATCTCTAGGTGCCACCGTTAGCAGCTGTTGCCGAATATTGAATCTGAATATTTGAATCAACATTAGTGCTCACTAAATTTAATACAGCAAATTGCAGTAGGGTTTAAATACCCCTGGCAATGAACTGAATTCATATTTTCTTTTTTATATCGATAAACTGAAGACGAAACCGCCAGATAGAGACGTCTTTATTAGCTTCCTGTAGAAATAACAAGACGTCGTGCTCACCTATTAATTACTAGGAATTTCTATAATTTTGACTAGTTTAAAACGATTTGAATATGCGTATCCGTGTTTGTACAACAATTCTGTATATATATTAATCGTACGTATTTAGAACGTAAGAGAGTGCAAATTGACAGTGATATTTAGAAAATTGACTGTGTCGTCTACCTATCCTTCATCACCATCGGCGAGGAGGGGACAGGTCACTGTTTGCACTTTGACCCTAAATAATGACATAAAACACTACGAATAATATAAGTACTGTTTGCGCATTCATCTTCTATTTATTTTCCATTATGTATCGAATTGTTAGTGAACCCTTTCCATAACAACTTGCTCGTAAAGTGGTTACAAGTAAACAACACTTCGTTGTGTCATTTCGTTTGTTTGACCATTAATATGAAGTGGCAGAACTGGGTCACGAAACATTCCTTAATCAATTTGTCAATCTAGAGCAGCATTTCAAGTATCGCGAGGAAAACTGTGTAGGTATGTTTTTTGCGGACATACTTTCTTAGTAACTCGTAGTTTCAAGTCATTATTTGGATCGACTTGACCTATTACAAGGAAACCTTAGAAGTAGGGTATGATGTGGACGAAATAACGTTTCAGCATACATCTCATTGTGTGATATGCCTAATACCAGCGCTTCGCGGTCGTAGCGGGCAACTAGGCAACAATTTCAGGGAGTCGAAAATGCTTGTTGGTATTCAGTGTTTTTTGCCTCATGTACTCATGTACATTATAGGCTTATCGCATCTTTAAGAATTAGTAATAGAAAGCTTATAGCGGAGGGTATCAACCCAGATGACGTCATAGATTACGCAGCGGGGCGTGACAGTCCACGCGCGACATCCACTCCAGGTCGCGCGTCGTCACCTGCAACATACAAAATGGAATAGCTAGAGTTTACAACTTGATCTTTTGAGATTTTCTGTTAACATTTCGGGTATGAAAATTAGACTCCAAGTTGTTAAAATGCCTCGCCTTGAGCACTCCCAGAAACCTAGAAACTGTATCTCAATCCCTCAACAACAGTTCTCCTTGAAAAGGAAAGTTCCTAAACAAAATTGAAGGTTCAAATTCTACGATTCACAAGATCAACATTGACGTCCCGCTTGGCATGTATTGTGCTCGTTTCCCCAGCCAATAAGCCCAACTCAGCCTATCTAGTCGCACTAAATTATTTGTGAATTCATCCAATGAGCACACAACATGACATAAACAGTACAATACAATTTACAGTAGCATTGGAAATCATAAGTAGTAATGCACTACTAGCTGCGTTAAAATTCAACTGATCTTGATTATGTAAATCGTAACTAATAATATCAATGCGAAAGAAAAAAAAACTTTTTTTTTTCTGTGATAGTAACTATGACTCTCTGCTGGGTGTTTGTCGCGTTACCATGGCTATAAACTACTGAACGGATCGACCCGTGGGCTTATCCCGTAACTCTGAAAGCGATAGCGAGAGTTGCGTAAGCGGGACCGCGCATAGCGTGACTAAGTTGGCACGAGCGAGATGGCATGCTCTCGCAATCAGAATCACGAACGTTTCAAAGTTAGAGGATAAGCCCGCTGGGCCCGTACCGTGAGGTGCTTATTGCGATGATTATTAGGCTCAGCCGACAACGCTGCACGACCATAAACCTTATCGCGCGGTGATACGGTTCGTGGTCGCGCAACGTCGTCGGCTGAACCTAACAATCATCGCAATAAGGACCTCACGGTACGGGCCCTGAATTTTTGCATAAGACGGACATAGCCTACTTTTTTTGTATGTCTATGCGAACGAAGAAGTGGGTATAAGCTAGTGTGCTCAATAGTATCTAATAAATACTAAGGTAGTAAGTATGCATTAGGTACATTTCAATTAACAATAATCTGCAATATTTTTACAAAAGCAGTCCTATTTATTAGAGGAAGTGCAGTAAGTGACTCAGTATGTGCAGTTTAAAAATGAAAGCGTCATTCTCTATACAAGGTGTTACTGAAAGATGCAACAATACTGAAAAGTGTATGTGCTCATCATTATGAACAACTTTTACTATAGGGCCTGAAATCGCAAAAAAAAAACCAGCTGTTCAATAACACTCGACAGATCAATTCAATTCAATATATTTTTTTTAATTTCCATTTTTTTTTTGTTGAATTTGGTGACGCGACGAGCAAGTCGCTCCTCTGATGTTAAGCTTCACGCTTGCCCATAACAGTTCAGTGTAGTTGTTCATAATGATGAGTTCATACATACCTTTCAATATTGTTGCACCTCTCAGTAACATTCCGTATATCTATGTATGTATGAATATGTATAGTAGTGACCTGGTGCATGGAGTAGACGGCGAGCACAACGAGCACGTGCATGATGTTGTGCGAGTTGAGGCAGCGGTCCACCGTGCCCGGGAACCACTTCTCCGGGATGTGCATCGCGCCGATGACGCCGCCGCCCAGGGACACGGCGTCCTGGAATACAAATTACGAATCTCACCAAGTGCTATGTTACAGCTCAAAGCTAAAGAGCGGCTAAACCTTTTTGTGGCTATAATTGTGCGGCTAGTAGCAGTTGGAAGTAGCAATGAATACTGGTGACCCGTTTAAAAATAATATTGACTAAAACAGTCCCTAGGTGTCCTTCACTCATACTAAGCAGTGGAGATACGAGTACTAAAAAAGAATGCTGTGAAATTACGTAGTGGAATCAACGGTCGGAAACCCAAATTTTGGTATTAAACAATACAATTACAAAAAAAAAGGAAATTTTGGAGCTTTTCACTCCAAAAGTCCAAAACTCCACGTCTATTGCTGAACCTCCCCCTTACAGCGCCTCACCGAACGACAACCTGCCACTTGCATCCTCTGGTTTCCCGCGACTTTCACAATGTCGTCGATCCACCTAGTGGGAGGCCTGCCTACGCTGCGTTTTCCAGTTCGTGGTCACCACTCAAGAACCTTTTCTTATTTATTTATTTATTTCCTATCGGTTATTGGTTCATCGAGTGATGTGACCTGCCCATTGCCACTTCTGCTAGCAAACCCTGCCCGACTGTGAATTTGATTCTTCGGCGAATATCCCCGTTCCGGATTTCTTCGCACAATGAAACTTAGAGCATAGCTCTTTCCATTGCCCGCTGTGTGACTCTGTATTTCTCCAAAAGGCCAGCAGTCAAGAACCATGTTTCAGTACCATATGTCATCACTGGCAACACAAATAAGTTGAAGTTGTCTTCAGGTTTGCGGGATTTTGGATGAGAAGATATCAAGTTATTTCCTGAACGCTGCCTATCCTAGTTGGATTCTTCGGGCGATCTCTGTAGCGAAGGTGTACCTACCTAACTGAATAATCTGTCCAAGTAATAGTCAACAACTTCGAGAGTATCTTTCCCAACGACTATCGGCATGGTCTTTTAACGAGATTTTTGTCTTTTCCATGTTCATTTTAAGACCCACCTGTTGGTAAACGCTACTGACGTCGTGGAGGTCCTCCAGCGACATTGCCATGATTACTATATCATCAGCAAAACGAAGGTGAGCTATGTATTCACCATTAATGTTGATGCCGAATCCGTTCGAGTCCAAGAGCTTGAAAACGTCCTGCATTGCGTTTGTAAACCGCTTCGGAGAAATAACGTTACCCTATTTCACGCATTTCTGCAATTGGATTGGTTTCGGGATCGCGCCCTGCAATCGGATAGACATGGTGGCATTTCTATACAAACACTCCAGCACATCGATATACCTATAGCCGACATGACGTCGCTGAAGGGACTGTAATACCGCTTAGGTCTCGATTGGATCGAAGGCTTTTCATACTCTACAAACGCCAGAAATAATGGCCGATTATACTCCTCAGTCTTCTGTATAATCTGGCGGAGCGAGTGCATGTGGTTCATGGTGTCAAAGCCTTTACGGAATCCGGCTTGTTTGGAAGGCTGGAAGTCATCAAAGCTGCGTTTGAGACAGATAGGAGGCGATAGATAGATTACTTACTCACTACCTACTTGATATTGCCTATTTCTATTAGCTGGAAGCCCCACAATGTTTTAAACCAATTACCGACATCGCGGTAATTGCGCAATAAATCTCGACCCGTAGTATTTATTGAAATACACGTACCTACCGAGTCTACATAAAAAAATATTTACTTGTATAGTCTAATAAAATAAATAAATAATGACGACATCAAAAGTTCATCAGTTTATAGTTTTACAAGCTTGACTTGGCTTGGCTAAGCTTGGCTTTAGTCCGATCAACGCCTCCAAAAAGAATGCGGTTTTTTAGGATTAGGTTGTGGTACGAGAGATCGTCGATTTCGAACACAATTAATAATAACGAATACATATCATATTAACAAGACGTTTTTCGGTAACATTTAAAAATATGTTTGTCTATTTGTGAAGCATCAACTGGGCCTGAAAAACATACATAAGTAACCAAAATAAAAACGTGAATAGTTGTCTGTCACATACGCACGATCCAGACGCATAATTTAGTAGGTAATCTATCCATTAGTATTCTACGTTCCCGACACAGTTTAAAGTGCAAAACGCGATCACATCGATCCATCCAAGGGATGGCGAGGGTCAGCACAAAGGGTTCAGCCGCATGTTGAGCCTTAAGAATAATTAAGTGCCAGCGGAGGGGCCACGGAACCATTTGTTATTCTCTTAGAAGCTGCCCGCTTTAGGCCCGTGACGCTTTCAGAAACAGTGTCCACTGCGTTAATGTAAAGGGCAAAGGTCCGTTTCATTTCGGTAGCTCTACAATTCTACATTTCATATTCAGATTTTTCAGTTATATTTTGTTTTATGTTACACATATTTTGCAGACTACATAGTGTTATTAAATAATCGCGAGGGTAAAGGTTAACTCGTTTAATCTTCCAGAATGAAATGATCATTATTAAAATTATTTTGCCCCGCCATTTTGCATTATTTCATAAGTGATAAGGCTTGCAAGGTTGCCTTTTTTTAGGCTTCTTTGCTCTCGTTCTATCTACATGTAGTAGAGAGGGAGAGAAAGATGATTGAAAGGTTGAAATACGAATACTTAAGAGGTCGAAGTAGTGCTATTTTTGACATATTTTTATAAAGAGGATCTAGATAATGCCGAATGAAAAGAACATACACTCGTATGTGAGTAAACTTATCTTGTGTTAGATTTTGTAATACCTACCTACTACCTCGGAGCTCGGAGGTCACAGTGTTATTTGGCAACAGGCCAACACTGTTCCATTGTGTACACACTCAAAGGGAAGCTGGATCCATTCTACAAGTTTCACATTTCGATGGGAACTGATGATGTAACTGTACCATAATACGTATCCTTTTGTTATTCAGTTTGGTTTCGTTTGAGCTATTGAGGCTATTGAATTGCCATTTAAAGCTATTGAAGATAATGAGTATTAATTAAGTTTTTTATTTGCTCTTTTGCAGGCGTTCCATTCTCCCAACTAAATATAATATAATATCGACTGCTTTCGTTTGTAAAGGCTAATTATTTTGGAGCGGGCTCTTGGTTCACAACTTATTCTTCGCATATAAACTACTAATTCTTTAATGAACCGAAGTAAGCAAATTGAATATCATTATGTTTAGGATTTTATTTAAGTCTTAGGTGTACTTGTAAACATAGTGAAACACAAGGAAATGTATGCAATTAGGCAGAAATAAGCATAAAGAACGTGAGTCAAGTAATGTTTCCTCGTAATTTAATAAATGGTTTATCTGTAACTTGTGCGTTTAATCTTTAGGTGCGGTTTTTTAAGCACCATGTTGTCGTCGTGGCGCACTAGGCAGAGCGCCTAATAAAGGTCGATGTTATCAGAACAAAGACCATATTATTATTATGGTACTCCGCATATTACCTCTGATAGCTCTCAATATACTGGACTAACCCCGTTTTTATAAAACATGGTTGGCCAACCATTAGATTATACCAACAACCAACAGATCGAACTATATTTCATTCAAGAAAAATTCACGGTAATACGAAGGTTATGGTTATAGAATGTGGGCCGATGCTAAAATGATTGGTTTCCATTAGATAGCCTGGCGTGATAAAAGTGACTATTGTCAGCGGCCATCAAACGATATAGGAATTAATAAACAATAATAATTGTATCGTATCACGAATGTCTGATCACAACGTTGTAAATTGCCTGTGGTTGTGTGACGTTATTATGTAGGCTAGGTAGGTTTAAAGGTAAAATCGGTATCCTTCACAAGGGGAAAAATAATGTTCTAAATTAATGATTGTATTAATAAAAATACTAAGTACCTATTATATAAGGTTTTCCCCGTATTGGCTACACTTGATTTGACATTGGCACGACACAATATGCTTGGCGCTTGTATTAGGTAGATTAGAACTTACGTATAGATAGTGTAGTTCCTGTTATATTCCTGTTACTTTACTTAACTTTAAAATAAACGTGTACTAAATATAGCTTCACGAGTAAAGAGGAGTGTGCTATAAATAACGAGTGTCCACAGCAGCACTGAATGTTTGCCATCGCAGGGGATTGCAGGCAATATTAATCCATACTCGCTCCACCGCGGCGCTTGTTCGTTCCCTCTTTTCTAATTATCCCACCTCATTACGCCCATTAGGGGGTTTTGTTTCTCCCTCGGATGGAATTTTTGTACCTAATTGATCATTGTATTCCTGTTCTGATTAGATACCTCTTAGTTGCCAGTTACCTAATGGAAATAGCTGCGCAAAATGCGAGACAAAGCCAATTTCCGTAGCGACACTGAATTGATAAGGTCGTCGAATTCTGCTTCCGGCTGCCGAATCTGTATATATATTACGCGAGTCGATATTTTGTGCAGCGCATCAGATGTAGAAGGATCGTCGGATCCTAATAAATAATGTGCCATTCTATTCGTCTAGCACTGTAGTTGTGCATATGCAATAATAAAAGAGCTTTGTAGCTCTTTGTTCTAATTCATAAAAACAGAAATTAAAATATTTAAGGAAGACAGATGTTTACTAATAGTTGATATGCATGCTAGACATTCCGACGTATTTTGACATGACATCATATTCATCTATTGATATTTTCTTAAATAGGTATGAATCGTATTCCAAATTAACAAAAAAGTGTTAATTTTGAGTCGTTTGTATACTATAATTATTTTTATATTCAATAAATCATTTATTTTCGTTTTTAAGTAACATGAGTTATATTAGTAAGCAAACGCTACCGTTAGTACGTCGAGAAGCTGTAATTAAAGTATCATCATCATCATCATCAGCCATAATCGTTTGTTTAAAACCATAATTAGAAGTAAATTATCGACAGGAAAATAAGCGGATAAGTGCAAGCTTGACTCTCGCACCGAGAGCTCCGTACAATTTTCATTATGTAAAGTTATATGTATACTATGATAGCACCAAAAATTGCTCTAACGAAAAGATACGTCGGACTGAAGGACAAATTTAAACAAAACAAACTTTGTAGTTGAAAAATTTTTTCTTCCATGCATCTATATAACGTCACGGTCAATTCTTTTGTTGTTTTCGTCGAGATTACAAACTACAAATGTAGTTTGTACTACAAAAGTAGTTTGTAATCGTAAATTTTTATTTTAGTTTTTGATTACTTTATTTGATACTAGTACTTTGCTTCTTGCCAAATTTCATGATTGTAGGTCTACAGGAAGTATACTATAGGTTTTGATTTATTTGCAAGTGTCAAATATGGCCGTATTTTTTAATGGCGTTGACTTATAAGCTTGATTTTACAGTTCCAAAGGACGGTAGCCCCACGTATTTAAACTCGATACCTCTGCGTTCCGGAGAAAAATGGTCTTGACAGACAGACAGACGCACGGACAGACGCGCAACGAAGTGATGTTATAATGGTTATTTTTTCCTTTTGAGGTACGGGACCCTAAAAAGAGGAATCTACACACAAGTCTCAGCGCAGAAGACGCCAGTAGCGATATGCCATCTGGTGTGAAGAAATGGAGTCAAGACTTATCAAAAAATATTTATGATAGCAATAATTAATAATATGATTTGTGGATCTTTCATGTTATAAAATTTTACGTTAAAAATGCTTTACTGAACTTTCCACGAAACAGACTTACACTCGTCCGATTTTTTTCATGTAAATTTGCGCTTGGTTGTGGGTGTCTCTGTCTGCTTATTTATCTGTGGTGTCGGATCCTGTCGTAGACAATTTGTAAAGCAGTCACTGTTAAACATGCCGTAAATAAAGAAGAGTCAAATAGTCTCGAGACCTGTAAGAAGACATGCAGGATGGCGTGCGGGTCGCCGCCGCCGACGCGAGCCGCCCGCGCGCCCGCCAGCAGCAGCCGCATACAGAACGGCGCCGCGAAGCACAGCCTCCGCTCCCACGGAGACCACGCCCGCATCGCCTTTCATAAAAACAACGATTATTGTCGTAGACATCCTTAATTATGTTTTAGGCAGGGACCCTATTCCTGTGCTCTCGAGATAATCTCGATCACTGTCTCTCTAATTAAGAATTTAATGGGAGTGAGAGTGACCAAGATAACCTCTAGCGCACAGGAAAAGGATGCAATTATGTCAGGTCCTCGATCTACACTCGCTCTGATCTCCGATGTTAGAAACTGTTTTTTCACTAGCAAGACATACAACAAACGAGAGATTATTTCTATACTTCTATGGTAATTATTTACATCTAAAGATGGCAGCGGAATACGTTATATACATTTATAAAACAGTGAACAGTGGGCAAAGTCCATAGAGAATTAAGACAGATGAGATCAAACTACGAGGCTCGAGCAGAAATCCAGTTTCAAACGCGCCACGCATTCAGTATATGGAGGGACTGAATTTATAAATTAGCTACATTTTAATGTTGGATTCAGAAAGATTGGTAATCGCAAAACTCGAATAGGCAGAGTAAACTTGTAGCAGTATTATTTTTGTTTTGATGCCGGTAACTTTAGAAATACTTAGTTCTTAAATCAGATATGACTGATTTCCGTGTATATATAGAGCGTAGATGAGGATGTCTTAAAAACCTAAGCTTTATATCGATTTGGATTTGGACTTGCTCTTATTACCTTATAAAGGCCTATCATACTGCCGAGGCAATAGATAAGGAGCGCGCCGTAGCGCAGCGGCGTGGGCGCACAGTACACTGTCGCGGTCACCATTGGGATCGCTCCTGAAACAATAATCAATGGCATTAGCGTAGAGTTCCGAAGTCAGTACTATGCATACGGCTTTGTGTAAAAACACAAAGCCGTAAACTAACGTCTCTTTGACTTTTTACACATTTAAATCGTAGCCAAACTACGGTCAGATTTGGGGAGTGAAAGCGTTTATAATAAGGAGCAAGGAACCCAACAAACACTTCCTATTCTGATTTGATGGCATAAACGACCATCCAACAAAATTGAGCTGCAAAGTGACCAGTCACTTTTAAAATCTGTTAACGTCGGTAAAATCCGCCCTAAGAGTAAAAGTCCGCATGAAATGTTGCCCGAAACTTTACCCATTTTTTGTTTTTATTTCCACAGGGCGCGTCGGCTAACTCCATTTGCGGAGATTGTAACGATATTGTTCTAGTACGAGTATCTGAATCATTAGCCACAAGAGCTGCCGATACGACCGGAACTTTCTGTGATTAATACGTTTTTAACGACTGACTTTTCTTGCACGAAATAATGTTTCCGAAACAAATTCCTATAATTTGTACAACAATGTAAAAATAATATATTCGTACAATGTCTGAAGCCGGCTCAGAGTGGCCTACTTTTTGAGTGTTCAGGAGGATTTAGTTCACAGATATAAAATATTCATAGGTATTCCGATTTCGCTACGATTTTCACACTGTCTCTCCACATTGTTTCGGGAATTTTCGTTTTATATTTTGCTGTCCGATCAAATGAGTATTTTAGCTTGTATCTTAAGCTTGTCTCTCGAAATCACAAGCTTCTATTTGAACAAAATTGAAATGAACATAAATTACATAAACCCCTGCGAGGCTCACTATTAATGTACAGCTGTACAAAGTGCAAAGATCAAAGACATCTTCCATCTTCCTCCTTATGACGGATAGGATATTTTCAATCGACAAATGTGTTCCTGTTCTCCAGTTCTCGGTTCCAAAGCCGCGGTCCGTTGGGGACTCAGTTATTGTTTTGTTGTTATTTTGGTACCAAAAAATATATAAAAGAATCAAGATTCAGATTAATTTCTAAGAATCAACGCACAGACCAAACCGTTTATGATGGAGATTTGAAATTTGGACCGAACATTACTCAAATGATCTAGATGAAACATAAGAACGGTGTTTCATTTACTGCCGATGCAAGCAAAGGTGTGTGAGCATACTGGTTTTTTTTTTTTTTTTAATGATAAGTTGTCCTTTCCACAGTATTTTGATGTTAAGAACTTGATCAATTAACTTAAAGTATTTAGCGATATTTTTGTTTATTTGAATTCTGCCTACAAAATCATGATTGGCATAAATAATATTGGTAGGTAGGTACGTATGTTAACGTTAGTTACAAAATTCAGGCAACTAAATCATTCTCTTCACAATTGTCTTTAGTTAGACTGATGATTAGAATATCTTTTTAAAATTTGCCCGATACAGCATACATTTTATTTTAAACGCTTTCGAATACGTTACTAATTGTATGAACATGCGGTGCTCTGTCCTCTCTCATATGCAAGCTGCTACCGTTTTCATAAGCCCATTATATTATAAATTAGCTCGGCCCGTCTCTCCTGTTTCACGAGATGGGATCTAATCTAACCAGTGTACCTCTATCTCCTATCCTCGGTGTGGAATGTGGAACGGCACTTTTATAGGAATGGTCTGGAGCAAACGGAGCGATGTAACGTCAGCCGCAGTCAGAGCCCAACATTATAACAGTCTCACAGATGACGTACTCACGTCGATGGTATATTTTATATAAAATGTATCTTCTTTCACAAAATAAATCTAATAATTGACTCACAGTCTAAACCGTTGGGTCTAGAAGCATGAAGCATAGGAGTTCCTTATACATGGTGCTTATTCAATCGGCTAGAGAGAAACAAACAATTTTAGAAAATTCATGTCATAGGGGTAATATAAAGGGTGGAAGTTTGTATGGCAGTTCATAGTTTTTATTTTGTAATTGCGAGCCTCAGTCCCAAGGCCGAATAAATAGAAGCTATCGAATATTTCTTCCATAAGTAGGCCTTAAAAGTTATTTTCAAGGAACCCCTAAAAATAAGGTAGGTAGGTTGTTTGTGTTGAAAGTTCCTCCATCACAAGAGTTGTAAATTGTGTGAATCCAGCCCTTCCCATGGCTTTGCCTATGCTACTCAAGTGTTTCATAAACTTAATTTACCACATCTACGCTGTTCAAAGTTTTATTACCAGTTGATATTACTGTTGTGAATGTTAGGTTATTACTGCATCTATTGTGCCTGATAAACTTCTTTATTAGTAGTATAAGTTATTGTGAAAATATATTTTTCCCAGATAAGCTTTTATAACATCCGTTATTGGTGCCGATCAAAATGAGTCCAAACTCCATCAATCTAGTTATTAACTGAGGAGTTCCGTTTTCCACCTTCCGTATCCATCATCAGATCAGCTCGCTGTCATAATATTGTATTGTCATCGGAAAATGACAGGCATACAACATTTCAACTCTTCAACCCAATTGAACAAGGGGAACTGGTATCAAACTCAGTTGCAAGATTTCACCTTAACATACAATAACTTAATAAATTAACATACATACATACATACATATAAACTTGCTAGTTAAATAAAAGCTTGTAAGATTGTGATTTAAAACAATGTACTGAGGAAGTACACATTGAGTACCTAAGCCTGAGCTGTCTGAGGGGTATTACAATACAATACAATATAACTTTATTATACACCTAAACAGACAAACTTAAAAAACAATAATATTTAAAAAAAACGGTAGTATAATGGGCGGCCTTATCGTCTAAAGCGATTTCTTCCAGACAACCTTTGGATGGACAGAATTATGACTTATAAACTACGGTCGGTGGTGTAGATACATAAAAATAATAATAATATGAAAATAATGAAATAATAAAAATAATAATAATATGGAAATAATAAAAATAATAACATACATAAACCTACATAAATACATACGATAAATACAAACTATATATATGTAAAATATATACTTTAAAACGAATAATACATAATTATACATACGTACCAATTAACACACAGAAAGATAATGTTTATAAACGAGGTTTTTAAATATAGAAAGAGATTTAGCCTGCCTGATACACACAGGGAGCTCGTTCCAGAACAGGACAGCTTGCACAGTAAAAGACTTACAATAGGAAAGATTTACGTGAGTAGAAATAGGAATATTTAGCTTTTGGTATTAATGGTATATAACTGCTAATTAATATTCTCAAAAGTAGCTGATAATTATATCGTAAGATTTAAATTGTGGTGCTCGTTGATATCTTTTGTTCAGAAAAATCAATACTTTTATGTACAGAATGTTTTTTTAGGTGGGACAGTATGAAGAAATCCGAAGCCATAGGAGATACAAGGAAACTGTCTTGGGCATAGTATTTATATTCTCTTTGGTCTTGGGAACTATTAGGTATTTTTTTTGTAAAAACCATTTTGGCATAATATTTTTTTTTGGTTAAGTGTGAGTTTCCCATATAAATGAGTTATTTGACCTTTTTTTAATGCGGTTTGAAGAAAACCCGTATCAGTAGTAGTAGTTACTTATAATGGTTTACATACAAAATTAGTAAATGGTTCCTAAGACAGTTTTCTCGTATCTCATAAGGATTCGGATATGCCCATACTGTAAAACTAAGCCAGTTGTTTGTCTTTTCTTCTCAAATATTCAATTTTATTTAGCAGAATAGACTTTGTTGCCAATTAAAATATTTAAATCCATACGAAAATATAAGATGATCAAGTATATTTTTTATGACTATTCGGGACGGGACGAACAAGTCGCTCGCCTGATGTTAAGCTTCACGCAGTTCAGTTCAGTGCCACCCAGAATTTTGAACTACAACAGTTCAAAACCATGCGCTGCAATGCACGAGCTCGTCATGTATAATCACTTTGTGCCCAGTAACTTCACTGGAAAGATTGTCTTTAAATCCGGAACACAGCAATGTTTGCCCACTACTACATGGCGGTTGAATAACTGGTGCTACTTCTCCAGGCGGACTCTGCTAAAGAGTCTGAAGAAACCAAATCGACGAGTCTACCAAGAATAGTTAGTTAGCTAGTTAATTGATTCCGGCGTAACTTTGCGAAAATTCATCTTCATTGGACGCGACATTGCTGCGGAAAGACACTACATTGGTTATACACACAGTTACACATTGGTTACACAGTTTGACTTTAATTAGAACCTTGGCCTTTTGGGATCATACACGCTTAAGCTTCGAAGCAGGGCAGTTAAAGTCTGACTTCAAAGTTCCAATTACTTGGTTAAGCATTAACAGAACCTTGAATAGTTGAACAAGTGTAGGCCGACATATCACGAATCTTTACACATCAGTATTAATGCTTTCACCGTTGAAGTAATGAGTTTAGCTTAGTTTCATATTCAGCAACAACCAATCCCTTAAATACATAATTATACTATGAAAACTGTTGTGGTATTGACACATTTTGTTTTAATAAAACGCGATCGTCGGTTTACAAGTTAAAAGAGGCGCGATAAAAAAAAAGATAACAAAATTTGTTACTTAAACAGTTGTTACTAATAAATTAATTAATTCTTACTACACAACACCTGGTTTTATTAAAATTACTCGCATTGTTTGAGTAACGCACCATACAAGGATTGGTCCGCAATGACTGCACTGCTAGCCATGCTTTGATAGCTAAGCTTAAGCTACGCTCTCGACCTTCAAGCTTGGTCATCGTTGCAGCTCTTGCTGTCCGCGCTAGTCCATCAAAGGCTGCAATGCTGACCACGCTGTGATCGCCTGGACCTGCGCAACGCTGCATGCGCTGTCGGCCATCAAGCCATTATCATCATATCATATCATCATATCATATCATATCATATCATATCATCATATCATCATATCATCATATCATCATATCATCATATCATCATATCATCATATCATCATATCATCATATCATCATATCATCATATCATCATATCATCATATCATCATATCATCATATCATCATATCATCATATCATCATATCATCATATCATCATATCATCATATCATCATATCATCATATCATCATATCATCATATCATCATATCATATCATCATATCATATCATCAAATCATATCATCATATCATATCATATCATCATATCATATCATCGCTACCAGCAACCCAGTTATTACAGACCGCATCATTAAACACACTAACATTATAAATGCGAAAGTTGGTGTGTAAAGTTGTAAGTATGTAAGTGTGTTTGCTTTCGTTCAACTCTGTAACGGCTGAGCGGATTTGGATGAAATTTGGTATGCAGGAAGCTTATTCTATGGAATAGCACATACGCTTTTTATCCTGAAAAATTTAACCGTTCCTGTGGAATAGCGGGTGAAACCGCGGGGCGCAGTTAGTGCTTAGCTAGCTAAACAACAAATACTGAAAACGGCGGTTCATAATATAATTTGTAAACTATTGTTGCGATATCTAGCTTGGAAACGAAATAAATATTTCATAACATTTCATGTTATTAAGGTTCATGTACGTCAAAACTGTTGTGATTGTAGTGCAAACTCTGAAGTCAAATAACATGTCATAAAAACCGGCCAAGTGTGAGTAGTGTGCTAAAGATTCCTAAAGGAATGAAAGTTTTTTTTTTGTTAATACATAACACAAATTGTAGTGGTACTTGATACCGAACCCGCGGTCCTTTCGTCCGATTTGCACTTGGCTGGTTAGTTATCATCTTACCGAAAAAAAAATGTATTAAAAAATAAATAATTAATTAATATTATATTATTTTATTATCTGGGTAAAAATACTTCTAGATTTCACGTTTCTGTGATCTCTATAACAAGTGTACGGTTAATCGCACATTGAAATTTAAACGACTTTGTAGAGTCGTGGTTCACTCGAATTCTCAAACTCCATCCGAGTAACATATAATAATTCTACGCAATTAAAACATCTTTTATTTGTACACCCCATTTATTTTACCAAGCCAGGAAATTAGTTTTTGGTAAAATGGTTTGGTGTTCGCCACTGGTTTTCCCGATCTATTAGTAGCTTTTTGTAAGACTTCCAATCATGTCGATTCCTAAAATCACAGTCAATCTAAGAAATGACGTTGCCGGAGTTGTTTACGGGGTGATTTATGACGTCATCACATCGGGGTTCCACGCCCCAGAATGTTATAGCGAACTATAAATATATATACTGTTATACTATATATACTGTTGATTACTTTAAGCCTCCAAAGGTTAGATAAAGGTCAATCTAAAAGTAGTTATTTCACTCAATTCCTTTCCTTCTTTATGGTTTGTACCATTGTTATTTGCGCCTCAAGATAACGATCACAGTGATGTCACGAATGCTTAGCAAAAACTCGTTAGAGAGGATTTGGCCTACTTCCTTTTAGCTAACAAAACCGCATTGAAATGAGGTATTCCATCTCCAAGACGTTAAAGAGCAGGCGATTTGTATTCAGAGTAGGTAGTTCTTCTTTGTCTGGAGGCGGGAAGAAAGCTCTATTAGAAGTTTCAGTGAATTTCAGCAATCCATCGACAGATGTACAAAGACGAGAGCCATCGAGCCGAGCGGAGAAAGGAAAAATCTCGGGGCGTCGATGGGCCTCCAATAAAGTCGGGGGTCTCTTGACTGAGCCCTCCTCGGCCACTTGTCTACGTGCATCTCTGCCTAATTTTACTGCTATTAAGGGTACGTGAAACTTCTTACTTGAATGTCAATATTTAGACACTTGCAAATCCTAGAATCAATTAAGAGGATTTTCCTTCCGCGATGTTTTGATGCATTCGATATTAGAAATGGTATAGCTGTTGCTCTGTTTTTGTAGTGGTAGGGCTCTTCTGCAGAGTCTGCCTGGGGAAGTACCACACCTTTGCCAGTTATTCAACCGCCAAGCAGTAGTGTGCAAGCATTACTGATTATTATAACATTACTACCGGATTGGAGGGCAATGTTTCCAGCGTAATTACTGGGCATAAAGAGATTTAACATCTAATATCTCATGGTGACGAGCGCAGTGCATTGCCGCTCATGGTTTTGAACTGTTGACGTTTAAAATTCTGGATGGCACTGAATTGCTATGGGCAAGCGTGAAGCTTAACATCAGGTGAGCGACTTGCTCGTCTCGTCACCAAGAACAATAAAAAAAAGTAGTTGATTGATTCAGGCGTAACTTTGCGGAAGTTACGCCTGAGTTATGACAGTTTAATAAAAAAAAAGAAAAAAAAAGAGAAAGTGAATTTTCCCAACTTTTCGATAAATATAGCGTTTCGGGGGTAGTCTGTTATCACCCCCTAAATCTTAACAAAATCTTTTGTGTTTGGAGTGGCTTGGGTAAACCATAATTTATGCCGCTATATTCTGTTTTTTCAAAGAGTGTTTATGGTATTCTAATAACGACTACTTTTCTTCGTCGTATATTCGACGCAAACAAATTGTCACTTACATACACTTATGACAACAAATATATTGCAAAATTAAACAAAAAATCAAACATATACAAGCATAGTTTTCCACGGTGTAGATAATATATAAAAAAAACATCGAAATCGGATAACATTTAGGAGTGGGTATCAGACTTCGCTTTTTGTATGGACAAAGCGGCGGTATACTCTATTCTTAATATAAGAAACAAGCTATTTATATTTGAAATACTGCCAAAAATAACTATTGCGGTCATTTTGGAAACCGAGATTAGTTTTATTAACGTCCAAAAAAAATTTTTTGTAGTGAAACTTTGTTGAAACTTGTGACACATTACTATAGTTAATTAAAATTTAGAACGGGTACATTTCGAAGTTCAAGCTGGCTGTTGCGGTTGGGTGCCGTTATTACAATCGTACACCGTTTATGGAATGATGATGGAACCTGCGCCGTATGATAACAGCAACACTCAGGGAACGAGGGCCTTACCAAACAGAAACTCCTAAACAATATAAACATGTCATCGTTCAGTATCGCCTAGATATTTTTATGAACTTGATAATTATAAGAAAATACTACATTTCCATCAAAAATTAATCGTACTCTCTCTGTGGTCGTATTCTAACTCACGTGTTACAGAAAGTTTCAGTTATATTTGTGGTAACTCAGTGGGAGCACGCTCGCCTCATATTCGCGGGGTCGTGCGTTCAAGCCCGGGCGGGTCTGTACTAATGAGTTCTTTGGAACTTACGTACGGATATACCACTGGTTTTTTGATGAAGGAAAATATCGTGAGGAAACCTGCATATTTCCGGAGAAGAAATTTGATGGCGTATCTTAATCCGCCACCCCGCACTGGGCCAACGTGGTGGATATGGCTTAATCACCCTAGGGTATACCTATACAGGCCGATATCCCAGCAGTGGGGTGTTTAAAGGCTGATGCAGAGACAGAAAGTTTTCCAAACATAATCTCGTTAGCGCAGCGGTCGAAGCGTTGCGGTAAAGTGTACATATTTCCCCGGCTACAGTCCGTGATAATTTTGATCTGAAGTTAAATCCCTTAATTCCAAAGCAACTTCCTGCTATTTTTAGAATTTTGGCTCAACGTCGAGCATAATTTGCAAATTTCTGTTTCAGTTTCTCTCATTAAATACCTACACTGGTGGTAATTACTGAAACTTTCGGATTAACTTTACATAATTTATTTATTCGCCGACGAAATAGCCCGTGTAATTTGATTTTAAATTTCGTCATAACTTTGTGCTTATTAATAAATAGCGAACCTTCGAGTTGCAAACTTCGCTGCTCGTGCTCTTGAAAAGGTAGCTTCCATTTTGTATTCAATACGATATTGACTGAGAACAAATAAACGAATAAATTACAGACTTCTAGAAAAAACTTTCAATGGGTATCGTGTTCTTGTGAAAATAACAAAGAGGCTACACGTGAAATTTGGTAGAAAGCCAATAGGTATTATTGGAATGCCCTAGCAGAATACATAAAGCTTCATCGCTTTGAGGCGCTCGTTTGTTGTGGCTGAGTGCAAAGCCCAAGGGCTTATTAATAGCATGAAAGCGTTTAATTAGAGGTGGCTCGGCATCAGGCCGAGTCCCAGCAGAAAGTGAAGTGACGCCGCGCTGGCTGCACTCGGCGCTAATAAGGTGACCCAGATGGCGCCGGCCTACTGACATTTTGTGGACTGCGCCTGTCGCGCCGCCCGGGACCACGCGGCGCCGCCCTAGGGCTGCTAACTGATGCCGTAACGGCTTACATTACATTACGTTTACATTACAGCAACAGCAGCTCCAAGCACGCAGTAACTAACAAGGTAATCGGTGCCTCTAGGCTTTACATTTTCATTAGGGGTGCCATCAAGTCTATATAAACAGACTAAGCTCTGATTAGTAGATAGCATTAAGTCTAGAGTTACGAGCAAAATACGTACTAACTAATCTCAAACAGAATCATAAAGAACATCGTAACGTCTCTCTGGTTTGGGACGTAAAGGTAAGGTATCTACTCGTAGAAGTCAGTAGATTTTATCTGTATTATGCTGCAAACATGTCAGACGTAGTCTTGGAATTACGTTTTTTCCCGTTTTTAGGGTTCCGTAGTAACCCTTATAAGTTCATCATGTCCGTTTGTCTGTCTGAATCCTTTACAACCTTATAATTTCCAAAGTTATAAACCTACATGCATGAAATTTTGCATAACTATAGTCTAAGTAGACCTACTGTTTCAAAAAATAAAAAAATCTTTTTTTTTAAGTAAGGGTAGCTCCCATACATGTAAAGAGGGGGTAAACAAAAAAATTTGGCTGTATCCCATCATGTGGGTTGTTGTTGAACAGGTCTTTTGATTTGACAATTTTTTTAAGAATAAAAAACACATAATTTTATATAAATAGGATGGCCACATGTAAAGTAGGAATAAAAAAATAAAAAACGGATATCCCCCACATGTTGGGTATTAATGAATACGTCTTTTGAAATAAAGTTATGGTTTCCTACACCATTTTTTTTTATCAGACGTACCGTTTGCGAAATATGGGCCGACAAACTTGCTTGAAATGTGTCCCCCCTGCATGCAGTTTCTAAACTATGCATCTCAGAAGCTTGTTATCTTCCATGTTGATAGACCGTCGTAAAAACTTTCTTTTAAAATTATTTTGGGCAACGTCTGATAATGAGTTTTTGAGATAAGCTGAAAAAATAAATAAATACTTCAGACGTCCTACGTGCCTACGGAACCCTACTAAGCATGACCCCACATGCTCTTAGCAAGTTAATAAGTCCGGTAAAGAATCGTGCAATTCTGCCCTTGACCTTTTTTGCGCAGTTCCAAATAATGAATGAAGCGTTAGGTACTGGTAGCCCTATATCTACCGGGTGGTTGTTTAACTGAGCTCCGAGAAAGCCCACTGATATCACCGTGGGTCGATTCGCCACCTTTCCCCTTCTGTGTAGTTTTATTATTTTATAGTAAACGCCCGTCTGCGGAGGGTGACGTATTCATAGTTTACTTTTATGATAAGCCATGATACTTTATCTTAAGTAATTTAAAGCTTATGAGGAATAGGATTCTTATTTTAAAACCATACTTATTTATAGGATTTTATGCGAATGCTGGTGAATTGTTATTTTTTAATCCGGTTTTGAATAATGAAGTACTATTTTGAATGAGCATGAAAATGCTATAGTTTCAATATCCATTAATATTTTCATGTTGTTATTATTATATTATGTCCTGAAACTGCGACTAGAACCACTGCCAGAGGACGGGCAGCAGATTCCTCTTCGTAAACAGTGAGTGTTCTGCGATCCCCAACCCGCCTGCCAAGCGGGGCCCAAACAACAAAGGCCTCTCCTCTAAACACCCCCGGTATTTAATGGGTATTAACTATGTTCAACAGTGGACGTCTTTTGGCTGATGATAATGATGATTAAATTATTACGTAATCGTATACCCAAATGATAGCAATTTATCTGATGACAGCAAAATAATTTTGATAGGGTGATAAAGGCAAACAAATAAAGGCTAAGGTAGGCAAATAACGTTTTTATAGAAACTACTTATTTGTTATTTTTATCGATAAATAGAGCAAAATAATGAGCATATGTAGTTAATATTAAGTAAAAAAGTCAAGTTTTTCTTTAAAAGAAGCAACAAACACTTTAAATAACATACAAGTAAAAACTGATTGCTAGTTTAACTTATAATGGAATAATACCATGAATTCGCTGAAAACAGTCATTATGTTGAACGCAGCGAGCGAGCTTGAAAACCAATTGTGTGGCTTATTTTCAATTATTGTCTTTCTACGTGTTTAGTTTAGAAAAGCGTTTCAATATAGTACACACCCATGTCGCGGTTTCAAATTATTGTACTTATAATTTTGTAAGGTTTCTTGGCTATAGAAATCCTTAGGTAAATTAATATTAGTATTTTTTACCTTGGACAGTGATTATATGTTTGAGCCTTTTGGGGTCGAAATCTTGGGTCTGTGGGGAAAGTGCGACAAGAAAATCTTTGAAGATCTTTCTCGTCTGGACGAAGCAACACGTGACCAAAATGCTGGCCTCTATTTCGCCCTCAGGTTGAGAATCGCAATACAACGTGGTAATGGGGCCAGCATTTTGGGAATGATTCCCATTGGTAGCGTTTTTTGGATTAGTTTTATTACAATTTATGTAATACATTTGTTAGTGTAGTAGGTTAATTAGTTCAGTTATAATAGTTTGTGTTGTGTACATAAATTGGTTGTTATAAATATGCGATGGTAAGTTAATTGTAGTAAATAGTTAAAGTTAATTATTACTATGCATTTGTAGAAGATATCGTTAATTTGCTTGTAGGTTTCGCTATTTACGTAGTCATTCATTTACGTGGCTAATCTTCTACAGAGTGTATACAAAGAATTCCGAAAAACAGTTTGTTACAACTAAGATTTTTACTTTTATAATTTTGGCTTCTTTGTATGTTCTTTCTTATGTTGAAATAAATTATCTTATCTTATCTTATCTTATTCTTCGTTTTGGGGGCGATTGACTTGATTCAAATTCAAATTCTTACCCGTCTTTAGAATAAGGTAAGTTATCGGGGCCTGGTGAGCTATCTAACTTCCTACTTGTTAACACCTCGTTCAATATCTTCGGGAAATATAGTATACTAACCTGTGGCAGCGCAGGCTTGTCCCAGACAGGAGTTGACATTCAGTGCTGACGATTCCTCAAGAAAAACACTACCAGTAGTCGTTGGGAACGATAAGCTCGAATTTATTGACCATTATAACTGTTGGACAGACTGTCCAGTTAGGAAAGTCCAACTTCGACAGAGGGGTCACCCGAAGAATCCAACTCATGGGCAGCGTTCGGGAAATTGCGTGATGTCTTCTTGTCCAAAATCCCGCAGTGAAAAAAGCCTGCATACAAGGGTCTTCAACCAATGTGTATTGCCAGTGATGACATATGGAACTGAAACGCGGTCTAAGGTTTTGAGTGGCGATCACGAACCGGAAGACGCAGCGTAGGCAGGCCTCCCAATAGGTGGACCGACGACATTCTGAAAGTCACGGGCAACCGATGGATGCAAGTGGTGTGTTGTGGTTCGGTGTGGCGCTCTAAGGGAGAGGCCTATGTTCAGCAGTGTACGTCTTATGGCTAATGATGATTATGATGAAGTGAGATATGGCTGGGTTATAAGCACTCACTCAAGTAAATAAACACTCTCTCGTTTAAAACATCGTAATTTTAGATGAAGAGTTACATAACACGAGGTAAGAATGTCAAAGCCGGCGCGCGTGTAAGAGATAGGTACCATCGCTTCCGACCCTTCACGAGTGGGAAACACGCTACCTGCGCTAGTGCCCATGACTTAGCACTTGACCTCACCTCGCGACCCTGCTGCATTGTGCTCGCGCCGTACCTATAGAAGGCTGTTAGTTATCATACTACTATAATATAAAAAGTAATATAAATGCATAATGAGTTTACATTTTGTGGTGTGCAATGTAATTTTTGTGACTGTATAAATGGATTCGCATTGAATGTTAAAATTAAATAAATAACTTAATCACTTGACTGCAATTAAAGTGTACAATAACTTACATTTAACGCAGATGGTATAGGAAAGATTTACGAGCTAGAAACCCGTGGTATTCATACAATCAGACAGTAAAATCCGATAGGGCACTAGGTTTCCTTTATTAATTTTGGGTATGTAGACTACGAACCCTAAAAGTGACGTACCAAACGTATTAACGAAAATAGGAATGTATGTATGAACGTATGTATGTTTGTATGAACGTATGTATGAATAATGTATGAAAGTCAAAAAACTGCAGAATAAAAATGTGAATGTGGGTCCAGATCACATAGATACCGCATTACGAGATTCGTTGTTCTTACAAAAAGTCACCAAAGTTTAAGGAAGGCGCGGGTGGGTGCGTACAATTTTTTTTTGGATCCTTCTTTTTACCTCTAAGTATAATTTCTATGGCTATATAAGCACATTTATCTACACGAATCTGTCGACAGCTCTCTAATCGAAATTGGTGCTTTTGGTGGCAGCATTGAATAATACATCCAGGGTTATAAGGAAAGGGTATGCTAAGCCGAAAGGAGCTCATACATGATTGTGAACAACTCTTACTACGGGATCACCCCTGAAATCGAAAAAAAAAACATCTGTTCCATACATTTTATTTAGTGTCTTTAATAACATTTTTCAATGGAACAGCAATTTTTTCTCGATTTCACTTTGGTCCCATAGTAAAAGTTGTTCATATACTTGTCTATATGATACAAGCGCGTCGCGCCGACGCGACGCCGCGGTTCGCAACATGGAACTTTAATTTTGGATCCGCGATGCGATTATCAGGATTCGGTCACAGGTCTAGGTTCCAGACAAGCCAGCAATAGCCAAGTCAACCTGCACTTCAGTGACGAAAATGAGAATGGAATCGAGATGCTCCATGTAAGAGTTTATGTTTAACTCATACAGCTCAAAACGTCATCACCCATTCCCGCAAATGTTTTTTCCGCAATGCAAGTTTTCCCGCAAATGTGAGGGTTAAACTTTAAAGGTCAAAAGTCCATAGTAATCCGCGATGCGGTGAAGTAGGTTCTCAATCTCAGAGTTAGTTTTATCGCGGCAAGTATTTACTCCACCAACATCTTTATTATTACCGTTTGTTTGATCTGCGAGCTGATCCGCTCCGACCTCGTTAAGACCTCAATAAGTAGTTCCATCGAGCGGTTTGTCTTTGAACTACATCATGATCCTCTGGAACTAAACATTTTTGTTTTTAATTATTTTTTTCGGTTTTTTTTAAATCCGGCTGCCCAAGAATGGGTGTGGGTAAGTTTGTAAGTACCCCCTCCTCTCCTCCCCTGTTCCGTCCCGTTCCGTCCCTGTTCCTCCCTTCATAATATAGGTAGTTTAGTTTTCACTATTAAATTCAAATTCATATATAAAATTTGTCCTCAGTGTTGCATCAAATTAGTTAAAAGCATCAGAAAATCAACGGACCCCAAAATACAGGCTCGGCCTAGTTTGGGGCCCACTGGTAAATCTTTGTAATATTTATTTTTATCTTTGGTAATAAATTATTATTATTATTATTATTTATTATCATCAGCCAGAAGTCATCCATTAATACCTTGAAACCGGTTTACTCAGTGACATTGCCTACAACAGCTGTTTTTGTGTGCTCGCCCCGCAGCGCTTAACGGGTTGGGAATGGTGTTTATTCTTGTACCTACTAATTTTATTGTATTTGTATTAATTTTAATACTTATGTGGCTTACTCTTATTGTTTTTCTTGATTGAATATTATCGAGAACTAATTGCCTAGACAAACCTAATATAGGTTTTAAGGCAATACTAAAACTTATTGTAAATTTTCTGTATTATAAATAAACTAAAAAAAAAAAAAAAAACTGCTGGAGAACGACCTGACCCCTTAAGGGGTTTGGCATAATGGCACATGCTTGGCAGTCCGTTTGCGGACCGCAGAACGTTCACCATTTACCAAGAGGACGCTGCTGCCCTTCCTCCGGTGGTGAGAAAGAAAAGTTTATGCCCTGCAATAGATGTAATGAGATTTGATGATGATGAAGAAAAGGTTAACTAAACATTTTGATAGTATGTAGCAGTGATACAATAAAGTAAAAAAGTTTTGAAATTAAGATGGATTATGTACCGTCTGAACCAGGCTCTAATGAGTATCATTTATCTAATAAATGCATACGCTGAGTGTCTATCTCTGAGCCAGCGTTTATTTTAAAATGTATACAGCTATGAAAATTTAAAGGTCTCTTGACCCTCGGCGCGGCTCGGCTGCCTCTGTTAATAAATTTATTGTGAAGGTGGATTTTTCTCACAAAAACGGTACATAAAAATATGCAAAAGAGCTAGGCTCTTATCTTTATTTTAATTCAATAGATATAATAATTCATATTAATTCAATTTATTTTAAATTACGTACCCAATTCAAACTCAATTACTTCTCAAATCAAAACTCATACCTACTTTTGATCTGCATGATCGAATTTCTTTCTACCTTTTTTACTATCGGGCGTCAAGGAACCTTAAAAACTGACATCGTTTTAGATATTTCAAAACCCATTTGATTTCAGTTTTTTTTTTATACCGTACTTTTTTTTTGCAAGCTTTTGACCACAATCTCACCTGATGGAAAGCGACGATGTGGCCGAAGATGCAGAGCCTGCCCTTTCACTTTTTTCTGGACCAGCCCCGAATTGTATCTGGGCCCCTATTCCTGTGCGCTCGAGATTGTCTCGGTGACTGTCTCTCTAATTTAAAATTAAATGGGAGTGAGTGAGAGAGAGATAAAAATGTCATTTCTCCCTGTTTGGAAAGACAGACGCAGGTAATGAATTCCACACCTCTGCTGTTCTTACTTGGAAGGCGGTTTGGAAACGCTTAGTGCGTTCGAACTGTATTTCCACCATAAGAGGGTGTCTCTTTTTCGTGCGTCTGGTGGTGTTGTAGAAGAACGGCGATGGCAGGATTAGGTCGTGCAGTTGTTGTGCACACTCGCCATAGTGTATTCTGTAAAACACTGACAGGCTAGCCACTTCACGCCACTTCACTTCACTTTCATTGTGTCCAGGGGGGACTGTGGAATACGCTGCCTGAGTGGGTTATCCCCGATAGAAACAATCTGGGTGACTTCAAGTCGCGAATGAATCAGACTTTTCTAGCCTAAGCGTGCTCCAACAACTGCATCTTCAACTGCAACTTTCTTCTTCTTTCTTTTGCAACTTTTCAACTGCAGACTGCATCATCGTTGAATATAACGTGAGTTGGCGTTCAAACGCAAGCCTATATTCGAATTGAATGGAAATAAAACACCTTTCAGTTTTTGTGTAACTTTGCGAGAAGCGTAAAAGTAATAATAATAACTTAATAGCACCAGCCACTCAACCTGCGACCACCAAAGCCGGCAAACCCAGAGTGCGCATGAAGTGGAGTGATGAAATAAACCTTTTTATCATGCGCACATACTATTACATCACCAAACTAGAAACAGATAGGACCATGTACTGCAAGAAACTTCATGACCAATTCAGCATAAAATATCCAGATCTCAAAGTTTCCGCTCAAAGAGTTGCTGACCAGAGAAGGGTTATAATTAGAAACAAATTAATATCTGATGAAACTATAAAGGACTTAAAACGTGAAGTATCAGAGCAACTTACTAGTGAAGAAATTGATAACACTAACACTCCGTTGCAAATTACAAGCCCGATCATTCACACACCAGCTTCACTAAGCCATCAGGTAACCTCTGACCAGCTCACACTAAATATAACTAGTGTTCTGACCCAGACACCAATACCACAACAACGCACATCCACATCTACACAACACAGACCACCCACACAAACTGATGATGAAGCTAACTCAAGAAATCACGCCTATACTCAGACCAGCACTCTACCCAACATTGTTTCAATCACACAACAAATTGAACAAGATGAACATTCTGTACTGATTGAGATAAATATACCAACTCAAGAACTTATAGATCAAGTAGAAACGGCCCTTACAAAATACACAGGCACAGACCCAGCGGCTCGCCCTAAGCTACCGAGATTAAAGGAAAACAAAAAACTGTATGAGTTGCTAGGTATCTTCAACAAACACATTTTAGGTAGATTTTTCAATATTGACTCTGATATAAACACTATACATACGCTTATTTATTGCAGCGCTCTCGTCATTTCCGAAAATTTAGGATATAAAATTGGAACACAAAATACGAGCACAAAGCGAAAAAATAAAAAACCCAATAAGCCCGCTTGGAAAATTAGGATTGAATCAGACATTAAAAATTTAAGAGCAGATATAGGCAGGTTGACACAATACATAAACAATAACCGGTCTAGGAAAATAGTTAGAGAAGTCGAAAAAATTTTCAAAAGAACAACAACACATACAATCCACGAAAGAAATAACATAAGGCCTGAAGAATTCTTAGATACACTAAAACAAAAATTAACACTGAAATCAAAGAGATTAGCTAGATATACTAAAGCATTAGAAAGAAAAGAAGATAACAAACAGTTTGACACAAATGAGAAAGGCTTTTATAGAGCACTTAAAAATAATAGAAATACTAATAACAGAAACAACGAATTGCCTCGAGCAGATGAACTAAAAGACTACTGGTCAGATTTATGGAAAAAAGATAAAGAACATAATAACAATGCTGAATGGTTAAGCGACGAAGCAAGTAGAGTAGAGAACATAGAAGCAATGGAATTTACAGAAATAACTAAGGAAGATATAGAGTCAATAACAAGGAGAATGAAAAATTGGAAAGCGGCAGGTATTGACAACATACACAACTTTTGGCTTAAGAAATTAGTTTTACTTCATGATGTTTTAGCAAAAAATATTACAGATCTAATTAAAGGCGACCTAGAATTACCTAAATTCATTACAAAGGGCATAACATATATGCTCCCAAAAAGTAACGAAACCGCAAATCCCTCTCAATACAGACCCATCACATGTCTCCCCACAATATACAAACTCATCACATCATGCATTACACGTAGCATCAATAGACATTTACAAACCAATAATATACTATCCGAAGAACAAAAAGCATGTAGGCAGAACCATAAAGGGTGTAAAGAACAGCTCATAATAGATTCCACAGTACTGAAACATGCTAATACACATAAAAGAAACCTACACATATCGTACATAGATTACAAAAAAGCCTATGATAGTGTACCACACTCCTGGCTTATTAAAGTCCTTCACATGTATAAAATTAACTCTAATATCATAAACTTCCTGAAAAACGCCATGTCAGACTGGAGAACAACACTTTGCCTCTCTAACGGCACAGACACTATCAGCACGGACGAAATTCGTATTGAAAACGGCATCTTTCAGGGAGATTCATTCAGCCCGGTATGGTTTTGTCTCGCCCTTAACCCACTTTCTTATCTGCTTAACAACACCACTAACGGATACAAGCTGAACTCGAGCACTTCCATTACACATCTGATGTACATGGACGATATCAAACTTTTTGCAAAAACTGATAAAGACCTTAAAAATCTAATAGACATAACCACACAGTTTAGCAAAGATATAAACATGACATTTGGACTTGATAAATGCAGAACTCTCCATATACACAGAGGTAAATTTGTAAGCAATTGTGAAGGTACATTGGATGATGAATCCACCACATTCGCTCATATGGAACCAACAGAAACATACAAATACCTTGGAATCAAACAATCTAACAATATCGACCACATTCAAATAAAGAAAGATCTTTCTGCAGAATACTCGAAGCGGTTAAATCTTATTTGCAAAAAACAGCTTTACTCCAAAAATTTGTTTAAAGCTGTCAACACCTATGCAATACCCATCTTGACCTATACTTTCGGTATTATTAAATGGACGCGGACTGACATTAACCGATTAGAGATCCACACTAGAACCACACTAACGAAACACAACTACTTACACCCTAAATCAGCCATAGAACGAATTTCAGCTAAACGAGAGGATGGAGGTAGGGGACTTATTGATTTAACAGTATTATGGGAAGGGCAGGTACGCAATTTACGGGAATTTTTCTATTCAAAATCAGCAACCAGCGACATTCACTTGGCGATCGTAGATTTAGACAGGAATTACACCCCACTTAACCTAATTAACAAAGACATCCAATATAAAACACCACAGATCCATAAAAAAGAAAAAATAGATAGATGGCGTTCTAAGGAACTACACGGGCGACATCTGCATGACTTGGAACAAGCTCACGTAGACGCAGAGGCCTCTAACAAATGGTTGAAATTAGGTTCTTTGTTCCCAGAAACTGAAGGGTTTATGATTGCAGTACAGGACCAGGTGATAAATACAAAAAATTATAAAAAGTTTATCATCAAAGACCACACCATCCAAAATGACAAGTGTAGGAAATGTCACCGCGCATCTGAAACTATTCAACATATTACTAGTGCCTGTCCATCTCTAGCCCAAACTGATTACACTCACAGACACAATCAAGTAGCTCACATAGTCCATCAAAAGTTAGCCATTAAGCATAAACTTATACAGACTAAAGCAGTTCCATACTACCAGTACATCCCAAAACCGGTGCTGGAGAACCAGAGCCACAAGATTTACTTTGATAGGGCAATTTTAACTGACAGAACGGTACACAACAATAGACCTGACATAGCTGTAATTGACAAATTGAATAAACTGACGTTTTTAATTGATATTGCTGTCCCTAACACACATAATTTACAAAAGACTATTACTGAGAAAATTCATAAATACACAGAATTGAAGGAAGAAATCATTAGACTTTGGAACATGAAAAGAGTATACATTGTGCCTCTGGTGCTCTCCAGCACTGGAGTCATCCCCAAACACCTCCACCATTATCTACAGCAAATTGACTTACATTGCAATACGTACATCACCATGCAAAAAGCAGCCATACTAAACACCTGTCGAATTGTTCGGAAGTTTCTGCAGGACGAATTAGTTGCGGAAGATAATCCTCACCATGAACTCCACTTGGCCTAGGCCCGTGGTTTTCATAAATACCGAAACTCTTATAGTTTCGAGAAAGAGAATCTCTTAAAAAAACATAATAATAATAATAAATAAAAATAACCATCCCAGTTATACTTTCTACTACAGGTGTCATTCCCAAAAACCTTATCACAAGCCTCGAGACACTTGATTTACACAAATCTACATTTAAACTGCTTCAAAAGGCAGTAATCTTGAATACCTGCAGAATTGTACGGAAGTTCTTAACACTACAGTAGCACTTGGCTCTGGCCCGTGCCAAAATCACCTCCGTAACCGGAGAGAACACGAAAGTGTAAAAAATAATAATAATAATAATAATGAGCACTTAATAACTAAAACAAGCGAGATATTTTTGTCGGGAAATGGTATTTTCGGAATAAGACGGCTTTGTATTCTAAATTCGGAAATGGAATTCCCCGTGCGTCATTATAATCGTGTTATTGCGGTCGGAAGCTTCGCGCGGCCGCCCTGCCTCGGCTCGCCGGTTGTCAGCCAGTGTACCGTGCAATAAATTGGTTATCACTTACTAATATGGTTTTACATCGAGCATTTTTAAATTGTATGGGTATAAAATACTTCAAACAGATATTCTGAAAAAAGAACATCCGCTCTTTGAGTCTCTCTCATCCGCTCTTTCCTCATTGAGTGTTTTTTTGAACAATAATTATAAAGTATCTTGGGTCCGAATAACAAATTGAAAATTCTGACTACTTGCTACAAATGTGCTACGTTCGGCGACATATATTCACAACTACAATAATGTGACTGGCGAAGCTTGTCGACGTTGCAACCCCGTCGCGAGCGCCAGAGACGTCGTTACTAGAGTTTTACTTACAAACTTACTTCAGCTATGGTACTGTCACAACTTCACGAGGAATGTTGCTCGACAGAAGTTGTTTTCACTGGCAATTAGTACTAGTATATGAAAACAACCATCGCAACTACTAAATTATATTAGAGTAAGATTTAGAGCAAAATGCCGCCGGTACCGAGTTGCTCAATGCGAGAATAATGGTATGAAGTCCCTCTGCCACAACAACTAATATGATGGATGATGAAAGATTGTGCTGACTGCTCTATTAACGTATGTAGGTTATGAGTTTTAAGAATATATTAATTTCTGTTTCCACGATCTGTGGATTATTTTTTATTGACTATTAAAGTGAGTCGAATCTCTATATAACACTACGTGTACTTGCTACGGGTCTACGTCGCCAGCAATGCTACGAACAGGAGATGCCAAAATTGGTTAAAGCATTTTAAGTTGTTTTATTGAAAAATATATCTTATGTCTTCGTACTACCATTGACATTTCACTGTTACGAGATGCTACGCAGTGCTTTAATGTACGTAACGTATTTCTTCGAAGAGAATTTATGCTCTGCTACGCCGTAGTAAATTTTTATCAACCTGTGCTAACGACTATTTATTTTAAGAAACAATTGAGAAAATCCAAAATAACAATAATGTTATTAAAGGGAAAAAATTACCCGACTGCAAAATGTAGCCTATGTCATTCCGGAGGTATAGAAGAATCAAACGACACCTCACTTGTCAAAATCGGTCAAGCCGTTTAGGCTACAGGAGGTAATAAAGGAAAAAAACATACTTGTATACTTATTTACACCTCAAAAACATTACCCTCCTTCTTGGGCAGTCGAGTGAAAAATGGATAAGGAATATTTCAACCAATCGATGCTATATTACCGACAGTAAAATGTGATGATGCTCGATTCATGAATAATGTGCGAGCAGTTCGAATTCCTACTTTTGTGGGGATCGCGTGTCGGTGACCGCCATATTATCGTTGGTATGAACGTATTTGGCTTTAATCCATTCGAGCTCCGTAAAATGTTTCCGAATTTTCAAACCATTTTCGAAGTTTCGTTGTCAAGTATAGAATTTCGAATGTCTGCATTACCTGCCGCAACGTGACACGATCCAGCTGCCAGGCCGATATGCCTGCTTATTATGAGATTGCTTACATAACTAACCATTGTTTGTTTGTAAAGGAGTACCTTTGAATATTCTGTGAAATTTTAATGATCTGATATTTAATGGGTATTTGACTGTATGTTATCGTTTTCAGAAATGTCAGTAAGTGGGAATGAAAGTCTTGTAACTCCAAACAGAGTGTCTAAATTATATTAAATTATCAGCCAGATGACGTCCACTGCTGAACATAGGCCTCCCCCTTACTAAGAAGAATCACTAAGAGTACTACTTACGTATATAAATCACACTACTTATCATAGGCTTCTGTACGAATGCTAAAATAATTAATGATCATAATCATCATCACCAGCCAGAAGACGCCGACTGCTGAACATAGGCATCCCCTTAGAGCGCCACACTGACCGACAACTTGCCACTGCATCCACCGGTTGCCCGCGACTTTGACAATGTCGTCGGTCCACCTAGTGGGAGGCCTGCCTACGCTGCTTCTCCCGGTTCATGGTCGCCACTCAAGTACCTTTTTTCCTCATGGTTATCGGGTGATGTGGCCTGTCCATTGCCACTTCAGCTTGCAAACTCTTATAGCTATATCGGTGACTTTGGTTCTTCGACAAAAATCCTCGTTCCGGATTTTATCGCGCAAAGAAACTCCGAGCATAGCTCTCTCCATTGCCCAAACTGAGCGACCCAAAGGCCAGTGGTCAAGGACCACGTATCAGTCCCATATGTCATCACAGGCAACACACATTGGTAGAAGACCCTTGTCTCCAGGCACTGCGGGATTTTGGACGAGAAGATATCACGCAATTTCCCGAACGCTGCCCATCTGAGTTGGATTCTTTGGGCGATCTCTTTGTCGAATTTGGACCTACCTAACTGGACAGTCTGTTCAAGGATAATCATCCAAGGCTAAATTCTTAGCGTGCAAAGTAATTTTTGCGGTTGTTTTTAGGAAAAATTGTTTGACATCACATCACATTCACCTGGTTTGTTAGCTCCTCTTTCACGCAGCAACAGAGCAACGGATCGACCTGATTTTTTGCATGGATATAGTTTAAGGGTTGGAGAGTGTCAGTGACAGTGAGTATTTTTTATCCCGGGGAAAATGTACTTCTCCTGACTTCTGAGCCATTTTTCACACAGGAGAAACAGCGGGGCGCAGCTAGTATCTCATAAGTATTGAACTACAGTAAGTAAGTAATTCTGGTTTTTATGCTAGTTTTTCTTGATAGTTTCGGATTTTTCAGAAATTGCCTTCATGTTTTAATCTTAACCGAGTCGTTGTAAATTCGAAAATACTATTCTGCTCGAAAATTATAAAATGAGACGTTATTTTGAGAAAATGTTTTAGAAACCTCATAATTGATTTTGAAATAATGGAAATTATTTTTGAAAGTGGAAAGGGTAAAAGATAAAGGTAATAAATAGGTAAAAAGGTAAAAGATAACTTCAAGCGTACTTTCCAACTCGGGTGAGTTGGAAAGAACTGATCAGAGGGATGATAACTACTTTTCGTCCTTGGCAAACGATTTTCCTTGCTGTTAAAAGGTTTATAGCTTTGCAAGCTATGTTCCATGTTTTTATACAGTCACTCTGTTAAATCGCCCACACATACACTCACACACAAACACATGAAAACTCACACATAGTACACACATTTCCTTCCGCACACACGTACCCCACACACAAACACACTCTCTCTGACATACAAACCCACTCCACATAAAAATACACTCAACGCACGCACACACACACACATATTACACATACTCCCATCCACAATCGTACCCCAAACAACCACTCTCTCACAAACACAGGGATTACACACACCCACACTTGCACAGACATCACAGACACACACACTTTACACATATATTTACATTACACGTTTTTTACAATTAATAATATTTCGCAAAAAAATATTCAACATTAGTATACAATGAAAGAACCAAAAGAAAAGCAGTGTTTGCCTCGAGAGAAAAACCTATCGAACAATTGGCACCCTCGCACTCTACGTAAATAGGTACCTTTCATCTCTTGTTTAACAATCTACTATGAACTATCTTAATTATTTAGAATTTTCTATTTTTTAACAATTTCTTCATCCCCGCTATTCACGAGTCATCTCTAATTTTAAATTTTCATTTTCTTTATGTCGTTTTTAGCGAGTGTATAAACGTGTCACTATAACGACCTCGTAACAACAAATACTTAGGGTTGCGATGGCGTGACCCTTGACTTGCAGTATAAACTGATATCGTTATGAAAATCCAATATCTATTTTTGATATAAAAGCGAATTGAAGGTTACGCCTACCCACGCAAAACATATACGACCGCATTCAGCCCCCACAAATTTTTACCCTCATGATGATTGTTTATTCAGAGTGCTTGCGAATGTTGTTGAAGGGTTATATTGTAAGTACTTTACCCACGTAGCTTAGCGTGTCATTTTAAAACGACTCATGTCTTGCACGTACATGCTGTGCGTTTTTTTTTTTCATTCCGATATATTGTTGGGACTTTTTATTGACTACATGAGAGTCCCGTTGTAATATATACTAACTAATAGCACTGTCGAGATATAGTCAATTCAATTAAAAGTCTGTGGTCACTTGAGGTGACTCACATAGTGGAATAAATCTCTCTGGCCGCGTTTTCTGGCTGCGTTAGAGAACCTGTGCTCTATGGTCAATCTTTTGTTAGTTTTCAGCAAAACATTTGCAAATTATTATCTTGTCTTTGATGATAGCTGCGATTTGCGTTCTTTACATTATAATTAACAGACTTTACCTCGGTACTATGTATTTCTGTCGGTCGGTTCGGTCTGACAGTTGGTAAGTTTTGCAGACGTTTGTAGCGGTGCGTAGAGGCCCTACGAATGTTTTCAATGCCTACCTCAGCAATCATAGTATAGAAGTACCGGAACTAATACACGTACGTTGCAAATTTTATAATTATTGGATTTGAACAAGCAAAGACACCGAAAATGGGTTTTAAATTTTTCAGATAATCGTCACGTTTCGATCAATTTAAAATATCAGTTGAAAATGCCACCACACTGCACTCTTTTTATTATGCGAGAATTAGAATTAATCATGAGGGCGCGCGCGCATCTCGATACAAAATCTCTTGTCCCTTTGCACACAAAAATAAAATGTTTGAAAACAACGTCAGTTTCCGAAACAAAGCTGTAATATGGCCTTTATACACAGCAAGGAATTCTACCGTAACACATTTCAAACATACACAAATTAGATAAATGCCAAATGGACATTTTCAGCGCTTTAGCGAGAATAGAAGCCTTTGTATGTAGTCGTGACTTACCTATGCTCTGGCTGACCCATATGCCCAGCATGTCGAGCTGCAGCAGGCGGTGGTAGAGACTCTCGCCGTTGTAGTGGTTCATGAACAGGTGGTAGATGAAGGAGCCACACCACGGGGCCATGGCGCCCAACAGGTGGCATAGAGAAAGGAACCATTCGCCGCCACCCCACGGCAGCAACCCGGGAAGAACCATCATCATGTACACCAAGGATACTCCTGGAAAATAACAAGGTTGACTTAACAATCTATAATTATAAAAGCGAAATACCACTTACTCACTGGCTGACCTTCGAATATCAAACGTTAGCAAATAGATTTTATATAGAGTATCTAGATGTCGGCTAAAAAAGGATTTTCCGGTACTTGTCCGACTTAAGGGGGTCGAAACGGAATTGAAGCTTTTGCAAGTCCCAAGTTTGATTTAAGGGGCATGAAATTTAGGTGCATGGTTCAAAATAAATAAAATTGAAGTTAATTATTGTATTTTATGACAGGAACATGAAACTTGTGTTGAAAGTCCTTTGTTTTAAAGTTAGAGATATTTACAAAAGGGATCTGAGATGAGAGCGAGGTGAGAGCGGAATGAGCGCGGGAAGGGAGCGGGACAGATGCATGGCAAGCTAGATAAAGCAGTGGGACGGGATATTTTCTCTGCGTACCATATGCATATGAAGTCGTGGTCAAATACTAGTATTCAGATTATACCAGCCAACAAACTAAATAGGCAAACTATATAGGAATGCGTTTAATATTTTATTTTCATATAATTGAATATGATATGGTATATACCGCGCTTGCTGATTAAACCACGTAATAGGTAAATAGCTATGGGAATAAATTATTGGAAATACGGTCGTCCTTAGATTACAAAATCAAAAGCAAACAACGTTAGGATTATGTATTTATTTTATACGCTTTGCTATTGTTGAACCTGTAAGGGTAACAGAAATGTTCTAGCTAGAGTTCCTTTGTAGGATCACTATGAACCCTGCCTACGGGCCCGACGCTTTGAATTTCAACTAAAGTAACAGTATAATTTTGTTTGGCCACTCAAGTTTGCTTGCTACAGCTGATGTTTGTAGTCCGGATTGTAAGCCCTCAGCCGAAAGAAAAGTAGAAGGCTGTGATATAATTTACTTTCGTTCTACTAAGTGCTATTACGTAACAGAGTTGGCTGACCCATATTTTTCGCTTCACGCTGCCATCGTTTCTTGATTAAGCTCTACAGCTAAGCAAATTTATTTTTATGCTAGAAGTTCAGTGAAAACCAGAAATAAATGAAATAATAAAGAAAACGAAGCGCTTTCCAATTCTATTGCTCTTCTAGGGACATGATAGTTCTAAATTCTTTCCTACGGCAAAGAATACTAATGTAATAAATCATTTAAGAGCGTGGCTCTTCTCAGTGGAGTAATTTCCATGGATAACGATCTTGTGCCATCGTTTTCACCTTCTTGCACGACAGGACAAGGGATATCAACTAGTTAAGTTAATAAAATAGATTTTCGAAGAAAAGTAATTCATTTGAAATCGATCTTAGCTTTTGAGCTGGGAGGACTGATTGTATCAAATAGCAATCGTCCTCCCACAGATCCGTGAACCATTGTAGAATGAAACATCTGTTTTACATTTTTAATCTTGCAGTGTACTAAAAAAATAAAAAAATATGCGAATAAATTAAAATGGAAAAAAAAAAAAAAAAAAAAAAGGTTTTGAGCTAGACCGTTGTTTCGATAGGCTGATGTTTAACTCTGGGCGTAACAAGTGGTATGTAGGTATCAACTTCCCTCAGTGGAAAATAGATCACATCACAGACACCTCACCCGTGCCAAGGCGAGATTTTCGTCAATCAAATCGACTATCTAGTGGCTATTTTTGGATTGTGGTAGAGTTTTGCATCATTAACATGGCTCTTTCACTCTCTTGAACTAATCCAGAGATTTGAAATGAGACAAAATAGTTTTGAAAAAATCACTTGAATAGCATATGAGTATGAGTAGTAAAAGTCTTGTAAAGACAGTAATATATAGCCGTCGGTCGGTTCGTCACGCAGACCACCTACGCGCTACGGCTTCTGAGCTATGATTACAAATCTAAGTGGGATTCAGACTGTTTACTTATACTTTGCGGTCGTAAATAGACTTTATTTTCAGGTGTAATCGGGTCAGGCAAGAAAGCAACATTTGAGATTTTCACATTAACTAAACGATATACAAATATTACATATATATATCATCTATTACATAGCTTAAGATTACAGTATACCGCCTAATTGTCAATACACAAAGCACCACTGTTATGTCTCCTAAATAATATGCGATTTCGCGAAAGAGTATGTTTATAGGTTTGTTTGTTTTTTAATTATCGCAATATCTCTGTAGTTATAATATCTAAAGTGACGAATTTTTTGCGCTTAAATTATAACTAAGATATTCATAATTCTTTATTGACACTTATACATAAGCCATTTATATGTAACTTAACTCAGTAAGTAAGTAAGTCACTAAATATTCGGCTTGCGGTAGCAAATAGACTCGGAATCTACTCTAAGCAAAGCTTTTGTTGTAGGTTACTGTATATCTTTAGGGTACGTTACAGAGCAGAGCGAGCAAAAACCTCGCGGCAGGACGATACTCTAAAAAATGTATGCCCGACTCGAAGCCCTATTTTAGCAATAGGCTATATTTTATTAAAATCCGTAATTAAATCTGTTTATAGTTTCCAGGAAATCGGTTTTATTGTGAAACATACACCTAGACAGACACCGATGTCTAAAGTTAAGTGACAATAAATAATACTTGTTACCATTTCATTACGAAACCCTAAAATGAGATAAACTAATCATAATTGATAACATTAATGACCTAACATAATAATATTATGCCCAAACTTGCTAAAAATAAAAAGTTCTTCCTTATGTTGCCTAACAATTTAAACGCTTCACATGAACGCTAGTCAACGCCTTCGTAATCAACAAAGGAACTAGATAATTACTTAATTACACACAATTTGTACTGAATGATAAATTTTTGAGGGTAAATAACCCACATCAATGCGCTTCAAGTACGTTGTTTAACACTTGCTAGCAGGTATTCTTTTTAGTATACAAATCTATATATATAAAAGGCTTTGTCCTGACTGACTGACTATGACTGACAGACAACATACAGCCTAAACCGCTGGGCCTAGAGACTTGAAATTTGGAGGGTATGTTTATTGAAGGGTGTAAACTCAAATTAAGAAAGCAATTTTCGAAAATCAACCATTTCGAGCTCTGGCAAGTTTTTACCCATACTATACTCCGTAACGGATAAACATATTTTTTTTAGTAATAGTACATGCACATATTTTAGATAGTATTGGCCATTTAGCACAAATTATCACAAAGGCAACTTTTATCCAAGGGCGAGTTTCAAGGGAAGGTGTTACACGAAAAAGTTGACTTTTTTTGAGGTCACGTGGTTCGCTGGTCCGCAACCGGCCCGCGACTACGAGTATCACGGGAGAGATATAAATGGAAAAAGTTGTTCTTTTTTTTCGGGTTCGTTTGGCTTACATTGTCGCGGGAAGCCTGCGAGGGCGAGTTTCAAGGAACAGTGTTGTATGAAAGAAGTTTTATTTCCGGAGTCGCGCGGTTCCCTATGGGGCGTCAGTAATCCGCAAGGATGAGTTAAAAAAAAATACCATAGCATCTGACGAAACAGGATTATAGGTATGCCAGCGACCCAAGGCCGTGCTCCATGCTCTGCGGGCATACGCTAGTGTGTACCTACTTGTCATAAATACATATTTTATCTATGTTTTTTTTGGTTGTTTGTTTCTATGCAACCTTCTGCCGACTAAACGATGTTTGATTGGTGTCGTTAGATTTGTCTTTGTATCCGGAAAAAGTCGAATATATAAATGGTATCAGATCTTCTTCTATTTGTTGATAGCTAAAAAACTATACTAGCTGTCAAATAAAGCCAAAGCTTAAGTAGCATTTTAGTCGACTTAGTATCGTCTTCTCTTTAGCGAAAATTCTTACGGAATATTTTCTCATTTTGTATTACGACAATTTATGGTTTTCTACGACACCGAGATAAAAGCTCGCCGCGTAGTTCCTTGTATTATGTATACTCGTACAGCGTACGTGTAAAATACATCGTGTTAAGGCGTCTTGTACACAGTCAATTACATTATCAGCCAGAAGACTTCCACTGCTGAACATATGCCTCCCCCTTAGACCGCCACACCGACTGACAATGTGCCACTTACATCCACCGGTTGCCCACGACTTTCACAATGTCGTCGGTCCACCTAGTGAGAGGCCTCCCTACGCTTCGTCTTCCGGTTCGTGGTCGCCACTCTAGAAACCTTCTTCCCCATCGGTTATCGGTTCTTCGAGTGATGTGGCCTGCCCATTGCCACTTCAACTTGCAAACTCTGAGGGCTATATCGGAGACTTTGGTTCTTCGGCGAATATCCTCGTTTCGGATTTTATGGCGCAAAGAAACACCGAATTCCAACTATTGATTGCACAGGTAATTGAATGCGCAAAATTATTTGCTGAGCAATGTTGGTTAGCACCAAATCATTTTAAAAGTTTGTCCTGACCTGAATTTGGGATTTTGAAGAACGTATGAAGAAACTTCAATAACTAAAAGACTTGCTTTTTTGCCGTTCGATGGCGTACAAACCACAGGAGATATTTTATTTTTACTTAAACAATGACAAGAATCGAAGCGGTGTATCGATTTAAGCATACCTATTGATTAATATTGCATTTTTACAATAAAACATAAAAAACTAGCTACCTACTTAAAATTAAAACGACTTAGATTAAAATCAAAAATAAATAAATACAAAAACCTAATCTACAAGCCCCTGTAGATAGCCTGTAGAAGGTGGCCAGAATGCTGGCAGCATTGCCACGCCGGATAGCAACGCTAAGTTTTTGCCCAAAATAGGCCCCAGCTTTCTGGTCATTCGTCGCCTCCACCAAACGTTTGGCTAGGTCCCTATTGCATTTTGATATATTATTAACTAGTCGTAAAAGACGTAACAAATTCTTAAAAGATCATTAAAAAAAAACGTAATTCGTGCACAATGCACATCTTTAGAACCAAGGTTTGGGTTATGAGGAACTTCTGCCATATTTTGCCTCTTCTGTATCTATATGTGGCCCGAATACTCGGCTAAAAATGTTAGAATGAAATTATGCAAAAGCGGTGAGAAAGCCTGTTGCAAGATTTTTAGGAACAACGATTTGTGCAATGTACTTAATATGCAATTTAAAATCCGAAGTATTTGTAGCATCGAATTACATGATCCAATTATTTAATTTGGTATTTAAAATAGCAAAGGCACGTTTTCGCAAAGAAAAAACTATATATCAATCGATAAGTATATTATGAAATCATAAAATAAGTTATGTTATGTTATGTTATAAGTTATGTTCAGTTCATTCTAACATTTTTAGCCGAGTATTCGGGCCACATATAGATACAGAAGAGGCAAAATATGGCAGAAGTAGGGAAGTAGGGACGAAAGTAGGGACGACTTTTAGTTGACACGGTGCCAATGCAATAGCGGTATAAAGACACATTCATGGACGTTGCAATCCCTTTGACAATCAGCTAACCACGCTTCTAATTCAGCGTTTCCGCAGCTTCCACATTCCATTACAGCCGACTATTAATTTTATTAGCATTAAAAAAAACATGAGACTAAAGTCGTAAATAAGTAGGAAAGTTTGTTATTATTGTTCGTGTTTTCGCTCCGTACTGGCTAAACCGATTTAGTTGAAATTTGGTATGAGAGTGGCTCATACTTCGGATTATCGCATACGTATAAGTACATACTTTTTATTCCGCCCAAATAAAGGATCCGGTAGAATAGCATTGAAACCTCGGGCGCTGAAGTACCTTACCCACCGTACCGACCAGGGACCCTATTCCTGTGCGCTCGAGATTATCTCGGTCACTGTCTCTCTAATTTAGAATTTAATGGGAGTGAGAGTGACCGAGACAATCTCGAGCGCACAGGAATAGGGTCTCTGGGCTTGGAACCGGTAAATACCGGTCAATAAATTTCATAAAACCGGTTAGATTCCGTTCATTAATAAGAACCGGTCGAAAACTGGTTATGGTCACGTAATCCGAAGGGAATGGATTTTTGTTAACCGAAGAAACCGGTTTTTGCAAAAATATTTAACCATTTAATCTGAGTTTTGTGTTTTAGCGTTTGTCTCTATTCATAGGAATAGAGCTCTGAGGACTGAGCATTAACCGGTAACCAAATTTATTTCAGTTTGTTTGAGAACCGTCCTCTTGTTTGAATCGGTCAATCAGTGAACAAGTTATTTAAATTATAAAAGTAACCGGTTATAAATAGAGATAGGTATTTTGCCTAAAAAACTATATTTCTTTTACACTAGAAATACTTTGTTACGAAAATGATATATCATTAATCTATGTTTGTCATAAAACTACTGTTCTATACCTTAATGCCATAGCGGATATCGATCGCTTCGTAACGAATGGAACTCGGATTCGCCACAAGTTAACCAATTTCCGGCATCTATAGAGTTGACGATTTAATCGATGCAATCGGATTTCATTCTGAGCGAGCGTGAAAATCCACGCAATGGATGTTGTATATTTTTGCTTGGTTCATTTGACAGGTATTGTTCTTGGCATATATTTTTTCTCTTGGTTTTGGCTCCACATGTTGTGTATTAAGCCAGTGTCAAGTATTATAATATTTCAAGTGAAGTCAAATATTTCACAATTAAAATAAGTGTCAGTCATAGTCTAAGAAAAGCAAAGTAAGTCTATCAGTTATCTGCATGGATTTAGTATGATGTTTCGTCCAAGGTTATCTGGTTCCCATAGTACAAGCTTGCTTAGTTTGGGGCTAGATGGCGCTGTGTGTGAAAAACGACCACCAATATTTATTATTATTATTTCTTATTATAATTTATTATTACTGTTTATAGAACTTCCTATATAAAGCCGTTCCCTCGTTTGTCGGTGCGGTATCGTTACTTTACATGTGACGTACACCCTGTACTGATTGTGTACAAATTCTTCACCGAGATATTACAATGAGCTTTCACTGAGTAACGCGCTATAAGAATGAATGGGACGAAATCTAAAAGAAAAATATGGCATAACTTGCCGCATCCGCAGACCGCAGCGATGAGGGAACGGCCTGGGACCCTATTCGGAGAAATGACATTTTATCTCGGTCACTCTCACTCCCATTAAATTCTAAATTAGAAAGACAGTGACCGAGATAAAATGTCATTTCTCCGAATAGGGTCCCTGAGCCTATTCACAAGTTTCACACCACATTCATCACGTGCTCCACGTGTTCTAGCTAGAGAAGAGCTATATTTTACGTAGAGGCTCGCACGCGACGCCACATAGCGAGTATAGCGTGGAAACCTATTAAGCCTTCAAGGGCAATAAATTACCCTTTTCAATGTTCAGTTCCCTGTCACATTGTAATGCTAATGGTTTCTAGAACTATTTGATAGATCTACTCACTGGGTAGAACTACTTAAATCATGACGTGGCGATAAAACTGCTGACATTCTACCACGGCGTTTGTACCTCATACGCGTCATATAGTCATACATAACTACCTTGTGCCTGCGGCTTCGTTCGCGTGGAAGTTATGTTACAAAATAAAACTAAAACTAATTTCTGTATGTACCTGTTTTGAACTTGGAATATTATCCGGTGAGGTCAAAAAGAATTGGCGGTAACTTTTTTTAAATAAAAGCTTGTAAAAAGAAGGGAAATTCATTCCGGTTCATTCCGGTTCCGGTTAGTCAATTCGACCACTGGATAACGTAGTGGTTGTTTGTTAATTTATATGCCATCAAATTTTTGTCGAAATTCCGTTTTTTTTTTTCAGCATAGCGCAAAGTTGTAATTTTGACTGTTTACAGCAACAGTTTTGAAGTTTGTTTTTTTGTTTAAGGAAACCGTCTCACGGTTTGAAATATCGATATACACCACTAGTGTAGATGTATTGTATAAGATACATTTTCCCTAGGTTTAATTTTTAATAATACCTACGAGTTATGAACAGCGGGGGAGGTACTTTAATATGCTTGCGGGTCAAATCGCGGGCAATCCCGGATGCCCGCTGCTCAATAATGCAATCTGAGCAGGAGGGTAGAATCTCTGCCTTGCACGAGATAATGAACCTATCTAAATGAACCCACTTTGATAGAGATAAAATGAAAGATATACATATCAACCTGATCAAATATTAGGTAGACGAACATAAGTTAGGTCACGTTTAAATTAACCTCGACATTAAAATATTTTGCTCGGCAATCTTTTCATTATTAAAATCCTAAATTTAGATTTAGACCATAAAAAGCAAAAAAGAGTCAGGCCAATTGTATTTAAAATACTTCACTCATAAACTCTATTTATGTTGATCAAAGTCTGGAAAAAGATTTTAAAATTGTTCTAGTTTTAGATGAATATTTCTAGATTTTCAGGTTTCCCGTGGGGAAAAATACAACTTGGAGTTATAACAATATACGACGAGAATAGTCGAAGATCAATAGTCATAAATCGAAAGTATCTAAATCTAAAAATGTTACCAACGTCAACATAATTATAACATGTTTGGGAAATTAACTAACATTCAATTATGAGGTAACGGTATGTAATAAAAACATAATAATAGCATTTATTAGAGAAGCAAAAATTCAATTTAGCAGGCGTATTGATTTAGAGAGCTTCTCAAGATGGGTCCGCACGCCGTAAACGAGTTTGTATGGGACTGTGGGGACCAACTGGCCCCCTTCTGCCATTATATTCCACCCCACATAAAATTATTGGCCGATCCAGAGAAAACAAAATCTGTTTACATTCCACGGCCTAGATATTTGCGTGTCGTTATGTACGCACTGTGGATAGGAATGGGTTTTTTGGCATACATACGTCCTTGAGATATTTTTCTATCTTTGAGAATTTCTGTCTCGGAAAATATACTTACATATACTTGTACGCTTGTATATACTCGTCCTTGCATGAGCAGAAATAGAAAGCATTTTTTAAATATTTTATATCAATTAATATAAATTATTTAGTGAAATCTACAAGGTTAATTTAACGGGATAAGTTTATTTCTCAACATGAAATTACAATTTCGCTTACGTGAGAAATTAATTACTAAGTACTAAAAATTATATTATTATTATTATATTATTTTGCTAGTAGGTAAGCTGGATACCTAAACTTATATAAGCGAAGTAGTACTAGACTAACTAATTTATCCTTAGGGTGTCTATACATGGCCTGACCTGACATCGTGTGAAAGGGACAGCTAGATTTGAATTTGAATTGAATTTCACAGGAGCAAAAGAAACAAACTATTAAGGTTATAGCTTCTCCCTTTCGCTCCCCCAGAAACTTGTATATAGCCATCTCTTTTAAACGATGTCAGGTCAGGCCATTTAGCGAGGCCTTTGAACATAGCGATATAACTAGTTAACTAGTAAAACTTTATTGTTATAAATTATTGTTATTAATTATTGTTATATAATTGAGTTTTAATTAAAATGCGTAATATAGTTTGTATTGATATACAGAGCTATGAGCCACTTGAAAATTGCTCAAATGTTGGTATATTGTAAGGAAGGGTGGGTAAGCCGGAGCACCCTCCTCGTGCCTTCTGGGACCACGGGCTGCCAAATTGATTGCTTTTTTTTTGTATTAAAGATGTTCTGAATTTACGTATTTATTTTTCATAATAATTATTTAATGTTATTGATTTTAGGAAATGTGTCTTTCAAAATGTACAATGTACATTATGTCTACACTGGGAATTAACGTCGCCAATGTCTTTCCGCAAAAACTGGTCTGGATACTGAAAAAAAAAAACTTATTTTTTTTTAATATTTTTAAAATATTTTGTTCTACGTTTAGGGCTTATCATATACTGTAGTATATGATAAGCCTCTGATACTTAAAATGATGAAAATAATTTCAATAAACGAAAAAAAACGCGTAAGTACATAAAGAGTCACCTGAATTAAAAAAAGATAAAAGCACGTAAATAAAAATGTGTGTGAATTTACTATTTCTGTCCTTGTAGGAATCTGTCCGTATAAGAGTTCGTTATATGTATATTTATCTAATGACCAACATAGCATAGTTTTTTTTTTAACAGACAAATGTCTTTATTAACTAAGCAAAATACATACAAACTACAACTACCTAAACTACTTAGCCTACTACATAAAAATAACAGTTGGATTATCCAGAGACCATTCGCGGTCTATAGATAATCAATAATCAAAATGTTCAAGCCCACTACCAGTTGGCAGCGTATCCAGCATGCTGGCACCATTACCACGCTGAATGGCAATGCTTAGCATACTTGTAACTTATTGTAGTATTATGTTTGTATTTATTGGGTACACAACAGATCAACGATTATACATAGTATTGTAAATTTTTTAAAGGTTTTGTTCGATTCCGTGATCCGATCTGTGAGCACACAGCATGGTTTAAACAGTATTGCGTCAAAACACTATAAACAACTTAAGATAAATAAAAATAATTAAATTAGTTAATTAGAATAGGATTGGCAATAATAATAACGTGAGAATCTTACTGCTACGATATCCGTAGCGATTGCTACGCGTCGGAGCGCGACGTAGCGCGAGTTTTCGCAAGTAAACTCGATTACTACTTTCACCCCATATGCTAGTAATCACACTAATATTGTTAACGTGAAAGTTTGTGTGTGAGTGTGTAAGTATGTAAGTAGGTAAGTATGTAAATGTGTTTGTTTCCGTTCAACTCTGTAGCGGCTGAACGGATTTGAATAATTTTTTTTTGTGGAGGTAGCTTATACCCTGGATTAACACATAGACTACTTACTTTTTATCCCGAAAAAATATTCGGTTTCTGTAGAATAGCCAGTGAAACCGAGGGGCGTAGCTAGTAGTTAATATTCTGTGCCATACTTACTATGAAGTCAAATTACTTATAGTTTCTCGCTAAATAAAGTTTTGTCAGAATCATATTTGTTACACATAATTTCTTTCATGAGGTCTATATGTAGCGAATTGTTATAGGAAGAAAATAATACGTACTCGTACGTTACGACACCCAGACCAGAGGTTGAGAAAGCAAAATTTTTCTAGGAAAGGAAATGTGTGTAGGTATTTTTCATTTACTAAGGATTTAGGTTTTTATTTCACCTTCATGAAATAATCGGAATATATTACATTATAGTTTACGAATCCCTACTATTATTATAAATGCGAAAGTGTGCTTGGTATTCACGCAGCAACAGACCAACGGTTTTTTTGCGCGGATATAGTTAAAAAAATTGTACGGCTCCTGAGGGGATTCACGCGGGTAAAACCACGAGGCGAAGCTAGTTATGGTTACAACATCCTACTGCTGCGTTACTACTACTACTACTAGCCCAATACTAGGATTTGCGAATGAGTGCCAATGCATGAAACGTCGAGTATATGGGACTACCTACCATGTGTGAGGATGTTGATGGTCTCGTTGTGGAAGTAGAAGAGGCTGCGCACACAGTCGGCGGCGGATTGCAGCGGCCGGTACCCGGTCAGCACGTACGGATTGAACTGCAGGTGGCGCGGCATGTCCCGCCAGTGGAGCAGTGTGACGCCCGCGCCACCCGAACCCTCCTTCGATGACTCCGTCAGCGCGCCATCCGAGGGTAAGCCTTCGCACGCAGCCTCCAGAGACTTTTTTCTCTTCTTAGGTCCTTTCCCGTTCACTTCCTGAATTGACATGTCGAACATTTCCGCGCACGGATTGTCTTCTCTCATAACGATGCGATGCGTCGGATCGAGGCGGGAGGCTGCGTGGCGGGCCGGCGGGCTGGGTTCCTAGGCCGCATGGCCGGCGACTCGCTCGGGTAGCGCAGTCGAGAGAGCCGCGAGGTGAGGGCGGCCGGTGGGCGCGGGCGGTGCAGCGAGCGGGCGGGCTCCTCGGCCGCCGCGGGCGCGCGCGACTGCCGCCCGGGCCCGCGAGCGCCGTGCACCGAGCCCCGCCCGCGCCCCGCAGATTTGCGCACTGCGCAATCCCTATCAGCTGATTCCCGCCAGAAGGTCGGCCCGCTCCCATTTGGACACTTTCGCCGAGCTCACGTTCACCAAGTTGACCTGAACAGAGCGGAAGAGTGATTGACTGCCGGTTCGCTAATGGGATATCAGCACGCTATTTTCGCGATGGCTTTCCTTGAATAACGCGGCGGCTACACTAAGGCTAAGTTCCATCAATCGGCGTAGGTATGTCTACTGTTACCTATAGTTACAGTAGACTCAAGTTCTTTCTAATTTGACCAATGGTACCAGCGGAATTTGAAGCCTAGAAACCTAAATTTACACCTTATTAGGCAGAGTCTTAGAGTCTTCCGGCAGCCTCACTTGAGAGCGAGATCCCATTCGAGGCTACCCGTGTTTCCCATCATCGACCACACCGTCCACACCGTCACTTAAAATCAGGTGAGCTAGGCCAAACACCTAGCCTGTCGACCATAAAAACAAAGAAAACTAGCAAACTAATGAGTGTAATACCGCGGATTCCGAGACATTCGAATTTCATCGTTGTCAAACGCAGACCGATTTCTGATGCCCTTGTCCGAGTATCCTTGATGCTTTTCTTGTCCAGATGCGTTGATAACGTCAGTATCTATCAAAGCGATAGCTAGCCCCTTAGACGAAGCATGCTAAATCCATGGCTAGCCCACTCTGGGCTTAGAACTTTTTTTCTTTTAAATTTTGGCACCAATTTATTGTATTTAGCCAGGGGGTCAAGTATCAGAACAAATTGCAATATCCTTCCTAACTATTATTATAATTCAGACAAAGAAGATCCCGTATTTTTTTCTTTCTTTTTTTCTATGATTCAGAGAAATATAGCCGCAGTCGTATCAGAAGCAATAAAGCTTCGCGGTATAAAAATGAATATGATGGTGTTGAGGAAAAAACGTTGGTGGCGCGATTCAGAACTCCCTACATTACAATGAGGCGTTTTCCAAAAAAAAAAAAGTAGTTCTAAAATACTTACTAGATGGTGTAACAGACCTATCGTTTTACATGTCATTGTCATTTCTGTCGAAATATTTTATGTTTATTTTTTAAATCGTAAATTTTGGCTCCACACGTGTATTTAGCCAGTGTCAACTATTGTAATATTTCAAATGAAGTCAAATACATAGTTACGTTACTTGAAATTGTCTAAATACACATGTCGAGCCAAAAAACACGAGAAAAAAAAAAGGCACATGTACATTTTTTTGTCTTTCATGTCTTGACAGAGACAGAAAAAACTCAAGGTACATCTAACGCCATCTATTGGGTACTTTTATAACCAGGATTTCTTTTTTTTTTGGAAAACGCCTCATTGTCAGTCCATACTAAACGTCAAAAATGCACAAAAATGGATCAACGCCATCTAGCGAACTATAGGAAGTAGCTTTGGCTCTCTGTCTGGATGTTTGTCGCGTTATCAATGCTAAACGAATGAACGGATCTTGATAAAATTTGATAAGGAGTTACTGTATGTCACAAAAACGGACATAGGATACCTTTTTAACAACTATTTGGTTTTGCTATTATAATATCAGCGAAGTCAACAATTTCATTCATGGTCCAGTCCAAGTCGTAATCCAGTAAAGTGGTGGAAACTTCACCGGAGCCTTCTACGGAGTTTTAAACACATCACGAAAAGACACATTTCTCGTTCACATTTGGTTAATATTTCACTACCATAAAACACAAGTTCTCCTTATCATCATCATCATCATCAGCCAGAAGACGTCTACTGATGGTTAGGATAGGACGGATATGCTTCTCCTTGCTTTCAGACATTCGCTTCGCTCGCCTGCGTCAATAGGTATAGAATTCTAAGAACACACAAAATATTGCTCTCTCGTTTGTGGGTGGGCGCCAACACTAGAAACCGCATTACGAGATTCGTTGTTCCTACAAAAGACTTTTTGTAGGAGTTCGAGGAAGGCGCGGCTCGCGGGGAGTGCGACCAAGCGTTATCATTTGCTATTTTAAGGCCTACTCGCGCCTAACAATCAACCAATCAGAGTAATTTCTTATAAGTGTATTTAGACTGATGCGTGGTGCGCTTCGAGCTTCCTGAAAGCAGAATCTAGGGTGTGATCTATGGCGCGAACCAAGTTGTTACGTCCTCGCGCCGATGTCGAAAAAACGAGAGAGTAAGAAAGATAAATATTTAGGTATTATGATTCTGAACCCAGTCGGAAAGGATTTGATTCTAGATCCTCTTCGTCTCCTTCATTTAAAGTCAGGATGACAGAGACGGACAATAGGTACAGGTCTCGAAAATCCATTCCAACTGGGTTCTAAATACAGGGCCTGAACACGCCATGGAGAGCAGACCAACGAGATAAATTAAGAGGTAGGTAAATATTTTTCTCTCTCTTTCTCTCTCGTTCGTTACCAGCGGCCGTATCTACCATTTCGCTGGTTTATTAAGGCAACAATAAAAGTCGATGACCATTATCGTTACAGTTTAAAGCCTACACCATACGTATACGCGGTGTGGCGTTCTCTAAACGCACGCAGCCCAGATGACATGATCTTGACCGCCACAAATAATTCTTTAGACCACGTGGTCGAAAGAATAGTAGCATTTCATTAGAAGGCGTGCCTTGCAATAATCACAGAGTACCTTTTATAGCAATAATCCTAGTGAGGATATGTGTGCAAAACGATCCGTCCGAATAAAATGATTCCTATTAACGCCATCTATCAGATTCATTAGAAAACGTTTCCGCTGCGGTCGTTTAGTCCTCTGACCGTCTGTGCCGAGTGCGAGTTTTCGATTGTTTTAACGCTGTGCTGCGATTTGTATGAAGTAGGATTCAGTGCCATCTAGGTGGCGCTAGATGGGATTGCTCCTATTTCATACAAACGCGATCGAATAAGTAAACGCAAAAAGAAAAACTCGCACTAGGCACTAAGATATTGATAATGTTAATAATCATAACCATATTTATTGGCAAATAATTATTACAGGTCAAATTATTATAGTTATCATAATTCATGATGGTATGAGTGTCACATGAGTGATCTGTGGTCACACGTCGTTGCAGCACCAATAAATTGAAAGTTTTCTACGAAGATAAGCCAAATAACAATAATAATAATACATGGTTACTTAGTCTTTGGTGATTTTTGTTACATGGCGATTAGAAGTATGGTTAATATTGACGTAAATAAGAGCTTGCTTGGGTGTACAATAGTATACATTTTCGTTCCAGCGGTGAATTTAAAGGCTACTTTTTGTCCTCAGCTATCAAGAAATGTTAAATTCCGAAAATATATTTAATACTGAATGGAATAAATAGTAAGCCAATATTATAGCATCTGTATACCTACCTAAATAAGCTACGAGTATGTACTTGAACAATATTATGTGACTATAATATTTTCGATTCGCATGCCGATAACCATCGCCCAGAATTAGCTATCGTCTAATTTCAAGCTAGTTCTGGGCGATAGACGCTAGTCTGGGAGAGGCAAAAGGGATCATTATGCACACCTTTCCCCTACTCTTCCCATTATCAAGAAAATACAATACAATACGATTGACTTTTAGTTTTATTCAACCGCTGTCACCTCATCAAAAACTGCAACGAACAAGAGGGTTTCTAGTCCTTATTGCTAGTTGGCATTGGCAGATCCCAAAAGCGGCCTGCTGAGCGATCAGCAGACGTCCAATCGTCGTGTCCAAAACTATTGAAGACGATGACTGCCTGGCGTCCACTAATTACCACCGAGACATACTTATTATTCTCTACTCTTTGACCGAGAACGCCTCAGAACGCCACTGCTGGCTGCGTCTGTGTGATGCAGACTCATTGAACAACTCGGTACCGGGCCTCGGCCGGAGGCCAGTGTTGCAGGACAGGCTGAACGGCCCGATTTGTATGTACACAAAAAACAAAAATTGGCTAAATGCGCTTAGGTATAGTATCGCCTGTTTAGACAAATGCGTGGTGCGCTTTGGTTGTCGAGTGCGAAATCTAGGTGTGATCTGTGCGATGGAGACTTATATGGCGTTTTGGAAACAACACGAAAAGTTACGTTTCACGACATTAGCACTTTTACGAGCACTTAGTGGATAAAAATCCATCGATAATATTGTACATTAACACTCGATATATAATACAAGTTTTGGATAATATGGATACAATGACGATAAGACTTTTTTACGTTCCCGCCAAAACTTTACAAGTACAGGTGAGCGCATGCTCTGAACGCATCTGCGGTAACATAACTGAACGCGACTTTTATTTTCTTTATGTTGGTATCAATAGTTTCATCTTCTAGCCGCAAGATGTCGCTTATCAAAGTTCCGGATGCTTAGACTATTTAGTCTATTTATTACTTTTAATTGTAAATGATTAAAAAACTTTATTATTTTGAATACATTTTTTTTATCTTGCTACTATTTATAACTTTGTTGAATTATGAGGTATTTAATGATGTCAAATAACATTGTTATATTTTTTTTAAATGGATACGGTTGACAAACATTTATCAAGTTTACGCCATCAAGTTGCGTTTAACAAAAAATCAACCAATGGAGGAGCAAAGAAAAAGCAAGCAGCTTCGCTAGGATTCGGATCGATGTTCGGGCCTTTATTGCGAAGCAGCGTTATTCAGGGTTCTGCATCGCGAACTTGGAACTATCTTACTAATTTTACTCAGTTACTCTGGTGTAAATTGAAATACATAAGTGAATTGAGGGTAAGTAATTGTTTGACTTTCAATAGCATAGGGCTCCCGTGGAGTCTAATGAAACCAATATGGCGTCTATCTAGTCAAATGTAAATAGATTTTGACATTTCTGTAATGAGCCACATGAGCATCTCTATCAATACATTCTATCCGAAAGCCACAGAATTCTATATCCTCTTTTGAAAGCCTAGTGTAATCAACATGCAATTTTTTCTATGACGATGGCACAGTGAATATTCGTAGTATAATCTTTGGTTTTGTGTAGGCCTATTATTGTAGGAAAATTATTGTAATTAATTCAGTTTTAGTTCCTTTTTATTGTAAAGCAGATAATCATCTTGATTTCGTTGTTTTTGTTATTAGATTTTCTATGTTGTCTCTGCCAAAGTTCTACCTTAAGATATGGTACCTACCTTTACTATCTCAATGTTTTGCATCGTAGATTATTCCTAGGATTGCATTTCCAATATTGTAAAACATTCCCCAATAATATTATGCAGCATGCACTAGGCAGTATGTAACATTGTCAACATTTTAGAAATAATTATTGTTTTATCAATTTTATGATTTATTTACAAGCACAATCGGTACTATCTACAGCAATTATAATAGATAGGTAAATACCAGAAAAATTAAAGCGACTTGGTGCATACATGCAACCTATTTTTTGCTCTGTTTAATATTCCACCCAACACTGATTTATTTTCAGTTTCAGTTCATCAAGCTTTTGCATGTTGGTTTGATGTTATAGAATGCAAAGGCTCTGACCAAATGTTGGTGGTCTAAAAAGTTTATGTTTTTCAGCTTTAACCTCTCGGATACGAGTTTTGGTATCTTTTTATGGTAAGTGGAAGTACTGGAAGTACTTTCCTTGTAACTATGACTGTCAAAAATAATGTATCTATTGAACTAATAGCTCCTTGTGTTACTAAAGTAGTCAATATGGATTTTGTTACTGGTTGCCCACATTCATAGATCAACTATTTTCACAATCATATGCATTTATAGATCAGCGCAATGAAATCCAAATACCTACTTTCGATTAACCGATTCAGTGCGGATGCCATGACAAACGTGTCAAAGATTTATTTTCTGTAGTGGAGTGTGACTTGTCAGTAGTGCTAAATTTCCATGCTGAATGTTTTAAATAACACGCAGTAAAAATAAAAAATGTTGACTGGATTGAAAATGCATAAAACGTCCCGAGCGGGATGGGGTGCAACTTCACATACGAGTGCTGACATGTTAGGCATGTCATCAGTTTTTACGATGTTCGGCACGACTGTAGTGCCACAAAATAATTGTTAGATACCACCGAATTAAGACCAAAAAATACGCCGACGCAATGAATCGGATAACAAGATAATTATATGCTATAATCTTGTGTAGCAAAGTACTTGTTTTTGGCTGTCATAAATCACAATTAGCATGGCTTTTCAATGGAATGGCTTTCATGCTCTGTTTACCATATTTCTAATCTAATTGGTTATACCTCTTCAATTTTCAATAACAAGATTGAAACATAGTAATTAGTAATTCATCAAAATCATGATAACATACAGTAAATTATTAAAGTTCCTTGATGATATCCATTTCTGTAATTCAATAAATGGTTTAATTGCCTTACCATGAATATTAAATTTGTATTGAGAAAAGGTATTGATCAGTTTGTGTTGGTCAACTATCAGGTAACTGAATTATTTGTGTCCCTGTCTCTCGGTGACATGATCTTAAGAGTTAGAAACAGGAACAATGGTGTTTTTCCCAAAATTAAAATTATGGCATGATAGATAATGAGTTTATTTTTACTAACTACTGTTGAAATTAACCATTTGAAATGAAATACCCTGTGCAAATTTTTTGATAGACTTACCTATTAAGTATATTGTAATGCCTCTTTTATTTTCATCACCTATAATATTTATAAAAGAACAAGCCCTTTTCTAGGAATCAATTCACAGACCAAGCTGCTTATGATAGAGATGTGAAATTTCAAGCCTCAAATGGTCTAAGTGAACAATAAGAACGGATTTTACGAAATTCCACTTCTAAAGGGATAAAATGGATCCTCAAAGTGTGTATATATTTTTTTTTCTTGCTACCACAATGAAACTAAGCTAAAAAATAAAGACATGTCTCAAGATTTTTCGAAAATCAACCCCGAAAGAGGTGAAATGGGGTGTTTACTGCATGCGAGCAAAGTCGTGCGGGCAAGCTAGTGATGTATACTGTACAATGTACAGTGTATGTTTTTGGCATGTTTCAATTTTATCTTTAAAAATCTACATCTATCTCTACGCTAATAGGAGTATATAGTATATTGTAAATAAATAACAATGAAATATTGTATGTACTCAAAGTTGTTAATTTCCATATTGATTAACAACTCCACACCTTGCTTTTACAGCAAACATTATAGCCATGGTCATGGTACACAAAAAGCCCTTTGTTTTATACAGAAATGTTGATATTTTTAGCTACCCGTGGAAAAGCTTTATCTGCAGCTTTGTTCTTGAGATTCCTTTTAAAGTGATTTCAAACATGACAAAATTAGAACATTTGTTTAAAGCGATGTCAAAAATGCTTTGAGAAGTATTTAATTATTTTATCACAATTAGACCACGGATTATCATTATTAACCGACTTCAAAAAAGGAGGGATTTTTTCTAAAAAAATTACACAAAACTCTTCAAAGCACAAGAGAACGGTAATTTACTCCACTAACTTTAACTTTTTTTGTAAAAAGAATTTAGCTAGTCAATTTTCTAAGTAAGTCGACAGTATCTTTATATATAAAAGGCTATGTATGAATGTTCCATACAGACTTCAGAACGGCTAGACCGATTTTGATAAATATTTCAGGGAATCATTTGATTAGCCCAAACGGGTGATCCTAAGAAGTTTGGTACCCGTGCGAAGCCAGTACAGGTCATAGTTATAAATAAATTTACAGTTGATCAATTACATAAAAAGACAAAGTAACTACTGCTTATACAAGCAGCAGGATAAGTAAGGCTGCAGATGACAATAATGATGATCCACCACACATGTTTGCCTCTTATTGGTACAAGGTTATGCCAATTGTATCAATATTGTAAATTATGCACCACAAAATCTGCATAAAACCTGCCAAAATGTATACATGAAAATCCTTGATGCGGATAGCTTTACCCCCACGCTAAAATGCTAACATATCTGCTTCTAAAAGCTTGATGGGGCTTGCTCAGTGTCATATTGGCATAATGTATGTATGTGAATGGAATATTCCGTTTCCAGATGCCGCGTACTCGCAGGAGACACTACGCGTCGCCGTCGCGGTCCCGCTCGCGGTCCTACGAGGCCAAGCGACGGAGGCTCGACGACGGCACCGCTGAAGGCACCTACAGGAAGAGGAGCAGGTCCAGAGAACGTGAAAGGTACGTTTTTCTCGTTCTCCATCGGCAGGTTAGGGCCAAGTCATACCTCGCGCTCTATGAATCATTTTAAACTTTATCATTATAGAAAAGATGTTGGATTTTTATGTTGCTGAGCGCTGGTATCTTGGTATAAATTAAAGAGTCGGAGACGGATACTGGTAACTTTTTATTTATTTTGGGTCCACGCGAATGATGCCGTGGGTAACAGTAACAGTTAGTAAACAGCTAGATCTATACACATCTTTCGCTGACATAATGTAGTGGTGATAACAGTGGCCATTTCTCCTCAAAAATTTATAATTGAAAGGGTGTCGTGTAATAGAGAGTATCGAAAACCCTAAATATGCGCCACCTAGCGGTGTTTGTTAGAACCACATCGACATACGGCTAAGTCGCGTGGTAGTCTACCCATTTATTTCGCATGGAGGGCTTCACTAGTTAGTTGGTTATACGAAGTCCGTGTAGATGGCGCTGTAAGGTTCGTTTGATATTCGCTGCTTGACATAATATCCATTATTCCACTAATAGAGTTCTGTCTAAATTCCTAAGAGGCTATTTCGAGAAAAAGATAGCGCTATACACTTTCGCGCGCAGATGAAAGGAAAAAAAACAGATAATTGATAATTAAAACTAAACCTGGAATCAATCAGAATTCTGTTCGATGCTATCCCAGATATTGTTATGTCGTACCTCACTATTACGGTAATAAGCACTTGAAAATACACTAAATAAATAAAAATAAAATAAAATAGCCTTTATTTCTAGTGCAAGCATTTGCAAAAAATAACTTATAATATTTTTTTTTTATTTAGTTTGCAGAAGTTCTGCACATTAAATGAATAAACACTATAAGTTTGTAAAACGAAGATTTTTTTTATTGAGAAAATGTCATATAAATCAAGTTTTCCCTCTTGGTTATACTAGACGATAGAACCAAAAAAACATTCTCATAATAAGATTTTTATCAACAATAAATAAATCAATATTTACATCTACATAACATAATGAGGTGCAATGAATAGAAACATTCTAATTAGCTTCTAATATATATAATCTAATACATACATACATACTACCTATGAAGGTTAGCCTTTTCCAAACTGCAAATATACTTTATTATCTGTATTAACGAAACTATCAGTAATTATGTCAGTTTGTACGTATTTTTATTTGTATTAGTGTCAATATATAGAGTCCTAATACCTTCCACATTCGCGCGCGAATCACGTTTCTTATCACGGCAAGGTTCCACATTCGCAAAGGTTCTCGCTGCGATCCATACCCCTTGGTCACGGGACAAAAAACCGAAAAATCAGTCGCCAGTCGCGAAGAGTATGCGAATAGGATCCACACTCTTGGTTCGCGGCTTGCGCATGTGGAGCGGGCATGTAAGGTATTTATCGTTTAAATGACGACTTAGTTATTTGGTACCGCCTTTGCCACGCGAGATCATTTATAAACTGAAATTAATTTATTACCAACAGAACAAATATGCGAAATTAACGATATTAATCAAATCATAAAAACTAAACATGTTATAGATGACCATTTCTGTTCGCTTGTAGGCGATATAATTTCGTTTTGGCCGGGTTCAAGTTTAACAACTTGAATCATTCGTTCTTTGCTACATTCAAATTATCTTTTTCCTAAATCTAGTCTATCTATGTCTGTCTAATCTATAGTGGTTTATCATTAAAAATACCTACATTCATTGTCCATTCTTGTTAGAGATAGGTATTAGAATATTGGGTTCTATTGGAAACTTCATCTATAAAAACATATGATTATTATAAAATAAATCATGAGCCAAGTTAGAAATTGGGACCTAGGTACCTTATATAAATATTGTAGGCATACAGGTAGCTAAAATAACGGTGGTTAGTTGCAAGTTGGCAAACTGTATTCGCAGATAAGGCTCGCTCGAGGCACCTCTCTCGGAAGCCCAAATATTGCTTGCTTCGCTGACTATGAGGATATAACCATTGCCCGTGTTGTACCCGCACCGGTAGTCGTTAGGAACGTTACCCTCGAAGTTGTTGATCACTATAACTACCTTGGACAGATTGTTCAGCTGTTAGGTAAGACAAACTTGAGCAAAGCGGTCGCCCGAAGAATCCAACTCGGATGGGCAGCATTCGGGAAATTGCGTGATATCGTCTCGTCCAATATTCCGCAGCGTCTGAAGTCTTCAACCAATGTGTGCTGAAGCGTGGTTTTTATCTGCTGGCCTTTTAGACAAATTCAGAGTCGCACAGCGGAAAATGGAGAGAGTTATGCTCTGAGTTTTTTTGCGCGATAAAATCCGGAACTAGGATATTCGCCGAAGAACCAGTCACCGACGCAGCTCTCAGGGTTTGCAAGCTGAAGTGGCAATGGGCAAGCCACATCGCTCTAACAACCGATTACCGACGTGTAAGAAAGGTTCCTTAGTGGCAACCACGAGCTGCAAGAATCAGCGTAGGTAGGCCTCCCACTAGGTGGGCTGACAACATTTTAAAGGCCGCGAGTACCCAGTGGATGCAAGTTGCAAATTGTCGTTCAGTGTGGCGGTCTAAGGGGGAGGCCTTGTTCTTTAGTGGACGTCTTCAGGCTGTTGATGATGATAATATAACCAGTCCATAGTCATTTATCATCATTATAGAACCTACCTCTAATATCATATTGTTTAGGCAACAATTCATCATAGTTAAACTTTTTGCATGCCAAAAAAGCCACAAGGGCATGTTAATGCGAATTGGTATCTGAATGTCGAAGATCATTCGAACAGTGACGCAAGGCCGCGATGGAATTTATGTAGACAGCCCTCCGAACAAATATAAATAAAGTAATTTCACAAACTTGCCTTTAAAATAATGTACGAGTGAGCGCGGCGGGTTTTTGTTGTGTTGTCAAGAGGTGCCAATCAATAATTGTGTGATTAAGTAGGTGGTTCTTGTACAAATTGGCAATGTAAACTATGGTTATGCTGTCACACAAGTCTTATTGAAGCTGTGGCCTTCGGCGCGTTTCACTTCGTGGGAACGCACTTGACTTTTTCATAAATCCACGCTAACATTGACATTCGTATCGCATAATGGTTATTGTTTTACCCTATTAACCAAGTTTTACTTACGCGTTATTCACCCAGGGCTATGAATAAATATTTTGATTTCATTGTTTTAAATTAGCACGTTACTAAGTTTGTTCTTCATGGAATGAAAACTATCTAGATTGTTGAACAGTTACAACTGTACTAAGGTTTTTAAATTGTGTTTTACTGTTCTCAATTGCCATATTTTAAACAGAGGGTGCTACTTTAGCACGATACCTACTCATTAACATAACTGTTGTAATTGAAAACGAACTTTTGACCCAGCCGACACTAAAACCGTTGCATCTCTTTGTCTTCCTTCGAAATTGCTTTTATCTAAAGTATCCACGGAGTTAAAAACTTTTTTAAGTTTGTTCAATTTGGGCTCCATGTTTTATTTGTAATCAATTGATATATATATTATATAAATGGCATCAGTGGGATAAAACTGTCGCTGATGATGAAATTGTAACGCTCTATATATATATAGAGTGGGATAAAACTGTCGATGATGACGAAATTGTATAAGCGTTACAATTTCATCATCATCGACAGTTTTATCCCACTGCTGGGTGCAGGCCCCTTACTTACTGATTTTTGACTTAATTAATTGGGACGGTACTCATTCGGCGTAATAAAGTCATAATTGACCATAATATCATTATTTTCGAAGTTTCATTGTCATTGGAGTTGTTCTTAACGAACCGCTTGAAATGGTAAAAGTAGCTAGCGACTAGTTAAATTGGCAACTATAATAGATACAAAGTTGGCCAGAGCTGTCAGCAGTGGTCTGGAATCCAGTTTCGTTATTGCATTCCCCGTCGGCCGCGAGTGCCTTATACATCCGAAGGCGTAGGTATTATGGACCAGTGCACCGACTACCTATCGGTTTTTTTTTTTCTCATTGTCCACATAATGACTGGATCCTCGTATCGTACGACCGCGCATGTCGTGGGCAATGGGCATAGATCGCCTGATTATCCTGTCAGTAGGTAGAGTTTAGTAGAGCTTATTAGATCATTAGCGCCTTTTTGACCTTTTGACGAAGCCTCTATACAGCTGACGTGATATCTCATGAATTGAATTTGACTTTTACTCAAAAATAGAATTGATAAATCCTCCTAATATTGTTTTTTGAGGGAGAAATATAAATAATATAAAAATTTATTAATATAATTAAAATGCCTAATATAATTATAATATACAGTGATATAATAATATAATTATAACGTTGTTAAAAATTGTAGCAAGTTGACGAGTCCATAATGGCAGCATTTTTAACTTTTTTATATTTTGTAATTGTTAAGAATGCAACTGTATGACAATAAAGGATATTCATTCATTCATTCATTAATTTCAAATGTATGCTATACTTGCCGATTCTATTTCTTCACTCTTTTCGATTGTTCTTTATCGTATTCATATGTACATCATTTTGAATGGTTTATCGCTGTAATTATAACTTTACAAACAAAATTTCAAAAGACAATAAAATTCAAATCTGACTTATAGACTGGTAGTGCAAGGTATACTTTATTAGTGTGTTATAAAATACATAACATTGCATACATGGATTTGCTCAAGGGATCACTGAACTCTGTTTAACCAAGTGTTATTTACAAAGCTCAAGCGCTTTTGTAATGAAATGGATTCGACACTGAGAGCCATAAATTGATATTTCGCACAAAGGGCTGGCGACAGTAATTGTTACTTGCCTGCAAATTGTACCTAACGCGTTGTGGAAGTGGATCCTTTATTCCACTGGTTAAACTAACGGAGGCTTATAGTAAAATTATTATAATTACCACAAATGGAAATCTTAATTGGAATACATAAGTTTTAGTATCTCATTGAAAATAATCATGCCTACGTCGCATTGTAGGTATAAACACGAATATTTTTTTGTACGTGTACTGTATTGTCTGCGCATGAACGTGTCGATATATTTTCATTTTCTTGTCTTTCGCAACGATTGTATGCCAAGGACCTCTGAAAGGTCGTTTACTAAAACGGTAATCTTTATTTTATCTGTGAGCGAGCAATACGTGATTTCGGTTTTGGCCAACGGGACACACGTCATCTTCATAAATTGAATTGCAATTGTTGTACTTCAGGTTTGGCACCTTCGTAAAAACGAAGCACAAATTTTATGTCGCCGTTGTTTGGTTTTGTGGGACGGTTGCCAAACTAAGAAGCATCTAACAGCATTGTTGTTTTGTGAAAAATGCAACATCTGAGAGCGCAAGAGCGATTGCGTACCCTACCAATTGTCGCAAGACTGTATTCAGTGTTGCTGTATTCAGGTGACAAATGGTGGGACGGCGGGCGAGCCGCGGGGTGGGGGCGACAGACGTTGTTCTTGACACAGTAAAACTAGAAGTGCAGTAGGTAGGTGCAGCTGCGACCCACGCCGAGCTTTTTGCAAAGCGGCTAATTTACAATTACGGTTCCATCATAGAACAATCGCAGTCAAGTAAGTCGACTGTAAATTCAAGATTTACTAAGTGTCTCGTTAAAAGCGCAGTACCTAGCAGGATAGACATGTTTTAGTAATTAAATTGTTTAGTAACTTTCACCACATTTATCTATAATGTTATAGCTACAATGTTATTCGTTGGGAGCAGGTATATTGCGTTCAAATCATTGCAATTTGCAGAATGTCTATTTTCACTAGGTTCCCAGCTGAGCACGGCGCGTATTGCACGTTGATTTATCTACCTCAGTCTGCTTCGATCGCGGTCAGAAACGCTTTCCATGTTGCGAAGCGGAACGCAGCTCCGCGGCCGCCACCGCCGCCGCCTGCACGGGGATTTAAGGTGCAACGTTTTGCTTAGCGCGGCAAATTCAAATTTTCTTGCGTTTTTTGTCAATTACAGCTTAATTACTCATCGTGGGTTCATGAAAACGAATTTTGCGATAATTAATAGGTCGTATCAAAAAATTACGGTTAAAATGATCACCTAGATAATATTGGTTTAGCTACGAATCTCAATAAGCTGTTTTTCGTCTTGGTTTTTGGTTTAGTGAGAAGTGTACTTATACTAGCTTTCACCTTGATTATTTGGTTGGTGTAATTTCTCGATAACCTATTTTTTATCGCAAAATTCATTTTCATGAACCCACGATGAGTAATTAAGTTGTAATTGACAAAAACGCAAGAAAATTTGAATTTGCCTCGCAGAGCGAAACGTTACATCTTAAGCCTCGTAGCCGTATAAGATGTCCGATATAATCCTATTGAAGATTTATTCCTCCAGCTAGCTTGTTACTTATTCGACAACTCGTGCCCTCATACACTTCCTACGTTCCTACATGCATTATTTATGATACTCGGATTATTTATTAAAACGTGACACGGGATTTGCATACGTTAACATCACCAAACGCTAATGATTGTACTCTCATCAAACAAGATGTTCTTCCTCTGCTCATCATCATGTCACACGACGTCATAATTTTGACGCAGGCTCAAGGCGATAATCATTAAGAAAATGATTTCCTCACTAACGTATCGGATCACGATGGTGAGGTCGCCACTCATCATATCCTGTTTAAATAAAGACAGCGTCTGGCCTCGGATGTTGTGTTGCGCTTGCGATGCTCTCCTTCAAAATTCTGCGTACACGGTGTCGCATTGTTCTGTAATTTTATTATGATTATTATTTCTTACGCGTTGACATTCAATAAAAGCTATATTCTGTTCTGATACCAGCAAACCTAGCAAGTGCGCCGTGATAAAATCTTCTCTACGCTTTTTATCGTGCAATTATTAAAATAAAAACAATATACCAGACTGCTAAATGTAGCCTAATACCATTTCGGGACGTTAAGAAGAATCCAATGACACCTCTTTTGTCTACGAAACACCGCCTTTCTTGACCTGGTTGACAGGAGCGGTCTACATTAAACCAACGTACTGGTAAGATCCCGGCGCCGGTAATTTTTATAATTTTAGTGTGCAAAGGCGGTGTTTCGTGGACATTAGGTCCTTCGAGCCGGATCAAGAAAGGCGGGAACGCATTTCTTCTGACAGGTGACGTTGACATAGCGAAATGCGTGAACATCTTTTGTCAAAATCGGTTAATCTGTTTAAGCTACAGAAGGTAATATAGGAGCACGCAGACATATCGGGGGGACATATATACTTACATATATCCCAAAAACATTACCCTGCGTCTTGGGCAGTCGGTTAAAAACGGCACGGCTACGTTTATGTATACGTTCGTCTCGTTTTCGAAAAGCAAATAGTAGAGCAGATTTCGCATGCTGGCCAGCTAGCAGCATTAATTGTTTTCCATGATACATTCATTGCAATGAATTTGCTTAAATGCTGGCGCCATTTCTTCGAACCTAAACGAATCGAACCGTTCACGAAGAGAGGCATATATAACGATTACGGAACGTCACAAGACCACATATGATATAGGTGGAGTTACGAGGTTTTTACAGCTTAGCAGATTTAGCAGCCGCCTGGTGTGGAAACTAAGGAATTGGTGTCGTCGAGTGGATGGATGGATGCCTTTATTATGAAGACTGTTTTATTATTATTCCGGCTGTCTGGTTCGCAGCGGCTATTGTGCACGGATCGGGCACATGTGACGGAATCAACGACCGTTTAGTGAGAGCTGCTAGCCTAGTCGGCGATTTATCACGCCACTAAATTGTAGCTTTGACTGCGCAAATTTTACTTTGCTACATACTTTTCTAATATTAGATTATTACTCGGTGCCAAATCTTTTCACGTCGTCGGTTTCAATCTGTTCTGTTTCGTCTCTGATCATTAGCAGTGTTTTGATTGATATCAACAACATCAACAAGGAATAACAGTAATGTCACCATCATACATGGATGAGAGGATTAATGGTAATAAATTAACATTTTGATTCAATCGCCTCGTTTATTTTATGTGTTGTAGAATGTTATAAATCACTCTCTTCTGGCCTTACGTGGTAGAGTTTATAAATCATTGCAAACTATTATGGAATATGTACGGATTGTTTATCTATTTGCTGTCTGTATTTGTAGGTCAACTCCTCCAGTTAAATATTGACATCTGCTACAACTATTAGCAAAGTTCTAACGAAAAGAAACTACATATATACATATTTGAATTTTGGTGATTATTTCTTAGAAAGACAATGTTAAGGCTCCGCCCGTTCAAATACTAGGGATGGTTTAGCGATGTCTGTGTCAATTGTTGCGGCTAATTGCTAACCATAATACACGTATCAAACAATGGCACCATTGTCACGTACGCGGAATGGTACTATTAGCGCTGACATTCAATCGATTTGTAGAAAATGTTGGTATTACTCCTTCCAAGCTAAGCGATTATTACTGTCACATAATTAGTTATAAGTTCCTCGTTTGAAAAGATTACACAACGCAGCGAGTCGTAAACTAATACGTGCCAGTTAGGAAGTTACGTGAACGAGTTTATATGATTACGAAACAGTTTACTTTTAACAGGTATACTGCATGCAGCTGCTGGGTAAATAACGTGGAATTACTTTAATAGTTTCAGCGGATATTTAATTTAATAAGTGGCACAAGTGCTCGCAGATCGGATTAGACGACTATGAGAAACAGGCGCAGAATGCGCCGCGGCTAAGATGGGGCTTAATTTTACTTCATATTTCGTAAGTAGTGAAAGACAGACAAAATAACAAAAATTTTGTTTGTCTGTGATACCGAGCGCAGGTGTCATGGCATGGATAAACTAAGTGTGCTTATAACTGCGATGTATTTAATTTAGATGCAAGCTTTGTATGAATTAAAATATTAAATTTCTGGCTCTATATTATGTGAATTGACATTATTGTCCCATTTTCTTTTAGTTTTCTTTTCAAGGTCGATGTTGGTATAACGCGTTAGTTGCCCTACCCTTGCACGGCATCTGGTCTCGAAGAAGCCGTTAGCTTCAGGTGAGCACGGGAGCGCGGCCGCGACTCGGGGATCGATTAGCAAACCGGTCGCGCGGTACGTTGACTCCAGACTCCTGCGCCACGCGCGAAATGCGAACTTTTCAGCACTACACTTCTCGCACCCGCTCTCAACTTGTCCTGCGAACAAAGTTGTTAATGGGGGAAAAAAAAGAAAAAAATGTAAAGTTAAATAAACTTAAATAAACTTCACATTTTTGCTAGGCGCTACTTAGGTACATACTTTTTGCTTTTCCGTGTTGCAGAGCCACTTTATAAATTATAAATACATCTAATGTTGCTGCCCTAATTTTATACACTGCGGCGTTATTTACGCACGGAAGCCGATGAAGTGACAATCGATGTCGATAATCTTTGCAGATCGAAACTTTTGTTCAACATGCAAAGTTGTAGGTACCTAAATATTGTTTTGTAGTGACGATTAATTGACAATTCAAAAGCTTTTAAACTCTACTCAAAGACAATACGCACATATTCCAACGATCACCGTTGTTAAGCAACGGACTACATGGTTTGTCTTCGGATGTGTGTCCTCGTATAGTGGCATTTGCAACTGAGTGATACCGTAGGTCCGAGCACACGTTAAATTGTAAGATACGGTTGTTTGTCCCATAACAACAACAGCCTATGCATGTCAGATGTTTTCTGGAGGCCTAAAAACTGACATCAGGGCAAGCCCTTACGAACTTACTTTATCGCCCATCATGGGCGCAGTAGCTCAGGGTTAGTTTCACTGGGCGCGGCGGATGACAGGTTCATTTCTAACTGCTCACATCCGCTAACGTGTGATTGCTAAAAGGTGTTCCTGCATCGCTCCGATCGCTCACTGCAACTGTTTTTTTTACCATAAACCATTTTAAATAACGATCATGGATGTTTGACACCTTTTTCATATAAAAGACTTCAACGCGCTGCCTCTTGCGATGAGCAACTAAAGTTTCGCGTAGATAGGAAAAAACAATGTTATGCTCGTGAAATAATGTACGGTCAAAGCTTCTTGCGAAAGCTTAATAGTGACTAGATGGGTCTGGGAACGGGGCAGAATGAAAGCTCGAATATAAAGGAGGTGTGCGTGATTTATTTCGCTGCTTGATACAAATAATTCTTATATTTCGTTACGATTGGTTTGCATAGTAATTACTAAACATAAATATTGTTTTGTATCGAAGGGGAAAATAGGATGTAATTAATGTAGCACGAATGCATGCTCGTAAATAATATTCAGTATTGATAATCGTGATTTATAGTAATAGTTGACAAGTGTTAGCAAGAAGTCGGTTGTGCTGATACAGTACTGATAAACGTATCTGCCAGCGTCCTGGTTGCAAGGGCCAAGGGAGGGCACAGGAGAGAGGGCGGGGGACGCGTGCGGCCATCGAACCCGCGTGGGTCGGGGGTCAGCGGCGCGACATGCGTTCATTAACGCATTCATGCGCTTGCGCATACTTACGCTCTATAACATATTTCAATATGCTCACAAGCCTTTGCATGTCGTTACGGTTATAAAGGGTTGTTTCTGAAAAAATCGGACCGCATATTCGCCTCTTTCAAACTGGGTTGCATTCTGGCTTTGGTTAAATAATGAATGACCTGCCATATCGCTGCTAATACTTACAAATAAATAATATATATGTCTGCAAATTAGTCACTGTCCTGTTGTTTTCCCATATGCGTAGGTGTAGAATTTCAGGAATTCATTTGTCCATATAGAATGTAAACACAGTTATATAGTCCAACATTTCCTTGTTGGGATAGCGTCAATTGTTCAATTTAAGTGCATTGCGCCTTACCAGGGCCATCGCAAGGCTTTTTGTGGTTTGTTTTATTAAGTTAAATTATTGCTTTGTTCGTTGTTACTTTACGTTACATCTCGTTGTAGACAATATGTCTATTCGGAATTTCTTTGTTCAACGCCGTCTCGGTACAAGGAGAGACTCGCATATAGACTCTGTTGACAATATGCTAATGAAAGTGAAGCAATTTGTTGCCGCGTCGATCTTTGAGATTCCTAGACCAGTGACATCAATCTAATTCGTGTAGCTAGACGTATGCAATGAATTAGTGTGAGTCAATCGAGAAAGTAAACCAGTAAGCATTGTTCCGAGTGGATGCGCGCTGTACCGAGCGCGTGGGCAGGCAGCGGCGCGAATTAAACCAGCTCTCTATTCATTACTCATCGTTATTGCTATACCCATTTCGGGAGACGAAAGCGAGTGTAGGCTTATTGAACCTACCGAGTACATTATTGCACCATAATCATATTTAAAATAATTCAAAGGGGTTATTTTTATATTTTCCTATCCACGGTCACCACTCGCCACACACGAGTGCGTCTTTCATAAATCGATTCACGCTCAATGAACACTTATTTGTGCGTACTAAGTTTACTGTAATGGCTTGTATATTTATATACCTCTGTATTATACACGATTAAATGACAAACTGGCTAGCTGTCTGACGCGAAGGTGAGTAGCTATTATTATTTTTTTAAACGTGTAGGACTTCGCAACATCAGCGAGGGCGCAGCGTTCACGTTCACACAATCGACAGATTGCAGAAACCTATAGCAGAAAAGTAAATGTAGAGCAAGCTGTATTTATTCGTGATAATGATGGACCACAGAGCACACCCTAGATTCTGCATTCAGGACGCTCGAAGCGCACCACGCATCTATTTATTTATTTATTAGGTATACAACAGATCACCGATGATACATTATATAACATTTTTATGAAGGTTCTATTCGAATCCGCGATCCAAACTGTGAGCACACAACATGGTTATAACAGCGATTACTTGATAAACTAATTGCGTTATAAAATATATAAAAAATATACGTATACATAGTACATACTCAAGTAAATTAATTATTATATATATAATTAATTGATTAAAAATTATTACCTAAACGTTACAATGCATCAGTCTAAATACACTTATAAGAAATGACTGATTGGTTGATTGCTAGGCGCGAGTAGGCGTAACCTTGAGATAGCCAATGAGAACGCTTGGTCCCACTCCCCGTGACCCGCGCCTTCCTCAAACTTTGGTGACTTTTTCTAGGAACAACGAATCTCGTAATGCGGTATCTAGTGTGATCTGTGTGATGGACCTATAGACAAAAAGTATAATAATGTGACTTTAAATCGTGGAACGCGCCGGGCTCGTAGAAAGTACTCGAGCGCGTGCAAGAACGACAATTAAGAGTGGCTGTGCTGTTCCATCTCCGCTTTTATTGCTCTAAAATAACTCTTAAATATGTTAACATTGATTAATTATTCAAATGTAATTTTCACGCGTAACTGACCTGGAAATATTTGGAATGGTTTCGATATCAGTACGATCGTGTTAATGTTGGTGACATGGATTTCCGCTTACATAATATGCCCAATACGTGTTTCTATCAGGATTACATATTCTTAAGAATATTAAATAGACGCATAGGTAGTAAAGGAAGTACACACAAGTTTATTCTTAGTGTTGTCTTTGCCGAGTCGACTTCTTGTAATATTTTTTGTCTCGTTACTTTCGCAGTACATAATATAATTACATATTACATTTACAGTAGGTATCAAAAAGAGCCTTTCTCTCAAAATTATAAACCGTGACATCTTTTCACTTTCACTACCTATTGCTAAGTCAATCAAGTTGCGAAATACAATTTCATAAATTAGTAGAAAATAATTAGGGGTATTCAGATTATAATGTGGGCGTTACTTGGAAGATACCACTTAAAATTTTCTTGTAGTAAACCAGTATTGTGGGTTTGGGTCGGACGGTCAGCCACGGTAGGCGGCTAGTGAAAGCTACTTGCCATGGACCTGTTTATTAAAAACATTGCTTAATTAATTAATACTCTCCATTTCACGGAATTATTCTATCATCTCGATGTCTTCCTCCGTCAATAAATTATATGACGTAACACAATATTCATATTAATGGAAATGGGCCCGTTTACGATTCCTCATGCTTTCGGAACGGCATAAAAGCCTCTTGCATAATATATTGTAATTATTATTAATCATGGATGTTATTTAAATGTTAACGGTCGAGTTAATTTCATTTCGAAATCTGTTAAATAGGAAAATAACAGATAAGCATCGCCATTGTATTCATATGAGCGTTAATCGAATGTACCAAACAAAATATGCGAGTACTGGCAATGTACGTACCTAATCCGTTAGATATCTTGCTTCATGGAACCAGTAAATACATACTAATCAGCGATGTCGGTATTGTCTAGAGGAGTGTGTGGGAGGGCTTTGTTTATGGACGCTTTATAGGTTGCCACTCGCCCCACAGATAAAGAAACAGAAATACATACTTGGTTGAAAAAGTTCCATTGCGAGGAAAGTATGTGAAAATTTGTCGACATGCGTTCGCCACCCAGAGTAGAGCCATAACAATAGCCACAGAAACACAAACAAAGAGTTCACACGAGCCATTTGAATGAAATATGATACGAGAGATGTGGGGAATTGGAGCAAGTGCGAACCTAGACCGAGCCACAGTTACCGTGCTCTGACTCAGCTGTGGAAAATTATCACGTTAACCCAAATTGTCAAGAGCACTTTTATTGTCTCCTAACAACTTTATTTACCTCGATCGAAATTTACTCGTTTGTCCATTTGGAGAAAGTGCAAAATGAGTTCTCGGATTACTTTGATAATGATCTACAATTTTAAAGTCGTTTTTGTTTGATCACCTCCAAGCTCAGATAGCAAAGAGTACCTTTCAAATATACCTACGTATTTGTGTAGATGTTAGTATATGTTTGCGTGTTAAGGTGCGATGCTATAAACACTGACATTGACCACGCTCAATCATAAGCTTAATAAGCATGCATACGATAATGCCTCCTTATAATAAAAAAAAAAACAGATTATTTCTTCATACTGCATAGGACGGTATGCATTAATTGCGGATAAATAAAGATTTAATCTGTTATTTATTCCGCAATATGCAAGTTCACTTCATAAGACGAGTTTATTCTCTAAGCCAGGCAGGCTGCTAAATAAAGAAAAACCGTGACGGCACGTAGTCGATTATGCAAATCGAATCATTTATTTCCTTTTTTATCATGTTATAAACACGAAATGTAGGTACATGGAGCTCTGTCTGCACAACACTCATCACTGTGTTTACCCGGGCAGGCGAGGCGGCAGTCGGCACCGGCAGGCGCGGGTCACGATTACGGAAGTTCAGTAGGTACCAAAGAATTGAATCATTTTTGTGAAGGTCTGAGGAACCGATACCAGCGCCGCCGCCGCGCCGGCTCGTGTGTGCTTATTAAAGTGAGAGATAAGATTCCTCGTTTAACGAGAACGAGTAATGACGGGAGACCTTGTCGAGCATCGATATTGACTAGCCTAAAGGGAAGACAAGTAAACAAGGTTTCCGTTTAAGGATCGGCAATGCATCGGCCGCCCACGATTGTTCGATACCGTCGAAGGCGTCGCGTCGCACTAAAACACTGCAAACGATCTTTTGGTAAATTGTTCATTCGCGGAAGTATTTAACAGGCGGTCACTTCATTCGTTGTAATAGTACTTATATATATAGATATATATAGGATGTCTGTAATTCTACATCTATATATATTCTTTGTTGCAGATTTTTTTTATTTTTTTATATATTGTCGTTTGCCTGATTATTAGTTATGTTCACCTCGCTCGAAAAGGATTATTTTGTTTGCGTAATAACAATTCATTATTTTTTCCTTGTTTCTCTTTGTTTCTTGCGCCTTTCAATTCATCGCTTCCCCGGGATTCAAACTATGCACTCGAACATAAAAAGAGAGCGAGAGAGAGAGAGAGAGAGAGCGAGGGATTGAAAGGCACAAGAAACAAATAACTTTACTTTCGCATGACATATACGACTTTTCACCTCACTGGCTAAAAAATTACTGCAAATGGCCTAGTAACAAATTTCGAGAAAAAAAAACAGCTGGTTTTACTCACGCACTTACAAAAGCAGCCTTGTCGAGAGAGAGAGAGAAGTGAAAAGTTACAAGTAGGTACAGTTTGGCTTAGAATTCATAAGCTTTTCAGAATTAGTAACATAACTTTCAAAAGCAAAACCTAATCGGTGTTTCGTTTCAAAGCTGGCCGATTTTTCTGGTGAACTTTGACTTTTCCTAAAGTGCTATTATAGTGGCCCAAATTTTACAGACATCCTATAAGATGAAATACACGGCACTTAAAATTATTTTGTGATTGGATAGTGGGCGTCTGACGTTTTATATCATTTTTGGTCTCAATAAAATATTTAAACCGGTCTTTCTAGAGAAAAGATATTTGAACTAATACTCATGCCGAAGGTAGTTATTCTAAGCATACCAAGTTTTGTTCTGTATTTAATAGACATAGATATTTAAGTATATTATTTTGTTATTTAAGATTTTGAAGACGTTTATTATGAGTAAAAACTGATAACAAAAAATGCTTTAAAAAATAATGTTGTTTGCAATTAGCACGTTTAGTTTTCAATTTCACCGCATTACCAATGCAAGACGGGCCTGGGCGTGGGCAAACAAAGCTCTGGGCCTCCATTTTTTACATCGCTCGTTATGATATTTCGCACGAAAATATCATGCGAATTGATAGATTTTCTATTGATAGAAGCAAATTCGGATGGGTTCAAACCACTCGTTGCGTTAGCGAGTGATAAGATTATTTCAAAATTGCGAATTTTGTTTGGGATTTCGTTCGAAAGATTTCTTAAATACTACCCATTCAAGTTAAATAATAAATTACAAAAAAAAAAATATCAAAACATTAGACGACAACATCAAACATATCAAATATTGAAATATTATATTTTATTTTATTATATTTTAGTGCGAAATATCATACGAGCGATTCAAAAATGGAGCCCCCGGTTTACGCAATCTCCGCAGCCGCGTGAACTGTGATCATCACTTTTGTTTTCGAATCTCTGCAGCACTGTCGTATGGTCTCTCGGCGGCCTTGATTGTTATCGCACCCCCGTTGGACATTTATTTATTTATTACTACAACACACGCTTCACAAAAATAACATGTATACAAATTTAAACTTAAAATAAAATATTAACTCAAATTCACAACTTACAAACATGCTGGTATGACCATCACAGTATGACCATGCTAGCGTACGTCATAGTAATTATAATGTGCATGTACAAATAGTATAAATAAATAAATATCTGGGACATTTTTGCACACACGGTCATCTGACCCCAAACTAAGCAAAGCTTGTGATATGGCTGCCAGAGACTGATATACGTACATAGATATTTTTAAATACATACTTATATAGATATTAACACCCAGATATAGAACAAACACAAATATTCATCACATGAATGTTTGTCCTAGATGGGAATCGAACCCACGCCCCCAAACACAGAAGGCAAAACAAGTAGTAAGCTTTGCGAAGCAGTCCTCACTAGGATGACCCGTGTCGAGAACTACTGCAGTCCGCCTACCTCGCTACTCAGCCGAGCAGTAGACAAAAAAAAAACTGAAACCGTGTCTGCACCCGCGACGTGGCTTCCCTTTTATTAACGACTGCCCAAGAAGGACGCTAACGTTTTTGGGGAGTATGTAAATATGTTTGTGTGTTCCTATACGACCTCCTGTAGCCTAAACGGCTTGAACTATTTTGACGAGTGAGATGTCGTTGGATTCGTCATTACGTCATGAGTGACGTAGGCTACTTACACTTTGCAATTTGGTATTTTGTTCTTTTAATAATATTACTTGTCAAAAGAAATATTTAGAAGCGAAAGTTCCCAGCCGATGTGCCCGCGGCTGCTATGGATTTATTTATTTATTGCTAGGTGTTGAACCAGTAGAGAAGTCTCGGAAAGCGACACCGTTCTTACCTTCTTCTCGACGAATTGCCTACGTGCTTCCGTGTTTCAAAGTACCCGCATTATGTTTTTTTTTTGTTCTGAGTCATTCAAGATCAGCTGTTAATGACTAGGTACAATTGTGAGTGTCGACATAATTGCATCGTCTTACTACATAACGACATTATGTACAATTTAAATAAGCTTCGTGAAAACACAGTTGTTTATTAATTTACTGCGTGATATAAATCATTAGCCACTGAACACTGTTGAATGTATTCAGTGTCGCACAGAAAAGATAAATTAATTGTACTACCATTTTTATTAGATTTGTATTCAATTAACCAAATGAGTTCTTTGCTCCCAAGTACGTGTAACCTATTAGTTTAAGCGGAGCATTAATTTCGCCTCATCAAAGCACGATTTAGTATGTTTATCGCAATACAATTGCAGTCTCCTTTCTAATCGCGGATCGTAAGTATTACAGCGACCCCGAATACAAATTATGGGAACAAGCAATTTCTTGTATGAAGGATGGCGAGCGCGATAATGCGGCTGGCGACACCTACGCGCCTCTTCGGCGAATCCAACTGTATAGCGCTGTAAGACCACTTTCTGCCCCAATTGCAGCCCGCGGCTCTCGAACACGACCACATGACAGTTCTCTTAAGATTAGAGTATACCGCCTACTTGTCCATACAAGAAGCGCCAGTTGTTTCCCCCTAAATGTTATCCGATTTCGATGTTTTTTTTAAAAATAATATGTTATCAACACCGTGAAAAACTAAGCTAGGTCAGAGATTTTTTAATTATTGCAATATCTTCGTAGTTATACGCACCTAAAGTAACTATATTTTTGCGTTAAAATTATGACGAAAAAACACTGCTTTTATTAGAATAACAAACATTATTTTTTTTTTAAACAAACAAATCAATGTAAAATATTATTTATCCAAGCCATTGAAACAAAAACACCAAAAACAAAAGATTTTGATAAGATTTAAGAAATGAAAGCAGTTTTACCTCGAAAAACTATTTTTTTTTTAAATTGGTAAATTCACTGTCTCTATCACACGTACAAGGAACAGGCGATAGCAATACAATTTTCAAATACCTAACTGCGCCAAAACCTTGCGGCAGGACGTCCCTCTTAACCCATTACCACTACTCTACTATTAACTGGTGACCGCAATTCATTAAACGCAATGTCATTACTCTATATTTTTCTAATAATCAATTAACCACCATTTTACTGTTTTGTACCACAAATATTCTCTTTCAGTCTTTGTAATCATTTTGCATATATATCTAATACATAGAAATAAGCAGTTTTACCTCGGAATACTGAAACGTTTGTTAACTTTGACAACAGATTATTTGTAATACTGCCTTTGTCTGGCACTAGGCAAATGACAAAGGCAGCAATAGACTTTATCTGTCGTTCGGGGGTTAAAAGTAATCATTAAAATAATTTTACTTCTCCAGCTTATTACGGGTTTCACAAACAAATAAATTGTCATAGCAGTTTAATGCCACCCAGAATTTTGAACTAGATCAGTTTAAAACACTGCGTGGCATTGTCCTGAGCTCGTCACTCTGAGATATTATATTTTAAATCTCTTTATGCTCAGCAATAACGCTGAAACATTATCCTTCAATCCGGAACACTGTAATGTTTGCACAATACTGCTTGGCGGCTAAATAGCTGGCAAAGGTGTGGTAATTCCCCAGGCGGACTCTGCAAAAGAATCCTACCACTACAAAAATGCATTATGCTTCGATGCGACCGACACTAAGCTGCCTTGTCGTTGATGAATTTCCGCCGGGTCGCGTTTGCTCTCCGAAATCACTATTCCTCAACTATAAATCGTTATTCCGCTCGTAAGTAACATCGTTAGAAGGCTTATCTAGGACCTTGAAACACCTTGCATTCCATGCCTTGGAGATTTTCTCCAAGCACTGCGGCCAGTAGAATCACAACACAGTTTGTTGTCTTTGTTTTTCATAACAGTTTGACATTCTTTTTATTGTCTGGAAGCGAGGTTCTACGAGATCCGTGAGTCACAAACACGTTACAGGATCTTTGTTGTGCTTCCGAGAAGCTCGACTGGCGACTCTTTGTGGGAAAGGCGCTTTTTACTCGGGTCGACGGACTGATTTCTCCTGTCCCGCTTATCCGTCTAAAGGAAAAAAATAATTAAACGTCTCGTGTAATTTTATGCTCGATTCGTTAGATTTTGTTTTATTTGGATTCATAAATCGAAGCTGTTCCCACGATTCCGTAGCAGTTGTTTGGGTCTTTTAGGATCACGTTTATTATGACTATAATTGAGAGGGTCCAGAGCGAGCATCGGTTTGTCAGTGATCTAGTGGAAATTATTTCGTGACATAGCTGTAATAGGAGGATCTCAAAAATTAGTTATTTATTCGATATTACAGAAAGTATGCATGAGTATTGGCTAACTTACGTTGATTTTCATGAGTTATATTTCGATGATAAGTATAAAGTATACATTAAATATAAGTTATTGTGGTGCTCTGTTATTAATTTAACCGTTGAGATGAGATTGATGAATGATGATGTATACCCGCGCCGCAAGTAGGCTATGGGGCCTAGTGACCTAATGATGACGAATCAATAACTAATATTGTTCGCCGATGCGATGTAGGTAAATGTACTTTGTGTTTGACCGAAACTGGCCTCGATGATTAATGAGGACCGTTACTTTCGACTCAGTTATGATTGCGCTATTTTTTGAAACACTCTGTACCCCCTACATTAGCCTCCTGCTAATGTACGGTAATTAGCGAGATACGAGACAACCTCAATTAATCCATTACCCACATAATATTTCCATACGTATTTGACGTTTACCATTAGCTCGGTAATAAGGCGTGCAAAAAGTAGTTTTCTCGTCAGTACAGGCACGCAAGTCCATTAAGTCTCGGAGAAGAATCCCATGGCTCTAGGAAGTCTATTTATGGCTGCTATTTTGATATATTGTGTCGAACTCGTGTTTGCCGGATCAGGTTTCCGTGGGAGCACCATTTATGGTATCGGATTAATTCACCATGGACAGCTTAGAACTGGTCTAAAATATCTGTTCACGATATGTGTCTCATTTTTGTACGTGTGATTAGAGCTATTGATCAGTAATGTTTCCTGTTTCATGATTTTTTGCTCGAAAAGGTATTAACTCACGTTAAACATACAAACATACGAATAATAAAAAAGAAACTTGTTCTACGTTATTCATGTAAGATGATTACAAAGTTTCTCTTTGTTTGCGAAGCGCACGTGGTTCGAGGAAGTACTAAGTGGCGACCGATTTTTCTTTCGTTAGTACGTCTAGCTGGCGGCCCAGTAATGAACCATTTGGGTCATTGGACCTCTCCGTTTGTTGGCTTCTCGCAGCGCCTTTGGGGCCATCATTTTTTGCCGTCATTTACGCGCCACCAATTGTACAGACTGACGCAGTCACCTACAATCCTAGGTCGGGTACACTTTTTCTCTCTACAATTACACATACTCGTATGTGTTTGTATGTCTCATCAATTTACATGCTGAGATTTCATCACTCAGATGTAACGGATCGAGTTCGAGGGTTTTTACAAACGATTACCAGTGTAGGAGGGAAGGAACGTATCCTTACGGTTGTTTAGGTAAAAATGTAACATGGTCACGATGATTCATTCATTATCCTCGTTCGAGGTCGATCTTTGCAAACTATCCAAATCAAAATTCAGTCTTAATATTGCAATTTCATGCAATATTTATTGTCAGTAGAGTACTGAAGTGGAGCTTAAAGCCCTAAAGGGAACCGAGTCGTACGAGCGTATAATCGTTGGCAGTGACACACATCACCGCTGAATAAGCAATAATGTGCCACTCTAGGCCGCGTTGGTTTCACACATAAATAAAATATTAAACCAGTCAATTCTTTTACGATATTGAACTTACAACACTTTAGTAGTTGTGACAATAATAATATATAAATTTTCCGTGAGCTTAGGTTAAATATATATGTTCTGATAAAGATGCTGTCCCAATTCTTAACAAGAATGTATGTTTTAATTGTCCTCATTAATGTAATCCTCAGACATTATAAATAATATGTATTTGTCCTGTGTATAAGTTATTACTGTGGAATACCGGCGGGATTTCTCGTACCAGTTTGAGTGAACAATATAGGCAGAATAGTATTATTATAATTTTTTGCAGAATGAAACGGCCTGGAGAGTATTACGTTACAGCAAATAATGTAATTACGTTACGCGAAAACCAAAAACCACGAAAAAACAGATCCGCTATATTGTGGTATTGTGAATGATTTAAAAAAAATACCGAAATTACAAACATCGACACACTTTACTGAGAACGTTCAAAAATTCAAAAGTACTAAATAAGTATTTGGAATTGGTGTGACAGACAAGACACTCTGTCTCGCCAAAATATTGCCACTTTACAGTGTCTTAATATAAATTGTTATTTACTGTATTATTCTCCATTGAATTCATTCCATTCTGTGTATTCATTCTGCTTTTTATGCACGACTATTATTTTATTATATGTGTATTAAATAATCCTATTTTCCTTAAAAATATTATAATAGGGATTTTCCATAATAACCACGAGTGGTGTAAGTGTACAACTAAGACAACATGAACTACGAGGCGTAAAACTCATCAACTGTCAACATCGCAGTTTTTATGAATTGCAATAAAGCAAAAGCCATAAGTTAATATATGTTTTGAGAATAAAACAACTGAGTAAGCAATCGGCACTTCGATGCTAGAAATTGATTTATGGTCTTATTCTGGCGAGCTCGAGATTATTTCGGTCATTCTCACGAGATTTCTCGAGCCAGAATCGGGTTCCGGTTTTTTGCTACCTTTTCACGTCTTAATGGTTGGACCTACCATTTTGAGAAGTAGACATTTTAAGCAGGAGCCATATACTTCGTATATTGTGAACGAATAGTTTGACGAAGTTATCAATTGGTGAATTATTTGGATTTGTCAGTGGCCCAAATGCATACATTATAATGTTCATTTAATGTAGTGTTTCGAAACTGCCGACCTTCAGTACCTCGGCTGGTTTGAAATGTACATGACTTCTTTTTAATATTATATTTGCTTTTTATTTGTCAAGGTACTGTATCATAATAAGCATCAATAAATTGTATTTTTTTTTTCGTTTCAGGTAAATATAAACTTGACCTGTCTTTCAACAAACGTTCAAGGTGAGGTGTGCTCCCTTTATAATCTTTGACTAGTAGGTACTCGGTAAATGTGACGCGTAAATAAAACGCAATTAAAATTAAGGAAAATTAGTAATAAAAAAGTTGAAAAAGAATTCATCACCGTTTTTCTATAATCGATATAATATTGGAATGTTTTTTTTTTAGAGAAGACTTGTAGAAATTGATATCACGTTTTGCGATAAAAAAGTGATTTGCGGTAAAATTTCATCTTTTTGTGGCCAGCCGTAAATCTCCAAATCAGGTGCATCAGAGAGAAGTAAGTCTATTATATCGCATGATAAACATTTTTGACCGAGTGAGCGAAGCTCCTACCAGACTCTTTTGCAGAGTCCGCCTGGGGAAGTACCACACCTTTGCCAGTTATTCAACCGCCAAACAGTAGTGTGCAAATATTAATGTGTTCCGAATCGAAGGGCATAGTTTCCAGCGTAATTACTAAGCATAGAGAGATTTAACATGTGATGGGAATATGGCAAATTTTGATAATGTTTCTTTTGATAACGTACATGCCGTATTTTTCAACTAATCTTGACGAAACTTAGTTTACATGTTCTACAAGTGTATAGAACTTTTTAGTCTTCGGAGATTTTTGATTGGTGGGGTATATATATATATATATATACCCAAAAAAGAGGAAGTTTGCTGCGGCGCCATTTACTGGCTGGTTTTGATAATATTTGGCGCAAACATTCAGTACTCGTTTTATCTTGACAACCTCTTGACTGATTTTGCTCATATTCGATATTCTTGTTAAGAATTGAGTACCGGAAGTTTATGCCAAAACTTATCAAAATCGGCCGGTAACGGGCGCCGTAGCAAGTCTTTCTGGGGGAAAAACCACACCAATCAAAAATGTCGTCGATTAAACAATTCTATAAATTTTAGAAAATATAAAAGTGTGCTCGTGAGGTCTACCGTTCGCAGAACTGCTAGCTTTAGCAGTTATAGAGAAATAATTCTTGTTTCAATACGTATCTATCCTATTAAATACTTTGAACTAGCTACATAGCACGAAACTCAAATTTTATTTAACATCCCCTTGAAAACTCAAAGCAGCACAGGAATTTTTGAACATATTCATATTAAAAAAATCTTATCTTATTAAAATATTTAATTCTGCTCATTGTAGGATTAGTTCCAGATTAAATATACGTCAAACGTAGATTTAGAGAAGTGTCGAATGCATGCCTTAGTACATACGATTGTATTTCATAACGACATAAATTGTCCCTTTCTTTTTCTCGAACGCCGCCGGATGGAATTACAATTCGGTATTAAACTTTTATTCCTAACAAGATGTGAATCTTTCATGAGCTTTCTCGTTACGAGCTTAATTGGAAGTTGGCTTTCAATGGTTGTTCGTGTTTTGGTTAATTTTGGTAGCAGTGGTAGTTTACCTACTTATTTGTTCAGCTAGAGATAAAAAGTTGCTAAGTACAAGAATTGATTGGTTCTTTTTGCTACATATTGTAGTCGAAATATTGCACTGTGTCGGGTGCAGGCGTCAGCGGCGGCGCGGGCACTTGAGTAGTGCGCCGCGCTTGGCAGTCGCTCGGCACGGCAGCTAGTGAGTCGGCTTTGTCGTAGCGAAGGTCAGTGCTCCTGCGTTTCAACCCGTAGTGGTATCGCGTAGTCACCGGTGGTGGCAGGAGAGAGGCGGCGGTGGGGTCCTCGCGCGGCCGCGGCCCGCGTTGCTTCCCTTCAGTCAGTTTAGTCGCAGCGGTGCACGCACACCGCACGCAGTTCTCGCGCGCGCTACGAGAAGGTATGCACGACCAGTCCCGCGCCGCGCACCGACTCGATCACGCACTCGTTTCCGGTGGTTGCTCTCCTTACGCGCCGCATCGCACCGCGATCCCGCTGCATACGTGTTATCATACCTTGTGGTTTCTACATCCGTAGCCACCGGTTCTAAATGCCATTCAACACTTTTTATTAAATATTCTACGTGTTGAAAGATGATCTTGATCTGAAATTTGAAGTGCTGAAAATGTGTCGAACCGAACGTGTCTTTTTAACAGAACTATTATGTATTGTTCATTGTACGTGTTGCTCAATATCAAAACAATAACCCTGTTTTAATACATGTCTCGCTATCTGTCTCGTATTGTCCTCGTTAAATACAACCTGAGCGCATAGATATTAAATAAAATGTGCAGTCATTAAGTATTCCAGAAAGAAGTTTGTTAATACCGATTTACCATTAAACACCAGCATTTAGCGTGCTCTAAATATACAATCAGTTAATATTGGCCCAAAAAACCTGTGTGTAGTGGTTATGTTTGTGTGGATGCAGCTGGTGGGACCGCCTAGGATGTATCGGGCGCTGGCCATATGGCAGCTGCTCTACCCATATTTGGGATGTCACCAAGGCGACACTTGTTGCACTTATACGGCGTAACTGCTTCACAAAACGGGCTAACGCACAAGTGACGTCTTATCACTGCGGTGCACTTTAATGGATTTGTCTATCACCGAGTGAAGTTCATTAATATTAACTTGTTGCATTCATTAGGTTTTTGTTCGCCGTTGTGTTTGTTATGTATGAACGGCCGTGCCGTCAGCGTCGCGATCGACAGAATAACTGCATAAGAGATAAGGCAGGGCTCGCGAGCGCGTTATGCAAGTGATCAGGCTGAGCGGGCGCCCGCAGCTGCGTCGACGACGTGCTGCGAGCCGACCTGGTTCGTTGACCAGTGCGTTGTCCCGCCGCCGCCGCCCACCGCGAAGGTCGCGGCCCACAGCCGGCGCCGCATATCCATTCCGTGCATCGTTACTGACACTTGAATAAAGCCTTTTGTTGTTTATCTTGCATCTAATCGCGAGTCCGCGTAATGTTCGGTTCGATATATTTTCGCACTATAAACTTTTTACAGGTAGAGTCGATATGTGTTCTGTGTGCTTTGTGCTGAAATAATTCACTAGTGTATGTTAAAACTTTAAACTGTACGGAGAAATTTTGATCTCAAAATGGTGACTTCGAGAATACCGGCTTATTCTTTGACTTCGGAGTTCAACAGGGAGTTCAGAAGTTTCCGCATAACTCGAGCTACGCCGCGGTCGACTCTATACGCGCCCGCCATCGTTCCTATACACGAGTACCCGAGGGTTAGCGTGCACGAACGGCGGGAGGCGCTCAAGGCAGCCCTCGCCAAAGCTTGGTCGTCGAAAAGCAGCGACAAGAAGAAGCATGACACCTGGACCGCCCCGAACGAACAGAGCAGAGCTGGCATCATGACCGCTGATTTCGATGGTAAACCGCATCGCAAAAATGGTGACGTATCGCGCGTCGCTCTCGTGAAACACGAATTCGAAAGCAAGGATGCAGAACGAACGGAGGCGATCGAGCATAGAAATGACAGCGGACAGCCCGCCAGCTTCAGCTACACTAGAGTAAACGGGAACGGAATAGATATTCAAGAGACTCTCAAAAAAGGCTGTGATAAAGGCTTACATAATAAGGATTTAGGCTATAACGACTATCTAAGCAATGTTCCTAAATGCAAAACTAGCTTCGAAAATAATTTCCTCAAACAGAGTCACGAGGAACGTTATAGCAAACGAAATGGGTACGATCTGGCGTCTAAACGAGTCGACAGAGACATCAATCTAAACCACATCGAATACAGCAGCCTAAATGGCGACACTTATGATTCTTTGAAGTATTCGCGAATAGCGAACGGAACAGAATCAGTGCAATATAAAAGTTACAGTAAGGCGGATACCGTTAGAAGCAAATTGCTCAGCACAGATAGCCCGAAAAGCGTGACATCTTGCAACGGAGAGAAAATAAACGGGTACAACGGCTCGGAGGTTCGCAGCGTGAAAGATGCGGGGAGGCCGCTGTCTGGCGGGACCAAGGCGACGGAACAGCGGCTGACTAGCGGGCCCCGCGCGGTGGTGGAGCAGCGCCTCGCCGAGCGGCTCGAGGTGAAGGTGGCGGAGCTGCCTGCGCTCTACCGCGGCGTTGACTCTTGGACCCCCAAGTCTGCCGCCTTCCAGAAGAATATGCGTGACCACGAGTGGAGCGTATCGTATGTACCCCTCACCCAACCCAACTCCCGCAACGTACGACGCAATATCATTTTATTTAATAAGTACTAACCAAACGCATCACCTATCCTTACCAGTGCAACAAGATCTTCTTCGATCCCAAGTGTGCGCTAGTGTAAAATATTACCAGTTCAGAATTATAAATAGTGCCCGGCTGCTAGTGCTAACCGACTTGGTGAAACTATAAATAGGAAAAAAACTAGGGTTCTTTCGATGCAGAGTGCATCGACTTGCCACTGAGCAGGTCTGGATGCAGCGCGCCCAGGGCTTGGCATTTAACAATACTACACGCACAGTAGTTACACAATATGGTAGTGCCAGCAAGCTTTAAATAAAGTAAAAATATATTGACTTTCGTATTTCACCTAATTCTCAGCATAAATGGGCAATAAAACTTTTCTTGTGATTAAATTGCTAAAGCCATTAACGAAACTTAAATCAAACGCGCTAATTAAGATAAATTTCTTCGTACCGTATTCGTTCTGTATTTGGAAAGATGTTTTTACAAGAAATTAATATTCTTGTCAATTAGAAATCTTAACGCGTGGCCATAGAGTCGAGATACACATAATGCTGTGCCTAATTTTGCAGCGTCGTAATATGTGTACCGTTGCTTTTGCCCACGACCTGTACCGTACTCTTTCAGAAATCATTTAATAAATTCATTGTTACTTACTGCTGACCCTGACCTCCGATGTTCGCAATTTTGATAATGGTTTATACAAAACCATATGTTTGATAGATAATAACTTATCAAACAACTGTGATACCGCGTAATAACGCGGTATGACAGTGGCGGCGGCGATAGCCGTGGCTGGTTGTGCAAAAACGTTGCACAACCTGCCGTGAGTCATCTTTGCGCAGCGCTTTATCCATCCTACTACGGATTGCTTCATGTCTTCGCTCATTATCGGGCTTCGACGTAAGAATCGCTCTAATGTTTTGACCAAACGGCCATCGTGTTTTCAAAATGTCCTTCCGTCGTTTTTAACGGTCATGGAATTATTGTGTCTTTTGGAGTAGTTCAATGCCAAGTAAAGATCTTTAGATAAAATGACCTAAAGTTACTGCTTGAAAACTTTAGATCTACACTAATTTTACTTTATTCATGTTTGCATACTATAGTAAATGTCATTTCTTGTTTTGTCTCTCACCAAGAAGACACAAACTATTCCTGAACCGCTAGTATATCCCGGGTCGCGAAATGGATCATTTAACTACATTTCGGGAAATGAAATTATCCATTTCCCGAAATGTAGTTAAAAGTCAACAATGTGGAGTGGTTTACTATAATTTTGGTATCTGAGTTCGTGGGCGCTCGGCTCCGCCATAGCTCAAAAGATTCGTCTCGATAGTGCTCACAGTGAATGTTTCAAGGTCCTGTCCTGGTTAGTGCCTGCAAAGGATTTGTCAACTGGGTAGGCGTCATGACGTAATTATAATTCGTCTATTATCTTTTTGTCTATTATTATGTTTGCATTTTGGACTATAACAGTATCGTTCTCAAATCGATTCTTGAGTCAAAATAAAACTAAACTCAATGTGCTGTGTTATGGAATAGAAAAGCTTTTGACGCTTGAATCATTCAAACAATAATATTATTTCCCTTGAGAATAGACCAAAAGTTTATTTCTCTTGACGTGTAACGGTCGCAATTAATTGCAGCAATACCTACTTGTTGGTGCATTAGTACATACACATTTTACATGCGGTTATAATTTAACAATTCATAATTATGCATAACGAAAAAAGCAGGTCGTTCCCATTTTCTTCATTGTTTATTTATATCAATAAAATCATGCTTATATATTCAGAAATCATGCATCACTGCACTGATGAATAATAAAGAGAAATTTCGAGGATTTCTAAAATTGAATGTTGCCGCAAATGTTCTTTGTCATTGACCCGACAAGAGCGGTGTCAACGTGCGGACGGTCATTAGTGGAGGTTGCAACTTTGACACGGTTCTTTATAATCGTTTATCCGGTACGGCCTTGTCTAACTTGTCCTCGCAATAAACTCCGTTTCTTTTTATGCATCAGGGGTTTAGGAAAGAAAATTTTCAAAAATCTGTTGGATTTGTTGTTATGATGCGGTTGATGTATCTAGTTTGGTGTCTGGCCAAAGCTCGTTCACGTCGCGTTGCAGTGCAGCCGTCGCTTTCGATTTCGTAACAGTGCCAGCAGGCAGCGTGCTCATTGCTCACTGCAGCCACAGAATTAGCGATTGTAACTAAGACCTCCCCATTGTATCAGCAACACCGTTTCACTCTCGCTTTAATTTTCTGACCTTTTCAATTCAAGCCATGTCTTTTGCACCGATTTCCTCATTATTTCTTACGCTTTCACTGTCAATAATACTCGCACAAATGCAAATGAGAAAGGGTATAAATCAACACGTCTTGTAGATAAGCTGACGAAAGTGAAATTACGAAATGTAGTCGATATGGAAATGCCTAGCAGCGAAGTTAGAATAAACAAATGAGATGATTCAATACGACACACGTGTTCGGTTTTTCTAAATATAAAGCACCGTTGTGTGAATACCGTTGTTACTTGAGCGCTGGCCGCATTGCAAATTAATGTTTTCCTTCATTGCTTTTTCATTAGCCGTATTTGTACTGTTTTTTCTTAATATGTCGAGCGAAACCATTATGAACTTCGAATAATGTGTCGGACGTTTGTTGACGCATACTATACGGTTTCAAGTTGTATCTTGACAGCTGTACCGCTCTCGATTGTCATATAGCAAAAAATGGTACTAAAATTAACTTTCTCACAGTTTCTACCAATATTGACAAGTGTCGTTACTATGAGACAGTCGCTGCGTGCAACCGAAAGCGTTCGTTGCGACTACATAAACACACGAGCCGCGAATTACGTCCATGTTCGCTTTCACCTTTAACAACCATCTCGGTGGCGCAATTTAAGTCCTAGACTACCGGTCTAACGGTTTATCAAGAAGGGAAGAAAGATGTGACGAAATTTTACATTATCTCACGCTGCTGTATGGAAATGAGATGACTGTGTGCTCATCTGCCTTCGTATTTACCAAAAAGATGACGTTTTATTACCGGTTCCGCTTGTTCTGGGTTATTAGAGCCGGTTCCAATAAAGTTTTCTCACAATTCTATTGCGTATATCCGAGGCTGGGTATCGATAACATCGTCGCGTCGTCGATCGTCGAAAGTGAATTTTCCGGTGTTTATTATTCGCGACCACATCAATGTCGTGACGTGAGGCTCTTTGTTGAGCGCCGATACCACTATCGAATAGCACTGACACGCGTTGTGTAATTGTTATACACACTCTGTAATCGCACATCCTTTGTGTTATGTGTTACTTAGTCCGATGTCACTTTCAAAATGGGAACATTAATAATTATTAGGTTTTTACTCCTGGGCTATTGTTAATTTGTAAAGATTCATGAGTTGCTACTTTCGCCGATGACGGCTGCAAACTCATCTGTCTCTTTGTACGCTTAATGATTATGTAGCTTTTGTCAAGTTACAAAAAGTCCTATTACAAAATATTACACACTATTAGCCCACGCTGCCGTCTTATTGTCGGCCATCCACTACCTATTATTTCATATTACAAAATATGCGAACGTAAACAAAATCCATTCAGGAAAACGTAGCTGGGAAGTTTGTCATGTATTTTGCAAACTGGGAATGTTGTTAGAACTTAGTATAATAAGTTAAAATTATCAGTGACGCGTAATTCATTTTTGGCATCGATATATGTATTATGTACTAATATATCATGTCAATTATGTTTGGTATCAACGTATTTGGGTCAGTCAATCAGATTTGGATTCCTACTTTAATTATAGTATTTATACTACAATTTCATGCATATATAGTATATATACTATCCATATCTAAGGATAATACGAAAAATACTATAATTTCACTACTTCACATAAACGACCAAAATAAATACCATTAATTTCCTATCCAACTGTAAAAAAAAAGTTCATAGGTTTGCCAACAAGGATTCTCTACTACTTATTCATTGTCATGGGCTGCTAAGCTGTCGAACAATACAGTCGATATTAACTTTATATAAATACTTGTCGATGTCATTGTCAATTTTGACCACAGATTATAAATAATCGTCATCGATGAACTGTCTACGGGAACTTCTCGTGAATTATACTTTTCTTTCCATGTTCCGCTTGTTCGTATATTAAATTAGAATATTGCACTGTCTGATTTTACTCCTAGTGATGATATATTTTTAAAATTAAATTCTAAGGATGAAACTATTATTCAAGAACTGATAAACTTAGAAGAGGAGTAAATTTTGACTATGTTCTATTAAAAATAATAAAGCGTACCTATATTTTTTTTACAAATAAATACTATCCTTTTAAAATATTTGTGCTATCGTTTTCAACGTACCTAAATCCAACCCTGCAGTCAATTCAAAATCGTTTTAGATTATAAAATTATTCCATAATTAAATAACACAACACGATATTAAATCCCAATGTCAATTTGTATATTTATTGTTTCCAACACCACATACGAATGATAAATATGATATTTATGATTATCCAATCAATATGAGCACACGAAGGTCTAGTCTGAAACAAGCACGCGTGTTCAAGTTCAACCTGTCGGCTAGTGCCGCTAAACAATGTGACATTAAGCTTGACACACATCGCAGCCGCCCGCGCACGCGCTGCCTCGAGGAGTCGTCCTACCTAAACAAGCGTTAAAACTTCAGCCCCAGACAATAATGTTCTGAGACATTTCCACGGCATACTATTTTATGCGAATAGACGTGCAACTAGAACACATAATTATTTTGTATTCTTGGATTTGGTTTTGTGAATATACTTCATCATCAATATACTTACCATTGCTGTTTTGTTATAATATACATGTCTTTTCCTAGACCAAATTTCAACAGCTGCTCAGCTGCTGCCTCTTGTCTTAATTTTTTGTGTTTCATAAGTTACGCACAAAAAAAAGACGACTATACGCTTGATCACAATTAAATAACTAGTAGTTCGCGCCGAACTGAGACATCGCGATTCTGCTCATATTCGAACTTACAAATTGAAATTAAATTGTATTGGATATAACTACTGGCCTATAAAAATTTAATGAAGGTCATTCGCAAGTTCGGACAAATATACAAACATACAAATAGTGAGTTGTTCTCGTAGACTCTGTGTTCGCTTCGCTGGGTCAAAATAAATTACCATCATAGTTTCGTCGGTTTTTGTGCTGCCATCTATTGTTACATGCAGTATCTGTTCAAAGCTTCCAAACCTATAAAACCATAAACATTTTTATCATTGCTGTGCTATGATAAAGAAATAATATTTTTTTTATCTTTGAAAGGAACCTTTTATTCTGATTGAATGAGAGCAAGATGCTTGCCTAATGGTTAGCGTCACGCTTACCCGTAACAGTTCAAAGCACTGAATAAGGAACAACGCAGCAGTAGCAGTAATAGTTTAACAATTTAAACATTACAATACAATATAGCTTTATTATAATATAGTTATATATATGATATATAATATAGCTATACACCAAAAAGAAAAACAAATGAATAATATTTTTTTTAAATGGTACTTAGTACAATGGGCGGCCTTATCGCCTAAAGCTTTAAACATTGCGTGGCATTGTCCTGCGGTTGTCGCTGAGATATTAGATGTTAAATCTGTTTAAGGTCAGTAATTACGCTGGAAACATTGTCTTTCAATCCGCAATCCGGAACACAGTAATGTTTGCACAATACTGCTTGGCGGTTGAATAACTGGCAAAGCGTAAAGCGTCCATAAGCGGACTCTGCAAAAGAGTACTCACACAAAACAAAATTATACCTGGACCGGGTCTTATCATGTAACTCTGGTGGCTATGGTCATCGCGTGCCGTTCCACTCGCGCCAACTTACTCGCATCATGCGAGCGAGCGAGATAGGAAACTAAGACCATCGCAACCAGAGTTACATGATAAGACCCATGGTTTTTGTTTTACACAGTTTAAATTATTAAAAACAGAGGCATTGACTTAAGTTTGAATCAAATTTTCTTTATATATACGTTTATTTTCTAACGCCGTACGTACTATATCTGTTATTGTATGCTTTAACACAGATTACGAAATAAACATTGTGCACGTTTTGTGTTTGCGAATTATTTCGTAAACTTACGCGTTGTCATTGATTGCTATACTCGTATAAATAATTAATCTTCTTAAAATATTTAGTGTGTCAAAGTAACTGTGTATTTTGTACCCGGCTACGGAAAAAAGAGGATAATTATTTTTAGGGTTCCGTACCTCAAAAGGAAAAAAGGAACCCTTATAGGATCACTTCGTTGTCCATCTGTCTGTCTCTCTGTCATGACCCTTTCTCTGATGATCTCGTGGGGGGTATCAAGTTGAAATTAATAACAATAATAATTAATAACAACTTAGGTCTACGGTCGCTTGGAGTTGTAAAGTGGTATTTTTTCAACTACAGAGTTAAATTTGTCCTTTAATCCAAATTCAATCTATCTTTTCGTGCGAACAATGTTCGGTGCATTATTTTTATTTTTTTAAAGTTGTACGGAACCCTCGGTGCGCGAGTCAGACTCGCACTTGTCTGGTTTTTCAGTCGTGTTTGTCTTATACGTAAGTATATGCATAATATTTATTTTGTAGTTTTTTGACCTGCTGAAAATATTTATGCCAAATATTACCAAAATCATCTGGTAAATGATGCCGCAGCAAACTGCCCCATTTTTGGGGGAAATACCACACCAATCAAAAATCACTAAAAAACTCAAAAAAAATAATTATAAAATACCAAGTTTCGTCAATATCGGTTGAAAAATACGACCTGTACGCGAGTGCCAACATTACCAACACACGGACAGATGAAAGCAAATTTTGTTCGCCTTTCGTTTCAAAGCCTTTCGTTCGCTTCGCTCACTTGGTCAACTACAGCTATTACGGGCAAGCGTGTTTGCTGCTCGTCAATCCGCAGAATCATTTATTTTTTTTGTAAATCTCATCATATACATACAGGTGTTGTGTGGTACTCAATCAATTTGTGCACAACTTTTTCCTAAATATTATCTATACGTATTTGCGTACTTAATATTTACTTTTGCATGATTGATGAGCGTATTCACCGCGACTAGGTAAACCAATTATCTAAGGGGTTAATTATATTAGTGAACCGAGTAACTGAGCGACAAATAGAGCTAGAGAAATGGACAACTTTCTTTAGATTTGTTTGTCGCTCAGTTACCTGTTTGTGTGTGTGTGTGTGTGTGTGTGTGAGTGATGAACACATTCATGCGTAAGCGTGAATCGATTCCTACACACCTTTGCCCCCATAAAATTATTGGTGACGGCAGATTGGTGTGGAAGCCTATCAAGAATACGAAACTTATCAAAAATAAATAATTCAGCTGTAAGAGTTTGCTGGTGAGTTATGAAATCAAAGAGTGCTCATGGCTCCACCAGCGAAACAAACCGTTTTGCATTTTTGTACTATAATCATGACAATGATTCACAACCATTGAAGTTATTATAATCGAGAGTTTTTCACGGTCCCATCAAGCAAAGTACTGGGTGTGACGTGGAGGTTTTGATTGTTCGGTTGTGACAGTGGCTGTTTTGAAATGACTGTTAGATTGTGACGTCGTTTTACTTCACCAAGTATCTCGTGCGCAAGCGGCGAGGCGACGCTGGCAGTGCTTCCGCGACCGCAGCCCGCGTCGGGTCCTCTGTGTGACTGTGCTGTGCACGAGTCATCGTGGCACAATCGCTTCCACTTCTTCCGCATCCACGTTTCATAATTTATATCTTTCATCTTATATCTTATCGTTGGTTTACTTTTAGTACATTCAAAGTGAATGCTAAACGTGTCAGGCGCTTAACCTTCAGTTATTACCAGAATAGATTAGAATCGTGATTTTACTTATAAAGAAGCACCGAATACAACTTAATGCCAATCGAAAAATATTGTAGAATATAGTCAAATTATAAGATAGGTATAAGAGGGCTCCGCACCGTGGGCACTGGGCCACGATGCTGGAGCGCCGTGCGGGCGCTGCTGCGCGCCTGCTGCTTGCCGCCGTCTGATCATCTCTTGCTGCTGGTAGACCCACTTTACGGCTGCGAACGGTCTCCGATGTTAGTAAAAACCTACCTTAAACTAAACCTAGCGCACACTTGCCTCACCTGAACGTTTGTTGCAATTTTCACTATTCTCCCTTAGTCACTAACCCTATAGCCTGCCGATGACTGATTTCACAGCTCGGAGCAGTCGTGGAGGCGGAGAAATGAACGCTCCAAGCGATCGCACCATCGGCGCTCGCCTACATCACATAGGCGGAGGAGGCACCACCGTGAAGAGTCGTCTCCACGATCCCCGGAACAGGTCAGTATTCCGTTCCATTTTATAATTTTAGAATGATGTATGAATGATGTTGTGAAGTTAAATCCAACACTCGGCATTAGGTACAAGTGTCCACCCGAAAACCTGTCTATTTATTGCTCACTTCTGTATTGTCGTGTACTCGGCGTACGCAAAGTGCGGAACCAGAATAAAGCATAAACGTCAGCGTGCCTGCTCGGGATAACATGCGAGACGGGTTTGGCTTGTGAATGCGCGTGCGCGTGCGCCTTCGCCCGTGAAGATGTGCGCGAGAGACGGCGACCACCTCGCGCTTGCGCCCGTTCTATTTGTGTTCGCCTTCGTCACTTCGTACGCCTTCAGTCAGTCGCATAGTTCTGCCGACGGTTTGGCGCGTCTCCCTTGCTGAAAAGAAATTGTAGTCCGCCGCGTCGGGCTGCGGGCGGCCGCCGCTCGAGCCATGGCCGCACAGCCGCCCCGTGCTCCGCCCAACAACCTGCTGTTCTGCGGGCCCCCGCCGACTCTGCCGCACGTGGTGCTGCTGCCCAGCGACGCTTCGCCGGATGTCCCTGTCCCTAGCGCACTATTCGAAACTCGTCTCCAAACAAACGATCATGATGCGCTAGGCGAAATAAACAACGTTGGTGTGCCAACATATCATGGAGTTTGTCACGACGGTCAAGTTGAAAATGAAGTGCTAAAACCAGAATATCAATTACCACCGGGAAACAATTTACGAAGGACGCATAGTTTTGATATTTTAGATATTTATACGCCAAACTTTGACACCGACATCGACTTGCAAGTTTTCCGCCATAGGCGTTCCGAACCAGATTTATCAAAATATGGGTTGTTTGTTGAAGCGGAAGTTACTGTGAATTGTGCTCCTCTTGACCATCCCCAATTAGTGCTCAACAACCCGTTTTACGATGGGTCTTATGCCGTCGACGCGGCACAATTAAATCCGACAATGATGATGCTACCCGAAAATTATTTAGCTTTTGAAGATGCATTTGTGCCGACATGGGAATATAAACCGGAGTATTTAATCGACCGAGATTTAGGTACCGGATTGTACTATGATGGTTTGCCTCTGATCCCTGCGAACGATCCATGGTCTGCTTATTGCGGCGAAAACACCACTTATTGCGGTGATAACGCCAGCTTCCAATATTATTCCTCGCATTATGAAACTCCTATCGGTGACCATGACGGCATAAACTACATGCCGCTAACAGATTTGGATTATGCTTTACCAACTTATATGAGCTTACCTGAAGTAGAACAAGCTCAAGTGGAAAATGCAAATGCTGGCCATCCATCGCATATTAGTCCGATAGCTAATCATAATATTATAGTTAGTGATAAAAGTGAAAATCGTGAAATGAACGTAACATCAAACCTATCATCTTCTGTAATAGTAAGTAATGTTGTTAGTGAAAATGAGAAAAACAGTGTTATTGACCCTCCCGTGGTTAAAGAATCTTCTATAAATTCTGAAGAATCATTAAATGCGGATATATCTAACGATGTTACATCTAGTTTGGCTTTTGTTCCTGATAGTAAAAGCTTACAAATGCCGGGTGTCGACGATACAAGCGCTGATACGTCTCCATGCTCAACCGATTATCATGAAGCTTCCGCCCTAGATCTTGTTCAAAGCCTCGACGAACTTTCATGCTGTGATAGTACTGATTATTCTCAAAGCAGAGATGAATTGTCACCGGCACTACCACCAGACATACAGGAGAATACGGTAGAAAGCAATAAAAAAGCCATAAAAGAAGCAGTAAGCAGCAACAAAGAAACGGACGAGGGCACGACGATATCTAATTTACCTCTCAGCCAGTTACCGTCCATTCCAATTCCTGACAGCTTGCCACCACCTTTACCCCCTCTAGAGTGTCAAACTGAAACGACAGCAGCCACAGCTGAAAAGAAAGAAGATACTATGCAACCCACTCAAATTAACACAGTTCCACAAGAGAATGATTCAAAACAATTAGAAAGGCCGGAAAACCTAACTAATGAGATGTGCGAGACAAAAACAGCACAACATGAACCGCATCCACATCCACCCGCAGTGCCGCCATCGTGGCTGCCTCGTAAACCGCCCACTAGTGACAAACCGATAAATGCAGTCCCTCCACCGCAGATTCGGGTGCCGAAAGTGGAAACTAGGCCTGCTTTCGAGAAGAGCCAGAAGCCCCCCTCACAAGCGAAAGGAATCCTACAAGCCTCTGGGGAACCCCAACCATCATGTTCTTTTGCGCAGTCACAAGCAGTGCCGGCCTCTCAGCTTAAACTCGAGAAGCAGCCAAAGGAAGTAGAGGTCAGCCAATACATTATATTAGCATTATTTAGTTAAGAGTAACATAGCAGTTGGATTCTGTGTTGATGTCAAAACTACGCGTAAAGTGCTGCCAGCGCATCAAGAGCAATGCGCATCTATTTTAGCATGATATTAGGTCAAGGATTGAATTTGTCTTCAGTATCTGGCCGCTTTGCTTAATCCATTTCTAGAAAAAAATACAATAAATATTTTTTTATTAATTTTTGCGAGTAACGCTTCTCGTTTAATAAACTTAAAAATATGCAATAATTGTCCATTCCAAAAATATTTTTTTCGTATTTGCGCGCCATAGTTACATTCTTCTAATACACTCTAACACTAATAGATAATAAAACTGCGAATATCCACATAATGTATAATGTAATACTAGCACTATAAACAGAGATATATAGCAACTATTTTTAATCGTTATTTTTTAGCATTCTGTTACACTACAGATCCATGCATGAAAATATAATCAAAGACCAAAATAGAATAACGCAACTGGCACAAATGGTTGCGATTCCATTGGCGAAAACTAGATGGCGCCAAGAGTTATGGATTCTTTCTCCCCCTACAAAAACATAACGACGCATGCGCACGGAAATAGTCCCGCGTTGATCACCTTCACCTAGGAGAATTAAACATTCTTCGCTGTTCTATAAACACAAGAGACGGGCGATCCGCAATTTAACCGAAACTAAATTTTACGGTACCCGCGAACTGCTTCTGGCAACCTAAACATACGGTTTAAATCTCAATTGACGTCCGTGCCGAATTGACGGGGGACGTCAGTGCAGGACTCATCGCCCCCATCTCGAATAAGAATAAGAATAAGAATCTCAATTCTTTAGCAATCAATATTATAAAGTTGTATATTATATTATTATTGTACTTTGTTTCTTATTCTAGTAGCATATTTGCCTAATTAAGAGTAATAAAGCGACGTACACACAACCACGCTTCAATTTCATTGTTGTGACACAGTACCTATTCGACTCATTGAAACCGGCTCAAGTTGGTCTTTACCAGCTTTGCGATACCTTAAAATTCCGAAGCCGAGTACGATTGAAATTAGAATTTTTACATCTTAAAGTAACATACTTCCATGATGGCCAATTAGAATAACTCCCATAACACCAACAACTGTTACGACATACTTTTTGCTTCACAAAAATAATGTATAATTACATATTTGAACCGGTAACCGTAGGATCTTTCGAATTCTTTGAATTGTAGTATTTGTTGACATCGCTTCTTATGCCTGGTGTTTGGAGGTCAAGTTCATTGTTAAGTTAGAATGTATTGTTATCGCATAACATTAATATAGGCTGGTGTGGCGCGGCGTGCTTGCTGACGAAGCGGTCAAGATATGGTCTAATAAATGAGGTACGCCCGTGGCTTAGCGCACCTACTTATCTATTTGGTAATGCCTAGTTCCTTCCGGCCGACCTTGCTCATGTTGCCTCAATCGCCGCGTTCTCACTCACTTCACGCTCGGCTAAAAGCCTTTATCGTTATCGAAACATAATACTGCAATTTGAAACTGCAAACTGAGCTAAACATAATTATCTATCGTAATGTTTTTATTGCTGATAAAATTAAAGCAGCCTACAGTTTATTAAAAACAAATTCAGAACGATAAAATGGTGATATCTCGGATAAGTCATGGAATAAATTTCAATATTATTTAAAAATAATTCCTTAAATATCAAATACTTTCTAAGAAAAATATGAATTAGAAATGCTCTGCTAGCTACTTACAGTCGCCAACAGTGATGGTGGGACTGGCGGCGAGACGAATCAATTGGACGCGGATATATCCTGTTTAAACTGAAAGCTCTGTTACAACCGTTTGTTCCATTTGTCGCCGTTAATTGAAGTGCTACATCGCAGATAATTCTCTTAGTTTTGTCTGAGACATTGCACGGCACGGTTACTATCGTCTCTTATCACTGAGTCATCGTTTTTTTTTTGTTCATTTGTATATTAAAGTAGTTGAAAACATTTTTGATCGTGTCAGGAGTGCCGATGGTCGTTTAGTAAACAGTCGAGCACGCTACGGCACGGTGGGGTATCATCCGCTCACAGTTGTGTAACAACCAGCCGCGAGCCCGCCCGCCCCTAGTGCGAGGCGGGTGTTTACACACATTCTAAACTGCATACTTGTGCGTTGATAGTAAAGTTTGATACACGGAGTGCATTATGACAGAAATATCGGTGAAGTGCGATCAGCCGAGACTGCCCCTCCGGCTTACCTCCTTTTATGAGCTTTACAAGCGATTTCTCAAGGAGCACGGGTGCAAGTGGCACGATGTTTCGAAACTGCTCTCTGTCGTCGCGGAGATCCTATTCGATGTCGATGGTGCTTGTAGCCGACTAGTGGGCAAGGTCAGTGTCTTTAAAAGTGGATTGAGACCTGTAACTGCTGTTCGATGCGGATATGTTATGATTTGCGAGCCTCGACAATTAAATATCTCTCTGGTACATGAAATTTAGAGCCTACCTTCATTTTTTATGTACATATTTTATCTTGTTTCCTACGTTGATGTCTGCTTTATTATAAAATAGGACAATGAACCGGTAACCGTGCATCTTAACATTCAAGATTGTAATTATCGATGGTAATTATTAATGTGTTCTTTAGTACTAAAACAAAATCTTTGAAAGTTTCTATTGGTCCTTAATTTTTATTCGATCGCAAAAGACTGCTGTTAGAGGTTATAGTTGAACCTTGTCCTGATCATGGTGTTATTTTATAATTCGGTTTCCGCTTCTATTATTATTGTATTCTACTCGAGCGGGACGGGACCAACATGGCGACCAATGAGGCGAGGGTCTTTACCTGTCAATGCCCCTTGTTGAGTTACTGGGTCCCTACCCGACGTAATAACAGCTGTTCGCCTGTCTTCGTTTTATGTACCTGGCTACTAAACATCTGAAATGCAGTCTAATAGTTCTCGCACCGTCGTATCGTCGCGTATCCTAAGTCATAGTGCTGAAGAATCTTTAGGTTCAGTGCTGCTTATAGTGCTCACAATATACATTACTGTGGAAAAAATGAAAACGTTATATTTGCTAAAAGCTATCCAACAGTTCGTAGATTTCAACTATCCTCTCTCCTTACATGAATACTGTTCGTTTTCGGGGGTGTGTATTTTCAAATTCAAATCTTTGAACACTAATAAAAATGAGTACTTGTTTCCATTGTTGTCAATATTTGTTCGAAAACATCCTTCATTTGAATCCATATTTATGTGACGATATCAATTTAAAACAACATACTTACATGGGTTTTTGCATTAATTTGTAGTGTAGATTCTTACTTTAATTGTGTTTGTGACAAGCATGAGACGTCACTTACGTCGGTCGTGTCGTGGCTGATACAAGTTATCAATATATCAGCTGCCTGCGGTCGTACCCGCATCCGCCTGATACCACATCCCTGACTCCGCATAGATAACGCACGGTTGTAATCAGTGGACAAGATAACAGTTGACCTATGGTGTAACGTAACAAGTAGCGTACGTTAGAGATGGGCATCTCGCGTCTCGGCCGTATGCGCAGGCGACTGTCCGCCATTGTTCACCGCTCGCACTCGCTCCACTGACCTAATTTGCATTGTCGTATTGACAGAACTGTCTTGGCTACCTCGCTGCGCGAAGAAAGTTACGCCCGACCGGCAGTGATCACTTGACACATAAATTTCCCATCGAAAACCTGTCTTGGATATATTGCGAATCAATAACTCGCAAATATGGCAGTTTACAAACAGACAGGATTTGTGAATTATAAACACACTGCGTCTGGCGCTGATGTCAGCGGCTACGCAGGAGATGGGAGAAATTATAGGCGTTAGGTATTTCATTTACTCTTGGAAATAAATAAAAATCTACCGCAAAAATTAAAATTGAAAATACGTGGTAGGAAAAATGTAAAATTTTAATAATTGCAGCATCAGTTGCAACGAAGTCTTCCTGTAATTTGTGCATAATTACAACAACAAAAAATCTGATAGGTAGGTAATGAAGTAATGCGAAGAAATGTGTTCGCGACGGGCACCTCCGGAGTGCGCGGGAGGGCGCTCCCACGGGTTGCCGATATTTTTAGTCTGCGACCATTACTTGGCAACGACGGCCGCACTCGGCTGCGCTAGTGATCTTTCTGAAATTCGCTCGGTCTTAGGTACGCTCTCAATCTCGAGTCTAATGTTCGGTGACAAACCATAAGGCCTCGCCAACCTGTGAAATTCGTGAACCCTTCGTGATGCTTTAGTCGACAGTGTAAATCATGAAAATACCATGTTTTTAGAATATGTGATAAATCCGGGATAAATAGCCAATGAACAGTTTACAAATTTAAAAAGCCTACGGAATCGTACAACATGGCCAGTATAAACACGACCGGCAACGGCACGACGAGTCCGCGCCGTCAACGTTACAATAGATCGTCGACGTCCAGCGTGACCCAGCTGCTGTCCGACGGCTATTCCAGCTTCATCAACAGATTGACGCGACGAGGTCCCTCCGAAAAGACCGAAACGGCCGCCGACGCAAAGCTGTCTGCGGCCCGATCGCGATATGACGACAAATTCCTTTCTAATAAAAGTTCCGTCTTGTCGAACGTTCGACGTTACGAGAACAACGGCCACATCTCGCCGTACTCGACCCTGACGTCCGGCGTGAGCGCGCCCGCCGCCAGGAAGCTCGCAGATGAGCGCGCATACGGCTACCTGGGCGCACCTAAGACCCGCGTCGACGCATCACCTTTGCATTCTGCCTCAAGCATTAGCGCTCTCACGCGCACTGACTCATTCCGCAGAGCGCACATGAAAGATAATAAATCATCACCGTTCACAAAACGATATCCTCTCAAGGAAGCCAATAATAATATTGAAGGCGCTATTTACTTGGGAAGTACTCGCAGTCGTTTGGAGGACAAATATTCGTCTGTTTTAGATAGGATAGCGATACAGAAAAAAGAAAGAGCACGTAAGGAAAAGGAAGATCGCGATAAAACTTTAGAACCGGAGCCGACTCTACCCAGAGGAGGATTGATGAGAAGCTTAACCACTGCTGTGTTCGGTGAAAACTCGTTTAGGAGGAACAACTACTCTCGTGAGAAAACTCGTGATAAAACCCCATTTCGAAATACGGCAGATCGTAGGTTATCCTCGCATAAACAAAAAGATAAAGATGAATATAAAAATGGATTCGATGTTAACTTGCGCGACGGCCGAACCTACTACGGAAAAGACAGAGACAGTATCTACAGGCGACATCTGCGCAGGTCACTCAGGGCCGAAAAAAGTGAAAACGAAAGAAAACTAGCAAAGTTATCCTTACGCCCTATAGAAATAACGAGTACTCAGCAGGGAAATCGGGATTTAATTTCGCCCCTTCAGTCCGCGAAAGAAATAGGCTCAAAGCTAATAACCAAAACGCCCGCTTCGTCTCCAACCAGAGAAAGAGGTGGACAGAAACAGATATATTTCCCGTCAAGCGACGAAGACGAAGACAAGACACCGGTGGGCGATCGAACGTTGAGCGACCGGGAAACAAAACGGCAAGAGATACAAGGACTGATAATGAAATACGCCCACCTGGATGAAATGTACGGGCGAATGGCCGGCAAGGAGAGTAAAGTGGCGGCTAGCGAAGGGATCGTCGCTCGAAAGCCGGAGCCGCTGGGCGTGGGGGATGTGGTGGTGCTACCGCCCGAGCTGCGAAGCCGCACGAGGCCGCAGCGGCCGCGACATCTCACGCGGCGCGCGGCCACGCCGCCTGTAAGCACAATGCTAACCGCCTGCGCCTCTGTGTGCCGCTAACAAACACCTGGTCCGTGGTTTGCAATACATTATACACTTTATAAATATTTTCAGTGTTGTTGCCACACGCGCTACTCGTTTATTCTTTACGCATTATTTCATACGGCGAATACTTTTTATACTCACGATGTTACTGATAAATAAGAATATATTGCATTTAAACGTGAGATGAAATTAAATATTTCTTATCGCATACATTTTATGTCAGTGTGCGGTACAATTATTATTATGAAATTGAAGTACGAACTTTTTTAATTAATTTGGTTTTCAATTGAGGATATGATGTAAAAAACACAAAAAGTGAATTGCTACTAACAGCGAGTTGTAATTGTCGAGGCTTAAATTGACTAAAAGTGCTATGTTATTGCATGTATTGCGTTTTGTTGTGCGTGCTTTTAACGCTAAAATGTCTCCTTTGTATAAAAACATTTTCATGTACGAAGCGTAAGTTGCTTCAGATCAAAATCTGACAATGTTAGTATTTAATATACAAATTTAAACATGTAAAGAGAGGTTCGGGTGGACACTTTCCTTTATGATTTGTGTGTTTGCGTGAATGGAGTGCTGTGGAGGCGAGTGTTGGTCGTTGATCGGTTCCCACCTGGCGTTCCCGTCCCGTCCCGGCGCGGGTGCGGGCGGTCGAGGCTCCGCTCGGTCGCTCGCTGCCCGGCCTTCCACCACCCGTCCGCCCTCTTAACAGCTTGTACGAGACTCCAATACCAAATGTCGCTTGTCTGACGGGCAACCGTTCCATTGTCTGATTGTTGGGTACAACACTACTCGGGTCGTGGCGAACGTGGCGCTCTCCGTGGCATGTGGCGGTGCGTGGTGGTGCGTGTGGCGTGATGGCGCGTTTGGCGTGATGGCGCGTGCGGCGACGGCGGCGCTCCCGCTCCTGATCCGGCCCCGCGCGGTGGACGACGCTTGGCGCGCGCAGAGCTCCCGGGCACGCTCCTCCGTCAAGGACGACAAGGACGGACATCTGGTCTACTGGCCCGGATATGTCATGGGAGCTCGATGTTCGTGTACCATACTATCCCACTTACACTACACAAACACACTTCACTATAATCTACAAACACGTTCACCACATAGATTAACCATAATTTTAATCTCACGCGCTACACTACACAACACTCACACACCATATGAGGCCCACTTCTCTAAATACATATTACTACATTACACCACACAACACATGCACTTGACGACACGATATCTCATGCCGACAGACTTGAAGCCCAAGAGCAATATATTATTCTCTTGCTATTGAGATTTATCCTTTACAGTTCAGTGAGTCGTCTCCAAGAAGATTTTTTTATTGTTTCAATTTTTATTTGCAATTTTAATTTGTTGTAACAATATCAGAAATGACGATTTCTTAAGATCGAGTCATTGTCACCGAGTTCTGCGTTCAAACGAGTCACGTTGGAGCTCTGTTCATTGGTCACCTTACCTTACAATAATTTATCGTTCAATTAATTTGCATAATCGAATACTCTCCTTACCAATGTCGATCGGACTCCATCATGACTCTGTCTAGCATCTCAGTTGAGTAACCGAGCCGGTTTGATTACAGATAAAATCATCGACACTCTCGGTGAGGGCACCTTCGGCAAAGTGGTCGAGGTGAAGGACTTGGAAATGTAAGTACATCTGCACACTATCCTAACTAATATTACAAATGCGATTGTAACTCAAGTAAATTTTTATGTTAATTTTATTGTTTTATTGTTAATATTATATTTAACTTTTAGAGTTTAGTCTGGTCGTTTGTCGCGTTATCATGGCTAAAGGCTGAACGGATCGACCTGAATGTTTGCACAGATATAGCTTAAGGGTCGGAGACGGACATAGGCTACTTTATTCTCGGGCAAATGTATGGTTTTTTTATATATATATATTTTTCCACGCGAACGAAGTCGCGGGTAACAGCTAGTCTCCTATAAACATTTGCTGCAATGGCACGTCCGCGACCCCAGCCCTGGCGCTGCCGTGATACTCACTAGTCTCGATTTTTATCTGATATTCTTACGACTCGTTTTATGTTATGACTTTGCACGTTAAAATTATCATACCAGGTCCAACGGCACCAGAAAGAATAGTTTATAAATATGAATATATTTGTATTAGTCGGGCTGTGTCGTTCACACTGCGCGGCCCGGCGGCGGATGATGACACACATTGTTTGGCAGTGCGCGCTTTACGTCAATTATTCACCTCTATTTTCATTTGTTTATAGTATCGCGTCCACTTTCTTCACATAGCAAATCACAGCACTCATATGCCGATCGACGAAGCCCGTGTCGAATTAATCGTTCTATTGTATGTTTACAGGGAGCACAGAATGGCTCTGAAGATAATAAAAAACGTTGAGAAGTACAGAGAGGCTGCAAAACTCGAGATTAACGTATTAGAAAAGCTAGCGGAGCTAGATCCTGACTGTAAAAAGTGAGTATTGTTAAGAGGGTATTTCGAGAGAAAGATAGCGCTATACATTTTCTATCGCAGGTGAAAAGAGATGACTTTAGCGCACGCTAGTGAAAAAAACAGATAATTGCTAATTACATCTAAACCAGGAAATCAATCGAAATTCTGAGCGATGCAAACCTAGATATTATTATTACCTCAGTATTAGTATAATAATCACCTGAATACACACTAGGGGTTCCCAACGCCAGTGAAAAATGTGTATAAATCGAGATCTTTAGAAACGGTTTTATTTTTCGGACGGTTTTTCGTTTTTCCCGCCATGGAAACTTTGATGACAGAACCAAAAAAACATATCTCAAAATAAGGTTTTTAATCTACATAACTAATGATGGGCACTAAATAGAAAATTCCCATTCTTATCAAAGTAGGCCGCTAAGTGAGAGTGCGTGCGATGCGCCCGCGGCGGCGTCGTCGGTGACGGAGGCGGGTTCGACGCCGCAAATGTAACAATATTTGACCTTGCACGTTTATATGCGACGCTATGGCTCCTGGCTGGCAACCTGCCAGCGAACAACTCGATGTCAACTCGAAACTAAAATACCGTCTGCCGCTCGCTACTAACTTTTATATAAAAACGAGCGCCCTTGATTACGGAGTTGAATCGTGCGAAATTTTAACGTGTGTATTATTTCTTTTCCAGCTTATGTGTTAAGATGTTAGACTGGTTCGAGTACCACGGGCACATGTGCATCGCGTTTGAGATGCTCGGACAAAGCGTATTCGACTTCCTGGTGAGTAATGTTACCGCTACCATAATAATACACCGTGAGTAAAAACAAAGACCTCCGCGTATTTGAATCACTCTTGACACCTTAATAACGGAGCGCTGAAATTGAACAGCGATCGGCAGGAAGTTTGTGTTTCGAAGACGTATTCGTTTAATTCTACACTTTATCCTATCAACATCAGTAAAGATATCGGATGATATTATTATTGCTTGTAACAATGTAAAAATAAAATCATTTGATATCTTATTGCGTCCTCGAAAACTTCCTCTTGACCATCGCTTAATTTCAGTGCTCATTATGAAAAAAACGCCATAGAAGGTAATATTTTTTTTAAATTGCATTGCTTCATACATTGTTAGGCGCGTTTGAAACTGGTATTTAACTTGAGTCTCATGCGAACTGAGCGCAGTTACGACTAAACCTTAGCCCTATCTACCCTCTGAGCATTATCCTTTACAAAAGCTCGTGCAACTCAGCCATTTAGTGGAAGCATTGAGAAAGGGAACATGAAGAGCAGACGTGAAATATCAACCGTACCATACTCTTTATATCTGCATATCAAGTCGAAATCATGTCTCATACTCGTCACCACATTAGTGGACAGTTGTAAACATAATATCCTTGCGACCCCGGCTCTCCACTCCCAAGTCACCACTAGAGGACCTAACAGACTCACTAAAGTAATGTCCTCATCTTACTTTTTTTGAAACGTCTTTGACACGAAACTCCCCTGTAAATGATGAGCCGTAGTAGTGATGTGCGCACGCGTGGTGTTCCAGAAAGACAACAACTACCAGCCGTACCCGCTGGAACAGGTTCGGCACATCGCGTACCAGCTCGTCTACTCGGTGCTGTTCCTGCACGACAACAAGCTCACGCACACAGATCTCAAGCCGGAGAACATACTGTTCGTCGACAGCGACTACGAAGTCGTCTCTGTTTATAATCCTAATAAGAAGGTACGTATCATTGACGATACATTTTTTTATCTACCTCTAGATATCTGTGGGTTAGAACGTCAGATGACAATAGACCTACCAAGATTGTGCTTGCTTGGCTCTAGTTGACAACTAGACGCAGTGTATGTGGAGGGCTTTACATGCAGGAGAATTTTACATTTTATTACTAATATAGAAAAATGATACAAGAAGAAAGACCAATCTCATACAGAAAAGTGTACTGTGTGTGTTTAGTTTAAATTAGATTGCAATAGTTATACGACGTAAAAAATATGTTTTCAACGCCGTAACGTAGCGTGTTTTGCAGATAAAATATAAAATTAATAATTTTACTGATATTAATAATGCAAAACTATTCATAACAAGTAGCGTATTTTCTCCGTACCATTACGAATGAGTTAGCTTGGGTTTAAGTCAAGTAAAAATTGTGACGATCGTGTTGCACTCTAAAGCACTAGCGACATCTTACGTCCTTATCAGTTACTACAATCGGGTTACGCACCTTTCTATGTCCGTTGCCACTCTTCTATATATAATTTCTCTATGCTATGCAACTACTATGAGCGAGCGAAATGCATACAACTAGCCTTCCGCCTTGCTACACCCGAGCCGCGTTAAAAAGTGTTCTGACAGCTGCAATTACAATATAAACAGCTGAATGTTTGCTTTTTCCTTTTACAATGTTCTTGCAGCCATTAAAACGCTTCTGAGCGCAACACGGGTATAGTCTCATCACTATTGTCTTAGCATTAAAAAATAACGACGACAAAGTACAATAATACTTTTAACGCTTAATAAATATGTACCGTCTTCAGTGTAAACACGTGGATGTATACTTAACCCCATTGTATTATGCGGTCAAGTCAAGTACTCGTTTACATAAATCAAGATAAGTTAAACACATATTTAATCAAAAGATCCCATCCGTCCACTGCATGACACTTTGTAGAAAGTCGTCGTCACTTCTGTGAATAATTTCTAACAGGTAGTGAACTAGCGTTTAGAAAAACTAGTATGGTGGAAAACTTGTACTGTTTCCCTTCCAGTTGCTTGAAACGAGAGTTTGCCATTAAGTCCGGCATTTAATCTTTTTGTTTATCTAGTTTAATCCAATGTAATAATTATCCTTTTTACAGCAACTTACTGTTATCAGTCATTCTCGACGTTGAACTTATACGAAATTATACAATGGCACAAAAATATCCCGTTATCTGTAATGAATGTTTTACATTTAAAAACACAAATGTTTTTGCATCACTTAGACGATACACAATGAATGACTATTTCCTATATAAACAGTATACATAGTATATTTTTGTCAAGGATGTGACCAATCGACAATTTTGTTTTGGTTATAATATCTTTCGCCGCGTGGATTTAGTGTTGTGTATCAGTATAAGGCGCCGCCCCATAACAAGCGGTCTTGAGTTCAGAGTTGTGTTTCACCTTTATCCAAGTTCCAGTAAGAGAATGATGAAAACTTTTTTTTTATATTGAAAGTGACGAGACGAGCTAGTCGCTCGCCCGATGGTAAGCGTCACACTTGTCCATAGATGTTGAATACCACCTAGAACGTTGAACTGTAGCAGGCCAAATCACTGTCCCTCCTGCGCTCTTCCTTCAAAAATATTAGATGTTACATTGCACCGAAAACATTTCCTTCAAACCAGAAAATAGTAATGTTTGCACACTACCGGTTGGCGGTTGAATAACTGGCACAGATCACACTAGATACCGCATTACGAGATTCGTTGTTCCTACAAAAAGTCACCAAAGTTTGAGGTAGGGGTGGGCCGCGGAGAGTGCGACCAAGCGTTCTCATTAGCTATCTCAAGGTTACGCCTCCTGGCGCCTAACAATCAACCAATCAGAGTCATTTCTTATAAGTGTATTTAGACTGATGCGTGGTGCGCTTCGAGCGTCCAGAATGCAGAATCTAGGGTGTGATCTGTGATAACTGGCAATGGGATGGTACATTCCCAGGCGGGACTCTGCAAAAGAGTCGTACCACTAGAGACATTGCTTTAGACGATTTATGAATGACACATGACGTGTTTATTCCAGACACACGACCAGCTGCGAGTGAAGCGCACGGACGTGAGGCTCATCGACTTCGGGAGCGCCACCTTCGACCACGAGCACCACAGCACTATCGTCTCCACGCGCCACTACCGAGCGCCTGAAGTCATATTAGGTACCTATATACTAACTAACCCTTTAGACAAACGACAATACCACGACATCTGAAGAAATAGGTGTGGAACAGGTATGCCAGCGACCCGCTTAGCCGTGTATCCCTCCTCAGGCCACTTTTACATGCAATCCAACGAGAGCGAAAGTGACAGCGATCACTCTCACCTTCTCGCGTGCGTTTACCGCCTGTTGGTATTTATCGCGGCTAGTTACGCTTCGACGTGCGTGCTAAAATTAGCTTTATTGCGACGTAGCACTAACGTACGTATTGCGTTGTGTCTACTGCACTAGTAATATTTTTCTATTTATATAGTGACAATACTTTATAACACGGGCAAAACTGGGAGTAAGCTATCACAATAATATTTTAAATGTCAAAGCTTGTGCGTAAGCGTGTAAGTATGTAAGTGTGTTTGCTCCCGTTCAACTCTGTAAATGTCTGAACGGATATGGATGAAATTCGGTATGGATGTAGCTTATAACACAGGCTACTTTTATATTCGGTTTCAGTTGAATAGCGGATCAAACCGCAGGGCGCTGCTAGTTACCATGTAAACTGGCATGCAATACAAGGTTTTCTCGCTATACCAAGATAACTGTGACGGCGACATGCTAATATTAAATTTGCACATGGCCATTCGATACATTAGTCACCGAAAACGCATTTACTACCCAATAAATAGATGTAGTGATGACAACTCAGTGGTAAGCGCGTTCGTATAGCATTCCACAGGACGTGGGTTCTAACCCGGGTTCTAGAACTACCGGTGAAGGAAAACATCGTGAGGAAACCATACTGCTATGGTTTCCTGTAATGGTAATACGGTCGTACTCGGGTGATTGACTACCATCAAGTTGATAATCTGTCACCAAGTAACTAACAGTATGTTTCGGTAAACTCACTTGAGAGCCAGTTCCTATCCGACTAGGGGTGCTACCAACCTCGACCACACAGTCACTTAACATTCAAGTTATTTAAATACCTAAACATAAAAAATTTAAAAAACTATTTTGTTTTCGTACTTTTATAGCTATATAATTTAATGTATCAGGACTTAACCACGCATAAAAAAAAATAACAAAAAACGAGGTTTATAAATAAAACTAACCTCCCTGAATAATGACACTACAGATACTCCTATATTTTCTTCTTTTTTTTCAATAAAGTAAAAATATAAAATATTATCTATATCCTAACTATGATTACGACCCTTAAGCGATATCTGTGCAAAAATTCAAGTCGATCTGTTGAGCCGCTTAGCCGTGATAACGCGACAAACACCCAGACAGACAGAGCTACTTTCGCATATATAATATTAGATTTCACGTGATAACATGATGTGCACTGACGTCTTTCGATTAGTTACGACGAGTGTTGCACCGATATACTATGTCATTGTCCTTACGCACAACTCTAGTTGTTTAGATAGAGACCGCCACTATTTAGATATCACCCGACGGAAGATTTTCCTTCCCTGTATATTGTGGCGTGACCGCTGACCCATTAACCACGCGCCTTCCTGATAACATGGCGTTAATTGTATTACATAGATAATAGCTACACATTATAGCTATGCAGGGTTATAAGGAAAGGGTATGCTAAGCCGAAAGGGGCTCATAGTACTCATGATTGTGAACAGCTTTTTCTATGGAAGATAGATAGATAGATAGATAAATTCTTTATTGTCCACATCAGATCGTACATAGCTAGGACAGAAAACAAAACATTTTAACTAGTGGAAGTGGTTCATTTCAATATAATTTTCAAGTTTGTATGTATGTGAATAATATAAATATGGCAATATCTTTTTGTTGTTTTTTTGTCTGAAAAAATATTTGAATGAGTTTGACCGAATACGCTAAAAAGCTAAAAACACGAATATTTTCTACAATTGCACAAAAAAACTAATAACGAACGTTCCTCTCGGTTAAAAACAATTATTTCTAATTATTTTTCGATTTGGGAGCGATAAGGTCTGTCTGGGTGAGATATGAGTTTGCTGTGCATTGACTCTTACAAGCCATTCCAGCTCATTAAATATAACAGCGCCACTCTTTCTGTCTGTATGTCGTTGGCACAAAATAATTATGCTGACAATTAGAATATATGCTTGATAGTCTTATTGAGAAAATTTAAATAAGCCTGTTTTGGCTGAAATGTGTCGTTGTCGGGCCTAACACATGTTCAGCTAGTGATTGTTGAAAAAGCTCTGTGTAGCGCAACCTAAAGAGTGTTTCTGAATAATTGATATATGTTTTAGTCAGTACGTTAACAAGTGACCGTGTTGTGTGCAGAGCTGGGCTGGGCGCAGCCGTGCGACGTGTGGTCGATCGGGTGCATTATGTTCGAGCTGTACCTCGGCATCACGCTGTTCCAGACGCACGACAACCGCGAGCACCTCGCCATGATGGAGAGGATCCTCGGGCCCATTCCCTACAGGTAACACTACATTAGCTCTATCATACTCGCAACCTGTTCCAACTTGGGGAATAGCGATAGAATCACACCAAATTTTAGATACATAGAAAAAGTAGCTTAAAACCTAGTGTAACAACTGGTGTGATGTGGTGGTGAGCTGGCACTCACACCACCGCGCACCACCGGCCCCACAGCCGAAATAACAGTAAGATAATTGATGTTGTATGTTTGATAACAATATTTTTATGCGGATTCTTGTTGTCGCAAACGGATTTGCTAGATTTGCTTGGATTTGGTGGACTCTATCAATGTTCGTTGTAATGCATGGATACGAATCTATACAAGGTTCGATTCCCGTATGTTCTACGATCCAATTTACTTATATTCTACAGATGCCATTTCTGCGGTTGTTGTTTTTTGTTTGCGTGCGAATACTAGAGATTCGTTACAAGCTATTATCAATTAATTTTTAATGCATGACCAATGTTTTTTTTTTTATTTTTTTTTTGTCTCTGGCGATCCCTGTGACGGATCGGTCAGGAACTGTAAGTTTAAACATGCTATATTATATTTTATAACCCCGTAAAAGGTTTCAGTACTCATTATTCGACCGGTTGAAACCGCAAGGTTGAGGTTAAATTTTAATCATGACACAGAACAATTATTGCTATGCTGCCTTTTATGGCTATCAATGATATTGACTAGTTTCGCAGCCATAAAAACATCAATCATATTAGTCATAGACAGAAATCTTGGTTGTTTTTCCATGGGATAGCTTACTGTTTATATTAGTTTCAAACTGCAATAATTACAAATAAACTCGAAGGACCTTGGTCTCAAGGTCCTTTTTTTCATTAGTATCGTGGCAGTTAATTCTAATAATATATTAATTTCATTCACTTCCTCGTGCCTACAATGCCAAGGCTTGCTGGTGATGCTAACAATTTATTATAGAAAATGCTCAGTTATGTATTTATAATTAAATACGATCTGTGGCTCCATTTTTGAATCGCTTGTATGATATTTCGCACGAAAATATCATGAGAAAAGACTGACTTTCGAAAGAAATCCCAAACAAAAGTCGCATTTTTTTAATTATCCTTTCACTCACTAACGCAACCAGTGGTACGAACTATTCGATTTTGCTTCTATCAACAGAAAATCTTTCATTTCGCATGATTTTTTTGTGCGAAATAACATACGAGCGATTCAAAAATTGGGACCCAGACCCATCTGTCGGACGATGGGACGATATCTAATAACATTATTATAATTTCAGAATGGCGCGCAAAACAAGAACGAAATACTTCTATCACGGGAAATTAGACTGGGATGAGAAGTCATCAGCTGGCAGATACGTCAGAGAAAACTGCAAGCCATTATTAGTAAGTTATTTTAAAACATAATTACCTTAATGCTTTAAACGTTGTGGAAAGGAACATTGGTGTCGATTTTGTTGTACTATTTCATCGACTATTAACTAAATCAAAGAAAGTCTATAAGAGAAGAATGACAATCTCATACAACTAAGTGTACCCACGTAAAATCGCTTAAAACCAGATGGCGCTTACATATTGAGTCAGCTAATGTACAAATCGTTATAAAAGCCGACGAAAATATGGTTTATATAGAAACATAGTATATGTCCACTATTTAAGGTTTAGTTCTAACTAGACTGCAATATACGACGTAAAATAATATAGTTCCAAAAATAATGTTTTCAATCTTAGAACCCAAGCGAGTTTTTCTAATAAAATATAAAATTAATAATTATACTGATATTATTAATGCAAAAACATTCATAACAAGTAGCGTTTTTTCCCCGTACCATTGCGAATGATTAAGCTTGGGTTTCTATTTCAAGTCAAACAGAAATTGTGACAATCATATCGCAGATTAAAACACAAGACACCTTACGTCCTTATAAGTACTACAATTGAGTTAAGCATCTTTCTATGGACATTACCTCTCTTACCCCCGAATATTGAAACGCCTGTTAACTTTAACGACAGATTAAGTCTATTGCTGCCATTGTCGTTTGCTTAGTGCCAGACAAAGGCAGTATTACAATTAATCTGTTGTCAAAGTTAACGAACGTTTCAGTATTCGGGGATTAATATCGGGGATCTATGCTATTATTAATCCGATCTTGACGAAATAGGATACTTGTTTGTGATACTTTCTGTGATTTTATTCCAGAAAAAAAAGGCAAAACTGGAACTTATGCTAATTGTGCCTCGACTAATGTTATGTAATGCTTAGACTACGTAGTTTACCTTACCTTGAATTTATATTTACGTTAGAAATCAGACGCCATCGTAAACTCCGCGCTGGTATTATGTAAGCCCCTAACGCGGCTAACTTAGGTAAACTTTCACTTTCAACGCAGTTACACTTTAAGACAAGTACTGTTATGAATGTTTATCACGTGGCGTTCATCTCTTTGTTGGTTTCAACTGGTTTACGAGTTTCGCATTACAATATTACGGAATTGCGCAAATGTGATCCGGCCGATAGTAGTCCCGCTGTATGAATTGTTTTAATACGTGTACTTGTTGGTAATTGTTTATTTTGCCTTTACTGCCATTTCCTCAATTCTATGTTTGGTTTCTATGCATATGCACTAATATTATAAATGCGAAACTTTCTGCTTAAGTGTGTGAGTATGTATGTTTGTTCCCGTTCAAATCTGTAACGGCCGAACGGATTTGGATCAAATTTGGTATGAAGGTAGCTTATACCCTGGATTAACACATAGGCTAAAAATATTAGGTTCCGTGGGACGCTGCCAGTTATAATAGAAATGTAATAAATAAAAGTGAGTGGGAAGCAGTGAGTGAGTGGGTGAGTAGTGTAACGTGTCGTGTGTCACGTGTTGCAGAGGTACCTGTCGAGTAACGGCGAGGAGGCGCGGCAGCTGTTCGAGCTGATCGCGCGCATGCTGGAGTACGAGCCCTCGCAGCGCATCACGCTGCGGGACGCGCTCAAACACCCCTTCTTCAACAAGCTGCCGCCGCACCAAAGGCTCGGTCGGTACTCTGCTCGGTCCCCACACACCACACCACACCACACAACACGAGCACGTAGAATAATAGTGTTACAGGTCACTGGACTCATTTCCAAATGAAGGTGAACGCACACTTATCCGCACCGCATGTGCCGCAATTCATACTAACTGATTACTTATCTGCGGCAATTTATCACAGTCTAGAAAGTAGTTAATTCGAATTTCGATGTATGCGCGTACCGCGCTTGCGGAGCGGATAAGTGTGCGTTCACCTTAATCTACGTGTTTCTGTAAGTCACGTGTGCGTTTATATGAAAATGGCAGTAGTAATATGTACAGAGCGACACGTGCTAATGAATGTACATTATGACGTTGATCATGGTTGTAAGGCTAGACCATGATGCTCGAGCGCTGGTGTGGACGACAGAGACTCTGCCCACACCCCACACCCCACGAGTGTTGGTACTCGGATAAACAAATATAAATATTCTGAGAGCATACCACGTTTTGTGAATAGGAGCAGCCGAAGTAGAATCATTATACAGGGTAACTTTTTAAGTAGTGAGCAAATTTTGTGTACATAAAGGTTGTTGAAAAATTTACGATACGTATTTTTGTTTAACCACCTTGGTACAAAATTATCGAAATAACTACAAATGAAAGTAGCTACAGCAAGAGCTGTAGTCATGGTCACTATTAGTGATTGTACCACGAACACCTACGATACGTGTAATTACCTTACATAGCTTCTTCTCGCTCGCTTCATCGAGAAGTATGTAGCTCGTTATTGTATTTATAGGTTTTCCGACATTTCGTGGTCAGTAAATTAATAAATGCAAAAAGTTTTTTTTATTGGTTAAATATTTTTTATTAAAAAATTGAGTCATAAAAAGGGGATAGAACATTTATGGCATATCCACCCGCCGCTATTTTTTTAAAGCTTCCGCGCAAGGTGGAAGTAGTATATATGAGCAGAAGAAACTTAAACAAACAAAAGATATTCTGTGTCATAGTGTCCTCAAGTGTCACGTTCCAGAGATATTCGAAAATCGCTATATGAGAACAGCGAAGTCTTTATCACCAAATATCTCGGGAACGTGACTCTTTAGGACACCATGTTACAGAACATATTTTGTTCGATTAAATGCTCTCTACCCATATATAACTTTTAACATGCGCGGAAACATAAATAAAAATTGCGGCGGGTGGATATGCCAGCTTCCATACAAAAATGTTCGAACCCCTTTGCGCACTAATTAAAAAGTTACCCTGTATAGATAGTGTTGCGAGGAGCGATCTGCCCTCGACGTGCGATGTCTAGTTCTAGACTCGTCACATTTTCAATGAATTTTCGTGAACCTTAACAAATTACGATTGATGTGTCTTATAAAGTACCATGACAATAAATGTTATCTTTTGTTATAGGACACCAGTTTACAAGGCCGGCATTCCTTAGGTCAGGCCTAGTTTGAACGTTAGTCGCTTTTTTAAGCTTTGTTATTTTATGAATCGTATATCATACTGCGACATGACGATTATGAACGATTTAATTTTGGTTGTGCCATCTCGTTTATTTAGCTTACGATACTTTAAAAGTTCCCGTTTAATTTATACGAATTTCTATCATACTTTTGTTGTATACATTTTTGTTTGTAAATATCCTGATGCCGGTCAAATCTCGTAAATTGGCATAATGTAAAATGGCGTGTTGTGATCGTCCGTGTTTTCTTCCACTAACGAGATTTGCTCGCATCACTAATCATGTTTATCTTTCTCTGTATACTTATATCGTAACGCTGTTGCTCGCAGTTGTATAAGATAATGGAGTAGTTTGTGAATATCTTTCCGTCATGATCCGAAGCTAACCGGGGTACAACACCATGTGGCGATCATTACTAGGGAGTTTCGGCGGGAATGTGCAGAAGTCATGGCGCGTCATTGTATTATTTTCCAAAACTTGTGTCATTTCTAGTGCTAATGTGTAAAAACACTGGACTTTTGCTCGTTAAGGGTTCTTGAACGTGCACGAGTGTTGGTGAATGGTATAATGTCGCGAAACATTACTTTTCGTGTTGTTTCCAAAACTCCGTAGAAGGCTCTAGTAAAGTTTTCACCACTATACTGGTGCATGACTTGGACTTGACCGTGATTTACTTTGCTCGCCTTTGACTGTGACTCTGACTTGTTTAACAATACTTACCAAAACTTGAAAATATTTGTATACTTGACACTGGCAAATGCACAAGACGTGCGACGCCAAAATCCTCAGAGGAAATAAAAACTTAACAAGCGAATCAGTAATGTGGAGAGGAGGAAGGAGGATGTTAACTAGTCGATATGTTGCAGGCAATGACCGCGTCCGGTGCAACGGTGAGAGCTCGACGTCCCGCGAGCGGTCGCATTCTCTCAGCAGATGAGCGGCGCGGCGCGGAGCAGGCCGCCGCGGGCCCGGCCCGGCCCGGCCCCGGCCCGGCGGCCCCGGCCCGGGCGCCTCGCCCGACCGCCGGCTTAACTTGTACAGATGAACTTTAATGAAGTGATAAGTGATAATTATTATGTCGAACGCTGTAATCTAGGTAATACTTTGTTGTGAATCGGTACTTCTCAATTTGTATTTATAAATATTATTTTGAAATATAGACTGTCAGTCTCTATGATTTTGTTTGTTTTGTTGATTACTAGATTACTCCCCAACACGGTTATAATTACTAGAGAAGTTTCCTAAGGAGTTTTGGCGGGAACGTGAAGAATTCATGTCGCGTCATTTTATTATTTTCCAAAACTTGTGTTATTTCGAGTGTTAATGTGTAAAAATGGTGAATTTTTACCCGTTAAGTGTTCGTGAACATGCACGAGTGTTGGTGAATGGTATAATGTCGTGAAACGTGAATTTTCGTGTTGTTTCCAAAACTCCATAGAACGCTCTAGTAAAGTTTTCACCACTTTACTGGGGCATGACTATGACTTGGACTTGACCGTGACTTGCTTTGCTCGCCTTTGACTGTGACTATGACTTGTTTGATAATATTTAACAAAACTTGATAATGTATTATGTACACTTGACACTAGCAAATGCATAAGACATGCGACGCCAAAACCCTCTTAGGAGGAAAGAGAAAAAAAAAAGTTTCCTAAACGTCAAAATCATTTTTTTCTTTTTTTATTCGTTAGATTGTAAAAATACATAAAATACTAGATGTTACCCGCGAGTTCGTTCGCCCGGACATACAAAAAAAAAGTAGCCTATTTCTGTCTCCGATCCATAAGAATAAGAGTATACCGCCGTCTTGTCCATACAAAAATCGTAGTCTAATACCCATCCCTAAATGTAATGCGAATTCGATGTTTTTTTATGTTATCTACACTGTGGAAAACTGCTTGTATGTTTGTGAACAAATTTTAATACGAAGAAGAAAATTAATAGTTGATATTATAAAACTTTTTTTTTTAAACAAAACATGTATTATATATATTTTATTAATTATAGTTTATTTAAGCTATTGACACCAAAAACAAAAGATTTTCTTAAGAATTAGGCGGTAATAACAGACGACAACAAATTTAAAGCTAATTTCATCAAAAACTTAGGAAATTTCACTAACTCTATTGCACGCACGAGAAACAGAGCGACGGCTATAGAAAATCGAATGCGCCAAACCTCGCGGAAGGACTATCCTCTTAAGGTGCATCGTTTCACTAATCGCGCGAAATTCAAATTTTCTTGCGTTTTTTGTCAATTACAGCTTAATTACTCATCGTGGATTTATTGACACCAATTTTACGCCAAGATGTCTTAAGAAATTACGGGTAAAATGATTGCCTAGATAACATTGGTTTAGCTACAAATTTCAATAAGCTGATTTTCATCTTGGTTTTTGGTTTAGTGGGAAATGTACTTATTCTAGCTTTCAACTTGAATTTTTGGTTGGTGTAATTTCTTGTAACAATATATTTATTATCGCAAAATTAGTTTTCATGAACCTGCGATGAGTAATTAAGCTGTAATTGACATAAAACGCAAGAATATTTGATTTCGCGCGCTGAGCGAAACGTTGCACCTTAAGCTATATCTATGCTAAAATCAGCTGGATCTGTTCAGCCGTTTAGCCTTAATAACGCGGCAGAGAGACAAGAGTTACTTTCAAATTTATAATATTAGTTAGGAAGGGGAAATAATTATTTTAATATCACGAAAAAAGACGAAGATATTCCAAGGCCATAACTTCAAAGGCGGCCGAAAAATTGTAAAAACTTTGCATGGGGAATTCGTCGTGTGACGTCAACTCCCGTGGCACAGTCGCGGCCAGCGCGGATTGTAGTAGAACCGTCATTCCAGAATAGAAATTCGTGTTTTGGGTTGTTTCGTTTTTAGTAGAGTGTGTGTGCTAGTATTTTGTGATCCACGATCTCTTGCTGGTAATTAGGAAATACAAAACGCTCAATGAAAGATCTGTAATAACATTAAATACAAGTTTAAAGAACTTTCTGAGATCTCGCGAGCAGGGTTGGAGGATTGAGGAGTATACATTTTTATCTATTGATTGAGGGACCACACTAAAGGTCTGTAACTATTTATATTTACCTCGTCATATTGGATCATTCTCTTTAGATCCAGTGCTCAGATCTGTATGGGATCCACAGAGACTTTTTCTCTTTAGATCCCATTTAACAATCATGGTTTTATCGAGAACTATTGTTCTCAGTAGATCCTCGATGGATCTATTCAGAATTTTTCTTCTCGCTCATTTCAAAATGGGATCTAACGAGAAAAAACTAATCCCAATAGATTCATCGAGGATCTACCAAGGGATCTACTGAAAAAAAAAGTATCGATAGATCCATGATTGCAAAAAGGATCTAAATTGAAAAAAATATCCCATCTGGATCTGAGCACTGGATCTAAAGAGAATGATCAGTCTTTTTGGCAGTGCTACGAGGAGGGAACGCTGTTCCCGGTTGAAGAGCAAATTGCTAGAACAAAATTTATTTTGCCTTGTGTCGTTATTAGAATAACAACAACAACAACAACAAGGCAAAATAAACTTGAGAAAAGGTTTCTCAAGGTTTATCTATGCTTGGACGAAACATCATTGCTAAATCCATGCATCTATGCCTATCTTGTGTCAGAGGATCTCTCAGGGCAGTTAATAGTGTTGCTTGGAAAAATCAAACAAAAATTATGTACATACAATTTTATTTATTTAAAATTTACATTAAAATTACGCGTATGAGCATATTACAACTTATTTTAACTAAAATTTCAAGGAACTAAGGTATTTGGATGAAATGTATTAAAATTATTGTGATGATGAGAACAAGAAAGACACCGAGATTTCACGTTTTAAGTACCTACCTTATAATATATGAACTATCCGAAGATTAGGTTGGAATGATAAATAAATATTATTTTATGTGAATAATCTAAATCTGGCAAGACTATAAATGCTTGTCCGGTGATAATGGTAATTGCAGTAATTGCCACAGCTTTTTATATCACAAATATAGCTTTCACAGCATTTACAATGCGCGTTACATTTTTCCATAACTAAACAATGCAAAAAGCTAAAAGCGTTACACGTAACTTTAAAACGTCACATATTTTGCTAGGAAATAACGTCCCATGCCTAAATCATTCCTATTCGTGTTCTAAGATAATTTTGTTCATTATTGGTTCAACAGAATAATCATACAAAACTTTAATGGCTTTTACAAAACTTTATAAAACAATAACATGATTAATAAAAATTGGTGTCGTTGGCTGGATATTCTCCTGTATCACTTTCCAATCACAAATCAGCGGTGGTTTAGGTTCATTCAGAACTTCAAATCCAGGACTGGATTTTAACCGAACGAAGTCAAAATTAATTCAGGACAAATGCCTGCAGCTAGCTGTCAGTTCGTTATAGCTTTTGCCTTGCTAAGACAGTATAAGCGGAGTAAAAACACAAGCTTGTTACTCTGATGTTCAACAAGTTCTAAATGAAGCCGGCCCCACTACACCACCCTGCCCAACTCCCCATTGCCTATTTTACTGTGCCCTAGGCCATGTCGACCCTGGGTGACTCGAGAGGCCAGGTGTAGACGGGCGGCACGGAGGGCGGGTAGCTGTAGTCGTACATCTGAGCACGGATGAACTCCTCCACGTTTAGTGGCCGCGGCTGCACCGACGCCTTACCTGGGGAATGACAATAATACCGTCAAAGGAATATTTTGAATAGCTAATTGACTGTCAGCACCAGGTCGAATGCAGGGTATATAAATAAGAACTAAGTATCAATTTTATTTCGTTCCTTACCACAGTCGTACGCGTGTTCGACGACTTTCTTGGCGATCTTGACGGAGCAGTTCTTGATTTGTTCCAGAGGCGGGTACAGCCCGCCGTGGTCGAGGTCATCTTGCGACACGATCTCAGCCAAAGCCTATGAAAAAAGACAGTTTAGAATTTCAACAATGCCCAATATCAAGATAAAACACTAATGGTATGAAAGTGTTAGTATGGTGTCTCATATATTTAAAAGGGTTTTTTTTTTTGGAAATTGGAATAATCGAGATATATCTGCGTGGCCTAGATAGCCACTTACACATGCCTTGTGCTTACTAAAATAAAAATAAAAATTTCAGACATTCGGTAGGTACTTACCTAATGCTATAAATATTATATAGTCTAAGTTTCTTGGAACATGAATAGGATAAAGGCTTCCACAGACCAAAAGCAGCAGAACAGTTTGAACGCGGGTCCGCGCGTTTTGAACACAAAAATATTTATTGTATATGACCAAACTGCTTCGCGTCAGCGCTGCTGACATACTACCGGCGTGTTTTGTTCATGCAGTTGATGCAGTTCTTACTACGACACGCGTTTGGTCTGTGGAAGGTTTAAAATACCGTGCGTCGTTACCTCTGCCGCGAGCAGCATGAAGTCCTCCGATATATCCACGATCCCGGCGCAGATGATGCCGAGCGCGAGTCCGGGGAAGATGTACGCGTTGTTGCCCTGCCCGGGCCGGAGCACGCGCCCGTCCTTCGTGCGGTAATCCGGGAACGGCGATCCCGATGCGAAAATCGCGCGCTCCTGGATAACAAAATAAATCATTATCTTATATCCAAAGGTCCAACGCCGCGGGGTTATATTTGTGTTCCAACTAGATCAACAAGGTGGAGTCACGACTATAGGTCGACTTTCGTTTCACTTGCACCCGAATATCCATCACACGGTAGCATTCTGAGGTATCTATAAACGTGACCCGCCGCGGCGCCGCGCCGTCCAAGTTGTGCAATCGGATTGAGTGCAAGTTGCAAGTATAGAATTGCTACCTATAGTCGATATTTGCATAAATAACTTGCCGACATAGGATTGACACAAAAAGTTGAATCCTACTGGAACTAAAATTATATTTTCAATTATTTCTTCTACTTTTGTGTTTATAAAAATATCTCCTTTTTTTAGAATTGATTATTAACTCGACTAGGATATTGATTTCTCAAAGGAATCGCACGAGAATTAATCCAAATAGAGAAGGTATATGCATTAATTTTGTTTCATCAAAAAATTTGGAATCTTTTAAAATATGAGTAAGGTACAAAATATCAACAAAACCAAAAGTGTGGGAACAGGTAGTCAGTACTCACGTCAGTATTGACGTAGGCCTCCTCGGCGGTGCACTCGGCCTTACTGGTGGGGTTGGAAAGCGCGAAGATGACGGGCTTCTCGTTGTATTCTCCCATCTTGCGCAGGATCTCCGGAGTAAACGCGCCGCCTATCGCCGCCGCACCTAAAAACAATCATATTGGCTATGGAAAAAAACATCAAAATGATGAAAAAACATCTATCGACCAGATTGTGTACAAATAATCCTTGAAACTTCAACGAATGATAGCTGGTGAATCGTATAGTGTGGAGCATTTTTGCCTTCTCACAAATGTGGAAGGAAGTATGTACAGGTACAATGAATCGCAATTTGCAAAGGCTTTTGCAAAAGGCTTATGAATTTTTGGAAAGCTCTTTGGTTACAAGGCATATATTTGTTGTTGTTATGGTGCCCTTACCAATAAGCACGGAAGGCTTGGCAGTCTCGACGACCTCCTGCAGCGTGCGAATAGGCGGATGGTCCAGAGAAAACTTCTCCTTGTGCTCCGTGAGTCCTCCCTCGGGACGGTTCTTCACGATCAGCCCCTTGGAGTCCACCATCCATATACGGGACTTTGCGTCCGACTCCGAGGAACCTTCTGCCATCATCGCCATCAAACAAAGTTGAGCGATGCCTAGTGAAGCCTGGAAGAAGAAATGAGGATTTACTGTTTCGTATTAATCTAGCTAAGCCTGATTAGGCTGAATGATGCAATTTTGCCGAATACTTTTTCACAATAACAGCAACAGAGGTCACGGACCGAGACTGCGAGCATGCAATATTTACCTCTCCGGCGCCCTGGAATACGATGACGTTCTCAGAGAGTTTCTTCCCGGTGAGGCGGAGTGAGGCGAACAGGCCCGCTACTGCCACCGCCGCCGTTCCTTGGATGTCATCGTTGAACGTGCAGTACCTGACACAACGCACATATCAGGCATTAAGACACCTTCGGCCTGGGACATACTATTATTATTCATGTATGTAATATTGTAAAAATCTCTGGTGATGGAGGAACCTGTGGGCTCATCCCGTAACTCTGAAAGCGATAGCGAGAGTTGCGTGAGCGGGACCGCGCATAGTGCGACTAAGTTGGTACGAGCGAGATGGTATGCTCTCGCAATCAGAATCACGAACGTTTCAAAGTTAGAGGATAACACCGCAGAACAGTACCTATCAACTAATCAGGCAATCTTAGTTGATTGTGCGACAATCTAAAAAAAGTAAAATAATAAAAGTTAAATATTCTGGAAATTCTTAGAAATATAAAAAATATAAATGTTTTTAACATAATATCTTCGGAATACAATGTCAGGGATTACCGTTTAAATACAACATGGTTGAAATTTAAACAAAAACAGGATTAGGTATAGGTATAACATAACGATTTTCACCTTCCACGGTACTTCTCGAGCAGCCTGAAAGCGTTGGCATTCCCGAAGTCCTCGAACTGTATGAGGCAGTTCTGTCCGAAGCGGCGCACCACGGCCTGCATGAACTCCTCGACGAACGCGTCGTACTCCAGTCCGCGCACGCGCTTGTGCCTCAGCCCGATGTACAGCGGGTCGTCCAGCATGCTCTGCGTGTTGGTGCCCACGTCTGTGAGAAAATCAGAGCTATTAGTTCTTTTTGTAGCTTCTTTAGAGAACTGTTGAGAATAAGTTATATTTTATTGAATTTTTCTTAACAAGTCAGGATAGCCGGTTGTATGTATGTAGTTTTGCGTAGTACGAGGCCTTTGGTAATTGTTTTGAAATAAATTTTAGGCCAGAACGTACGGGCAGATAGCTCGTTTAACACCTGTCGATTTGTTTTGATTTTATACATCACATTTCGTATTTCACCATGGCACCCCTGATCCGTCTTATCACGACAGAAGTCTTCATGAAGTTGCAATGGACATGAAGGATTAGTCACGCGTATCTACCTAGATTAACTAGATACATACGCGTCACTAGTCCTTCAGAAAGTATTTGTCTATGTTCAAACGCGTGTGGTTAGATCGTTTTTAGCTCATGCCTCTAAATAGTAGGTATTTATGCAAACAACCGTGGCATGATCCGTAATGGCCTTACATCTGATTTTTAGTTTCAGAAAGTACATGTAAACATACCCAGTGTAATAGGTAGGCACTGGTGCGGCTTGATCCCAGCCAGCGCAGTGTAGAGCGCCAGCTTGCCCACCGGGATGCCCATCCCGCACGCGCCCAGGTCGCCCAGCCCTAGAATACGCTCGCCGTCTGTAACTACGATGGCACGGACGTCTGTTTCTGGCCTGCAAACGAACAGGTAACACTTGAAGGTCCATTATGCAAGGAAATTAAAAAGCAGCAACATATACCTATACCACACAACATTTAGGTAATGCATCAAGCAAGGTATCTTACCAATTCTTCAAGATATCATAGACGTGCCCCTTGTCGTGTATAGTGATGAAGAGCCCTCGCGGCCGGCGGTAGACGAGCCCGAACTTCTGGCAGGCGAGTCCCACAGTCGGCGTGTACACTATGGGCATCATCTCTGCTACGTTCTCACCCACGAAGCGGTAGAACAGGTGCTCGTTTCGATCCTGGAAGGTAAGCACCATGTTTCCTTTTGACTTTCGACTCGGCAGAGTGTAAGGTAAGGAAGGCCCGAGGAGGTAGGTCATATATCTAGAATTCTAGATGTATCCTTGAAAATAGTCTGAGGCTTAGTTTAGTCACACTTAGGCCACTTAGTTTAAATTAGATAAGATTTATTAATACTAAATACACGAGAAAGTAAGTTCTGTCTGTCTGTATTTTTGTATTTAGTTTTGGTTTAGTTTGGTATGTGAAATTTATATTTCATAAACATCTTATCTCGACTCTATAAATGATCAATAATTAAATTATTAAAACTCTAAAAATATTGTACGTATAGCACGGTCATAAAATAGTCACTTTTAACTCAGAAAAATAGAAAGTTGCTTGCTTGAAAAATTAATGTTTTCATGCATCAGAAATATTTATTAGCCATAAATAATATTGAATATTAGAGGCGAGTTCATTTTACAAATTAAACTATGTTTAGGGTTAAATTAGGCAAACTAATCAATAATTTAAACAATTTAATTATATTATGACAGTTAGGTATTTATAGCTTACTCCATTTGTTAATTACGCAAAGATGAGGATTCCGAGAATTTCATTGACGTAAAATATTCACATAATTTGTAGAATCCGTTCTACAAATTATGTGAATATTTTCAAAGAAATGCTTAAGAATCTGTTTAAATTTGCTATGGTGTATAGTTATAGAATTAGGTAATTTATTGTACATTAATATTTTGTCGTATATTTTTTTTTATTACTTGAGTCGTATAATAATTATATTACTCTACTAATAGCCTATAGGTGCTTTCCATTGCTTTTCGCTTGAAGGTGAACTTTCAGGGTCAAAATAACCAACAAAGGTCACTATGATTCTTTAATCATTTCATCAAATACTAACCGTTGAAGATTAACTGGTCGATAAAGTCATGTTTGCGTGTTGTGTCGAAGTGTTACCATTAGGAACAAATAGGCACTTGTAGGTCAACATAACCGTTCGTATTGGCCTCGGTAGGGCAGGAACCATGCTTGACGGTATTCTCTCGCCGTGGCTTACCTTCCACTCACCTCAAACTCACTTAAATGTTTCATAAGAAAATGAAGGCAATGTATAATTATCCTGTCTGCTGGTAGGTACAAAACAAAGATCTATTAAACTATAGATCCAACATTACATACATAGGGAAGCACGCTGCTATTCGCGCATTTGAAAAAATTGCTGGAACGCTATAGAAATATTGTTGGTTTTTCAGACTGGTTATGTATTTATTTAAAAATCGTTATCACAATTTTAATGCAATTTTCTGTGTCAAATTGTATCTATAGTTTTTAAGATATTTTATGGGTACAGACATTCTGCGGTACTCTGCCCTGTATTATTGTTTATTCTGGCCACAGATAAATATATTCTGGGCTATGGCTAAGAAGTACATTGCATCATGCTGAACATCAGTCTGATTCAAGCTAGTTATGCTATATATGTATTAAATACAGAAGGAAGGCTCAGTATTGATTATACAAAGTCTCCTTGACATTTTCGACACCTCGAAAGGTTCTTTTTCTCATGGAGCAACACGTACTTAGAAAAGAAAACCCTTTGCTCGCTATCTAAGAAAACTCAGTCCAACTTCGAGACTCTTTGCGCCTCGCCTTTGAAGTCGAGACAAGAAAGCCTAAATACTTAGCAACATGTAAGAGATTTTACTCAATTTCTTTTCGTTTTGTGACAAAGTTTTCAAGAAAAGGCGTTTCTTAATTATATGCCCTTTATAGAAATTTTGTCGAGTAAATTACGCCCTTATCTAGCTATAAGTATAGGTAATATATAGATAACCCAAAATGTGAGTAGGCTCTCGCGAATACACATTATCATTTTCATAAGTATAACTAAAAATATATTTTTTAGTCAGGCCAAAGGCTCATCGACTCTTCGTCCGCACGCATTGATGTCGCATTGATGTTTTAATATGATAGGTACACGATATAATATGCTGGCCCCTCAGATATGGCTGGCCAACAGCTTTAGCCAGGTTAATAAGTGCACTCACCAGCAAACCCATCAGGTAGATGTATTTGTTGAGTGGGTTCTCGTACCGCTCGATGGAGAGCTTGCACAGCTGGACTTGCTCCTCCTGGGTCTTCACTCTAGCTGGCAGCAGCCCGTGGATACCCAGCGTCTGCCGCTCTTCGATAGTAAACGCCATGCCCTGCCAAAACAACACTAATCATATATATGGATGGAATAGATGTGGCGCTAGTGATGCAGGTACGTCAACTTCAGATAAACTGGTCGACTTCGACGACACTTCGACAGGTACTTTTATGGACTAAAGAATAATTGGTTATAATGCTTAAGGCGACATTAAGAAATTCGGATGCATGGTTGTTCTACTTAAAAGCTTTCTGAGAAATAAATGCAGTCAACCATGTAAGTCACAGAAGTAAAAAGTATGATGTAAAGATAAGCAGAATTTTACGGTTTTCCTTCCTTAATATATACATATATTAACGTTTGCATTCGTTGGTATTCCAGCGTAAGTTCAATTCTATCATAACTTGGAACTCAAAATTATCAATTTATTTATAAAACAAAGTCGGGTTAGTTACGCCATCTTTTACTCAACAACGACTGGATTGATGTTTATGATCTTTGACTTGTTGGATTTGTCACCGCCCCGAATAGCAGAATGACTATTAAAACATTCACAAGGTTTGTATGAAGAGTTTAGCGAGGCCGAGCCTGCAGCGCGTACGAAGTCGCGGGCATCAGCTACTTGCTTATAAAAGAGTAATTGACACTATAATAAAACACGTACATTATGTAAGCAATTTTATTTCACGATCTGAGTCACGAGTACAGATATAAACATTTTCCTTTTGTTTTCGTCTCGAGATTACGAAATACAGAATAATTTTGTGAAAAGAAGTTTATAAAGTAGGTACTTATAATTATAAGCAAGGGTTTGAATACATTTTTCTGACGATATCGTAGCAATTGCTTGTCCAGTCAAAATAATTAGTATATTGTAACTACTTATGTCTAGTATTGTCAAAGACGATTCTGTGTAAATATCTGAACGAATATTGTACACACGTATAATGTTCAGTATTCTTAATCAGCATAATTACCTAAGCACTATCAACTAAACGAGACTCGAGTCTCAGAGCAAAGGTCACAAGATTCACAAGAATGCACAAAAAAACGACTCGTAAATAATCTACTATTATTATTATTTTCAACAACGAATACGAACGTAACCCAGTAAATAATATTTGAACTACTGATAAATCATTTTTATAGCGTCGTATAACAATGTGAGATCCCTGCATTGCAAGGTCGATCGGGCGGGATACGCCTAAGTTTTCCATAAGTACTCGTAGATTCGTAAAAGAAAAACTACCCGTGTTCTATAATGTGTTCCTAGGTAATGTTTTTGTACAGCTGCTTGTGTTCATTCATATGCCTATGAGAGATCGCTTTAAGCGATAAGGCGCTAATTAGGAACCTAGTCCATCTTACAGCTTACCTTGCGAGTACTTAGCTTAGCTTACCTTTTGTTATTGGATGTTTTTATTAAATGAAGTTTTTTTTTTCATTTACCGTTGGTACTTAACTTACGAGAGGTTGCATTTCTCTTTATCTAAGTCAATGTGTACTACCTGGATAGTATAATCACACAGAATCTACAAGGTTTGCCGTCCGAGGTTCTTGTATAAAAATGCTATATCTACGCTATACATGGCGCGATCTACAGAGACTACGAGTACAACGCAAACTGCACACTTCCTCATTGCAGTTTGTCTCAATCAAAGTACATTGGTCTCCACCAAACACAAATTGGACATTGTTCTGTGACAGATACCCCGATAGCTTGTTGATTGTTTCCTTATGTGCTCTACAAACATTATCTAAAAGCACATCGAAAACCTAAAATATATAAATGTAAATATGGTCACGATATATGTAGTTTTTATTAGGTAACTGTCTACGTCGTTATAGTCCTACAGTAAAAGAAGCAATTAATAAAGAAGACTAAAAGTTAATTACGGCATTCCGTTTAAGAGAGCAACGGTCCATGCAGGAAACGTGAGCTGGATGTGACTGTCGTCAGCTGGGATGACGCAACGAAGGCGACCGAATCATCGGCTACGATTATTTGCAACTCATTACTACTGTATTTACAACTAAATAAAGTTCAAGTTTGATTATACTTTTACTGTGATAATTATGTTAAAATAGATAAAATGTAATGTATTTTTTTTACTTTCACTATGTACATTTAATACAGTTATGTACAACTAAAAAGTTGTAATATGACAAGTTCAAATTACTATTATAACTTTGCTTTGAAGGACAAACGAATAATGAATAAGTTATTTATGATTCGCATTTAATAATGTGGATTTGTTCTAATTTTATCTAATTTTTAAAATAGATAAAATGTAATGTATTTTTTTTACTTTCACTATGTACATTTAATACAGTTATGTACAACTAAAAAGTTGTAATATGACAAGTTCAAATTACTATTATAACTTTCCTTTGAAGGACAAACGAATAATGAATAAGTTATTTATGATTCGCATTTAATAATGTGGATTTGTTCTAATTTTCTTTCATAGCGCAAAGCATTTCTTTCATGCACAGTTTTTGTACTGTCTTTAAAGTCCGACTGGGGAAGTATTATGATACTTCCCCTTTCCCAGTTATTCAACCGCCAAGTAGTAGTGTGCAAACATTACTGTGTTCCGGATTGAAGGGCAATATTTCCAGCGTAATTACTGGGTATAAAGACATTTAACAACTAAAATCTCATGGTGACGCGCAGTGAATTGCCGCTCATGATTTTGAGTGGTTGAAGTTCAATGTTTCTGGGTGGCACTGAATTGTTATGGGCAAACGTGACGCTTAAAGCGACTAGCAGTCCTCGTCAGCAAGTTCCAAAAAAACAGTACTATTTTTTACTACCAAATAATTGATTACCTACGTGAATTGAAATAGGAAATTAGGTGCTAATTGTACAACGTTGGCAAATCGTGGAAAATTTCAGTGACCCAATTATACTTCGTGAATATGCAACAGTGCGTCATCCTGTAAAATACGAGAGCTAGAACGAAACGAATGGTAGGTATTTAAACATAAGCTGGGAAAATATCCACCTATTGGCTGAAAAGCCCTTGGGATTTTTAGATTTCGACTCAAGTCCAATTTCAGCTGTTACTTTACTTCATGTGTGGTGAAGCATTAACTTGGGAACTGTCTAGTACACTTTAATGCGGTCTACTTTGCTGACTTTCTTGCAACAAATAAACGGTAAAAGCTACGAGTTTGAAACTAAATGTTCTAACAATTCAAATTATTGTAGACAAAATACTTGTAGCTATCCAGATGTGTAGTAATTATAAAAAGGAAAAAAATACAAGATATAATCAAGTAAAATCAACATGAGTTTTTTTTAAGCTTACGTATACAGGGTTATAAGGAAAGGGTATGCTAAGCCGAAAAGGGCTCATAGTACTCATCATTATAAACCAATTTTACTATGAGACCAACCCTGAAATCAAGAAAAAAACAGCTGTTCCATAGAAAAATGTCAATGACACTCGACAAAATGTATGAAACAGCAGTATTTTTTTCTCGTTTTCAGGGTTGGTCCCATAGTAAAAGTTGTTCACAATATACAACACTTCTCACTTTAAAAAAATAATGACTTTTTGTATTATAATCTACCTAGATATTTTCGAAAACTAGCAGCAAAACAGTCTATTACAATGTATGCATCATAAGTAAAATAATTCGGCACTTTATTACTTGCATGAAGTTTACAATAATTACGACGTCAATGCACACAACACTCGCTCTGATCAAATGGTAATTAAATTACTTAGTTAAAATGCACACTTTTTATTTAGCGGCATTTATTCGGCAGATACAGAAACATGCTAGCGAGAAAGTGAAATCAACGGGTTGGGTAAAACAGTAACAATACTATAACAAAATAACAAACCCGTGAATCTGAGGCGAGAAGACATTCCGGCACCGAATACATTTCCCTCCTCGGCGTCAACTGCCACCAGTCCCTCTCCATATCCAAAGCCAACACGAAAAAATCACTAATATCAGTTATTTATGTAGCCGGGCCTCGAGTTAATAGCTTCATTAACCGAACAAATCACTCGCCTGCTATCCGGGGGGTAAACCGATTCGATTACAACACGAGAAAATTACCTTTTTACTTTAACGCCACAAGTTTTCCCATCGAGAAAAAGCTATCACTCTAATGGCCAAGCGTTTAGGGCAATCTATGAAATTGCTTCTTCGTTATAAACTTAAGTGGGTCGATTTTTGATTTTAAGCGTCGTTGGGCGCTGTCGTCGGGGAACTGAAGGCTTATGTCCGCGTACTAGTATGGAAAGATGTGCAATAATAATAAATTGATAGGAAATGTTCGCTGCATAGCGCAGAACGCGGTCGATACGAAGTCAAAGAGCGTAATTTTTAATAAAGTGTCAACGTCCACCATATCTACCAGCTCTATTCATCTATTACTTGTGCCTGTATGCCAAGGATTCGATAATATACAATATAGAAGGTTTAACCTTTCAAAGATATCGGATCTTTATCTGCATTCACACCAATATTATAATTGCGAATGTTTGTGCATAAGTATATAAGTTTGTTTGTTCCCAGTATAACTGCAGAACGGATTTGTATGAAATTTGGTATCTACATCAGCCTTTAAACATCCCACTGCTGAGACATCGGCCTACCCTCGAATGGTGATTAGGCCATATCCACCACGCTGGCCCAGTGGGGGTTGGCGGATTCACATACACCATCGAATTTCTTCTCCGGCAATATGCAGCGAAAAGCCAATGGTATATCCGTACGTAAGTTCCAAAGAACTCATTGGTATGTGAGGCGGGCCTGCGCCCACTGAGCTACCACGGCTTGAAATTTGGTATGGAGGTAGCTTATACCCTGGCTTAACACATAGGCTACTTTTATCCCTGAAACATACTATTCCTATGCTATAGCAGGTGAAACCGCAAGGCGCTGCTAATCAAACACATTAAAAAGAAAGTAAATGTTATGGCATGTCTTTATAAAATAACAAGCCATTTTCTAGGAATCAACGGACAGACCAAACCGCTAATGACAGAGATGTGAAATTTAGACTCACTACTGTTCAAAAGGTTAAGGTGAATAATAAGAACGGATTTTGCGAAATTCCACCTCTAAAGCGGTAAAATGGACCCCCAAAGTTTGTATGGAATTAAAATATTTTTTCAAGCTAACCCCCGAATACTGAAACGTTTGTTAACCTTGACGACAGATAGTCTATTGCTGCCTTTGTCATTTGCTTAGTGCCAGACAATGGCAGTATTAGAATTAATCTGTTGTCAAAGTTAACAAACGTTTCAGTATTCGGATGTAAGCCAATTATACTCAGTTTGTGTACTAAGCATAAATTACGTTTGTGTGGAAAAATTCCAGACAAGTTTTTATAAAATCTGTTTAAAATCCGGTAGTGGTACCTACTGTAAGCTGCTCAAAATGAGTCCAAACACCACCAATCTACTGTTAGTTACTGTCAGCCTCCATCGCCAGATCAGCTCGCTCTCATAATATTAATTTATTGTCATCGGAATTTGACAGGCATGTAACATTTCAACTCAATTGAACAAGGGGAACTGGTCTAAAATTCGGTTGCAAGATATGAACCGAACATACTTACATACAAACATTGCAAGTTAAATAATAGCTTGTAAAATAAACACAGGTCTAAAGATTTTTCGAGAATCAACCTCTAAAAAGAGGTAAAATGGGATGTTTAATTTACTGAAGTAGCCTATGCGAGCAAAGCCATGCGGGCAAGCTAGTGTTTAAAATAAAATTACAGCAAATGTTGCCGAAAAAAGTAACCTTCATTGTTGAAGAGTTGCTTTGGCACAGGGTTTGACGTTGATGAACGGGATGTAGCAAATTGCGAAATCTGGGTTGAAGTTACTCGCAGGAAAGGTTTACTGTGTTTGACAGAAGCTTACCTACATCAACAAATGTAATATTTTCGGTACCCTGTGTCTGCCAATGCACAGGTAGCTACTTCTTAATGATTTATAAGACAGATTTCAATATCAATCTATGAATACGTAAGTACGTATTGTATAACAGTAACCTTTATTCTAATATTAACATTCTCATTCAAAAAATATTCCAACCCAAAGAAATTCGACTAAGTCTTATTAACATAAACATTTGTAGATCGATCAGCATTTGACACACATTACAAAGTTACGAGTAACCCGTATTAGTCTTGAACAGTAAAAAAGTAGGTGTGTCTGCAATGTAACGAGTCACACCTAGACCTTCACCTTGGCTAGTGCCGCCAGCGGTCACCGCCAGCGTCGCCTGATGTAACCGATACCGCGAAAGAACGGGAATCGAAATCGATCAGCGGATTAGAACCGTACTTAATGGAATCGTATTAGTTTCTCATTTATATAATCGCTTTTAGAGTAATGAGATTTGTGGGTTCTGTTCGTTAGGTAGATGTATTGAATTAAATATCCAGTGACACAGATAAGGTATAAATCCGAAATGGAGTAGGAAAAGTAGTCTAAGATTCTGAATAATCAGATTAGCCGAGTAAGCAGGCATTATACTGTTTTATGTTAGAAAGAAAATCTTCAAATTTCATTTAATTTCAGACGCCTTTTCAAACATTCTATGTGGATAAAGTCTACGCAAATAACTAAAAAAACAAAGTAAACTCGCTTTGGTAGAGCATTGTTGATTTTACGGTACGACAATTTTCGCGCCGCGTGAACATGAGAAAGGTGTAGCTTGTATTTGATTTACAAAGGTAGAAAATGTTTATATTACTCAAACCCCAAGACTCAAACGTAGTTAACGCAAATTTGTAAAGATATGTTATATGCGTTCCCGTTCAACCGATTTCAATAACCGTCATTTTTTATGTGTCATTTTGGCTGATTGCCGGCGAAGATATCTTCGAAATCCATGGTCAGAATTTCATTTGCTTATTTTAAACGTTAAACGTAAAGTATAATTTCTTGATCTACATTTTACAATAAGTTTTTGTGGAAACATTCATTTTTCCAGACAAGCTTTTATAAAATCCGTTATTGTTACTGTAAGCTGATAAAAATGAGTCCAAACTCAAGCAATCCGCTGTTAGCTACTGAGAAGTTCCGTCTTCCGCCTTCCGTATCCATCATCAGATCAGCTCGATGTCATAATATTTTATTGTCACCGGTACTTGACAGGCATGCGAAATTTCAACTAAATTGAAAAAAAAAAAATTATGGGTAAATTGAAGGGAAGTCTAAAATAATATACACAGTCATATACAGACATTGCAAGTTAAATAAAAGCGGCGTTTCGCATTTACGAAACATACACAAATAAAAAAATATTTTAGTAATTATATTACATTAAACACGTAAACTTAACGATATATTCAGAAATTTAGCTCGAAGTCGAACGAGCAGAAACAAACTTAAAACATTTAACAGCTACGCAGTAAATCATGGGATGGGGCGCTCTCAAACTGGAAATTTATGACAAAGGGGCTGGCAATTACACCTTCAAGGGGCTGTAATTAAATTTCAAGAGTTTCACGGTATCAGGTCCCAAAGGACGGTAACACCGATTTTCTGAAACTTTTTACAATAAACTGTGAATATCATGACCTAGGAATGCGCCGCGCCTGAAAATTCAAGAAGCATGAAACCCAGATATTGTAACATTGACCCGTGGACTGAAAAACAGTCTGTTTTTGTTTCATATAATTGACGACGATCAGTTTTATTGTTTCCGTTGCAAATAATTGCAATTAATTCAAATAAAGTTTATGAGTAGTTGGTTTAGTTTGGCTTTAGACAGAACATCGATACTAAAACTAGCAATTAATCAGAGTACATGTACCTACGGTTTTAGTCCTATATCACGGAAAAAAAATAGGAAAAAACAACTAAAGAAGTTCAAAAGACGGTGCAGGTGTCGTATCTACTAAAGCGGGTACAACTATGAAATTCATTACAACGTCGTCATTCTGACATTGGAATAGTCACTACTCACGACGCCGACGCAAGCTTAGACCACACACTGGACTAGGCCAGAGGCAGCTAGCCTAGGACATAGGACGACTACACTACACGTATTGAGATCAAGGTACAAGGCTAATATTTGCACACAATCACCTTAATGATAGGTTAGAACCAAAGTCTAATAACTCGTATGTAACGTGGGTGATAAAATTTAAAGCATCTGCGGTATTTACCTACTTGTTGATCTTACGCCCCTGCTAATTACTAAATGTAATTTTCATTCAAATTACAAATTTAAAGATCACGACTTAAATTAAGGATAGAAAGAAAAATAAGGAACGAGAAAATATAGATAAGTTTCTTGAAAAATACAACGTTCAACCAGAAGCAATTTCAAAGGACTTTTACAAATTGAATGAAAATATTAGAAAATGGAATCGTTTCGCGGAAACCCACTGAAACGATGGCACGAGAGCGCACGGAAACAAAGACTGCGTTTTACGATATCGCAGTAGCAACACTCATGGTGTCAAACCATCGCCACGCTCCGACGTCATTATCTGGTGCCCATGACGACGGTGAGCCGACGTGGAAACAATGACACTGATGACTATCATAATAGTACCAAAGTTTTCCATGTCAGGCTGACTTTCCATTGCAAAGTGGTAATCAAATCAAATTATAAAGGTAAATGACTCATTGCCAATGCTTCGGTCTTGGGAATGACACGGCACATTACATATAGTCGAAATTATAAGTTGTGTTCTGTATTTTTTTTTGAAATTGAACAAACCGATAAATGAAACGAGAAGGAATCATTTAATAAAATCATGTTTAAGCTTGAGTGTAAGTATTGCTGTACGTAGTTAACTTAGTTATAAATATAGCTTTATTGTCAAGTGCAGAGAGTCTGCTATCTCGTCTCCATGGCGATAGTAATCCCTCCCATACAAGTGCCCGTAATCACAATATTTACGCGGAGCGCCCGTCTAGGGCTTTACGGCCTAATTGGAACAGCTGTTTGCTCAAAGGATTAAGCCATGATAACATTGTATATAATATATGTATTTGCATATTTTAATAAGATCGTTAAGCACCTGTTGAGACCACTATCATACCCAATGTATGCATGAATTTATGTTCATATAATTAATTCAACTCAACTTGACAGCTTCATTTATTTACGAAACTCAATCCTAGAAATAAATAACGTATTCATGAAAAAGGCTTTTTGACACACATTTAATATATCACATAAGGGTGCGATGGCTATCGAAATAACAAAGGAAACAATGGCGATATTCGTCCCGATCCGATCCAAACATTTCGAGATATACTATGTAGAGAATTGGGAAATTTCATTGCGACATTGCCTCTCAGCGAACAAAAGAATTTTATACAAAAGTTAATGTCTTTCGTATAATACTTTTTAATTTGGAATCTGGTTTTCCCTTCCAAGCAAAGTTACTCGTCGTTTCCTATATAATATTGGCGCCGACCTCCTAGGCTTAACGTGAGTGTGTCCTAGAAATCTGACCTAAATACCAGGAATAATGGAACGGAACACTGAATTCTCCATAAGTGCGTAAACACTGCATTTTTGTTACAGTAACATTTTATAAGAAATGATGAAACAATATATACCCCATATTCTCATTTTCTTGTATAAAACTTGTTTCTTGTAAATTCCTAACCTTCTCAGGTTTTTTGTCCAATGTATGAAATCCTTGTAACAATATACTTGCAGAGATAATTTTTATCCGACTGCCCAAGAAGGAGGATAATGTGTTTGGCTTGGATGTTTGTGTGTTTCTATATTACCTCCTGCAGCGTATACAGCTTGTTTTTTAATGATAATTCTATCATGGATAATTTTGGAAATAATATTATGTTGGTTGACTAAATATGAACAACCATTGTTACTTAAAATAATCTACTCTTTATTAATGCTTCATCCCAATCCAGCAATAATTTGCGACCACAATTTTAAGTATAAAGTTTAAAGTTAAGTTTTAAGTTTTAAGTTTTTTATGTATATTTTTATTATTTTTGCTATGTTTAAGTAGTATGTAGTATTATTATGTGAGTATGTCTATTTTTTCTGTTTGTGCGTTACATATTCCTTTTTAAGGGCACACCCCGTCCCTTACCTCTTCCTTGTAAATCCTCTCCATGCTAAGGTTGCCTGGAAGAGATCGCTTTAAGCGATAAGGCCGTCAATTGTTACACTAGTTTTAAGTATTTTTGTATTATGCATGTAATTTCTGGTGTGAACAATAAAGAGTTATCTATTTATCTATCTATCTATCTATCTATAAAACGAGAGCAAGAGCTTAGCAAATTTTCCCTAATTTATTGGTATACTATATACGGAGTTTTTCGTTACCGCGGACCTTAGAAATTAACCCGGTTACTCCCTAGGGATACCGAGTAAGCCCGAACCCATGAGAAAATATAATCATGATTAAAACGACGTAGAGACGCTAATTGTTATTCCGGAGTTGTCTTTCAGGATTCGTATCGATTTTGCTGAAGTATTACAAGTTGAGGGGTAAAATTGTGGCGTTTATTATTCTTTAACAAGGACACAAAGACCTATATATCTATATACCTATATATACCTATACCTATACCTATAGTGTTTGAAATACTGAAAGTGATGCCCCGAGGGGCTTGGCATTGAGTTATCGACGTAGACATCGTGATTTCACGACCTTGTTTACGAATCACAACTATCTGAATTTACTAAGAGCAGCAGAAAATGGGACAAACTTTCGGATATAAATTTATTTACATAGATTTATATAGTTTTATAGAGCATGGTTCTAGTGCCTACGAAAATTAGTAAATCGACCAAAAACATGAATACTAAGCAAACACATTAAGATATAAATATATATATATATATATATATTATAAACCAAACCTCTATGTGCACCTAGTGTTAAATAAATAAATAAAAGAGGTTTGCTGATTTCGGATTTCGGAGAAAAAAAAACTATATCCATCCGTATTACTAGATTTAGTCATGGACCTTTTTGAAAATTTGAGAAATCAGAGTGTTATTGAATTGGAAACCTTTGGAGGAACATTTATTATTACGTTCAATAGTTACTGCTCTATATACCACACACGTGTGCTTTTTAATCGGCTAGGGAGCGGTTGTGAGGATGTTATATTATACAAGATAACGAACAACTTCTGTTCTACGACTTTAGAAAATTCACTGTAGAGTAGTTAGTATGAAGGGGTCGCAAGAGCTCAGTTCGGCGTGAACTACTAGTATTACAATAGTAAGGAAAACAAACATCGCAATTTAAATTGTCACTCAAAAACCCCTAGTCACGGGAAACATGTCATACATACCGCGTACCAATACTGACATCAGAAGCATGACGCAGATATTCATATCAAATTCATGATAGCCGATTTAATGGTGTAGTAAAGTCATAGTTACACTATATAGATAGGCAGCTACCTATATACCATTTCTTTATGCCGTCCCCTAGCGAACTCGTAGGCGTCGGCCCTTTGCCCTTAGTCCCGTGTACAACTGTCTTGCTCACGCATTTTCATAATATTGAAAGATCATATTGAATATATATCATCATATCTCATATTGAATCATTGAGTGTGGAAAGTGTCAGTTGTTATATTATATTATATTACAACATAAGTATAATATAGAATATTTGAATTTAACGGAGATCGAAAAAATCTATAATTCTAAAGAAAACTCTATATGACGGAGTTCTGAGGTAACAAACATTAAAAAAAGATATCTATCGAATTGAGAACCTCCTTGTTTATGGAAATCAGTTAAAAAGTTTCACCTTTCAAGTGTAAGACGAAAATAAGACCCTTTGGCCGCGTACTAAACCTGGGCTTTGTAACCAGTACCGTACAAAGATTAACCCTTTATTAATAAACGCGGAGAAACCTTGGAGCAGTCGCTCAGTCTTCTGTCTTTTTCAATCGAGTTCTAATTTCGAAAAATCGAAATGGACTAAGCACTTTGTAACTATTCCAAGGTCACTACACATTTATTAATATACGAGAATGACAATAGAACCGACGTCGATAACTTATTAGAAAACTAAAATGAACGAATTCTAAAATTACTCATCAACACAAAGCTGCAATATCATTCTGTTAATAGATACGAGTAACTACGCGGAGTTGTGTACCAAGTAGCAATTCACACCTTCACACATTTCATCACACCATTCACACCTTTTTCTAAGGGCTGTGGATTTTGTAAATAAGTAAAATAAACGAATCTTTTCCACACGGCTGATTTACTCATGTTTTGCGGCCAACTTCCTCGTGTTTGTACTCATACGTACGTACTCGTATTTGATGCGCATGTAAATATGGCGACACGGATCAGAGTGAATAGTTACCTATGGCTTTAGATCAGCGATAACGCATTGCGGGATCTGTATGTGATAACTATAGGAATACTACTCACAATATCTCGCCTGGCGAGGAGTGCAACCTTACTTATCTTTAGTGAAGATTGTTATCATTATCGATAATTTAATAGATATGTATTGTGTTACACAATCCCTACTTCCCTGCTAATATTGTAAACGCGAAATTGTGGTTGTTGGTTACCATGGTTTGTTTGTTCCTGCTTTCACACAGCAATACAGCAAGTGATCGATCTGAATTTTTGCATGGACTATCAGAGAGTGACATAGGCTACTTCCTCTCCCGTTCCTCGAGGATTTTCCAAGCAGATGAAACCGCGGGTCGCGCGGCATAATAAGTAATAATTAGCTATCTAATTAGCTGGCTAGGTAGTAATTACGTATCTTACATACAAAATATATTTAAGGGAGTATTGGCAAACTGCTATTTTTTTTTTTATTACTATGCGGAAATCCGATTCTTCTTTGAATATAATAATTGCCTAATTCCTATTTAACATAGTACCTACATATAAAATGATCTTTTTTTTTTTGTTGTTGTCAATAATTTTGTAATTTATTTCCGGTTTATAACAATTTGAAACAACCAGACCTTATGCAAACTCTGTTCACTAATTGTTTGTCATACTTAGGTCTATGGTAGTTGCTAATAGTTTTAACAGCTCAGTAAACAGTACGCCAAGTAAAACAAACGTTTCGCAAACAATTCATTCACAAGTTCCGGTGAAAAGTTTGTTGACACCTCGTGAACTTTGCCGTCTGTGGCAAGTTACAAAACAAAAATTTGCATTACAATAGCCCCTTCTGAAGTCCGAGCTGACATGCACTTAGCATTTGGAACCACTCTGATGCAAACAGATGACTCTAAAAAACACTTCCGCAGCACGCTTGCAACCATGACCTAACTCAGTTACACGAGTCGATGAAAAAGCTGTCTAAGAAAGATGTTCGTACCTTGTTGAGTCCAGGGTGCTTGAGCCGGTCGAGGCCGGAGACGCGGCTCGTGGCCTGGCCATCACCGGAACCCCAAACACCAATGCGATCGCGTTCCATGTCGTACGCACTCTTTCCTCCGCTGGCGAGGAGCGACTGTTTGGTGACGCCGAGCGAAGCGCCACTTTTGTCTCGGTGTGCGGGGGGCACCGGACTCATCGAGTTCTCGCTCCTGGGAAAGCGGAAAAACTTTTCAGCGATAACATAGATACGAACCGCAGGTTGCGGTGGAGCAGTAACAGATGGCGCTCGACCTTAGAAATCTGACCGTGGGAAAATTTTGATAAAATTAAATGTTATCAATTTGGAACAATTAATTGTAATTGTGTTCGTATTCATTTACTTTGTGGTCACCAAAAATGTATAATGTAAACCTCAAATTTCCGTGCCAGATAATTAATTTAGACAACATGTATGTAATCGTTTTTTTTTTTATTGTAGTTTTTAGGCTCTTTTTGTAACGGGGTCTGTCTCAAAAACGAAACTATAGCTATCAATTCAGCATAAACAAATCGGCCAAGCACTCATCGGAATCGCACTAACGATCCCGTACCGAATTGATAAAATTGAGCCGTGTGGTTAACAAGTAACTCTCGGTGCGCGAGTCCAACTCGCACTTGGCCGGTTGTTACATATAACTTTGACTTTAACCAGTTGTAGACTTGTATACAAAATTGTAAAACACCTGAATATTGATTGGGCGGTGTACAATAGGTAATTGGGTAGTGCGGTCATTCACATTAACTATCTACACCGACACATAATAATGTGGTTTAGCGATAGCAATGAATTGATTTCAAACTCTATTGTGTTTCAATAGTTGTATTCAAATTAATATATCACTATTTAATTTACATTTAAATTGCCTTTTTGCGTGCGAATGTAAAGCTCGTTTGAGTGCCACTCTTGCATTTTTGAATAAAGTTTTACCCAGAAAGCTGATCCACTTTAAAAATTTACTTCTCACTAGAATATTTGTTGTCTTTTTCGCTACGTCTCAGCCATTTGTATTGGCTATTTCATGATATTGTCCACTGGATTTCTTCAAGTTCTAAATTTTTATAATTACAGATATTTAGGTAGAGCGTAGTGAACTAAAAACCTTACTAAAAATCTTCGTAAGTACGTAATTATGATTCAAACTAGAATAACACATTTTGGAGGTTATTTTATAAATTTAATTATTTCCGAGACAAGAAGACATTGCAACGTTTGCATTCCTTATTTCAATATTTTATTTAAACAATGGTAAGGGGTGTTGGGTTCTTCTGACAGGAATGCTCTACATTTTCCAAAGAAACGCCGAGATTAAAGAAATTCATCGCATTCCTGCATTACTTATACGATTTTAGACCTTACTGGCGTACCCTACGCGTTCCAGGCTGTCGTTCTACGGGGATGTACTTTAAAAGAAATCTAAAGAAAATGGGCGAAACCGGGACGCTTTACCGGCAGCGCCAGAAAGTGCTACAAACATATCCTAATTAATGATACGACTATGGCGGGAGCGGGAATACTACGCGCTGGGGTTATGCTGAGGGTCTACGAGCTACGGCTACGGAGGATTCGCTACGGCTACGGCAGGATGCGCTACAGCTCCTACCTAAAAAGAGTTTCCGCGGGACATGGCTGGCCGCCGGCTGAACAGTGTTTCGAATTTGAAATGTCATACATTTTTTATGTTATCTGAAATAAACAATAACATCACAAATAAATCAAGACTCTGAAGTGTTTCTCACACTGCGCCACGCAACGCGATGGGGCGCGGGACGTTCATACAAATGCGCCGCGCCACGCAGCTACGGAGCAGTGTGTGAATCGCCTAAGCCCCTCAAAAGCCGGGATATTCTTTTAAGTCTAATACTTTTAGTTAAATTTGTGTTATTAAATTAATGTCTGCATTGAAATCTGCAATTTGTTAGTGTGTGTAAATAAATACAAATGAGTCACCGCAGTGAGTAATAAAATTATTTTTAGAAGAAAAAAAATCGACTTCAAACTTAAACTAAAATTTAGAAAATAATATTTTAATTACTTCAAAGCAAAGAGCATTAAAGTACAATCAAGTGCCAGCCAGGAAAGGCAGTAGCCGCGGTGCCGCCCCGTGCCGTTCGAAAGTTTGTTGCAAAGGCAGGATTAAGGTGACCCTCTTATCTGGCAGTTGGCACCGACTTCAAAACTGGCTGATTATGAATTCTAAATAGGTATAAAAGTATCAATAAGTTCGTTGATTGTCGTTTAACGCTCTTTGGTTTCAAGTAACCGCGCCACGCCAACCGTGAAATACTTGATATCATCGTGGAGTTTCGATGGCCATCTGTGGTCTTCAACATCCGTTCCACTTCACCAAATGATACTTTCTGAATGCAAATGCTCGAAAATACCAAAATCGCTATGTATGTGCCTATAAAATTTGAAGAGTTCCCTCAGTTCCTCATGTATCCCATCATCACAACTGGATTTTGATGAAAATGGGACCAATCTGTAAGTATCTACTTTCAAACTAAAAATAAGTAAAAAAAGTAAAATACATACACAAACATAATTAGCAATTATAATTTTTTTTTTTTCCGCTAAAGCCAAGTCTTTTCAGCTGTGCGCGAAAGTGTATAACGCTGTCTTTCTCTCGAAATACCCTATGTGAGGATAAATCGTTAAATAAAAGTGTAGGTATAAATTACTTTATAATTCAAGCCATAAACGTGATGGTGACGCAACGTTTCGTCAACCTCGGTCCGCCGCAAAGCCGATGGTGGCGTGATCACCTGCTGGACCAATCATAACCTTTCATCGAACTAGCTGGGAATGAGCATCTTCAATGTTTACTTATCGCTTTAATTATGTAATACAGATATTAAGTTAATGTACACTTAGCGAGCCTCATATCCACATATATTTGCGATGTAAACCTGTACTTATCATTTAAAAGATACTCCAGAATCATATACATTTCATATATATATATATATATATATATATATATATGTTATTATTATTATATACATTGTTGCCAGACGACATTGAACGGCATAATGAACTACATTAATGTTTGGTACGCCGATAGAATATCTCCGTATCAAATATCATATCAAAACTTACATATGTATTAGGTACGTGTGTTATTATTGTAAACTATATTTTATATACACTGTTTTAGACTTTCGTGTTCGTTTACTACATTACCAGTGATACCCGTAGCAAAAGTTTGAGAAAGGGGGTAGATCAGTTTATCTGTCCCTAAATTTCGTAACTGTTTATCATCCACCCGCATATTCAGTCTATCCGTGAACATGGCGCAGGCAACTGTGCCGAAATATCGGGAACTCAGCAAAAATAAAAATCGTGGTAAATATCCCGTGGGTACTAATAGTAATGTACTATATTTTATGCCCTGGAATAATTATTTAATTTATTTATTTATTTTGGGACTGATCTCGCGTGAATCTCGCGTTAGGTAGTGGTCTTCTGCAGAGTCCGCCTGGGGAAGTACCACACCTTTTCCAGTTATTCAACCGCCAAGTAGTAATGTGCAAACTTTACTGTGTTACGGATTGAAGGGCAATAATTCCAGCGTAATTACAGGGCACATAGAGATTTTACATCTAATATATCAGGGTGATGAGCGCAGCGCATTGCCGCACATGGTTTTGAACTGTTGAGGTTCAAAATTCTGGGTGGCACCGAACTTTTATGGGCAAGCGCTTGCTCGCCTCGTCACCAAATTCCATAAAAGAAAAAATCATGCAATTAACGTTATAGTCAGTGACCGTCAACTCTGAAGCAAATCAAAATGCGCATTTTGAACTGATGATTAGCCAAAATACAACAGCTGTGCACAATGACAATGCTAATAAAACGTCAGACTATAATACAGCAGGAAGTATTAACTAATAAGCGTAAGAAGCTCTAGATTTTGTATTTATTTATATACGGTGGAGGTCATCAAGATAGATATTACGGCATTTTTTTCTCATTTAATTTATGTTAAGATATAAGTTTTTGTGGAAAAAAATATTTTTCTAGACAAGGTTTTATAAAATTCGTTATTGGTAAATGGTTCTGTAAGCTGATCAAAATAAGTCCAAAATCCATCAATCTACTGTTTGTTACAATTACAAGTTACAAGTAAAATAGTTCCTGTAACTTTATTATTTGGGAAATTTATGGAATTTTGCACGCGGGTGAAAATGGTAGGATCTTTTTTTTTATTTTATTTTTTATAAGTGACTACGTTGTTGGCCAATATTGACCACTACAACCTTAACGAACTTTGGCACCTTAACGAACTTTGGCATGGTAGGATCGATATTTTGTAAGAATTTATACCAGGAATACATAAGCGCTGAGGAGGTGGCTTTTAATGTGAAACCGCGGGCCGCAGCTCATCACGGTTGGAATTTGGAATGGTAGGATCGATATTTTGAAATAATTTATACAAGGAATACATGGGCGCAGCTAGTTTTTTATATTGGTACCTATAGGGACAATTATTACAAATATGTAAACCATACCTAGCATTACAAATGGCACAGTAAGAGAGAGGCCTATACAAAAGGAATCAAGGAGGCCGTGGCTGTGAATCTGGGCTGCGGATGATAATGATTACAAAATACACACTCCAGAATGTATATGAATGAGTACTACCATAGAAACAAAATAAGATTTACTAAATAGATACAAAGATGCAAAGTAGAGTAGGCACCTATCATGTCCTTAATAGAACTATTTTTAATGGTACCTTTAAAGGCTTCGACCAAAGTAAAATGCTTACAGGTATACTGTTAATAAATCTTCACCTGTTATTTCTAATGAAGACTGCTTTCAGGGACTTGGAGATGACTATAGAGAACATGCAAATCGAGTTAAATAATTAAAATTAATAATTAGCTTAAGAAAAATCGGAAATAACTAAACTCTATAGCGTTTTTACTCATTCCAGCAATCATGCATCATCAATGATAATTTACTAGAGATACTATTGTAGCGCACTTAAAATGACCCCGCAAATCTGTCCTTTCTGACTGATTTCATTATAGCTATCTCTTTTGTACTCTAACTTTTCACATCTATTTTCGCACTCTTTTGCGGCTGTAAACAGACTGCAGCGGAGCCGAATTCAGAGCGCAATTTTGAAGATAAAAACCTATCTTTAGTAAAATATTGATTGTAGTGTGAAAATGTTGTGTATCTTATCTCCATGCATACCGAAATAACTAAGAATTCACACTATTTAATTGCTAAATATTTAACCTTACCATCTAATATACATTTTTATCTATGCTTACCATTTATTCTTCCGTGGATCACCCTCGCCATTAATTTGGCATGCGTCAAATTGACCGTTTGACTTGACTTTGCGTGTCGGAAATTCCATTTTCAAAATGGGGAATAGAGATCAAAATATATCACAGGTTGCTTTTTAATTGGGTTAAATTTACTCTTTGCAGAGAAAATAGTTTTTAATGCATTTTTTGAAATGGAATTTTTGGAAACTTGTAGTTATTATGGGGTGAGGCTGTGGAGCTCCTACGAACTCTGAAAGTCAACTAAAGGATGCGGAGTCTGCGATATCTTCTCATATCGAATTCTACTTATCAATAATGTAAAATTATGTTTAATATGAACTGGTGTCACGCGGCTTAAAAACAAAATAAATAACGTGGAAACGCGTGATCAGTTCTAAGCGGTTCAGAAATAATCAGTAAACGTATATTTTACCCCTGTAGCCTCCTGGAGCCTAAACAGCTTGACCGATTTTGACGAACGAGTGAGGTGTCGTTGGATACCTCTTTACGTCCGGAGTGACATAGGCTACATTTTGCAGTCGTTATAGTTATTTTGTTATGTTTTAATAATATTTCTTGTTTCAGATTTATCTGATTCTATTGATATTTGATCGATTAGAGGTAGACGTCATTATTAAATAAGTAATAATCAATTATTTTTTCTGTATATGCATGACATAATAAACTTTGTTTTTAGTTTTTTTTTTTTTTTTAATTTTTAAAATAATTATAATAAGTACAAATATTATAATATTATAGTAGATAGACCACCATGAACTTACGTAATAAGTCAGTATAATTATATTATATTTGCGATATTCCTTATCACAAATGGACCATAACAAAAACATACATATTAATGCCATAATAGATTGACTTGTTATGGGTGAAGTTATCTAAAAGGTCAAGCAAATGGATTTGCGATGGAAAGAAACCAGCGGCTTTTCATGTTTTGATTAAATTACGCGAAACATGTTATTTTTTAATTTTTCTATAATTTTTTTGTTTATGTTTTTTTTTTCTATTCAAAGACTAAAACGTAAACATCTGCCCGCCCGGGAATCGAAACGGGACCTCCTTGTTCATAAAGCAGACAAGCTACTAACATAATCCAGATGGTCTTAATTGTTGTTGTTATTTTAAAATAATTATTGCACTATTTTTATTGTTTTTATTTCATATGAAAGTAGTACCTTCCGAAGTATTTTATTTCAAACTAGCGACCCGCCCCGGCTTCGCAAAAGTGTAATTTAGAAAAATTAAACATTTGTATAAACACTATAAACCATCCGTGAAAAATGATTTAACTGATTGGGAAAACCGCATCGAAATCTGTTGCATGGTTTAGGAGGATTTACAGCATGGGATATAAAGACAGACAGACTGACTATTTTATACTATGGATAGATAGCTAGATGTAGAGAAGAAGATACTATGTACAGGTGCGGACAAAATAGTGTCTATTCTACAGGAGTAAGTAGATAAATGATTCCACTAATATATTAGTGAGAATACTTTCATAGTTACTTTTTGGCTGAACTCATAAATCAGTTGCGTTTTTGTTCTGATTCTAGTTATCAGCACTTTGATAGATAATGTATCGATCTTAGAAATGACAATAAGAATTGACCTACATCGTGAGATGTCGCTAACAATGCCAAAGTCAAAGTTATGCAATCTTCCTCGGAAGTAATCAGATCTGTCTGCCGGTATCTACTTTGTTCTGGTTCTTTGGCTATTTATTGGCATAGTAATAATGTAAATTCTAAATTAATGTCTACTTACCTTAAATTTGACTTTATTTTGTTTTGGCATACTTATGTAGTAAATAGAAGAGGCCATTGGCTCCCGACACACAGTCTATGACTAGTTTGGGAGACTCTGGGATCAACAATTTAGTTGTAATTTTTGTAATGCCCAAATAAATTTGATTTGATTTGGTATTACAAAATAGGTAAAAAAGCTTTTTTTTCCGATATTTTTCCTTCTCCTTCGCCAAAATAAAAACTAATTTTAACATGAAAACTGCCATAAAACATTGTTGAATACAACAAAGGTATTCTAAAGAAATTGAATGATTAATTTTTTCATTCCTTCTCAGTATTTATTTTTACTAAAAAAATGCTAAAAAGTACCACGAGATAACGACAATCGCAGCGCGCGTTGTTCCAAGCTGGTATATATAAAGTTATATAATCTGACTTCAAACAACGCGTGCTGCGAGCTCTGGTTATGATCGGTTAGCGTTGGTTAGACACTCGTACATCTGATTAGACAAGTGGTACGATCAGGGACCCTATTCGGAGAAATGACATTTTATCTCGGTCACTCTCACTCCCATTAAATTCTAAATTAGAGAGACAGTGACCGAAATAAAATGTCATTTCTCCGAATAGGGTCCTTGCTGAGACGATTCCACGACTCTCGCATGGCTCCGATCGAGTTCATAAACCAAGGCTACGAGTGCATCCGAGCCCGATACTATATAAGCGATACCGCTAGGAGTACCGATAGCGATACCCCTAGCTGACTATCGCTAGTTTAAGTACAAAATTACACATTTTGGTTAAAAAAGTCATCATCATCATCATAAGCTAAAAGACGTCCACTGCTGAACATAGAGCGCCACACCGACCGACAACGGGCCACTTGCATCCAACGGTTGCCCGCGACTTTCACAATGTCGTCGGTTCATCTAGTGGGAGGCCTACCTACGCTGCGTCTTCTGGTTCGTGATCGCCACTCAAGAACCTTTATTCCCTACCGATTATCGGTTCCTCGAGTGATGTGGCCTGCCCATTGCCACTTCAACTTGCCAACTGAAAACTATGTCGGCGACTTTGGTTCTTCGACGAATTTCCTCGTTTCGGATTTTGTCGCGCAAAGAAACTCCGAGCCTAGCTCTCCATTGCCTGCTGTGCAACTCTGAGTTTAAAAAAAAAGAACGAGCAGGTATTTGTAACTATCCTCATGATGTACCATTTCTTGTAAAATTTTATCAAGATAGGTTCAGCCGCGAAAGACCGTGAAACATGCAGATAACAGAGAGGTAGGCAGTGTACTGACGCATTCATAATATTAGAGTTAACATATTCAATGGCTGTAATTTCCGGTTTATCATTATCCGGGATATCATTATCTTCACTTCAAATTCCATATTTCGTTCAGCTGTTTGATTATTGAGTGATTATTATGAAATCATTATGAATCATTATGAACTGATAAAACTAGCCTACCTTAGACCTATCTGCCAACCTCAACCCCCTCCCTAACTCAGACACAATATGACACCGACTACAGAGACTAAAGAATCCTTTGATTAGTCATCTAAAGTCTAAAATAATTAGAACAACTCGCAACTTATCCGGTTAAAAAAATAATACCATGTCATGGTAGAAGCTTATTGACCGAGTGAGCGAAGCGAAAGAAAGGTTTGAACTGGCAAAATTTGCTTTCATCTGTCCGTATGTTGGTACTCGCATACAGGTCGTATATTTTTTTTCTTTTTCCAACTGTACTTCACCCAACACAAGTCGTGGGACATTTTCAAGCTGAACATGGTGCTTACGCAATTTTGTTTTGTTAAAATCAATTCGGCCAGGGACCCTATTCGGAGATATGTCATTTTATCTCGGTCACTCTCACTCCCATTAAATTCTAAATTAGAGAGACAGTGACCGAGATAAAATGTCATTTCTCCGAATAGGGTCCCAAATTAGATCGCCGTTTGGAAATCAAATGGTATAGTATGTTAATAGCGGGCAGTATTTTTTTTTCAGCCTATCTTGACGGAACTTGGTATACAGCTTCTACAGCTTTGTAGTTTTTTTTGTCGTCTGCGATTTTTAATTGGAGGGGTTTTTTCTCAAAAAGGGAGAAATGCGGTCCGTATGTTGGTACTCGTATCTTATTAAGAATTGAATACCGAAAGTTTATGCCAAATATTATCAAAATCGGCCAGTAAATGGCGCCGCAGCAAAATTCCTCTAATAATCTAATAGACGACTAAAAAATTCTATGAAACTGTAGAATTGCGATTGTGCAAAAAAGTTTATGCTCGCGAGGTCTACTGTTCGCAGAGCTACCTATTCTTATTCTGACAAAAATCTGCACCTAATCCTACTTTCAAACCTAATCGTGCCAGTCAAACTTAATTTGCGTTTTGCAAGGCAGATAAAAACACCGCCTTGATGCCTGTCATCCAACAGCGAGTGATGTTGCAAGAACCTTACAAAAGCCACAAGACAATCTGAACTTTGTTACTTGAGCATAAAGATTAAAATCTACGACCTAACGCTGTAAGCACTTTGATAGAACTATAATACACTGTACAGCCTTACTAGCAATGTTTTACGTCATTTCTTGCACATGATAATTTAAATCTGTGTCGTAATCTCGAGCGACATATCTCGAGTACTACCATTGTGGGCACATGAGTGTGAAAGCGAGTAACGCACAAGTTATTAGAAAGTCTATTATGGTGCTTGATTCTGTCCTGCTGCTCTAGGTACTAGTAATACAGGTAGTAGGTAGTAGTACATTGAGAACTGCTACGGAATTCGCAGTCAGAGTTGCCTTCAGTACCTACATCATAACACTTATATTATAAATGCGAAAGTTTGTGTGTAAGTGTGTAAGTATGTATGGTTTGGCGGTTTCACCCGCTATTCTACAGAAACCGAATATTTTTGCGTGATAAAAAGTCCTATCTGTTAATCCAAGTTGTAAGCTACCTCCATACCAAATATAATTCAAATCCATGCAGCCGTTACAGAGTTGAACGGGAACAAACACACTTACATACTTACACAATTTTTTCGAATTTATAATATTAGTGTGAAGTGTGATTTATCTTTCCTTGCGCGATAACATCCGGAAAGAGGATTTTTGCCGAAGAACCATTCACCGACATAGCCATCGCTCGAATAACTGAGAACCGATAGGTAAGAAAGGTTCTTGAGTGGCATCCACGAGCTGGAAGACGCAGCGTAGGTAGGCCTCCCACTATGTAGCCTGACAACATGTTGGAGGTCGCGGGTAACCGGTGAATTCAAGTTGCAAATTGTCGTTCAGTGTGGCGGTCTAAGGGAGAGGCCTTTGTTCAGCAGTGGACGTCTTCAGGCTGTTGATGATGGTGATGATTTATGTTTTCTTAGTATATGACCTACTTACTATCTATCCTTAACTTTAAATCTTGCCCGACGCCCGCAAAGAGAATATAAATACTATGGACGCCCGCTCCGAGTCGTACTGCAGTCAAAGCCTATTTGTACCTGACTACGGTGTATATATGTAAGTATGTGTACTATGTTTGTGTATTCGTACATCAACTCATATAGCCTAACCGGATTGACCAATTTTGACGAGACTTTGACTGGATTCCTAGTGACTCATCGGTTATAGGTTCTTCGAGTGATGTGGCCTGCCCATTGCCATTTCAGCTTGCAAACCCTGAGAGTTAAGTCGGTGACTTTGGTTCTTTGGCGAATATCCTCGTTCCGGATTTTATCGCGCAAGGAAACTCAGAGCATAGCTCGCTCCATTGCCCGCCGTGATTATGAATTACTCCAAAAGGCTAGCATTATATTATATCACTGCACTAATACTTACCTAATTAAAACGCTTCACTAATCAACATAATGTCAATAAGAACTATACCTAGACATTTTTACGGCTCATAAACAACAAATCCAAGGCAAAGTGCTCTACACTGCTCTACTTGCAAGGTTTTGTCGGAGTCTGCACTAAGCATTATGTGTGCAAATTATAATGGAGGTGAAGCAATAAATCGACTTGTTAAACTTGTGTCGTGTGTGCCTGCGCAAGAGTTTAATCATTTGTAGTCCAGGAATTAGTTTGTTGGCACCGACCCCAGTCTCACAAACGAGAGAGAGAGAGAATAGAGAAATGCTTATATTATACTACTCTCGTTGGTCTACGCTTCGTGGCTGTCAGGTGTGTTAGAGGTGTTTATGAAGATTGGGCTTAGACCAATACAACGAGTTCTGCACTGTAGATTTACTTGCAATCCTACTGGAACCGTACAATAATTGTACGGTAAAAAACTCGTAGAAATACCTTTAGTCTAGAAATTCCTAGAGAAAAGGTAAACTACGAAATTATCTCTTCAGTACACAGATAAGTCCCTCGGCTCTTTGTCTTCTATCTTTGTTCAAAATTCTGATCCGTTTGATCTGTGTCAGAAATTCCCCCATAAAACCGCATTACATTGTTAGGACAATAACGCAACAAAGTTGGAGGAAGGCGCTCGTTGAGGGGATTGAGACCATGCGTTACTATTGGCTATCTCAAGAAAATGCAATGAGATTTTTTATACGTGGTCTATTTTGTTCTGTGCGTGTTGTGCGTCGATGGCCTTGAGTAAGTGATATAGAGGAGATAATCTATATGATCTGCCTAATGAACTGTGTTGTCGTAAAAAAAAAAAAAAACACGTGTATATTGATGCGGAACTGTTTTTAGTAGATACCCGTTATAGCTATTCAAAATCTAATTATTTTTTGTTATTAGACTTTATTTCCGTCCGGTAAAGTATCCGGTTTCCTGATTGTGTTCATACAAAATTTATTCTTATACAAGTGGACGTAAATAAAATATGTAATTGGATTGATTTTCCGGATACTTCAAATATTTGTTCTGTGCCCGTTCATGTAGGTATCTAATGCCTATGTAGGCCTATGTAGCCTTCATGTAGGTAAAACTGGCACATGCGTCAACTCGTGAACGGGTGCTGGTTGCGGGAGCTGGACTGCTCGGAGTATATACGCAAATCTATAATAGCACTTAGCTCTTTATTAGCATATTCGTTGGTATATTCCTTTTGTAAAGTCTTTAGTTTTTATATTCCGTTTTAGTTGATAAAATATTTGTAAAACTTGATAAATGGCACAGACCCCAGAGTCCGTGGAGCAATATAGTAAATACTAAAAAAAAAAAAAAAATGTGTTAAAATAATTTATTTCCGTTATTCTACGTCACAAAGCAAGAAGTTTTTCATTTCGCCATAATCCCACTCTTACCCATCATCGTGGAATCCTAATCCTAATTAATATTTTTAGAATTTTATAAAAAGTATAAGCAAATTTTTAACCGAGTAAAAAGAAAGTCTTTTGAACCAAATCGGAGTTTTTTTATGTAGGTATGTTTTTGTACGTATATTTGATCGATGGTAACTTGCGAATTGTTGATCCAAGATGTCAAATTAGACCTATGTTAATGTACCTATGTCATGCCCAGTACAAAATCGTAGTAGGACGCCTAAAAAGTAATCGACAGTTTTGTATGAAAATCGTATAACCTTAATAAAACTTTGTAGGCAAGTAATTCAAACATTTTTTTTTCTTTTCTAATTTTCGTGTATGTGCAAAATCCGATCACGTGTTATATCATAGAGGGCGCGAGGTTTCAGTGCGAGGCAAACCACCTACTAACTTTAAACAAGCCGATAATCGATTTCCATAATCCTGTGTCAATGTTTCTCTCTTATGAAAAAAATACCTAATAGCCGCACGTTATAATGCTGAACGATAAATGAGATGTCAACTGTTATTTACTGGTTTCTATATAAGTCTCCACATAAATACTTGAGTGAACCAAGCTACCTATAAGCCTAATAACCTCGTAGCTAACTCAGGTTGCATTCATTCCTCATACACCAAGGTACCTAAGTATAATATTAACGTTGTTATATCAAATGATATTCAAAAGAAACGCCTGCAGACTGCAGACATCAAACCAAGGAAAACAGCGGAAGCTATAAAAATAATTAGATACTCACTGCCAGCGTCTTTTTTCGTATAACTTCACAGATGCAGAGTTTCCCATGGCGTCTGAGAATTAACACAATCGATAGTGATATCGTATAGCACTTCCTTCGGTTCTGTAAACAAGAAATGACAAAGACGCGTGTTGGCCTTTCAACGGTGAGCCAGACTTTAACTTAGCTGCACTTGTTGCCGCTTGCCTGGTGGCCGTGACTTTCCCTCGGTCTACGATGTTTGCGATACCGGACCGTGATTTCCTTTACTAACCTCCACGGAAAAGTCGTGGAAAACTCTGGAAGCTGATTCTGAGTTTACGTCGTGTATGTTATGGTCCGATACACCGCGGTACGATAGGTGTAAGTTTTTTAGCTCTTTTGCTGCAGTTATCAATATCTATCTATATACCTACCACTCCTCTATCTATAAAATAATAATACACCATAATTACGCCAACAATTAAACTGGTTTTTTTAAAATAAAAATAGGCTTGCGTTTGACCACATCCTGCATGACGATATGCAATGGAGTGGAGATGGAGCACGTACACCTAGAAGGTACCTGTGTTTACTTTAGATATGAGACATAGACATGCCCATGTTGTACGTACTTTTTTGGAATCCTCGCTGTGCGAATAAAAAATGTGGAATTAAAGCGCTTGATGCGTATGGCGATGTGCGGGAGGCGCATAGCTGCTGGATTCTCAACACCACAGGAACTTTTATAAGATGGTTCCATATTCATCAGGATTACAGAAATTATTAGTAATCTAGACTTTGTATCAGTACTGAGTCAGATTGCACTGACTCTGGAGAACTTTAAAATTCTCATGCGTCATGTGGTGCAGCAGTAGAAGATGCTTATCACTTCCTCATGAGATTTGAGAAAATATCTCTCTAATACTGATAGACGTATTACGCTAATTCTCAGTTTCTTAGCGGCGCCAATATCGTTATTTCGATCGGCCTACGGGCTCGTCGGAAAAATATTGTAAAAGTAGAAATAATATGAATACTAAGGAACTGAAATTGTCAAAGACTCTCAATGCCCCCAAAAAACTAAACATAAATAATAATTCATAAATTAATTAACAAGTACCTACGTAACATGGGTCATACTATGGTAATGCCTACCGACGCGACGCATGGTAGGTAAGAATTAACTTTTCACTTTTTTTTTCGCACACTACAATTATAACCTTCAGGTGCAGTGCTTACGTAATATTGTTGCTTTTAAACACCAAATAATATTTTCTTAAGGCGACATAATATCTAAGATATTTCAAATGAATTTGAGAGGGTGAAAGTTGCGCGCGATGCATACAGGAAGATATTGGCATCCGGGATACAGAATTTCTTGTCCGGGTGTTAAGGTGCAACGTTTCGCTCGTCGCGCGAAATTCAAATTTTCTTGCGTTTTTTTGTCAATTACAGCTTCGATTGATTTATATAAAATTAATTTACAAATAATTACATGTAACAAAAACTGTAACGATCTACTTAGTACCGTTATTATTGAAATAAATTTATTATTATTATTTATACATTGTTAAAAGAAACACAAAATAACCGACTGCAAAATGTAGCCTATGTCACTCCGGACGCAAATGAGCAATCCAACGGCACATCACTCCTCAAAATCTGTCATGCCGTTTAGGTACATGAATGAACACACAAACGTACTTGTATACTTACATAGACCCAATAACATTACGCTCCTTCTTGGGCAATTGGGTAAAAAATATTATAAATAAAAGTACTTATTTACTTACTACCTACCCAGACATAAAATTATATGATAGTCGCCAGCCAATATAAGCTCTTCACCAATGTGTAAAATAAGATTTTTAGTCCAGTAAGTACCTATCTGTCAGAAACCTTAATTGAAAACTTTTGTAAGTATACTTAATTGCCTATACGGGGCCATATAATCATAATTTTGAGTAGGTAACTTGTTGTAAATTGAACTAGTTGTAGGAGTTTGTTTGATCTTTAGTTTCAGGCACCTCGCCAAGTGGCTACCACACCAATCCAATATAGTGTACAGAGGGCTATCATGGTCGTAGTGAACATAGTCAGGTCGCTGCTCAGACTGGTTATATTCATGAAGGACAAGCTTCTTGGTTATATTATAGTGACCGTATAGTTAGAGTGGTGGACATAATAAGGTCGCTCTGGTCAGACTGGTTAAATTACAGTGTCTGTAGAGTGGTGGACATTAATCAGATTGGTTAATTTAATTGATCTGATCACGGCTTCGTTTCGTTTTTCACCTGAAATATTATGAAACTTATACTGGTTAAATACACTATGTGTGGAGCCAAATTTTAGAGATATAAATTACACCTCTGCAATTTGACACTGACATTGAATCTGATAAGACAGTGACAATTTGCTACGTTGACGTTTGATGTCTTTGCCGTTTGTGTTGTTTCTGTTATTTGAGGTTATGTGCACGTAAACAAAATAATTAGTTTTAATTTCATTATTATACTTATTAAATACCACACATAGAATCAGTATAAAATGAAGAAAGAAGGTAGCCAACATTTTCTAAACTACTCATTTAATTTCGTCCTAAAATACAAACAATATGTTGTTCTCGCATATTTTCAGAGGTTCAGGAGATATTTCTCAAGATCCTGAAGGAAGAGGAGGATGTATCAGCTGGCGTTGCTGCTATTAGAACCCTCTTAACAGTTATTGAGAACTATAAAGGTAAATTATAGATAGATGCAACTTACATCACTATTACATCAAGCAGTTCAGATTGTAAAAAAACAGTTCGGATTTCGTACTAAAACTGCAAAAGTAACTGATAAGCCAAAATAAACTTTATTTACTTATATTATTTCGAATACTCTTATCCCACAGAATTCTCCTTATTAAATTTATGTCTTTGTCTTATCCCTATCTTTATTCTACTGTACCTTTGCTAGCTCAAACCTTTTCCTTTTCATTCTTTTCCTTTCCTTTTCAACCTTTTCTAAACATGGGTGCCGGCAGCAGGGTCCAAGGGGGTGCAATCGCACCCCCCTGTCGGGAAAGAAAACATTACGCTTTTTATATTAACTTGCTGTTTGACCGTGCGATTTGAATTAGACATTAACTTAATTGATATAAAATACATTTACTTACTAAGCTGTGTACGTGTATAATTATCTATAAATTACATTAGTTGATAGTACATATAGTTTTAGAGATGCAGATGCACCTCCCTGATAGTAACCCTGGTGGCACCCATGCTTCTAAATAGCATTGTGTTAAATTATACATAGATATAATAAACGTTTTTTTATCTGGTATGGATTGATAATACTATATCTATAGGTTATATAGTTAATTATTCTTTAATTAATATTCCCAGGTTCTTTAATTATTTATATTAGTAACTTTCTACCTATTTTTATTATAAATACCTTTTTCAGCTTAACTGTCAACATTGTCAAAAGAACCTGCAGTTTTACTGTGGTGAATAGCCTGATATCAACATTTTAGCTTTAAAACCTGGGAAAATGGGGGGACCTGGGAATAAATGCTTTTATTACCATGAAAGCAATCATGCAGCAACAAAAACAAGCAAACTAAATGTTTCAGTGGCAACAGTTCGAGAGCTAGACCTAAACTTGCAGCTAGCGGTAGACGCAATGAAGCACTGCGACCAACCCGTCACAGCTATTTCATCCGGGTGTGAGCTTTTCATGAGGTTTATAACCTTCGCCAAACTAGATACTAAGGTATGTCGCTTATACATATGTGTTACTGCATCCATTTAAAATTAATACAGTGGAAAAGGTCACAAAATCTTGTCAACGTAATATGAAATAAGAGTACTTTAGTAGTGACATTATCCTAACTAATATTATTAATTCGAAAGTAACACTGTCTCTCTACCTTGGTGTGTGTTGCGTTATTACGCCTAAACGGCTGAACGTATTGATATGAATTTTTGCATAGATTTGCTTAATGTTTAAAAAATCAGGCGACCGAAGTCGCGGCTAGCAGCCAATAAACTATAAACGCAACAAAAATTCAGAATGTGGTGTCTTAAATACTAGCCAAGTGTAGTGTGTACCTAGGTACTCTTACTACTTAATTTTTTAATTAGCTATGCTTTAGCTAGTTCAAGACTGAAGAAATAGTAATGGGTATAATGATTAGTGGGGTTGATTCATTAGTACTATTTTCTAAAGAAATTTAAATTTAAATTTAACAGCTCTAAAATTGTTGCACTATCTAAATGTAGCTAAAATATTTTTCTGTCTGATATAATAGTCAGATTAATTTAGTGAGTGGTACAAAAGAATTGAAATCATTCTCTGTCTCATTAAACTTGACATTGACATCATTAAACTTCAGGCCAAATGTCATGATCCTATAAGAACTCTTTTTGTCTTTTGAGGTACCAAACCCTAAAATTGAGGCAAGTGTTAGTAAGTCATTAGATTCGTCATCATGTCCGGAATTTCTTTCAGTTCATTCATTTCAGTTTTCTTTGCTATCCCACTGCTGGGCTAAACTCTCCCTACGATTTACCAAGTCGCTCCTGCAGGACTAACACGCACGCTGGGATAAAATTTTGTCGACTCATTTTATCTTTGCGTTAACATGACAAAACTAGAATGTGGATACGTCTGTCTCTTTCTCACGGGATAAAAAAGGTGGACAACATTTTTTCGCCACGCGCGTGCTATGCCTGCTGCTCCACTTAGAACCAGCACTGTAAACAATATATTTATGTCTCATTTCTTACTTTCAGTCGTTTGAAGAATGCGAACAGATCATGTTGCAGCGCGGCCGGATATTTCTCGACACACTCATGGAAGCTCGGACTAAGATCGCCAAGCAAGCCATACACTTTATTAGAGTTGGAGCCGTAAGTTGCTATCTCAACTTAAATAGACCTACTCATTCCACACTTCAATACATACGATAATATATAATCATTATTGTAAATATTAATTGACAAAACAAGTATAAATGAAATTAACAGCGCTCTTTAAAAGCGTTCTCGTCCAGACAGTCTTTCTAGTTTGAACATTTTGCAATTACTTAGTTGAGTTTGAATACTAAAATTATTTCAGCATCTGAACTAAACAAGTTAATAACTGTAGCTGCGTATGCGTATTAACGCTGAAACGTGGTCACCAAAGGCACCGACATAGCTCTCAGGGTTTGCAAGCTGAAGTAGCAATGGGCAGGCTTCATCACTCGAAGAACCGAAGGGTAAGAAAGGTTCTTGAGTGGCAAACACGAGCTGGAAGACGCAGCGTAGGTAGGCCTCCCACTAGGTAGACTGACGACATTGAAGGTCGCGGGTAGCGGTGGATGCAAGTTGCAAATTTTTGTTCAGTGTGGTGGTCTAAGGGGGAGGCCTTTGTTCGGCAGTAGACGTCTTCAGGCTGTATAATGATGATGATGTTTTAATAATTTAATTTAATTTTTGGTTGCGCAGAAAATCCTAGTACACTCGAGATCAAGAGTGGTTCTCCAAGCGTTAATAGAAGCAGCAAAAGCAAACAGGATATTCCAAGTATTTGTCACAACTTCGGGTCCAGACAACGCCGGGTAAGTTAGAGCCACAGCTTGGACGAGTATTTAACTTTATGGACTGCATGCTCTCGACGGACTAGGTGGAGTGACGATGTGCGTAGGACAGCTGGCGGTGGGTGGAAGAAACAATCCGAGGATCGGGTTGAGTGGCGTGCCTTAGGAGAGGCTTATGTCCAGCTGTGGACTATTATAGGCTAATGATGATGATGATGATCCTCTCGACGACTTGTAACGGGCTAAGCCGAGAATACAGCTACGCGTGCAGACGTATCACGGCCGTAAAACAAGTTACCAATGTGGTTTTCATGTTTTCTTTTCAATTTTATTTTTCTTTTTAGTATGTTTTAAAATTTCCTATTTAGAAAGCATTTATTGCTATTGCGATTTTGCGATGTGCGTGGGCGGAAAAGTGTCGGATTTCATGATTTGAGTTTAGTAGATATTTAGAGCATGATGTCGTGTAAATGTGTATGGTGATTTGTGTATCAAATTTTTGACATATTTGCGAAAAAAATGTGCTGCTAAAAGTTCCCCGAGCGGAAATTTTTACAAATATTTTATTTATATTTGAAATGACTAAACACAACTCACCACGCCACCCTTTATTTTTAAATTTCATATGAATGACGAGACGAGCAAGTCGCTCATCTGATGTTAAGCGTCAAGCTTGCCCATTACAATTCAGTGCCACCCAGAATTTCGAACTTGAACAGTTCAAAACCACGCGCGGCAATGAACTACTCTCGTCACCCTGACATATCAGATGTTAAATGTCCAGTAATTACGTTCGAACATTGACCTTCAATGCGGAATACAGTAACGTTTCCACACAACTGCTTGGCGGTTGGTTGGTCTGAACGGATTTAGATGATATTTGGTATGGAGGTAGCTTATTCCCTGGATTAACACATAAGCTATGTCAAGTATTTTGCGGCAACGTTACTTATTAAAATGTGAATCCTTCGTTACGGCAGGGTCCGCATGCACAGTCAGCTAGTGGAGGCAGGCATCGACGCGACGCTGGTGCTGGACTCGGCCGTCGGCTACATCATGGAGCAGATCGACTTTGTGATGCTCGGCGCCGAGGGCGTCACCGAGAACGGCGGCATCATCAATAAGGTAACCTAGTCGCCGGATTTCTTATCTCTGTCTGTCAAAATATACTACGTATAGATTTCTTAGCACAATTTTCTAACAGCTGGTCTTTTGGAGAAACTCAAGAGTAACACAGCGGGCAATGGAGATAGCTATGCTCGGAGTTTCTTTGCGCGATAAAATCCAGAACGAGAATATTCGCCGAAGAACCAAAGTCACCGACATAGCTCGAAGAACAAATAACCGATGGGGAAGAAAGGTTCTTGAGTTGCGATTACGAACTGGGAGACGCAGCGTAGGACATTGCGAAAGTCACGGGCAACCGGTGGATGCAAATGGCCTTTCTTCAGCAGTGGACGGCTTCCGGCTGATGATGATGTTGATAAAAGTATTGAAGAGAACACTTGCAATGCTCGGACTCGTCACCATAATTATTACGTAATCAATTCTTTCCAGATCGGCACTTATTCAATAGGAATGGCAGCACTAGAACTGAAAAAACCCGTGCTAGTTCTAACAGAAAGTTTCAAATTCTCCCGGATATACCCTCTCAACCAGAAAGATCTGCCGAACGAGTTCAAGTATTTATCGAGCACGTTGAAGTACAGCAAGGACCTGACTAGAGAACACCCGCTAGTGGACTACACCCCCCCTCTTTATATTTCCTTGCTCTTCACTGATATCGGGGTGTTGACGCCTTCTGCTGTCAGCGACGAACTGATTAAGCTGTATCTGTGAGTTTTAAGAATTGTTGTAAATAAAAAAAAAATATATATATATATATCTGGGACATTTTTGCACACACGGTCATCTGACCCCAAACTAAGCAAAGCTTGTAATATGGCTGCCAGAGACTGATATACGTACATAGATATTTTTAAATACATACTTATATAGATATTAACACCCAGACATAGAACAAACACAAATATTCATCACATAAATGTTTGTCCTAGATGGGAATCGAACCCACGCCCCCAAACACAGAAGGTAGGTTCACTACCAACTGAGCCACCGGGGCATTTTTTAAATAAAAGTTTATTGTAAAGAAGACTTTGTCTCAACATAAAATAGTAGTTAAGATTTTAGTAAATTAAACATAGACGTACATTCTGTTGTACCATTTTCTAAAGCAAACTAACCCCCGAATACTGAAACGTTTGTTAACATTAATTCTAATACTGCCTTTGTCTGGCACTAAGCAAATGACAAAGGCTGCAATAGACTTAATCTGTCGTCAAAGTTAACAAACGTTTCAGTATTCGGGGATTAGGTAGGTAATTAATATAAGAGGTTAGATAATTATCTCTGTCTGTATACGTCACCAATACAGTTCATAAGACAAGGACAACAAACACTGTTCTGCTCTGTGAATGTTAGCACCTCAGAATAATAACTAAAGCAATTTAACACTGAGAAAGTGAAACACTTTTTTAAATTTTACGACATCGACAACGTCATCATTATAATGCTGGCTGGCTAGTTGTTAGTAAGTCTGTCTTACGTGCCCCGGGCTCAATTCCCACCCGGGCAGATGTTAAATTATTATTATTTATTATGAGCCTGACATGTCCCAATTCTGAGCGAAGGCCTCCATGTTCTAACCTCTTTCCAACTTATCTCTATCTTGAGCTCAAGGTCAAGATAAACCCACAATAAATGTATTAAAATATCTGCTCTGGGATTTAATTATCCGTGTCTTTGTATGTATCCACAGATCACACCCTAGATTCTGCATTCAGGACTCTCGAGGCGCACCACTCATCTGTCTAAATACACTTATAAGAAAATACTCTGATTGGTTGATAGTTAGGCGCGAGTGGGCGTAACCTTGAGATAGCCAATGAGAAAGCTTGGTCGCACTCCCCGCGACCCGCACCTTCCTCAAACTTTGGTGACTTTTTGTAGGAAAACCAATCTCGTAATGCGGTATCTAGTGATATGTGTATGTATCCCATGGCATTCCTGACACAGGGAAACGTAGTTGAGAATTGAGTGTGAGACGTTCCCTATTATTTATTATGAGGTTTGCCGATGCTAAGTGCCAAATAGACAAGCAAGAAAACTGTCTGAATTGCGGCTAAATGTTTTGGTATCTCTAGCTTAGAAACGCACATGCAATAAAAAAATCTATGCAGGATTATCAGAAGGAAACAAAAAAAAAAAAAAAAAAATTGTCTGGCACTTTAATATACGACAAATATTTACAATAACATTTAACGCTACGATTTATTGAACTTATTATAATATTCTAATTTTAACATTTGACATCTCACTTTGTGTTACATTTATTCAACATATTCATTGATATACACTAGGCAAGAAATATAATTACGTGATAATAGAAATAGCATACATGATATACTATTGAATATACTTATATCGGAAGCACAAAATATATCACAACATTTATTTTATATTGCCACAATATTCATAATGGAAGCACAAATAACATATGAGAAGGTACATACATAAAACACAATTTAATCTAAATATTAAATTACTACAAATTTTACCATAGAAATTGACGATACTCACGAGTCGGAAACTCGATCAAACGTGATTATTCCCCGTATAATTAAAACTATACGAGGAATAATCACGTTTAATTAATTGTATATTTTAATTAATTATACATATTCTTAATAAATTCACGTTCAGAAAACATAAAATATTACATATTACGATTATTATATATTACGACAACATAAGTTAATATTACAACATAAGTTTATAGAAATATCCTTCAAATACGATACACCTATACTATTCTGTAAAATTGTACTGAATAAAATAGAAAATCAGTCCAAACGAAGTAACACGTACTTCACTAAACACTCGCACCTACTTGCTAAAAAGTACCATTTGAAAGAGATCACGCTCGTTAGCCACGCATTCCAATAATACTAGACAACAAGTTACAACAACTAAATACAATCCATCCTTAAGTTTGTTTACATCATAATTGCATAATACTCTTCAGCCCCCGTATTCTGAAGACATTCGGTTCGGATTCTGTTTCTATCACACTGACTGACGACGCAGACGGAGAGTGGAGAATATAAACTTTTCTGTTTGATTTGAGAGTATCGAGTACGGCAGCAGGGCTGCTATAATAATAAAAAATAATGTAAGCCATACGCCGTATTTGCCTGTGAGGTATTATTTTGTCGGTGCTGAATAACGCTGATTTGGTATGTTTTGTTCTTTACCGATTATGTCATCGAGTGCTCTTTGAATTACGCCGTGTAAGCAGAAGCGTAGCAGCGGTGGGATGAAATCTAAAAGAAAACTGCCGTATCCGCAAAGACAAACGAGGGAACGGCCTTGTCATTAAAAATTCAGATTGTCATCGTTATAAACTGCATAATCTAAAATAATAAGACATATGTACTGCCTGTATTTCTCTGTAAGTGAATGTTAAAACAGTCTCGATTTTGATGCACCACTATACTGACAGCGATAAAATAATTCCGAGCGGCATTTCCGTATGTTAGAGATGATAAATGATAAAATTAATACGATTGTACGACATCTAAACCATAACACTTACTATGATAAAATTGTAACTGTATTCCTGGCACAGATTTTCTTAGTCTGCACTTTCTAAAGTACATGTTTAAGCCTTACAAAAGCGGAAACCTTAAGGACGCTATAGAATTATTCTCCCAAACATCCACGCCGAAATTTTTTGACAACGAATTTTAACCAGTTCTGTGAATTTTGTCTCCGAGACAACTGATACCGTGTTTTACCACGACCACTCTGGAAACTTGGCTTTTTCTCCGATAGTTTCGTGGACATCTCGGTTCGTCCGTTATCTATTGTAGATATTATCGATGAGTGAGTAGAGCTGGTGGAAGGGCGGCCGCTTGTCGGGCTCGTACTCCCAGCAGCGTAGCATCAGACCGTACACGTCCTCCGAGCAACCTTCTGGCGCCGGCATGCGGTACCCTGCGAGAAAAGGTAGGATAATTATATTTCGACTTTGCACACTAAAGCATTACATACTAGATATTAGACATTCTACCCGCCCGCCGCCCTCGCATTCTATCGCCGCCTCCGCCTGCTTCGGGTTTTGACAGCTCCGAGTGTCTCAAACAATTTGATTATCGTCTTTGTTTATCTAAAAATAAGAAAAGTACCTTCTCCCGCTCTCAAACGATTTACGCAGAAGGATAGGCCATAAAAGTAATCTCACCGTTGTCTATTTTCTCCCGGGCCCGTGAATTGCTCATGCCCGCGTACGGAGTATCGCCCTTAGAGAATATCTCCCACATCAGAACGCCGTAACTCCACACGTCGCACAGAGACGTGTATTTACCTGAAAAATAAAACATAATAGAATCAAGATCCATCATATTCACATCAGTTTGGACATTTTGACATGTTCCTTGACTTCGTATTACTATTGTAATTCCTATATCTGTTCGTAATTGTAGAACATGAAGTGGATCCGATAATGCAGCTAGAAATGCAGCACGACTAACCTGCACAATTTTGCGGAAATAGATTATTTTTTATATTGAACATACTTACAGGCCGGAAATATCTCCCCAATATTGCCGTATCCACTAAAGCAAAATTCCAAAAGTAAAAAGTTACGATCCTTGGACTCGTACGTCCTGGCATGAATTCAAATTCAACTAACCGAAATTAAGAGCCTCAGGCGCGGTCCATTTGATCGGTATCTGCTTCATGCCTCCAGACACAATATACTCCTCCTCCTCCCTCGACATGCCGAAGTCGGATATCTTGACGATATTGTCGTCTCCGATGAGGCAGTTCCGTGCCGCCAGGTCGCGGTGGATGCAGTTCTTGGACTCGAGGTAGCGCATGCCGGCGGCCGCGTCCCGGCACATGGCCAGCAGGGAGCGGGAGCTCAGCGTGGCGGCGCGCGTGCGGAGGAACGTCAGCAGGGAACCGCCTGGAACGATTCCTCGTGAGTAATAATAATAAACTATAGATATATATATATATAACTATATATATAAACCGACTCAATTTAACGTGAGTGTTCCCGTTTTATTAAAACAAAATGTGTCAAAACCTCGTCTGTTTTCTTAGTAAAATAATAATAATGTTATTTCTTGGTAATGCTTTTTAGATATCTATACGTCTAATTTCCAGATTAAAAATTCCAGTTAAATCCGTATATGTTATTTTCAACATTATTATTATTATATATATATATATAAGTAAAATTTAAAAAAAAATAGAGCCTTTGGTCCCAACCAATGATAAAATATCATTGTTCCCAATCAACAACTTTTTCTAATTTTGAAGGCTACAACCGTTTGGATCGCAACGCCCCCTAATAAGAGGGCTTACTTATTAGGCGCTAGTAAATTATTTTCTAATAAAAGTATCTATCTACAGAAATACTTTAAGCTCACGCGTTCACTGACTTAATTTTAGTACCACGTATTTTTAGCGAGGAGTATTTTTTAAACTCGAAAACCTTTAGATTCGCAAGTGATAAATACAAACTAAATAGTGCGTCTAGTTTTCTTTTGCACATTTCACTATAGAATCGTTTTTGCTATCAATAGGATTTCCATTCACTTCAAGAGTTCCAGACAAAAATATCCAGTCTCGATATCACAAATAAATAAATATCCAGAGTTAATTTTAAACCATGTATCATGTCTGCGCCCACCCGGCTCCGAAACTAGTGCGCTTAAACAGACCGGCACATCCCACGTGCTTTCAACATTTATAACGAAACTCGTAAACTTTGTAATGACACACCATATCTGATGCGATTGATGAACAGACATGACGCACTCACGCCATAAAACACATGCTTATTTTGCTATGCTAAACTAACTTTAAGATTCAATAAAGTTTAATTAAAATGGAGAAAAAAAAACAAGCATAATTATTATAATACGGCCCAAAAACAAACTACGACGGACTAACAGAAATACATAATGGTCTCATCTATATAGCGTTATAAGGAAAGGATATGCTAAGCCAAAAAGGGCTTATAGTAGGTACTCATCATTATGAACAACTTTTACTATGGGAGCAACCCAGAAATCGAGAAAAAACATCAGTTGTTGCATAGAAAAATGTTAATGACACTCTACATAAATGTATGGAACACTTGTTTTTTTTTTCACGTTTTTTTTTTTTTTTTTTTTTTTTTTCCTCCGAAGAGGATTTTGGCGTCGCACGTCTTATGCATTTGCCAGTGTCAAGTGAACATATATATTCTCAAGTTTTGTTAGATATTATCAAATAAGTCATAGTCACGGTCAAAGTCGTGCAAAGCAAGTCACGGTCAAGTCCAAGTCATGCCCCAGTAAAGTGGTGAAAACTTTACTAGAGCCTTCTATGGAGTTTTGGAAACAACACGAAAATTCACGTTTTACGACATTATACCATTCACCAACACTCGTGCATGTACACGAACACTTAACGGGTAGAAATTCACCGTTTTTACATATTAACACTCGAAATTACACAAGTTTTGGAAAATAATAAAATGACGCGACATGAATTCTTCACATTCCCGCCAAAACTCCCTTTCACGACTTTAGTATTGGTCGCATAGCGGAAGTTGTTCACAATCATGACTACTATGAGCCCCCTTAGGCTTAGCTTACCCTCTCCTTATAACCATGTATATATTCCCGGTACTGCAGAAGTAGTCTCTCCGAAAAGTTTGACACCGTCATTTGAGATCATATAGGATGAAAAAACGTATAAAAACACTTGAAAATCGATGCTGGTTCTGGCACTATAATTTCACAGAACCATAGAACTAGAAACAACAGGTTTGTTCAACTTTTTCATTGAAAGTTACAAATATCATCATACCTGAGACAAGTTCCATAACGATCATGATAGGCTGCTTCTGCACCGCGATCCCGATCAGCCGCACGATGTTCGGGTGCTGGTACTGCTTCAGTATCCGTCCTTCTTGAAGGAAGGTCCGCTTTTGTTCCTCCGGCAGAGCGACCCGGCACGTCTTCACAGCTACTTCTTGGCCTGTTGTTTTGAGTCGCGCTTTGTAAACGTCGCCGAAGTTACCCTGAGGAAGACAATGGCATATTCTTTTAGTAGATATTTGATAACGCCCAGCCTGGAGTAGGAAAAGATTGTCTAGTGAGACTAAAGCTAACTATTTGGCATTTGGCGGTTATAAGAAGGTCCTGTTGGCCTGAAAAAATTGCTTTAGATAATGGAAGGCAAATCGTTAAAACACGATGGCGTTACAAGCAAAAGATTTTGAGTTAAAAATCTCAGAAGTTTTCAGAGTTACGAACACACCTAAGGATAGCTAGATATGAACATTTACCCACCTATATTACCGCACTGCCACAGAATAAATAATAGTACTATGAGGTTTTATACAATCCAGTGTTGTCGTAGATAATAAAAACGCCTAGGCTGGAATGGAAACTGGATCAGTCAGGCGGTCGGAACATAGAGTTATTGGCTCAGTGACAGAGTTTCAACTTGAAGGTCATAATAGTTAAAGAAGCACTAGAAATGTTTTCTTCCACTACGTTATGATTTTATATCAAGACAAATAAGAGCATACCCGTCCAATCTTATCCAATAACTGTACATCGTCGTTGTTAAGCTCCCAGTTCTCCCGCGGCACGGCGCGGCGCAGCAGTGCGCCGGAGCGCGCCGTCACCGGCACGCCGCTAGTGCGCTGCCATGCGATCAGCTCGGCAACTGACGGGAACGCGGCGCCTTCGAACCTATAGTGGCCCTGGAATGTACGAGTCATATTTTTAGGGACGAATAGCGGGGCTTATTATGTATATAAATGCTGCTATGGATAGCTTGTGTGCTTGTTATCTGAAGGAGAATGATAGAGGATAAGGCAGACCGAGGGGAACATACATAGACAGAGAGGTATGAGGGTACAGTGAGACAATAAAGTTATCAGAAGATCGAGATGGGCGAGTTATTCCACTGACAAAAGCCGCATCCTCATAATAGTTATTGCTCGTGTCAACTCTTTGCTTACCTTATTGAATTAACTTCAGAAAGGGGATGATTAAAAAAAGTATTCACTCATCTCTATTCCTTGACTTGGAACAATAGATGTTTTTAAATTGCTATGAAGAATAAAAACACACCTCTGGTGTGGTCTGCACTATAAAGTGCTTATGCTGGCCCCAGCAGACCGACAGCACGAGCTGCCTGGCGTGGTTCCGCGTTGTCTCCCGCACGAGGTAGTCTCCGTCCGCTCGCAGCAGCCGCACCACCTCTTCCCGCGGCAGCACGCCGTGGAACCACTCCTGCTCCACCAGCGTACGCTCCGTCTCGCTTACGCTCACCTGGATCACGAGGAGTAAGTAAGGAAAATAAGGTTTAAGAAGGTAAAACTTTTGTTTCATGTCACAACGAGATTCGTTGTTCCTACAAAAAATCACCAAAGTTTGAGGCGCGGCGCGGGTCGCGGGGAGTGCGACCAAGCGTTCTTATTGGCTATCTCAAGGTTACGCCTACTCGCGCCTAACAATCAACGAATCAGAGTAATTTCTTATAAGTGTATTTAGACTGATGCGTGGTGCGCTTCGAACGTTCTGAATGCAGAATCTAGGGTGTGATCTGTTTGTCACAAGTACAAGGCTCGTTTCGCTCTTGCTCAACTGGATATATATCCAGAAATAGATAAAGATTTTACGCTTATCCGGGGTTACCCTAGGAGGTCAAAGAGATTGAAAGCAAATTTACCATCACTTTAAATTCTGGATAGAAGACATATCGGACAAAACTATACCTAATTTACATTAAGATAGGACACGATGTAATGTTTAATCGATAAAATTTGAAGATTTAGTTGGTGCCGTTAAAGAAATTTAATACAAACCACACACAACTCTACGCCAACCTGGCGCGTACTACCAACATCACGCCAATTAGAAAGGGTCACATGCACACACGTTAACTTACATAATAATTAACTAATCACAACACACGCACGGCACACTAAAGCCGCGACATACGTATTCCTGCTCAAGTTCAAGTTGCAGCTGCTTTAGCCGCTTCTTCCTTCGAGGAATCACGTACGGAGGAGGCAGATCAGCATGTGTTATGTACATGGCGAACGGATCCATCTTTTCCACCGCAAATAGTCTTAAAAGTTCACGGAACACATGATCTCTATTTTATTATCTTTTTATTTCGCCACTGAAAGGAAATATCACAAAAAACAAGATGAACTTGACGTAAGTCTCGCGACCGAAGCGTACACAGACGTGGTGTAAACACTGATACATTTCTGGAACGGCCCATGCGGCGTCACCTTGATTTTGAATTTGAGTTTTAGAAAGAGCCGGTGCTATTTTAATTTTATATGAAAGCTTCCCGTCAGAAGTTCGTGCGGAACGGTGACGCCGAAACTTGCGCTAAAATTAGCACTGACACGTTCTGAATGACGCCGAGTTCGGAAGGTAAACTGTGCTCTATAGTGCCACGTGGTTAGAGCTTCATGCAGAACCATGCCATGCGTGGTAGATTCAATCTTCGGTTAGTGGCACTCACCACACTGTTAGAATAACTATCGAGAGCGACATGGGTCTTCCTCCTTTTCTTGAACAAAGTCTTATGCTGCACACGACATTTCACATAGACATCCATACGTTTACGCAAGCGTCGCTTCAAAACTCTGATCCGTTTCTTTCGGAGAGTCAGCACTGTTACCGAGTCACTAGGTCCGACGCTGCTGCTTCTGTAGGTCTTTGGAGGTAACGCTGGGCTGGAAGGGGCTGACTTGCGCCGAAAGGGCTTCGTGAAGAATCTGAAGAACGGCTTCGGAGGAATAACTGAATGGAGATGCAACCGCAGCGCGTCCGCGGACGCTTTCGAACCAATCGACGACCGATCCTGATAATGGATTACAGTTTTCATATCTATAACTCTTTAACTTACAATTGATCAGGCATCAAATCCGGTCTAAACCAATAACTGTACTAATTATATTAGAACTATTATATTAGACCCGTTAATAAGAGTCAATTATTTTCATTTCCCTGTACATACCTGATGGTCGGGCGAGCTTCCGTCGAGGCTGTCAACTCCGACAGTCTCGTTGGAAAGGTCTGGGCATCCGCTGGGTGCTTCCTCGCAGCCGAGCTCTGCCAGCGCAGACCTTATCATCTCGGCTTGCTTGGCACATTTTCGTTCTGCTACTCGGAGTTCCATTAGCTTGAACGGTTCTGATGTCGTCACTGGTATGGGCGGTGGTGAATGCCTGGTAAAAATGTGCCTTGATACAAAATTTCGAAACTGTTGTTTACCCATATTGTTACAGTTCATCAAAGAATATTTTTACTCGGGGAGTTACTCGTACTCAGTTCATTGACTGAGTCAGCCGTTACTTTGCGGAAGTTCATCTTTAAATTAACATAAAATCTTTAGGAAGGGTTTACGTATGTGTAGTATTGGATGGTATTGATCACGTTATGTGCCGAAGTAGGTATTTACAATAAAATATTCTTGATTTGTTCCTAACAGTGGTTTGCTGTGCTCATTCCCAAGCACACTTTTTGGAACCGTGTAATAAACAACCATTAAACAATAACCGATGACTTACCTACATGACTCACAAGTACTGCGGTTTTAAAGTGGAAATGAATTGAGAAATATAGAAATTATTTGCGTAAGCATTACCAACGAAATTTGAGTATTTACACAGAAGTGATGACTACTAACTATTAACCTCATAATTATTATGTTAACAATATTATATCGGTTGAATTGAGCTTAGTTGTAAATATAACTTGTTGCGTAGATTCCTAAGATTCCTCCTTACCTGCATAATCGTTCGATAAAATAATGGTTACAAGCTATTAGTGTACTGTACCGTATAATTATATTTTATATAATTATATTTTGTATTATATTTTGTTCGTTTTTTCTATTTTATTTTAGTTTTAAATTAGTGTATTATGGATGCAAATCTGGAAATAAAAATCTTTCATTTCTTTCATTTCATAAGTCATTGAATGGTTCACCCTCTGGAAAGTTTACTAATTCATTGACTTTTCACGGGTACAAAGTTATTCTTACCTGTCAATCCCGTTAACACCATTTGCAACTCCTGTGTTATTGTTCTTGCAAACTCCATTCCCTATGATTTCCGGACCCTGTAGCGCCGTTTGTTTTTCCCTGTTATCTTGTAGCGTAGACTCCAGTTCTGCAACGTAAGGTTTTTATGTAGATTCCGTATTTGCTTATTTCATAAGATGAAAACAATAATACAGTATATTCAAATGCTATCTAACTGATGCGAATCAGAGTGACTTAAATTTCATAGACTAATACAGGGATTAATAGTGTATAAAGTATACAAATAGAGTCGCTGTGGGCAGAAGATATGCGTACAGAAAGAAGGATGTAAGCCCAGCAAGTGTACGAAAATAATAGGTAACAACGAAACAAATAAAAAAACAATTAATGAAACATAAATGATGGCGAGAATAGCACTAGATCAAATGCGATAGGCAAAGAAGTGAGATGTTTACTTAGCAGTGGGACAAAGCGCAGACTGAAGAGGCTACGAAAGATATGATTACCAGTGAGTTTTTCCTTAAGCCACTCGACGGTGAGATTGTCGACTGTGAGCTGGTTGGGCTGCAGCTTACCGCTCGTGTCTTCTACCAGGCTTTCGTCGAATGTGAACGTGACTGGCGTCGACGGTGGCGATCTGTTCACAGTTTGGGGTTTTTAACTTGGTCAGTTGTGTGGTAATGTGAACATTTTAAATTTACGGCGTACACAGTGTATACATGATTTATTCAAGGCTAATAAGACTGTGCTAGGCCTATAACCTATGGGCAGGCTCATTTCGTCGTACAGTACAAATTTCTGAAGTTGTGTAGGTGCAAGAAAAGTTGGGTGCTATGTACCCATGTGTAAGGCCAAATGCGATAAAAAACACGGATCCTAAATACGGTTACGCAGGAGCACACACATACCTATATTTTTCTCTTGTATTACGACGACAAGTTTAGTACATATGTATTTGTTATTTCAGTTCCTAATGTGGCTTACTCCAGAAATCACCTTAGAAGTGAAGTGAAGATCACCCTGCGAAGTGGATTTTTGGACAATTTCTCCAAGAATCCCCTTAGCGTGACATGCGTAATTTATAAAAAAAAAAACATTCCCTCACTGTAACTCTTTTAAGATTTTTCCCCATTTAAAAAAAAAAACCTTTTACCTCGCATGTGGATGTCCTCATTACAAATGTAAGCACACATGCACACTTAAATACAATAACAGGATACTACCTGATTTTCTTGTTTAAGTGTGTTGTAGGTAGGTAATGGTAATAATATAAGGATCCTTCGCATTTTGAACAGGATAATTTTACGCTTTGAAATTTTGAATGTTTTAAATCATATATGTAGAAATGCTATATATCATAGGACCATGTTGCAGAATGCCTTGTACTGAAAATTGTGTGAAAGAAAGTACTTACTTGTACTTTTCTATAAATTCTTTGTATTCATCCTGAGGCCTTAAATTCTGGACTGTGGTTTCAATTTTGGTTTGGATTTCTCTAAATTTTTCCGTGCTGAAGTCTCCTCGTTGCACCACCTCGAGAAGGATGCCTTTCCTGAAGAAAACAATTTTATTAAAACAAACTTATGACTTATTATGAAAATATAAAATTTGCAGTACATTAAGAATATTAAAGAAGCTGTGAAGAAAAGCAGTACCTATACAAAATCAGCAAACATGCATAACAACAGCAGTAAACAAAACCAACACTGGGTGAGATCGCTCACATGATAAATTGCTACAATAAAATCGAGCCAAGAAACGTTAGAACAATAAATACAGCCCTGCTCATATTCAAGGCTTCTGCATTTTGCACAAACCTATTCAGTCTCTGATTCATATCGGTGCGATGTGTGGGTGTTATGACTTCTGATCTATAGAGACAAACCCCTGAGGGGTGTAGGTAATGTGCATTTCTCTTGCTACCAGCAGAACTTCTTTAAAAAGGTAAGGTCCCATTTGAATCTCTTATATCAAGTTGGCAAGTCTCACCATGAGGACGCGGTAGCTTCTCCCTGCCGCCGCTGCTGGTCCAACAGCGCCGGCAGCGCGGCTGTCCTGAGCGCGCGCTCGCACTCGGTCGCTTCAGCCAGCAGCAGCACATACTCGTTGTGAGCTCGGTGCAGCCTCCTGCAAGCCTTGCCGTACTTGTCCCTCGTCTCGTCCAGCTTCCTGCCGCCTCTACTCGTTGGACCTGGAAAGGTTGTTGAAATATTCAGTTTCATCTCCGTCACACGTTAGACGTTAGATATATAATTAGGTATAGTAATTATAGATTGGTGTTCCGATATTGCAGTAGGTTTTAATATTTAATTGCTCTGATACCACAGTATAAGTATACTATTATGCTAATAGGTGAGGAACAAGATTTAACCTAAGAAGCAATATTTTCAAATAGAAATTCGTCTTGATCTGACAAGCAAAAGCATAACTTGGCAATCTATAAGTTTCCTTGAAAATCAGTCGTGATTTTACTGTGTATTATCTGAAGTTGGGATCAGAACAGAATATCTACCAAAAAATCTCAGATTTGAGCTTCGATGTCAATTTGATCCTAATTCGAAAACACGTAACTAATATTCTCCGATTTTCCTGCTTTTTTTTTAATTCTACGAATGCATGCTTAATAGAAACACTTAAAACTTACACTTACATTTAAGGTAGTTCTCCTCGAACTTTGTCCTCATCTGCTTGTACGATTCGAGACATTTTTGGTATTCGCTCTGCTTTCTCGTTACTTCTTCAGATAACTGGAAAGAAGAAAAAAAATCACCATCAAAACTAGTTGGTACCAAGGAGCTTATATGTTCATAGTATACAATTTACTTGATTAGACAGTAAATAGTCTTTTTTTTAAATATCTTTTCAATAAAAATTAAAGAATATTAAAATTGTATTTCTGACTCATCACTAAAACACGACACTAAAAGCAGTTTCCTCAAATAAAAAAATATGCTCTAAGGTCAAAATAAGAGCGAACCCATCCCAAGCCAAACTACTTCAAACATAATTGCACAGAATTCTCCTTATAAATAACATAATTGTATCATCTGCAAAAGATACATTCATCTTGCTTACCTACGTAGGTAATGTGTTCCGGAAAATATATCGACCTACGGCAAAGTGAAACAGATTCAGTAGAACAATAAATTAACAAGGTTGGTTCACGCTGAAAGTTATTGGTAGAGCAACGGTTTCTAGGTTTTCATTACTCAACTCTGCTGATGCTATAGATAAAGTTTTAAAAGTAAAAAGAGCTAATGCCTGCAGAGTGGAGGGCAAGGCTGCTGAACCGCATGCCCGCGGGCCACAATGTTGCTCGAGGACGAATTTTTTATGGCCCTTGCAAGCAATACTCAATCATTTATTGCAACATATGTGGATACATGCAGGTCTTAAATAACAAGTAGCAAGTTACAAAATTCCCGCCAAATTGAATAAGTGGTGCGTGCCGCAGAAAGGGTACCTAACGCGCGGTTACAAGCCTCCCCTGTCGCCCGGTCACACGTTCCCTGTCTGTCTGTCTGTCTGTTACTAAGCCGCGGGTAACAGCTAATTTTTAATATTTCATAATATAGTTTTTTTTTTTTCAGAAGTAACTAAAACCAAAAGTAACTAAAATAAACCGTTAGTTGCCTGCCAAAAATGTATAAATCGTCCGTTTGGCCTGACTTAAAAAAATTGAGCAGCTATGGTGTAGGGTATAATTGTAGGGGCTCGGGACCGAAGAACCTCGTCTGTCGACACCGTAATTCAAAATTATCTATTTGCAGTCTGCCCGAGGAAGTACCACACCTTTGCCAGTTATTCAACCGCCAAGCAGTAGTATGCAAAACTTACTGTGTGCGCTCACCGTTTACTAAGAGGAAGCTGCCCGTCCTCCGGTGGTTCTGGTCGCAGGTTTTTATGTTCCTATGCGAATACAAAATTTTAGCACTATTCCTTTTCCATAATGTCTATTCTGTGATTATTGTCTCTAAATAAAAGTTAACACGAACCAGAAAAGTTATAAAATTAAGTGTGTTAAAAAGTTTGGTAGGTATAGGTAGCTAAGGTAGTGCACAAAGCCATTATAAATAGATCTTATCTATAAACCGGAAACTGTTATCATATTTGTGAAATCAAGTGCACAGAAACTAGGTAAAACATCCGCAGACACTGATAGGAAAGTTTCTCACAGTCTGCTGATGCATGTTGATAATTAAATGAAGATTTAACGACACTTAGTGGAGCACCTGAGCCGGTTTGCTCTGTTTTGCACCTGTCATTATTAATCTTAATGTACCGTGTCCTAAATAATTTGAATATATAACAAAACAAAACAATAATCCCAGCAATAATTGCTTATCTTGTAAGATATTACTTGTTACACATACTTACTTTATTTTTATTTTATCATCTCACATGCAGGCTGGGACCCTATTCCTGTGCGCTCGAGATTATCTCGGTCACTCTCACTCCCATTAAATTCTAAATTAGAGAGACAGTGATCGAGATAATCTCGAGCGCACAGGAATAGGGTCCCTGGTCCAAACGGAGACGTCAATCCGAAAGTAAAATTTTCGGATTGGACCGTTTCGACCACCTGTACCTGAGATGATATATAAAAATAAAATAAGTATGTGTAAGAAGTAATATATTTAAAGATAAGCAATTGTATACACATACACCTGTACACACATAGATGATCGTCAGATGTCTGGTTTTGTTGTTATTACGATGATTTTCTAATAAAATTGAAAACCGAATTTTATGTAAAGTAGTTCCATCTACTCCACAGCCTTCCTTAAGTAGTATTCCTCATGTCTGAGGACTCTGAGGACCGTGACCACCATCTCCCATTTTCTACTCTAGATTCTACATCATATAATATATTTAACCAACAAAATGGTTTCGTTAAATGTAGGTTTCGAGACTCATACCTAAATATTGACATCATTTGATTACTTACTACACCTACAACATTTTGACAAATATGTACTGTGTGGCGTAATAGCAAATAAAGTACATTACCATAAAATTAACACGCTTGCTTTAATACAGCAAAATGTAATAACACAGTTTTTTACAGGTACTCATCAATAAAGATAAAAATGCAAATCAACCAACCCAAGCATTCGATCCGACGCGTCGACGCGTCAAGCTTGCAAAATGTGGGGTGGCGAACCGGAAATGCTTCGAGCACTCTAGATTTAAAGATTCTAAGTTCACAGGAAAATATGTTTTTATCATATCGAACAATAAACAATGTAAATAAAATAACTTGACTACGCGTCTCCTCTGAACCTATTATAAGTAATACAACATTTATTCTTAATCTATGCGATAGAATTATAATCATTAAAACAATGAGCATTGTAACAAAATTTACTAAAAATAAAGGATAATTAATACGCAATGACCAGAAACTTCACCATTCACACCTTAATGTTTTATTAATACGCACTTATATAGAAACTAATGCCTAGTATATATTAACTATACAAACATATTAGACTAATAAAAACTCAAGTAAATAAATATATGTAGGCCCAAAAAGTAAAAATTCGCGTTAATCTTCAAAATGAATCACAAATGGAGTCCCAGTGGTAAGAGGTGAATTAAAATCACATTAGTAGCCAAGATTTTGGTTTTTCCTTTAGGGTATTTTAATATTGGTAAAAACCAATGATTGATTACTAAATCAATTATGACACTTAAAAGAAAAAGTAATTTAAGTAAATGATATTTACCTAGTGGGCATGGATAATCTCTATCATAAGGTTTTATATGTAACGTATACTCCTAAGTATGTACCTAGTAAAAACGTACGAGGAAAAAAGTATAAATACGCAAGCCCGCATGCAATGCTCTCTCGTAAAAGCTGTTTTCAAGCTAGACTTGGTAGTATTGGATGTAGTGATGGTAGACATGTATAATTGTGTAAGGAAAAACGTTGAGTTAGATACCTTTGTTATTCCATTTTCATTCATTCTCACTCGTATTATAAACTCGTATTATTCATACATAGCTAGCATGAAAACCCTCCTATGATACAGAATAACTAGTAAAAGCTGTTTCATATACATAATAAAAATATTGGATGCATCAAATTATAGTCATAAGTTTTTCTGCTATTAAAATACTTACATATATGAGTACCAAAGCTCACAGAATTCAATTTAGCTTTGTGTAGTATTTTATTAGTATAAAATGTTGGCTATAAAACTTCACTATGGCATGTTAACGTGAAAAGAGCATAAATAAACAAAGGGACCGTAAGTCGAAGCTCCAAGTACAGAACCCTGCGGTAAACCGCTAACAGCTCTTGGTTCATTGACATGACCACTCTCACTTTTATTGTATTCCCTAGTTTATTCATTTCGATTAGTCTTAAAACTCTCTATATGAATATTTGTAGCGTTACTATGACTGTCATAAATGACAAACAAATTCAAAAGCTTTACTAAAATCTGTGCATGTAATTTAAATAGTCCATTCAGCCTATTGCGTTAAAAATGGCTTGTACACCTAGATACTGATCAAATTTTTATAAACAACTGATAAATAATAATAATAATTGAAATCTCTGCCAAATCTTATTAATAAGTGCAGTTTGTTTCTACAGAACAGTCCACGTATTTTACATATTAGTTCGTGGATTGTATGGATGCTGAGATATGTTACATCTACACACACATGCACATGTTATAAAAATACATTAAACATGCTATTTATTTTTTGTTACAAGTTTAATTGCCGATAATAAAAGATAGAAGATAAAAAGTTATCAAGATTATATTGGGGTTGTGTATAGCTGAAAAGCAGTAAACATAAATAGCAACAATTGACAATCATGGAAAGGTAACTCAAACAAAAGCAGAAAGTAACAATGTCGCTTAAAAAGTTGCAGAAGGAGACGATGTAACGGTATTGCCAAGAACGGTGTTTACAATTTACAATGTAAGCACCTCATTTTATGTGGGCCATCGCATAGATCTAGAAAAATATATATATATCGTAAACTTGTAATTGTCATTGTAACTGTTTCTGTGGTTAGAAATGTAAAGGCTTAGACTATGACCAATACGGAAGTGCATACTTGCATATGAATTAGTAAATTATAATTTTTTTTAAAGCTTCCGAGTGACGAGGCTAACTAATCGCTCGCCTGATTATACCTAAGCGTCAAGCTTTTCAATAACTGTTCAGTTCTACCCAGAAATTAAACTGTAATAGTTCAAATTCAAAACGAAGCTCGGCTGCAATACACTGCCCTCATCGCCTTAAAATATAGGATGATTATAACCAACTTAAAAGAGACCACTTTCACTTTAGTAAGTAATGTTTGCACACTACTGATGGCTTGGTTGGTAAGCTCGCAAGACGTAAAAATGTGTTTCAAGCATTGAATTATTATTATTACGTTACGTATCATCTACTTAGGTCATTAACTAAGGGTGCAGAATAGAATTTAAAACAAATGCCTACTTCAGCATGTGACAACGAAGCATTAAACGTATCCTTTTATGTAATAGATATTTACAAACTGCCACTATCAACGATGTAACCGCTGACTCAATCGGTAGTATTGCGCGAGCTTACCATTTCCATCATCTGTGTCGAGGATCGGAATCTCACTCGTATAGGCATACCTTTAATCTTGGAGTTTATTAACTGGCATTAAATCATACATTACGTAATTTCTATAATTCTGTTTATTCTCTTTAATTAGGCTGCAATTTTCTGGTATCATTCGCAATATTGCCTAGCCTAGATCTTCTAAATGTTCTTCGTAAAAATAAAGCATTGTCGTTTGTCATGATGTCACACGAGATAATCGCACCTGCTCTAATCAAAAGAGGCAAGTCAACAAACCAAAACAAGGCCATTGACATCACTGACCATTGAAAGACAAAGATACGAGTTATACATAATATATCGTATTTACAAACGTTTAAGGTGCTCAACCGCTATGACAAGATTTTGACCCTGCTTCTGGATCTAATAAGCACTTGGGGACAATAATGAAGGTACGTCTTGGAAATCTTAATCCTTTATGTTTTCTGACAAGTTAATTGTGAACAATTTGTTAATGACTTACAGACAATGGGAGAATAGGATTCCTAAAAAGCACTACATTACGCCACAAAACGTACAGTAAGTTTATTCATTAAACTTCCAGGAAACATTAGCAAAACGCTACAACCGTGAGAAAATAACCAATACAGCTGGATACAGTCTGCCAAATAGCTTATTGTGCCATCAATCATTCTTTCCCGCAATACAAGTTGGTATAAGATATCGGGGCAAGAGCAAATCTACCAGTCCCGAGATCGCATCAGATAGCTCTTTGACGGAGCCGCTGACAAAGAGAAAGCGTTTTTCTTGGAAACGACCGTACCATTTGTTTTGTGACAGTTCTTTAGACAATCATGTGCTGTGTAAGAAAACGTTAAGTCTATTAACAAGGAGTAGGAATTACATAAATGTATACATATACTTATAGAATGGGGACGGCTTTATTCAGCAGTGGAACTCCTCAGGTTGTTGATGATCATGATGATATAAATGTTATGGCAAAAAAATAATTTTTCGTAGTGTTCAGGGAGGAAAGAGGAGAATACTTTTTGTATAGAATAGATGGTCGCTTAGTTAACTCTACAACAAAACATCACCATCGCAAACAAAATAACGCTATTCTTTTATACCTATACACAAATCAAATTGAAATGCGTAGGTAAAGTATATTGAGAATGAATATTTTTTAATTGGTTATCGTGAGTCACTGAAAGCTTTTATGCAGCCAGACGCAAGAGCTTATGATTTGTCTCTTTAATTTTAACACGTATTTCACAGGTATAAGGTTTACAAAGCTCGTATCCTTCTGTATCATTTTGTGGTAAGTTGTGTAACACGTTCTTGCATACGTACGAGAGGATATGGTGGAATGATCCTGGAGCGAATGGCGTGGCGCATAATGATGTTTTGCACTTGGAATCTATATAAAATAAAAGAACAAGCCCTTTCCTTGGAATCACCGCACAGACCAAACCGCTTATAATAGAGACGTAAAATTTGAACCCAATACTCCTGACATTACACTAAATGGGGTGCTAAATTTATTGTATCATGTGCGAGCGAAGCCGTGCGGGCAAGCTAATTATGCATAAGTTGGATTATTGTAGGGGTCAAATGTTTAAAAGCTTACATAGGACAGCAAAGATGATACGGTAAGTGGAATAGTAGAAATGCAACATTCTAATACTCAACAATTACTTCAAGGAGGTAGCTAAAATATTCCAGCCTTAGTAAAGCATATTCCAGCATCAAATGTATTCCAGACATGTAAATGAAACAATGCTTTTAATAAATTTTTCGCTATAAAGTGGTTAACTTTTTTGTAAAAAGCTCGGTTTTAAGCCTAATATTTTTTGTGTATTAAATACCTACATCCACCGGTTAGCCACTTGCAAAACTCGTTTGGCTCGATCCCGTGAGAACTATGCTCAATCTCGTATTTCTACTATCTACGAACACTTGTGCACAGCTTTCTAGAACTGAACGAATTCAAATGTCAACTTGTGTGTGCAATTTCGTAATGTCATCATGAGCCAATGAGGAGATAATGTTGCTATGGCTACTTTGTTTGATTTTTTTGCTATTTGGCTGCATTTCTGGTTTTCTGGATGCTTAACTATTTTGACTGAAACAGACAGGGTAAAATTTTGCATCCATGAAGATTCGTGTCTAAGCGAGACAGTTTTTAGTCTAAGCAGAACCTACACCGGTATAAATAGCATCTCATAGAAATCACTGCAAGTAGTTACCAACCTATCACTTGCAAGACAAGCGTGTGAGCGATGCAAGGTGCGGCCCTGTGCTTTCACCAGCCAGCCGGTCGCCAGTCAGAACTGAAGTAGATACTAGGTACCTACGCACGTGCAAGCTGACTGTTCAACTTGACAACTACTGGCCAGTGGCCCTACGATATCTACTTGACCTACTATATCCTACTTACAAGTGGTATGCAGTTCGGCACTTTTCTTAAAAATGACGTCATCTGCGTAGCAGTCGATTTTTAGGTTTCTTGGGCAGAGCAAAGGTCGGCGATATTTCGAAATACGTGTGCACGCGTCAAATTTTTTGGCTTATTCCAGAAATCCCCTTAGAGAGAATTTGAGAATTTGAGATCACCAATTCGCCGTTTTTAGCTCAAGATGTTTCTGTGGCCGGTCATTATAACACCGCGCTAATTTGCCATCCCATGATTCCACGTAACAGGAATCTCACTACAAAACAAAACATAATTATGCGCATAAAATATCCTCATGATATCGCGTAACACCCCTGGCATAATTATGGGAACAACGCGTGACCACTAACCACACAGCGAGCTAGCAAGTGACTAACTGAAGTGTGGCGCATGTGCCACAAATAAAAGAAACTTGGCAATAAAGTGTTGTGTCATGTCACCTCTGACGACTGCTGCTGACACCTGCGCTGATCTTATGCTGACGTATGCTTTGATAAGGACCAAGCATACTGTAAGAACAGAACAGTTTCTATCGGCGACTTTCAATTATAATACTGAAACCTGAAACAAGGCCTGAAAAAGCCCGATTGGAAGGCGTTGCCACTAGAAGTCGATGAATGGATAAACATCTGCCCAAATCGTTCAGCCATCATAACTAATCGTTTCGTCAATAATGCATAATTTTTCATAGGAATAATCGTCGGTATATTCCGGTGCGTATACCCCATGTTGATTAAGTCATTATTTGCACATGTTAGAATCAAGGGAAATAAGACATGAGATTTTGTTTTAATAAAACGGGAATGCTCACGTTAAATTGAGTCGGTTATTCCGACTATAGTTTCGATCACATTCGGTGACCTTTATCAAGGAATGCCGCAAGGACCGCAAGGACGCGCCGCAGCCCGCAGTGCAAGGCAAGACGAGGTCGCGCGCGTGTCTCGCTGAGCATTCCTTGATAAAGGTCACCGAATGTGATCGAAACTATAGTCGGAATAACCGACTCAATTTAACGTGAGTATTCCCGTTTTATTAAAACAAAATGTATCAAAACCACGTCAGTTTTCATAGTAAGACATGAGATATAAATTATTTGTCATCATCATCCACAACCTTTTTCGTTCCTCTTCTGGGTAGCTTTCTCTTGTTCTATAAGAGTTCGCATTTACCTTCATCAATATTCTCTCCTAATGAAGAGCTTAATACTGCTAATGCAGTATTAGTTATTCGCTGAGATTTTTAAATCTGTAAGCCTATAAGGGCAAAATGCTTTCCATTATTTCCATCAACTTTCCCCATTACCACAGCGTTCGTAACCGACTTAATAGCTGGAGAAACAATGGGTTCATTCATCGGGAGCGAGGGTCATTCACTACGTCCCCTCGCCGCAGGGCCTAGCCTCTTTCCCACGGGTTGCATGCCAATTACAACCACCTCTATAAAAAGCAGGCAAATTTGATGCAATTTCAAATTTCTGAGGGACCTCGTTCTGATATATATTATTCTGTTACCCGCGACTGCGTTCGCGTGGACCAATTATAAAAAAAAATTGCGCATGTCCGTCTCCGATCCTCAAGTTATATCTATGCTAAAATCAGGTCGATCCGTTCAGCCGTTTAGCCGTGGTATCGCGACAAACACTCAGACAAAGAGACAGAGTTACATTTGCATTCGCATTTATAATAATACTAGTTGGTACCCGCGACATGACGATGTTTTGATGATAAAATTTGATAACTATTTAACTAGTATTATATAAAGTAAAAAAAAACTAGAAAACATGTTTTGTCCTTCTCTCTACGCTTTTTCCTTCACGTTCGCTTAAAAAAAATGACATTAAAATTGCTATAAAACATTGACAATGGTTTTCTAATGATATTAACTAATCAATTAATATTTCAATTTAAAAACTGTTGGTAAAGTGCGAACGAGATAGTGAGAATCAGGCAAGTCCGCTGAAAAGCTATTTTATTCTGTGTCGTAGATGTAATGCCTTTAATCACAATGATAAGTTGTTCTTACATAATACAGTTAAAAATTAATATCCAAAGACAAAAAAAAGAGAATTAAAAAAAAATAGAGTTTAAAATTATTATTATTAGAATTGAATTTAGAATTTAAAGTTCCCCTAGCTTACACGTCTTTAACCGAACTAAAGTAAATACATATTTGTTATTCTGTATTAAAACCTCATTAACTCACATCGTCATCATTGTTCTCACCCACTTACAAACATTGTTATGACGACTCAAAGGTTTCGCGATCCACGTAAACTTTCAAGTGGGAAAGCAAACATTGACGGACCTAATCTAAATCAAATAACTAAACATTGTACCGTTTTTGACCATTTATGACAATTTAGGTAATATCTCTAAGAGACCTATTTTTAATTGACGAGGTCCCGGTGCTCAACAAGTCTCCTCTCATCTGATTTTTGTAGACTGTTTTAAAACAAGTTTATATATTCCACGATTATAAATTATTTCCGCCTGTCACAATCTACTTGTGAAACAGTTGTAAACAAGGTACAGTAAGGACCCATAATAACGTCTTGCTGAGGACATTGACACACGACATGCCTACACGTTTGCAAGCAGCGGGTCCTAATGCGAACGTACTATGGGCCCTTTGTTGCGACTTAGGTGGTCTACACGGTACACCACAACAATTTCTACACACTACAGCACGGAGTCTAATTTCTCGCAGATGTATAATTAGTTTTAGTTTTGTCAATTTGTTTTTAAATATTTAATTGCTTAAGTCCGCTTTGCTTTCAGTGTCTACAGTCTTCCATCAGGTGGACATGGGTAAATTTGTAGAGTCTGTGATTATCGTTAGGACTGGCTGATGACTTAAAATCCAACACGTAACAATTATTTATCAACCACGAACGCTCTGGCAATAGTGTTACAAATCAAGAAGAGTCAAAGTGATATGGCGATGATAGCGGAACTGCTAGAAAAATTAAAATAACTAAAAAAGCTATGTACCTAGGTTATTCATCATCCACAGCCATCCTTATCCCACTGCTGGGTATAGCTATAGGCCTCTCTCTTGCTATGCCATCTGCCTCGATCCTGTGGTAATCTAGTCCAGGTTCGACCCGCGATGGTGACGATATTATCGACCCGTCTCGCAGCTGGACGACCAACGCTCCGCCTGCCTTGCCTCGGCCACCATTCTGTCAAAACCAGACTCCACCTATCATCTGTGAGCCTAGCAACGTGCCCTGCCAAAATCCATTTAAGATTAAGATGAACAAACCCTACCATATACAATTAAAAGAATCTATGATGAGGCCCGTACGATAGAATAATCCTTCATAAGTATTTCAGGCAATCCGTCAAATTATCTCGTTAAAAACTTATCAAAAATATTATCAAACTTCACATCCTCAGTTAATAGAAATAACAAAGATAAATGTAATTTAAGTACATCAGTATGTAAACGACAGAGTTCTTGGTATCGCACGGGCGCTACCAAACGCCTGTATTTACCCAGCTAAGCAAACTCCATGTTATCGGTAAACCACTGCAACGAGACACTTCAAATAGTAAACTTATTGACAAAGATCAACGTATAAATGTTAATTTAAAGAACACTCAAGGTTCTGATTAAAATGGTTTCGCTGTATCAAAGTGTGATGACGATAGTCCGCCAAGCAAAGAGAAATAAAATAATGTTGTATGGTCGGTTTACGGTTCAGAACTAGGTCGATGTTCGCCTCTATAGCTCTGCACTTGTATAACTAGTGGTATTGTTTACTCGCTTTTCCTAAAATAACGGAAATGTCTTTAAGCACTTTTCCCGACTTGATAAAGGCTATATTTTCTGTAAAAGTGTATGAAACATTTATATAATAATAGATATTATGAAAAAGCAAACTAACGTAACGTTTGTTAATCTTTACCTGTCGATAAAAAAACTCTAAATAAAGACAATGAAAATACAATGAAAATTACAATGAAAATTAGTATTATATATAAAGAATATGGCCTTTATTTCGTTTAATGTGAAAAATAAGACCTAAAAACGTGCGCAGACGTAGATTCGGTGATATGTTAATCATCAGGTGTAAAAACAAACTTATATAAGACTCTATCTGTTCCGATCAACAGTTTACTGTAAAAGTAATTTTTATCTTCGTTAGTTTCACAAGTGTTTGGATTTTTAACGTATTAAACAGTCTAAGATGTTTTATACACCACTTGCTCGAAAATGGCCAATTGTATATCATGCAAATGTCATTTACGACCTGCTATTGAGCCGGGCTATAATATTGTACTGTATTTCATTATTATCGTATGCACAAGTCAATAATATTGTACTGAATTTCATTATTACCCGCTGCGTGTTTTTTTTTTAATGTTCGTATCTGGCCATTCTTAATATCATTATGAATGCTAGCACCACCTAAGTACTTAAAGCAAGCTTACGTCTGTATACGAACACATATGAATGCCTCCCATGAAGTTATGGATGCCTCCAGCTTTTAATAAGCATGATAAAATTGATATTGAAATATGAGATTAGAGATATGAGGTATGAGATAATTATGAGATATGACAATTTACTATATTTATTTAATATATATTTTTAATATACATATAATTTACAAATTAAATTACTAATTTTGCACATTTATTTTTATTAGTCTTGATATTATTGTCGCAGCAGGCCTAGCACGGGCGCCGGGATAAAGTTATGTCCACCCGTTTTGTCTTTGCGTCAACGTGACAAAGCTAGAATATGGATACATCCGTCTCGTTCTCGCATGATAAACATGGAGGACAAAATTTTATCCCGGCGCCCGTGCTAGGCCTGCAGGAGGCGTATAAAGCAGAGTATTCTCCTCGGGGATAAAGCTGTCTTCGTCTTGGGCGACCTTGACTTCCTCGCTGCACTCAGGATTCTTTTCTAAAATTAATTATATTCCTATTTTTAATTACATTTATTTATATGTCACCCGTGACATAAGACACTGCTTTATCCCCTTGATGCATAATCTACTATTATGAATAGTTAGCTGTATCTAAATACCTCATAATGACACTATCAAGTAAATAGAATATGTCAGGATATTTTGTAATAGTTTATTATTACACGGGACTGTTGCCATATTATTAAACAAACTAATTGTAACTTTTTCAATCAAATCGATACTTAGATAAATAGGTACGTAGTTTGAGGTTTCAGGTTCAAGTATTAAAAATCTTTTTTGAACTATAGTTATTTTTAAACTGTTTCGTCACAACCACGAATTTGTTTTATTCTAAAACCATTAGGCAATTTATACAGATGATGATGATTCAGACGGATTAAATAAACCACATTTAACAGAAAATGTCGCATACTCTCCGAGGAATCGTTACAATTATTTTGGTAGAAGCGTCATCTAGTTACAATTACAACGTCGCGGCAAAGCAACAAACTAGTTCGTCTACCACGTCACTCAGTTTTTCTAATTTATCATTTTGGTCAGCCGCCCCTAACTATTTTACAATGACACGAAGGAATGATTTATTGATCTCGCCACGACTGTGTACTGTGTAAGCATTCTAACAACCGAAAAATTTGTTTATAAGTATTACGTAAACTAAAGGACATGAAGATCTCGACGACATGGACTCTGTTTTAAAAAAAAAGAACGTGACTATAAATGAAATCGAAATGCCAAAAGATTACACGGGTGTTTGAACAAACGCATATTGCTGAAATGTTATAAAATATACCTATTAATAACGATGACCACATAATAACAACTCTTGGCACAAAGTTTAATCTATCGAAGCAAATCATCGATGAATATGATGTTACTGATGAAAATTGCTCTAGCTTTAAATTTAACAGTACCAATATGAATAACTACATAATTTGAGATCCATAACGTGAATATTGAACCATTATATAACAGTCCCACGACAACAGTAATAAAGAGGGACTCAGAACTCGTGAAACTACGGCATGCATTGATATAATATTTTTTTCTCTTGAAACAAACGACGGGTGGTCTCGCGATTCTACGGCCCGAGGACCGTACTGGCTGGTGTTTCTAGTCGTAAATACAGGCGCGATAAGTATCGGGAGTGAAGCCACCGATGGGTGGTCGACGCGAAATTCGGCAGAGCAGCCACAGAGGACCGGTTCTGAGAAGGCTCGGTGGCGGCGGCGGCTGCTATTGTGTCTGCTCTGCGCCACACGCGCTTCGTTACCGTCCCGGAGTCTACCCCTCCACCACCCCTCACATCGAGTGCCGAGCAGGCGCCAACACAATCAGCTCGTTATGTTACACGGCTCGACACTATTACTACTGATGGTCATAATAATGTCTCGCACATTTGCGTCGCTTAGATAAAGATATTAGTATCATATTGTGGCAAAATTTGCATTTACAAAACAGGTGGGTGCTGAATGTGATATCATTTATGTGCGATGTGGGGCGTTTTCTGAAAATATATACTTTTTCTTACTTTACCTGTAAACATGGCGCCACTACCATTACAACCATTTTACAAGAGCAGGGTGATTGATCAATAATTAAATCCATCAAATCAGTATGCAAAATGGCATACTGATAAATCTGAAGTTGGAACGTTACATATTTTACAACCGGTTAGTGGTAATAATCTTTAGAAAACATTTAACCTTCGTCACAACCAAAACTTAGCTAGTGATTAAAAAAATAACAGGGCGTTTGAAACGGCAAACAGTGCCGCCTCGCCGATAACCACAATAGATGAAGAATAATATCGTCCACCTAATCTCTTTTTCGTTAGCAGCGCGCCATATTTCATTCTGGCAGCCATTGTCAATAAGAACCGAGGTCAGAGGCAAATAGGAGAAAAGAACGACCCCACTTTTGTTTTCTTTTTCGAGCACTCAAACAAAATAAACTCTAGCGCACGGTTGCTTGAACGCGCCGCCTCTTAAAAAACGAATTTCTAAATCTTTTTTTATCCCATCTTTTCATTAATATATTACGTTGGACTTTGGCTGTCAATTTCGTTTTTTTACGTGAGTTTGAAGGTACCTGATGTTCAACGTGATACTGTGGGAGCTTCTTGCTATGCGTCGTGTGAAATACTATAAAACGCTGTTAATTGTTAACCGTTGAAAATTGATGTTAAATTGAATAGGCTAGTTTTAGTATGTTACTCTACAGCAATTATATATTCGAAAAAAAAAGTTAAGTACCTACCTAGTTTCTTTGCATATTGTTGTCCATATTCAAAACCTGTTATTCGGTTGTTGAAGTCGATTACAACTTGATTTCCTAAAATAAATTAAGATTCGATCCTTTAATCGGGGTGATATCATTACTGATGTAAAAACTGTTTATCACGCTTCCTTGTCATTCGTCAGACTCTACTTGATTGTAAATGTTCTCTATATCATAACAGAATTCTCATGACGGCTCTACATAAAATTACGAATGATCTCAGTGGCAACACCGTACTATAGAGATCACAGTCGAGAATTGTCTCGACCAAGAGCAATTAGGTGATGGCAATCTGGAAGGAAATTGCCAATTGACCCTCAATTGAACTCTGAATTGGAAGTCGGCTGGTATCCATCGCCCATGCAACAACTCTATGGACTATGTTATTTTCTATTCTATATCGGATGATAACAACTAACCAATCTAGCCTTACAAAAATACATTATTTCTCTTCACGCCGGTAATAAACTTCCGTGTGAACTTTTAACATCACAAGCAGCACTCTTAGCAATGCTTTAACTGTCGTTTACAGAAATTGGACGCTCATTACCAACAACTCCGAGAACTGGGTTGTAAAACTCATTAACTATTTAATTCATCTGTCCTCTTTAATGTCGTTGAAACGAAATGTTCCAGATCCATATTTACGAAAATTAATTCAGAGTCTTGCACCGGCGCTCTCTCATGGCCTAGATTACAGCAAAACATAAAATTATATCACGAGAACTGTAACAAAAATTCACAACATTTGTAGTGTTGCATCATTCATTAACAATGGCAGTTACACTTAGATTAGCATATTAGCATGATGAATTATCAACGCACCTGATTGTAAATTGTTGCTTTAAGTAATTTGAGATCTAATCTCGAGGTAATAGAATTTTTTAAAGCAGACAACGACAATGGCTTCGCTTCTACGTAAAATAAACTCGCGAAATGAAACTTGCTATCTACTAAGTACTATTACTTACTACTACTACTATTATTACTAATGCTATCTTTTACTAATTTATACACAAAAAAGAGATAGCATGCATTTCAGTGGTGTCAAATAAGTCAGATGTTTTTTCTTCGCGTTTTCAATCGATAAACTCGTTTGACAGCACTTAAATGCATGCTTTCTATTTCTCGTATTTTTATTAGTAAAAGACACCAATAGCACTAAGTTTTGTTTAGCGAATTTAAGACGCAACGTTTCGCTCAGCGCGACAAATTATCCTGCTTTTTTTGGTGAATTACAACTTAATTACTCATCGTGGGTTCATGAAAATGATTTTTGCGCTAATAAATAGATTGTATCAAAAAATTACATCAACCAAAAAATCAAGGTGAAAGTTAGTATAAGTACACTTCTCATTAAAGCAAAAACCATGATAAAAATCAGCTTATTGAGATTCGTAGCTAAACCAATATTTTAAGGTGATCATTTTAGCCGTAATTTCTTGATACGACCTATTCATTGTCGCAAAATTCATTTTAAAGATCCCACGATGACTAATTAAGCTGTAATTGATAAAAAAACGCAAGAAAATTTGAATTTGTCGCGCTGAGTGAAACGTTGCACCTTAAGTGGAATCGTTGCCAATGTTACATTATTACATACTTAAGATGTCTTTGCCGGTGAATTAAGCTATTCATAATTGCATCAACAAGACATTTATATGAAACTTCAACATCGTCACGAATGACCCAATCACGTCAATATTCGTTTCTGCCGGGTACGTCGTATTGTCGTTCACACACGGGTTGGTGCCGTATTGCTCAATTTCTACTTATTATGTGTTTTGCGTTTGCGTCAAAACCACAACAAATGGCTGTGTGACTATTTTACACGTGTTGTTTGAATACAAAAATGGGTATTTCAAATAAAGTAGGTTTATTTGGCTCCCTTTCTATTAAGATGGGACAAATGATATTTCATTCGATCGGCCAGTTATATTTTTTTTCATTTTTAAATTTTATTTTATTATTATTATTTATTAGACCATATTAAAACTTCACCGAAAGAAATTGGTTCTTTGCGTAATTTGACATTCCGTTTACTATTTCTAAAAAACAGTTCACTGTTAGAATTAACAAGAAAGTCACTAAAGATGTATAGAATAATGAATAGATAGATGTCTTTTTTTGTTTTTGTGTAAACTTTAAGACCACATCTTTCAACGAAAGAGCATCGTTAGTAATTGGCAATTTTGCACATTTTGTAATAGAACAAAGAACAATAAGACGATGTTCAAAAACCTTTGTTTCTATGTCATTGAGAGTTTTGTCAATGAAATGCTAAGCACGCAATTTGCTTTCAAAACAACTATCTGATAATATGAAAAATTGCTCAAAAAATATTGGTTTGATGTTTTGGATGAAATGCCCAGGCTCATGCCTTGGGAGGTTATTTCTAGCAGTAATTTATTACGGCTATTGATGATGATAAGGAAAACCACAGTAGAAAAGATACAAGTAACAGCTGATATGCTATTCTAGTTTTGCAACAGACCAATTAACAAACAAAAAAACGAAATTTGAATGTGATTATACCTTAAGTACAATTTTGGACAAAGTAGATACTTAAGCACTGAGCAGTTTAACGGTGAAGTTAGTACATGTAATATGATGTTAACTGGGCGGTTATGTGAGGCGAGGCCAGCCCACATCTTCGAGACAGTGCAACGAACTATTTGGAGCGATGCGACAACTAATTCTGAGAAGTGCGCACGCGCAGCCAGAGCCGCCGCAGCCGATTAAAAGGACACTGTACGCGAGCGCCAAATTACTGTCGTAATGTTGTTGTTTATAAAAGTTATGGTATAAGAATAAGTAAAAACGTATATATTCAAAGGTAAAAACATAAGTACTTACAAATATGATATGGGTAGGTATATTATTGTATGGGTACATGATCTTGTAAACCAAAATTTACGTTCCTCTCAATATATTTCATTTTTCTTACCCATTTAGGTAAGAAAAATGAAATATATGTAGAGCAGCGCAATGTTTAGAGATTTTTTTTTTATCGATTAATGATTTTATTTAGTTGGAGTCAAGCTGAAGAGCTTCAAACCCTTGTATAATCTTATGAGCGGTCGGTAAATTTTTTGAACAACGTAAAACTTAGTTTCTTTGCTGTCGTAAGTACTTATTTGCTAAATACACTCGTTTCAGTTATGTTTAACAAAAACAAAAGTCGATTTTATGCGTAGCTGAAATAGAACTCACTTGAAGAAACGAGTCGATTCCGATCTCATACGCTTTTGATCGCGTCGTAATAAAACACACTATGTAATCGACGTAGACAATCGAGATTCATAATTTTATTAATATGTATAATATTTTAGCTATGTGCGGTACAGCTATCGCGTGATCTGCATCTGCGCAGCACAGTCGTGTCTGATTAGTTCTTGCGTCCTTATCTGTTGGTGAGGCAATGCAAGCGACGAGCTTGTTTGTGAAAAAGTTGCAGTTCCTTTTAATTAGCTTTTGTCAAAATAGATATACTTAAGTAGTTGCATTTTCGTAGTTACCTTCTTTAATCAAGCTGGGCCTAGACGAGCTGATATCGGATCACTAAAAATTTGAAATTTAAAACTATTTCTAAATAAGACTGACTACTACAAGATTACTACTCAAAGATTATTATTATTATATATACAATTATCCAAAAAAAACACAAATCAATAAGACGATAGTACTTACCGAGTAAGCAAAGGACAACGAAGGTGCGTTCAGATTCAGACGTCAGGTGCACGATTGGCATGAGTGCGGTTTATTTCTGTGCATCTCAATTTAATATCAGCAATGTGCTCTGCTGCCGATAAATAATGTGCATACGGCTAGGCTAAACTGTTGTTTTATCCATACATTGTACTAAGTACTTAATTTTAAGTAATAATAACTATTTACAATTGTATTTATTCCAAAAATTTGTACTACCTATTTCATTTGTGTGTACATGTACCAACTCTCCATCTGCATTTTAAATACAATCGATATAATATATCTCGCCGTAAAACATAATGACCGTTCACTGTAACTCCGGAAAGCGGGTAGACGCAAATAACAGGTCAGATCTCTAGCTGGCGATTACCACGAAACGCGAAACAAATCGAACCAAAACGACTGGTGTTCGAAACCAAATTAAAATGGCGGCAACGTCAACAAAGGACCTGGTAATTTATGGAATTTTGCCGCAACAGAATCTGGGCGCGATAAACAGAAAACGATAAAGATTGGCGATCGCTGCGATTCCAATCGAATATGGCTTAATTTTAGGTTCCGATGCCGCTAGCAAGTTTATTGGCTCAGGCACAGAAGAAATAATAGTCAGACAGCATTTACATAAAACGGTTTGAATTCGTGTAGTTCGATTAACTAATTAGTATAATGGTACTTGCAGATCAAATCCTAGAGATATGCATGTACGAGATATTACAGACTTTCGTACGATAATGTATTATAATGGTGACTTTTCAATCATTGAGATGCTCTTAGATGTAGTATAATTTATTACTTCTCCACTAAGAAATCTTAACCATATTAAAGAAAACCGAGTGGTTCACGCTTGTCCATGAATTCCAATCAAGTTCAACCAGCTCGATGTAATCAATCATATTTCAGTGCTTTAGTAGGAATTGCAATTGTGCAACGGTTCTCAGCGCAGCGCGAAGTAACAAAGGATCGTGAGAACACAACAAAATGGAAAAGGTTATTGCAGTTTACTCATTACAAGATGATATCGCTAAAATCAATGCTAACAACGTCGTGCCAATATGTGCATTTAATTATGCATTTAATTCATATAATTAAATTTTAAAAAATCTTTTTTTTTTCTGCATGAACGCTGTTGGTCTGTACCGGCCTCTACAGCTTTACCGAACTTTTGGCATACGCATATGGCTTTGACGAAACTATTGTTATGCCGCAAGGGTGACTAGCGCCAGGGCTCCGCTACGGTACGAACATCGGCTTGGGCCGTCACCTGAAAAAGGGACATCAGGCTTGCCCTGACACCCCTGAAGGGCTTTGCCCTGGCACACCTAAAGGGATGTGTCCTGGGGTCCTAGCGGTTTAAATAGTGTCGGTTTGATTATTTGGAGATAATTTAATCGATCTTCTGGCAGATCCTGGGATTCTTCAACCACGTCAGCGAGGTCGGTGTATGATTGTGCGTCTTTGGTAATCGGCGCCTATACCACATACTGAATACTTCCTGCCGCCGAGAGCTGTGGGATCGGCGGACTATTATTACTTCGATAGAGAGTAGGGTAGTACCCCTCTTCTACCTTTGTGAGGACACTTTTGTAGTGATAAGAGTCTCTTGCAGTGTCCCCTTGGGAAATACAACACCATTGTAATTTATTCGACCAAGCAGTAGTGTAGCGTAACTACTAGGCTCGCTAGGCAATTTCCCATTATATCTCAGGGAGCATGGTGACGAGCGCAGTGAAGATCAAAATTCTGGGGGCACTGAATTGTTATGGGCAAGCGTGACGCTTTACATCAGGTGCGCGACTTACATCATAAGCTATTTCACACATTTTTTTAGCAGTGTCAAGTCATAGTAATACTTTACCAATATTATGTAAGATATAATAATATACGTGATGGAGAACTGATAAAACATATAAAGAAATATATAATTTAAAGACACTACAATATGTGAGCAAAAACCAAAAAAGGTGTTGCCCAAACCATACTGAAACATTAAAGTAAGTATACTAAGTCCCGAGAGCCCAAGTATCTACATACTAGTAAAGGCGTATCGCTTTGCATTTAATTTTTTAAGAATATTTCAACCCAATTACATCTAATCTTTATACCTAAATCTATATCTAATCTAAATAATTAAGGATACTCGTAAATCATACAATGTGACGGGGAATCACCAAAGACTTGTTTTATACTCGTATATTGTTGTTTGAATTAGTATTATACTCGTAGGTATATACATAAATATAAATATGGAGACGAACCGATGACTAGTCCATTACCAACCATATTTCTAAGCAGTCAACATCCTTCATTGCCATTAAATCGATGAAACAGTTTTTACATTTTACATACAGAAACATTTTTCTATTATTCTCAAGATCCAAATGCGTTTATCTCAACTTTGGAAAAAACAAGAATCGACCAGTTGATCAAAAGTCCAAAAACATATTCTCTGAGATGTCAAAAATGAAGCAGTACCGGGTGTTGGGGAATAATCTGAATATGGAAATGTCTGTAAATCACCAGAGGCTGAAAATCATCGGCAACAACAATAGCATGAAGATTGAAAAGAATTTTGGAAGTGTCGTTATGGTAGGAAACAACTGCTGCCTTGATGTTCTTTCCAACTTTGGAAACGTTAAAAATATTGGTGACAGTGGTACGGTGAAAAGTGGCGGTTTGGAAAGTAAAGAACATTATACATGTGACAAACTACGCGACAATAGTAATATGTGTGCAAATAATACGAGTGACTCTTGTGTAATTAATATTTCCAATGTCGTTAATCAATGCAAGAATAGTATTAATGTAGCATGCAGCAAAATATTAAGTTCACATAAAAAAGGAACTCATAATAACGAGAGGACTAATTTTTAATGTAGCAAAGTAAGTAGAAAAAAAATTGTATTGATTCATTTTAATCAATTTTATTTGTTTAATATCCTAAATAATTTAAAGGTATTTATTTACTCTCTATATTATGTTTTTAATAACGTTGATGAAATCTACAATAAAAAATCTAGTAGAGGTATGAAATAGTGTATGAACGGTAGACTCCATAGCTTTTAGTGAACACGCAGTCATTGGCAAGAGGCCATGTGACTTCATCACACGTTTGTAGCTTACTCCGAACTAGTTAATAGCAATCACAATAGAAATAATGGTGAGTCACCACTTCAGCATCTTGTCGTTTGTAAGAATGTAAAATTTAGAGGACCTAGTCAAATTTTGTACAAAATAGCTTAGGTCAAATGAAAGGCCAGTAATATAAATTAGGTACGTTGATAATACAAAATATAAAATAATTAGAAAATTATTTTATTGTCGAAATTTCAGGTGACCAAAGAGCTGGCGCTTACCTCGGTCAAAGGATGAGTTTGGCTATTCAACGGGGTAATGTTGCCAGCTTTTTGGGCACCTTACCCGCAGACAGCGACCTAAATGCGGTTTTTTATTTGTAGATATTTTAGATTTAATTTATTTAAGTATTTATTTTAATTTTGTATCTAGTTTTAGTGAGTAGTATTTTTAAGTTTAGATAATTAGAAAATTATTAAAAAATATTTAAACAGACATGAAAGTAAAAAGAACAAACCTTTTTCTAGTATCCATGCACAGTCCAAACCTTTTACGATATAGAGACGTGAAATTTGAGCCCAATACTCCTAAAATGGTCTAGGTGAACAATAAGAACGGATTTTGCGAAATCCCACTTTTAAAGAGATAAAATGGGATTTGTTTGTATGGAAATAAAATATTTTTTCATGCAATGCCATTGAAACTCGGTTTGTGTAATAAGCATAAAAAATAAAGAAAGGCATAACTCAGGATTTTTTGAAAATCAACCTGTATTAAAGAGGTGAAATGGGGTGCTAGCCTATGCGAGCGAAGCCATGCGGGCAAGTTAGTATCATAATATAACTGAGAAGTATTATTGTTGAAAAAAATCTAATAGAAAAAATGCGTAGTAGTTTAACCAAGAGGTAAAAATCATTGCACAGGAATAAAAAGGCACTGCTCATAAGTTTCCATGATGTTAAATAAAATCGTTTCACAAAATGAAAAATAGGTATTGGCAGGTACTACCTCTTCCTATTCTTAAATGACTGCTCTTCGACCTTGACATTTGTAAAGAATGCCAAAGACAATGTTATCGTCAAGTAAGTGGACACACCGACCCATATAATCTGCGGGAACTAAGGACTTTTTGACTCAGCATCGGAATGCGACAGATAGCAGCACTCACAAGTAGAAGTACAAGTAGGTAAGAACCCTAAGGTAATATCGATTTGTGGAACAGTAAAAACTCTTATGGAATTTGTATAGTTCGGACGTAGTTATAAGAGTATACTTTTGTAAGTACATAGGTTTGTACTTTTGTTATTGGCACACATAATCACGATAACATTTTTTCATTTCAGGTAATTTCATCGTGGCGTAATAGAAAGGAGTTACGACTGTGCGATGGAATTATGCTAGTATAAATTTTTATCTATGGATGGAACCATGGACTTTGAAGTTTGAACGGCTTCGTTCACATAAACTACAGTAATTTCAAAACCCTATTTCACCTCTTCAAGGGTTGATTTTTGAAAAAATCTGAAATAAGCCTTTCTTTATTTTTTATGTTTTGTACACCAACCAAGTTAAATTGGCGTAGCACGAATTTTTTTAAATTTCCATTCAAACTTTGAATCTATTATTTCAGAAGTGAAATTTCGCAAAATCCGTTCTAATTGTTCACATAGATATTGGATCCAAATTTCACGTCTCTATATCATAAACGGCTTAGTCTGTGTGTTGATTCCTAGAAAAATGCTTGTTCTTTTATATACATAGATTGATTAAAGTCCTAGACTAGTGATGACTACAGCCACCTGTAACCTGCCGGCATCGGCGTCAAATTAAATAACTGCCAAGTGCCATGCACTTTCACTGATCGCGCCGGTTTCACTTTCCCCGCGCAGTCGGCCCACTAATGTCGAATCGACTGTTGCGCAACAATACGATACGATATCGACGTTGATCGCAATGATTGGTGCGAATGTACGAAATTGATTAATTTGATCGCCAAAAGGACAGCGACGACGTCATAATAGCAGACACCAGAATTTACCACAACTTTCAATAAGTGTGGATCGAATGGTAGAGGCCGAAGAAGATATTGGAGGACATCGTTCAAGAAGAATAAAAGAGAGGTAAACAAATACATTTAATGACAGCTGATAGAGAAGAATTATGATATTAAGCTGCTGCTAAACAACGATATAACTGACTGCCAGTAAAAAATAATCCTTTGACTTTGACTCTGCTGACGTGATGCCAATGATGACCTCAACTAAAACTACAGCTTTTGTCACTGTCGGTCATTTGATGTAAAACTTATAGTAACCTATGTGGATATACGCTTTTACAAGTTCTGTCATACTTTGAAGTGTGTTCATTGATATTTTCATTGCTTCGTCTAAGGATATTTTGGAGCTTTCTTTTTAATGCATAGAATAGCTTTAGAAAATTGGGAGGCATGGCAAATAGAATATCGTATTTGTATATCATAACTACACTACATCATAACCAAATTATCATTCACTGTACCAACAAACCACCATAACCACCCCTAAATTCCGTACGTAGGATGATCGAAGCGCACAACGCATCGGTCAAAATACAACTATAAAAATGTACTTCCATTTGTTAATTGCCGGCGCGACTAGGCGTAGCCATGTCTTTTTTTTAATCAATTTTATTTTATTTGATATATTTTTATTGTAATACTAATATCTGTAATAAAAGTAAAGTCATTGTATCAATGTATCAAAAATAAAGAACAAAAATCGACAATATGCGGATCTGTGGGAGGATGATTGCTATTTAACAGAATCAGTACAACTATCTAAAAGTACCTTGAAAAATAAATAATTAAACTCGAAGAACGCTCGATCTCAGTCCCCACAAGCCGCGTTTTCCTCCAATTGGGAGTGTTTTTGTCGGAACAACTATCGTAATGCGGTCTATAAAAGTAATCTGTGACTGCAATTTTCATAATTTTGCAACAAACGCAAATATAAGTGAATTATTGTGCCAAGACGCCACAAATGTTGTTTTATCAGCTTGGTTATAGCAATGCATCGATTTGCTAGTCTTGAAAAACCTGACCATGCACTTCGCGACGCAAATAATATAATTTACTATTTAATTTTTCTTTTATATTCTATTCCTTTCTGTAAGAAAGCTAATACCGCGTCCAGCTTTATCGTTTTCTCTTTCTACTAACCTCTAGATTTCTCGCCAATCGATGTAGTGCGGCACTAATTTGGCACTAATTCAAATATTTCACCAGAAAAAATATTCGTGACACTAATGTAAGGTGACGTAATGGATTTCCGAACGTCGTAAAGGAGAACGTGGTGTGTCTTTTTAACGTGTTTATTGCTCTTCCTTATCATTTACATGAGTAATAATTTGTACAATAGAAATCAGTGCCTAGACTGCTAGCTGTGACCGTTCATTTTAAGAATCTTTAAAACATATTTAATCTTCCTTGAATCTACCCTACCCAGCACTACTCTGGGTGCAATTTATTGGGAGAATTCTGTGTCTGGGTGCTACGTATTATCTACCTGTAATTATTCCTACGAATAACTTTGCATTATTCTTGTTTTTTTACTTGCCTTCAGTGTGAAAACTTGGCGAACATAGAACAAAATCTAAAGTGGCCACTTTGGAGTCGAACATTACATGCGACGTTGATTGAGTTAATGGGACATGATTTTGAATATTCATTTGCAATATTCTTGTCGACTCCTCTCCAAGAAAAAAATATCAATGTTTCTGTCCCCGCCCGATGTCGGTCACCGCACTTACAGGCGGAACTGTGTAGAAACGACTGACTGATTGAGATTCTTTCGCTCCAGTTTTTTAATAGTAGGCGGTTTGCTTAGCAACGTAGACACGATCCATTCGAGATTTACGCGACAAGTGGGAAATCAAGAAGCTCGCTTGAAATTGTAGGAAAAGTAGGTAGGTAGAACCTAAGTCCGGTTCCGGCCAAGGGCAACCTTCGCCGTTTCTATATATCTGGTATGTTTCTACCGAATTTGACTTACGTTTAGCTGACGTCTACAGTTGCAACACCCACTCAGTGACTAATAAAGTGAGTTGTGTAAACCGGAGAATTTCATTATAAATTGTACGCACTTTTCGGCCGTGGAAAATACAATGCCCCGATAGAATGAGGAAAATAGTGAGCAGGTTTCAAAAGTGGAGGAAATCAGATCGATTATTACGTCAATAAACAGACATGACTGAACGGTGATTGATAATTGACCGCTTTCACATTTTTTTTTCATTGATGAAGAAATGCTGGTGGAAATAATGAAGCTAAAAAATAAACTTGGAGAAAAAATCAACCGTGCACGTGCCACCAGCACAATCCCAGGCTAATGAACGGTGGCAGGTGCCGCGCCAATCCGCATGTAGAGCTTAAAGCCTTGCTTTACACTGCCACGAAATATATTTCACATCCTTCTCTACGCTGACGCTGTGACGCTGTAAAAGAATGGGACGCAAGATGGATTGTGAGGCCTTTCACTGTCTTCAGGTTGCACTCAAACCTTTGTTTATCGAACTTCGAAGCCTAAAGTACTCAATTCTATGTTTGTGCCTGTTGGAAGGCATTTATTAAAGATACCAAACTTGTTCAAAGCAGAGATGTTGTCATTATTATAATTAAAATATAATATCGAAGCTATTATGTAGGTTGCTTCGGAGACTGAAGCGGTAGAGCGGCTTTTGGATCAAGAACATTACATTATTGCCTTTGTTCGAGGACAACGTTACATAAGCTTTGGTTCGGATTGGCTGTCAAGTTAAATTTTGTGCCGCCCTCTTAGTCGTCTCGTCAGTGTCTATTGTAATTCCTCGGCTGGGCCCACGCATTCCATGAGACGTTACTTTAGAGGCTAATGTCACTCATTCATTAACCCAGGTGCGTACTGACATACAAATTGTCCTTCCTGCCGTACTATTCATACAAAAAGCTCGATAAGCATAAAAAACTTTCTAACATAAAAACGTTAGAAGCAAAACAACGATCCAATTCTCCGAAAACATAAATACATCATACAATCGAGAAATAGGGCGTAACTACCCAGATTTCACTATAGAGATAAAAATTTAACACATGTGTTCATGTCCGAATGGCGCCAATATCGTTTGTTTTATTTACATCATGGGGAAAAAATTGGCACCGAGCCCAAGCGGAGCGAGATGTCTGTCCATAATGAAATCCGATTTTGAAATCCTAATGTCAGTAAACAGGTTTAGGTTTAACCAGAACTTATCTGCAAAAATGTTCAGAACCGGTCTGCTTCCAGCGTCGCCATCGATAGGCATCGTGTTTGGGCAATCATGCGTCTATGTGATTGTATTGAGCGCGTTATCTACGATGATGGCGTGTCAGTCGTCAGCTCGGAGTACCGTAACTCATTTTCTGCGACGGATAAGATCGATTAGTCCACATCGGTGTCTTACTGGAGAATTGGTCGATTTGCGGTAGCAAACTGGCCTCGACACAGTTGTTACATTTTCACCGTTCGCTCAGACCTAATTATGTAGCAGGCGCTGGCTAGGAGTAGATCTGTGATAGGAAACGGACGAGGAACTTGCTAACCGGTCCAGCCGTAACGGGTCGAGCCGTCGTCGCGGTACGCTTTATCCGCGAATAATGAAACAAACATGAAAACAGCGGCTTACAAGGCTTTACTTCCAGGTTACAATCTCTCGAGCTCTATACAAACAAACAAAAACAAATCCGCGAGAGTTTCATGATCAGGTTAGCCTTTAGCACAAGTGGTCTTGTTTCGAAAGTTATCAGTAAAGTTGTCCGGCCTAGACGTGACTTGTGTTCTTATGGCTGCCTACATCAGGCGAAAAGAAAACATGCATGGTTTGAATGAGTCAGATGGTGTTATCGAAGGAGGACGTGATCGGATACAGTGATACGGTGGTGATAAAGCTGTAAAGAATTGAAACCATGTCTTACATGATTTCTTGTGGATTCATTAACTTCAACATGAATATTTTCAATTAGATATTATACGTCGTATTATTTCTATTCCATAGTCTCTTTTATGAAGATACTATCGGTACGTTGGTATTTATATCATTCGGGTCTATAAGAATTTGAGTAGATGTAAAAGATTTGAAAATGGAATAGCATTGTGCTGTTTTTAATAAAGTATACATATATGCAACTAAATCGAAAAACGTTCATCTTACACAAAAAAATAAGCAAGTCACATTCGCAATGATAGGTAGATGATTGGCACGTGTTGCCATGTCTGCAGGAGGTACTTATTGCTAAAGGAAACTGCGTTTAGCGTTAACTAAAGAAACCATCGGTATTTGACAGCAGAAGGTCATTGCTATCAGCAAAAAGTGGTGTTGAGAGTCAGACAGATCCCATTTTTAGTTAATTTATTTAGGTATGAAAAAGCTTTATTGCTTTGGATAGATTTATTGTATCTGATTTAATCAAATTCCGATAGATAAACGAGCTGAAAACTAGCTCCTACCATTCAAATCAAATATTTGTGTATTTTTCACGTTTTAATTAAAGTTACAACTATCTGCTTCGAAATTTAATTACATTAGAACTGTCTGTAAAATATTTCGTAACGCATTTCTAAAACTGATGTAATAGATCTATAGATGTGTGGGAAAAGCGTCATTGTAGTGTAACAAATTAATATCAGTATCGCCATACCTGCGCAAACTGCGACGATATCTTGGTGTGGTCCTCCTGGTACGCCTTCCTGGCTTTCCTTCGCTCACTCATGAGGGTGGTGAGGCGGTCCAGAGCGCGAGACTCTAGCGCCTCCGCGTTGGTCCTTATCAGCTTGCTGGTGTTCTCCCATTCTTCGGTCATGGTGCGCCACGCCGATGCTATTAATGACCCTGGACAAAAAACAATGCTTTATAGAATTTGATGAGGAGCGTATTTTTTCTCGTTTTGTAATATCTTTTCTTTATTTGTCACACTTTTGTCCAGTTTGATTTGAATTTAATAATTTGATCTTTGTCAACTTACACGACGGTGGTGTTAGCCTACGTCTGCCGTGCTAGTTGGAGAATATAATGCAGACCCAAGTTTTCGCGTGCACCAGCAAAGCTCATTGGTATCTAGGAACTTCATACTATTCTTATGATTGCGAGGACTTTTCTAACTAGTTGATAGGCCCTTAACAAGAAGTTAAATTTCATTAATATAACTTCTTACAGTTAGTCTTTGTTTTTAACTTTGGAAAATATAGCACAGAATTCTGATGAAACCATTGGCTTAAGCCGGAAATGAGATGTACTTATGTAATTTAGATTCACAAGGTGTTTATAGCTCCGTAGAAAGGTATTTCCAAGCTAAGTGTACACACTGAGAATTTCTAATATTCTTAAAACACGAAATGCCTGCATTGAGGCGTTTAAATATCTATTCTATTATGTATTACTTTTTTTTATATATCAGCAATTTAATTAGGTGATTAGGTGTTGTTTGGCGTTACTCCGTAATTGATTGACCCTTTTCTTCTATATAGTTGTTCTTTTTTTTCTTGTACACGTCAAATAGGTTCATGATAAATAAACAAACGCATGCAAAATAATATAATGGTACGTGCCATTAACAATCGAAAAAAATCAGTTGAAGGCAATACAAATAATGATAACTCTGCTATCAGCTTATTCTTCATGGCTTCCACCACAACATGGGAGCTAAAGTTATCAGTTCATCTACTTACCTACAAACGCGGGTAGTTCCTAACTTTGCGTTTCAAACTATCTTAGTGACCGTTATTGTTGATTAAAATCTAAATTACAGACTATTAAAAGATTACTTGTGCTTAATGAACCATGTCATAGTTTACGGTCCTTACCGTTAAGTTCTTCGCACTTGTCCATCTTCTGTCCCTGTGCGGCAGCGGCAGACAGCGCCAGCGCGTACTCTCGGTCGCTCTTCATCTTGGCTTGAAGGCTTCTCTTCATAGCCTCCATGAGTCGCAGCTCCGCGTCCTGCCGCGCCAGGAGCGCCTCGTGCGCCCCGCGCCCCGCTCCGTTCGACGCATACCCCATTATAAACAACCCACGGCTACACAATACACATCGCAAACGTAAACACAACACAAATCACATCGCCGGAACGTACTCCCGTTATCACTGGCACCGTCTTCGTTACGAACACTGCGAGACGGTTTGCTAGTCTAAATAAAACATGACAAGACGGTCGGTCGGTGTGAACGGCGCGTCGGTATCGCGTGGCGCGTCCGCACAGTAGGTGCTCTCGGGCTGAATGCTGAATGCCATCTATCGCGGGCTCATCACGTCTGGGGCTGCGGGCGGCGGCGGCACTGGCCCAGTCACCCGCCGCGGTGCCCTCGCCTGCGACAGAATATGTCCCAGTTACCTTACCACGGACTCCACGAAGCTTGCACCGATGCCGTAGATTATTGATAGTTTCTAGGTACCTGGCTGCCTCCGACTACCACCCAGACGTCAGCGGTTCTACGTTCTGATTTTTGAATTGTTTTACCCTTTGTCTGACATTGTTGTTCTGCCAGGAATACAGGTACCTGTCTACCTCACACTATCATATGTTTGTTAGGAGTTCCATTGACTAGCGATTAGCGATCTGTATTTATAAAATATGTATTAAGTACCTACCTAAATTGAATTTAAATACGAGTAACATGGAGTATAATATGGCAACTAATGAGATATTTCTGCGCAAAAAGGAATGCAATATTTTTCGGGATGATGACATGATAATTTATGTTTCTAATATTCTATCTTTAACTGTGGTTTAGGTAAGTTGTTCTTTGATAGTTTTTATTAAAACTTTAAATATACATATGATTACGTATTGAATAATCAAACGGATTGCGTGATGACTTTAAAGTTTAAAGTCGTTTGACTTATCTTTATATTCAAACACAGGTCCGGAGTAGGTACCCCGGAATGTCAGAGTAATATACATATCTAGTAATTAACGGCGACGCAGTATATGCACCTACCTACTTATACCTAATATTTGTTACCAACTTAGATACTTATTGATTGCCTTGATTGACTCATTGATAGCTTTGACCTTTCTTGGTTCATGTACTTGAGTAGATATGTAACGTTTGTTGTAACTACAAGCAGTACCACGGGCAAAAAAAAACTTTCCGTAAACTTCAGGTAATAAACTTCCGTTGACTGCCCCGGTGTCTCAGTTGGTAGTGAACCTACTTTCTGTGCTTGGGGCGTGGGTTTGATTCCCATCTAGGACAAACATTCATGTGATGAACATTTGTGTTTGTTCTATGTCTGGGTGTTAATATCTATATAAGTATGAATTTAAAAATATATATGTACGTATATCAGTCTCTGGCAGCCATATTACAAGCTTTGCTTAGTTTGGGGTCAGATGACCGTGTGTGCAAAAATGTCCCAGATATATTATTATATTCTTATTATTAACTACCAAGCGATCCAGTAGTACCACAGGAAGTTTTTTTACCGGTGTTACACTTCTTAGTCGACATTCTAACTTACTCTGGTTTGTAGGTTAATCTTACCTACAGGGACCCTATTCGGAGAAATGACATTTTATCTCGGTCACTCTCACTCCCATTAAATTCTAAATTAGAGAGACAGTGACCGAGATAATCTCGAGCGCACAGGAATAGGGTCCCAGCACAGAATTGGTACTAAGTTCTACAGCCACCCGGAGCCACAGAGTAAAATATTACCTACTGCAGTTACTGTTACAACCTTTAATTTTTCATAGTAAAACGAAAGCTTCATTGACAATGCTCTAAAAAGTCAATTTTCAAGGTTGATGCATTCAGACAGTGTAAGCCAGTCACCAGACCAATGAGTGCCTATAGTATTTCAGTATATAGGTATATATAGCGACCCGCTCCGGCTTTGCAAGGGAGTAATTTAGAAAAATGATGTACCTAAATAAATAAATAATATATATATATATATATATATGTATATACATAGACGTATAAACCTTCCGTGAAAAATTATCTAACTGATGGTGAAAACCGCATCAAAATCCGTTGCTTGGCTTAGGAGGAGTTAGTGGATAAGTATATACAGACAAACAGATGCGGAAAGCGACTTTATTTTATACTAATAAAATGTATTATGTATAGAAGTACTCTTTGCTATAGTGCGAGTTTTTTCAATTGCTTTTACCAATACGATTGTATGATTTGTATGAAATAAGAGCAACGCCATCTAGCGCCAACTAAATAACACTCTGGTCACTTCGGAAACATGCACGTTTCCTCGCAATGTTTTCGTTCACCGAAAAGCCGGTGGTAGATATAGTTGTAGGTCACATAATTCTCCTTATCAATAAGTTTAGGTATATATCCGTAAAAAAGGTTCCAAAGAACTCGGTAGGGGCCCACCCGGATTCGAACCCGCGACCCCACGAAAATAAGGCGAGCGCACACCCACTTAGCTACCACGACTAGTTTCATCACTCTAGCTTGTATAAAAAATAATGCTCCATATACTTTAACACCGCGTTGCATCCATAGAAGGGTACATTTTCATAAATAAGAAAGTGTTTTTTTTTTATAGATATATTTACAAAAAAGCAACATCATCATCATCATCATTTCAGCTCTTAACGATCAACTGCTGGTCACAGGCCTCTTCTAATACACCATAAGTTCCGGTTCTGCAAACGTTCTCATCCTCGGCAATAGAAAAAAAGATCGGATCAGTAGAAGTAGTTATACCTAGTTGGTTAGTTAGTTACTGGCATTAGTTAGTAGTTTATTAAATTTGAATAACTCTATATACTGCTCTGTTTTTTTTTTCTTCCAATGGAATGAAACGATCCATACATAACAGCTGAAGCGCATAAAAAAAAAGATTAAAACAACTCATTCTTATGGAGGACTCACCCCTGACAAAAAAATAACTACTTTTAAGGTACTACCTATTTTATTTTATTTTACTTACCTTACACTGGTGATGAAATTAGATTATTTATACAACCGAGTAAGGTAAGGTAAAGTAGGGCTAGGTGATCTTTTACACCCTCAAACTATTCGCAATTATTATTATTATCAATGTCGGACTCGACATCACGGTAAACCCGACGCCCCTACTAACTAGATACCCGACGATGTTCCGTCGAAAACGAAATGCAAACAGGGCCGCGGGATGGCTAACGCGCTCTCCGCAGCCCTATTTTGCCGACGACCACCCTCTTTGTACCAGGGTGAACCCACGTCAGCAGCCTAGCACGGGGCGTGGACAAAATTGTCTTTCCACCGTTTTCATCCACTTGTCAGTGGATAATTATCTTTTCCACCTAACATAGCACGGCAACCGGGAAAGGGATATCAAAGAGAATATAATACTACGTTATAAGGGATATAATGTTTTTTTTTTTCTCTTTCCTCCTAGGAGGATTTTGGCGTCGCACGTCTTATGCATTTGCCAGTGTCACGTATACATATATATTCTCAGGTTTTGTTTGATATTATCAAACAAGTCATAGTCACGGTCAAAGGCAAGCAAAGCAAGTCACGGTCAAGTCCAAGTCATGCCCCAGTAAAGTGGTGAAAACTTTACTCGAGCCTTCTCTGGAGTTTTGGAAACAACATGAAAATACACGTTTCGCGACTTTATACCATTCACCAACACTCGTGCATGTTCACGAACACTTGACGGGTAAAAATTCACCGTTTTTACACAATAACACTCGAAATAACACAAGTTTTGGAAAATAATATAATACCGCGACATGATTTCTTCACGTTCCCGCCAAAACTCGGATATAATGTTTCCACATGATGTTTGTCGTAGACATTATGTCCCGCTAATCCCGCTTCACAGTACGGACTCGAAAAAAACGTGGATAAAATACTCTCCGATTGACATAAGAAAGGGGATCGCCTAAGTTATTGTCATGGATTTAGCAGTATGATGCTTCGTCTAAGGTTATTGTGTTATTAAAATTTTATACTATTACCGAGACATAAGTGGGACCCTATTCCTGTGTGCTCGAGATTATCTCGGTCACTGTCTCTCTTATTTAGAATTTAATGGGAGTGAGGCCTGACCTGACATCGTTTGAAAGAGATGGCTATATATAAGTTTCTTGGGGAGCGAAAGGGAGAAGTTATAACCTTAATAGTTTGTTTCTTGTGCTCCCGTGAAATTCAAATCTAGCTGTCCCTTTCACACGATGGCAGGTCTGGGCCCCTAATCGGAGAAATGACATGTTTATCTCTCTCTCACTCACTCCCATTAAATTTTAAATTAGAGAGACAGTCACCGAGATAATCTCGAGCGCACAGACACCCAAAACCTTGGAGGAATAAAAAGGCTAAACACTCTACGTGTGGAGCCAAAATTTAAGATAAAAAAATCTAGAATTCTCGAGTTTGCTCATGGTATGCTCCAGTGAATGCGTGTCTTTATTTCCAAAGACAAATTCAAATCTAAAATTCTGCCAGATATAAAAAATATACCATTACAATGGGGAGAACGAAGGCTATTCACCTTGGAAGGAAAAAACGATTGAGTCGGTTTTTAAAAATTGAGTAAGTTACTCGGTTTGCATTTTCAAATATATCAAGCGGCTGGAGTAAATTAATGAACATTTTTTTTGTATGTCTGCACTCTTCTGTTTTATAGGCGCACCAACGTCCAAAAAAGAGATAACTTATTTCAACTTCAAATACGAATGTACGAATGTAACCGGTTTTTGATGGTAGAATTTAGTGATGTACCCATGATATAGTACGAAACAATAAATCGATTTAAAACTAAATAATTCTTGATTAAACCCAAAAAACTAGCCTTATAAAAACATATCAATTTTTTATAATAAACTGAGGTGACTTTTTACCGCTCATCATTTATTAAATTCACGTGTGTGACAAGCGTAGTGTTTGCAAGAACAAATGGGGTGCGTTCATATGGTTTTCAGAGCCATGTTTCGAGGAAAAGTGACGATAACCAAAACTTATTTTTTACAGATACATATTTTTTACAAAAACTATACAAAACTTGATCAAAATACTAGAGTATGAAGAACTTCTTCCCTGCTTTGACTTTATGCTGAAGGAATTATTCGATTTATGTGTTTTTTGGATTCAAAATAAGTGACAGTATGGTTTATAGTATTGTGAAAAATTGTTATGTAAACCAATATTTTAAAATCACGGCGGACGTAAATACGAATCCAACGACATCTCACTGGTTAAATTCGGTTAAGCCATGGAGGCTTCAGGTGATATTAAAGGAATACACAAACATACTCATATACCTCAGAAAAATACAAAAGTCACATACTTACAGACATCCCAAAACATTACTCTCCTTCTTGGGCAGTCGGGTATAAAACCGAATGGAACGTCTTTATTATAATATAAATGGTGACGTGATTGCAACATACAACTTAAAAAACTTATTTGGGTAAATATAAACCACATCAATTTAAAGTCACAGTTTAATACTTTTGTATAAAACTGTGCACAAAGTGCCTTCTAGACAGTTAAGAAAAATAACAGCAATCGATTTAGAACATTCAACCATCGAATTATTATACCTACTCTATCGATTGAAAGAAAGAATTAATATTTGTTAGTAGTGTTGTTGTTTGCAGTGTAGTTATGATTTGTCTGATTTTCCTGTATTCATAGAGTGCGGCTTATAATGCGCTCACAGTGCTAAAACCATAAACACTGCTTATGATCGGTTTAAATTGTTAGTACGCTAATTGTTGGCGCGCTATTGCGCGCCAACAATTTAAGCCGTTCATGAGCGTGCTTATGTCAGATAGTTTCATTTTTCAGGCTATCGGCCTCAGTGTCTCATAATTTGATGGTCACAGTTTCATTTCTGTCTTCACAGAAGACTGTGGCCTGCATTAAATCCATTTTTTTCTATACAAAAACAGAGAATATCGGAAATCATAGATGACAATTTGAATTTGATATTAGCGCACACAGTGCACTACCTCATTCTTGTGAGCACCGTGAGCACGCTAAAATGACGTCACTCATGACGTCATGTGTCTGACAGGAGCTTTATATGCGCATCTTAAACCGACTGTTTGCACGCTGACAGTGCAAATAGTAACTAAGTATGTGCGCATTTTAAACCGCACTCATACATTAATGAGGTTGAAACTGACAGCTCGTAACAGATGTCACTATAGCTCGCTTTTTTTTGTTCTCCTTTGCTGAATCAAGACTTTCAATAAATATAAGGCTCACTCTATAGTACTGCCGTCTGAAGAGAGCAAAAGTGAAGCAAAATGAGGCGTTTTCCAAAAAAAAGAAATCCTTGAGTTTTTTCTGTCACTGTCAAGACATGAAAGACAAAAAAAATGTACGTGTGTCTTTTTTTTCTCGTGTTTTTTGGCTCGACATGTGTATTTAGACAATTTCAAGTAACGTAACTATGCATTTGACTTCATTTGAAATATTACAATAGTTGACACTGGCTAAATACACAACGTGTGGAGCCAAAATTTAAGATTTAAAAAATAAACATAAAATATTTCGACAGTAATGACAATGACAGGTAAAACGATAGGTCTGTTACGCCATCTAGTAAGTATTTTAGAACTACTTTTTTTTTTTTAAAACGCTTCATACACTTTTTTTTTGTGCTGGCAATTAAATGTTTTTCAATGAAGCGAGGGCTTGGCGTTGGCGACGGGGTAATTTAAGTTATGTCAGTGGCAACACTGACCCCAGCCTTGTAATATGGCCGCTTCAGGTTAGTTCTATGAATTTTGTCATGTGAAAAAATCCTAATTTTTACTGTAATTTTTTATTTATTTTATTATTCTTGCATGTCTTTGCCATGATTAATCGATACTGCAATCAACTGCATCAGTTAGAAGCTTTTTATTGTTACCTAATAATGCTAACGTGTCATCGTTTCACCCTTGCGGACGTTTGGATTTACCGCGTGGCCACATTTCTGAACTTTTTAAACTCGCTTTTTCTTCATGTACTCGTAATTATACAAGCTTCTAGTGTTAGTAACGTTCTGATAAAGGTAAGACTAGTCAAATGGGGTCACTTGGGCCGCAACTTACAATAGGTCGTTTCGATCTGATCACGAATAACCGCTTTCCAAAATCGGATTACTTAGGTCGTTCACTTGCTGTGTGTCATCATTATTCATGAATTTTCTCAGTATACAATTAAACTGTCCTGTCCTGTAACGTTTCAATACATTGACTCCATAATGAATAGTTCCTGCGGTATTTTACAGGCAAGAAATCAAAGAAGGCAAAATGGATCAAAGCCAACCTAACAGACATTCTTGCGGAGCCGACGACTATCCCAACAACAAATAACTGGGCGGCCTCCGTAGATGAAGAAAGTAAGTACAAATATCCTGTTAATTTCAATCATATAACTATTTCAATGATGCCAAAGAGAGACCCGATGATGATAGATAGGGTAATGGCTTGCCAATGTTAATCTCGTACTTGGGGTGCACCTGCCGAGTGCTCGGTCACTCTTTCCACCCCGGGAAGGTCTGAGGAAAGGTCTATGTGTTATAAACTACATTCTAGCCGGATGCTTCTCTCAAAGAGAAGATGGGGGAACCAGAAATGCCAGTGTAGTGTCTAGCCGGTGACGCCTGGCCCGTGTGGGCGAGGATGAGGTGTAGGCGCCGTCACTGTTGGAAACTCCTATGACCAGCTGTTTTAGCACAATCTACGAGATGGCATCTGCCACAACTCAATTCAGACTAGTCTTTCATTGGCCGGCTCCCTGATTATGCTGAGGGTCACAACTAATCTTTATAGATAAGAGTTTAATGAAGTGCTTGGGGAAAGATTTCTATTTATAATGCAATTATGAGAACTTAAACATTATATTCATTTGGTAGTTGGAGTAATAAAAGAGTAAAATATATCCATCAAGAACCTGGAATAAAAATGCATTTTATTTTTCAATCACCATGAAAGGCTATTAAATTTCCAAGTAAAGTGTTATTATTTTGAATAGCGTGTGGTAACTTGGGTACATACCTTATTACACACAATCGGTTTGGAAATGTACATATCTCACCAGATAATCATTAAACAACCAGTAAGATGCATGTATACAAGTGTGACAAATGACACAATTTCCAGGAAAATAACAGACATAACAACCTTGAACAGGGCAGGGCTAACAGTATGGTGCAGTGCCATGCAGGATTCTGATGTTCTAAATTCTGAGTAGCATTGATACTGTTATGAGCAGACATCAACTTGATAGTTTTCACAAAAAAAAACCATCAGTACGAAGTGGTTACTGCTCAATCTTATTTTTTTCTTTCTGTTATGAGATATTAAATAAACTCATCTTATACATATTTTTCCAAAGCAGTAAACAATCAAAGCTAACAATCAGCATTGCAATTATGTAGAAATAGATCTCATTTTTTTTTTCTTATTGTCTTTGAGTCATACAGGCTATCTTCTAATAAAATTGGGTACAAAGTATCTAGCTAGTGACACTGTTTATTTCCCAGCGGAAAGCTATGGGTACGGGTCGCGAACCCGCGCGCCGGTGGTGCTCCCCTCGGCGTCCCGCGCGGCTCGCGGCGGGCTGGCCGTCGACGACGAGTCCATCCCACGCCGCCCGCCATACATCGCGCACATATCCAATTTGCCCTATGATGTCGACGAGAGCGCCATCACGGAGCTCTTTGAGGGGCTTAAGGTGAGCCTACTGGCATCTATTGGCATCTCTTGGTGTGCCTCCTTTAGGTGTCCGGTCAGCTTGGCTTCTGTGATAATGGACCCATCTTTCAACTTAGTCATCTATTCATTCATACTATTATTTTTATTTCTAGATGTGTATACCAGTTTACAAGTCCATCAAAGTAATTTTTTCTTGTGAAAAAAACTATTTTATCCAGATGCTTTCCTGCCTCGGAGAAGCTAACATGCAACATTACTGGAGAAATTTAACAAAGAACTCGCAAAAATCATTGCATTTTTTGTTCTCAGATTACCAACTTGAGATTGCCTCGGGAGGGTGACCGCCTCAAAGGATTTGGTTATGTAGATTTTGAAGACAGAGAGAGTCTTGTCAGTGCTATGAATATCGCAGACCTGGTGAGTAACAATACAATATAGCTTTATTAGACGCAGAAAATACAATTAAACTATAATTTTTAATTATTTATTAAACTAACATAACAACATTTTTAGTCTAGGACCAAGTTGATGCTACATATAAAATAATTGCATTCAATTTATGTTTTTAGACTATTAACATTTTCACAAAGTCTATAATTTAACATCTGGTAGTATTATGGTTGTCTGAAGTGATTACTGCAGATTGTACGGTTTCACCTGCTATTCTACAGAAACCGAATATTTTTCCGGGATATAAAGTAGCCTATGTGTTAATACAGAGAATAAGCTACCTTCATACCAAATATCATACAAATCCGTTACAGCGTTGAACGGGAACAAACATACTTACATACTTACACACTTAAACACAAACTTTCGCATTTATAATATTAGTGTGAAATATTTGTAAAAGAAAGATGAGTAGTGCAGTAGGTAATTAACGAGACCTACAAAAAAAAACTAGCCTATATTATGTCCGTCTCAGACCCCAAAGCTATATCTATGCAAAAATTCAGCTTGATCCATTCAACCGTTTAGTCATGAAAATGCGACAAACACCCAGACAGAGAGAGAGTTACTTTTGAATTTATAATATTAGAATAATAAAAAAAAGATTGAAAACAGAACAGATAATAAATAACCTTAGACACAACATAAAACTTTATTATTTGTACAAAAATTATTTGCAGCTGACAAATATTCCAGCCCTTTGATTTAATACAAAGAATGCAAACAATGCTTCACATAATCAACTTCTGTTTCGGAGAGGGGTGTTCTTGTCATGTGAAATATTTGAACTGTATCCTTTGTGACGGCAGACAATTAGTGGCAGGAGAATAAGAATAGAAGTGGCGACGCAGGACAACGACCGCCGCATGGGGAGGGGAGGCATGGGAAGATCCGATAGGGACAGGTAAGTGATAAGAGAAAAAATGTTTGTACCACATATTTATACATGTCAACTACCTTTTTTATGGAACAGCTGAGTTTTACTTGCATTTTTAGGGTTGGATCTATTAGGTTAATGGAGACCAAATGAGAGAACGCATTTATCGATTTTATAAAATGATTATTTATTATCGATATTCTTAGCAGGAGAGGTGTGAGTGCTCTCTACTGTCTCGCGGAAACACCATAGGGCGACTAACTGCGTATTTCTCTAAGCCCATGAAACTAAATGTATATGAACAAAGGGCTCTTGTTAATCATTGTAAATAATACGTACGAAAGAGAAATACTCTCAAACTACAAATATGTCAAAGTGAGACCAATTAATTTTTGATATATTATTCCAACACGCCCCCTCAAAAATTAATCTCTTTCCTTAAAATACATATATCGAAAATTATTTACAATTAAAATGACACTTCACACCTTCCTACTCTGTCTGGGAGTACAACCATCTTGGTCCAACATTTGTTGCGCAGGATTGGGGAAAACCCAGAAAAACCCAACCAGACCAATCATCATAAGAACCAATTAATCAACTTATTTCTATTTCAAAAACGTATTGTATTTACATACTTTACAAGTCATCATCCACCATTGACATACGCCATTTACCATAGCCCAAGTTTTTCGGTCAACGCCGAAAAACGCAAAGTCGGCAACGATTTCGTTAAGATATCAGCCAACTGATTACCTGTGGGAACATACACAACATTAATAACATTATTTTCCACCTGTTCCCTTGAAAAATGATATTTTATGTCAATGTGTTTTGATCTTTTGTGACTTGTCGGATTATTTGCAATGCTTATACACCCCATATTATCCTCATAAATAGGAATGGCACCTGGGATCTCAATCTTTATGCTGGTCACTAATGACTTCAACCACAAAGCTGTTCTAACACATTCAAACAAAGCCATGTATTCAGCTTCACAAGAAGAAGCCGCCACTGTTGTTTGCCGCTTTGTTTGCCAGCTGATTGTGCATTGTTCAAACAATTTAAACAAATAACCCGTGGTACTCTTTCGTTGTAACTCGTCACTTCCCCAATCTGAGTCTACGAAACCACTCAAAACGTTTACGTTACGACAATCAATTGACTCAGCCCGGGTATAGGTCAGCTTTAAATCTATCGACCCTTTCAAGTATCTTAACACCCTTTTTAAATACGACCATAATGTATGGTTGCTTTTGTTACCAAAGCGACTTAGGATGTTTACAGCAAAGCTTAAATCTGGTGAGTACAAATCATTATAAACATTAAACAACTGATCAGATTTCTACAAGGGGCCTTTGTGGTTTCATCTGAGTTTAATGCATTGTAATCAACTTTGGTTTCCATAATAGCTTATCTTCTCTGGACTCAATTTCATTAAATGACTTTGGTATTGTACAAACTAAACATGTAGCTTCCATCAAATAGTTCGCATAGATATCATTATTTTCATCATACGATACAGGGCTTAAATTTTTAATCTTCTCACTCCTCCTCACTTCCCTTATACTAGAAGTCTGTTCATTTTGAGGTAAAGTCAACGTATTCCCGAATGAAACCTCTGTGTGTGTCCACCTGTTCCGCGAACAGATTTATTAGGCGGTGGACCTAATGATGCGGGTATTACGCCTGTTTGTGAATCATCTGATTTCGTTGCCTCAGATTTGCACGCCCTTTGGACGTTCGAGTTTACGTCAGAGTGACTGGAATTTCCAACTGAAATTCCCCCAGACTTCAACGGTCTGCTAGACAAGAAATAAATCTCATCAACAATCACATCTCTGACCCTCACAAACTTTTCCTCTACCACTTCCCACACCTTATAACCATTTGGTTCATACCCGACCAAGATACCTTTTAATGATTTAGCATCAAACTTGGTCTTTCTTGTCTTATTATGAAAATAGACAGTTGAACCAAAAACCTTTAAATATTTCAATTGTGGCTTTCTTTCATGCCATAATTCATAAGGTGTATTTGCGCAACGAGCATTCAGTGCCTTAGTGGGGCTGATATTTATCAAATATGTAGCAGTTAAAACAGCCTCACCCCAGAACGTCTTATCTAATTTAGCACCAGAAACCATGGCGCGACTTCGTTCTGTCACCGTCCGAATCATACGTTCGGCCACTCCATTTAATGCAGGAGTATGCGGCACTGTCAAGTGGTAGCTAATACCTTTTCCCACACAGAACTCTTTCATTTCATTCGATAAATATTCACCACCGTTATCACAATACAAGTTGACAATTCTCAAACCGAAATGCGCTTCACACTTAGCAACATAATCTCGAAACGCAGCAAAAACATCAGATTTATGAACTATTAAGTACGTCGCACAGTAGTGGGTATACTCGTCCACAAAAATCACAAAATAGTTTTTGCCGTCAAGTGTTGAAGGAGTGATGGGACCACACACATCTGTATGAACATTAAATAGAGGACGTTTTATAACTTTTCCTTTTGATTTATTGAATGGTAAACATGCTTGTTTTCCATTTATGCAAGCTTCACACAATTTATCAGTTGGTTTAATATGTTTTATTCGCTCAATATCGGAAAACATATTTTTGCCTTTTATTTCCATGAAATTTGTTTTTGCGATGTGGCCTAGCCGTTGATGCCACAATTCATAATTATTATTAGTTATGATCTTATTTAATGAGCCACCAACATTTAAAGCATGTTTGTCAAGCACAAAGTTAATGCCAATTAAATTGTTCAAAGACTCACCCTTTGTTACCACCTTACCCTCCTTGTCGTATATCTCACGACCGTTTTTACCAAAAACGATAGTCATTCCCGCTTGTTGCATCTTCTTCACAGAGAGCAAGTTGTAAGGAATTTCTGAACAAAATAGAACTTCCTGTAGCACTCCATTCACGCCGGTGTCGCTTATCACCCGGAGGTTGCCCTTCTTGGTTTCCTTTTTTATTTATTTAAAGTCTTTATAATTTTATTTCACTGGGCCCATAACCTATTAGGTAAATGGAGACCAAATGAGAGAACGCATTTATCGATTTTATAAAATGATTATTTATTATCGATATTCTTAGCAGGAGAGGTGTGAGTGCTCTCTACTGTCTCGCGGAAACACCATAGGGCGACTAACTGCGTATTTCTCTAAGCCCATGAAACTAAATGTATATGAACAAAGGGCTCTTGTTAATCATTGTAAATAATACGTACGAAAGAGAAATACTCTCAAACTACAAATATGTCAAAGTGAGACCAATTAATTTTTGATATATTATTCCAACAGGATCTCATAGTAAAATTAATTCATATTGATGAATACGATTATTCTGCTTAGCAGGACAGTTCTTTTCCTGAATAAAAACTGTTCAGTTTGGCCTCTTGATGCACTCTACAGTCAACATCATAATACAAATTAGTGCATTCACAAATTCTATTTGTTTGTAAATAATAATTCTAACCAAGTTGACTGCATTTTCTTGTGCCAGGTCAAAAAAGAACCCAATTTTCCTAAAATTATATTTGTCTGTTAATAATAGAATTTCATGTTTTCTCCCTGTTCCATTTAACATAGGAATTATTTGTTTGGATCTTTTCAACCTATTCTTTGTCAACTTATTAAATAATGAACTATTATTGATGTTATGACTTTTCTGGAAAACCCCACAATGACTTCACACTAATCATGGGGTTTCCGAATCAAGTGTGTGAGCTAGTTATATCTAAAAAAACTATAGGAAAATTTGAGCCTGTATTCGTATTTATAAAGATTTTCTGAAAAATATGCCATATTCCGGAAAGTTAACATGTGTTCTACTGTGTTGCTCCACAAGTAGAACAAATGTGTTTCTTTCCCTACTTATTCTATTGGTAGAACAAACAGTGGAACAGGTGGTAACTACCCCCCGTTATAGTGCATCGTGGATGTTGGCAACAAGAATGACATAGTGAAGAGGGAGCTGGGCGGGTTATATCTATCGAATGGCATAGAAAAATGTCAATGACACTCGTCAAAATGTATGTAACAAAACCTTCGTTTTGTTGTCTACGAGATTTTGGTTGGCTGCTACCATTCTGCTAAACGCTGAAGTGTATCAGTCCTACGAACATAAACGTGTTGTATGTGGCAGAGAGTACGACCCGGAGCGCACGATGGGCGACTGGCGCTCGGGGCCGCGCGCGGCGCCCGACCCGCAGGCGCGCGCGCCGCGCACCATGGACCGCGAGGAGCGCCGCGACCGGCCGCCCGACCGCGAGAGGGAATGTAAGTACATTATACTCGTAGGGAACACGTCCGTGGCGGACGCGGAATGAGAGCATTTGTGACGGGAACCACGCCCTCTTGATTCTTCGTCACATCCGTCGGGTCGATGATTTGTCATCAAATGGTGTACAGGGCCGTCGCATATATGTTATTTTACTTTAGAAGGTTTCTATAAATAGAAGAATATTTCTTAATTCTAATTTAGAAACTTATACACATGTACCACACCCATTCCAGTATAAAACTAGGATTTCTAAAAACTTCAGTTGAAAACGAGCACTAATAAAGCTAATAATATCTTACTAGCCGCGCCCCGCGCTTTCACCCGCTGTTCTACAGGAACGGTTAAAATTTTCAGAATAAAAAGTAGCGTATGTGTTATTCCAGGGAATAAGCCACCTCCATACCAAATCCGTTCAACTGTTACAGAGTTGAACGGGATCAAACACACTTACATACTTACACACAAACTTTTATAATATTAGTGTGATGATCACGTGTCTTTGTATCTGGGAACTTTGGCCCCTTACCCCCGAATACTGATACGCTTGTTAACTTTGACAACAGATTAATTCTAATGCTGTCTTTGTCTGGCACTAAGCAAATGACAAAGGCAGCAACAGACATAATCTGTCGTCAAAGTTAACAAACGTTTCAGTATTCGGGGGTTAATCTCCTATACTAAGTAAATAACCTAAAGTTTTTGATATTTATATTAGGCTCCTAAGTAACACAATGATGATAAGTTGTCGGCTAGTTGATGAGAGCAAGCCCTAATGTCACACTTGGGATGCACCCACAGAGTACACGGATCACCTAATTACCCACCAATTTATTTGGTGAAAATGCTAAACATAATCTTACGGTCTTATTCAGAAACGTCCAGCAAACTAGTTCTAGCTAATGCTTCGTCTCATTTTGGCTCGAGATTCCATTAGCGAAAGTTGACAAAGCACTTAACATAGATTAGCTTATCGACCGTTTATGGATAAGAGAATTAGCAATTAACATCATAGGAAGGTCCTGTCAGTCATGGTATTCAAAAGCTTTTTTTAAATATGAATTTCCGATTGACCTGTCAAAAATCGGTGATCCTAGTTACTCCCCCCCATCCCGGGAAGGTCTGAGTAAAGGTCTACTGTGTTAAAAACCCTCTAAAAGGGGGCGTCGCCTAAAGCGATGGCGGGGGCACCAGAGACGCGAGCTCACGGGGTCTGTCGAGGACTCCCACCGGACGAGACTTGCCCCGTGAAGCTCTTGGAAGCCCCCCGCGACCGGCGGTTTTAGTGCAATCTGTGACGCGGCGGTGCCGTAACTCAATTCAGACTAGTCTTGGGCTTGCTCCGACTTTCTGCAGACACTTAAAACTGAGTGATTTTATTATTAGGCCTATATTAAAAGCTGGCACCGTAATGTAGTTTCATGCTCGAAGCAATAACACTTTACATCACACTGTCACACTAATATTATTAAAGCTAATTTTACATTGACATTTTCTATTTTGACAATGAAGGAAAAAAACATTTTTACGAGTTTTTTTCCTTCTTCTCCAAAGTAAAAAATAATAACATATTTTTTTTATTAAAAAAAGATTTTTTTTTAAATTTACTCTGTATTGTTATTGAAAAAGTGCGAACGAGATAGCTGAATTAGGGAAGCGGGCTCTTAAAAATATGAGGGTTGAAGTGCAAGAGCTTAGCTTAGATAATCTATACCATTACGATTGTATAGTTGTAGTGTAAACACCGTAGCAGATGAGTAAGTGGTATTTGCTTCCAGCGAGCGCGGACAACAAGCCGGGCGGGTGGCGCGACGGCGAGCGCGCGGCGCCGCCCGAGCCCGCGCGGACGCCCTACGGCGGCCGCGACTCCTTCGGACGCGATCGATTCGAAGGCGACCGGTAACTTACATCACTACTACTACATTTACATTACTAACATAAATGCCAAGGTCGCCTGGATTATTTATAGCTAGAGTGTCGTCCAAAGGAATAGTACCATATCTCAATATTATACAGAAATTGACATTTAATTTTTTAGCTAGATGTTAAACGCGACTTCGTTCGCGTGGACCTACAAAAAAGTAGCCTATGTCCGTCTCCGTCCCTTAAGCTATATCTATGCAAAAATTCTGGTCGATCCGTTCAGCCGCTTAGCCGTGATAACGCGATAAATACCCAGACAGAGACAAAGTTACTCTCGCATTTATAATATTAGTTAGGAAATCTCTGTATTATATTGATTTACGATATTTATTTGATTCAGATCTTACTTCAACCTCAACCAAAATGTAATAGTAAGGAGAACAGTTATTTGTTACTGTCCTCTTCGTCATTGGCCCGATATGTTACTACGGTTTGCTTGAGGTAGCGTGTAAAAATAGAGCACAAATTAAGTTAAACTGTGAACACACAGATCACGCCCTAGATTCTGCATTCAGGACGCTCAAAGCGCACCACACATCAGTCTAAATACACTTATAAGAAATTACTCTGATTGGTTGATAGTTAGGAGCGAGTAGGCGTAATCTTGAGATAGCCAATGAGAACGCTCGGTCGCACTCCCCGCGACCCGCGCCGCTCCTCAAAACTGGTGACTTTTTCTAGGAACAACGAATCTCGTAATGCGGTATTTAGAGTGATCTGTGGAACTACTCTACTCTAAACTTTTACTAGATTTCGTTATTCAGTGTATAATTGTTCTGCAGCGGCAGAGAGAACCGTGGCTACGGCGGACGAGACGGCTTCCGCACCGCAGAGCGTGATGGTGGTGGAGGATATGGGTAAGCTATTTTTGGAAACTATTAACGATGCATGTGTTGCTTATTACCACAGCTCACACGATGTTACGCGATGGAGTGCTCTAATACTCTGATCACACTGCATAGAATGGGAGCTAGCTCTAAAATGAAGCTACTGGGACACAACGTTTAGGCGCTTGGCAGATTTTCAGATTAACTGTGATAGTGATAGCCAGGCGAGAACGAATTGAAAAAAGAGATTGAATCTCCTTACGCTACGATTTTGCTATCACCGTTATATTATTGTTAGATATTGCTGTGTAATAAATTAGTATTTGATTAATTAAAATTTGTTAGCTTTTTTATTGTACTGGCAGTCGCTCAAACCAATTTAGTGGGGACATTGACAATGTAAAGTCCCATCGTCTCCACTAACTTCATCAGAGGGAACGATGGAAATTTTAATTCCCTACATCCCCAGTAATTTGGTTTGAGTGACGGCCGATACAATAAAAGAGCTAATTTGACCACTTCTTAGGTGAGTTTGAGAATTTAAATTCCTAGCGTCTCAACCATTTCTATTAGTGAAGATATTGGGACTAAGCCATATTTTCCTTCACCGGAAGATAAAACATTGTTACACGTTTCTTGTAATCCATCGTTAATTTCCATCAAGCATATTGTCACTTCCATTTTAATTGAGGAGTCCGATGCTTTGTTTGCAGAAGTCGAGAAGGCCGAGGATTCGGCGGAAGAAGTTTCGGTGACCGTGACCGTGACCGTGACCCGCCTAGAGAAGGTAAAATACTCATTCTCGGCCGTGCGCTCGGGGAATCGACACGTCCCGAGTGCCGATTGCGAGTTTTTTGTAATTGCGTTTACCTATTCGATCGCTTTTACGTTAACTATGATTTGTATGAAGTAAGAGCAGTGACGCTAGACGGCGCTGCTTTTATTTTGTTAAATTTCAAAACCAGACAATTTATTTTTTTAAGACTCAATCATAGTTAAGTCAAGTAAAGTTAGTCACGGTCAAGTCCAAGTTTGGAGTTTGGGAAAAAACACGAAAAGTCACGTTTCACTCATACACGGTCACGAACACTTAATGGATAAAATTCCACTATTACATACACTTACACTCGACATAACACAAGTTTTGGAAAATAATTTAATGACGCGACATGACTTCTTCATGTTCCCGCCAAAACTCCAAAAACCAGACTATTTAACAGTCTGATTTTGACATAAGGAAGAATTGTCAAAATTAGGTGGTCAAAAATAAAATGAAGCGTCTACTCCGTGACAAAAAAAAAAAGAAAAAAATTTACCAACCTAGTTGCCAACCTATCAGACTCAAAACCCCGCGAGCGTCCGAAGCTGAACCTGCTCCCGCGGACTGTTCCCCGCGAGTCCGAGGTGCCAACGAAGCCAGCAGACGGAGCCTCGGTAGATAAGGAGGAGAAAGCCCCCGAGAAACCTAAACCCGTGCCAGCGGAGAAGGTCTTTGGTGCTGCCAAACCCGTGGATACTGCTGCTAAGTAAGTTGATATCACACTAATATTATAAATGCGAAAGTTTGTATGTGAGTAGGTAAGTGTGTTTGTTCCTGTTCAACTCTGTAATGGCTGGACGGATTTGAATGAAATTTGGTGTGGAGGTATCTTATATCCTGGCAAAATATTCGGTTTCTGTAGAATAGCGGGTGAAACCGCGGAGCGCAGCTAGTAATATTTATATAACTGTATATGATAATGCCGCCTCTAATGTCAAATAATGATAAAAGATATTTTATATTTAAATAAGGTAGGTATTGTCATCACAAACTCAGATGATGTTAAGTGACGATTTGGTCGAGGATGGTAATCATACATACATACATTTCTGGATTGTTTTACTTTTAGCTATTGTCAAAAAAAGAGTTGTGCTTCTACTGGGTGGGTACCGCTAAAGTGCACAGACCATATGTCTTGTAGATAGCTCGTACATATTCCCTGCACACGAGAGTATTACGCGCAACATAGCATAAACCCGTCAGTTAGATCGTTCGATGAGCCGACTAATCGCAGACCCAAATTGCATAGATCAATTTTGAGCCGCCCTATCGTAAGCGCTATTAATTACCTTGTCCCGCGCCCGGCGATGTGAGTAGCTTTTGAGATTTTTCTGCCTGCGCGATTAATGGACTTTATTATCTATGGTGCAGTGCTACCAAAGATAATAAACATATTATCTTTATAGATGAAATCGGGGAACTAAAATTTTTCACAGAAACCCATTTTTTATTTTTTTTTCGAATATCCAGAATGGGTGAACTCTACGAATAACACAAAGTTTATTCAACTTTAAATTGTACTATATTGAAGTTAGTAGAACTTTGAGTTACAACATCAGTGTCATCTGTAATTTTCGTTACACTTCTACAACAACATGTGCACAAAAAACAAAGAGTCAAGACCCAAATTGTCGTGATTGTTGTTGTTACATTAGTAACAATGTGCCAGATTAAATAGGGTTAACTAGACACCGTTTCGTGCCTCCCATGCGTGATCCGGTCGCTCTATACCCACATTACACACAACTTTAACACTATTACTATAATTTTTTTATTCTTCTTTTTTTGCTTGCTTTTGTTTGATCTTTATTTAACATATTAATAAAATACGTACAAACCTAGACACAGTCTAATATATTGTATACGACAATATTGTGTAAATAACTTTTTCAGTCTAGCAACGCCTCTGTAAGTCTTTTAAAAACTAAGTTTGTTTTTAATTATGTTTAATTTAAAGTGAACTATTTAGTATTAGTGAAAACAAACTATTAATAGACTTAAATTTACGATAAAAAGCATATTGCACCAGGTTCATTTTTTTTAACTTTTATACTGCCGATGGGTTAAAAAAAAACGAAATGAAATGGGTTTCCACTTCAGAAATGTAAAATCGGAAAAGAATCGGGAGAACTTTAGTACCTACTAAAATATCGGTAGAAGTTAGAAGAGGTCCCATATAATGGTAGAAATACCGAAAAATCTGTATGTACGAGACCCTGCAGGGGGGGCAACAATCTTTCATAGTTTGCCCTAGACCTACCTAGTCAATGTACACGCCGACTTACATCACGATCGGATTCAGCATTTTAATTTGAACTTTACGTTCACAGACAGAAAATATAACATTTTTTCATTTTAACTTGGAACATTTTGGCTAATGTTAATCAGTGCGAGCTAATAATGCCAAATGGTCGTTACAGAGAGCGAGAAATCGAAGAACGTCTACGCAAACAAGAGGAGGAAGCGAGAAGAGCCGCCGAAGAGAAGGAACGATGGGGGTCGCGGCGAGTCAGTATCTTTCTTATTTTATTACCAACTAAAAACCATATTTAAAAACAATCAAGCACTGATTTTATTTTTTGTTTTACAGAATGACCATTCCGATGACCGTCGCGGCGGCGGCAGACGTGGTAAGCTAAACCTAATTCATGGCTTCATAGTAAAACACACATTACGTCGTTTACGTCAATAATTAACCTGTCCACATTTACAGACGACCGCCCGAGAGAGTCGCGGAGCTACAACAGAGACCGGCGCGACTATTCCAAGGACGACAAAGATAGACGCAACGACCGTGACAGACGCGACTCGAAAGACGACAGAGAGAGGCGTAACTCGAAAGACGACAGAGAGAGGCGTAGCTCGAAAGACGGCAGAGAGAGACGCGACTATTCCAAAGACGACAAGGACAGGCGCGACTACAAGGACGATAGAGATAAACGCGACGGCAGCTACCGCGGAGACGATAAGCCGCGGCGCGACGACAGACGAGACAACTCTGGCGATAGGCGCCGCGAGCACTCGCGCGAGCGGGACGACTCGCGCGATCGCCGTCGCCCCGACTCGAGGGAGCGGGATGAGCCGCGAGAGCCCAACGGCGCCGATCGCCCGAGCCGTTCGCGCGACCGACGCGACGACGAAGACAAGCCGCTGCCTAAGTTGCAAGAACAGGAAAAACCGGTATGTATCACCACAGAAAAATTAATTTCTCTACGGTATATCACCACCGCTCTCCATATATGGTGAGATGTGTTTGAAGTCATTTTGTCTTGAGTTACGTGTGCGATCTACGTTTGTTTATCCCCATCTATTTCTATTTATGTTTTTATTTTCTGCTATTCCATTTTGGCCATACCTGAAAACGGCAATGGAGTATGAATTTTATAAAAGAATGGAAATGGAAATATCTAATATTCCCAAGGTTTCATGGTCGCTTAAAATAATAAAGTAAGTATCATAAGTCTTTTGAGAAATATAATAAAGAAAAATAATCCAAATGAGATCCCTAAGATTGTTATTTTTTTGTTTCCAGAATTTCGTGGCATCTAATAAGTTCAGCTTCCTCGAAGACGCCGACGACAACGCAGGTTCCGATTAACACTTGCTGAACGTTCGTGCGCACTCAAAAAATACAGTGACTCGAGTGTAAAGTGTAAATTAACGAGTGTCAAGTGTCTAACGTGTAGTGGGACTCTGAAGCACTGAGACGATCTTACATACTGCTATGTAATAGAACTGATTAGTGGTTAGTGCGGTGAGGATATACGTGTATATTAGGGTTGCTATATGCTCACATTGTTCCGAATGAGGCCCCAGTCTCTATTGTAAATTTTCTTTAATAAATTGAGTTCATATTTGCCATCTATCCACATGGGAAGTTGGCAATAGAGACTGGGGCTCATAGTTGTGACCATTATTGAACTGATTGGTGTAAATTTTTCTATGGGTTTGTTACATAATGATATTGTATGTATGTTTACAAGAGTACTAATTCATATAATTTGCAGTATAGTTTATTCAGGTGCTGCTCACCGATTTTACTATTTGTTAATACATAATATATCATCGCCTTCTCAATAGTGTCTAATTAAGTTTACAAAAACATTATATTCAGTACAGTAATGTGGGGGAACTAATTTCTTTATTCTAGAATATTTCTTTGTGTTAAATATTTAGTTGATATAGGTTATTATTAGAATGTTAATTTGTATTATTTATCTTTACACTCAAATTCTTTATAGTAATCAAATACATGTACGATATTATGGCGCAATACACATTGCAAGCCTACTGTCAGTGTCTGCCTGAATTGTAATAACTGCTGGCTTACTTGAGTACCTGCCTATATTGCGATCAGGTCTTGACTCGGTTTTTTTTTAAAGCGTCATTTCGATGTATTCAAATGTAATTTGTATCACTGATTTTGTTTGGTACATTATGTTCTAATTGTGAATTATAAATAAATTATCTTTTTACAGCTTTATGCGTTATTGATTTCACCTATCCTTACCAGTACCATTAGACTTGAGACTCAGCGAACGCGCACAGATCGCGCGCATTCGTGGGATTTGACGCTACAATACGCTTCGACTCTGGGTCAGTGGGAACCACAACCACGGTTGGATTTCGTACTATTTATAGTATTTATACTTCATAATTACATGATTCGTACTATATTCTATCCATATAGATGGATAGTACGAAAAACTTCACATAAACGTCAATATCAAATATGAAAATTTGCCCTAATAACAGTGAATAACCAGTTAAATAAGTATCATTGCAGAGTTCCGGTGGCCATCTGTGGTTCTTCATCGTTTGATTATTTTCTGAGTCTTCATCAGTTTCATCAGTCTTCTTCACCAAAGTATACTTTCTGAATTTAAATGCGGACTTGTTGATGAAAATATCAAAATCGCTATATTGCCTATAATATTTCAGAAGATTCCTCATGGATCCCATTATGAAAATAGAACCAATCTGGAAGTATCCCCTTTCAAATTAAAAAATAATTTTCCAAATCGGTATAAAAAAAGAAACATTCTACTTGAGAACCTCGTCCTTATTTTGGAAATAGGTTAAAAATAATAAAGCATAAACATAAACATAAACATAATTTATTTCAAAAACATAAAACTAAGGTTAAATGCAAGTGATAGCTCTGCCTTTTGCGTTAGTTAGAAACTGTGTTGCAAAAGGCAGCTTCTTCCAAAGGTATGTGGTTAAGAGTGATTAAGTTTTATACAATGAATTATTTTAGACTGAGGGTATACAATAATATTCTGTTGAAATATAACATTTAACGTGAATTTTTCTATGTCATGTCAAGTGTCAGGTAAGTGTTGATGTGAGAGGGTGTGAGAGCATATCATTGCTGCGATACTCAAGTCCTCGTAAGAGTCAGGGTTCGCAGCGATGAAATGTGTGATTGTGTGCGTGTTTGTGTGTGTGTGTGTGTGTGTGTGTGTGTGAGAGAGGGTAACATTAGTTTTGAGGGGATTGTAATCGTCACTGTTATTGTACCTTTTGTAATAATTTTTCGGTATTGTCATAGTCAAAATTAGATAGCCATACAAGAATTTTACTTTTTAATTTGTAGAGTTGTAACATTTTGACGTTATTTTTAGAATTTAATACATTATAAAATTTAGGAGCCAAATGGTAGAAACTTCTCCAGGCAATTTGACTATTGTATGAGGGAACTGGGCACAGGTCCAGCCTTTTGTCAGTCACAGGAAGATTAGGTATAATGTCCCTATGGTATCTACAGATGCACTGGTAGATAAAAAGTTTTCTTACAGTTAGTACCTGACATCTCTTGTATAAGTCGTCTGTAGGATGTCTGAACGGTAAACCCATGGTGACTTTAAGTAGTGCTCTTTGGGATCTCTCTACTACTAGCATATTGGTCTTTCCAGCACCTCCCCATGAGTTGATGCAGTAGCTAATAGCACATTCAGCCAATGCTTTGTACGTTTGCATGAGAAGGTCGTGGCCCGCGACATACTTTAATGTTTTAAAGACATGTATCAATTTTCGCGTACGCTTTGCAACTGTCGCTATATGATCAGCCCAGTTAAGTTTAACGTCTAAAATAACACCTAAATATCGGATCGAATCAGAACTAGACAAAAAGTTACAGTTACAATTTACCTGCAAAGGAGACCGATTACAAGGATATGTGTGAGCCCTGATATGTAGGTTGCTAGGGGGTCTGGAAGCATTCGTTTTACTAAAAGATAAGAATTTTGTTTTAGAGGTGTTTAAAGAAAGTAGATTATTTTCCAGCCACGCAATAACTTGTGACAAACCTAGTTCAGCTTCTTTGTATACATTTTCCCAAGTGGAGGCATGGAAGAGTAGGACAGTATCGTCTGCGAACATCAGAATATCAGCTTTAGTTAAGTTTATCTTGCAGAGCTCATTTATATAGATGAGAAATAGTGTGGGTCCTAGTATCGACCCTTGCGGAACACCATAGTTACACATGTCACTGGCGCTAAGATAGTTTTCTACTCTAACTTGCTGTTTTCGATTAGTCAGGTAATCTGTAAACCAACCATGTACAGTACCTCTTGCACCAATTTTGTTGAGACGTTCCAATAGAATGGGGATAGATACTGTGTCGAAAGCTTTTTGAAGATCTAAAAATACACCGATACATTTATGTCCTTTGTCTAGATGCGATGTTATTAGTGAAGAAAGTTTCAGTACAGCGTCATCAGTAGATTTTCTATTCCGAAAACCATACTGATTGCTAGCCAGAAGATAATTTTTTTCAAGATAGGATATTAGCCTTTTGTTGGCAATTTTTTCTAAAATTTTTGATAGCGTTGGTAACAGAGAAATCGGTCTATAGTTAGAAGGTAGATGCTTACTACCTGCTTTAAAAATCGGGGACACAATTGCTTGCTTAAATATTTTAGGAAAGGTACCAGTACAAAAACTGAGGTTGCATAAGTGGGCTATTGGCTCTGAAATCAGGTTAGAACAAGTCTTTAATATAGAAGATGAGATATGGTCATGTCCTGGTGCACTGTTAGTTTTCAGACCCGATATTACATTCGCAACTTCGTTGGCATCCGTTAAAAATAAAGATAGTGAATTTAATGGTGAATTTAGAGGGTTAGGTATATTGGCTGTAAGTTCAACGTCAGTTGTGTTTAGTTTCCGTAGAGTATCATTTGCCAAACTAGATCCAACTGATGTGAAATAATGATTAACTTCATTTAGGGATTCGATTGGGTTGTCCTTGAGATTAAGTAAAGGACTTGATGGCACTTGTTGAGACGCGTAATTCGAAAGGTCTCTGATAGTTTTCCAAGTTTTTTTCATGTTGCCTTTGGATAGTTCCAATTGTTTTTTATAGTAATTATGCTTCTGAGTTTTAATGATGTTATTACACATGTTCCTGTATTTTTTAAAATTCGATCTAATTTCATCGTCATCTGAGATGTTAGATTGTGTCTGCATAACGTTTCTTTTTCTTATACATTTGATCAGACCGGTGCTAATCCATGGTTTGAGTGCTCTAAACTTACATGAAACTCGCTTTAGCGTGCTGTATTTTTTAAAGCGTAATGTTGTGATTTGCGCCAATATTCCATATTAATGAACAGTTAATAGTGTTATTATACAATTGTGATTGTTAATTAATTAAGAATAATTAGATAATAATTAATATTTTAGAATGTTAAATTAATTATTATTTAGGATTATAAATCGGTAAATTGAATTGTAAAAGATTTGGTGTGCGCCTATTGGTTGTTTAAAGATCGGGTACGAAAGTTACGATGGCGCTGGAGGGTAGGAGTAGGGATAGAGACGAGGGAGTTGGAGCGAGAAGTGCGAGCAGTCTCGGCTGCTCGCTGCTCGCAGTAAGACATACGATTTTTAAATAGGAGATTTATAAATATAACTTAAGTTTATATAATATAATAATAATAATAATAATATAAAATAATATAATAATAAATAAATATAAAACATAGATAAATTATATAAATAAATTATAAGAAAGAAGAACAATAAATACATAAAAGTGTATAACCAGTGAATTTCTTTATAAATCAGAAGTGGGATGAGACCTACGAGCCATGTCGGATGAACACCGTGAGTATTTTACTACAATGTATTCATAGATAATTACAACTTATAAAAAAAAAAGAAGGTGGTTCTCAAAATTATTGGTACGTAAGAGTGAAAGTAAAAAGCAATTTTGAATAGATTTAACTTCAGCTGTGCCAAGCAGAACTTATTGGTAGTTTACAGTGGTACTTTCGGTCGGGGCAACTCCCTGATAATGTTACCGTTGTATTGGACCAGTAGGGATTGTAGATTTTGCAATAAGGTTTGATTGGAGTCACTCTCCAATAATTCTATTGTAAATCAAACGGGCAAGTTTCCAATTGGGGCAATGTAAGTGGAACTTTTGGTTGGGCAACTCCCAATATTGTTTCCAATGCATTGAACTAAGCCAATGTTACAATAAATAAATTACAATAAAGTGTGATCGGGGCCACTCCCCGATAATTTTATTGTAACCAGAACTTAACTATATTGGGTTATTAAGAAGCAGAGTTATTATTGCTAAGCAAAGATTATTAGATTTGAATCTCGCCAATACCTTGAGAACCACTTCATGCCTTATGAGCTAATATTGAATTCCGAGAGGCCGACTATACAACAGCCATGTAGGTGAGCTGTAATAAGTCGGCTATATAACAGCCATGTAGGTGAGCTGTATGTAGTAAGAAGTCGAATATACAACAGCCATGTAGGTGAGCTGTGCAGCCATGTAGGTGAGCTGTGCAGCCATGTAGGTGAGCTGCAGTATAGAAAGAATATTAACGAGTCGACTATGGAACAGCCATGTAGGTGAGCTGTGGTACGGCCATGTAGGTGAGCCGTAATGTCGAATTTCGAGAACTCGAGTATACAACAGCCATGTAGGTGAGCTGTGCAGCCATGTAGGTGAGCTGCAGTATAGAAAGAATATTAAGGAGTCGACTATGGAACAGCCATGTAGGTGAGCTGTGGTACGGCCATGTAGGTGAGCCGTAATGTCGAATTTCGAGAACTCGAGTATACAGCCATGTAGGTGAGCTGTGCAGCCATGTAGGTGAGCTGCAATATAAAAAAAAAAAAAAACAGACGAGTCGACTATACATCAGCCATGTAGGTGAGCTGTGGTTTTGAATATAAGCTTCATATGTAAAATCAATCTAAGTTAGGCTGGAATATGAATATACTGCATAAGTTTGCCTGTCTTGTCAAAAGTTCCGGGAAATAAAGTTGAATCAGATCAGGCTTTAAACGTAGTTATTATTTATAAAAGAACATTAAGTGCAGATCTTTTCAGGAAACGGTGGTGGAGGTCATACCCAGGAGCTCCCTAGTAGAAGACGTAGAAGATCCAGTTCCGACGCTGCGGATGAGTTACCCAGCAAACGGAAGGTTAAAACTTCGGTAGGTATGACGGCAGAAGATCTGATGAAGATTGCAAGAAACTTTCATATATTCATATTCATATTAATTTGCCACTAAGTGTACACAGGTCTTATTATAATATAATATGCACTTAAAACTTAGTCGCCCATTTCGGGCATTGCAAAATTATGAGGACGCTACATTTCAAAGTACTTTCATTTTTTTACTTCAAGAACCTCCGAACAGCATTCCTTAATAAAATTACAATCTAGCCTCATTTAGGCTAATAGGTAATTTAAATCTAGCTTAAACTTCTAGATACTTAATGATTAAGAATGTGTCCAATAACACTTTTCTTATTGTCTCTATTAAGGCGAAGACACTATGTTCACATGTTCTTTAGAAGCAGCACTTGCACTAAATTCACTACGATTACATTACACTACACTAACTCGAACGGTTTCGTTCTTTTTAGTCTTCTTAATATATTCATGTGGTCGAGAAGCTGGATGGCCTCGACGTTCACGTGGTGATGAAGCCTGTTATCGTGAGCTTTTGCGTACTTTTGTATTATTCTATGTACGATATAGACTTGAAGGTCCCGATGGAGTATATAAGTATACCATAAGTCCACACTGGCATCAGGACTTGTTTATACAATAGTAATTTGTTCTGTAACGACAGCGAAGAATGTCTTCCAAGTAGCCGAAACACTTGCTTATACCGAAGGTTCAGCGCTTCCCCCTTTTCTTGTTTGCTTTCCAGCGAAGTTTTGCGTCAAGAGTCATGCCTAGATATTTGGCTGTATTCTCATAAGGTATGATTTGATTGTTGATCAAAGTAGGAGAATACCTATGTCGTTTATTACTGGAGTCTATGTGGGTAGATTTTGTTTCATTAGATTAATCTTCCATTTTTTTTTGTCTAGTCATAGACTTGATTCACAGCCACTTCAACCTTTTCAGCTGCTTCTTCATGGGTACTTCCTATGGCCATTATAGCAGTGTCATCAGCAAAGGTGGCAATGGTTTTATTTTCTAGCTCTGGGATGTCACAGGTATACAATAGGTACAGGACCGGACCTAAAACACTTCCTTGTGGTATTCCAGCTTTTATTTCCTTCAGTTCTAAGTAGACACCTTCTTGTCTGATCCTAAATAGTCTATCGGTAATGTAAGATTCTATAATGTCTACATATTGCTTGGGAGGCATACTTCTTAGTTTGATTATTAAGCCTTCATGCCACACCTTATCAAAAGCTTGCGCCACATCTAGAAAAACAGTGGAGCACACCTTTTTTATCCTCAAGACTTTTTTTCAATAATGTAAGTGATTCTATGTACTTGAACGATGGTCGAGTGTTTTTCTCTGAAGCTAAACTGGTGTTTCGGAATAGGGTTTAAACTTTCTATAACCGGCTTTAGCCTCTTGAGCAATAGCTTTTCAAAAACAAAAGTTTCGAAATTATTGGTAGCAGGGATAAAGGCCTGTAAGATGTTTCAGGTGGCGGTTCCCCTGGTTTAGCTTCGGCAATCTTCCGTAAATCTGGTACATACTTTAACCTTAGTGCGGCGTTAATTAAGGTTGTTAACTATAGCCTTTCTTGGAAGATTCTTAAGAATATATCCCGAGATCAGATCATATCCAGGGGACTTTCGTGGGCTAATATTTTGTCTGATTTCTCTAACCACTTCTTGCGGAGTGACTAGTTTTAAATCATCTCCTGATATGGTGTTTTTATTCAAAGTTGGAATATCGTTTGACTCTCCCTCATTTGGTTGAAATATGACTTCTAGGTGTTCTGCAAGTCTTTTAGCTTTTTGTTCGTTGTTTCTTGCCCATACCCCGAGACCAATTTTTATCGGAGGAGTATGGGTTATAGGTCTTTTAAGCTTCTTCGTAGCCTTCCACAGGCAGTAGCCGGTACTGCCATTATTGGATTTCTAGATTGTTGCCAAATTCTTCCCTGCTTTCGTTTTTCGACTAGAAGCTGCTTTATGCATAAGGGATAAACTTTCCCTTAGTGGTTTTATTTAAATTTGGCGTATTGTTCCATGTTGCTTGTTGTATGTGTTTTATGAATTGTTCTACTTGAACATCTAAGTGGTCTGAGTTCATATCAAAGCTTTTTTTTCAGTTTGAAGATGGCTAGAACATATGTTTTAAAATATGAAAAAGTCTATTAAATCTGGAATCTTTTTAGGGTCTGATGGCCAGTTGGTTGATTTTCCAACTGATATTGCATCGGACTTTGTCTCCCTTATAGCCGTTATGCCTAGGTAGACAGTATACGGAGGATATTGTTATTGGAAACCTCTTTGTTTTGATTTGTATCGGAACGGCTTAGATTTCGTTTGCTTCATATTTCATTTCCTCGTGGTGTTGGAGGTTTTCTTTCACAATAACAGCACTTCCCGCTTTAGCTTTATTATCTGGGTGAAGAGCGTGGTAAATTTTATAACCAATGAACTGTATAAATGATTGTTTAGTAAAATGGGTTGTAACGTTACGCCCTCTAGAGGGGCAACGTAAGGTCATTATCTAGGGCCTAGAAACCTACCTATGGGAGGACCCTAAAATTGAGGAAAAACCAAAGAGGAATTTAGATGGAATTTAATAAGAACCAATAATTTACACTGTTAGAAAAACAAATAAGGTTTTATAGTTAAAACTGTTGTCGATAACCTTGGAAAATGCTGGACTCCTTCCTAGATGACTTCGGCAATGATTTCTGGTTCACTTTTGTTTTCATGCGCTGGAAATGTCCTCTTTTCGTCAATCTTGTCAATGAACACTTCACAGTATTTTTCTTACGAATTTGTAGTTCCTGTGGATTAAGGAACAGGACTGAGATATTGGACCAAGGGAAGTCAATTCAATTTTAAATCCATTTATGGCATAAGATCCGGCTTGTTTTAATTTTGACGGAGAAAAATTCTTCTTCTTGAAGTTGGATGGCCTTTAAACTGCTTCAAAATTATGATTTTCAAGCTTCGAGCCAGTCTTGAGTTTTGCGGGCCTGCCTGGCCCGGGAAAAGGCCTTAAAGATTTCGAGCTTCAGATAGTAAAAATCAGAACTGAAAAACTTTTTCCAGAATGTTTGCTTTTTATACCTTTCATGGTGTTCCTTACGTCAAAATTTGATAAGCCAGGATTATTATTTTTAACTATTCTAAATTAAAATTTAGATCATCACAGAGATTGTAATATAAAATACGGCCAAAAAAAAAAAAAAAAAAAAAAAAGAACTTGTATAAAGAGAATTTATATGAGATTTTAGGTATAACCTTAACCTAAGCTTAAAATTTTGCGACATATACTTACAATGTTTCAAACGAAAAGTAAACGAACAAACTATTTGTTTTCAGGTTTTCTTTAGAAAATAATAAAAGATTCCGAGTTGTCTTACTTACGTTTTTGCAGCTGCTTGAGCGTACGATACGCTTTTCGTCGCAGTTTGCACTGTTTTAGTTACAACAGGTTTGTTTTTGGCAAAGCCAGTTTGTTTCCGTTTCAGTCGATGCACTATGATGACGCATCACGTTAGTTTATTTTTTAGTGGTTTTGTTTCTTATCAGTTGAATTTCTTTTGCGCATCCTCTGTAGTTGGCAGGATGAGAACCTCCACAGTGGATGCATTTAGGCTTATCTTCTACTCGTTTTGAACATTCTTTTGTTAAGTGTATTCCTAAGTGTGTTTGTTAAGTACACTTTACGCATCTCGGTTCTTTAGCGCAGTACTTTTGTGTAATGACCATAAATCTGGCATCTTTTGCACTGAGGGATTAGTTTGTTTTTAAAGATAGCACATCAACTTTAAATCCCAACACTGTCTTGATTTTGAAAACTTTGTTGATGTCTCCAGTATTTTCAAATGTAGGTAAGCATGAACATATTCAGTGGATCTTTGGTTCTCAATTCCGTTTGCTCACTGCTTCAACAATTTTGAATCCTTTGTGTCTTAAGTCTTCCACGATTCTTACTGACTTGCAGGAGAAATGCAATTTTTTAACAACAACTCTTATTGGTCGCTCCTGTTTATTTTCATATGAGTGCCAATGGCAATTACTTTGACAGTGATATCTCTCTACATTTATAATAGTTTACTAGAAATACATGAGGCTAATTTACAAAAAAAATAAAAATGCATCAATGCATCAATGCAACCTACGAAACAAGGAAAAGCTGTACAAGCCATGGACTAGGTTAGTTAAAGTTGAGAAACAGGTTCGTCACGCCAAAATAGTAATGTACAATAAATTACCTGATTCTATAACCGACCTTAATCAAATCAGATTTAAAAAGGCTCTTATGCATTTTTTTTTTAAAAGCAATCCGTTCGGCAAAGTAGGTGAATACATGTCAATGGACTTCTCAGAGTGCTCATTTTTGTACGAACACTGACATAATAATGTGAAAACTTAAAAAAAAAAAACAAAAAAAAAAAACTTATATTATATTATAATTATTTGTAAATTATGATGATTAGTTTATTTTAAAGATGTTAAATAGTATTCGTCTGTTAGAATATAAAAATATTAATTAATCATAAAATAACCATGAAGTACTTTCGTTACTTGCCGAATGTTGTGATTTACGCGTGCTTCGGAGTTAGCACGCAGTCGGATGGCCGAATGTTGTGATTTGCGCCAATATTCCATATTAATGAACAGTTAATAGTGTTATTATACAATTGTGATTGTTAATTAATTAAGAATAATTAGATAATAATTAATATTTTAGAATGTTAAATTAATTATTATTTAGGATTATAAATCGGTAAATTGAATTGTAAAAGATTTGGTGTGCGCCTATTGGTTGTTTAAAGATCGGGTACGAAAGTTACGATGGCGCTGGAGGGTAGGAGTAGGGATAGAGACGAGGGAGTTGGAGCGAGAAGTGCGAGCAGTCTCGGCTGCTCGCTGCTCGCAGTAAGACATACGATTTTTAAATAGGAGATTTATAAATATAACTTAAGTTTATATAATATAATAATAATAATAATAATATAAAATAATATAATAATAAATAAATATAAAACATAGATAAATTATATAAATAAATTATAAGAAAGAAGAACAATAAATACATAAAAGTGTATAACCAGTGAATTTCTTTATAGTACTATATTTTTTTTGTAAATACTGGGCCCGATTACGGTAGCACCACCTAAAAAGTCGCTTAAACAAATTTTAAAATTTTCAGATGGTGTTACCGGAATCGGGCCCTTTTAAATTTTAAAAGGATTTAAAATTTTTGTTCTGTCTTTTTCTCGACGTCTCGAAAAAGTTTTCGATTTGTTCGTTATATTTTTCGAATGCACAGCCGATAATGTACAGCCTGATATTTCATGTACATCAATTATCAGGCTGTACAATATCATGCCGTACATTATTGACACGGGCCGATAATGTACAATTAAATACAAACCATCCTCATTGGCTGAGAGCCTCTTTTTCTATGACATTTACGATTTCGTGCTTCGTTTGAACGCGATAGTAAAAATAAGACAGTTAGTTTTTTTTATGACAACTCGGAAATCTTTGCTGGTTGGGTTATTAGGTTTTTTTAAACTAAAGCTCGGAACCTTCTGTTTTCTCTTGTAGCATGACAGTTGGTTAAAGGTATTTTTAATCTGTGTCCTATTTACACCATGTCGTCCAAACGAAGCATGGAATCAAACCAGATCATAGACACATCGACCAATAGCAGCAGTCTTACTGCCATTACGTGCTAGGTCGACTTTCATCAGGCATTACATTCTCAGCACGTGCCAATAAAGCACGACCAAGAATGTACAGCCGATAAAACGTGTACTTTTCTCAGGTATGCGGATTTTAGGCTGTATATTCCTAGTCTTGCTTTATGGCACGTGCTTCCTCCAAGGGCACGTGCTGATAATGTACAGCCCGTATTTTACGACCTGATAATTGGCAGCCCGATACACCAATTATCGGTCGTACATTCCAGGCCGTACATTATTGGGCTGTACATTATCGACACCCGATGAGAGTATTGTACTGACATAATAGGCGGGTGATAGTATTCTGTGGTATAGGCGATTGCTATCATCTTACACAATGACCGTGACTGACCGTGACATCACAGAGGAATAATTATACCTACCATTTTTTTTCTATGATGACAGTAAAGGTGTCTATACATGGCCTGTCCTGACATCGTGTGAATGGGACAGCTAGATTTGAATTTCACGGGAGCAAAAGAAACAAAGTATTAAGGTTATAGCTTCTCTCTTTCGCTCCCCCAGAAACTTATATATAGCCATCTCTTTCAAACAATGTCAGGTCAGGCTATGTACCTATTATCTATCCTATTACCTATATGGTATATGTACTGTTTTTCTAATGGGCTTCACACACGGATGTAACCACACCCTAACAGTACCTCATACCCACCTTGTACCCATCTCACCTCACCTGCAGGCAGAATGTTAAGTTCACCAAAGATTCTCCTTTTCCACACATCCTAACATCTAGAAATCATAAAATATTGAAATTCCTAAAGCATTCAATTTCAATGTTGACTATTTTCTTATTCAAGAATAATGTTTATTTACCTACATAACCATAGAAAAAACTATAGATCACGTAACACCCTAAATAAAGTCGTAAATTTTTTAATGGAAATAACTATCGTAGAAATCACCAGTCTGTCCTACCTCGTTCGTCATGGGCCTACAAAACATGAGTACTTTACCTATGTATTTTAGGCGTCGATCAACATTTGTTTGTAAAAAGCATTATTGGTGTAAGTAACAATGCGTAATATCGAATTCCATATCCACAATATTGATGTAATTTAATTCGAGTATTCCCGTTTTATTGAAATAAAATACTGATGCAACTAAAAAATGCTTACTATGTGTTATCAATTTTATTGATGCATAGAGCCAATTGTTTGGGTATTAGTTCATAAGAAAATTAGAAGGTAATGTTCAATCACAGATTACACCCTAGACTCTGCATTCAGGACGCCCGAAGCACACCACGCATCAGTCTAAATACGCTTATAATAAATTACTCTCATTGGTCGACTGTTAGGCGCGAGTAGGCGTAACCTTGAGATAGCCAAAGAGAACGCTTGGACGCACTCCCCGCGACCAGCGCCTTTCTCAAACTTTGGTGACTTTTTGTAGGAACAACGTATCTCGTAATGCGGTATCTAGTGTGATCTGTTTGTTCAATAAAGCCCAAGAATGAAGATAAAAAAGTGACAAATAAACCCACATGTGTGATATTAGTCTTGTTCCTGTCAAGCAACTTAGATAAGTGAATATTACTACTTATTGTGGTGTACGCTTTCAATCCTAACTAATATTATAAATTCGAAAGTAACTCTGTCTGTTTGTCGCGCGGCTAAACGGCTGAACGGATCGAGCTGAGTTTTTGCATAATGCTTTTTTTTTAAAGTCCACGCGTACTAAATCTCGGGTTAAAAGGCTAGTGTAATAATAAATCAAACAGCTATAATAAAACTATTTCAAAACATTTATTTTCATATATTTTTTTTAATATGAAAGAAACAATCAATACCATGCAATTACATTACATTACAATATTTGTGTAGGTAAAGAACCAATTGTAACATTATTATTAATTTAATTTAAGTATAAGATTAGTTAATGTTTTTTTTTCATTTCTTTGTTGAATCTTAATTTATAAGTAACACAATAAGTATTATCAAACTATAGACAAATACAAAATGCAAAAGATGTTTGTAACATCACAAAAATGTTCTAAGATTCTAAGATACATATAGTATCAAGAAAAACAACTAGGTATTATCTAATATATTATCTAATAATCATAGATGGTGGTTTACACTAATCTTATAGACTAAGTAATCAAATCCCTGATTTAATTAAAAACCGTGCTCAATGCATGCAACGCATGGCATCTGCATTAGTAAAATACTCATAGAAATATTTATAAACTAAAATCAATCTCTGTAGGTTCATATGACCTCAACAGGTAAAAATTAGTAATAAATATTAAGCCACAAAACAAATAAAATGGCGTTTTCTATGATTAGGGGTCTACTCAATGAGACCAAGATGAGTCGAAAAAACTCAAGGCGCTAGGTTCACTCTTCACAAATGACATCTAGTTTCAAATGTATCATTTTTGTAAAATAGCTGTCATTAGTGCTTCTTTTAATCGTTTTGTCATATCTTCTAAAATGTCTGCTTTTACTTTTAACTTGTTATTCTTTTCTTCTAAATCTGTAGCTAATTGTTCCATTTGCAGCTCCTTGAGTTTTCTGTTCATCCTTGATCTTTTTGATGCCTCATTATTTTTATCTCTTAATTCCCTATATTTATTTTCGTGTGTAGATGCGCATGATGAGTTTTCATCTACACTACATACTGATGACACGGTGCTCTCCCTTCGCTTGGGAGGGCGTCCTCTTCGCGCCTTCGTCAGCTGTTGTGACCCTTCCAGCGCGAGAATCATTTCCTTAATGGGAACATTGGGCTTTCTCCTCTTGTACTTCTTCGGTGTTTGTTCGGAGTAAGGAGTGTAAGTTTCATCCGAATCTTCACTGTCGATTCGTCTTTTTTGACTTGAGTGGGACTTGGGGTCGTGGTCTTGATCTGATTCAGCGTGAGATTCGCTCTTGGGAGTAATAGGCTCGTAATCAACCGGTGATGGGTCGTCCATTATCGTGATCGTCTCCACGACTTCTGGTGTGGTTTCTTGAACTGGCCACAGTTGTTTAGTTTTCTGTAACAAAATAAAGCGGTCGTTTTAGTACCTACGTTATGACATTAGTTATAAAATTTAGCTTATTTTCATAAGCTTCAATACTAACCATGATTTGTGAGCATTTCTCTTTTTCTAACTGCTCCACATATGACAGAATTTCAGGTGTGCTGACGATCTCGTTTGGCCAGTTCGTAGTTCGCGCGACCACATCCACCGATAGCCCCCCGTTTTTCCTATGCAAATCTGACTCTAGTGGAACTCCCTTATTAATCCCATTGTCCTTGACTACATACTCTGATACTACTACATTATTATTTTCCACTTCCCGCGGCATGACTGATACAAATTTTAAGTCAAGGGAGTCCTCTTCGTCGATGAAGGGCGTAGTGTTGTGTGTGTTAGTGTATGTTTGTGTGTAGTCTGTTTCGATAGTGTTGGCCCACCCAACTTGTGGCGTCATTGGCCACGGATGGGCCTCAGGGACTCGCTCAGGCATCACCTCTCCAATAACGACTGGCAAACTACTAATATCTAAAAATTGTTCTTGGAATTGAAATTTATTTTCTTTTTGTACTTCCGATAAACCTACGTATTTGTTTTCCAATTGAGGGAATCCATCTACATTTGGTGAAAGTGGATCGATCGGTGTGGTGTTATAAAAGCCAGCTTGAGCGTATGGAGAGATAGGATCGAATGCGTCCCAGCCTTGCGGCGAGAATGGTGTTTGTGGTGTGTCAATTGTGAATGCCCTTTTTTCGGTTTCCTTGGAATCTGTGGTAAACAAAATGTTCATTAGAAACGCATTCAAATGTTTAACGATCGGGCGATCAGATAAATGGAAGATAAATAATTTAAAGATTTGCAACGTTCGTATTTAAAGTGGTTAAATATCTTTTCACTTGACAGAGTATAAGGTAATAACACTTACGACTTTTACTGTAATACTTACCAATGGTTTGTACTAGATCTTCCTTCGCGGGAGTGGAGCACCACTGGACCAGATCTTGGAAGAACTCTGAATCCGAATCGTGGAACATTTTGGTGTCGTACAAAGGCTCCGGTTTCAAATAACCCTGAAAACACATAATCCAAATGTTAGTTGTAGTTCAAAAGTGAAATCGGAACTAAATTAACTAAATATTAATAAAAATAAGAAACTATATACGTAGTACTCACGCGTGCTGGAACCTGTCTTACCTCTGAAAAGCTGGTGGTGGCCACGGGCGAAGGGGGTGTTGCTTCCACAAACGAATATCCGTCGGTAACCACTCCGGTCGAACCGTTCACCTGCTGACTCTTTTCGGGCTTTAAACGATCTAGTTCTACCACTTTCAAAAGACTTTGAGTCTTGAGACTCGTTTGAGAAAAAACCATATCTTTTGGTGTTTGAATTGGTGTATCGATTTCCGATATCGTCGCTCCGACTCGGACAGGTGATTCTTTGAGCAACCATTTTGAATAGAACTACAAACAAAAATGATACGACGTAACATAATGTGCATATTCGTATGAAGCGAGGTGGATCAAATGGTAGAAGAATAGCGAGATGTGATGGAAAAAAGAGAACAACTTTTAACGATGTTTAATCGTCGTTATAAAGTCATTTTCTATTAGTTAATTATGGATGAGTCGATAAAAATGATATCAATTGAGAAACAGATATCCCTACCAAAGAACGCGATAAATATCAAATAACACCTGCTTAAAGGTCAGAACCTTGTGACAAATACGTGGATAAATTCATGCAAATGTAAAGTAACATGTATAAATATGAAGTGGTTTATGAATATAATAATACTGAAAAGTCGGAGGAATGATGATTGCATAAATAATTAGATATATTTAAATAACATACATAGTTATTTTTTTAATGGAATACTCGTTTTGAATTTTCAATCTATTGCCATCTTGTTGGTTATTCTATTATGCAATCAACATAATAATTAATTGCCTTGTCACCTGCCCTTTTAATGGTTTTGCTTGTTATCATCATCTCAACTCATATCGTATTTTTTTATGTTTTTCCTACCGAAAATTGATAGCTAGGAAGAGTAGTTCCCGGTCGGTGGTTACCATTGTACCTAGATTGTAGTTAATAAAGAACCCATACTATTTCTAAAGAATCTATGCTAATCTCCCTTTCTCTTTACTCTAAATTATACTAGTGATATCTATGTCTATAATTACAACTTACGTTAGTTATTAAAATTATTAATAATAAGTCTTATAAATCTAAGTAAAATGTAATTTAACTAATGTAGTGTAGCATGAAATTAAACTAAAGAAAAAGTCCAGTGTATTTCATTTTTCTGGTGGACTCATTCCATTCGTTACGCCAATTGTAGCCAGCAACTGATGTCATTTTTTTGTTATCTTTTAAACTATCAGTTTGCGTTTCCACACATGGAATTTTATTATCCGTGTCATAGATATCATTTTTGACATTTTTTTTTTGTATTGTTTGTCAATTATTCGACGATTACTGTATTTTTTTCTCTTAGACATGGTTTGAGATGTTGAATTCGTGCATTGATGACATGAAAGCGTGAAAATGCAAGCAAGGAAAATGTCATTGTTATACGAGTAAAATAATGATCTGCGTTAAAAATCATCGTAGACTTCAGTCTCATGATTATAAGAGATCTCATTGTATAGAATCCAACGATCGAGAATATTCTGTGGAATATAGTATTTTTTTTTAAAGTTCTTAATGTGAGTAATCAAGGTTCTCTAACAGAATTATGTAGAAACAAAAAGAAAGATTTTTCGTATCGGTCAAATAAAAAACAAAATATGGGGAAAATCTACGAGGTCCCTATTTTTTATGTGAGTTTCTTCTGGAGATGTTTCTTCTTTTGTTGACCCTTCCCAAGGACCTGTGAACAGATAACTGTTTCGACAAGATAGGGTGAACGCTATTACTTACTTGTTTGAACTCTTCTGGAGCTCCCTTAGAAATTGTAGCTCTTTAGGCAGCCAACCAAATAACTTTCCCGACAGTAGGCCTGAAACAATACAAAATAAATGAATAATGTAAAAGCAGAAAGAGGATTTCCAAATACATAGCCAATGAGCTTCTGCGTAATAGATAGGACCGACTTAAATCAATATTGATGGGTAAATTAGAAACCAATACAAACATTGATACTTTAAAACAGTAAGTCAACCGCAATAAAGGCTTAGGGTTTCTCTAAGCCGTGTCTAATAAAGCACAGTCATGAGTATAATGTTACTTAGAGGAACTATTTTAATCATATTAATATGATTAGGTACCTATCTAAGATGTTTTATGAAAAACAAGTATTATATTATATAATAAATACCTATAGATATGCAATCAAGACTATTCTGTTCATCGAGGCAACTTACAGTTGCCGCAATAGTTAACAAACAAGTTTTTTCGAGAAGTTGGCGAGTACCCAAAACGCCGAGTAAAATTATTTGGCTATAGTTGACCACTTCTAGGAAACAACGATTCTTGGTATAAATTAGGCGATAATTAATGTAAACAATTTTGATTGGCAACCTAAATATCATTTAATCACGGATTCTTCTTACAACATACTTATCCAGATTCAGTTAAATAAACATAAAAATAAGTCACCCACCACAAAATGTGCCCTACAAAGTCATAGGTTCAAATGTAAAAAAAAACTATACTGTAACTTCTAGGAACGGCAATGATTATTGCCTCAAAAGAGATGTAAATAAGTTGAACTCCTACCCAAAAACAATCATCAAACAGTTAAAAAAACATGAAAATGCGTCGCCCACCTCTAAACGTGACCGCCTGGTGAGTGCCGAAAAAGTCAAGGCTAAAATATCTATACGCAATCCTATACGTATTTCTATTACACCTATTTTGTTAGTGTATTTTCGAGAATGGTGGCGACACGAGTGCGCGGAGCGGTATTATGGAAGGCAACGTGACCTACTATATAACAAACTCGTCGCGACAGGTTTACTTACAACTTTTGAATTGAATTTATGAGTTTAATATTGTATTCATCGATCAAATAACTCTAGATACCTACGAGTAAATAACCATAAATAAAGTATAGATCATTTATTTAATAAGTACTAGATATAACTATTAAACTGGTAAAATGCAACGAGAAATAGGCATTTTGTTGGGTGAACTAAATACGATTTTGAAACACAAACATAAATAATACATTATACTTGACCTATTGATTAGAAAAACCTTAGGTGTGCATTTTTAGTTCTGAACAACAATTTAACAACTGATGAAATAGGTATTTGCACGTCATTTTTTTCCAATATATATTAATTAACTATTGCGCAATAAAATTCAGGTAAGAGCCGTTTTTATATAATACCAATTTTATTACACAAGTAATCGACGCTGATATAAAAGTATTTTTTATAGATCAAAGTTAAATGTTGTGCAATAAACTTGTTTAGAAATCTTATTAAAAAAGAACACGTACCTCGCTACAGGTTTATCATGTAACGCCAGTTGATTTATGGAATAATCACAGCTATTCCAAAACGTTGAATATTTTCAGTCGCTTTAAAACACTCGTTTTTATTCACGACCAACGGTTTGACAAAACAATTAGTAAGCGATACAAAAATTACGTAGACAAACACGAGCACTGCGTGCGAGCTGCGAAAATGTTGTGCAATTCCAGCACCGAGCGCCAATGGAATCATCTACAGTTTTCCTCAATCCCCTCCATTGAACTTTTGCGTTCTAAAAATAATCTTCGTTCGCTCGCTATTGGTTTTCACGACATGACGTTCATTTTTGACCCAATCGGATCGCATGAATGTTAAGAGTCACTACTCACGAGACTTACGGATTCAATAGTATGTATATACAAAGCTATAGAGTTAGTTATGGGGATTCACGCAAGTCGGAACTTGCGCCTGGCGGCGGATAATGGTTTTGGATGATTCACCCTTCGGGTTGAAAGCAACCGCAATCAAATGAAAACAAAATACCCATTTCTAACTAAAATGTAAATAAGATACAACAGGGTGACGGGACGCGCAAGTTTCTCGCCTGATAGTAAACGCCATGATTGCCCATAGTTTGCTGTGCCACACATAATTTTGAGCTTCCACGGTTACAAAACCCTGCACAAATAACATTGCTGCTAAGTCTCTTTACATTGTCATTGGTTTATATAACTATACGATTCATAATTACTTAGTAAAAATATCCCTGGACTAGGTAAAGAGCTCATAAGGATAGTGGTACAAACAAAAACGCCTTTGACCTATGTACGACGGGTTGGATTTCCCATAATAGCTGAACAAAAGGAACATTTGTGGACTTAACAATACCGTGTGAAACGTCATACGAATAGAATAAAGGTTACATATTTTGAGCTATATTTAGCCTCGTTTTGTTTTCTGTACAAGATCTCAAAGGACTAGTACGTATCTAATTTAATCACAGGTTTACAAGAGTGACATGTAATTGCTGAAGCGGAATTTACATAATTATGTTTACTCAAAATTGGCCGGGAGGTAAATGCTTGACGTAGCTTAAAAATACCCCTGTAATAGCACACGAATGTAGGTTATCAACCTAGTTCAATGTCAGAAGTAAATTAATCATAGTCATGCTTGCTAAATAAATACGATTTCTTAACGTCATCTACGAATATTACATGAATACATTGATGAATACCCATAAAAAAATGTTCAACCTGCTTGAACTTTTACACACCTTTTTCACGTACTTTGTGACGACATTGATCAACTAGTACTAAGTGACGATGACGATGTTTTTTTAGCCTTATTTGCCCCGAGTTCGTTTTCAAAAGTATGGTACTCGTAAGAACTGACTAGTAACTGAATAGGCATGTATATGGGAGAGGCCCTGTCTGATAATGGAGTATGGATATAGGCGTCTAGTAAGTGAATGTGTAAATTTAAGATCATACACAGCATAAACCTACTTCCACAGACGAATATCCTTGTACCTACTTAGCTTACAATATGCTTTAAAAAGTTCAGTATTAGCACGAAATGAGAGAGTCGCCATATATCCGTTCACCTATCGGGGCCTCTGTGAAGGATACAGTGGTACTGCCGCATGCTGACGTCGACAATGTGATAAACTAGACTAGATAAAGATGATTTGCAAGTTCCGATAACAGCACAGGTGTGATTCCGCGCAGTAACGCGGTAAATACTACTAAAATCAAGTTTCACAGGTACCTACCGAGATCTAAACAAGGATATAAGAAAATAGATCTTATTAATACATTTAAAAAGGCACAATATACCGGGTATCGATACACTCCTTGACTAACTAGATGGCTAATCTAACTTGAACTAGTACTTTTTTTTTTGCTGTTTCAATACGTTACTTCGCGAATTTCACCGACATCAACTTTCTACAAGGAAAAACATGCACTTTCTCCTTTAAGGAAAATAAAGCGTTACCTTGATTTCTTGTTTCGTAAAATTACATCGAAATTATCGCAGCGTTTTTTCTTACGCAAGTAGATTTTTTATTCAATTTTGCTAAATCACGTGTTAAACACCAATTCTATAGGACTAATTAGCAATCGTACGCCCACGAATCCGTGAATCAGTTTATATTGAAACTTATGTTTTAATTTTTTGAATCCTGCTGCTTATTTTTAAAAAAATGCGTATAATACAAAATAGACAAAAAAACCCAATTCTAAGTAAAATTTTAAATCTCAAAATAATACTAGTCTCGAAAAAAATGTCAAACTTCAAGATTTATTACTCTCAACGCTATATTTCGTTTCGAGATATTCACGAATTCACGATGGCTAGCGTGCGAGATACATCGAGTGGCTGGGGGCAATCGAGACGAGAGACAGTCGAGATTGGAATCTCGAAATCGACATCAATTATTTTGTCATATCTCCGAATAGGGGCCCAGAATTTCGGAGGTATGATATACGAAAGTGGAATGTACGGTATTCAGCATAAATGTTCTTTTTTATACTTCAAGATTTTGAGTGCAACTTTTTTTCATGAATGCTACGTTATATTAAAGTAAGTAGTAGTTTTTCCAACCTTTAATCTCTGATGCCAAAAAAAGGGGAGGAGATTTGAAACGCGTATTTCCCTTTTAATTTTGTCAATATAATAAAACACTAAAATTCAAAGGAGTGGAGGATACGTTTGAAACCTGTACTTTTCTGTGTGCTATTCATGTTACTCCGAAAAAACAGACCGATTAGAATGCAATTCTTTATATAAGGTTTATTGATTTCCAGTTTATAGAAAAAAACTCCTGAAAGGACAAAAAACAAAACCAACATTTTTTGTGGATGTAAGCGGAAGTGGAAAGACAGGTGGCGCCGAAACCGACCAACATGTGGCGCCCTCTAAGCGAGCTGCTCAACTGATTTTCGTGAAAAGGATAGCTAGATATTATGTCATTGGAGTAAATGAAACAAACTACTACGGTTACATGTTGTTTCTTTTACTCCCGTGAAATTTATGTCTATCTATCCTTTTCGAAGCCCGTGCGGAGACACCTCTAGAGGTATTATACCCGTAATTACTGAAATGACCTTCACTTGGTAGGTCTAAGTCCAGCCAATTCAGCCAAGTAAACAGTTTGTGTGTAAAATAGACACAAGCCATGTAAAAATTAAGTAGGCGATACTTACATCTTGATATGTCTTGTAAAACTTAGTGTCTTGAACTTCTTGATCTTGTCTTTTCTTTGACAACAGTGATTAATACGGCGCAATACAACCTGCTTGTTTGTCAGATAATGCGAAATGTTATTATGCTCGTAATGAACCGTGTTGAATAGATTGGGTTGTTGGTTGTAAACGTAGCTCATGTTAAAAATTTCTTCTAAAACTCGTATGGTTTTCGGAGATGTTTTTTCCTTTATCCAACGCGAAAACCAACTGACGGAGGTCTTAGTAACAAAGTTATTAAGACCAAAGTATGTCTATAAAAACTTAAATCTGAGCAACCAGATTGATGGCAAAACAAAACTTAGGTGGACATGAAAAGTAAAACTACACAAATAAAACTAATGACGTAGCCAGTGTAGGTACGATACAACGAAACTATTTCACTTATGATGAACCACGAGAAAAATTACGTATCAACTGTTAGAGAATTAGGTTTAAAGTGCTGGCGCCTAGAATGACGACGTCTTTTGGGAGGGACGGAGGCTGACGCAATATCGAACACGTTCCGATACACGAACGTAGTAGCCACAGATTCATCTGTGGTAGTAGCTAATGCTATTGATTTATACTATGATAATCTTTTTATTTTTGTCATGATGCAGTAATAAACTCATTAATTTGATTTATCTGCTACTACCTTGGACTTGACATAACTTGTTTTGTTCTGTACTACTAGAACTAGAATTCTACGTAAAACGAAACTCTCGAAGGAGGAGTCAAATGTATTTTGGGTATTTTGTGCTCTAAATTGTATGGAATCTCATGCTTCCATCAGGATATAGAACAAATCCAATTTACCTGTCTCTTCCTTTCAAATTAGAATAGTTATTTTTTTCATTCCGATCTTTTCATGCACCTTAGTGACTGTAGGTAGCTGAAATTATTCTTGTGACTATGAATAGGCACGTGGCATCTTATCAGAAATTAAATGTTGTGAAAAATAATTTAACCTGGTTAATTTTCAAAAAAGCATAGGTACTTCGACTAACCAGTAACTACGTACCTACACCGAATCGTATTGTTAAGTACGTCAGAGTAAGAAGATGATGCAATGTCAATGATTATATAATAAGCTATATGGGAATGTAGTTGTTATTATGGGATCATTGGGATCGTTAAGTGGAGATAATAACAACTTGATAACAACCGATATGTTAAAAAATAAATGTATCAATCAATATATCAATATATGTATATATATATATATATATTTCTCTCGTTGTTCGTATTTTTTCTCGTATTTTTGGGCTCCACATTTGTATTTAGACAATTTCAAGTAATGTAACCATGGATTTAGCATTCGTCCAAGAATGTAACTATGTATTTGACTTCATTTGAAATATTACAATAGTTGACACTGGCTAAATACACAACGTGTGGATCCAAAATTTACGATTTCAAAAATAAACATAAAATATTTCGACAGAAATGACAATGACAGATAAAACGATTACGCCATCTAGTAAGTATTTTACCAAGGATCTTGTATCACACTGGATAGAGTGATTGCTTTGGCAGCGTGTCCACTTTCTGTTGTGACGTTTAGTGAGTAGGGAAGTGAAAACTAGTGCAGAATCTATCGATATAAATGTACACAGTGTACAAAACTAAGAATTTGTAAATTAAGAACACAATGTTTGCAAAAATATGTACTTTATTGAACATCGAAACTCGTAATTGCCATGTAAATAGTACGAATATATATAGTATAAATAGTAACTATGAAAGTTAATAAGTATCTACACCGTCTCCTAGTTTCTTTTATTCTTCCTAGTTTTTTAATTGACAGCCCAGTCATAAAACTAGATTTTTCAAAACGTTTTCAACAAAGTCGAGAGTATTTAGGTGGCTCCCAGTATTCGCGCCTCACAGCCTTTATCCACTGATTTCTGATTTCCGGACATTTTGGAAACCTATAACAAAATGTTTTATTTTAATTAATTGTTTAACCATGACACAACATTGGTACAAATTATCATACATTTCAAGCCGCGAAAGCTTCAAAAAGATTAAAATTAATTATCGATAGAATACGTATCAAGCCGATTAAACGCGGAAAGGAATTAACGGTTCATGTTTCACTTAATGTAGTATATGTAGGATATTACAAGAATATTATTAGATAAATATCGACCAAATATCGACAAAGTTTGAAACGTGCAGTGGTACTTCACTAGCAGGAACACGTAAAACAATGCATTTATTTATCTTAAATTAATGCTTAAATTCATTACTAAATAACACTGCGTGATAGTTGTATGACTTCAAACATGTATATTCTTTAAGTGAAACGAATATTTAGCTTTGATTCTGGTTATTTTAGGTAAAAAACGCTACAAAAGACTTACGTGTGAAATGATAATTCTGGATCTTTTACTCCCCCTTTCGTTGTTCTCGATGCACAATACACAGCACAACACGCCATAATGCCACTATGTATAACAATATTAAGTATTCACAGCGATATTTTGATCCAATTTGCTTTTTTAGTAAGACGGGTCGCAATGTTGTGACCGACTAGTCGGTCAAAGTGGACAAGTGGAAGAATGTCAACTTCATACATTTGGAAAAATTAGCGCCATCTCTTGGTCGCCCCCACCGCGGGAAAATTTAAATCCATCTGAGAGGGAATTTTGAATGTGTGTGGCTACTATGGGCGGGATTTTTAAAATTTGCTCTACCTACCTATACTATAGATATTCCTACGTAACATGAAGCTGCCACATTACATTATGTAAACAAAAAAGCCCAATTGAAATATACTATACCAGAGCTAAATTTATGACTAAATTTCGCTCCGTTTATAGCTGTCAATTAGACCTTACGTTTTTTACAATATAAACTGGCATCTTCATGTGGATTAAATTACCAAGTATATCTGGAAAAAAAGAACAGTTTCGTTAAAAATTATTGGTTTATTATTAAAAAATGTAGTTAGGTTAGGTTACCCATTCATACACAAAATTAGAAACTCACATATACACGTTTAAAACACCAAACAATGTCATTTCCTTTATCGTTCATATTTATACCATAACATTAAATAATGAGAAGTTATTACATTAAAATTAGTACTCCCGGAACATTAACCAGGATTTTTACTATTGTTGAGTTCCCCATATTTCGGCACAGTTGTATGCGCCATGTTTACGGGTAGACTGAAAATGCGGATCTTACAATCGTAAGTCCCGACCGTCCCGATAACACATATTGTGAGTGTGTATTGTCGGGACTTACAATCTAGTTCTAGTACCAGTGGTACCCGTAGCAAAAGACTGCGATAGGGGGTAGATCGGTTTGACTGCTCCGAAATTTCGAAATAATATAATTTGGTATCGAGGCAGTCTAGATACATTTTCAAAGAGTTTTGCCAGCAAGACAGTAAGTAAATATTCTTGTCATCTATGAAATTACGGATACATTTATATGTTAGTGTTCAATTTATAGTCAAAGTATTGTAGACTGCTATATGCAACAACTTTGCGAGCAAATTGTATGCAAATTCATGTACATGCAAGTATATGAATTTGCGTCTAGCAGATTTACAGTTAAATAAAGTACATAATTTCAGACATACTTCACTCGAGTATTTTTCCAGTTAACTACATTTAAGTGTTAGTTGCCCAGTGTAATAATTGTCTCGACCCAGGAGTGTAGCAAGACAGCGTACTTTAGGTGCAACGTTTTGATCAGCGCGCCAAATTAAATTTTTCATGCATTACAGCTTAATTACTCATCATAGATTTATTGAAACCAATTTTGCGCCAATAAATAGGTTGTGTCAAGAAATTACGGCTACATAAATAATATTAGTTTAGCTAGGAATCTCAATAACCTGATTTTCGTCTTGGTTTTTGGTTTCGTGAAAAGTGTATGTATATAGCTTTCATTATTTCTATTAGCTAGCTATTCTTGATTTATAGGTTGATGTAATTTTTTGATGCTATTTATTGGCGCAAAATTAGTTTTTATGAACCCACGACGAGTAATTTACTCGTCGTGGGTTCATAAAAACGAAACAAAATTTGATTTTGGCGCGCTGTGCGAAACGTTGCCCCTTAATGTCGCAGAACAAACACTTTCAGAGACTATCAGATCAGAACACATTTATTTGTGTTTGAGAATATCAATTTTTCTTTTCAAAGCTGAAGCCGAAGCTTCTTCTGAAAACTTTCGATTTTTTACAGTACAAAACCTTTTGACACATATGTGGAATGCGCTTTTGATTAGGTAGTTTACGTTTTGCTGTTTATGACTTTTACAATGATCTAAAAAATCAAAAGTTATCGTTTTTTTTACTGCATCTGTTATTTTTTCTTTTAGTGTTGTTTCGTGTGCCTTGTCGTCCAAAAAGCTATTCACCAAAGTCGCACATTTCTCCACGCACATAGTTAGGTCTTTTGTGGCATATTTAAGCGACTTTTTAGTTTCTTGATATTCCTTTATATCTACGAAATTGTGACTTTCATTTTGTGTGTCACTCACAAAAGCTATGTCGCATTTCTCACATTTTGTTGGCCTGTTTTTTATTATGAAACCACTGACGTAAGCGCATGCTTGAAATTCACCACTTAATACATCTTCCTCATCCAGACTATCGATTTGTGTAAATTCTGAATCAAAATCTATGGCAACATCTTCAATGCTTTTTTTTGTGGCTGGTGTCAATAATGTGATGAAATTGTCCAGAATGGAGTCATTTTCGTCCTTTTCGCAGTTGCCCAGACTAACTTGTGACATGTTTGATAAAACTGCTGTCTTCAACCCCGCAACAAATTGCCCTGCAGTAGGATTGGTGTTGGAACCGCAGTGCCCACGGATGCAGCCAAATAAATTTTCAAGTGGGTCCTGCTGCAGCCTTCGAGTAGCTAAACTTCTGATGGATGAATGTTTTGCAGTTAACATTCTCCACACTTTCTCTATACCGTTTAAAGTCCAAATCCATCCTTCTAAAGAGGGAGGTGCTCTCCTACTGCCAAGGAATTCCAAGTTTTTGAAAAAAGATTTCATTTCCTTAAAATGTTCGTAGTGGATTGAGTTTTTTTTTAAATTGGTGGAATAAGGTTTTCCTCGTCTCAGGTCTGGCGATGCCGCGTTAACACAGTCAAATAATTTGTCCATATTAGACAAAACATTTGCTGTCGTCACTGCTTCTGCAGGCAGTTCTCCTGAAAATTACACACATTACACATTAAATTGTATAAACGTGAGATATAAGATTATACAATACAGGCACAAGAAGATAAGGAACAGTGAAAAAAGTATAAAATGCTCTTTCGCTAAGAACGCTTTCTTCGAAGAACTTTCTATAAGTACTTATGTTGTCAATGGTCTGTGATGACAATGATGTTGTGGTGTGAAGCCTAACTTCAGAGTCGGTGCTTATAGTTACATATATCTAAAATTAATTGGCCCTTTTCAAATAATGAATAGAATATAATTACGACACCAATATTACATAAATAATTTTGTTCTCAGTATGTTCTCTTTTCACAAGGAAACAGACAAACCGATCTTGATGAGACAATGATATAGCATGCTCCACAAGAAAGTATTTGGATATAGGGTATTTTCAATGAATATATTGAAAAAAATCACGACTAAAGGCGCATGGAGCAGCTACTTAGTAATAACAAATCTTTATGTACCTTGTGCTATTTTAGCATAGATCCCCGCTGCAACCGTATGGCTCAAAACTTGAGCTGCAAGCTTAACTTTCATTTTTTGTTTGGTGTTCGGGTTAAGATGGTCAATTCTTAAGCATGGAGCAAACACGAAGTTTGGATTACTATTATCCAGTTCAAAAAACTTTTCAATGTGGCTCCACTTAGCAATACCTGAAAAATAAAGGCATTTTGTTGTAAAAAAATGGTGTATCAGACCACTGCAACATAGGTCATAGTAAAGATTAAAATAAATATTAGTACAATACACATAACACTGATGGTATGTACAATGTCTTAGGCTAATTGATTTATGTATGCGAAAATCACTCATGTATCTGATTGTTCATTTTATTATCACCTGCTGGACTGACTGTGAGCCCTCTATCAGCAGGAACAATATGGCATACTTTTAAAAAGTGAGATACTTACCAATTCCTGGTTTTTCATTTGACGATATATTAGATGCACATTTAATATTATATTTTAAAAAATTATTTCTGAAACATTTCAGCAGATGTGGGGTGTCAAATAATGTGACAATTTCATTGTCAATTCCTTGGACTGTAATTGACGGCTGTTCTACAGTCGCTCCCAAGATGCCCAGAGCCCTTTTATTTACGCCGTCCATGTCGCAAACAGTGGCAGCTATATTTAACCCGACAACGTAACAGTTCCGCAACACCTGAAATGAAACAAAAAACATACCTAAATATACGCCTGATTATGCGTACTATTATTAAAATTCTGGGTACCGAGTGCTAATTACCAGCGGCTTCAACTACCGAGAAAGTAAATTGCTATGTTGCTTTAACCATGAGACCAAATCAAATAACTTTTACATTTTATAAATAATATTACCAACAAAATTAAATATAAAATGACTGCAACGCGGGCAAAGTCCCATAGATAGATAGCTAGTAGCAGAAATATTTTTATTTATATAAACATACAAAACAGAATGCAATAATTTTAAGTTAAATTTTATAGATCTCTAATAATACATTCTAAAACTATGTATGCCTAGTTGTATATAGTAAATATTATTAGCAATAGTAGAAAATTAAATATTTAGCTTACCTCTTTTATAAGGACTGCCAGTCTATCTGCAGTCACAGACCCACCGGAAAGGTAATAAGCCACTGGTTGCTTAACCTTCTTCCTGATTCCCGCGACCATGAAAACAAGAGCGTGTGACGCTATTTGTGGTGACCTCCCCTGCTCAGCATGGTCCTGGAAGCCGTCAATTAAGTCTCCTTTCTTATTGTATATAATATTTTTTTTAATCGACATTTCGTCGAACATTAAGACATATTCATTGTCGGCTGGCTCCTGTTTTATCGACGTCTTTTTAAGTACATTGAAGATTTGTTCATTTCTTCCAGTACTCCATTTAAAATTACTGAGTAATGTCTTCAATGTGCTTGGCGTTGGAAGGCAAATTAATCTCCTCAATAATTTGTAGCAGGTAGGCGATCTCTTGTAGAGCCGTAGTGCAATTATTTTAGAGGCGGTGTTCCATCTACGTCCTTTTGTCTCCCTCTTGTAATTTTTTAGTTGCCCTTGTAGTAGTAATGCAAAAGTTGAAGATAATTTGGTTTCCAGTAATTTATTGACTGAATCATCATTGGCCAGGGCATTGAGGAATGCTTCATTTTTTAGCCTTTTCATGGACTTTTGCAGTCTATTAATTCTTTTCATTTGTTTTTGGCACTTCATGTACAGGTGCCTTTCTTTTTTCTTTAAAATGAGCAGGTTCTCGTTGATTTTTTGTACAACTTCTGGTTTTTCCTCTTGGATTCTTGATGGTCCCGCTGCATTTTCATTACCAGTGTCTAAGTTCAATGTCAATATCTGAAAGTAAATTATTAAGAAATTAATGTTAAGGTAGTGGAGCTAAAACATTGACAGGAAAGTCGCTTCAGATAGAAGGTTCATGTAGTACGCATAATGGTGGAATATGTCTTCATTTTACTAAAACACAAATGGTCACAAGACTTCAACACCAAAATAGGGATTGACTTAAGTTATGCGATGACATAGGAGCCACAAAAGACGCTAACAATTATACAAACTGAAGGTAACAGAAGGAAAGCAGCCCCTGGCTCATGTTGGGATACTTGCTAGGTAAAAAGAAGTTTTAGATACCTACATGACATGATGTATCAGTGATACGTGCAATTTTTGATGGTTGTGATGGTCCCGCTTCATGTTCATAATCTGAGTGTTCCTTGGTCAAGCTTGACTTCTGAAAACATGATTCATATTTAATTTCATAGTAAGACAGTTGTAATGGTGGAAAAGCTGATATTTAAGAGGCTGGTGTCAATAATAGTTTATTTTATTTTACTTCAAACTATTATAAAATTGTATACTACATCGTAAAACTAAAGGTAACTGCAAATCCGTGAATAAAGGCTATTTTAATTGATTTGATTTACACTTAAATACCTAATACATTCATATAAAATAATTACAACAGCTTTACACACCTCATCAGATTTTTTATCCAGTACAACAGTTATTGCAGTATTTTTTTCATTTGTTTCTTTTTCACCACATGATGTATCAATATTCAAAATATTGACATTCTCTGCCAAACATGTGATTTTTGATGGTCCAGCTTCATGAAGATACTCAGGACTTATGCTCAAGCTTGATCTCTGAAAACAGATGAGTAACATTTAAGTTGAAATTTATTTTAAAAATTCTTAAATTGTTTTCATTTCATAAAGTCCGTAAATATTACTAACCTCGTGGAGCGTTTCATCCGGTGCAGCAGATCTCACAAGTTTTTTCCTATCTTTGTCAATGAAAGATGAATGTTTGAAGTGGCGGTTGCAAAGCATTCTATGGTCTTTATGCAAACGCTCTTGGAATTCTCTTGAAGACCATTCATCATTTGGGTAGCAAAATTTTGCCCATAGCTCACAACTGAAAAGAAAATATTGAAAATCATTAGACATACCTAGGTATTTATTCCAAACTGTTACCATGCAACTACAACCCCAGGCCTGATTTTCCTCTTTATAATGGAAAATAGTTCAAAAGCACTGTCGTTTACTGAAAACAAAACACCTACTAAATTGTAACTTCTTCGTATACGTACCGTAAGCTATTTTTAATCCCAGGCCGAGGAAAGCGATGGAGTATGACATTGGGATCATCAGCAGGTGATTTTCCACACTTTAAGCATTTCCTAAGGTTTTCTTTCATTGTGATGAAAAAACACCACGAGTCATATATTATCACAAAATGGAGTCCTGTCTCACTTACACTACATACACACAGTAAGATAAACTCACAGATTCACGGAGGAACTTTAAGCTCAACTCAACGTATTTTTTTAAAACAAAGCCAAATATTCACACACATCAATTTTTACAAGTTAATTGTTGACGAACACCAGCAGCCATTTTTCTTGTGACGTGACTAGGGATGTCGTAAACTCATTTCGTTGAATTTTAATTGATTCGATCCTCAACTGGGTCGAAATACTGGGATTCGATTAAAAAGATTTTGGATGGCTGAACAAATTTAAGTAAAATTATTAGGGGAATCGTTTTCACCAATGATTAGTTTATAAAATCAAATTAATACTTAAATTAAGTTTATTTTAGGCACTTTGTCCTCAGAGAAACTCAATAGTGACTAATATTAGTATCAAGTTTGTGATTAAATATTACAAACAGATAAGCAACATAATGATATAAAGACATAATATCCTAGTTTAAGCACTAGGATAATAATTATGTCAATATATATGTTTTCATTAGAAATAATATACAGAGTGAAAGTGCAACTGTCTTAGGGTGTCTATACATGGCCTGACCTGACATCGAGTGATAGGGACAGTTAGATTTAAATTTCACGGGAGCAAAAGAAACAAACTATTAAGGTTATAGCTTCTCCCTCTCACTCCTCCAGAAACTTATATATAGCAATCTCTTTCAAACGGTGTCAGGTCAGGCCATGTAGCGAGGCCTTAATCCTTTACATGTACATGAAACTGATATTTGTTTGTTGCTCGCAAATACTGCTACTTTCTAAAATTGTGCACAGACTATTAAAAAAAATACAAACACCTATTATTTTGGTTTATGACAATCAGAAAACCGTTTTGGTGTAATATAGCCGCTTCAGATAAATATTGTTTTTTTGGCCACATGGGCCACAAATACAAAATATAAAGTATTGTTTGCGCAAATACTCAGGTTATTTTGGAAAGGGGTGGAGTCGACGCCATATTGTGTATTAAAAGTGCCGCAAATGACGTGACTTGTCAGGTCTCCTTTTTTCTTTCGTCATTATAATAAACCCTTTCGATTACAGAAACGAGTCGGTTATCCGTTAACAGTAGGTTGAGGTATTCAACCCGGAAACCCTTCCGGAAACAGATTTGAGTCTAATCACAGTAGGTAGGTCGTAACCGGTAACCGTTCCAGTATTTCATCGTCGCCGTAAGGGCAGCGGAGGCACAGCCATATAGTTGACAACAGATTTAATTAACTTGCTACAATTATTATCGATACAATGCTCCCTAATTGACCATCTCTAGAAGTCAATGCTAATACGAGAGGAAAACATCTTCTGTACTGCTCCTTTGTAGCCCCCAATACCTAAACTCTTGTATGTACTTATGTTCCTCCTCGCTTAGGAGAGTTGGCTGGCCCTGGGACACAGAGTGCGAGGTTGCCAATCTTACAATAGCTCTCTCGCTTACTCTATGCGACGACCCGTGAAATAAAAAGAGAAACATGACAATGTGAACGTCGGAGCGGCAACGTCTCATGGGTCTGTCCAGTATGATGCTTTGTCTAAGTATTTTACCTTAGACGAAGCATAGATCCTTGGTATTTTAGAACAATTTTTTTTTTTTTGGAAATCGCCTCATTGTGAAATATTAAATATTATACTTCACTTGTAATATAAATATATATAACAAAACTTGTGACTGGCTAAATATATAAAATGTGGAGACAAAATATAAGAGAAAAAAATAAAGTCTAAATGACATTGACAGAGTGGTTGACACTTCGATTGTTTTTCGTGAAAATCGTCAAATGCGAGATTTAGTTGAAAAGATTTGATAATTTAGTGTTTATTTCCAGCTTTTACGATCCCAAAAAAGGCACAAACAAAACATTAGTTACTTTATTATCGTTTATAGAAAGCAAACTGCAGTGTGTGTATGTAAATAAATAAAGAATAGACATTGAGTTCGTGAGCTGCCCGAGACCTCGCGAAATGTTGTTTTACGGGGCCGTCCAGTTACGTTTCTGATATATTTGCTGATTCTACTCAGCTAACAGCGTCAGTGAAGTCTCGCTGCGTGGAAACATACTAAGGTAAGACCTGACCTTGGTCTTGAATCTAGAAAGTAATAAGTAATATACTAGATGTTATGCCTAGGTATCTTGGCCATGATTCTACAGACGCAGACACGTAATAACGAATGCCTTTGCTTCATTGTAAATTAGATTGTTTTATTCAACAATCAGCACTTCTCGTTGTCTTTTGTACCTATAACTAATTTTATAAGATCAAGTTTAGTATTCTTGAAATGTTAAAAAAAAACCATTTATGTAATGACTAGATACAAGGAAGTTATTACAATTAAACTTCCTCAAGTGTTAAAACAATTACCTTGCAAGTGTCCTGATTTTCCATGTTTTACGAGACATACTAAATTATTGTGAGACATGCAATGCTAAAAGTGTACTGTGATCTGTGAATGAAATAACATCCTAAATAATATTATAAATGCTAATGTAACTCTTGTCTCTCTGTCTGGGTGTTTGTTGCATTATCACAGCTAAACGGCTGAACCGATCGAGCTGAATTTTTGCATAGATATAGCTTAAGGGCAGGTAGCCTATATCATTAAAGAAAGGACATAATTATAAGCTACTTTTTTTTTCTGTAAGTCCATGCGAACGAAGTCACGTGTAATAACTATTAATTAAATAACAGTGAATCATATAGTTTCATAAGATGCTAATTTAATCACAATATGGATTGTGAAAGTAATGTCACAACTTAATCGCTGAACCAATCTTGAAGAAATTTGCAAAGAATCCTTTTTTATCCCAGTAAATGTAAAAATACTGGTAAATTAGAGGCAAATTCCAGCATGGCGTAAGTTAATTAGTAAAAATATGTTGTGGAAAATAAAAATGATAGTATTGTCTATGAAACTTGGGACATAAAGAGAAATCCAACAACACCTCACTTGTTAAAATCGGTCAAGATGTTGAGGCTACAGGAGGTAATAAAGGAACACACAAACATTTGGACATACACCCCCAAAAACATTACCTTCCTCCCTAGGCAGTCAAGGAATCCTCTTTTACCTTTACTTAATGAAACTGTTGATCTTCTTTGTGGTTTTTAAACAAATTCTAAAAAAAGGTTGAAATTTCCATTAGTGAAAGTTAATTGAAAGGAGAGCTACTTCTCATAGTTGTTTACATTCACCACCACCTACATACACAATGCAACTGATTTTATTATACATATGATCTTGGGTAACTTACCGTTATTTTATGGTGGAAGAAAATATATGTCTTTTACAAGCTTACATGCTTAAATTATGTTGATAAAGTTCACATTAATTCAAATATTACTCTCAGGTCAGTGTTTCAAGGTTTGATATTAGATTTTGCTTCTAAAATATAGTGCTTGGCTCGCATAGACTACAGTAATTTCAAAACCCCTTTTAACCTTTTCAGGGAATAATTTATATAATATATGTATAGGAAGAATTAATTATATAGCTTAACTATAATCTAAACTTTAATATATTATACAAACTAAAACTAGATACTTTGCTATTCAACGCGGCAATGCGGCCAGCGTAATGGGCACCTTTGCGCCGGGTACAGTTAGGGGGGGTGGGTATTTGTAATTTAATTGACTATATTTGTAAGTATTATTATGGATTTCTATTTATTGTTAAATTGAATTAAAAAACGATATTAAAATATATAGACATAAAAAAAAAATATATAATCTAAACTTTAATATATTATACAAACTAAAACTAAAACTAGATACAAAATTAAAATAAAAACCGATGAGGAAATTCAGAAAATAAAATAAAATTCAAAAATAAATTTATTTTATTTTTAAATTCTGAAATAAATTTCAGGGCATGATTTTCGAAAAATCCTGAGACATGACTTTCTTTTTTATGCTTATTACACACACCAAGTTTCGTTGGCGTAGCATGAAAAAAGTTTTTATTTTCATACAAATTTTGCAATCAATCAATACAATCCGTTCTTATTGTTCATGTAGACCATTTGAAGAATATTGGGTCCAAATTTCACGTCTATATGATAAGCGGTTTGGTCTGTGCGTTGATACCTAGAAAAGGGCTTGTTCTTCTATATATATTTAGATATAGATTGTATCCCAAGGGAGTAAAGTATTTCACTAGCGAAGGGAGATATTATGAAAACAGAGTGAAGCATTCTATTGTAGATTCCAGAGGGCAGGTACTAATTATTGAGTCCTTAAGAGAAAAGAGTTACTTTAGATTCAGTTATTGAAAACTAGCTTTCACCCGCGGCTTCGCCCACGTACTAACCCTCATGATTCAGAGTATAGCCATATAAATTCTCATCAGAATCAGTGCAGCCGTTTACAAGACAAGGTAACAAACGATATGCAGAGAGAAAAAGTTAGTTTATATAGTTCGGTAGATGGCGTTAAACAACTTTTTTTTGACGTTTTGTATGGAATGAAGTTCTGAATTACGCAAACGAAGTTTTTTGGTTGAGACAAACTTATTCATTTTTACACCGCGAAGCTTCGATTGGTCCTGTTACAACAAGGGCTATATTACACTGAATTATAATATTGGTATGGATTAAAACTACGTTTTTCGAACGGATGAAGAAATGATCAAAAGTGATGAAAAAGTGTGACAGCTTTATAAAAAAAAAACAAAATATGTACAAAAAAAAAAAAAACGAAAGTGGACGATGTACTTTCGTGATTTCAGTACGAACCTATAAATATAATTTCTGATGTAATAATAAGCCTACCTACCACAAATTCAAGGCATATTAGCTCAACAGTTTGCATTGTGTGCAGAGCAGTCATGCCATTGATAATGGGCATCGGGGATGAAGTGGTCCACTTCGCGGCGGCGGTGGTGGTGCTGGCGGTCGCGGCGCTGGCCTGGTGGTCGACCAATGCGCGCCCAGACCGCTACCGCGCCGTCATCCTGCGCCCCTTCCGTTACCACCCCGACACTCTGACCGTGCGCTCTGGTGGTGAGTACTCACACCAACGGTATAGACCCGTACTGAGACTTGCTTAATGCAATGATTGTTAGCTTCAACCGAGAAAGGTTCAGGCGGCGATACGGTTCACAGTAGCGCGCGTCGACGGCTGAACCTAACATTTATCGCATTAGGGACTTCATGGTACGCCCCAGTTCATTAAATTAAACTTGTCTCACAAATGCAACGCGATCGCATATTTTAATTTATCCGCGTAGACAATCTTACAGAAGCCGATTTTTTAGGGATAGCAAGTAGCTTATGTTTACCAAATTTCGGAAGGTGGAACCAGTCGATTTTAGAGATCATATTATTGGGAATTCTCAATAATAATCTTTTGAGTTTTGGCAGGATTCACTTACAGGCCGTATGATCTACTCCAGTCCCGGATACGCATTAGATCGGAGTTTGTGGACTCGATTGCTGCGTGCAGTAGTCCTAACTAGCATAGAGCCATTTTCGACCCATTTCCTAGACTAACGCACGGCAACTGATTTTCCAGACACACCGGTGACCCTTCAGTACACAAATACAGAATCTGGTCTGGAGACAGCAAGAACAGGTACTTATTGTATTATTTTGTCTATTACTAGTTGATCTCCGTGACTTCGTACGCAATATGAGGGTTAGTACATACAAAGTATTAAGGTGCAACGTTGCGCTCAGCTCATCGTAGATTCATGAAAACTAATTTTGCGAGAATAAATTATATATATATAAATTTCGAGAAATTACACTACTCAAAATTTCAAGTTGAAAGCTAGTATAAGTACATTTCTCACTAAACCAAAAACCAAGATGAAAATCAGTGTATTGAGATTTGTAGCTAAACCAAAGCTATCTAGGTGATAATTTTACCCGTAATTTCTTAAAACAACTTATTTATTGGCGCAAAATTGGCTTAAATAAATCCACGATGAGTAATTAAGCTGTAATTGACAAAATACGCAAGAAAATTTCGCGCGATGTGCGAAACGTTGCACCTTAAAACAACCGAATAAACGTTGCACGATCTTAGAAGACAAAAACAAAAATATTATTTTGCGTGTACCCTATATGGTATAGTGAATTTTGTGGTTTATCTTAATGTCTGTACTTGCTTTCATCATACGAGTTTTGTTGACGTTTATCAGTCATCCGTTTTATAAACAATGCTGTACTGTATTTACTAAGTAACTGCATGTGCCTACCCAAATATTTTATTATCGAAATTAATGGTATATACAATATACATAGTCGTAGTAGTTACTTTTAATAATATGACACCAAATTTACTTTAATTGGCGGATTCACATACGCCATCGAATTTCTTCTCCGGAAATATGCAGGTTTCCTCGTAAATAATTATACATAGTAATGTATAATTATTTACGTATTATACTATGTATAATACGTAAAGGTATTTATTTACGTATTATACTATGTAGTGGCATAGACCAATATATTGGTTTTTGTTAGTGGTTCATACAGTTCCTTGTATTACAAAAAGCGTGCGCTCGCATTGAAGATGTGCTGATGCTGACACGCGTTTGGTTTGTAGAGGCACAGATCGGACATGAAAGAAACCAAGTACATATATTGTTTTAAGGAATGTCTCCGAATAGACATCGCTATGTCGTAATCAGATCTGAATACCTATTTACGTATTATACAGTATGATACGTAAATAGGTATTCAGATATGAACCACTAACAAAAACCAATATATTGGTCTATGCCACTTGCCACTACACACCAAATAGCCTGGCCCCTGATTCGAAGATATGACAAATCGATTGAATTGCGAGATTCCAATCTCGACTGTTTCTCGTCTCGATTGACTCTGAACCACGGATCACAGTAGATACCGCATTACGAGATTCGTTGTTCCTACAAAAGTCACCAAAGTTTGAGGAAGACGCGGGTTCTCGTTGGCTATCTCAAGGGTACGCCTACTCGCGCCTAACAATCAACCAATCATAGTAATTTCTTATAAGTGTATTTAGACTGATGCGTGGTGCGCTTCGAGCGTCCTGAATGCAGAATCTAGATTCACCATAGGGTGTGATCTGTGCTCTGACCACTCGACGTTTCTCGCACGCTAGGCCTCGTGAATATCTCGAAAAATAGCGTTGAGAATAAGAAATCTCGAAGTTCGACTTTTTTTCCGAGACGAGATTGAATCTCAGCTTTTGAGAATAGCGGTCCTGCTCTGTAAGGGTATTCAGCAAGCTAAGTGACCGCGCAAGTGAGATGAGATGCTAAGTTAAAATGCATTTTTCTTGCTGATTACTGTAGAAAAAAATCAAAATATCTAATCATCATTTGGTTGTAGTCCCTTACCCTGACCATTCTATATTTCGATATTTTACTGCAGTAATGCGCAAGAAAAATTCGTATCCCCTTACGCGTCACATCTGTGGGGAGCGTTCACTTACCTCGCAGGATAAACTGGCTGTGCTAAAGGCTTCTACAAACCAAGAGCTTGTCACCTGCAGCACAGCTTCAACGTGCCCACGTGCTTTTTACCCGACTGCCCAAGGAGGAATGTAATATTTTTAAGGTGTATGTGAGTATGTTTGTATGTTCCTATATTGTATATGTGATTAGGCCATATCCACCACGCTGGCCCAGTGCGGGTTGGCGGATTCACATACGCCATCGAATTTCTTCTCCGGAAATATGCAGGTTTCCTCACGATGTTTTCCTTCACTGAAAAGCCAGTGGTATGTCCTTACGTAAGTTCCAAACACGAACCAGATACGTCGTCACTCGGGTTTTGGTCCGATCAAAAGTCACCACAGTTTGAGGAAAGCACGGGGTGCGCGGAGCGTGACAAATTATTCCCATTGGCTATCATCAAAGTTACGCCCACCACTGTACCGAGTTAGTACGTTCCATAGTGATGGGTAAGCAGTAGGCTGTGGCAGTAGGGCAACATTATTAATCGGTAATTACCTACGTAGCGAACACTTGGGTCGACTTCCGCTCTGCCATAGTAATCGCACTCACTCGAATCTCAACTCACTAACATAACATTACTACACAACACCATTAAAGTACTAATTCTTCCTGAGTGTCGTGCACTCGCGGATTTTTCGAGATCGAGCTGTAAAGTCGAATGTTTTTTTTCGAGGTCCCTGCTTTCTTTGCGCGTTTCAATAGAATGTGTTATTCTAAAATGTGACATTTTCTCGAGATCACGCGTTTTGTTAGGTCCGAAAATAATGTTAGTTTACCCAGAATCAACTCAGTTACTTCAATTCATCATCTAAAAATCTATTTAGCCGGGAATCGAAATTAACAACTGAATCATACACCTAATAACCTTGAAATACTTACGACGTATACTATAGTCTACTGACAAAAACGCCATTATTGTGTACCAGAAAAACGCGGGCGAAGCCGCGGGCAGAAGCTAGTAACGGATAAAAAATTCAAACATCCTACGCACCTACGGAACCCTACTAGTCTCACCACAGTCTCACGCACATGCTAGATGCTGCCGGTCGATTCTATCGTGATTTCGTTGCTTGTCGAGTTTAGTCCAAGAAGGAGTCCACCCGATAGCACAGTTTAGTTAGTTAGTGAGAATTCATCAGTGTTCGAATCCCTTTACGGTATGGTGAAAATCGAAAATGCAAGTCTGCGTTTTGTTTAATGAGTCACAACACTACTTTATACGTGCGTTCGCCAGAAAGGGACAACTGCATGGGATATCCGCAATGAGGAAAAGGGATAAGTGACGACGTGTCCATTATACGCTGAGCTCAGCTGTCTTGTAAAACTGAATTATTTTACTTACCGATGAAAAGTTATTCCGTCTTTTTTGTAGTTTGAGTGCGCGGATGACTTTCCACACAATTTCACTGCACAGATAGTCATTTTTGTTTACTGTTGGTTGTCAGGAAAATAAAACAACCGTTTTATTTTGTGAGCCGCACGCACGCACGCACAGCTCTGGCACTTGGTCGGAACTGAGGTTCAATGTTTGGGGCGGCGTCTTATATAAGTCTTATAAAACTTATGTGTTGCGCGCTAGGCTCGTCTTAGACTAGGTATCTAGTTCTATTCATCTGTGGTTCCAAAGAACTCCCACTGAGCTTCCATTATTAAGCTTTAATTAAGCTGTAATTGCCAAAAAACGCAAGAAAATTTTAATTTGCCGCGCTGTACGAAACTTTGCACCTTTGCACGCACTCGCACACAAGTATACTCGACGATGGTCAAATGTTTGAATTATTTCGGTAAATTTTCCTTATTCAAGTTCAAAGGTCGCACGTTTAATTTTTTATCTAATATTTTTGCTGGTGCAAAGAGTTTTTTTTTAAATATTTGACGCGTCATTCTATAACAGACTCACATAAAGTTATGTGATCGAATGGTCGAGGATGGTAAACTCATAGTCTGGAATAGGAACTGGGTGTCAAGTACACACCGCTAGGAGCTCGGCCACAGAATATAAAGTAGTCTACCTCTACCGCCATGCTATTGATTCCTTACAGTGTGGTTTCCTCCACCAGTAACTCAAACTCATTGTTGGAATTTGAACCCATGACCTGCTGCGTGCGATCTAAACGCGCTAACCACTGAGGTATCATCGTTACTACAGCCCATTAGAATCAGTTAAATTGTATGTCTAGTTTTTTTTTTTAAATGACCAATCCTAACTATTATTATAAATTCGAATGTAACTCTGTCTCTCTGTCTGGTTATTTGTTGCGTTGTCACGGCTGAACGGTTCAAGCTGATTTTTTGCATAGATATAGATTAATGGTCGGGGACGGACATAGGCTACTCTTTTTTTTTGTAGGTCCACGCGAACGAAGTTGCGGGTAAGAGCTAGTCCTAAATATATAAATAAATACCTATCATAAACAAGAATGCTCGTGTAGAAAAATTGATAACCTAATTGAGTCATCAAAAATTGACTCTGTACACAAATAATTGTGACTCACTTTACTGCATAGTTTGGTATCGGGTTTAAATTATAAGCCAATGAAATCGTTGTATTTAGCGTGTTTGGCGTTATTTAATGATGTTTTACAGTATTAAGCTGCAAAGTTTCGCTCATCGCGCCAAATTCAAAATTTCTTGTTTTTTGTCAATTACAACGTAATTACTCATCGTGGGTTCATGAAAATGAATTTTGCGTTAATAAATAGGTTGTATCAATAAATTACACCAACCAAAAAATGAAGGTGAAAGCTAGTATAAGTACACTGCTCACTAAACCAAATCCAAGATAAAAATTAGCTTATTGAGATTCGTAGCTAAACCAATATTATCTCGATGGAATCGAAGGCTTTTTAATAGTCCACAAATGCCAGGCATGATGGCTGATTATACTCTTCAGTCTTCTGTATAATCTGGCGGAGCGTGTGTATCTGGTCTATGGTGCTAAAGCCTTTACGGATACTATTTCCTTTCTTGATACGACTTATTTATTGTCGCAAAATTTGTTTCCATGAACCCACGATGAGTAATTAAGCTGTAATTGACAAAAAACATAAGAAAAATTGAATTTGCCGCGCTGAGCAAAACGTTGCTCCTTAAGATAGAGTATACCGCCTACTTGTCCATACAGAAGGCGCCAACTGACCATCAAACCATCCAACAGCGCTTGGTGTTTTCTTTATTATGTTCTAATCATGAAAAACTTTTTTTTGATTTAACGCTATCTTCTTCTAAAGTGATAAATATGTTGCTGAAATTATGAGTGAAGAAAAGTAGTTAATTACTAGGAAAAAAAAAAGAAAAAAAAATCTGTTAGTGTAGATTATAATTTAACTAACCCATGGACACTAAAAACAAAAGATTTTGATGAGATTTACGGGGTGAAAGCAGAAAACTAATAAAAACCATTTTCTTTTTTGAATAAATTGGTTTGGCTTTAAAAGTATTTTAGCGTATTTATGATTCAAGTATGCAGAATATTATTTATTCTCATATATATTGGAATAAACCAGTCGATGACTATACTATACTATACCTTACGCAAATACTTGCGTGTTTAAATCAAAGAATAAATTGGGGTTGCCCAATTGCCAATATTTATTTTAGGTCTGTTTTTGCTTTAAACTTTACAACCCATCTTCCTACTGTTTTTAATTAATACGCATTGATAAAATCCACAATAACAAGTCGAATGGTATGAAGGTCATGCGAAAATCTGTATCTTAACAATACAATACCTCTATGATCTGTTTTTTTTTTGTTTCTGCTTAGTAACACTGCGACTACTTTATCTAGCTTAACCCAAAGTGGTATATATGTATAGTCGTGCCTCCGCTGTCTCACACACATTGGCAAATTGTAGATAGTGTGAATTTATAAATAATATTATTGTATCCGTCATCAGAATTATTTTGCAGTTTTTTTTTAATTGCATATAAGTCCGCGCTTGAGCACCATCTCGCCTGTTGGTAAGCGACGATGTGGTCGAAGATGAAGCACGGAGACTTAGAAGATACCTATTCAGTGTGACCTTGAATAACCCTAGATAGTATCTTTCAGGAAACTAGGAAGCCGGTTTGTTCCACTGCTTGGCTGTTATTATTGCTTGTTCCACTTATGTTATGGAAGAGATCAAATAAAACTTTTTTTTTTTTTTCGATTTTGTGTTTACTTACCCAGAGAGAAACGTAGCCCTATATGCTCTCGCTCTTCCGTACGACCGTCCGTCCGTCCGAGTATGACACAGGTCTCTAGCCCCTAAACGGAATAAGTAATAGACCTGTTTTTTTTCCCAATCTCCTCTGTCAATTTAAAATACTTTTTTTTTTAAATTATTATTTCGTTATTATGATAGACAGATATCATAATAGTTTTTTCTAAATTAATCTTAGTGTTTTTATACCTTTATTCACGTGAATATGGCAAAAAATTTGCTAAAAAAAATGCAATGGCAGCTCCCACTCTCAAGTGTATTAAAGTTTTATAAAAGTGTGTTGGCAGCTGGGTAGCCAGCTGCCGAAGGCCGTCATAGCTTTAGGATAGTATTTTTTTATGTTACTGAATGTTTTTTTAACTTTAATGCTACCGTGACGTGCTTATTGCGATGATTTTTAGGTGTAACCGCCAACGTTGCGCGACAGTGAACCTTATCACGCGGCGATACGACTCGCGGTTGCGCGTCGGCAGGTGAACCTATACAATCATCACAGTAAACACGTCACGGTACGGGCCCATGGATCACGCGTTCGGGGAACGAACTCCACAGATACACATGTTGGTCGTCCTTTAACGAAATGTCTAGTTTCCTAGTCTAGAAATGTCTAGTGTGGTCTAGTGACTAGTTTCGTACTAGTTTTGGAATGTTTGATTAGTACAATTCCCAGGCGCGCTGGCGGTAGAAAGCAGGCAGACCACCGCCACGGACAGAGACGTGGTGCCGCTGCAGGAGATGGATAGCATAGTGGACGCGCACATGGCGCTACTCGACAACAACCGATTGCACTTCTACAGGAGAGTACAATGTAAGTTGTTACGTAACCAGAGACCCACTCGACACATCAATGAGATATGTAATTAATGCGGCTAAGTGATAAGAGTAAGACAGAACGATATGTGCCAGTGTTTCGTATTTCTTAAAAAAAAACTTTTTCTTATTGTCTGGCTAGGCTCTTGACCAGAAACTCATCCAATGTTCAGTGACGGTGCCACCTAGCCTGGATCTTAAGTGTCTTGGCAGCTTTCTTCTTCTTGTATAAGCGGAGCAGTATAATTAATTTAGAATATATTTTACGTTCCATCAGCAAACGTAAACAAACTCTCATTTTTTTTTGTTTGCTATAAAATAAAATTGTTTTTCCGATTGTGCTTTACAACAGGCTCTTATTGACATACTAGCCGCGGCCCGCGGTTTCACCCTCTATTCTACAGGAACGGTTAAAATTTTCATGATAAAAAGTAGCCTATGTGTTTATCCAGGAAATAAGCTACCCCCGTACCAAATTTCATCCAAATCCGTTTAGCCGGTACAGATGTGAACGGGAACAAACATACTTACAGAATAACTTTCGCATTTATAATATTAGTGTGGTTGTACATTATTTTAATTTATTTTTATGACCCTTCTATCTGAAAAAACGTTATAATCTGAATTACAATGCAATTACAATATTATTTAATCATTAAGATCGATCGTTTGGGTTTTCACATCAATTCTAGGTAGTCCATTTTTATCTATATATCAGATAACCCAATTGTAAAAACATACTTGTAACGATTTTGTTCCTGATGGCACCGTCAATAATAAAAAAAATACATTTTGTATTTCCAACGAGGCGTTTTCCAAAAAAAAATAAAGTTCTAAAATACTTACTAGATGGCGTAATAGTACTATCGTTTTACCTGTCATTGTCATTTCTGTCGAAATATTTTATGTTTATTTATTAAATCGTAAATTTTGGCTCCACACGTTGTGTATTTAGCCAGTGTCAACTATTGTAATATTTCAAATGAAATCAAATACATGGTTACATTACTTGAAATTGTCTAAATACACATGTGAAGCCAAAAAACACGGAAAAAAAAAATTGCACACGAACATTTTTTTTGTCTTCAGAAAAACCTCAAGGTACATCTAACGCCATCTATTGGGTACTTTTATTACCAGGATTTCTTTTTTTTTTGAAAACGCCTCATTGTGCGATACGACCAGCTCTTATTGCGTACATTATTTGAATTAATTTTTATTTTATTAAACCTTATAACTGAAACGTTATAGTCTAAATTATAATGCTTAATTTTTAATCCTGCCTTAAGATTGATCGTTTGGGTTTTCACGTCAATTATAAGTAGCACATTTTTATCTATTTATCAGATAACCCAGTTGTTAAAACATTCTTGTAAGGATTTTGTTCCTGACGGCACCGTCAATAAAGATATAGGTATTGAGTTCTTATCACTCGATTACCAATAAACAATAATTAATGGAAGTGCTTAAGATATATTTATTACTAGCTTTTACCCGCGACTTCGTTCGCGTGGCCAGTAAAAAAAAGTAACCTGTGTCCGTCTCCTACCCTTAAGCTGTTTCTATGCAAAAATTCAGTTCGATCCGTTCAGCTGTTTAGCCGTGATAACGCGACAAACACCCAGACAGAGAGACGGAGTTACATTCGAATTTATAGTACTAGTTATTATAAGCCAAAACATATCATGGACTCATGGGAAGCCTTATAAAAGGTAAACATAATTATTACCAAAGTAAAATTATACGAGAAGAATGACAATCTCATAGAAAAAAGTGTACACCCGAAAAAACAGCATAAAACTCTATAGCGCTTGAGTATTTAGTCAGCTATGTTCAAACCGCTATGAAAGTTGATGAAAATATGGTTAATATAGAAACAGTGTATTGGTTTAATTATGTCCGCAATTTAAGGTTTAGTTCAAATTAGAATTTAGTTCAATATACGACGAGATATATGTTTTCAAAAATAATGATTTCAAGTCGTCTTACCTAGCGTGCTTAGCAAATAAAATTAATAATTATACTGATATAACTAATGCATAAATATTCATAACAAGTAACGTTTTTCCGTATCATTACGAATAAGTTAGCTTGGGTTTCTATTAATGTTAAGTCAATTTGAAATTGTGACGATTATGTCGCAGCTTAAAGCACTAGCAACAGTTTACACCCTTTCAGTTACTACAATCGGGTTACGCATCTTTCTATGGCCATTGGCACTCTTCTTCATATAATTTCTCTATGATATTACTTTTTAACAAAAACATCATATCTATTCGGAAAACGAGGTTTTAATCTTCAATATGTGCGCCTAAAGTAACTCTTTTCTCTTAAAGACTTATTAAGCGAGCATAAAACATATTTTTTAATAAGTAGCCTAATTGCCAGTTAAAGTGGTTAAAGTAAAGCAACTTTTACTCGCCAATTAGTAATCAGAAAGTAGCTAATCGAAACTCTTTTTATCCGACTGCCCAAGAAGAAGGGTAATGTTTTTGGGGTGTATGTGAGTATGTAAGTATGTTTGTGTGTTTGGATGAACACACAAACATACTTACATACTCACATACACCGTTCGTCCTGTAGCCTACACGGCTTGACTGATTTTGAAATGTGAGGTGTCCTTGGATTCTTTACGCCCGGAGTGTCATATGCGGGTATTTTATTTTTCTTTTAACGATATTACTTGTTGTTCTTTGAGATGATGAAGTAGGCCTTAAGACTCGCACGTTGTTTCAGCGCTCCGCACCGTTCAGATCGCCGCAGAAGCGACAACGGACACGGAGACCGACTCGCACGAAGACCCCGAGCCGGCGAGCAACGCGCAGATACGAGAAATGGACAGCATCGTCAGCGCAATGGAAGCTGACGAGACCAGAAGCTGCGACGTCTTTAGTAGGCCTAATGGTAAGGGAACTCTACCTTATCGTGATACAATTAAAACGCGTTTTCTAACGCCATCTAAAACTCATTGCAATACGAACAGATGTTTGTTTGACTATACGCGAAGTTGACAGTATCACAGGTCTGTATCGTCAGCGCAAGCTCATCCGCATATAATCAATCTGTGGAAATCGCACACTATGCGTTTTACGCGATCCTTTTTGCCTCACACCTGCAAATTGTGTAATGAGCTTCCACCAGCGGTATTTCCAAGTAACTACAAAGGTCTTTAAAGGTCGGCAACGTATCTGGGATGCCCCTAGTGTTACAGGTATCCATAGGCGACGGTAATCGCTTACCATCAGGCGGCCCGTCTACTTGTTTGCCACATATGGCAAAAAAAAAAACTTAAAACAATAACTGCAACGTGTTTATATAATAGACCTCATTATGAGCAAAACTCCACCTTATTTTGTTACAAAAAAAACGCGATTTCTGACGCCCTCCTTCGCCTCTCATGGTAAGGGGATTCATGGACATTCTTTTCTGCCTCTTTTTTCGATTTTTGGATTCCTAAAATCCCCTTGGCAGGGGATTTCTATAGTAAGCCCATCTAACTGGTGGTTAGTGTGAATGACCAGGCGAATTCAACGTCTATAATAGACTGTGCAACGTGTTCAAGAAACCAAACGTCTAGCAAAAATTAGCTTTATTCCACTGTAAACAAGACTGATTAGCTGAGTGTAGTTGGTTGTCAACCATTATGGAATCCAACGACACAAGCACCTGCAACATGTTTAGCATCTTATATAGTTTGGGAAACTGAACCTTATAGCAGTACAAATATAACTACAAGTTGGATTTTGCTGGATAGTATTGCTACGAAAGAAGTTGAAATACAATACAATATAAGTAAAAAAAATAATGAAATGTGATGGGAAATGCAATGCAATAGCATCCTTCTATCTAATCTATTACATTAATTTTCCTTATAAATTCAAGGAAACGATTCAAACTCCACCGCGCTGATAGCAACGTGTCAGAAAGAGAAGGAAGACAAAGACCCACAACATAATTCTGATGAGAGTAACGCGGAAGGGAATACTACCACAGAGAACAGTGTCGGAGTAAACGAGAGAAAAATCCTCATCAGACTAAAGTATCTGAACGATACTCTGAAGGAAGTCGAGGGAAGTCTCGATGAGCTGCTCAAGGATTTTAAATGGTGAGAACTTAACATTGCTACACTAGTTTTAGGTCGTTTTAATTCTGTGCATAGCATTTCTGTGAATAACAAAGAGATATCTATCTATTCATTCATTAATAACTAGCTGTTACCCGCAACTTTGTTCGCGTGAACCACAAAAAAGTAGCCTATGTCCGCCTGCTATATTATGCAAAATCTCAGCTTGTTCCGTTCAGCCGTATAGCCGTGATAACGCGACAAACACCCAGACAGAGAGACAGAAAGACATTCGAATTTATATTATTAGTTAAGATAGTTAAAGTGAATTAACAGCTATTCAGCAGAAGTCGTGGTAGCTCAGGGAGCACGCTCCCTTCACATTCGTGAGATAGCGGGTTCGAGCCCGGGCGGGCCCGTACCAATAAGTTCTTTGGAACTTAAGTACGTAGTACCACTGGCTTTTCAGTGAAGGAAAACATCGTGAGGACGCCTGCATATTTTCGGGAAAATAAATTCGATAGCGTATGTGAATCCGCCAACCCGCAGTGGACCAGAGTGGTGGATATGGCCTAATCACCCTCGAGGGTAGGCCACAGTGTTGTTTTACTTTTAATAATATACGCCGTTCGCTGTCGTGGTCGCAGGCGTCACTTCTCGAGCGAGTTGAGCTCGTCGTTCCGCGTGCGGCTGATATTCAACGGGCGCGTGCTGTGCGACGAGGCGGCGACGCTGCGCGCGCTAGGGCTCCACCACCGCGCCGTCGTGCACTGCCTCGTGCACCCGCGCCGCGCCGCGCCGCAGGTACGTGCTGCTGTTATTATCACAAACTACGACAATTTTAACTTGATTACACAAGCTGAAATGGTAGACTTCAAGACCAAGAAATATTTTATTGAAAAAATGTTTATTTATCTACGTTTTCGATGGATTATACATATCTAAGAAGCGATATATGTGTAAACATAATTTAAAATAAAACTACTTCAACAAAATACTTTAGAAAAAATGCACTATCGAGATGTTCTCGGCGTCACCCGTAAAATACTAAACTTATCATTGTTTTTTTTCTCTTTCCTCCTGAGAGGATTTTGGCGTCGCATGTCTTATACATTTGCCAGTGTCAAGTATACATATATATTTTCAAATTTTGTTAAATATTATCAAACAAGTCATAGTCACAGTCATAGGCGAGCAAAGCAAGTCACGGTCAAGTCCAAGTTATGCCCCAGTAAAGTGGTGAAAACTTTACTAGAGCCTTCTATGGAGTTTTGGAAACAACACAAAAATTCACGTTTCACTACATTATTACACCATTTGATTAATACTTCTTTTGTTTGTGAAATATTGTGGTTCACTTGAAATATAACGAAATTTGAAACTGGCTAAATACACATAGAGGAGAAAAAATAAATATCGTCCAAACTGCATGGGTGTCCCAATACATAACATTTTTTTTTTCGCCAAGTCCAATACGCATACTCCACTATTTTAATAATAAATGTGATTGTGTTGTGTTGCAGCGCGGCGCGAGCGAGGAGCCGGCGGCGCGGCCCGCCCTGGGGGGCCCGGGGCCGCGCGTGGCGCCCGAGCGCGCCTGGGACCTGGAGAACATCCTCATGACGCTCGTCTCCGTCGCGCTCACCGTCGTCTGGTTCTTTCGGTACGTGCTTTTACATTTCGCTGAGCGATGTAGATAGATAGATAACTCACTATTAAGACACATAAAGTCTCGAAAATACATATACAGTAATTGGTACCACTTACTGTTTATGTATTTTTCTATGTTCACACATAGAGTTCTTTTTTGTCAGGTAAGGATGAACCACAGATCACACTAGATACCGCATTACGAGATTCGTTGTTCCTACAAAAAGTCACCAATGTTTGAGGTAGGCGCGGGTCGCGGGGAGTGCGATCAAGCGTTCTCATTGGCTGTCTCAATGTTAACAATTAACAATTAACCAATCAGAGTAATTTCTTATAAGTATTTTTAGACTGATGTGTGGTGCGCTTCGAGCGTCCTGAATGCAGAATCTAGGGTGTGATCTGTAAAATGAACAGACTACTATATATTAACTTGTAACGAGAAATTTTGGCGGGAACGTGAAGAAATTGTCGCGTCATTTTATTATTTTCCAAAACTTGTGTTCTTTCGAGTGTTAATGTGTAAAAACGGTGAATTTTTAGCCGTTAAGTGTTCGTGAACATGTACGAGCGTTGGTGAATGGTATAATGTCGTGAAACATGAATTTTCGTGTTGTTTCCAAAACTCCATAGAAGGCTCTAGTAAAGTATTCACCACTTTACTGGGGCATGACTTGGACTTGACCGTGACTTGCTTTGCTCGCCTTTTACTGTGACTATGACTTGTTTGATAATATTTAATAAAACTTGGCAATATATAAGTATACTTGACACTGGCAAATGCATAAGACGTGCTACGCCAAAATCCTCTTTGTCTTTGACAGTTAAATGTTGTCAATATAAAGAAATTTAAAAAGGTTGCCTAGTACACAATCTTTAATTATAAGATTAAACTAAGCATGATTGTAGATTTTTTGTAATACTCATAGTAATAAACAGCATAAATTTAAAAATAAATAAAAAGAATGAAACTTAGGAGGAAGGAGAAAAAAAAAACTAGTTTCGACCAAGTTGTTGATTTGCTTCAGATGCGAGTATTCGAACATGTTCACCGCGAGCGCGAGCGTCGCTCTGTTCGGGCTCACGGTGTTCTACAGCGTCGCCATCTTCGGCCTCTACCTCTCCGACACATTCCACTTCGACCGGCGCCAGCCGCCGGCGCCGCCGCTGCCCAACCACTAGCCTGGTGACTGGTCACGCACTTGCAGAGATAACACACGACCATCATCGACACTCGTCACCGGCTTGGAAAGTTATACAGGATGGACGGTGAGACGACAGACATATTCTGGTAGGGTGTTTAGTATACGATTCTGAACCCAAATATGTAATAAGTATTACTATCATTAAAACTGATATAATAAATTCCGGATTAGGTACACTCACGGTATCCCGACCGATATAAAACACCGTGAGTGTAATCCGGCTGTATTATAATTGTAAGTATTATGTATTGAAAGAAAATTAAAAAACCCGACTGCAAAAAGTAAAGTATGACAATCCGACAATAAAGAGGAATCCGACGACACCTCACTCGTCAAAATCGGTCAAGCCTTTTAGGTTACAGGAGGTAATATAGTAACACGCAAACATACATAAAATCCCAAAAATATAACCCTCTTTCATGCGCAGTCGGGTTAAAATAGGACCTTACATTTGTAAAGCCGGTCCGCTGGGAGATATGCTGATATTGCTGAGCTAATCTGACAGAACCGATCACTTGTAAAAGTGATAAAACACACTAGCATCGTTTGAACGCTCGATCGTACACAGAAGTTTGATTATTTAATAAAAAGATCGTACCATGTACCCTCGAATACGCCCGTCGTCTATCCGAGCAGCCTGTATAATCGAGTAAGACTTTCGCATCCTGCGTAGGGCTGTATTCACTCCGCATATTATTTAACGAAAGAAGTCGCAATGACGTCTCCTGTTGTTTATTTCTCCGAGTTTATTGGCGAAAATTCATTTCAAAGACGTTTATAAAACGACGTTTTCCCTCGGGGGCTCGGTGCTGATCGATTCGCGACCTTAAGTCACGAGTGGGAGCATTTGTTCTACTACGAAAGGACTTTAGCTCCAGGCAGAGATCGAGTATGATCTGTGATTTGGAAACTCGAGTCTTCTTCAAACAGTGTTGAAGCAACTTGCACTAATACTTATGTTTTTGTCAGCATTATTTTTAATTCAATTTTAATACTTGTAACCATACACAATATTTAAAATAACGCAAACTTTCTTTGAAAGACAAAATTGGATTTCTAACGATGTGTTCATACTGAAGCAAGACCTATTAAGAGTCTAATGGCGATGTTCATCGCGTGCCGTCCCCCTCGCGTTAACTTACTTGTATCATTCATGCGAGGGAGATGGCAAACGGTTACTATCACCACCAGACTCACAATAACGCCCCAGATATGTTATCGCAGTAAAATCTTATAATACAAAGTAATGTAACTTTAGTCTTGTATTGTATGTATTGATACCAAAGATCTCTAAAAATATAGATACAGCGTTACCAATAAAACTGTACTAAATTGTGACAATGAATTTTAAATAAACGACTATTCTGAAAACCATATTTCTATACCGTTACAATTCATTTTTCAAATGCAAGGCTGCTAGTGATGGCGTACTTCCAATAGACAATAGTTTATTTGTAGCAAAAAACATGGAAAAATTAATTATAAAGTGAAAAATAAACAAAAAATATCCGTAACTTCCCGTCTATGTAAGCATACCATTTTGTTGCCGTTTTTGACGCATCGATGTTGCATCTATAGCTTTAAAGATCTTTGATTGAAACCTTTATTACTTTTCGATTTTTGAAACCTTAATTTTTTTCAATGCTTTAATATCGTGTTCATTGTTAATAGCCTTAATTTTGCTCTTGAATTTTTCGTACATGAAGCTAATAACTTTACGAAAACATTGTTTTATGCAAAGCTACTAGGCTAATTACATTACCGACTGTCGGCAAAGTGTAAACGACATATAAAGGTTGTTTTAATACACAGATCACACCCTAGATTCTGCATTCAGAATGCTTGAAGCGCACCACGCATCAGTCTAAATACACTTATAAGAAATTACTCTGATTGGTTGTTAATTGCTAGGCGCGAGTAGACGTAACCTTCAGATAGCCAATGAGAACGCTTGATCGCTCTTCCCGCGACGTGTCTTTCTCAAACTTTGGTGACTTTTTAGGAACAATGAATCTCGTAATGCGGTTTCTAGTGTGATCTGTGTTTTAATACGATACGCGCTGTCTCGCTCGCACAATCAACATTTGTAATTATAAAAAAATGGTTGAGGGTGATATTCAAAAATGTTTTTTCAACATTTAACATGCTATTGTCAAATTTTTAATTTTATTTAAGCAAATTACATACTAAATAATGTTTCACAAAGCTCGGACAAGGATTCCCTGTGTCGAGGAAGCTATGGAACACACACAAAAACTTGGTCATCTAACACTCAAACCCAGAGCAGATATTTAAATTCATTATTAAACATCTGCCTGGCTGGAAATCGAACCCGTGACTTGCCCATAAATAACTGTAAGATATATTAAATTTAAAGAAAATGTTGCAATTTCTTTTTCCAATACTTGTACTCTTTTTCTTAATATTGAATGTGCGAGCGAGAAAGCATAAATCGATTTCATTCTTTTAAAATTTGTAAGTCATCTCGTTACGTTATCATAATCATGAGAGAATTTGTGACATTTTGATATTTCTTTGAAATTACCGAGATTTTAAAACTCAACAACACTTACAATGTGACAAAAGACCCATAAATCTATATATTTTTTTATTGTTATGTCATAAAAAGATTGCACAATTCATAAATTATAATTTTTTTTTTAACGGGCAAGTGCCTTTATTAACTTTAAACTGTAACAAACTACTTACCCTACAAAAAAACATACAGTTGGATAACATACAGGCGAATTAAAAACATAATTCGAATGCTCCATAATTTTCTTACATGCTAGTATGATTAAATTTCCACTTCAAGCGAGTTGATGGTAAATGATCCCACTGTCCGATGCGAATGCGACGTAATAATAAAAAGAAATAGAACATTTATTTCAGAATATTTTTATAATCCGTCTAGCACCAACACAATTTGTGACAATTATTAATTGTTTTAAAATTGGTAAACGTTTAATTGAAAGTGATTTGTGGAAAGAAGTGGGGGAGACCTCTTGTTTAGCAGGGGTAAAAAAAAAAGTTCAAAGCAAGTACTAGGTATAGAAATACATGAAAGAGAGCATATGTCCGGCAGTTTACAGATTGATGGACGGAGAAACAGAAAGGAGAGGTATTTAATTGCGTTTAAAAAATGTTGATTGTAAATTTAAAAAAAGACCTGTGTTAGTAGTACTTGCTTACCTACTTAATATTTCTAGTTATATTCAGAGAGTTCGAGAGTACGGAAGTTTCGAACAAGCGTTCAAAAACGCACAAGCGTGGGTTCTTCTACACTAGCCTCACAATAATTTAAAGAAGGGGTATGCATGGCAAAGACCTGGGGCGCTAGTCTCGACTTTTCGCTACAGCACTTTGCGACCGAATTCGGTCGCTATGACGAAAAGATTCGACAACGAACACGAATTGTTAAAGAAAAAACAAAAACATAGCGTAAAATTTTGCATTTTGCGAAAATTCAACGCTATGTTTCCGTTTTTCGTTAACAATTCGTGTTCGTTGTCGAATTATTACGTCATTGCGACCGACAAAGTGCTGTAGCGAAAAGTCGAGACTAGCGTCCCTGGGACGTAACGTGACGGGCATATTGCGATAAATTTTAGGGTCAGCCGCCCCCGCTGCGTGACCGTGAACCTTATCGCGCAGCGATACGATTTGAGGTCGGTGGCTGAATCTAACAATCATCTCAAAAATGACTACACGGGCCAAGTTCTAGGATTACAACAGCTGACGTCACTATCCACTATTTGGTTGTGTATTGTCATCTTTTTGGAATTACTGATTGCCCTTCCTGGCGGAGTATAATACCATGGGGGAACGAACTCAGTACGTCTCAGCTCGGGTGTGCCACAAGTTAAGTGAACGCGCAAGTAAATTTGCTTTTCTAGACAAATATAAAAGTGTCCAGTAATCACATTTGGTTGTATTTTCTTATCCTTGCAATTAGAATTTGTCAAATGTTCAGTACAGTATAGAAAAATGTACATTCACTTAGCTTATCACCTCACCTGCGCTTTCACTCAGCTTGCAGAATAGACCGACTGAGACGGCGGCGGGCGACCACGGCTCGTGGATCGTCGCGGGTGTCAAAAAGTTCAAATCTATTGCCTTATCCCAGACCTAGTGCGCCTGATGCGTCGGCTCAAAATCGACTAACTAGTATTTATGACCTCTAAGCTTCCGCACTCTGTCATAATTATCGCCCGAGTTAATCGATCGAGTCGTAAATGATCGAATCTGTAGGTAGCCCAATAATCGGATCTGTTTATTTTTCATCGTTTAAAATTAATGGTGAGTTAGCCACTGGTCTCAATATGTAAATAACTACTTAGATTTGTATGTTTTATATATAAATTATTTAGATAATAATTGCGTATCATGTTTGCATCATATTCATATACCTACATAAGTTTACTCTTTATCTACGCAACTATAAACCCACTTTTATTTTTGTAATAACACTCAAAATGCTAGTGTATTCAGTGTTTGTAACGCTAGTATATAACTTTTTTATTGTTATTTACTTTTAAGGTCATAGAGTTATTTGAATAAAGTCATAATCTTAAGAATACTGTTTCTTTTACACACATCTCGATGATCCACAATGTGTTACAGTTATTACATACATTTTAAGAAATAAGAAAGTTTACCTTTTCTTAAATAAATTATACTAAAGAAGAAGTATGTAGATAAGGATGTTTAAAATGTACAGCGCAATTATTGACGACCCGATAGTGTACCCGCCTTACCCGCTGCTCATAAAAATATACAATCAAAGACGGCCTGTATATCGGGTCGTACAACATATTAATTGGCATCCCAATAATGTACGGTCAGGAAATACGCCCGTATTGCCATGCAATACGGGCTATACATAATCAGGTTGTCTTTTATCTTTCTGTACATTATGAGCCCGTTCCATTAAGGCCTCGCTACATGGCCTGACCTGACATCGTTTGAAAAAGATGGCTATATATAAGTTTCTGGGGGAGCGAAAGGGAGAAGCTATATAACCTTAATAGTTTGTTTCTTTTGCTCCCGTGAAATTCAAATTTAGCTGTCCCTTTCACATGATGTCAGGTCAGGCCATGTATAGACACCCTTAACAAGACCGGTGTATTTCGCAACCCGATAAAACGTATACTTTTCTCAGGTATTCTGATTATCGGCTGTACATTCCTGGACCCCTATTCTCAAAAGCTGAGATTCAATCTCGTCTCGAAAAAATGTCGAACTTCGAGATTTCTTATTCTCAACGCAATCTTTCGAGATATTCACGATGGCTAGCGTGCGAGATACATCGAGTGGTCGGAGGCAAACGAGAGACAGTCGAGATTGGAATCTCGCAATCAACATCAATTTGTCATATCTCCCGTGCTGATAATTGACGGCCCGTATTATACAACAGTTTTTCCAGCCGTACTAATTATGTGGACATCAATAATCATGCTGTACAGGGTGTCTATACATGGCCTGACATGAAATCGTGTGATAGAAATGGCTATATATAAGTTTCTGGGGGAGCGAAAGGGAGAAGCTATAACCTTAATAGTTTTTTTTTTGCTCCCTTGAAATTAGTCTAGCTGTCTAGGTCAGGCCAAGTAGCGAGGCCTTTAGCCGGTCATGCCGTACAAGTCTCCCGTACAGAAAACTAATTAATTTCAGTACCTACTACGCTAGCTACGCATACTCCTCTACAAAAATCGGCCCCTATTCGGAGATATGGCAAATTGAAGTCAATATCGAGATTCCAATTCGACATCTCGAAATTGATGGGGTGCCATTGGGGAAATGAATGGAGGACCTGGGAGTGCCCCCAAATCCATACGGTGTACCGTGCGAATGAAGCTCAAGTGTCTTTCTCTACACAGGCCAGCAGGCCTAGCACGGGCGCCGGGATAAAATTTTGTCCACCATATTTATCCCGCGAGAACGACACGAATGTATCCAATTCTAGTTTTGGCACGTTGACGCGATGACTGCAGACGAAGACACAAAACTGGTGGACAACATTTTATCCCGGCGCCCGTGTTAGGCCTGCAGGGGTGCCTTGGGTCCGGAATGAAACATTCCGGGATTATGGAAATAGAAAATAAATATAAGTATACGTTTCTTAACTGTATTTTATTTCTTGGAACTTTAACTACAGAAGTGCTCAAAAAAAATCTTGGATATCTCATACTTCTTCCAGCAGGACAGTTTCTGAAAAGCAAAGAAATAAGTTATAATATTTGTAGCTATTTATATCAAAAATAGCATAATATTAACCATTTTTTCATTGATGTTTCTTGCCGGATTGAGGTCCATTGACCGTGTTGGTAGTAATCAAGAACCACACCTAGGCAAGAGTTACTCTACCAAATTGAAGACCTTGTCAGACGATAAAACATTTAACAATAAGGAAGAACAATTTGGACATTTTATTATTTACATATAGTGTGCATGTATTCCAGACAGATAAATGAGTATGAAACTAGCGCAATTTTCGAGACTTTAATGTTTTTATATTCTACTGTCGATTCTCAGGATAAAAATTAACATTATGGTGATAAAAAAAAAAATTTTTTTTTCGTTTAATGAATTGGCCATTTAAAAACTAAGACACTGTTAAGACACACAAAAAATGATATTTGTTTTGTTTAATTAATTAGTATTTAAAGTACTAAGACACTGTTAAGACACACAAAATGTTTAGTAATTTGCCATAAGATATTTGTAGAATTGGTCTTTAATACTCAAACTTCATTTTGAAAATCGTGCATTCTGCGCCTTTATCTGGGTGGAGCACATCACTGTCTATAATTCTATAACATTAGCAATTATAGTTACCTGCAATGAGTTGATTTTGAAGACCACTTCTCGAGCAAACTGTAATAAAGTGAAAACAATATAAAATATAATTGAAAAAAAATATACTCTGAGGTGTTTGAAATAATTATGGTCAGCCATCCAAGGAAGTTTTAAATGCGTGGTAAACATGGTTTGCGCTTATTTCATAAAGCATTATATCATCATCAAAATATTACTAACTCTTTGTTTGCAGTTTTTAAAACAGACGAAATGTAAAAAAAAAGTGTGTATCACTATGCAGTTTTTTTTTACAAACTTCATGGGAGGATATTTACAGGGTAAAGATTATACACACAAAGATAAATAGGTACCTTATTGATGAAGAAACCAGAGCTTAGCATGTAGAGGGAAGGGGAGGTTCCAGGTTTCTCAGCTTCCAGGATCTGTACAGAAATAAATAATAGAAACAAATCACATTAAAACACTTCAAACTAATTAGTTACTTCATAATACTCACTGTCCAAAATCTTCTTAGTAACAGACTATAAAAAAAAAGTTTTTTGTAAAGTAAAATTTTATTGCCCACTGGCTTTCCATCTGAGAATGAACAGAGAAAAACAAATAGAAAGTCAATGGCGTAGATGTAAGATAGTTTATCGCTTGCGACGGAGCTGCAGCGTGTTCTTGCGGAGCCAGGCGGCGCGGCGCGAGCCTCCAGTGGTCTGCGAGTAACGATGACCCTTGCCGAGCCCGCGGGAGCTTCGTCCTGCAGACGTCAAGCCGCGCATCTCACGGTGCTTGTGCACAGCATTCACTATCCAGTTAATCTTGGGATCCCGACGGATGGCCTGAAGCAAACATTTATGTTGCAGTCTTGTTTGTATCAAGTTGGTGTATTTTTTAATGGAAGAATATTCAGATTAAATGGTAGGTGAGTATTCAGCAAAACCTTTCAGATTGGTGCATGAAGAGTTCATCATAGTAATAAAACTTTACTAGCAAGAGACTTAAAATCTAACATCTCTAAAGTTCAAAATTTTGATGGTACTGAACTGTTATGGACAAGCATGATGATTGACATCAGATGAGCGACTTGCTTGTCTCATCTATTAACATAAAAATAAATATTGTCAAACCTCACCACTGACACTATAGCTGGTAGGATTTGAAAGTTCTTTATTGAGACAAGTAGGTACATTTATTTGTAATAACTCGGCTAGCAGTCTCAATACTAAATTGTTTTAAAGGCTATATTTTTATCTTGGACTGTTGACTGGTAAAAAAACTTATAACAAGACTTATTCAAAGATATGTATGAAGAAATGAGTACCTTGTGTGATGGATCAACTAAGATGACCTCAAAGTATTTGTATGAAGAGTCCTGTGCCACCCAGTATGAGTTCAGCACACGGAGACCACCGCAACGGCGACCGACACGCTCCTGCAAGGATTGGAGAAGACTACTTAAGCATAGCTACTTTTGCAGTATCACTGATAAACTTGTTAAATTATTACTTTAACATTATCTTTGTGGGTTTTATTTTTATAGCAGTTGTCTTAGCTACAAAATACATAATAGTACACAGAAGACTCACTTTGATGTGACAATTAAATTAACAGAGACCGCTACTTGAGAATGAAACTTCATGATAAAGATGCTCAGCACATATGAGAAGACAAGTGATCACTGTCACTTTTACACAGATTAGGCTAAGGTCTCCTACTTTAGGAAATGCGATTTCCGACTTTAACGTCTTCCAGACGACACCAAGACGACGACGTCAGCATGTGAAAGAGACCAGAAGAGTACATTTCTTAAGTATAGTGACGCGTGTATGGCTTGACGCTGTAAGCCGCCGACGGCGTTTATATGAGTACTCATACAATACAAAGGTGCCGCGCGTGAACAAACATTTCATTTTCAGTATGTTTAAAACGCGTGCAGCCTGAGAATCGCCTTAAGTTAGATGAAAAAGCGGCAAGTTTCACGGTAAATTGAGTTGCTTTGAGTTAAGCCTGCCGTAGCATCCGGATACTACAATGGACTGTTTATAATGGCGAAATGTCCAACCACTAGTACGGTTCTCGCAGTGAAGTGAGCAATAAACAACGTCTGGTCACAGGCCCCTCCTTGCTCAAAACTTTTACAGAATCTGTGTCCCTGTCTGGCACGGCAGTGCCCCGCCAAGTCGAGCGAAAACAACAGGGGCATTGCCGAACCTTTTTTTTTTCGATTCTATTAACATTTTATATTGTTAAAGAGTCTTACCTCAGCAATGGACTGAAGGTTGCGTGTGGGCTTGAGTTGGTTGACACCGTGGCTCTTGGGCTTGCCGTATGTTGCTCCCTTGGCGACCGGGCGCTTGCGACCACCGCGACGCACGCGGATTCTGAAGATAACGTAACCTGTAATCAACATAGATGTTAACATTAGGGATGCATAAGAGAGTTACCCCCGAATACTGAAACGGTTGTTAACTTTGACGACAGATTAAATCTATTGCTGTCTTTGTCATTTGCTTAGTGCGAGACAAAGGCAGTATTAGAATTAATCTGTTGTCAAAGCTAACAAACGTTTCAGTATTCGGGGGTTAGGATGATAAGAGAAATGTCAACCCACGCTTAGAAGCAAGTTTGTTCAACATAACCTCCAAATACTGTGAACTCACCTTGCTTGGCGCGGTATCCTAGCCTCCTAGCTTTGTCGGGTCTGGTGGGCCTTGGAGCACGGTGCATGCGAGTGAGCTGGCGGTACTGCCATACCCTTACACGCAAGAGAAAACGCATAACATCGCTCAACTTTTTCCTATACAACTCCTGTATATATCTGTACGCGCCCATCTTGCAGACCCTGTGGCAGACCTAGCAACAAAATCAATACATTGATCAGAAGTCACATCATCGGTCTGGCCACAAATATAGCGACTTTACGCGCATCGTGAATAACATGTTGGATCACTGGAAATAGAAAATCAATATGAAATACACGGTAGCCTGTCAACTTTACTAGCTAGTGTCACTGATTTCATAAAATAATAGCCAAAACTTAGAAGGATAACTTAAATTTTTTAGGATTAAAATCAACGTACGTCTCGCGTGTCCCACAGATAACTCGGAAAAGAGAACTGACAAATTGGAAACAGTCAATGACTAAAGAAAAAACCGTAGTGCTGCCAGTACAACTACATAATCAACCTCAAGCGGCTGGTGTAATTAATGTTTTTTTTTGTATTTCTTCACTCTTCTGTTTCATAGGCGCACCAACGTGCAAAAAAGAGATAACTTATTTCAACTTCAAATACGAACGTAGCCGGTTTTCGATGTAGAATTTAGAGATGTAACCACGATATAGTACGAAACAATACTATACATGGCCTGACCTGACATCGTGTGAAAGAGATGGCTACATATAAGTTTCTGGGGGAGCGAAAGGGAGAAGCTATAACCGACCTTAATAGTTAGTTTCTTTTTCTCCCGTGAAATTCGAGTCTAGCTGTCCCTTTCGCACGTTGTCAGGTTGGTAACACCTGCTGTGGTTTTCAGTTCAAAACTTGGTGGAATGAAAGGTTCAAAACTTGGACGAAACATCCATGGTTCATAAGGTTTCCTATAGTAGTGCCGTCCGCTTATGTGATTTGATGTAGGTTGCTTTTAGTATATTAACTACTAGCATATATAAGATACATGATTAGGTACCTACTGGATGCACAGAAGAGATAATCAAAGGCTGGAGGCGACACTGTAGTATACTGTAATGTCCTTTTTAATTGTGGTTACTTTGCCAAATTACGATCAAACCCGCTAGCAAAAAACCTTATTCGGTTAAATATTCTCGGGTTGCCTCGTAGTAGGTAGGTTCATATCCCTGGCCAATTATATAACACCACACATAATCACAAAGCAAGCTCTATTAGCTGTAGTGTTAGTTACAGACAAGAAGTTAACAAAATTGACCACAACAAACCGATAATATCGCAATTTAACGCTTCTGGTACGTAGTAGGTACATAATAGCTCAATGTTCGAGATAATCATAACTATCCTAGTCCTAGCTAATAAAATAATATAAATGCGAATGTAACTCTGTCTCTGTCTCGCTGCCTGGGCCCCTATTCGGAGAAATGACATTTTTATCTCTCTCTCACTCACTCCCATTAAATTTTAAATTAAAGAGACAGCCACCGAGATTATCTCGGTCACTGTCTCTCTAATTTAGAATTTAATGGGCGTGAGAGTGACCGAGATAATCTCGAGCGCACAGGAATAGGGTCCCTGGGTGTTTGACGCGATAAGCACGGCTAAACGGCTGAACGGATTGAGCTGAATTTTCGCATAGATATAGCTTAGAGGGTAGGAGACGACATAGACTACTTGACTATTTTTTCTTATTGGTGTACGCGAACGAAGTCGCGGGTAACAGGTAACATAATATTATATATCATCGCGTTGATTAATTTACTACTAAACTTGTTTCATATTTATTAGGTAAATTCTGCAACTTTTTGGCAGCGCCCCCTACAACGTACAAAAAATCTTAAGAATCGGCATAGTAATGCGCAAAGAAATGCAGCCATCAAAGAAATTTCAACCTTAGGGCCATTATAATACGATACAAAGAATAAAAACAAAGATACAAATAATTTTATGACGTCAGGCGTAACATCTAGATGTTTGTATCGTATTTTAACGAAGCTAAGGTTGAAAATGTTTATTGAATGGCTGGGTGACGGTTGCTCTATCTGTCTGCGGATATTGTCACCGCGTTTTAAGTAGATTTGTAGTAACGCTATCTAGGACCTTTTGTTGGAAGCGAATATTTGATACAGATTTTGTTCTGTTCCTTCGATCCTTATATCTTTGCAACCCCTCGACCGATTATGCTCATACTCGAACTTGAAATTTTTATTGTCATGAACTATTTGCCTACAAAATTTCATGAAGATTGGATCAACGGTTCGCAAGTTATCGTCGGACAAATATACACACAAACATACAAATGCCGATTTGTTCTGTCAGTCTGTCTGGCATATTTCTGTCAGTGATTTTTTTTTATTTCTCAAGTGGCAGCACCATGTAAAATGTATTCGTTAAAAAGTTTTGGCGGGATCATGAAGTCATGTCTCGCTATGAGGCGTTTTCCAAAAAAAAAAAAGTAGTTCTAAAATACTTACTAGATGGCGTAACAGACCTACAGTTTTTACCTGTCATTGTCATTTCTGTCGAAATATTTTATGTTTATTTTTTAAATCGTAAATTTTGGCTCCACACGTTGTGTATTTAGCCAGTGTCAACTATTGTAATATTTCAAATGAAGTCAAATACATAGTTACGTTACTTGAAATTGTCTAAATAAACATGTCGAGCCAAAAAACACGAGAAAAAAAAAAGGCACACGTACATTTTTTTGTCTTTCATGTCTTGACAGTGACAGAAAAACGCAAGGTACATCTAACGCCATCTATTGGGTACTTTTATAACCAGGTTTTTTTTTTTTTTGGACAACACCTCATTGTATTATTTTCCAATACTTGTGTTATATCGAGTGTTAATGCATAAAAATGGTGGATTTTTATCCATTAAGTGTTCGTGAAAGTGTACGAGTGTTGGTGAGTAGTATAATATCGTGAAAAGTGACTTTTAGTGTTGTTTCCAAAACTCCATAGAAGCTTCTAATAAAGTCTCTACCACTTTACTGAGGCAAAAAAAAATTGGGAAAAAAATACGGAAGACAAGGCGGTATGGCCTTAATGGCTTTAGCCTGCCCAGAAATGGGCGAATAAACAAAAAAAAAAAACTATTCGTCCGCCATCTTGAAAGCGTAATTGTTGTCATGTTTACGTTGTGTGAAATGAAAGGTGGAATTTGTGAATTGTGACTATTTGTTTGGGTAAAATTAAATAGTTTTTATGTAAACTGCCAGACCAGATAATTTTGGTTTTAGCTTACTTAAAAAAATACTACGTTTCACTTGTAACCATGTTGTAATTACGTCCAACAAATTAGGCGCCAAAGTAGTCCTACCAATTAACGTATTTTATCTTTTCCGTGCCATTATATTTTATTTTCGTATTTGGTTGTAGTCTTTTACATATTTCAGTTAAGATTAATCCTTTTCAGGATAAGTTTCATGAAATTTCGGGCCGGCTAAAGTGAACTACCACAATGTTTTACGCACACTTTGTGCTGGCCAAAAAAGGCCCACTCGCCAAGATTTGGCTAGCTGCTCATTGGGATAAGAAGCTTACGAAGGCCCATGTATTCGAGACCAACATCGAGAAGTCCGTAGATGGCATTTTGAAGCCCAAAGTGAAGATGGCCCTACGAACTTCCGGCCATCTGTTGCTTGGTGTAGTCAGGATCTACTCCAGAAAGGCCAAATACTTGCTTCAAGACTGCAATGAGGCGTTCGTAAAGATTAAGGTTTGTATGTCGTTTTGTTTACTTGCAATTGAATCCTGCAAGAATGCAAAACTAATTTTATTGATCGAGCGAACCGAAGCTGCCAGAGTTTACTGGGACAAATCGGCATTTGTATGTATGATTGTATGTTTGTGTGTATATTTGTCCGACGATAACTTGCGAACCGTTGCTCCGATCTACATGTAGGCAAGTAGTTCATTTCAATACAATTTGTAAGTTCGAATATGAGCTGAATCAGTGAAGGGGTTGTGAAGTTATAGGGGTCACGAGGCCTCAGTTCGGCGCGAACTACTATTAAATTGTGTGTACAAATTTATAATTTGTTGATGTAGAATGAATTTTAAATCAAATTAAACAGTCGAAAACAAAATTCAGAAGAACAGAACATTAAAAAAGCATTTATGCCGACGACTCACTGCTGTGCTTACGATCGTCATCTGAGAAAAAAGAGAGAGAAATGTTTAGTTACTTCCAGGTCAAACTAAATTGACTGGGTTAATAATTTATCTCCTGTTAGATGGTGGGCCCACCGTGAGGTGCTTATTGCGATTATTGTTAGGCTCAGCCGACAACGCTACGCGACCATACACCTCATCGCGCTGTAATACATTTTGTGGTTGTTGGTGTCTTCCGCTGAACCTTAAAATCATCGCAATAAGCTCCTCACAGTATGGGCCCAGGTCTGGTAACTCTATCTTAGAAGTTTCATAATACAGCTAATGTGTCTAAGAAAAAGTTAATGAATATTTTTCAAATTTCAGATGGCTTTTAGGCCTGGCATGGTTGATTTGCCCGAAGAGCATAGAGAAGCTGCAATGAACGCCATTACTTTACCAGAGGTGTTCCATGATTTTGACACTGCCATGCCTGAATTGAAGTAAGCCATTATGTTTTATTTTAAGTCTGAATGAAGTTATTCCAAGACTATTGTTCATACCTTGCTTGTACACAGAAGGTTTTCAAACCTTGCCAGAGCTTTTTGCTATATCCTATGGAGCCGCTGTAGTCATTAGCAGATGTTTTGGCTGAAACTGTCAACTGAGCATACTTCTATGTGTCTGTCTGTCTTTATAGCTCCCAAACGAAAGGATCAAGGACCAGGTTTTTAAAATTGAAAGCTAGTTCAATCAGTGGTTTTTTAGCTGCATTTTGTTGAAAATATGTCTAGCTGTTTAAAAGCTCTAGATAATTATAATTGGTTAAGATTTTCTAAATTTTCAATTAATGGTTGAATTTTGCAGCGAGGTGGATATTGAAGCTCAGTTCTCCTTGAACCAGTCCCGAGCTGAAGAGATCACAATGAGAGAGGACTATGGCTCACTCAACTTGGTCACTCATGACGATGGTTTTGGAGATATGGGGTTCGACACCGACAATCCCGATATCATGAGAGAGCATATCGGCAATGAAGATGGGATGGAACAGGTAATTTTTATGGTCCAACATAACACAATCTAGTTACCATAATGTCCGTAAAATTATTTTTGTATAATGTATAATATATTTGTATAATATTTGTATAATATATTTTGTGAAACTTTTAGACTGAAGCCTACTTCAGCCCCATCATATCCTTATAAACATCTTGAATATTATAGCACATTATGGTATACACAACACATCTAAAACACTGGAGCAGCTATGCCAGCGGCCCAGAGCCTCGCTCCGTTATTTCAAGGAGCTGGGTTGGCTCGGGTAGACGCTGGCAGGGAGGAATGCACAATACACCCCATGCGGGACGTCAGTGCAGGACTCATCGCCCCCATCTCGAATAAGAATAGAATGGTTTACACAAGTGTAGTTACAATCACTTAGGGTGTGGAAAAAAGAATTCGCCAGTCCATAAATCGTTTTAGCTCCCTCGGACTGAGGATTGGATAAAATACTATGAATTTCCCCCACATTGGACTCGTTCACTACAAGCTAAGCATAAATTCGTTCTCTCTCAGACTTGGACACTTGGCACCAGATTCGCAAAACTGGGGCCTTATCATATAACTCTGATGGCGATGGTTATCGCGTGTCATTTCACCCACGCCCACTTACTCGCACCATGCGAGCGACAAGGATAGTAAACAATCAATCGCCACCAGAGCTACATGATAATGCCTCTGGTCTTCAATAGTAAAGTGAGTGTCTTACCCCCGAATACTGAAACGTTTGTTAACTTTGACGACAGATTAAGTCTATTGCTGTCTTTGTCGTTTACTTAGTGCCAGACAAAGGCAGTATTAGAATTAATCCGTTCTCAAAGTTAAAAAACATTTCAGTATTTGGGGGTATAATCATCTAATTGGAAGTTAACATGAGTCTGTATGTACAGAGTAACCTGCTGTTTGCGGATGGTTCGTCGCTGGAGCTGGGCGGCAAGGCCGGCGGCGCGAACGCGAGCGCGGCGCCCGAGCTGCACGAGCGGCGCATGGAGGCCGCGCCGCACGCTCCCATGGACGACGGCTTCGGGGGAACCATCGGAGATGTACCTGACTTTGGACGTAAGTAACAACGTTTCTTAATGCCATCGAGCAAGAGGCCCGTGCCACGCAAATGGATTATTGTCGGGAGGACTATCAGGGCCATGGCTCACTTTTGATATGCGTTTAAACCAGGGTTAGAAAAAATCGTTGCCAGACAGGAAAAAAACAATTGATATATATCAATTTCAAGATAAAAATCAATTGATATATATCCATGTCAAGATAAAAATCAATTGATATATATAAATTTCAAGATTAAATTCAATTGTTATATATCCGCTGATATATATCGGCGAACCCGGGCTTACACTCAGATAATCAAGATCAAGATAATTCAGGATGCACTTGTATTTTACAAGTGCCTAAAACACCCTATCACCAAACCTAGTGGCAAGTGCCTAAAACTTGCCTATCCAACTTGCTTGCTTGCTAATCCTTTTCAACATCGTACAACAGGAGGTGAATTGTTCTCATATGTCAGATGCTGGCGGGTTGTTCGAGGGCGACCTGTTCGGCGAGGTGTCGGCGGGCGGCGGCGGCGCGGGCGCCACGCCCGGCCTCGCGGGGCCCTCGCAGCAGCCGCAGTCCCTGCAGGCCAGTGGCAGCTCTACCATACCACTATTATTCTTCAATTCTTTATTTACAAAAATAAGCAGCTTAACAGTATATTTTCACCAAAACGTTACTTACTCTACAACATTATATTAACATTTTAAATAAAAACAGAAAGTTATATACTTATGTCATGTCGATTCTGTTGCGATTTTCACTAATAGCACTAAATTGTATCTGTATCTCTTTTCATTCCTATATGTGAAGAAAAGATGGCAACAATTTGAGTGCTGTCCGATTTACTTTAATTTAGGAAATGGGACAACACAATCGACGCCTATTAATAATCCCGATCAAAGTTATATTCAAGTTCATTAGACGCAAAATAATGTAATTAAAGGTTCTTTCCTAATTCACAATTATCTTGATGGTTACGGGCAAGCGTAACGCTTACCATCAGGCGATGAAAATTATCGTACCGTCACTCATTTAAAAAAATTATCTAATATCATTGACGACATAATTGTACCATCTGACCACAGAAATATTAACCGGCACTTCCACTTTGATTGGCATTTCTTCAAGATAATCACACTAATATTATAAATGCGAATTTGTGTGTAAGTATGTAAGTGTGTTTGTTCCCGTTCAACTCTGTAACGGCGGAGCGGATTTGAATGAAATTTGGTATGGTGGTAGCTTAAACCCTGGATTAATACATAGGCTTCTGTAGAATAACGGGTGAAACCGCGGAGTGCAGCTATTTATATGTAATCTTAAGGTTCTAAACAAATATAATTGATGTAAAAGTGAGAGATACGAAATTTGTAATTGGTCCGAGATGGAGCTTTGAATATTTTATTTATTTGGGACAATAAACAGTGACATAGTATATATTAATTAAAACTAAAGCACTAAAGATTAATTATTAACTATGCCACCCACAGCACTATCCACCAATTACTATATAATAAAAATAATATATAATATAATAAAGGATAGTGGGAAGACGTGGCCTGTGATGATTGTAATCGGTCTCCGCAGGCCGAGATCGAGGCCGGCGTGAGCGGCGCCGGCGCGGCGGAGGCCGAGGGCGCCGCCGACGGCGCGGCCGACCAGCCCGACTCCGACGACGACATGGGAGACCACTACGACGCCGGGAACTCGCCGCAACACAGGTAACGACACCCAGATAATATGTTATCTATATAATTTTAAGAAAAATGAAAAATAAAACATTAAGTCAAATACTTTTTTTACTATTTTATTATTTTTATAATATTAATATTCAAAATAATTAATAACTAGTAGTTCGTGCCTAACTGAGACCTCGCGACCCCTATATCTTCACAACCCCTGGACCGATTCAGCTCATATTCGAACTTAAAAATTGTATTGAAATGATCTACTTGCCAACAAAATTCATTGTCAGTCATTGTGGTTTTGACATTATTGACCGAGCGAAGCGAAGGTCTCAGAGTTTACTGGGACAAATCGGCATTTGTATGTATGTTTGTATATTTACGGTACGCAATTGATCCGATCATCATGAAATTTTGTAGGCAAGTAGTTCATTTCAATACAATTTTTAAGTTCGAATATGAGCTGAATCGGTCCAGGGGTTGTGAAGGTGTAGAGGTCGCGAGGTCTCAGTTCGGCAGGAACTACTAGTCTATATCTATGCAAAAATGTAGGTCGATCCGCTCAGCCGTTTAGCTGAGACAGATAGACAGAGTTACATTCGCATTTATAATATTATTTAGTATTTATTTTTGTTGTCCTATCAGTTTTCTATTTCTCTTCGTTTGCGGTTAACGTATCTAAGTAAAATACTGCTTGTGCAAGATTTTTTAAAATAAATTCTACATTGATGCAACAAAATGCAGTGCTCACGTTAAGCAAGAAAGATAGTCTTTACTTATATTTAAAAATAAATCTTATAATCATAGCAACATGTGGCTTATTTAAAAAAAAACATAATTTTATTGGTAAAATGTTTTATAGATAGAAACTCTTTATTGTGTACACCAAAAATAAAAGAACACATGTACAGAACTATCTTATACTTAAGCTAGTGCCACAAGTGGCGGCCTTATCGCTAAAAGCGATCTCTTCCAGGCAACCATTATTACATATTATTTTTTATTATTTTTATGTACAGTATTAAAGTTTTTTTAAAAATCTCTTTTATGCCTGCGTTTGATCATCAACTCGCCAATGGGTAAGCGATGATGTGGCCGAAGATGAAGCACGCAGACTTAGACTAGACATAGACTTAATTGTTATACCGTGAATTGGTTTGGATTTCATTGGTGTGTTTTGTGTGTTTAGACAATATTAATAAGTGTGTAATGGTAGAGCTAACACACTAGAAAAAATGTACAACAAGAGTGTACAAAGAGTGTACTATTGTACACTCTTGTTGTACATTTGTACAATTAATTGCACAATTATTGAAAAATTTAAGAAAATGGCGTCTTCGTATATTGAACTTTATATCTAGACAATAATATGAGAATGTCCACTGGATCGGACTACAATTAATATTTTCTATTTTTGTAGCAAAGCACGTTTTGATTTGTCGTATGTATTACAGCTGGGGCGGGTCCCCCGCTCACGAGGGCGGCGCCATGCAAGCGGAGCCCGACCTGATGCCGCCTCCCGCCGCGCCGCGCCCGCCCTCTGTCAGGCCTATGGTGAGTCGACTTATTGGAAGGTTCAACTACTATCAGCCCCACTACTGTGTCAAGCTGCATGTCCTTACAGGAAAATGGGCATCTCTTTTCTTCACCATTCCATACCCTAATGCGTGGAACTACGAAGGAAGGAAAGGAACTCTTGTCGTGGAACATTACATGAAATGTTCCACGTTATGTGAAATGGAATTTTATTGTTTTGGGGACGAAATTGGGTCTTGAGTCAGGACCAAAAGTTCCACATAAATATATATATTTCCAATTTCGTCCCCAAAACAATAAAATTTAATTACATTATATATATATATATCGCGTGTAACCGACAACACAAGTGAACTAAGTGTTAGACTCCTTGGGGTGTTAAGAGCGGGCTAACCATGGTTCTCGCTATCTCGTTCGCACTTTATCAACATATTATTTTAAATACAAAAATAAAAGAAGAAATTAAAAAGAATATCTTGTTAATGTCTTTCGAATACTGTTGCCAATGTTTTATAACAATTTTCATGTTTTTTTTTTTTAATTGGCTAAGGAAAAGAAAATATTTTTTTTTCTTCTCCTTCGACAAAATAAAAAAAAACAATAACATGAAAATTGTTATAAACATGGGCAATGGTATTATAAAGACATTAAAAAGAAAGATATTTTTTAAGTTTCTTCTCTGTCATTATTATATTAAAAAATGTTGATAAAGTGCGAACGAGATAGTGAAAACCGGGGCTAGCCGGCTCTTAATGTATTTCCCTTTTACAACGCCTGCCAATGCCATCCCAAATCCTTGATCTCAACTGGCTACGTACCTAGTTACATTTACTACCTAGCTACTACTACTATATCAGCCTTTTATCATCCCACTGCTGGGATATCAGCCTACCCTCGAAGGGTGATTAGGCCATATCCACCACGCTGGCCCAGGGCGGGTTGGCGGATTCACATACGCCATCGAATTTCATCCCCGGAAATATGCAGGATTCCTCACGATGTTTTCCTTCACCGTATAGTTAGTACATTACATTACACTAACTAGTTACATTCTACTAAATTCCGTTCTCCCATAAATAATAGGAAGTGGACGAGCCGGTCCCGGGCCCGGCGGAGGCCGCGCCGGCGGCGGAGCCCGAGCCCGCGCCCGCTGATAACACCACGCTACTGCAGAACGAGGAAGAGTCCTTCGCCCTGGCGCCTGTCGACCACACCGTGCTTAAAGGTTAGCCTCTATGCTGATGCGAAAAAAGTATTGATATATGAAACTCACGTCTTTTTAATCGACTTCAAAAAAAGGAGCAGGTTCTCAATTCGAATGTATGTACTTCCTTAGATATATAACGCATTTTGTTTAAATTTAGTGTAAGATTATGGTGTTAGAATTAATGTTGTTATAAATGTGAAGCCTCAATAAATAAATAAAATAAATAAATGTATGTACTTTTTGTATGCTTGTTGTTGTACCGAATGAAGCGAAGGTCTCAGAGTTTACTGGGACAAATCGGCATTTGTATGTATGTTTGTGTGTATATTTGTCCGGCGATAACTTGCGAACCGTTGATCCGATATTCATGAAATTTTGTAGGCAAGTAGTTCATTTCAATAAAAAAATTAAGTTCGAATATGAGCTGAATCGATCCAGGGGTTGTGAAGATATAGGGGTCGCGAGGTCACAGTTCGCCGCGAACTACTAGTTAATATGACTCTGTCAATGATGAATTGATTGATGAATCTTTTTTTGTTTGGTAGCATACTTCAGAAGTAGTCGCATATACATTTTATCGAAGTTGATTCAGCGTTTTTTGAAAAAATCAACAAGAACAAAAACTATGTATATATACAGATGACGTTTTGTTTTTGTGGTTCAATTTATTATTTATGTTTCTATAGCATCAAAGAATTTAATAATCGTTAATTCGAGTTATATAACAATAATAATATATAATTTTATGTTATAGTTCTATAACATAAAATATTTGCACGTCTAGTTGACTAGATACAGCGTGATACTAAAATAATTTATAAGAACATTATTAACATGTATTATAGCAAACAAAATTTTTGATGGAAAAAAAAATGATTTTTTGATTGATTGATTGATCAGTCTGCCCGTGAACATGGCGCATGCAACTGTGCCGAAATATCGGGAACTCAACAAAAATAATAACCGTGGTAAATATCCCGTGAGTACTAATAGTAATGTTGTAAACACATCGCACCACGCATCAGTCTAAATACTCTTATAAGAAGTTACTCTGATAGGCGCGAGTAGGCGTAACCTTGAGATAGCCAATGAGAACGCTCGGTCGTACTCCCCGCGACCCGCGCCGCGCCTCTAACTTTGGTGTCTTTTTGTAGGAACAACGAATCTCATAATGCGGTATCTAGTGTGATCTGTGGTTGTAAACCACCACAAAAGTCTAAAGCAGTGTTTATAACGCCAATACGTGAATTATCGTCCCGCAGGCATAACGAAAGCGAAACGCAAGCGGAAGCTGATCGTCGACGAAGTGAAGAACATATCCGGTGAAGAAATGAAGAACCAGCTCAGCAACACTTCAGACATCGTGACCACGTTGGACCTGGCGCCGCCGACGCGACGCCTCATGCACTGGAAGGAGACCGGCGGAGTCGAGAAACTGTTCACTTTGCCAGCGAGGCCGATACCATCGCGTGTGCTCTTCAAGGTGACTCGCAATTTTGCGTTTTTTTTTTTTTCTCTTATGTTTTGGCTCCACACGTTGTGTATTTAGCCAGTGTCAAGTATTGTAATATTTCAAGTGATATCACATGATTCACATTTAATATAAGTGTCAGTCATAGTCTAAGTCAAGCAAAGTAAGTCACTGTGAAGTCCACGTTATGCCCCAGTAAAGTGGTGAAGACTTTACTAGAGGTTTCAATGGAGTTTTGGAAATAACACGAAGAGTCACGTTTCACAACATTATACTATTCACCAACACTCGTGCACTTTTACGAATACTTAATGGATAAAAGCCACCATGTTATACATTAACGCTCGATATAACACAAGTTTAGGTAAATAATAGAATGACGCGACATGACTTCTTCATGTTCCCGACAAAACTCGTCTAATTTTGCATTTCTATAACATCTAATATCTCAGGGTGACGAGCGCAGTGCATTGCCGCGCATAGTTTTGAACTGTTGAAGTTCAAAATTCTGGGTGGCACTGAACTGTTATGGGCAAGCGTGACGCTTAACATCTTAAGAAACAACATCTCGATAGTGCATTTTTCCTAAAGTATTTTGTTGAAGTAGTTTTATTTTAAATTATGTTTACACATATATCGCTACTTAGGTATCTCTAATTCAACTTCCATCGAAAACGTAGATAACGAGTAACAAATATTTAAAAAAAATAATAATATAGCTTTGGTTAAATACAAACATTCCTCTGATTCCAGAAATACCAGCGTAACATGACCCTCCGCAGCGAGCTGGAGGAAGCGGGCGGCGACGCGGGCCGCTCGCCCGACCCGGCCGAGCCCAGCGCGCCGCGCCGCGCCGGCAAGAAGCGGAAACACGACGAGGTTCATGTTTACTACGTCAATACGTCAAATACGAAACTATTTTTTACCCGACTACGAAAAAGGAGGGTTATGAGATCTTTTTTTTTTTTTTTTTACTGTTGCAGCTCCACGTACTCACATGCCCTTTGTCAACTTAAAATTAACTTTAAATTTTTTGTCAACTATTACTGAATATAATATAAAACTAACAACATAACAAGAGGAAAATCTACTATACTTATTACTACAGCACCCGTTTGGGAGGGCCCAAACGGGTGCTGCTTGCGGGAGCTGGACTGCTCGGTGTATACACGCAACATAGTAATAAGTATAGTAGATTGATTTGATTGAACGTATGTATGTTCTATAGCGATTTGATCATTAGCTGATTAAATACGAATTTCTAATTTTAAGAAGATTTTTCGGAAGTACACTTTTTTGTATGAGATTGTCATTCTTCTCGTGTAGTTTTTCATTGCGTTTTATTGATTTTTTAACTTTAAACATTTCCAGTCTATTCAAGCAGTTGAAACGCCCGCTCCCGCCCCGGTCGAGCTCGAACCCCCGACACCAATGCCACAGGAATACGAACCTTCTGTTGGTACGTATAAACATCTAATTACTGTGCACAGTTGCATTTCCATTTTCACTAAACTTGTAACTCCACTTCATAACATTAAAAAAAAAACTTCATCGACGTTTCTTGAATTAATGTTTCCATTAATTAACAAACCATATTTCAATGCCACCAATGTAGTGTAAATATATTTAATTGCTTTTTTTTTTACTTCATAACAAAACCTTTCATAAACATTTGTGTCGATTCGGTTTTACCATTTTCTAAACTTGACAGGTCTAAAATTGTTGCCATAATTTTCTCACACATCGACATTAAAAGATACGCAGATAAATTGAGTCTTTTTAGATTGGTGCTTATTTTAGTATTATGGTAACAGAATCGCCGTCACTGTGATCTTGACTATCTTAACTATGATCTTAATAATTTTTAACATGATTTGTGTCAATCGGCCAAAGAGCCAATTTGTATAGTTTATTTACTAGAAATCTAACGACCTGACAGACAACGCAAAGCATAAACAGGTCTAGAAGGATGAAATTTTGCATATTCCATATAATTTTCACTCATAATTCGTTCTCGTATTTCGTTTGTTTGTATGGTAGTCTGTCACTTTTACTTTGTTTTCGGGGCCGAGACCTGATCCTCAGCCCTAAATTAGAGAGGCTGGAAATTCGTTTTTGAGCCCGAGTCCTCATCCTGAGCCCTAAATTTGCGAGGCCGCGAAATTGAACAGCAGCGCGTTAGAAGCCGCGGGCATCAGTTAGCTTCTTTACAATATGTACAGAATCATACTTGCAACAAAGCTTTTGAAAAAAAATTAACACCGCCAAAATCAGCTTTTTTGCCAAAACCAACACTGAAAGGTCGGAATTATATAAACTCACAACCTTGATCGCAGCGGCGTAAATTCTGTTATACCATTCTTTAAACTCAACAAACAACCCTTCATCTCATTTCATTTTTATTATGCGAGAAAAGAATGGCAACAGTCGACGTCAATGAAAACCTTGGTACATATAGGTGTAACATTATATTTTTGATACTGTATCATGTACCATGAGAACGCGAAACATTTGTTCATTTTACCGATTGTTTATTGGACCTTTTTCTATGCAAATATGTTTTTTAATGATTTCACGTTCCAAAAAAGTACATTGTTCAACACAGTGCTTAAACACTTGACCTAATCACTTGTATTTGATATGCTACATGTTACATCTCTGTGATTGCCAAAGTATAAACTCAATCCCTTAGGCACTTGTCTCACCGCCGACGAAGAAGCGACGAACTGTTGACTATTCTATCGCTCAAGAAATGTATAATAGATGTGGATCCCGTGTGAATAAAAGAGACATAATATAGTTTATCGCTGACTGTTCACACTGTCGGCAAGAACTCTCTCATCACTACTTTGTCGCTGTGACAAGAGTTATCAAAGATAATACTCGCTGAGCCATGCTTGCATGGCAGTCAGCACTCGCCGAGAGACTCCAAGCGTTCATTCTCTACTACAGTTTGAGTAAACGCCCGTCGCATTCGTACACTCTATAGCCCAGCGACAAATCTATCGGAACTATACACTCGCTTCTCGCTTACTTCGCGGTCATTGTCGGCAGTGGGACAAGTCCCTTATGATCCGATTTTTTAACGTGGCACTTTTGAACGCTAACCTTTCTTGCTGTGATATTGGAATTTTATTTCGTTTAGAATTTATTAAGTTTTAACGCGACTTTGAAATATTTTTTTAATATTATCAAAGACCAGCGATCCGCAGCGAGACGCAAATAAAAAAATCTAGCAATGCGACACGCGCGAAAATGTTGTTATTTAAAAGTGTCTCGTGAAGAAGTCAACTTGTATCATGGTCACGGTATCATTCGCGGTTGCTTATTAACCTGTATGACGTCACGAGTCCCGACTAACATTGTGGTATGGTGCACGCGTAGAGGAGCGCCCGCCGGAGCCCGAGGAGCCGCCGACGCCACGCATGGACGACGTCGAAGCACCGCAGACACCAGGTAACTTAACCTTATAAAAAAACTTTATAAGGTGATTCGCATTTTTAGGGTAGGCTAGTTAGGGTAGGCATTTAGTTGTTTTTTTTTTTTAGGGTTTTTAGGATATGACCTTTAAAACACGGTTAGTATTTGTATGGATTACCACGAGAGGCATTTACAACTGATCGATACTTTAAATTGTAGGGTACCGATTCTTTGTCATATAACAACGTACTTGAAAAATACTAGATAAAAGCCGCCATACGAACTCAAGATTAGTATCACGTACAGGGAAGTGGACGAGATAGGAATGGACTACATGGGAAGTAGAAAACATAGGAAAATATACTACATGGGAAGTAGACGACATAGGACAAGATTGAAAAAGGAAAGTGGACAATATAAAGGAAATTGACAAAATAAGAAAGTGGACGTCTTTAGGAAATAGACAAAGCAGGAAAGTGGATAATTTCGTTCCCAACGAACAATAACTGATAAGCCATGTAAGAAGCTTTGAAGCGGTCTAAAAAGTCTGACATCAAGGCTAGTCACTCGTCCTATACATACTACACTTTCTTATCGCTTAAATTTGCGTTTTGTAAGCGACGATGTGGTTGAAAACGAAGCGCGCAGACGCAGAACATGCGTATTGTTGTTTTATTACCCGACTGCCCAAGAAAGAGGGTAATATTTTTGGTTAGTATGTAAGTATGTTTGTGTTTTCCTAGACGTCCTGTAGCCTAAACGGCTTGACCGATTTCGACGAGCGAGGTGTCGTTGGAGTACTCGTTACGTTTCATAGGTTACGTTTTGCAGTCGGGTATTTTGTTTTTCTTTTAACTATATAGCTTGTTTTACACAGGTATGCTGAGTTCACTGGGCCCTCCGCTGACGCCGGGAGTCCTGGGACCGCTGACTCCCGGCACGCTGCTGCAGGGCGGCCTTACTCCTGGAGTTCTGACGCCAGGTAACACCGCCGTTCTCGTTTTGCGCTCGCTTTATAAATAATAATAATATTTTTTTATTTTTTTTTCTGGCACATTTGACCCATATCTTAAATCTAATCTATAATTTAAGCACACTGTAAAGGGCTATAAAGACTGGATGGAGAAACCTCTCCGCTAGTCCATGCTGCTATACTCACAGGTCACACTAGAGACGGCATTGCGAGATCTTTGTTCGGACAAAAATTCACCAAGTTGGAGGAAAGTGCGGGTTGCGATACTTCGATTTTTGAGGGTTTTCTAGATTGGACTCGGGACGATCAAAGCGCACCACGCATCGGTCGAAATACACCTATAAAAATGAACTCTCATTGGTTAACATTGAGATAGAAATGAGAATGCTCGGTCGCAATCCCCGCAACCCGCGCTTTGCTCCGACTTTGGTGAGTTTTTGTTGGAACAACGATGTCGTAACGCGGTATCTAGGGCGATCTGTGACTGCGCCTTAACATCGTACTAAAACCCTCGGTCCAACTGTAACAGGACTACCAACGTGAAAGTCTCACCAGTCTGATCATCCGACTTCTGAGACTAGTCCTAAGGTAGTTGCTCTTACTGTCCCGAATAAAGTTTCCAAGCAGTAGTTGACCGAGCGAAGCGAAGGTCTCAGAGCTTATTGGGACAAATCGGCATTTGTATGTATGTTTGTGTGTATATTTGTCCGATGATAACTTGCGAACCGTTGATCCGATCTTCATGAAATTTTGTAGGTAAGTAGTACATTTTAATACAATTTTTAAGTTCGAATATGAGCTGAACCGGTCCAGGGGTTGTGAAGATATAGGGATCATGAGGTGTCAGTTCGGAGCGAACTACTAGTTGTACGATAGTCGCACAGTCACGTGGTGTGATCCCCAGGCGGACTCCACCACGGCAGCATGACTCCCGTGGGGCTGCAGCACGGCGACCACCCCGTCGACCTCGGCCTGCCGTCCAGCGGCATGACTCCCGCGCACTTGCATCACGGAGGTAGGCACTGCATCAACACTACTGCGTCAGCCTTTATACATCTAGTAAAGTCTCTAAGCAGAGATAAATAATGTTTATTTATTTAAGTATACATTGCCACATAATGCGTAATGGTAACATTTTTCAGAAAATACTAAATTGCACATTATACCCTGTTATAGGGTGTTGCAAACAGTATAGTTGCCTACATACTAAAAAAGTAAAACTACCCATTAATAAAAACAGAATAATACTGAAAACTTATACGACTTATAACAAAAATTTATAAATTTTTGTCCTCCAAAAATTCTTCTATAGTATAGTAGCATTTGATTATGATGTTTTATTTTTGTTTTATCATAGAAAATGTTATATTATAGTTTATTTTTTTTTATTTCCCTGTCTTATCACTATTTATGGCGAATGTTGTATATGCATATAAAGGATGATCATATCAGTTCCATGTACTCACGTAGCAATATATTTTAAGAATGTAAGATATGTTCACTGTTGGCGTATCTCAATAAATAAATAAATCAAAATCCCACTGCTGGGATATCGGCCCACCCTCCTAGGTGATTAGGCCATATCCACCACGCTGGCCCAGTGCGGGTTGGTTGCATGTTATTAACACTACTTGAATGGAACTGAACGCTTTCTAAAGGGGACCCGACACAATCAATGGTCAATAAAATGAAATTTATTTGACATGGTAATTAGACATGTACTTTCTATTAAATAATTAGGAAATTAAAAACATAAAGAAAACATGAAATCAAATAGTAAATAATAAGAAAAAAACTATGTCTAAAATGACCAATCTCACCATAAATACTGAATGTAAATGACACTCATTGCTGGATTACATGATATGGGGCTCTTGTTTATAGATGAAAAAAAAAACAATCGCCGTCAATGGCATAGTAGCAATTGACAATCTTTTCAATTGGATTAGAAAACGGTCAATGGTCTGCATCAATGACCCATCAATCATGTAAAAATTGACGATGGCCATTGATCGTCTCCGGCGCCCTTAACGCATACCGAGCTAAACTTTGCTTTGGGAGGTTGAAAAAAAGCTTCGAATCCCGGTTGTATATTCTCGCCGAGACATTTTTCACGAGAACCGCCTTTGCCCTTTAATTAGATCCTGGCACAAAACATCGATATGCGACCAAGATCGCGCGAATTAGCGAAACGCTGCGCGACCGCGAATCGTATCGCCGCGTGATAAGGTTCACGGTTGCGCAGCGTCGGCGGCAACACAACAATCTTCGCAATAACGACGTCACGGTACGGGCCCGGAGCGCTTAGTAGTCTAACTCTCGGCCAGTCTCGACGAGATTATAGTCACCGTTACATTACCTAACTACCTGTGCGATACAGCTTATCATTAATGAGCAGAGGGCGCTGTTTTTTAACCATGCCATGCTGTAGTTTCACTTTTGACCATGTTCATTAAAAGCCACGTTGCACTTTGCTATTTTGATGAGTAGTTAACGAAGTGGTTTCGCGACAGGCATGACTCCAGGCGGTATGACTCCTGGACTGGGCCTGGACAGCGGCATGACTCCCGCTGGGCTCCACCACGGTGGCATGACGCCAGGTAATGCCTTGTATTTCAATACTTTTCAAAGTAACTCTTTTGTAACGAACCTGTTTGAATGTTACATTTTTTATCTTTCTCTCTTCAGCCTATCTTCGTCTACTTATGGCATATTTAGATCTTTCCAGAAGTTTTAAATGAGGCGTTCTCCCTTAGTCATCCAGTCGTGGCTTTAGATGTAAATCTTGTTTTAAAACCAAATTTATGTATGTGTTTGACTATGGTATTTTACGAGTTTTAAATCGTGTAAAACATTGACTATATTTTTTAATGGATAACGAAAGTTATTAAAACAATAGTCATGAGCTTTTGCGCATTATAGAGTGCTAAATGGGGTTAAATTTGACTATTTTTTTTTATTTTCAGGTGGCTTAGACCATGGTGGCATGACGCCTGTAGGCTTACAACACGGCAGTATGACGCCTGTTGGCTTACAACACGGCAGCATGACGCCGGCTGGCTTACAACACGGTGGTATGACACCGGTTGGCTTACAACATGGTGGTATGACACCGGTTGGCTTACAACACGGTGGAATGACACCGGTTGGCTTACAACACGGTGGTATGACACCGGTTGGCTTACAACACGGTGGTATGACACCTGCTGGTTTGCAACATGGTGGCATGACCCCAGCTGGGTTACAACATGGTGGCATGACGCCAGCGGGCTTGCAGCACGGTGGCATGACGCCAGTAGGTCTACAACATGGAGGCATGACTCCCGCGGGTCTGCAACATGGAGGCATGACACCAGTTGGTCTACAACATGGTGGCATGACTCCAGCTGGCTTACAACACGGTGGCATGACGCCTGTAGGCTTGCAACACGGAGGCATGACGCCTGCGGGGCTACATCACGGAGGAATGACGCCGACGGGGCTGCAACACGGAGGCATGACGCCGGGTAAGTCACTTTTGGGGTTAACCATGTCAGTTTCTTCACTGACAGTTTCACTCATGACATTAAAATTACTTAATAACGCGCTTACATAAAAGACGTTCTCTCGCTCGCGCAGTCAACATTTTAAATTATACAAAATTACTGAGGGATTGTAAGATCTTATTTTAACATTATCTTTTCACAATATTTGTCAAAACTTGAAAATATTTATATACTTGACACTGGCAAATGCAAAAGACGTGCGACGATCCTCAAAGGCGGAAAAAATAAATTTGGTTGAACATTTTGTAATGGTAACGTCGATCGTGCCGCATTTTATTTATTTATAATTTATTTCATACTATGTCCATAATTAAAAATTTGAAACAAATAACAGAATCAATACAAAACAAAAGAAAAGAAAAATACATTCAAAATAATATAATTAATTTTGGCCGAACCGTGTCGTTGTGTCGTGGAGCACCCGAGTGACAGTGTGTTGGCCGGCAGGCGCGGCGCACCCGGCGCTGCTGCACGGCGCGGAGCGCGCGCCCATGATGCCGCAGGGAGGCGGCGCCGCCGCGCGCATCGACCTCTCACCCAGACTCTCCGACCAGTACAGGGTAACCACAGATCACACTAGATACCGCATTACGAGATACTAAAATGTAGCCTATGTCACTCGGTTAAGTCATTTAGGCTACTGGAGGTAATATACGAACACACAAACATACACCCCAAAACACTACCCTCCTTGGGTAATAGGCTACTTGAAAAGTTTTGGAAAAGTATGCAGATTAGTTAAGGGGGATGGTCCAAAGCGAGGTTGTCAAGAGATGGCGCTGGAGTCATTATTTAGAAAAATATATCTTTTACTTCATAATTTGCAAATCTTAAATTATGGCCACAAATTAATACAATCAACATAAATTACCCATATTTTTAATTATAAAATGAACACATTAGCTACATTCGTTCCTTTACTGCTGGGCTGCTTTCAGTAACACTATCATCATCATCTTATAAATAAAGGAACGAATATGGTTCATGTGTTCGTTTTATAATAAAACAGATAGGTAAGTTATCATTGTATTGGTATATGGTCGCAATTTAAGATTTTTTTTCAAATTAGATTGCAATTTACGTCATAAAAAATTACTTCAACCTTGCTTTGGACACTCCACATTAAATGACATACTACATTGATATTTTCTCGAGATCAGTTGTATTTTCGATTAAAATCGATGCTTAATTTTAATAAAACGTTTACGCCCCAAAACGCGAATCCTTATTATGAAGAATAACGTCACATCAAAGTAACCATCCGCTAACAGCGAAAGTTGATTTATTAACTTTGGTGTGACGTCACTGTAGATTCAACCTGTCACGGATGGCATATTTATGTAGCATATTTTCAAAGCAGTCAAACAGCTTAGTAGGTAATACCACTTTTTACTCAAGATGTTTGCCGGGTGCTGTATCCTATCAGAATTGTAATGAATGAATTGACATTACTTGTATTTTCTAGGATGGAATGCAGATGACAAACTTGGGATACGACGATCACCATGGAGGCCATCAGAGTCCACAGCACGACTACGATTTGCCGCAAACGCCTGAAAATGTAAGGAAACGTTACTGTTTACTACACAAGAAAGAAAACCTATATTTGCGACTAGTAGAACCCTGCGGTTTCACCCGCTATCCTGGAGGAAAGTTATTATACCGAAAAAAAAATATGACATTCCTGCGTATAAGTTTTTGCACCGGGCAAGTTTTTTTTTACCTATTAACTAAACAAAATACATACAAACCGACTTAGCTACATAAAATCACACTAATATTATAAATGCGAAAGTTTGTGCGTAAGTGTTTGTTGCCAGAAAGCTCCGTAACGGCTGAACGGATTTGGATGAAAATTGGCATGGTATGGTAGGTATAGCTTATATCCTGGACCCTGGAACACAGGGTGCTTTTTTTTTATCCCGGGAAAATATAATATTCCTATGGTATACGGTATAGCTGATGAAACCGCAGGGCCTTGCTAGTTACTACATAAAACAAATAGTTGGATTACGCAGAGACCTCCAGTTACCTCCATTCCAAATTTCATCCACAATGGAGTTGAGAGGGAACAAACACTTACCCGCCACACGTAGGAAAGGAACATTCAAAGCGTTTGTCAGACTTCTCGTAGGTCGGCAGTATGCCTTATAATGAATAGAGGATTCTGAAACTTAAAAAAAAAACTGCATATGCCAGATGTATCTACTCCATGGACCTCACATTTTCCGTTGCGGACAAAACGGATCGTTCCTCGCGGGTCAACTACAGGGTAAATTGTATTTTTATTTAGCCTGTTTTGGTATTTATTCATCAGTGGTTTTACGAGGAACGTTAGTGTTTTCCATGCTGAGTGGAACTTGTAGACGTGGTCCTACCCCGTGGGGCAAAGTAGTGGGACCATGAGGATCAATCCAAAAAAGGGCCACCCGGTATAAGAGTAAATAATTCAAAGTGACTTTTTCGTTCCAGGCTGAAGAGGGCGAACGAGAAGCGGGCGAGACAGACGAGCAGTTCGAAGAGCGAGTGTTAAACAGACGAGCGGCGCAGCTGTTCGCAGCTATGCGGCCCAAGCTTGCGCTCGGCATGCAACTCAACTTCACAGACCTCGCGCCGCGACACAATAATAGAAAACAGGTAAAGCTTCCACAATATTACTATGAAAACTGACGTGGTTTTGATACATTTTATTTTAACAAAACTATAGTCGGAATAACCGACTCAATTTAACTTGAGTATTCCCGTTTTAGTGAAATAAAAGATTTCTACATCTCCATTAATTGACCGAGTAAGCTAAGCGAACGAAAGGTCTCAGTTTTAACTAGCAAAATTTGCTTTTATCTGTCCGTATGTTGGTACTCGCGTACAGGTCGTATTTTTTCAAACAATCTTGACGAAACCTGTATAAGATTTTAAAAATGTTTAGTCGTCAGCGATTTTCGATTGGTGGGGTATTTTCTCCAAAAATCGGGGATGCCATTTTCTAGACTAAATTAGACAGCTCTAAAATTGTCGCTATTCAAAAGAATACTGGGACAAAACTTCCATATTGAAACGGAAAGAGGTAAGAGATAATCTAGCAGTAGTTGTTGTGCAATGATTTAATTGTTTTTTTTTTTTTCAGGTGGCACAGAAATTCTACAGTTTACTTGTCCTCAAAAAACATCAAGTGCTGAAAATACAACAGAACGAAACGTACGGACCTATTACTATCTGTAAGGGCATACAGTTCGAAACTGAAGCTATCTAAATTACGTCTAATATACTATTTATAAAGAAATACTTGTAATATAATTAAAATATCAAAATTAGTTCGTAAAAGAAGATATAAATCGTGGTGAGATGTTAGACTAGTTGGTAAAATGATAAATTGTGAAGTGTAAAGTAATGACTTATGGTGAAAAATGTTGAGCCAAAAATATTGTGTAAGAACTTTTGATTCGAGTCCATGAAACCGTTTTGTACTTTTTAGTAACTTGGACCAAATAATTTTAATGAGCGTTGATCTCGAGATAAATGTGTGTAACCTTAGAACAAAGACTATCGAAAACATGTCGTAACGAATTTCATAGAAAAATTGTCGCATTTTTTTATTTTAACAACGAACGGCGCCCCATTCGGGTGAAAGCGGATTTTTTCATACCGTTTTCTACCAGAAACAACAACGGATAACGAGTTATGTAACAGATTTTTTCGATAAATGTTTGTGCTAGGGATACTCGTTGCAATGCAATATAAATAGTACTTTCAAGGACTCGATTCATCACTGATGTGCAGTTTTCGACTCGAAAATATAGTTGTTTGATTGACATGACTGTAGGAAAATGCCTTATTTTGTTTTGCTGTGTAGGTTAAGAAGATTATGATGAAGCTGTTTACAATTTGAAGTACCCATAATTAAGTTTTGTAGAAACCTATGTGCTATTTTTATGGTATAACTTTTGTGTTCAGTTTGTGGTATGTTTGTTTTTTACCACATTGTTGAAGATTTTAGCAAAGAAAGGACAACGGGCGAAAATTTGTGGAGATTGGGCCAATTTCCACATACCATAGATGCGCAGCTGAGGCTGTGTCATAAATTTAATAAAATGCTTTAGACCGATTGTCAACGGCAATATATTTTTTTTCATTATGCTACGTTTTTTTTGCTCTCATAGTAAAAATAAAATGCGTAGTACTTAGGCAAATCTCGTTAGTGATGTATATAGTTAGACATTTTCCCTTAAAAAATAGTACAGTTTTACTCAGCCATGACTTTGTACTTTGTAGACTAACCATTTAAGTGAGCTCAGGTCCAACTGTGTACGACCAAATTCGCCCTTTCTCCTTTTTTGTCCATTTTGTACAACTAATAGAAAACCAAAATTATGCAGTGTTAAAGTATACTACTTACATAGGTTTTGTCTACGTTGCATGTGCGAGCAAGTTATTGGTGGTATTTTGTTTTATGTAAGCTTCGTACTCACTGTTTTGTGTACCAGAAGTTAAACAATAAGAATAGTTAATCAAAACTTCTGATGTGTTAAACATTGTGTACCAAGCATTATAACTTATTTATAATCCTTACAAAAACAAACTGAGTACATTCCAAAGATTTTGGTCTGCATTCATTTTGCTTATTACAGCGGAAATTTTTAATAGCATTATAAATGCCTATAAATTCAATATTTCGATTTTTTCCCACTCAAACATTATGTACCTACATACCATTATTGCATTATCAATTTAACTTTTGAACAGAAGAAAGCTTATTGTATGAACTTCGTTTGTATTACAGAACATTTAAAATAAACTTGTTGATTATAAGTTTTTTATCATTTGTAAGTCATTTCAAACTCCAAACAACACATTTCTGGAATAACCTCCGTGTAAAAATAATATCATCATGCTCTACAAAGAATGGCTTAGTACCACATTAAGAGATCATTATTCCGACAAAAACTGACCAAATTTGGAGGAAAGCGTGGGTTGCGGGGACTGAGACGAAGTGTTCTCACTCAAGTCACTCAGTAGCTCAAGGTTTTGCATATTCGTGCCTAGCAAAGAACAATGAGTGAAATTTTGACCGATGCGTGATGCGCTTCAATCATCCTGGGGGCCTCTATTTTTGAATCACTCGCCCGAATGAGTAATTCATGAGAAATTACCGGCGCTGCGAGACCGTGAGCCTTATCGTGCGGCGATACGATTCGCGGTCGTCGGTCAGCGTTAGTAATTTCGCATGAAATAATCAGGAGTGATTCAAAAATAGAGAGCCCCTGATTGCGGAACTAGTTAGGCCTAGCGAGAGAAAAGTGACACTCCTTATCACTCAAGTTTCTTAGGTATTTAGAGCGGGTGGTTATGCTTGTGCGTAGAACCGCCCATAGTAATGGGCAGAGATAGCCAGAGGCAGGAGGCAAAGCCCCGAATCCCCCCAGCACAGGGTAAGATGATCACGTGTAGATGTGCGTGCTAAAACTATTGCGACGACGGAGAGAGTCTATTTGTAATCTGTGGTTTGGTCGAGTAGTTCTTCATACTACTAGCTGTTCCACTCGAACGTAGCCTAATATGTCCCGTATTCGATCCGAAAAGCAATGGGAATAAGGCTGCTGATCCTTAAGCTGCTACGTATAGGTATGCAAAATGCAGTATGTAAGGTGGTCGCCCTAAGCTGCGATAACGCGACTAACACCCAGACAGTTACTTTCGCATTTATATTTGGATAGGATTATCTGACATAAGAACTAGAAATGGGTCAGGGCCAGGGGCGTAGCTACCGCCGTATCAATGATACGGAGGCCCGAACATTAATTTGAAAAACAGAGGCCCCCTAACAAATTTTGATACAGGGCCCTTTTAAGGCAAGCTACACCACTGGTCAGGGCCCGTACGGTGGGCTATAGCGATGATTGTTAGGCTCAGCCAGCAACCACCCCAAAACACCGACGACACTGCGACACCAGAGCGCTAGTATACATTCATCTATGCACCAGAGGGCATTGCCTCACAGTGCCCCCTAGCTACTAGCTGTATATTTTTTTCCAAAATCTGTGAATTCAGTTCAGAATATCTCAAAAAGTTATGGTCTCCATAGAAACGTTTTCCTATAACTATAACGGTTAAGGTACCAGTCATTCTGTCTTGTCTTCAAAAACCCACCCCGTATAATAGTAGTCTGGTCGTTTTATGACCACAGAGCATTCTAGTAACATATATACATAAGTACCTATAAAAGTAACGAGCGCCGGTTTGTTTTTGCAACACTTCATCGGGAAGATACAAAAATGCCCATGATTTTGTTTGTATCATTTATTCGCCCTAAAAATGTACAATAGAGATGCCGACATTCTCAAACAGGATTAACACTTGGCATTCCAAAAGTCGATGACAATACTCACGCAAAACGCGATCACTGGCTAATTTATCATCACCGAATCTTGATAATGGCAATAACATGATAGAGAATATTTCAGTCTACGAAAAAAAATCAGGAATTGAAATAACTGTAGCATCAAAAGTAATGTTTACGAACAACATTTTATTTGCAGATTTTATATTATACTACATAATTAAATAAATTGCATTCCTGATGATAACACTGGAAAGTGTAACACTTTACACATCAGTCCTTGCATCACTATGAGGAAGAGGTTTCACTTTCGATTCCGTGGCCGTCCACTCCAGGTAGTATGCACTGAAACCTCATCATGCGGGATGGCAGTAGTGTTCTTAAAAGTAAAGGAGCTTAGAAAGCGAACAGCAGAAGGAACGCCATCATAAGACAGAAGAGACCCATAGCCTCGGACAGGGCGAAACCCAGGATGGCGTATGAGAACAGCTGCTGCTTGAGGGAGGGGTTCCGCGCATAACCGATGATCAGTGAACCAAACACTGTTCCAATACCCGCTCCTGGAACACATACATATTCATTATTCATCATATTACAAAACAGGGTCTACCGCAACCTCTTACAGCATTTTTATTATAATGTTACAATCCACTTTTCTCTTTATTTCAGTACTCTAAAGAAAGCGAAAAGAAATTTAGTATGACTAAAATATGAATGCTTTGAGAGATTTTGGTAGAGCCTCAGAGGGGTTAGAAAGGATAGATTATAAGAATTTTACAGAAAATCTAAAGCTATTGAAGTATATAGTTTGAGGAAACTAATTTATAGTTAGCGCCAAACTGATACCTCTTGAGCCCTATAATTTGAGAAACCCTGGAATGCTTCTGCTCATATTAAATCATTGAATATCAAATCAAGTTGTTGTTGGACAAATATACATACAAATACTGACTTGTCCCCGTACACTGTGTAATCTTCGCTTTGCTTGGTAATTTAAAGAAATCTAACTACTAAATAAAATTCTAACTACACAACAAACAGAATCCACCTCACCTTCATCTCTATCTTCGAACAATAGGGGTGTTTCATGAGGTAACTCAACAATATAAAAAAGTGGTAATATCAAGTAAAGCTTATAAAAACAGTATCATATCAAAGCAAAATAATATCAATTCACAATAATTATCCCCAATATATACAGTGCCTAAATGTTACTACAAGGCGAATAACATTAAGAAAGCGATCATCAAACAAAATAGGCCCATAGCTTCCGACAGTGCAAATCCCAGGATTGCATATGAGAAAATCTGTTGCTTCAGCGAGGGATTGCGTGCGTAACCAATGATCAAGCATCCAAACACCACTCCGATACCAATACCTGCAGGGAACGTAATGGGTTAGGTAGCAGTTAGGTGCAAGGGTTAGGTGTGTAAGCAACATTCACATGAACTGTTACAAAATAAAAAAAAGAATGTCTAACTATCACGATGATCTATGTATATTATCGAGGTTTGTACAGGTTTGACCTACTTAAACTGAAACTCGCAGTATCTTGGCCAAGACTAGGCTTAGTAAGAGGTTAACACTTTTAGTTTTACAATAAAACACCAATTGCCCAATTCGAAATACATATTCAAGCATAATCAATAAAAGTTAGTTCAATACTGCGCTTCCCCAAAACTACATTGAATCATCAACCCATGAGTGGGTACCACCCTAAAATCAATACATGTTATGCAATAGCACTGACAATGCCCATAGAACCCTTCAAGAAAATATGACTTTCAGTGATTAGAATAATAATTAAATGTTAGTTGAATATTGCAGAGGATAAAAGTTAAAGCAACAAAATAGTGAACAGGAAATGCACATTGCAAACGGAACAAAGGCAAAATTACATATGGTCCGACAAATCACAGGGTTACGAAAACGTACCAGATCCGGCGACTCCTACTGTCGCTGCGCCGGCACCAATGAATTTGGCAGCGGAGTCAATGTCCTTGGTGACGGATGTGGTCTGGAACGAACGCACTGCTGAAAGCTGGGCGGGCGCCGGCACAAGCTGTGACTGCGTGGGGACTGCTGCGAGTGGTCGTACCAACGCTGTGTTGCTGAAGATCTGGAATCATTTAGAATCGTCTTGTGTCTTTGGACTTATACAATACACTCCTTATTTTTATACGGGCTACACCCCAGAAATCAATATTGCATTGCATCACTATATAAATTAATAGTTAATAGTTGTAGTATATAACTACTCTACATAACTAACTTGACTATCAGCTGATATAAACAGCTGATTATGAATTCCAGATTGAGCACCTGATTATGTAATTATGTAACATGCAAAGTTAAGGTTACTATTTCAATCGGGAACTAGTCAATAGATCCATAATTCAACATTAGTTACAACTGCAGTCACATCTTCCTAGTTGTATCGGTGAATTGCGAAGCCAGTAAAGATTAACAAGGTCAATGATGATAATGTCACTGAAGTTCTGAACTTTCATACAAATTGAAGGCATTTTGTTGTATTATGTTTGGAGTTCATCTAAAATAAGGAAATGTTGAGTACTTACGGCAGACCTGGCTGCAGGGGCGATCAGTCTGGCGGCAGACAGCATTTTGTGTGTTTAGTGGGTGCGGCGAGCGACAACTGAAAGAAACCGAAGGGCTGAATGAGTGGACTGGTCGCAAAACCGGCGAGCACTGCGGGAGTCGGCACAAAACTGTGACTTCCTAGACTGACAGTGACCGACGAACCGCTGAGATTACGTAATTTACAGGACTACGTAACGGAGACTCGGGTCGATATATCAACACTCTTATGTAAAACCTATGTTAAGGGGTATCACTGTGTACACAATTTCAGGGCGAAAATGGGCGTACATTACCACTTCTAATATTATTTAGATCTCGTCGGAAAATGGCCGAATCGGCAAGTTGACTGAATTGTCTCTTTGACAACTTACGAGATCACAACAAAATATTCTCACTGTCACACACTATATTGCCGTGGACGTTGATTGTATCACTTTTTATTCGACGAAGGCTTGAGATTCCAACACTTTTTCACGATTTGTTTTATTCGCAATTTTTGCCGCACTTACCAAAGAACACCGAAAAGGAGGAGACCGGCCTTTGGAATGTTCAATTTTTGAGTGAAGAAATGAAACAGAGCATAAATGCGGCTTTACTATTGGTCGATATTTGGCACAGATGGCAAAGACAAGAAGAGTTCCGATCGGCGCAGCCAACTATCGATCAGATGCGCAAAATGTCAACTCCAAAACGTACTAAATAATATTAGAAATATGAAAACGACTTGTGGAATAACAAAGCAATTCCATAAAATAATGGAATGATTTTTTCAAACGTTTCTCATGTAATATGTTACAGTATTTTAAGCGTATAAATGTGTGATAAGAGATTATTATTAATTTAAGTTGTGAAGTTGACTAGTCCATCATCAATTATCACCATTGTCCGACAACATGGCGCTGTTCATGACGAACATCTGTACTTATAGAGGCTGTGGAATCAAATTTACTGGCCTATTTGATCTCATTGGACATATCGAAGACATTCATATCGGTATGTGTGAAATGCTCATCTAATAATCTCATGTAAAAGTAAACTCTTATGAGTAATCCTTGATTTCCCTATTTACGCTTTATCAATTTCGTTAGGTTGTCATTACTGCAGTGTATTTTCGCGTGAAATACAAAAGTATGCGCTCAGGTTTTCCTATTTTTAATTGATGCTGCTCTCAAATCTATTTTATTTACCTACGCCGCGTGCCAAGTGGTAATTGCATATACTATTTCGAGTTTCAAGCGCATCGCACTTTGTAAACAGTGATGTTTGCGCCGACCAGCTGATTGCCGGAACTGCCAGAGCCGAATAACTCAGCATAATAAATATTTTTTTAGATGACGACCCTGCGGTTCTGGAGCAGAGTGAGGCGTCTCAGCCCGCTTGCGTGCCAATGAGCTATGTTCTGCGATTCTTCTCCGCGGAGTCGAGGCGCGAGATACAGAATGCGCCCGCGCCTGAGCCGCGCCGACGCCTGCTGTCGGTGCCGAGGGAGCCTTCGGTCCGGAGCAACACTCCCACTGGTACAAATAAAAAGCACAAACCCCTCTACAGAGTTTCTGGTACAGTCCATTCATAGCGCGGGTTGGCACTTTCTAGTGCTTGGCTGACTACCACCTTCAGGTCGAAAATCGGTCACCAAGCATCATCATCTTCGATGACATGCTAACAGGCTCTCACAAATCTACCGAACTAGAACTAGGCGCACTTAACTTGAAGTGAGATGTGGCTAAACTAAATAAACTTTTAAGTCTGAAAAGAAACAAATCGATATTCTTTTTTCATGAATGTTAAAATATCTGCCGGTTTCCATTTCACGACTACTATACCTACCGATCATGATGTTTGATAGGAAAATATCAAATTAAAGGCAACATTTTTCATGACTCCCAAAAACGTAGTACGTTTAAAGGATGCAAGTGGCCACAGAACAAAGAGGATGGCAAAACTAGAGGGATAACGACGCGTGGTGGGTTTTGATTGACCTGAGTGCGGAATCTAGAGGGTTAATCTTTCCACATCATCATTAGCCGGAACACCTCCACCTCTGAACATAGGCCTCCCGATCCTCCCCTACAAATTTGCCATTTGCATCCATCAGTAACCCGTGACTTTCACAATGAAATCGGTCCACCTAGTGGAAGGCCTGCCTACGCTGCGACTTTCCGTTCGTGGTCGCCACTTTAGAATCTTTCCACAGCAGTAGATACTAGTAGCAGTAGGTACGTAGACATACACCCCAAAGTTTCATGTGTATCCTACTGTCCATTTTCTGCTTATGGTTTAATTGTTTTCAGGCAGTGAAATGGACGAGGATGAAATGATGAGCCTTTCCGAAGACAGTAACGACTCCTGGACCACGGCTGACGAGTACAGTCCTGACTACATCCTGCGCTATGGAGTCAAGTGAGTCTTTAATGAAATTTTAATACGGAATTTTTCGACAGCAGTAGGCAATGGAGAGAGCCGTGGTGAGCGCTCGGAGTTTCTTTGCGTGATAAAATCCGGAACGAGAATATTTGCCGAAGAACCAAAGTCACCGATATAGCTTTCAGGGTTTACTAGTTGAAGTGGCAAATGGGCAGGCCACATCACTCAAAGAACCGATAACCGATGGGATTTACAGGTACTTAAGTGGTGATCACGAGCTGAAAGACGCAGCGTAGGTAATATTGTTTAAGCCTTCCACGAGGTGGACTGTCGACTAAAGTCTAAAGTCCAGTTATTGTATTTATTGTTATTTCTGTAGAGACCGTTAGAGAAAACAAGCTCAGCTCAGTCAAAAAAAAGGACTGTCGACATTGTGAAAGTCGCGGGTGTGGATGCTCAGCAGTGGATGTCTTCTGGCTGATGATGATGATTATTGACCGAGTGAGCGAAGTGGACGAAAGTCTCTGCGTCAACTGGCAAAATTTGCTTTCATCTGCCCGTGTGTTGGTACTCGCTTACAGTGTGGCTTTCCCGTAACTCTGAAAGCGATAGTGATAGTGCGCGAGCGGGACCGCGCATAGTGCGACTAAGTTGGTACGAGCGGGATGGCATGCACTCGCAATCAGAATCACGAACGTTTCAAAGTTAGAGGATAAGCCCGCAGGTCGTTTTTTCATTACATGTTGACGAAACTTGGTATACATGATTCCACAATTTTTATAGATTATGTTATTTGTCGTGGGCGATTTTTGATCGGAGTACTTACCAACACACTTTGGAGGATTGGTGGATTTTTTGGTTTTTTGGTCTCAGTACATCGAACTGAGAACGTACGATCTTAATATCTTGACAATTTATTGACCGATTTTGCTCATACTCCAAATTCTTGTTTAAAATGTAGTACCAAATTTTTCGGTGCCAAATAACAAAAAAGGCCGGTAGCGCCGCAGCAAACTTGCCCATTTTTTGGGGAAAATACCCTCCAATTAAAAATCGACGACGACAAAAAATCTACGAAATCGTAGAATCGAGGTTGTGCAAAAATTTTGAGCTCGCGACGTCTGCTGTTTCTAGAACTACTAGTTTATTCTGGGGCCTAAGTCCAGCAGTGATCTGATAAGAGCAGACTAATGATGATGTAAACTATAGTGACATTTTAACATTGACATTGTTTAGCAGTGGACGTCTTCTGGCTGATGATGATGAGCAGCACAGTGACATTGGTAGCGGGGCGGTGATGTCCGGAGCCTCCCCACCGGCAACAGCCTTCGTTGTAGTCAAGAACGATTCCGAATGCCACGTACACTGCCGGCACCCGCGATGCTGACGAGGCTGAGGTCGTAAAGGCGCTTTCGTATTTTCGGGGTTCTGATCCATTCGAGCTGTGTAACGTTATTGACGCAAAGACAGGAAAACTAGAGCCCAGCGCCTCTTACATCGAAAGAGTAATTCACAAAACTTTTCAATTTGTGTAGCAAGCTTCAAGGAAACCAAGAAGGTCATACAGGATACTTTTTATCCTGGAATCATGCGAGAATAGTCCAACATATAACCACAATGCTAGCTAGTCCATTGGTTCTGGGTTGCAGGATGAATCCGAACGCGGTGTCCGGCGCCCTCGGGCCGGCGGCGCAGGAGAAGCCCTTCGCGTGTCCCGTGCCCGGCTGCAAGAAGCGATACAAGAACGTCAACGGAATCAAGTATCACTCCAAGAACGGACACAAGAAGGACGGCAAGTGAGTATGGACGACTAGGACGGACAGTTAGCTTATAATATCCCAATGCGTTATACTGATTTTAATGAATTCCCGTAGAAAATATCCCGTTTTGCCCGCCGAACATTACAGTAAAAAGTATTACCGCGCCCCCAAGAAATGCTTCACGACTCAGGAATATTACTGGAAGGAATGGGTACCTACATTATTATAGTTTCCTGTACAGCTGAAATGCGGTCTTAAATTAGTAATGACTATTCTAATTATCTTAGCAGTTTAGTTATTGCAAATCATTATAAATAATAGTGTATTGGTTGGAATAGTTGTAGATTAGATTTTCTAGGTGTCAAGGCATAGTTACGAGTAGTTGTAAAAGCCAATTAATTTGTTAAAACACTTCGTTAATACTTGGTACACTACTACTTACACTTCGATATAATATACTTAGTACTTTTTGATTAAATAGTTGACCAGTAAGAAATTTCAGAAATGTTATTGAGTATTAAAAATTTGTTCTTCGTTAATTCGTTTTGGAGATTAGTTAGTAGGTAAGGCTATGTACCTGTGTCATGTGATTAAACACGTCACGTATCTACGTACCTAGGTATAGGTACTGATTATTAGACATCTAGAGAATTTACTTCTAATATCTTAGGGTGATGAATGCAGTGCATTGCCGCACAGGGTATTGAACGAAGTTTACAATTCTATGAACTGCACTGCACTGCACTGAACTGTTATGGCCAAGCGTGACGCTTTACCATTATGAGAGCGACATCCTCGCATTGTAAAAAAAAAATTAATGGTACACATTATTTTCCTTTGTTTAAGTAAGTAACGGCCGCATCACACTAATATTATAAATGCGAAAGTTTTTGTGTATGTAACTGTGTTTGTTCGGTTCAACTCTGTAACGGCTGAACGGATTTGGATGAAATTTGTTATGGAGGTAGGTTAATCCCTGGATTAACACAGGCTTTCTATGCCGAAACATTTAACCGTTCCTGTAGAATAGCGGGTGAACCGCGGGGCGCAGCTAGTTACTCAATAAAATTACAAACTTGCCTCAGGTAGAAAAAAGGTTACAAAAGTAATAAAAAGTAAATAAGTAGTATAACTAATAAAAATCTAAAAGTTTTAGATCCAACAACGTGTCCAACAACACTTTTCTTATTGTCTCATCAGATGATATATTAGATGATCAGAATGATGATCATCAGATGGTACACTTAAAAGTAAATTATTAATCATGTAACATAATTTCAGGGTAAAAAAGGCTTACAAATGCCAATGCGGCAAAAGCTATAAGACGGCTCAGAGCTTAAAAACCCACTCTGCCATCCACCACGTCGCTCACAACCCTCCCGCGGTCACCGTCACCTCGCTGCCATCAGCGCAGACCGAACGGATCCACGTGAAAATGCCGGGTTTGGTAGTCACAGCCTCCCCCGCAAGGTCCGCCGAGTTCGATACTAACAAACTCGTCCGCCTCTACGACTCTCTCAAGAATAACGGAGCCTTCACCATTCCCAAACAGAATCTGACTGTCGTAAGCGGCAGCCATATCCGGCACGTAACTTCGAACTCGACCATGGAGAAGAAGTTCGAGCGCTCGCCGAAGGTGACCGTTCAGAATCAGCCGCTGTCTTATGTTGAGCACTAAATTTCAAGCACGAAGACTCTGAACTAGATTGAACGTGAGAGTGTGCTGGTCACGAGATGAGGGAACGGAGACATCGTCAATTCGGGACGCGTTTGGGCGCTTTTCTTTCAAACCAGCATACTAAGGCACGACGTTTTTTGACTAAAAATCGTTGCCATGCACTGGGGAGAAGGCGAAAAAAAACATTGTAATATGAACCCTATAATATGTTACGTAAAGCGAAATTTCACGAAGCATGGGACGAACGACACTCGTCGAGAGACGACGTCACACAAAGTCCGTTTTTTGAAATTCTGTTGTATGTTGTAGAAAAGAAAGATCACATTTCAACGCCTTATTTCTTCTGCATCTACACGATTTTTGGTCGGTCGGCGCGCAACGTTTGAAAGAAAGTGTTCTCATTCTATTAGGACTCGACTACTCACGAATTTAAGTTATTACGCTAGGTTTAGTTATGAACAGTTCCTATAAAAAAAGAAAAAAAATGTTCGCCTTGCGCTAGTTTTTTGTAATGAAGGTGTATTTTCGCTTGAAGCAACGCTTTTTAGTTAGCTGCACAAATGATTCCATCGCGATATTATTTCTCATGTTGATTGTATTTGTTGCAAGATTTTTATTTTATGTTGTTTTGTATAAAATGTTTAGTTGCGAGTCTGTCGTCAGAATCCTTCGGAAAAGGACGCCTTTTGTAGGGTCAAGTGATCTGTGTAAGTATCTAACATTGATAAAGTGCGGCCAACTTATTTCTATAGGTGGCAAAATGAGGAACTAACATTTCTTACGAGACAGTTTTTTTTCAGAAAATGCTTTATAGTGGGTTCCCCACTCACCACTGCGAATAAGTTAGTCGGACTGTAACTGCTAAGGTATGACCTTACATTGTAAATGTTATTGTCGGACAAAACATGTTATTGACTTTTAAATCTAAATGTCTCATTATTAAGGCTGTTTTTGTATCAGCCTTTATGTAGTATTTTAGGTATAATATTTATGTATGTATCATACGTTACGGCTGACAGCGTTTTAAGCTACCCTCATTTCGTGTAGTCTTCCTTGCGTACACTTAAATGTTTTGTTCGAGAATCGTAAGACGTTATTTATACATACGACGTGTTTGGAATAGGTTTTACTTAAGATAAGCGCGCGACCGAGATTGGTTTGTTCCCATATATCCCCATGGTCACGTGACGTCACGGTGAAATGATGGTGGAAGACATGGGCCCCGGCATGAGGGTGCATGAGGGTGGAATTGCACTCCCCTGTCGGGAAAGAAAATACATAGAAGAGATTACTTTTTTTTTGACTTTCACTTAATGGACATAACACACATGTATAATTATCTCATAATGTATTAGTTAATAGTCATATATTGCTAGATGCAAATTCACCTCCCTGAAAGTAATCCCGACGGCGCCATGTATTTTATACCTAAAAAGACAATGCCCGATAAGCCACCCAAAAGTCATGTAACGGACAACACTGTGGGGGCCGATGGGAAGAACAGTGCGAATGAAAACCAGTTTCAAACACGTCACAACACATCATTATTATTACGTGGTTTGTAATATGGGTGTCACTAAATTTCCCACTACTCTTTGTGCCATTATTACTCTCATATTAGATTATATTGTACTTAACATCGCGTGAAAAGCTTTAGGCCTATTGTGGTGTATGAAATTAATTACTTATTTCAGATAAATTTCACGCTATCGACTACTGAAAATTAAAGTCCTTTCAATATCTTATCGGTAAATAATTTTCACGATGTTAGATTTTGTAACTAAGACAAAAATACAAAAAAAAAACATCACTATCATTTATTTTGTTAAGTAATGGATATACTCGTAAATGTGATATAACAAGAAAAAAAGTAAAAAAAAATTGCTTAGTATTTAAAATACTGTAGTTTTTAAGGCTGGTGACGATACGATTCGTATTTTATGTGTAGTTAATGTGTGCCTTCGACATAATATGTTTTTTTTCATCCTACAGAATGAATGTGATTGGTTATGTTTGGATTTCCTGAGCACGAATTTCTTAGACGCATTGATAAATTTTGTCGGATATGTGAGAAAGATCTCGCAGTTTAGTAGGCAAATCTGGCAAATCAGCGCACTTCATAAAAGAGAAGTATTGGCAAGAAAAAAACTTAGAATTTTAGTTAATATGATAATTACCAAAGATAAAATAATAAAAGTTTTAAGAAATTCGTGTAGTTGCTGGTAAACTCTGCCAAATGTTTTAAATGTTTTTTTTCAGCTGAATTTACAACGTCAGTCTGTCGCTTTTTAATGAGCCGTTTTACTTTTTGACACTTCACGCCCGTTTCTTTCATCCAAAGTAGATGGCGTAACAATTTTAAAAGGTGAAGTTGAAGGAAATTGTTTATAATGTCTTTCAACTTTGACATAATATATTGCTTAACGATTCGGTCAACTTTGACGGATGTTGTTTAACAATGCCACGTATTTTGGATGAAAGAAACTGAATGAAATGACATGAAATGTCAAAAAAGAAACCGGCTCATTACTTAATTTGGCATTAAATCCGAATTTTGATGTTAGACTGCGAACGAATTGCGATCAAATTAAATAGAAGTGAAAAGATAATCAAGAAATCAATTGGTATTTACCTACATTGCTTGACACCTTATATATAACTATGTACACGTAGTTTGTAATTATTTTTCTATTTGATTTGATCTAAAACCATTGTGAAGGGAAAGGTGCTAAAAATGTTTCGGATTAGAAATGTGTAAATGGCAAGTAAGTTAAGAAAATATTATTGATATAAGAAAAGCTTAAGAAGCATGTCTGAAAGAAGCTAAATTATATATGTACGCGGTGCTTAACGGATAAGTGTGATATTTGGATTATAGAAAATGATACTACCAAAGAACATACTTAGGATGGATAGGTAGAGATTGTATTACATACTCATAATTAAAAACCCTAATCATCGTATTATACGTGCAAATATATTAAAATGTATAGGTATGTGTGCAATAGTACCATTTGTTCACTTTTGCTTCTTTTACGTTTCATTTTTGCGAGAATAGTGCTTATAATTATCCGGCCACCCAATAAATGGATTCACGCGCTAGAAACGTGCTTTCGACCTAAGTTAAGCGCGCAATCGATTATATACAAGATGTTACTGAAAGGTGCAACAATATTGAAAGGTATGTATGTACTCACCATTATGAACAACTTTTACTACGGAAAAAACCCTGAAATCGCGAAAAAAAAATTAGTTGTTCTATAGAAAAATGTCAATGACTCGACAAAACGTATGGAACAACTGTTTTTTTTTGTGATTTCATGGTTGGTCCCATTGTTCATAATGATGAGTACATACGTACCTTTTACTATTGTTGCGCCTTTCTGAGACACGATGTATATTGGCTTATTCCCATCTGCCCCCGAAGTTATGCCTCGTAAAAGTATTGATAGAGTACTAATTTTACAAGGACAGCATACAGGAGTACTGGCATGGCTATGAGAATCCAGCAGGAACCATTTTCTTTCGCGCCGCGAGCGTGGTCTTTATAATAAATAGTACTAAGTCTTAAAAAAAGGCGCCTTTTAAAGTTTTTGACAGCAGGGAAAATCGTTTCCCAGGGATGAAAGTAATTGTTTTCGTCTCTTTGATCAGGTAACAAGCGTTATTACGCTTGTTACCTGATCCCAGTACGCGAAATAAAAAAAGTTATTACCAAGATGTTAACACTATTAGAAGAAATGATCATCAATTTTTAAATACCACTCACGGCACATTCACATATTAAGATTATATTAATAGAATAGATAAAAAACATCACATAATTTATCTCTAATGTCTAAAAAAGTATAAATAGAGTTTTCACATAATTTATTATTAAGTTCACCATTTAGTTTTTTTTAACCAGTAGCATCCGTCCCTTTGTGTTATTCGTCATTTTATTAAAACATGCTACATGCAACATGTCACTAGGCATATTAGCAATATTATTTTTAAATTGTCTCAGCAAATGTGGTTTTTGGCCTAATGTAAATAAAAATGGCATATAAAAATAAAATATGTAATATAAACATTATAACATGTTAGTTTTAAAACCTATATCGTTTATAAAAAAAATGTTCTATATGTTTTGTTATGTATGCCAAATTGTTTATAATTTATTTTAGACTTTAACTCGCTCACTTGACAACAATTTGAGAACTTGTTGACAAGTATAGAATATTATTTTAAGACTGATAGTTTGAATGTATGTAATTTTTTTAATTTATTTGCGTGGAAAGACATTGGCGGCGATTCCATGTAAACTCGCCAAACCAAACTTAGTGCTATTATTAATAGAAAGAGATAGCATGCTTTTCAGTGCTGTCAAATAAGTTAGATCTTACTTCTCCTTAAAGCTTAGACGAGACCGGAGCAGGTGCCGACTAAAAACAGGTTTTAAGTGTCGGTGGTGTACGTTTTTCGTCTCGGCTTAAATTGTTAAACTCGTTTGAAAGCATTAAAATGCATGCTATTTCTAGTGTTTCTATTAGTAAACGACAGCAATAGCACTAAATTTAGTTTAGCGAGCTTACATGGAATCGACGCCATTATAACATAAATAATATTTATGTCAAAGCTGAGCTGTCACTGTTGAAGTAAAATTGTTTTTTTAATTTTCGTTTAAGTATGGCAGTTTAGCAAAGTAAGACCGCCCCTGCATGGTGCGACGCGTTCGAAATTGGTTTTCGATTTGAGTTAAACATGCAATTACGAGGACATCAGAGCATTTAAGATCGGTTTATTCCCATCTGCCTCTAGCGGTGACGACATAACTCCGGCAGATGGGACTGAGAATCCACGAGGCTAGAATCAAAACAGTCGCACCATGTGTGAAGGTCATAAGTCTACAGGGATAGAAAAATATTGATTACAGTCTTACTTAAGTTATCGGCTGTCATTTAATTTGTTTCTTCCTTGCTCTCGTGGACTATAAAATTATACACGAAAAAGAAACAAATGCGATGACAACCATCACTTATGGTGCAAAGTTTCGCTCAGCGCGCGAAATTTAAATTTTCTTGCGTTTTTTGTCAATTACAGCTTAATTACTCATCGTGGATTTATTGAAACCAATTTTGCGCCAATAAATAAGTTGTTTTAAGAAATAACTGGTAAAATGAACACCTATATAACATTGGTTTAGCTACAAATCTCAATAAGCTGATTTTCATCTTGGTTTTTGGTTTAGTGAGAAATGTACTTATACTAGCTTTCAACTTGAATTTTTGGTTGGTGTAATTTCTTGGAACAATCTATTTGTTATCGCAAAATTAGTTTTCATGAACCTACGATGAGTACTTAAGCTGTAATTGACAAAGAACGCAAGAAAATTTGAATTTCTCGCGCTGAGTGAAACGTTGCACCTTGTCAATGGATTGTACTAGAAGTCGCATGAGACCTAATCCATTTAATGAATGAACATTACATAAAAGATTGAGATCTGTGGTTAGTCAATTAAAAGACCAATTTTGAAATTGTTGATTAAAGAGGGTAGAATCGTTTTGTGACCCGATATTTGTTCGAGCCATCCAAAAAGGGAATGTAATTCTTGTATGCAAGTTTTTGTATTTTCTTCATAACTATGTAACCAATAATAGCTAATGTTGAAAGAAATGTGTGGCCACACGAGGTGTTGTGTTTCAAAACAACATTATTAATTTTGATCCAACAATAGAATTACAAATGCTGTCAAAGTCCAATCGCATTGGATCGATGAAACAAGATCCTACTCTAAAATGAGTGATCGATCGATCGATCAGGGTTCTTTTCCCCGGTCCCGCTTTCAGGCCCGGTCTAGTACAATTATTAAGGTAATTAATTGTTCTCATAGGAGCTATGATGTTTCAAACAGACAATAACTCTCAGAGCCCGGCAAAATTCAGTCTAACACAATAGCTTTTCTCTAATTAACACTTTAACATTATTCTCGCAGCTCGCACGCACGAATATTCTTGCGTATCACTCTATCCTTGTCATCCGCCGTACACAACGCTAGAACGAGACCAATCGGCGCCCATGTTTTGTGACTGAATATTAGAACATTACGCGTCTACTTCACTGTTTAAAACGGCATTTTCATTGAGAGTATGTACTTTGATAATCTAATGCGATTGTTATTAGACGTCATCCGCAATTCATTGCGAGTTGGGGTCGTGATGTCGGCTGTTGATAATTTCATGACAATATTAATTTTCAAGCGATCATATTTTTAATGGTTTTAATATTTACCTAGCTGCATATTTCTTTTGTGTTTTATAACAATGCAATCCTTATCATCGTATTATTATAGTTATTATAGGCAATTTAACCGCTATAAGTCGCACCACACACCAAAACTACAAATGTTGTACACCACACAAAACATTTATCGTAGACCTACATTTAAATACGAATGCGTTAATAGACAACATACCGTATTCTTCACAAAAAGTGTGCCACGTAACACAAATATATCTTGCAGCACATTAGTCTTTGGTGTGTGATGCGCCTAGGTTGTATTGGTGTGAATATTCATTACCTTTATCAAGTATCTTACTAGGTTTAAGACAATGACAACTTTTAAGACATCTCTTGGGTTCAAAAACACTATTAAATTATTTATGTTAGGAAATTGCAAGTTTAAGAGTAAAGAAGTTTTATTAATTATATTTGAAGGAGGTTACACTTCAACATCAGTGCATGACCATCAGTCTGTTTGTGACTATCACTGATTTCAATTTTACTAGTAAGTAAGTACGCTATTTATCTCTCACGCGTACACGATCAGTTTCCTGTCATTCGATCTATGATTATGTATGTTCTGAACTGATGCATACTGAACGCTTAACTTCCTTCTTACAATCACCTATACAGGGTTATAAAGAAAGAGTATGCTAAAGCCGAAAAGGGGCTATTAGTACTCATCATTATGAACAACTTTTACTATGGGACCTTAAAATCGAGAAAACACTCGACAAAATGTATGGAACAGCAAATATTTTTTTCTCGATTTCGTGGTTGGTTCCATAGTAAACGTTGTTCACAATCATGAGTACTATGAACCCCTTTCGGCTTAGTATATCCTTTCCTTATAACCCTGTATAGTTGCGATTGACAAAGTCACGGCGGGCGAAACAAAATAACTTTAATATGATCCCTAGATCGTGTAGCGTACAGCTGAATTTCGCAATACAACAAAAAAACTCGTTTCTAGTTAATCATTTGAAATTGTGCTGTACGTATCTAAAACACGGTTTACATTTAAATAGCGGATGGTATTTAAGACTCATTTATAAAACGCTGCTAAAATTAAAGAGTAAATTGTAGAGCCTTTGTCGAATTCACATTTGTCCAGTGTAATGCCTTCAATGATTGAACGAATATAATATGCTGCATGTCGGAGTATAAGTTTATACTGATTAGTACGTGTCACTGATGTTAAATAACTTACTATAATAAGGACAGTAAATGGATTTTTAGTTGGCACATCGGCAAGCATCTGTTATAGAGAGCATTGTCTCTGTCACTGAATTTGATACCTCTATAGAGTAGTTAAAACCTTTTGTTGGTGTCTGATGCCGTACGCATTACTTTCGCTTATTTTTTTCGTGGTTATAACACTTTTATCACACTAATATTATAAATGCGAAAGTTTGTGTGTAAGTATGTAAGTGTGTTTGTTCCCGCTCAACTCTTTAACGGCTGAACCGATTTCAATGAAATTTGGTAAGATGGTAGCTTATATCCTAGATTTTTCTTTTCATCCCGGAAAAATATTCAGTTTCTGTAGAATAGCGGGAGAAACCGCGGGCGCAGCTAGTTTTATACATATTTTCTAAGTAAAAACGAGCGATCTGAACTCGACCCTGATTGGAATACTACTGATGACAATGACGCGCTTCACGCTTTCCAAAAATCAGAAATTTTCTTTTGAACCGACTGCCCAAGAATGGCCAATGTTTTTGGGGTGTATGTAATTGCCCATCAACTGAAATAGTATTTGTGTTTATGAAATTTGTATTTATGTTACGTGGCACACTTTTTGTGCAGAAAAGTGGTGCGTTGTCTATTAGCTCACTCGTATTTAAATGTAGGTCTACGATAAATGTTTTGTGTGGTGTATAAATTTCTAGTATTGGTGTGTGGTGCGCCTAACACGGAGTTGTCAAAATGTTCCCCTACCACCCCGTCTAAAGGCTGACGTCTTTAGACGGGGTGGTAGGGGAACATTTTGACAACTCCGTGTTAGGCGCACCATACACCAATACTAGAAATGTACACAATACATAAATAAACCAATTTGAAAGCTATAAGTGTCGCTCTTTATTTGATTGAGTTTTTAATTATATTATATTGATTTGTCAGTTTATAAGCAACACAAAACAAAACCGCCATTTAATACTAAGGCGCACCACGCACCTATAATACAAATGTACAATACACAACACATTTATCGTAGACCTATATTTAAATGCGAGTGCGCTTATAGACAATACAACACACCACATTCTGTGCCAAAAGGTTTGCTACGTAACACAAATATCTTACGGCTTACATATTTATGTGTCTTTGGTGTGTGGTGCGCCTCAGTCAGAAGTATTAGCTCTTTTTCTTTTTTAATTTCGATTTCTTGAAAATGGTAAAACTTATTCAATCCAATGGAATTAAAAAACGGACTTTTTACATTTAAAAAAATATATATTTATGAATTTATATTGCACTTAAAGTTTTTCTTCTCACGTTTGTGTTATAACATTTAAGAAGGTACCATTTGACGGCTTACACTGCTGATCCAAGAAGGTCGCGCCATTTTTATGCAGAGCTCGAAGCGTGCTTTGTTCGAGTCAATACCTTGCGCGTTTTTCGAAGCTGGTAAGATTACCTCACCAACTTCGAAAAATGCCAGTTGCGAGCTCTTGATAAGAATTAGCAGTGTAGGCCGCTTTAATCCTCTCAGCTATCAGACTAATATTATAAATGCGAAAGTTTGTGCGTAAGTGTTCCCGTTCAACTCTAACGGCTGAACAGATTTGGATGAAATTTGGTATGGAAGTAGCCCATACCCTGGACAAGACTTTTTATCCCGGATAAATATTCGACTGCTGTAAAATAGAGTAAAATGCTGTAGAGTGAAATCATGGGGCGCTGCTAGTAGATATAACAAGCTCTTACCCGCGACTTCGTTCTACTATGCAAAAATTCAGGGCGATCCGTTCAGTCGTTCAGCTGTGATAACGCGACAAACATCCAGACAGAAAGACAGAATTACTATCGCATTTATAATATTAGTTAGGATATACCACGTAGTAAGAGGTTGTGGAAATCACACTGAATAATAATATATAATTTTTCTTACACGTACCAGTAAAATTGTGATTATAAGTTACTTTTAACAACTTAATCTCATAATAAAACAAACAGCAACATTTGATTTGTTTTTATTTGTAAATGTTTTCCTTTCTATACATTTTGGAATAAATTGAGATATCACAGTACAAAACTATACTTAGCAAATAATAGGTTCGTCAAGGATTTTATCTATGGCATAAATGTTCCTTGAGTTCCATACACTTCAATAATTATTGGTAGGAATATTATCAACAGTATCTCCTACGTTTTATACAAACACCACCTTCAATCTTTCGACGTAGGTTTCATAGTCGCATCTAAATATTTACGACAGCTGGTGAAAATATGGTAAGTATAGAAACATACTATTAGTATATTTCCGCGATTTAAGGTTAAGTTGAAATTAGATTGTAAATGACGTAAAAATATGTTGCCACAAATAATGTTTTCAACGCCATCTCTCGAGAACCCAGTGAGTTTTGCGAATAACATTAATAATTTTACTGATATTATTAATGCAAAAATAATTATAACGAGTAGCTTTTCTTCTCCGTACCATTACGAAAGAATTGACGTCCAAGTGACGTGAACGTGACGTGACGTGAAAGTGACGATCAGTGGGCTTATCCCGTAACTCTGAAAGCGATAGCGAGAGTTGCGCGAGCGGGACCGCGCATAGTGCGATTAGTCGCTCGTACCAACCTAAGTTGGTATGAGCGACTAATCGCATGCTCACGCAATCAGAATCACGAACGTTTCAAAGTTAGAGGATAAGCCCGCATGTCGCAGTATAAATCACTAGCAACATCTTACGTCCTTATCAGTGCTACAATCGAGTTACGCATGTTTCTATTGACATTAGCACTCTTTTTTTTTATAATTTCTCTATGCTCATATCGAAGTGTTGCCTACTTCCTAGTAGGTAATTGAGCTAGTAAAGCGGATATTTGTTCGTGTTTGGTCGTATAGCTCAGCGGGCACTTGTTCTGGACGAAGAGGAGCGCGCTCTCGTCCTTCTGTTCAAACGCAACTTGCGCCGCTTCCTCGTAGAACCTGAGGACAAAATGATGAAATATTTACATTGACGATTGACGTGTAAAATGTATTTACCTATATTATGAAGTATTTTGAATTTGTAGTAATTTTAATTAATTTAGTTTGACTGGAATTTTGCTGGCTCGTCATACGCCTTGGCGTTGCTGTAAGTGTGACAGGCATTTTATAATAAATAAATTGAACTTTTAGGGAATCGACTAACCGTAGAGTGGAAGTGTAATAGAGTTAAACCAGCGTTAGCACAAGAAAACTGCGGGAATTTCAAAAATTGACGCCAATATATGAACAACTAACAGCGCCCCGTGATTTCATCCGTTATTCTAAAGAAACCGAATATTTTTCCGGGATAAAATGTAGCCTATGTGCTAATCCAGGCCTATGTGCTACCTCCAAGCCGCTGGTAAAGTCTGCATCACTTTAGTGGAACGTGACTTGAACTTGATCGTTAGTTACTTTTATTGACTAGGACTATGACTGGGATTTTATTTGACGGTGAAATATTTTACTTCACATGAAATATTACAAAATATACACTGTCTAAATACACAACGCATTAAGTCAAAATATAAGAAAAACAAACACAAGTTTATGTGAAATGGTTATTGGTATTCGACTGTATTTAGAACGTATACAGTAGCGTTTTGGCTTCGAGAGCATTTCTCTAACACCAGGTATACATAGACGACGCTTACCATCAGGCGGCCCGTCTGCTTGTTTGCCACCTGAGGTAAACTAGTAGTTCGCGGCGAACTGAGACCTCGCGATCCCTATATCTTCACAACGCCTGGACCGATTCAGCTCATATTCGAACTTAAAAATTGTATTGAAATGAACTACTTGCCTACACAATACACAAACATACATACAAATGCCGATTTGTCCCGGTAAACTCTGAGACCTTCGCTTCACTCGGTCAATTAATGATCAATGAACTTACCCGGCTTTAACGTAATATTTGACTTTGATTTCGTCCCGGCACCGCGGCAAGTACTTCAGAGCCTCGTCGTTCTTGTTACGCTTGAGGCAGGCGTCGACGAACGGCTCGTAGCCGACCGGAGACTTCCTCGACTTAGAGAACTGATCCAGTTTCTCCCAGTCCTCATTTTCGGCTAGAGTGAGGATACGAAGCCACCAGTATCTGGAGAAGGTAATTTGGTTCTAAGTACAACTGAAATAAGGCTGATTATCTATTCTTGTAAAATATCAGTTTTTATAGGTATTTTGTTTAAATTATCTGTGGATTAAGCCGATACAACGATATACGACGTAAAAAAACTTGTTCCCAAAAATAATGTTTTCAACGCCATCTCTTGAGAACCTAGCGTGTTTAGCAACTAATATATAAATTTAATAATTTAACTGATATTACTAATGCAAAAATATTCATAACAAGTGGCGTTTTTTCTTCGTACCGTTACGAATGAGTTAGCCTGGATTTCAATTTCAAGTCGAGAAGAAATTGTAACGATTATTCAGTTTAAAGGACTAGCGACATCTTACGTCCTTATCAGTACTACAATCGGGTTCTGTCGCACATCTTTTTATGGACATTAATTTTTAGGAAACGCTTCTTCTTATCTCGAAAAAGAAGCGACCTGCAATGTACCGTATCTCCAGTCAAATTGACTTTGGCGTCAAACTGTTAATGTTCTTACGTCACTGATTACAATCGTCACTTCGAACTACGCCACTATAGCAACTGTGCGAAAAGCTCAGAGCCTGGCTCCGATGATAATAAAAAAATAAAATATAACATCTTTTCCAAGAACCCGAGGTTCTCGCTCGGGCAAAACACTGGCGGGAGAAACACAGAACATTTCCCAAGTGGGACGTCAATGCAAAACTGTACAAAATGCCCAGAGCGCTCAGGTACTTAAAAAAACAAGATGAGTTCTTGCCCAAACGTTTAGGCAAAAGATTGACAGCAGAGATCTATATATATTTGGCTTGTTCCGTCTTCATCTCAATAGATCTCATCCTATGACGTAATTTTCTTAAATCAACCCACTTTCTATTATTGACTCGCCCCACACATTTTTTATCTATTCTCAAGTCATCCCAATTCATATTAACTGCTATTATTAACTCATCCTGTGCCTACATTTTCAATAAATCCACAGTTTGTTGGGTATAGTTTGCAAAAAGAGCATTTTAGCCAGTTTTAAATATGAAGGAGTGGGAAATAGAAAAAGATATTATATAATTAATTATATTTATAAAAAAACAAGCCCTTTTCTACGAATCAACACATATACCGAACCGCTTGTGACCGATAGAGACGTGACATTTGAATCCAATACAAATGGTCTAGGTAGGATTTTGCGAAAATCCACCCCTAAAGGGGTAAATGGACCCCCAAAGTTTGGATGGAAATTAAATATTTTGTAATGCTAAGCCAATGAAATTTGGTTTATGTACTAATCATACAAAATAAATAAAGACATGTCTCAGGATTTTTCGAAAACCAACCCGTGAAGACGTAAAGTGGGTTTGTTATTTAATTTACTGTAGCCTGTGCGAGCGACGACGGGCGGGCAAACTAGTGTATAATATGCACCAAACGGGACGTCAAAGCTGTGGGCTTATCCCGTAACTCTGAAAGCGATAGCGAGAGTTGCGCGAGCGGGACCGCGCATAGTGCGACTAAGTTGGTACGAGCGAGATGGCATGCTCTCGCAATCAGAATCACGAACGTTTCAAAGTTAGAGGATAAGCTGGACTTATTTATATTATGGTATAAGAAGGAAACCCAACCTTCTATCAGGCATTTTATATTCTGCGCGCAGTTTGTCCGCCAGCTTTATTTCTCCCTGTTCGAGAAGTTTCTTGACTGTGTTGTGTAGGGAGAGGCCGACGAAACTTGCGCCGTACGTCTCTTGCAAGCTGGACTGTTGCTTGCATAACTTGCGCCCGTCCTCGCATATTGATACACCTGCGTAGAAAGGTTTTGAACTTTAAAATATTGTAAGCTAAGTGTTACCCGTGTTGTTAAAAAAAATAGCATATGTCCTTAAGCTATATATATGCAAAAATTCAGGTCGATCCTTATAGTCGTTTAGCCGTGATAACGCGACAAACACCTAGACAGAGAGACAAAGTTACATTCGCATTTATAATATTAGTTAGGATTGACTTGCTTGGATAATGACAGAATCTAAATATTCTAAACGAAGAGAATAAGAGCCAAGCAGAGTGTGACGCCTTTGAAGTTGGTTCCGACAGCTCTGAAGTTGTTGCTATATTTTTCTTACATATTGAAATGAAAAGAGACGTAGATAGCTTTTAGATTGGTTTAGTTTAGCGAGAGGTAGACCTTCGACCAAAGTAAAATGAATGGACGGGCCCTAACCGCGCAATGAGGCGTTTTCCAAAAAAAAAACCTAGTTATAAAAGTACCCAATAGATGGCGTTAGATGTACCTTCAGTTTTTTCTGTCACTGTCAAGACATGAAAGACAAATTTCTTTTTTCTCGTGTTTTTTGGCTCGACATGTTTATTTAGACAATTTCAAGTAACGTAACTATGTATTTGACTTCGTTTGAAATATTACAATAGTTCACACTGGCTAAATACACAACGTGTGGAGCCAACATTTACAATTTAAAAAATAAACATAAAATATTTCGACAGAAATGACAATGACAGGTAAAACGATAGGTCTGTTACGCCATCTAGTAAGTATTTTAGAACTACTTTTTTTTTTTTTGGAAAACGCCTCTTTTCCTTATCAAAATACAAGTCAAAACAATCGAACTTAGGCTTCAATACGTTATTAAAAGTATGTGTAAAAGAGAGATAGCTTTATATAATATCTACGAGAGAAAAATGGACACCTGTGTTTATCAGTTGCTCTCGAACCGTTTAACATTTAAACGTACGTCTCGCACTTTTCACAGGCTGATAGCGACTGAAGAAAGGTAAGCGCCGGCGCTCACTTTAAAGTCTTTAAAATTCTCTTACTTGGGCCCGTCCATTACAACAGAATCGATGTCATTGTTGATATCATCTGCGCTCATGATGATGCCCCTTGGTCATGTTTCTACATACATATTTTGAGGTGGAACTAATGGATTCATTATTGATTTATTTACACACTACAAACACAATAATGATACAATGGTATCGATTTTCTTGTTTGTCACTAAACCAATCTAACAGGAGTAAACGTATGTGCATCTCTATACATAAGAATACGTGAGACAAAGACGGCTACAACAACTGTCAAATTTTGTTTCGTTTCGAAAATGCCACAGCAGAATTGACGTCATTGATTGCGACCGCAAATAAAATCGAATTTCAAACTGAATTCAACTCAATTTTTAAACAGATCGTATCGGTACTATTTTTCATTAGAGGGCGCCACTCGTGGCTTTCTGTTTGTGTACCTAAGTCGTTCCTCCCTGTCTTGGAGCACTCTCTGGCCTTTACAAGCGAGATATCAATACAACCCGGGTTGGTATAATCGAACGCGTCTCGAATTGTGCTTACGAAACAAATTTCACTACAATCAAATACAAACAATTATCTATCAGAAACAATTGGAAAAACTTGGTTTTTCAAATTTCGAGGGACATTTTTTTTTGTTGTTACTACTAACGAAAATATTTTTACTACTATCCACTACATACCGAACTCTTTCGGAAAACAGAAAAAAAAGTTAGTTTTGGTGCCAAGTTCAGGTGAATTGAGGGGTTCCCTTGTCCGTGGAAATTATACTCCTTAAAGCTATACTTTACTGCTTTTGACATAGAGTCCACAATCGCTTATCTAAGTCATTACTTCCTTTCCTGTAGCACTCTCTGGCCTTTATAAGCGAGGCCTCGATACTGCCCGGGTTAGTCTAGTTACTCTAGTTGAGCGCGTCTCCGCTTGTCCGTGGAAATGATACTCTTAAAAGAACAATACTTTACTGCCTTTGACATAGAGTCCACAATGGCTTACCTAAGTCATTCTTCCCTTTCTTGTAGCACTCTCTGGCGGATATGAGCGAAGCCTCGATGCTGCCCGGGTTGGTCTGATCTATTGCGTCTCGTATATGAGTCGCCGCTTGTCCGTGAAAGTTGTCCTCTTGGACGTAAACTTGCCGTAAAGCTTCGCGGTTGTGACTCTCGCAGTATTTTATGTAGAGGGCGTGAGCGAGCGGAAAACTTCGGATTGTGAGCTGGGGACCAAAGATTTTTTGTAAAAATAAAACTTATTTTTATATTTTACAATATTGCTCCACGGACTCCGGGGTTTGCCATTTATCAAATTTTACAAATATTTTATCAACTAGAACGGAATATAAAGACTTTACAAAAGGAAACAAAAAAAAAAAGTTTAATACAGATGAGCTACCAGCTAGATTGAAAGCGTCCACAGCCGCAATATTAGAAGCATTGAAATACCGGGTACCTTTTTTTTTGTGTTAGCCCTGTCAATTTGGTGTTTGACCCGGATTAACTAATAACAGGATATTTTTTTTGAACATATTTGTACAACTAAACAAAATACGTATCCGGTACAGACATTTTACATTTTGCAATATCGTCTCTATATGCGTTTTGTTAGAGTCCATTTCAGATGACCATCGCAAGCATGGCACCGAGTCCGCGGCGACGATAATGTATTATGGCTCAAGCATGAATGCTTTTTCTATTTTCCGTAGCTCCACTGTTTAATTTAATTTAATATTGATTCTACGTCAGCAAATTATACCAATATTTTTTTAAATTTTATATTTATGTTATGTCCAGGTTTTAGTATACTAACACCCGAATGCTGAAACGTTTGTTAACTTTGAATACAGATTAAGCCTGTTCCTGCCTTTGTCATTTGCTTAGTGCCAGACAAAGGCAGCATTAGAATTAATCTGTTGTCAAAGTTAACAAGTGTTTCAGTATTCAGGGGTTAGTCCCGTCACTTTATTGGGCTTTGTTTGACAGATACATGGAGTAAACCATATACTTAGAATACCAAAATATATGGAGTAGACGGTTATGGCTAAGCTGTTTTACAAACCGTTCATTTGCAAAAACGTCGGTTGTATAAAAATTTGCACATATTGGTCTATTCTCAACACAATAGAGGATATTTCGGTTCTGATTTTGCTTTCAGGCTACTAACCTGGCATAGATTACGTACACAGATCACACCTAGATACCGCATTATGAGATTCTTTGTTCCTACAAAAAGTCACCAAAGTTTGAGGCGCGGCGCGGGTCGCGGGGAGTGCGAACAAGCGTTCTCATTGGCTATCTCATGGTTACGCCTACTCGCGCCTAACAATCAACCAATCAGAGTACTTTTTTATAAGTGTATTCAGAATGATGCGTGGTGCGCTTCGAACTCCTGAATGCAGAATCTAGGGTGTGATCTGTGATTACGTATTAGTAATTAGTGGATAGTGCCCAGGAAGGCATAGTGTCTTAGTTTAAGTTAATATAATACTATGTCATTGTTTATTGTCCCAAATATATAAAATATTATCGCATATGGCCTCTTGTAATTTCACAGTTCAGCATCCACGCCGCTTTATTATGTAATTAGGCCCATGCAGTGAGATAATAACAATTTCAAGGATATCACTGCACAGAATTTTGATTGATTTCCTGGTTTACTTGTAATTAATTATCATCTCTTTTCATCTGCACGCGAAATTGTATAGCGCTATCTTTAAAATTTAATTTAAATCTTTTAATTGCGAACGGGCAATGGAGAGGAGTATGCTGGGAATAAAATTAAAAGACAAAATTCCAAATGCAGTAATAAGACAAAAAACAAAAGTTGCCGACATACTCCTTCGCATTGACCATCAGAAATGGGGATGGACAGGACACATGTGGCGTTGTAAAGCAAACAAATGGAGCAAGATAACTACTTTATGGTACCCCTTTATGGCTAGAAGACAGGGACGTCCCATACGAAGATGGGATGACGACATTAGACTAACCTTGGGGCCATACTGGACAAGAGTGGCAGAAGACCGCAGTCAGTGGCGAGAGTTGGAGGAGGCCTATGCCAAAAGGCACACCGAGCAGAGGGATATTTTATGAAAATAATTAAATACAAATTATACATTACCAATGTTCGGAATAAATGGCTACAAATAAATATATTTTTCTCGAAAGAGCCGCATAATCTCTATAATCTTTAAGTACCTCGAACTCGTGTTTCCCCATCTTCTCCTTAAGATGTAGCAGTACGATGTAGACGAGGTCGGTGTCTCCGCTCGCGGTCGCCTTCAGCAGGGCGTTGGAGCCCTCGCCCAGGGACAGAAGTAACGGGACTTGCAGCTTGCTGTGGCTCTCGTATTCTAATATCTGGAAAATAGTAGTGGCCAAGTGAAATAATAATTAGAATAACGGCAAAGCGGGTTAGAATAATGACCAAGTGGTTTAGAATAATGGCCAAGTTTTGGAGAAACGAGATGAGTGCTGCCGTTAAAAGCCATATCTATGATAGCTCAATGGTTGGCGCGTTCGGATCGCATGACCCAGGACGTGGGTTCAACTCCCAACTATCGATGAAGGAAACATAACATGGTGGTGGTAGTTTCTAGTACTGGACTGGCGACGCTACCACCTTCGAGTTGAAAATATGTCGCCAACTACGTAACGGTGAGTTCCGGCAGCCTCACTTGATACACAGTTCCCATTCCATAATAGGTGTGTTTGAGGTAAAAAAACCAGTCAATGTAACAGCTGCAAAAAGTGATTACGACGTACAATTTCAAGTTATTTGCCTGGCTTGTCTTGATGAGTGATGAAATTGAGACGTGGTCCTTAACAGCTGGCCTTTTGGAGAAACTCACGAGTCACACAGCGGGAAATGGAGGGAGCTATGCTCGGGATTTCTTTGCGCGATAAAATTCGGAACGAGCGTATTCGTCGAATAACCAAAGTTAGTGTTTGCAAGCTGAAGTGGCAATGGGCAGACCAGGGGCCTTATCCAGTTACTCTGGTGGCGATGGTCTTCGTTTGCTATCCTGCTCGCTCGCATAGTGCGAGTAAGTTGGCGCGAGTGGGACGGCACGCGATGACCATTGCCACCACTTGCGGGATAAGGCCCCAGATCGAAGAACCGATAGACCAGAATGATTCTTGAGTGGGGACCACATATCGGTAGACGAAGCGTAGGTAGGCCCCCCACTAGGTCCAATGACATTGTTCAAATTGCGGGCATTCGGGAACCCCTACTCACTTTGGGACTGGACGATTTGGGAAGCTGGTCTGTTTGGGATATTAGGCGTTTTGATACTGCAGTAAATGTAACCCTAAGCCATCGGTAGATGAAAATGGCAGTATGTATTTCAGTTTGGCGCTCTAAGAGAGGACGTTTATAGCAGGGGACGTCTTCTGGGTGACGCTGGTGTACCTTGATAGCGAGCGCCTTCCGCCCCTTCTCGGCCGCCTTCATGGCGATAGTAGTGTACGATATGCCGGGCACGTTGCGCAGCCTCTCGCCGATCTCTCGCGCGGCGCTCTCGTTGTCTAGGTGCGGCTGGGTCACCTGGAGTAAACGAACATGGAGCATTGAATATTAAACATACAGTAATTGATGCTAGGAGCTTTATATCATTCAAAAATAAATTAAAAAAATGGCTTATCACACAAGGATTTTATGACTATGACGAGTTCTTAGGTATTAAAATACCGCATTATATTTAGAAGATAAGTAATATAGTATTTTCTATAATTGTATTATGTTATGCTGACCTGTAATTTTACAATTATTAATAAAGAATGTTTAATGTTTAATGTCTAAACGCTTCTGTAACTCCTAGAGTGGCGGTCGCCATTTTCCTGTTCTTGCCAAGCGTCAAAAAAACAATCGTCCTTATTTCGATGTCTCGACTTATTAAGAAACAACGCACACCACAATATAACATAACCATCATGCTTTGATTCCTAAGAAAAGGGCTAAATTGTTGTTTTAAATCTATATATATATACCGAGTGACTTATTGCAACGATATTTTTTTTATTATTCCGAGTGCCGAGACGAGCAAGTCACTCACCTGATATTAAGCGTCGCGCTTGCCCATAGCAGTATGCCCTCCATTGTGTGTAGGATAAACTAATTTGTGACGTTTTTTTGTACAACAGAGGATTTCGGAAACTTTAAAAACTTTCAAACATCAGAAAATTAACGTCGTCACAGGTATCTACTCCAAATCTGCATCAGCCTTTTAACATCCCACCGCTGAGATATCGGCCTACCCTCTAAGAGTGATTAGGCCATATCCACAACGCTGGCCCAGTGCTTGGCGGATTCACATACTCCATCGAATTTCTTCTCCGGATATATGCAGGTTTCCTCGCGACGTTTTCCTTCACCGAAAAGCCAACGGTATATCCGTAGGTAAGTTCCCAAAAACTCATTGGTACGGGCGAGGCGAGCGTGATCCCACTGAGCCAGTTACCTGCCTGAAAAAACAATATGTGTCGGCGAGTTAAGACGTGGTCGCGGGTTACCTTGTAGCAGGCCCAGTGCGCCAGCACGCGCGTGCGCCCCCCCCGCAGCTGCAGGTAGCCGGCGACGTGCGTGGCGAGGCAGTGCAGCCGGCGCCAGATGAGCCGGTCCAGCAGCACGCTGGCCCAGGGTTACCTTGTAGCAGGCCCAGTGCGCCAGCACGCGCGTGCGCCCCCCCCGCAGCTGCAGGTAGCCGGCGACGTGCGTGGCGAGGCAGTGCAGCCGGCGCCAGATGAGCCGGTCCAGCAGCACGCTGGCCCAGGGTTACCTTGTAGCAGGCCCAGTGCGCCAGCACGCGCGTGCGCCCCCCCCGCAGCTGCAGGTAGCCGGCGACGTGCGTGGCGAGGCAGTGCAGCCGGCGCCAGATGAGCCGGTCCAGCAGCACGCGCTCGCCCAGGTTGTTCATTCTGCTCGCGGCACGTCACACGGTACACGCTCAGGAATATATCACACTCATATTATACATGCGCAACTTTGTGTGTAAGTGTGTTCTATGCAAGTTGAATGAAAGAAGCCCTACACACTAATATTAAAAATGCGAAAGTTTGTGTGTAAGTGTGTTCTATGCAAGTTGAATGAAAGAAGCCCATCACACTAATATTATAAATGCGAAAGTTTGTGTGTAAGTGTGTTCTATGCAAGTTGAATGAAAGAAGCCCAACACACTAATATTATAAATGCGAAAGTTTGTGTGTAAGTGTGTTCTATGCAAGTTGAATGAAAGAAGCCCAACACACTAATATTATAAATGCGAAAGTTTGTGTGTAAGTATTTAAGTGTATATGTTCCCGTTCAACTCTGTAATGGCTAAACGGGTTTGTATAAAATTTGGTATGGAGATAGCTCGCACCCTGGATTAGCACATTTATCCCGTTAAATAATCAGTTTCTGTACAATAGCAAGTGAAACCACGGGGCTAGTAGTATTATAAATCTCATAACAACTGTTTATTTGTAGTCGTTACAGATGTTAATGCAATTTGGCACGGAGGTAATTAAGTAAACATAACAAGGATAGACAAAAAAAGAGACAAAAAAAAAAAAACGTTAAACTGGAAAAAAGAAGCAGCTTACGAAATAGTATGGTGAATAGCACGATTGATTTAGGACAGGACAGCCACGGAGTGGGAGATACTAAAACACTGAAATATGAACACTTAGTCATGATGCGTACAGCAGAATTTCAATTAACAAATGTTTAAGAACTGCGCTGCGATCATTTGTTTCACATAGTCTAAAATCCTAAGAAAACGCGCTTATATACAAGGCTTTCCGACAATTTTTTTCGGAGTATTTAAAAAGGATACTGTTGTGAAGTCAACGGAATCGCCACTTTAGGGTCCCTAACGGCATTCAGTACCCTCAGCCATCTACAAGTCTTCACGTACAAATCCGTCAGTTCGGGGTCCATAATGAACCCTTTGCCGAACTGTGCGGCTCGGATGAGCATCTTCTGCACTTCAGGGTTAAACTCGAAGGCAGCCGCCTCGATGCAGTCCTGGACTGCGGTCGGCAAGTCGGGCTTCACCAGCCGGATGTACTCGTCCGCCCTGTGGCTGCGTTTCTGGAACAAATACAGCATTTATGGTGCAAATTATGTAAATCATTTGGTATTGTTTTACAATATGCACTTGACAGTACACATGCTATTTGGGGTAGACCTAAGAATCCGAAAAGATGTTATTCGTCGATGAGCCAAAGTCGCCGATCAAGGTTTGCAAGCTGAAGTTGCAATGGGCAGGCTACAACACTCGAGCGGAATAGCGACCACGAACCGGAATACGCAGCGCAGGCAGGCCTCCAACTAAACTAAATGGTCTGACGATATTGTGAAAATCACTGGCAACCGATGGAAGCAAATAGCAAATTGTCGTTCAATGGGGCGTTCTAAGGAGCATATGTTAAGCAGTGACGTCCCCCGGCTGATGATGATGATGTTAAAACCTTGATTCAATATTTTTCTTTTTTAATTGTTCATCAACTTTGTCTTCTCGTTTGAGACCTTAGACCAAGGCCTCGGTGGAAATCTGGCCTGTTCCCCGCTGAGCAACAGCTTCCAACACTCTTTTTACTCGACTTCTCAAGGAGGGTAATGTTTTCGGGATGTATTTTTTATTTAAGTATGTATGCTTGTGTGTTCCTATATTACCTCCTGCAGCCTTAGCAGCTTGACTGATTTTGATGAATGAGGCTTCGTTGGATTCTTCTTTACGTTCGGAATGACATAGGATACAATTTGCAGTCGGTTTTTTATATAAAAAAAAAAAAAAAAAAAAAAACTATAAAAATTCTTTAGCTAAGCTAGTGTTTAGCATAGGCAGATTATGGTATAGATAAAAGGCGCAAAGTACGTAGCTTGCTTATCTTATCCTTACCTGGAACTGTCTAGAAGCTTCAACGAGATATGACCCCGCGGCGGTGCTATTAATCTTAAATATCTTCTCGACGACATGAGGCACTTTCTGCACGAGCTCGTGAGACAGCTCCGACACGACTCGCACGCAGTCCACCTCCTGGATGAGGTGGAACGGACCGTCGTATGGAAACGGCACAGAGTTGCCTTTGGTTCCGTATATGCAGAGCATGTCGTCCCAGTGAGCCATTATCGCTTGGGAACCGCACCTGGCAATAAGCAAAAAAAATAACTCGCGATTGAAGAATGAGGCGTTTTAAAAAAAAAAACCTGGTAATAAAAGTACCCAATAGATGGCGTTAGGTGTAACTTGAACTTTTGCTGTCACTATCAAGACATGAAAGACAAAAAAATGTACGTGTGCCTTTCTTTTTTTCGTATTTTTTGGCTCCACATGTGTATTTAGACAATTTCAAGTAATGTAACTATGTATTTGACTTCATTTGAAATATTACAATAGTTGACACTGGCTAAAAAACATGTGGAGCCAAAATTTATGATTAAAAAAATAAACATAAAATATTTCGACAGAATTGACAATGACACGTAAACCAATATTACGCCATCTTGTAAGTATTTTAGAACATTTTTTTATTTTTTTGGAAAACGCATCTTTGATGAACTTGAATCGGAATTATGTTCCAAAGACACAATATTGTCTTTGAAAATTAGATTTGCTTTGAAATGCCTTTTGGGTAGAGCCACGCTTCGATATTCTGAAGCCGTGTAGGGACTGCGCGATTGGTACAATTGTTATTGTTATTTTATACATAACTAGCTGTTACCCGCTACTTCGTTCGCGTCGACCTACAAATAAAAAAAGTAGCCTATGTCCGTCTCCGATCCTTAAGCTATATATGCAAAAATTCAGGTCGATCCGCTTAGCCTTGATAAAACGACAAACATCCAGACAGAGAGGCAAATCTACTTCTTATAGTTCGCTAATTGGCGCTAGTTGGCCATTTTTTGACGGTTTGTATGGGCTGACAGTTGTAATGTAGGGAGTTCTAAATCGCGCTAGTGAAGTATTTTCCTTGAGACAAACGTATTCATTTTTATACCTCGAAGCTCGAAGCTAAATTGGTCCTGATACGACCGCGGCTATATTCCTCTGCATTATTATATTATAGTTAGGATAATTTAATGTTTTTAACATTAGATAATGGTGTTGACATTTTAATGATCATTATATTCAATGAATAAAAATAGCCTTTACTTAATTTGCATACTATTATATACAACATATTTATTATTATTATTGACTTGTAGATGAATATTTATTTACCAACAGATAACACTGACTTTGCAATACACTGCGCTCGTCACCCTGACATAAAATAATGTTAAATGTCTTTACGTCCAGTTATTACGCCGGAAAAATTGCTCTAAAAACCGGAATATAACATTTGCACACTACTGTTTGGAGGTTGAATAGCCGGTAAAGGCATAGTATTTCCCCAGCCGACCTAAGCTAAGAAAAAAAAACCGCCAAAATAAACTATAATGCAACACAAAATATTCTTACCAAATCAGTTCTTTCGGCTGCTTTATGTACCCGGTATCGATCTCCGAGTATTTAGTCTTGAAATCCGAAGATCCGATCCAAAGTATCCCAGAGTCAGTGAAAAGTGCCACGTGCTTGCCGTTCTGTGAGGCCACTATTGACAGGATTTGTGTGTATGCGGTCCTTATCTCAGGACGCTAGAATAAAATACAGATCTATAAATATGGGCAGAGACCATTTTCATAACTAAGAGAGGAGTATACCACCGTGTATTCCATACAAAAAGCGTAGTCTGATACCCACCCCGAAATTTTATGCGATTTCGATGTTTTTTATATGTTATCTACACCATGGAAACTAGGCCCCTACTTCCATCTAGATTTGTCTCGCTCACACATTTTCACACTGTTGAAGATATAAAATCACTGTATGAATTTCCACAAAATAAAAATCCTCTTCATCTTCACAAATAAATAAATGGTAGTTTTGATATTTTTAAATTTGACATTGTGTTTTTGCAAAAAAAGTCACTAAGTGCCTATAGCAACGAAGATAGTGCGAATTTAAAAAGAAAAATATACATACAAGCATAGTTTTTCACGGTGTAGATAACATATAAAAAAAATCGGATTACGTTTATGGGTGGGTATCAGACGACCCTTTTTGTGTGGACGATACGGTGGTATACTCTATTCTTAATCTGTAGCTTCATGATTTATTTATTTATTTATCAATTCTTTTCCATTGGGTGGGCATTACAGGTTACCCCAACCCACCCATGGACCATAATCTAAGGTTAAAAAACTAACTTAAAACAATAATACAACAAACAAAGAATAATTTAAAAAAATAACATACTAACTAACACTAATTTATTTTACTAACTTATTTCACTGGCTTCATCACTAGCATCTTATGATGGGATGGGATACTTTTACCCGGAATATGTTGCTAAAACTAGAGGCCAGCTAAATACTTACCATCAGCACGGCTCTTGATTCACCAAGTTGACATTTGAAGATGTCTTTATCTCGACACACGAGAAATCCAAAACTGAGGACGCACCATGACGATATGGGCTCGTTTGCTCCTGGAATATATATTTTTAGACATTATTATTAATGCAGGTTATGATATAAATGTGTACAAATAAATGCTTTTCGATTTGGAGCTGTTTCCATCAAACTTCACTAGATGGCGTCGCTGATTAAGGTTTCACAACATTGTAATTATTTTCAATGGCCAGGAGGCCATGTTTTTCAACAATAGCTGTTACTATCTTTATCTAGTACTCGTTTTGGTCCAATTGCTTCAAATTGAACTATTTGTTCCACTTGGTATTGGTTCTTGGTACTGGTTAAATACACAAAACTTGTGGAGTCAAAACAACGTAGGTACGTACTTTGTAAATAGCGCCATCTATCGAGTTCTTTGGAATTAGGTATTTTAAATTGTATGTGCGAAAAAGCCTCATTATTACTATTTTAGTTTTTACTCTACACATTACTTTTCTTGACAAGTACCTATTGAGATAGACCAATATAAACAAATGGTCTATGCTATTGAGAAAAATTACAATACATGGAGTAACAATTCCAAAGTGACTCCATACAATGATTGATTGAGGGTTAGATTTGTTTTAGTCAGGCAATCACATTCGTACTTACTTGGTAAATCTGGGACAGATCTGACTTTGGGTTCCGACACATTGCTTAGTAGAAACATCCTATTAGTTGTGGTGATGACTCCGATGCCCACTCCATGAGGGTTAGTGAACAGTTGAGCTTTGCACACCTGTACAAAATAATCATTTTACTAAACTTTCATTGTTTTTATACCAGTTTGGAAATGTTGAAAAAGGTAGAAGGTTTTGTAAATTAATAGTCTACCATTAAGAACAGCATTTAAGATCTAAAGAAGTAGGTAAGAATTTGGTCCCCAGGTTTAATTAAAATCTGATATTTTTATATTGGATTTTTTTGATTGATGACGCGATCCAATCACATCAATGCTTAGATCTCCATAGGTATATTGCTGGTGTAAAAACTTCTAAGTTTTACCAAGTGTGAAAAGAAAACTACCTTTGTGTCTCTAACTTCCTGGCCCATATTGAAGGTTCTCTGGTACGCCCCGAACATGTCATAGATGAGGATGTCACCACTCTCCTGAATGCAGAGCAGCTGTTCACTGTCTGACCAACCCATGTGCACTAGGACACCGCTGTTCCACTAGAAAGTGAACAAAATAGTTTGGAAACACATTTACAATTAAATGCATGCAGTTTGTGTCAGTGGCAGCTCAAGTCTGGTGTAAATCGCTTGAAATTTCTAGAAGCGAGAACAGTCAAGAACTCCACCCGAAGGCGAGATGAGAAAAATCACTATAAATTAATGAAACTACGCTAAAATACTGAACAATCGTATCAGATTTCTGAACATCAAGCATTAGCCTTGAAAGCCACCGGCAGTGCCATTTTTGCAACTAACCTAACCTAACGAATGCGAAGGTGACAGAGCAAACAGTCGCCTTTTAGTGCATCTTATTTAAATTTAGCATTTTAGTGCTGTCAAACGAGTTTACCATTTCAAGCCACGACAAAAAAAAAACCTTTTAGTCGACACCCGCTCTGGTCTTGCCTAAGTTTGTATGGAGAACTAATATCTCACTTTTTTGACAGCACTGAAATGCTTTTGAACCTGAAACTCTTTATCTTGTGTTTCCATTAGCAAAAGACAGCAATAGCACTAAGTTTAGTTTAGCAACTGGCATTTTCATTCAACCTAATACAATAAAATTATATCAACATTTCATACAAAATTGATAGATGACTTTGTAAAGTGACCTTTTGAAAGATATTGGTCATGAGTTAATCAACTTAATACACAATTCTCATTTGCATTCACTCATTTGTTTGGAACCAAATAAAGTCTGTTGATATGAATAAATTCTATTGTAATAAAATACATACCAATATCTTGGAAATAACATTCCCAGCACAGTTATATATAGTTATAACAGGTTTAGTTGTTGTAGCGATTTTCACGTATTTCTTCCTGTCCCGCACAACAGCTATGGGCCCGCCGTAAGCTGCACCACTTACTATCATGTTCTCTAGGCCTTCATCCATCAGCCAGTTCATTGTGTAGTGATCGTACTTCCTGCGAGATTTATAATTTTAGTAAGTATCACTATAATATAACAAGAAATGTACCCTCCAATTTTCATGTCGACTTCAACTTTAATTTTTCTTCTTGGCTTCTGCCATCTAATTTTCACTAGGACTTGTGGTTAATGCTGTACATTGATATGTCAGTCAATTCGTCAGTGAACAGTCTTTAAATTTTATTTACACAGTATTACGCACCAAACTGAGCCCTCGCATCTAATCGTAATATAACTTTACAACCTATGGATCAATATTGCTAACTTTATTAAAAATTGTATTGACAATAATACTTTGGTTAAAAAAATAAAGGAAGATCTGATTAACGGTACTCAAGCTATCCGTAGAGAAACAAGCAACCGAGCATACAAAATGCACAGATAGATTTTTTTTTTGAGTTAGCTAGACTAGAGGTCCAACATCCATCATTCCCATTTTCCTGGTGTTCGACAAAGCTAAACGTTTTTTACTGATACTGATTTGGTACAGTTCGAGGATTCGGAAAAATAGGTAGGTTCAGCGGAGCAGGCAACAGCCACCTACTTTTATTATTATTTATTTTAGATAAGGTCTATAATTAAAATACCTGTAGTAGGAGTCCAGTTGGAACCAATCTGCAGTGAGTAAGGCCGACATTTTCAGTTTCCAGGGATATAACACTATTTACTGAAATAGAATTGATTTTTATTTTAGTTTTCCTCCTCCCAAAATCCAATTATTTCAACGTTTCACTTGTTTTGAGATCCAGTATAGGAATTATCCTTAATTAATTAGGACCACAGCTAACTCTGTTATCTAACTATTGAGTATGTTTTAGAATATTTGCAGAAATTGATAATATGAGAAATTCTGTTTTTGTAAATTTGTACAGGCAAACATAGATAAGAATGTATACTAGCGTACAGGCAAAATCAAAAACATTGATCAAATCAATCAAAATAACATTACGAAACATGTATTGAAATTAAAACTATCTGTTTTCTTTTGTCTCTTTTTATCAATTACATGTTTGGCTGTTGTACCTCTTTCTTACGCTAAGAAACTTATTGTTTCGCTTTGGAACGCTTTGGAATTAGGAGTTTGACAGTTGGTTTTGTGACACTGACATTGACATTGATGTTTTTTATGTTTGTGTTATGTTTTGGCTCCATCCGTTGTGTATTTAGGCAGTGTCAAGTTGTGGAATTCATAACCATTTCAAATTAATTATGACTTTAATCTACAAAAATACGGCTAAGAATATTAGGAATAATAAGTTATGCCAGACAGTCACAGAGCTGGCATAAACGATGAGACAAACTATGGTTTTCAAAGTAGTTTGCATATCACCACACAAGTATTGTATATGTAAAGTTTTCAAGTGAAGTCAAATATTTCACAATTAAAACAAGTCTCAATCATAGTTCAAGTCAAGCATGGTAAGTAACAGTCAGGTTCAAGTCATGCCCCAGCAAAGTGGTGGAGATTTTACTAGAGGCTCCTAAGGAAATGCGGAAACATAATGAAAAGTCACGTTTCACGACATTATACTATTCACCTTCACTTGTCCATATTTACGAGCACTTAATGGATAAAAATCCATCGTTTTTATCACATTAACACTCGACATTACACATGCTTTGGAAAATAATACAATGACGCGACATGACTTCTTCACGTTCCCGCCAAAAAACCGAAGAATAGCTAGGCATTAGAAACTGGCAGCATGAATTTAGGTGAGGGGCAGGGGGAGGGGAGCTGGCGGAGGGGTAGAACAGTCCTCTTAAAGGAAAATGGGAGGAACCCCCCCTTTTGAGATACTTATGATTTTTTTAATATTCTAACAAATTGTTGACTCTAGTTACGGGGGGAGGGGGCGTACCCCCCTGTACCATTCTGGTGACGGGTAAATAATAAGTTAATAAGTAAGTTAGCCCCACAAAATAAACATTTTGTGGTAGCGTTGTAACTGTAGCTACATAATAACTACCACAGACTGAGTACTTTATAGTTAATACCTAGGTACTCAAGTAGGTGTCGCAGTATGTACCAAGGGCGTTCTGCGTAGCGACGTGCTTTTTGTAATAAATAATTTTCGCATGAGTGAGTTCTGGTCGCGTCCATTTTCTCACGGCTCGTCTCCGCCTGCGGACTACTAAGTAGCGTCAGGAATTTGCATCCATAATGACTGCTGTCTCTATCTCGCGAAGAGACACGCGTGAAAGAAATGCTAAGTGCCTCGAAAGCGTACCTCATTAGCAGAAACAGCAGCTGGTGGATAATTTTATAAACAACAGTCGCACTAATGAGTGCCTTTGACTACCAGTGAGTTAGTGGTGTAGTTGTGAGACTTTTTACCTGTAGGACAAACTTGGCAATGGTTGGATTACCTGGAAACATATTGCCCTTCAATCCGGAACACAGTAATGTTTGCACACTATTGCTTGGCGGTAAAATATCTGGCAAAGGTGTGGTACTTCCCCAGGCGGACTATGATATTTATTCTCTATATTATATTTGGATACTGATAATTAAGCAATAACATTTCAACCCATAAAAAAAAGCCTTTGGCAGCGTGTCCACTTTCTGTTGGCGCGTTTAGTGAGTAGAGAAGTGAAAACTAGTGCAGAATCTATCGAGTACAAGTGTACAAAACTAAGAATTTGTAAATTAAGAACACAATGTTTGCAAAAATATGTACTTTATTGAATATCGAAACTCGTAATTGCCATGTAAACAGTACGAATATATATAGTATATATAGTAACTATGAAAGTTAATAAGTATCTACACCGTCTCCTAGTTTATTTTATTCTTCCTAGTTTTTTAATTGACAGCCCAGTCATAAAACTAGATTTTTCAAAATGTTTTCAACAAAGTTGAGATCATTTAGGTGGCTCACAGTTTTCGCGCCTTACAGCCTTTATCCACTGATTTCTGATTTCCGGACATTTTGGAAACCTATAACAAAATATTTTATTTTAATTAATTGTTTAACCATGACACAATATTGGTACAAAATATCATACATTTCAAGCGGCGAAAGCTTCAAAAAGATTAAAATTAATTATCGATAGAATACGTATCAAGCCGATTAAACTCGGATAGGAATTAACGGTTCATGTTTCACTTAATTTAGTATATGTAGGATATTACAAGAGTACTATTAGATAAATATCGACCAAATATCGACAATGTTTGAAACGTGCAGTGGTACTTCACTAGCAGGAACACGTAAAACGATGCATTTATTTATCTTAAATTAAAGCTTAAATTAATTACTAAATAACACTGCGTGATAGTTGTATGACTTCAAACATGTATACTCTTTAAGTGAAACGAATATTTGGGTTTGATACTGGTTATTTTAGGTAATAACGCTATAAAAGACTTACGTGTGAAATGATAATTCTGGGTCTTTTACTCCTTCCTCCTTTTGTTGTTCTCGATGGACAAAACACAGCACAACACGCCATAATATCACTATGTATGATAGTATTAAGTCTTCACAGCGTTATATTTATCTAATTTTACTTTTGAGTAAGACGGGTCACAATGACCTTATGACTTACTCGTCGGTCAAAAATGGACACAGCGTGCGAGGCTGCCAATCTTACAATAGCTCTTTCGCTTACTCTACGCGACGATCCGTGTAATAAAAAGAGAAACATGACAAAGTGTACGTCGGAGCGCCAACGTCTCATGGCTCTGTCCAGTATGATGTTGTCCAGTATGATAATAAATAAAATAAATAAAAATGATGATCCAGTATGATGTTTCGTCCAAGTACAGAACGCTTCTTTCTTTGGCGCCAAAGAAGCGTTCTGTATCATTAACAATTTTTTTTTTTGTTTGTTGACATGTTATTGCTTATCAGTATCCATTTGTGGATTGATCACCACACTAGTACGATTTAACGAACTTCAAATTCGTAAATCACGACGTCTCTAGTCTCTAAGTCATCTCTTACCAATAAAGGTGGTAAGTGATACTCCAATAACCAGCAGATTGATTCTGGAACTAATAACCGTGTGAGCGCACAATACAACGGGCTAAGTATCTTGTGCCCTGAAATTGCCGAGTTTAATTGCTCGTTAATCGCTTATAGGCACAGCGCATACGATGATACGAGTTTTGGCATAGAACCAGAGCACTAAAGGAGTTCCTTACACATAGCGAGTTAGGAGAGAATGCCACTGGATATGGTGTAAATTGTTTTCTTCCTTCTTCTGTGTAGCGGTAACTTGAATACTGTGCTTTCTAACTTTTTTATACCTATCTACCTAACCAGTATGCAGGTAAATAGGTAAAGCAGCAAATATAGAGACATCCTGAACGTTGGTAACTTACCTATAATATTCCGCTGCTTCGAAAAAAATTTAATACCATCTCCTTCCAAACCGTACGTGAACCGCCGAGCCCGACTAGTATCTAATAGTTACCCTGGATTAAATACCTCTTTCCTAGTGAGACCGACGACATTGTGAAAGTCGCGGGCAACCGGGGGATGCAAGTGGCACGTTTACGTCGGTGTGGCGCTCTAAGGAGGCCTATGTTCAGCAGTGGCCGTCTTCCGGCTGCTGGTGATGATGTTGATGATGAAGTACCTCTTTCCTTATCTCCGTTTCATCAATTGAGCGCCTTTGTCCACGTAATTATAAGTGATACTCTATTCTTGGTCTTTGTCGCCGAATAATAAACAGTCTATATTGAGGGGAAGGTCTATGTTCAGCAGTGGACATCTTCCGGCTGCTGATGATGAAGTACCTCTTTCCTTATCTCCGTTTCATCGATTGAGCGCCTTTGTCCACGTAATTATAAGTGATTTTCTATTCTTGGTCTTTGCCGACGAATAATAAACAATCTATGTCTACCATTGTGCCTTCTCTACGGCTATGGGCGTTATGGAACACTTCCATTACCGCTCTATAATAAACTTTACCCACGCCAAGTTTGTTCCCACATTATGGTTCGGTGCCCAGCGCGTTATGATTTTAAGTTTTCCTTCACTCCACACCAACTTTCCTTTGAATTGAAAGCGCAACTTGAATGTGGGAAGACTGATTGATGCGAAAACTTTTTACCTGGGAATGTACTGGAATAGTTCAACGGTTGAGGATAATATAAACTAGAGTTGACTCCAAAGCATCGATCTTAGTTGCTGTTTCTTTGAAAAAATAACGGCCTCGCCTCGACACTATTGAAAAAATAATATAAAAGGTGTCAGAGGCACGTGTGACGGCCGATCCATCACGAGGAATAAACGCAAAGAACAGACAAAGTTCGCAACTTAGGTTGGGTGGGTACGTATTTAGTCCGTTCTGATTTACGACCAAAGCTTATATGCTTGTATTGAGACATTATAAATCATTTTAAGTTTTCAAGAACTCCAGTAGGTTCTAACACATCTAACGTACGAAGTTTATTATGAGTACTAAAAACTTGTAGAATAAGTAGAGTGCGTACTTCTAGCGGAAAAGTGGTGAATTTTAAGATTTGAATGATGTAGATATTTAGTGCATGAGGCCGTGTAAATGTGTATGGCAATTTCAAATTTGTGCGTTATTGAGATATTTGCGAAAAACACTTTCCGCCAGGAGAACGTTCTCCTAGCGGAACTTTTTTCTTCAAAATGGACGCACAAGAAAAATAATGATGCCAATATTTAGTGCATGACGTCGTGTAAATGTGTATGGCAATTTAAAATTTGTGCTTTATTGAGATATTTGCGAAAAACACTTTCCGCCAGGAGAACGTTCTCCTAGCGAAACTTTTTTCTTCAAAATGGACGCACAAGAAAAATAATGATGCCAATATTTAGTGCATGACGTCGTGTAAATGTGTATGGCAATTTCAAATTTGTGCGTCCAGCCGTTTTTGAGATATTTGAGAAAAACACTTTTAGCCAGAAGAACGCTCCATCATTTTGGCTGGATATCCTAAACAGTAAGGCGCACAGTTATTTGTATGCTAGTCTGTTTGTGACTCGTATTTACAAGCTAAGATACCTAATATAAGTATGCATAAGGAATATTATGTTCATGCCAAAGCTATAATTATCACTTGTACATTTTTGTGGGTAGCCTTACAAAAACTGTAGGGCTGCCCTATATTATATCAATCTATCACAAAATGAGAAAAAACTAAAATTGTGGTTTTCACATCACTTATTTAGAAGAAAGAGAGTAAAAAACCTAATCATTTATTCGTTTTTGCGATCGCCTCCGTCAATATACAAGATATAAATTTAAATTAAACTTAGGATATCTGAGTCGCGTTTTCTTATTTTATTATTTATTACAGCTCCAAGGGACCGTAGAACTAAGTATTTACCTACCTACCTTTCTTTAAAATGTCTGAATGATTAAGAACGATTTTGCTAGTGGTAGGACTCTTCTGCAGAGTCCGCCTGGGAAAGGACCAAACCTTTGCCAGTTATTCCACCACCAAGCAGTAGTGTGCATTTATCACTATGTTCCGGATTGAAGGGTAATGTTTCCAGCGTAATTACTGGGCACAAAGAGATTTAACATCTAATATCTCAGGGTGACGAGCGCAGTGAATTGCCGCTCTTGGTTTTGAACTGTTGAAGTTCAAAATTCCCAGTGGCACTGAATTGTTATGGGCAAGCGTGACGCTTAACATTTGGTCAGCAACTTGCTCGTCTGGTTTTGGAAAAAAAAAAACGATATTATAGTCTAGTAATTTATCATTCCTTCAGTGGCCTAAATTTTAATTTAATTTAGCCGCTTACGTAGGTTGCTACCCGTTGCTAGAGGCAAAGAACACTTATCTATGCTAGAGACAAGATAAAAACCCTCGTTACTTCTATGGTTTTAGGGAATTCTATTTGTTTCGTTCTTTATTTTTAGCAGAGGAATTTAGCAATAATGTACTTAGATACCAAAGAGGAGAATTCTGTGTTAGATACCTAGATACCTAAGTATCTAAGTAGGTACTTTGAGCAATCTCAAAGCAAAGCCGTCAAAGTTAATACTAGAAAAGTATTCGAGATAAACGAATTCAACGCTCGGGAAACTACCTCAGGAAAATGTTAGGAATTCACGTCTCACTATTATGACGACTTTTCTACGTCTCAGATAACTTTTTTCTGATTTTTACGCGCCCGTATGTAGACTTTTATGAGGGAAAGCAAGCGTACGAAATCGACTTCCTTTCTTCGATGATAAGATAAAGACTATGTTCTGCACCATTACCTTACCCCACTCTGTGTCAGCCCGCAAATTGCCACGGTCACAGCCCGTAGGCCAAGAGCTTTTGTGTTCGCTATCTACGCGAACAATAACAACAAAAACGAGTCATGACATCGAAATGAAGTAACAAAATAACTTAGAAATGTCAAAGCGTGTAGCGACCTCGCTCCCACTCTCGGAGTGCCGAAGCAACGGTACTCGCGGAGAGGCGCCGGCAGTCAGCGGCGGCGCACCACGCTCTGAGGTCTCTGCCCTCTACGCCACCGCGCCTTCGCGCATGCGTCACTGCGCTCGCGCACGCAATCATCCCTCCACCGTACCTTTAGAATTCCATCCTAAATAACTGAACTAAAAGTGCAAATTCCATCATAACTCAATTTTCGAAACTTCCGAAAACTCTTTACGTGCCCATTACGATCAGCGAAGGTGCGTCGGGGAACTTTTTATCAATACTTTTACAAGCTCTCAACCGTTCGCGAGTTCAATGTGATTTGTGAAATGTTGCGAATTATGGAGATTTTATGTTTTCATATCGACGAGGTGATTATTTATCGTGTCTGAGCGTCAAAGTGGAAGTTAGTGAGTTATAGAAGAGTTGGAACGTTTCGAAGTTAGAAAAGTGCGAGGAAATATCGTCGAAGCACAGGTAAGTAAGTCGGGAACTGAAATTTTGAATTTAAAACGAGCACTTTTAGGAATATATTTGTTTAAAATTTCACGAGTTGATCGTTACAGCGAGTCTGACAGCTGCGGTTCGCTTGAATAAATGAATTTATTTTGTGATGATGATGGCAAAAATTATCTTGTAAAAGCAAAGTGGATTCCACAGCTATAAATATTCAACGAATTAAGACGTTTCATTGACTACTTTAGGAGTTTTATGTAGATACCTATCATACTTTTTTGATACAAAGCAAACAACTCATTCTTAATAAGTTATTATTATTTTGAAATGGTATAGGACTCTTTTGTAGAGTCCACCTCGGGAAGTAAACACTTTTGCCATATGCAACCGCCAAGCAGTAGTGTGCAAACATTACTGTGATCCGGATTGAAGCGCAATGTTTCCAGTGAAATAACTAAGCATAAAGAGATTTTTAACATCTAATATCTCAGGATGACAAGCGCAGTGCATTGCCGCCTACAGTTTCAAACGTTGAAGTTTTAAATTCTATGTGGCGTTGTGCTGTTACGGACAAGTGTGACGCTTGCCATTAGGCGAGCGACTTGCTCGTCTCGTCATTCAGTAGCATTAAAAAAGTTAAGAGATTTAGCATGGTACTTAGATGCGTATTTATCTATTCTTATCTAATCTAACTATGGCAAAAATTATAAAACAACTAGCTGTGCCCCGCAACTTCGTTTGCGATAAGTTTAAAATAAGCTGGAGCCGGAAGTTGCTGGATTAAAATTGAACTATAAAAATATTGTTTAAGAGCTTCTCTGTAAACAATGTTGTTAGTTACATTTTCTGGAGCGTGCACAAATAAATATGCCGCATCGCTGACTCATGTTATAAAACAATTTTCAGTAGAAAAGTGTCTGGGTGTCGTCTTTGTCAATAACATACGCCGACCTTAAAACTAAGTTCCAAGATGCGCAGCATAGTTAGTATGGCAATATAGTATAGTAGAGCATCATTATGAAACTGGTAATTTAACAACTTGCATCATATTACGAACCGTAATTTCAGAGTATACCCGACCGCATCACGGCCCGCATCACGGCTCTCGTAAAACTTTAATAAAAGCCTCTCCAACTGCATTACCATTTTAATTATGTTCCGACCGAGTCATATTTTGCTAACCCATTTTATATGTATGGAACAGAGCTAGTTAATTAACCGTATGCATGTATAAACACGCTGTCACTAGGGGTTTTTGCTATACTTTTCAGGTTTTCCTCTTTTGCCCAGCTACGGGTAAAAGTCATCATAACTCTGTCACATTTATCCACAGCTAGACGTAATTCTCTTCTAAATTGCCAATGCCATGCTTTTTCTGCTTTATACGCTTCTATTTGTTATCAGTCGCTTTTACAGGTAATCTTCCAACTGTGACTGGAGGGCACTCTTGAGGATAGTCCGTCTCCTTCCGCGAGGCTTTGGCGTTTTGGTTTTGGCGATGTTTGCAATTGTATAGCTGTCGCTCTGTTTCGCGTGCGTGCGATAAAGAGAGTTAGTGAATTTTCCTAACTTTTTGATGAAATTAGCGTTTCGGGGGTAATCTGTTATCTCCCCCTAAATCTTTTGTTTTTGGTGACAATGGCTTGGATAAACTATAATCTATGCCGCTATGTTTTATTTTTCATAAAATGTTTTTGGTGTTCTAGCAACACCTATATACTTTTCTTCGACGTCGCAAAAAAAAATGACAATTTAAGTTAACTACATATAATGGCGTCGACTCCATGTAAGCTCGCTAAACTAAACTAAGTGCTATTGCTATCTTTTACTAAAATAAAAACAAGATAGCAATAGAACTAAGTTTAGTTTAGCGAGTTCATGGAATCGACGTCAATAACTAAATAAAAATAATCTGCCTACTTACTACATGCCCGTTTCAATACCTACTCGGTAACTACTACGTATAGGTAGTTATTGTCAGTTTGTATTAAGTGTGTGATTTTTGAGCTCACTTTCATACTTTCTTTTATCTATTAATTATTATTCTGAATTGCCAATGTCCTCTATCGCTTCGACATTTAGTTTTTGCTCAAGCACCCACTGCCCTGTATTGCTAGAATAACTCTATTAACAAGCCACAATTACACATAGGTATTTAATTAAGTGATTCCTACTCGTTATCAGCCATTAAATGACTTTATCCGAATGATGCTAGTGCATATTTCTTATAAATACTTAACCTTAGCAATTTGTGTAGGCAGGTTTACATAATTAACTTACCTGTAGGTAATTGTAATGAATGTTTAACCCGACAACAGCGAAGACAAAAGGTAGGCATTGCGTTTGTCAGTATGTTTGTTAAAACGCGGGCGACGATTTGTAATTTATAATGTTCGCTCGCTTCGCTCACATAGGCTACATACAGTTCATGCTCATGCGTGCTTTTTAATGGTTAATTTTCGACAAATCTTGAGTATGCCTTTCTTTATTTTTAACTAGCGACCCGCCCCGGCTTCGCACGGGTGTAATTTAGTAAAAAAAAGATGTGAAAATATGAAGTTACTGCCTTTTTATATAAAAACCTTCCTTGAAAAATTATCTAACGAATGCTGAAAACCGCATCAAAATTCATTGCGTGACAAAAAGAGCGACTTTATTTTATACTATGTAGTGATGCTTAGTACACAAAGCGAGTTTCATTGGCTTACCATGAAAAAACATATTGTGTCCATTCAACCTGTATTACCCCTTTAGGTAAAATAGACCCTCAAAAGAGCATCACATTGATCCCGTGAAAGACTCTCCTGTCATGGCTATCGCATATGACGCATGTCGAGTCGGAACCTGTGTGTTGTGTACCGTGATTGGAACGCAGCTCGTCTACCGTTAACCGTTAAGATGTTAGACAACTAATTATAGGTAGAGATAGCCGTCCACGGTGCGTATATACAGTACTTACCTACTTATCACGGTTAACTGACTGAGTGATGACTGAAATAAAACTTAGACATGTTCATTAAAATTTAACAGTGATTATGTGATCTAGCCACCATTTCTTTTTGGAGTTTTGGCGGGAACGCGAAGTAGCCATGTCGCGTCATTGTATTATTTTCCAAAACCTGTGATATATCGAGTGTCAAAGTGTAAAAGCGGTGGATTTTTATCTGATCGTATGCATATGTGTTGATGAATAGTATAATGTAGTGTGTAGTGAATAGTAACATTTTATGTTATTTCCAAAACTCCGTAGAAGCTTCCAGTAAATCCTCCACCACTTTACTGAAGCATGACTTAGACTAGCCAGTGAACTAAATTGTTGACTTAGACTATAATTAATTGTCAATTTACTATTCAAGGTAGATAAGCCGTTGTAACTCCGCACTCTCGGCTCACATTCGTGGGGACGCGGGTTCAAACCCAGGCAGGCACGTACAGTTATTTGGATATACCACTGACTTTTCGGTGAAGGATAACTTGGTGCGGAAACCTGCATATTTCCGGAGAAGAAATTCGATAACGTAGTAAACGTGAATCCGCCAACCCACACTGGGTCAGCGTCGAGGATATGGCCAAATCACCCTTCGAGGATAGGCAGATATTCCAACACTAGGATGTTTAAAGTCTGATGCAGATTCAAGGCACCTATTAGTAGGTCAGTTTGGAAATTAAATTTTAAATGTGGGTAAATAATAGCTGCATTCTATACGGTAGCGGTACCTGTACTTATAACACTCATAAAATTAATGCTTTTATCGATGAAAGTTCGCTTAACTGGATTTTGTATAAAGATACTCCAATTAAATTGGAAAACGCTGCGGGCCAACATTTAGGCGTGGATACCTACGTTTCTATATACGCAATAATCGACCGAACATATCGGAGGTGGAGAAATTAGAGTTACTTACAAAAAAAATATATTACTAAACAGTACGTATATAGGTAAGTCGTGAGTCCATATACGCAAGTCATTAATGCCTGGTTGCGGCCTAAGGCTTTAGAAAGTTTCTCAAAAAAATACGCGGAAATTTCAAAATTAATAAGAATATGTTTTCACGCGGCAGTGAGTTAATTTGTTTATTTTTTTAGTATTTTGAATGTCTATTTGAAACCCATCACAGCGCGGTCATCATTGCAGCCGAAGGTCTAGGCCTTTTTAATGCTGTCAGCAAAGGCTGCAAATGATGACCAAGTTTGAAGGCTTACAGCGTAGCTAAGCTAAGCTTAGCTTGAGGCCATCATAGCGTGACCAGCTGTGCAGTCATTGCGGACCAAGGCAGCTTTACTAAAACAATGCGAGTAACTTATTGTAGTATTCGTCGCTTGAAGAGTTCATTCAATTGCAAAAAAAACACCGCGTCGCGCTTTTTTTTAATTTGTATAAAATAGACAACTTGTAGCTTGTACTGCCTATACCTACATTACTATTTTCAAAGAAACCTCGACAAATAAAGGATTTCCAAAGGAAATTGCTAGTGGCTTAAACACACCGGCAAGGAAATTCCATACAACTGTGCTGGCGCCTATTCGTGTAGTGCGGTCGTCTTTGCTCAAAGAAGGTTGTCAAAATAATGACCACATTTCAAACATTCGGCGTGATGTACCTATCGATCTAACTTAATTAACTTGGCTATTGAGTGTTTTATTTATTTACGTAGTTTGCAGTAGTAAGTTACTAATTTTTACCCGACTGCCCAAGAAGGAAGGTAATGATTTAGGTGTTTAGGTACCTAAGTACGTGTGTTCTTATATTAACTCATGTAGCCGAAACGGCTTGACTGATTTTGACGAATGCGATTGTTGGATTCCTCTTTACGTCCGGAGTGGCATAGGCTAGCATAGACATTTTGCTGTCGGTTATTTCTTTTTTATTAATAAACCCTATACTTGTACTTGTATTGGCCATAAGTGTATCTACATTGTATATTACACAGCTATATTTTTATAGTTAGCAGAGAATTTTGAGTCTCTCATTAGATCCAAGCCCATAATCATAATTTATCGCATTCCAGAGACCAGTCCCGCTTTTTAACTATAAGTAATGTTAATAACTGCATACAAATTTGTGCAGAGAAGAAATAAAATAAATGTTCAGCAGTTGCATTTCTTCAAAGAAAGCCATCTCCCAAGATAATACTTACTAGATAAGTTTATCTGCTTTTTAAAGTTATTTTATAAGTTTGAATGTATATTATATATTAGATTTTATAACACTAAAACAAATAAAAACGAAATTGAAATGCAGATAAAAAACCGACATCATTTACTATCCCACCCAAAATGGCTTGCAACGTTACCACGTTGAATATAGCAATGCTAATTCTGCTTTATAGAGCAGACTATACGAAACTAATCGTTATATATAAATATAATTAAACATACGTTGCTGAACGAGTGAGCGAGGCGATTGAAAGGTCTCCGTTTTAACTGGCAATTTAAGTTTAATATTTTAACTTAAAGTTAATAAAAAGTTACCATAAATAGGCATATACATAGCTAGATTCTTAATTAATTCTTAATTGGCATACTTCCCCCCTTTTTGGGGGAAATACCCCACAAATCAAAAATCGTCGACAACAAAAAAATATATGAAAATGTAGAATTGCGATTGTGCCAAAAAGTTTTTGCTCGCGAGGTCTACCGTTCGCGGAACTACTAGTATTATTAATGAATATTTAAAAAAAAAAAAACTCTTTGTATACAAACATTCTTCTTTTCATAATAAATAAAAACAGAAATGGCAGTGTTACACTGCTATAACCACGGACATAATTATTATACTTATATGTTAACAAAAAAATATATTTAAAAAAATAAGAAAATTATCTATTTCCAACTCTATTTTTTAAACATTTTAAACATAATATTTACCCTGGAGGCTGATTCAGTTTTTAAGTGTTTGTAGATAAAACCTAGTCTGACAGCATGTTGACTTGATAAACTCGATTATATCGGTTCGCTTAACTATGCACTTAGCCCTAAAGGTACCCAACCGTTTCATAACAATACTAAATTTTAAGTGTCAATATGATGCTAGCATTGTTGGCAAATAGGCGTGTCAGGGGACATCTTCTTGGCGTAAATGGACGTTACTTAGTACACAGACTTTCGAGAGAGAATATTTAAACACTTACAAGAAGGCATTTGAGCAGACTATAGGGACTCAAATTATTTGACAACTTGCTAAAATAATAACTTTGGAGCGACGGCTACTACGGGTAGCTAACTAACTAAGCTAACTATTTAAAATAATATGGAACTAGCCGATTCCCGCCACTTCGTACGCGATGAAGTTCGGCCTTCGGTCTCGATAAACTCTTTTTACAAAACTTGTCCTGACAATTACGAACACAACAAGAAATAAATAATCAAAATTGGTCCAGCTGTTTTTGTGTTTGCGTGACTAACGAACGGTGATTCGTTTTCATTTATATTATTATTTATATGGGACTTAAAATTCAGATGCGAGCCCTAATAATAAAAATCTTGTTTGTAAAATAAATAGGTGGAAGTCATTATCATTATTTACGTCATCATCATAATCACAGTCCACTGCAGCCCAATCTTCAGGTTTTCTTTAGGCTTTCCTTAACGTACCTTACGTCCTTACTTTACCTTATGTCATAAAATGTATGAAAACAAGTGTAATAAATGCTTCCAACTTTTTTCAGAGATATTAGAGCTCAAAATAGGTAATTAAAAATATTTAAATAACAATTGTTATTGTCTCCGTATCGCCTTTTAACTCGTTTAATTTTTTGGACTTCTAATGTATCCAAACCTTCTCAATACTATTCAAAAGAAAACTAACTGACACTGAGAAAACTAATTTGGTTTTATCAATTTGTATTCAGTAGACTGAGAAGCTTACCGGCGACTTTACTAAACTTAATTTCGTAAAATCCAACAACATCGGAGACAGCCAGACGTCTGCCTTAGTTTATTGGACCCCTGTTAAATCTGTCTGTCTCCTTAACCTTACTTTTCACTCGGTGAATCTAAGTTACAACTTGATAAGAACTCGATAGGTGTATGATTTAGCTTAGGTAAGGTGGTGCAATATGGCGTAGTGTAGTTACTCGTAGAATTCTTTGGCATAAAAAAAGAAGAAGAATGATATAGGAAATTAGAAATGACTAGAAAATATACATTCTGTAAATTAATCAGTTTTAATATAATTTGGCAATATATTGACATATTTTCTATGTAGCAAGTACACTACTGCATTTTTACGTACTGTACAAAATTACTAAGTTCGGGAATACGGAAATTTTTTCACTATTGCGTATAAAGCAAAATATCCAAGTTCAAACTTAGTGACATCTGTGGATTTTTTTACGTGTCGGTTAAGATTAAAACTTGAAAACATCACTGAAAGATTTAAACAAAAAACAAAATCATTAAGCATAACAACTGACATAATTATGAAATTTTCAGAGAAAACAGCAAATCGGTCCATATTAATGTATTTTTTTTTAACCACGCTACGGAACCGTACCATTAGCGTATCTCGACGCACACTTGACAGGTTTTTTAAATCTAAATGTTTGTTGCTCTTGTTACGTCACTTTCAACGTAACAGTTTCACGTTCGGTTCCGGTAATCTTCCGCGAAATCGATAAATCCGATGTTACAGAATCGGCTACTTATTGGGCTATTGTGATTAGAGAAAACAGAAAATGGAGACATTGCATTTTGGCATTTCATAACTTGGTAATAAAAATTATATTGTGTGCACATAGAAATATTTTACGATGATTTTAGAAATCCAATTCGGGATCTAAATACAAAAACATCCGAAGCTTTCCAAAATTTCCAAAATTGAATCACAGTTTTAGTTATCAAACGTACTGCTTAGTTTTTTAGTTACTGTTTTAGTTATCAACTGTACGTATATTACTGCATGATTCAAGATTCAAAGATTAATTTATTTGTCAGAACATGGTGCATGGAACACGGGGCAGTTAAAACACCATTCTATAGAACAAGGGCAACAAAAATGCGGTCAGTTGAAAGCTGCTATCATAAAACCAAAGAAAATCTGGTAAAACTCAGATTTGGAATCACAAAACTTGACCATTGAAAAACGTCAGGCACAAACTATCAACAAAAAAGTTCGAAAAAGTTTAGGCTAAACTACAGTTTGAACTAAAACGAAGAGTTCTAAATCTACGATTTCGAACGCATGACTTGGTGGTAACGTGCGTGAACAATTTCTTATCACTCACCGTCTTGTATAACACTTGTAAAACGAGGCTGCCAAGTTCTTTTTGAAGTGGAGGAAATGCGGAAAAGTTCTTGGAGTGAACGGATTGCGAGGGTTGAGTTATTTGTTGAAGTAGCTGTAGTTCTTACTTACTTATTTTTTACAATTAAAGTTTTTACCTCTGGAGATGTTCTTGAAGAAAGATTTTCACGAGCGGGTAAGTAATTTAACGAAGAATTTAAGAAGTCGCGGGTAACAACTAGTAATAAATAAATTAACTAATTAACTTAAAAAAATACAGGGTAAAATCACGCCTCGCGGTTGTTTGCCATATTTTATGATGGTTAGATTTTCTAAGGGTTACATTTAGGTATACCTATTGGTGATCATTGCAGATACCTTCTATGATAACGTCATATTTTTCCCATCTTTAAAATTACCTAGATGTAGACCAATAAAATATTAGGAATACTTTTTCTTGCTCACATATTACTACGAAACTACATACAATTGAATAAAACCTGTCCCTAAAAATCACTTAAGTAGTTCGAAAACTACTTATCGAGACGTACGAAGAAGCCGAAAAAGATACTAGAATTACTAACAACCCTGAAAAAGGGAAAACTTCGGTCGCTATGTTTGAAATATTTTCGCGTGAAAGATAAGAGAACAGAGAATAACACTTTTGTTAGCACTCGTATAAGACTGAATTCCTCTGGCAAGTTTTTCTTTGTCGATAGAAACTTATTTCGTAAGCACTTATTATAAGTATCTGAATATAAAAACAAGTGCTTTTTCAGACCATTGATTTCGGATAATCTTTGCTCTTTGTTCTTTTTAAATTTTTTGTGATGCGTCGGCTACGGAGTAACAGGTCAGTAACTAGAGTAAATATAATTGTCGGATAAAGGGCATTGAAGTATCTACTTTATATATATAAACATGGCGAAATCGTACAAATATATATTAGAAAAAACGTAAATATTTGTGTCTTGCTTTGTTAGCTTTTACCAGTAATTAATTGACCGATCTTGACGTTGAGACCGCATCCTTAAGTCAAATGAAGAATACTTTACTGCCAGCAACTCTGAGGGAAAAACATATACCGCATTATTTTCATATCATCTTGAACACATTGCTGAGAATTTGTGTCTATGATTGCATAATAACTCATACAAAACATGGCATTCATTCACGAAATTCTACACTCAATACCTTTTGTATTCGACGTATTGCAACACATGAGATGCGGTTCAGATGGAGACCTTGACACGTTACGGCTAAAAACTGCTATATATACTGGTAAAAACGGCCATTCTTTTCAAGAATACTCGGTCACGTACCTTGAGTCTTGTATAGATGTTCTTCAGAACCTGCTAAATTTGCGCCATATTCCATATGCCATATTCCTGTGCCGTGTCCAGGCACAGGAATGAAAAAAGTTAAAAATAGAGGACTTACATAATTTTAAGTAAATTAAACAAAAACCCGACAGCAAAATAAATAGTGACACACCGGTCATAAGGGTCACAACAACAAACCTAAAGCAACCAAAATCTATCAACCCACTTAGGCTACAGGAGGTCACATACAAACAGACAGATATACAACCAAATTTACCAAGATACCGCACACATAATACATAATACCGCTGATACATAATTATCAGTTGAAGTACTGGTCAGCCTCTTTTCCTTGGTACAAGCAGTTGCTCCACGGTTTATTAAGATCCCCGTGCTCGAACCGTCTCCGTTCTCCGTTCAGTTAAATAAAGCGGCTGTACACCACGAATCGGCGGCGCATTTTTCATTTTTCCCCTAATTTTTCCGGAAAAGTAGTAATCTATGTCTGTTATTGAATCGTGCACCAAAAAAATTCTCTATCAAATTTCATTAAAAACGATTTAGCCATTTACCTAGTCTTCAAAAGTACCGAAGTAACTTTAACTATACATCACTTAGCTCATGATTTGGTCCCAATTATTTGCCATTGTATTCTGCCGTCAGATACAAGATTTAAATTGCCCAGATTTCTATAATGAACACCATAGTGATGGAAAAACTACATATGTTCGAGGATAAAATACCAACTTGCACCATATACCCCGTTACTAATCTCCATCAGTCAGTTATCACAGATCTCCAGAGCACATGAGAATTCTAATTGTTTTGAATATAAATTGCAACAATTTACCCATCTTTGTTTAGAAATCCATCGTGAGAATGGATTTACAAACCAATTCATTTGTAGAGTTGGTCAAATTATGGAAGTACACATTTTTACGGATAGCTCGCAATTTGATTAGGAAACGCGATCGTGGCTCCCCCATTCAACTTCACAGATAAGGCGGTAGCACTGTAAGTTAATTTGAATTCTGAACTAAGATCAGCTCTTGACGACCGGAATGGCGAAGTTGGTAACTGGCTTCTGCGCCAGAGTGTTCAGTTTTGAATCCCGGACGAACAGATATTTCAATGAGGTCTGGATTATAGTGGCGTGTTTGTCTCATGGTACACGTATTTTGACCTAGACTCTAGGTTAGCTCTAGGTTCTAGAGCTAATAAGGAACTAAAAGCTGATTTGTAAAGTAATTATTTATCCCAATCGACCTAATTAACACGGCGTCGCTGCTTGGTAATAACGCAATTAATGATATCAACTTTCGTCTAATATGTGTGGTAATTTAACAATCCAATCGAGTTCGCCGTTCCGGGCTAATTGGTAAACAGTATTTCGATGGTCAATACTATTCCGGTATGGGTAATTGAAGTGTAATGAGGTTGTAAGTGGCTTTATATGTTTTAGTCATTACTTTGAGTGTGTTTGTGCAACTAAACATGAAATTGTAGTTGTATCTGTATACAGTGTGGAACTCTCTTGTGCGTCATTGGTGTTTATTCTGTTGTACCATTTTATAAACTAAATTAAAATTTACTGCACTAAACCTGTTGCCATTTCTTTTCACACATTGAAATGAAAAGTAACGCAGATGATTTTAGTCTTGTCAGATCAGTTTAGTTTAGTGAGTGTAATATCAGAATAGACGCCATTGGTATCCATTCTGTTGTACCACTCTCTAAACTAAACGAATCTGACAGAACCAACTTATCTGGGTCTCGTTTTGTTTATTTATGTGAGAAGTAGATAGCAACAATGATAGAGCTGTCCAATTTAGTTTAGACATTGGTAGGTATTACAGAATCGATATCTATCAATTTCATTATATTTAAAGTTTAGACCTTATGTCAGTTATATTACAAAAAAAAATTTTTTAGGTCAGCTTTATTTACTGTGGGTTTGGCATTACAATGTTTTTTTCTGTAAAACGAAATTCAATTAAACGAAAACTGGTATTGAAAATAAGTTTTGGTAGAAATTCGAGAGCGTACCAAAGTAGTTTTAGACAAATCATTGTCTCTTACACACCTATGAGTAAAATTTTGTGAGATAGGTATACCTACCGGTTCCAAAGAGTTGTTATAATTAGCTAGAACTTTGTACCCTTCATACGGTTCCAAACACCGCAAACCAAAATTGTAAAACACTTTGAGTAATTAATATGTTGAGATACGTAACTAATTTATTGGAGACAAAGGGGTTGCTTGAAGTTGCAAACTTCGTTTGTTTTTCGTTCTTGTTACACAAACTTCCGAGGTCCGACCACGTGGTTCTACCAGTAGGACCACGGGCAATTTCTGCTGCACTTTGTTCTATCATCCCGTGGTTCAACCGCGTGGGATTTACGAGTAGTACCACGGGTAATTTCTAAAAATAACTTTATACGAAGCCTTTTTAATTAATATAAAAATATTAAGTATTGAAATATATTGCGAAAAGCATTATAAGTAAATGGTAAGTATATTGTTTTACAGAAAATTCTTAAATGTTAAAAATAATATATCAAATGTTATCTTATGTAAGATAACTAAAACTATATATTACTTATCTGCACCTTTACATAAATGACGCTGTCCGGGCTAGACCCCGGATAAATTGCCCGAATTATAAACAATAGACAAATATTGATTTGTGGAGAAAAAAACACATTATGTACACAAAATCAAAAAAATAAGGCACTATCATACTAATTTATACAACATTGTTTTTCGCCACAAACCGGTTCCAACTCAGCATAATACTGGTTGCGAACAACCAGCGCTGGCACTACGCGTGTTGTTTTTTATGTAACATCGTAGATACCTAATTATTAGATAAGTACTGTAGGAGTGTTCCCGTGTTTCTTATATTAGTCCCTTTTTTCAAATTATGTGGGGTGTACAATAATAGGTATACTATCTATTTTCGTTTTGTTATTATCTTATCGTACTAAAAATAACACTGAGTAGTACTTATGTTATGGGTTTACTCAAGTTATGTTCGTACTTTCTTATTAAATTATTATTTACCGAGTATTAATTATCAGATTCAACACCCAGCTTTCAGTGTACCCGTGAACATGAACATGGCATGCAACTGCAACTCTTACTTCTTATTCGAGGTGGGGGTGACAACTCCTGCACTGTGGGACTACAGACTAGTAATTACAAGAATTTAAACTAAAACCAAGCAATGTTTTGTCCAGCTTACAGATTTTCTAGACCGAACAAACATGAAGAAAAACAACAGTCCGGTCGGAAACCGAACATCTGGCAACTCTAGGTATATTGTGAATTTCCCTCTGCCAGCGTCCACCCGAGCCACCCCAACTCCTAGAAATAGCGGAGTCCGGAATTTGCAACTGCAATATCGAAAACTCAAAAGTAATAACGATCATGGTACATATCACGTGAATATCTACAAGTATTGGCTAATTACCTTCTTACTTCTATCTTTTTCCCAAAAAACTTATGATAAAAGTTATTGCATTATCTGAATCTTTACATAAATATTATAGCATACACCAAAAGGCTTCCATTTAGATTAAATTATCGATTTTCTGATTGTCTTTTTGAAGACAAAGTAGAGTCCCAAATATTCTTAGCAAAAAAGTCCAACAATTTTGCCAAATTGTGCGATAACCAACTGATTTGGAAGTATTCACGTTTCGGCACAAAGGTTTCAAACAAAGACGTTTTATAAATACAAGGTAAAGTCACTGTAAGGTAAATTAAGTTGTATTGTTCATTCGGAGAAAATTTGGGACAATTTAACGTAGGTATTTTATTGGAACGGGGAGGTTTATCAGATTTTTACCCGGAGTTCCAGTGAATTATTTACGTATTATTTAATATTCACATTTATCTTAGCATAGCTTATCTTGTCTAAGGCGATTGTCTTTTGTCAAATTAGTAGCCTGTTTTAAATAAATGCAATTTTCTTTCGTTTACTTGTTACTTTGGACCACGCTTCACTTGAATTTAAAGTAAGGTCAAGTCTGCATCTTCCTATTTAATAAGCGAGGTTTTTCATCTGAGTAACAAACATATAGAAAGAATACAATTGACAGATAAAAATGCTACAAAGGTTGATTTACATTAAACTGGGTGGGTACCGGGCCCGAAAGAAGGTATACGAAAATTTTCAACGAGAAACCACGTGGCTTCGTCCTTGTCAAAAAATTGATAATCTTAATAACAATGTTTGTCATTTGAATTTGTGCTTTACGTACGTGACCCAAAACTTTACATTTCCATGTCAGAGTCCGTGTTACCCCAAGGATTCTCTACCCTTTTCTTTCGTCATTGTGCTACCTTCATGTATTGTAAATCAAACCTAATAGTGTTTGACATTTTCTCTCACTTAACATTATCTTGAAATGGATTGACAAGCGTGAAGACCTTGACATGCCTATCATATGTAAATACTTGGTAAACACTGTAGGCCTTATGTTTTACCAGCTTGTCATAAAACCAACAAAGGCTTGTTTTGTCTAAGTACAAACATTTATTAGCCAATAACGATATTTAACTAAGCACGCGATTGCATATAAAACAAAGTAGAAATGCTTGTGGTTTTTTTTGAAAGGAGACATACATTTATCTTGACTAGTAGTGCTATCAAGATTTCCTTGGAAGCAGTAGAAGTAGGTACCTACTATCAGTATTATTTTAATTCCAAAGTGTCTAGAGTAAGTACTAATCTTCTTGAATATACATTTTGCATGGCCTGTATGACTCAACGGTAACGCGTCTGCTTTTTGAACTAGAGGTCCAAGAGGTTTTAAATTTGGCGTGCAAATGTTTACATTCAGGGTCTGGGCGTTGGTTGTCCGTGTCTTTGTGTATGTTCCCCGACAAAAGGAATCCTAGTGTAAGTAACAAAGAGTGCGCAGAGTAATTAATAACTAACTGGTAAAAGTACCACGAGAATAGAAGTTCGCAGTGGTAATATCCAACATTTTCGATACAGGCTCTACGATATATTTGGGATAGCACGATGCATGATCGTTCTAGAACGACTATTTTTATTTTGCAGCCGGCTATAAAAACTCTGACATTATAGTGTATATATACTTACCTACCTCTACCGTTTCCTCTGAAGCACTCTAGATAATAGCTGAAATTTTCGTATAAAGGCTCTCAAGTACAAGGAAATAAGTCGGCGAGTCAGGTCACCAAAAGTGGCACAGATATTACCATTATAGCAGTTATAACTGTATCACATATCACATGCTAACAAGATGCAAAATGTGGAGCACGCTGGTGTAAGTAGACCACAAATAAACACGTCTTGTACAGTAAATGTTAATGGTTATGGAACGTTCAGGCAAATGGGCCCATTATATTTCATTCACAAAAGCCTCACGATATTACCCAGGTTGATTGGCTTTGGACTTAAAATCACGTAAACTAGTTGGCTTCATATCCTAGCATGAACCACGGCGTTGCGCCTTGAGTCTGTTATTAAGGCTGTTCTATTTTGCGGCCTAAGCTGTGTACCTATAACCTTACTAAAATCCAACAACGCGCTCTTTAAGTCCTTTTTTTTTTTTTTTTTTTATTTTTTACTTTGGGAAATGCATTTACGCATCCCCGCCGTGTGGGGACACGAGCGGGGTATGTCGGACTCGAGCGCCACGGCCTCAGCAGTGGCGCTAATACCGACTAAAACCCAAAGGTGTTCCACCGCTGCAGCACGTCGGACGGGGGCCGCGGGACCATGCAGAGTATGCACCGCAACCCCCTCCCGCCGCCTGCCCGCCCCTGGGCGGACCCGCCTCGGGAAGCACCCCCTTCCCTCCCCTTGGTACGACGCGCCGGAACACCGGGCGCGTCATCCACCCCTGGGGGTCTGTCACGACTGTGACTAAAGGGACGGATGTCCACCACATCCGCCCCCCAGACCCCCCGACTCGCGTCGCCGCTACCCAGCATAAGGCTGGGACGCCGACCGAGTCCCGCGGCCACTCAAGGCCGCCAAGGCTCGCACCGCCGCTACCCGGAATGTCCAGGGCGCCGGACGAGCCTACCCCCTCCGTCCGGACATCGTCCGGACCGCCTTCTACGCGCGCTCCAGATAAAAGCTCTGGGGCGTGCGGAGAAGGCCCCCGGGCCCTACAGCACTACTCTCCAAGGAGAGTTGGGTGAGAGGGCCCCGACTTGCGCCGCCGCTACCCAGCATAAGGCTGGGACGCCGGCCAAGCCCCGCAGCCACTCAAGGCCGCCAAGGCTCGCACCGCCGCTACCCGGACTGTCCGGGGCGCCGGGCGAGCCTACCCCCCCCGGGGAGGCGTAAAGCCTCCCCAACTCACGGTCGCAGAGGATAGGGAGAGCGGCGCACCGTAATACCGACACTCCTCTTCCCCTGCGACCCCACCGCGCCGCCATCAAACGGTGACGGCCCCGTCTCCCTCAGCTGCAGTGCGACCCCCACACTGCAGCCCACCTCAGTTGCGGCCCAGATCCCACCGCAACCTACCGGCCGCTTCGACAGGGCCCGTGGCGAAGCCCTAGAAGAAGCGGCCCCTCCTCGGGTTCCACTTTGCTTCACCGTGGGTGGGGAAAACCACGGCTACTGAGCCCCCCCGCCGCGACAAGGCGGGAACCCACTGGGTGGGCGCTCTTTAAGTCCTGCATAAGATAGGCACGACCTTCTTGAATCAGCAACGTAGGGCGCAATATAGAATAGCTAAAACTGTGGAATTCAAAGATTAGTTTTTTTTTTTTTTTTTAATGTTACTTGGTGACGAGACGATCAAGTCGCTCACCTGATGTTAAGCGTCACGCTTGCCCATAACAGTTCAGTGCCACCCAGAATTTTGAACATCAACAGTTCAAAACAATGCGCGGCAATGCACTGCGCTCGTCACCCTGAGATGTTAGATGTTTAATCTCTGTATGCCCAGTCATTACGCTGGAAACATTGCCCTTCAATCCGGAACACAGTAATGCTTGCACACTATTGCTTGGCGGTTGAATAACTGGCAAAGGTGTGGTACTTCCCCAGGCGGACTCTGCAAGAGAGCCCTACCACTACAAAACATCAACCACTACTGTGAGTCCACATCAATGTTGCCATAAATTTAAAAAAAATCGAGTACCGAAGAATGGGATCGAACATTTTTTTACTACTTGATATCAATGTTAAAACTTTCATCTTTATAACAAAAGGTTCGTAAGTAAATTCATACAGGCTTTTAGCATGCGCAAAGCGACAAAATCTCTACTCTTCATTTCTTGCGAAACTGAGACAAACGTATATAAAGGATGGTCCAACCATAACGCACCATGTTAATTGTAAATAAAACAACAAGTGTTCAGAGAATTATCTTAATTATCTTTTTTATTATGATGGAAGGATCTATGACAATTATGTGTAAAACAAAATATCGGCCAAATGCTCGCCACAGCTTCGGTGGCATACCTTTATAATAGTTATTAATGACTCTCGCGGTCACCCTTCCGCAGTCTGACCGTGTTGTCTATGGCCGGTTAGAAACACCTAGTCAAGCTACGCTATGAACGCTACCGTTATATGAAAAATATATTAAGTAAATTTTCATAAGCCGGTCTCCAATTTAAAATTCGATGGTGCTTTTGGCAGTTTACTGACGCAGGTTTAGGCCAAATCCTGTTAACCTGTCACCTGTCCTTTCACATATCTTATTTGTTTACCTTTTCAAGCCCACATTTTCACCACACTTTCGAAATGCATTTAAGCTCTATGTCTTTGGGTTAAGGTTTGGAATGATAATTATTTAATACTGTATTGAAGCGAGTCTATGGCACCGTATTTTCGATATTTGTCGTTTTTTTTATTGGTAACAACTGGGAATAAGCATTCTTCTCTAGGCTCACTCGCTCTTTATTGAATTTGGTATCGTTGCCTGAACGGGAGTAAATAAAGAGTGTGCGAGTTACCTATCTGGCTATATAACTCGTTTATTTATAATTATGTTAATGCTTTTCTTTAGATAGCTAAAATGAGGTTTTGTTTTAATAAAATGTATCAAAAACACGTCAGTTTTTATAGTAAAATGAGGTTAATGCTCTTCTAAACGCTTCATAATAACTACAAGGTACGCGTGAACTGGACGCGTAAAACGAAAAGATAATAAATCCATATTGATCTACACAATGTAAGGATACAATGTATTTCAGCTGTTTCTTTTAAACACAGTAAATAGAGGTTCATTCTACTTCATTACTTTTAATGAGGTCAGCATCATGGCTTCAAAGAAAGGTTCAAACATAGAAGCGGAGCTTAGCATTCTAATGTTTTACGGCTCCGTCATACCATAATCTCATCTGGAGCAATATAAATCGTGGTCTTCCTTCCCTCCGTCCCACTACGCCCCTTTCACGCCCTCCAAAATAACCTAATGCCGTTTTTACATTCTCCTCATCAAATTAAGAGTCCTAAATATACGAGGCAATCTTAGTAAGCATCTCTTTCTGGGAAATCTTGTTTTATTTCGCGGGAGTCATCTTTTTCTCTTCCACTTTACACAAAAGCATGTGGCACAATTAAGCTGAACGGTTCCTTTGTAAAAGACAATGGACGGAATCGCGGGATCTGAAGTCGTCTTCGTCCTTCCATTTGGTAAGATTCAATTAAGTTAAGTATGTTCTTACTGGTCCTACCAGTTTTGTTATTGATATAAGAATATTAAATTTTGTTTTCGCGATAAACTTGACGAATTTAAGGCTTCGGCCTTCCCAGGGGCTAAATATAAATCGAAATTTTCTGAGTGGAGCGAAGAAAATGAGTTAGGTAACGCTTCCCTGAGAGAGCTCATAAACTGGTTGGTAATATTGAGCGAGTGTAATATTTAAAGAAATTTGTCGACTTAGTTTCCTGTTTTCCGACATGATAGATAGATAGATAGAAACTCTTTATTGTGTACACCAAAAATAAAAAAGAACACACGTACAGAACTATCTTATAAGCTAGTGCCACAAGTGGCGGCCTTATCGCTAAAAGCGATCTCTTCCAGGCAACCATTGCACATGTCATCCAGGCACATGTCTTAGCATGATGAATGTGATCGAAATTGTAGTCGGAATAACCGACTCAATTTAACGTGAGTATTCCCGTTTTATTAAAAAAAAATGTCTTAGCATATTTGTTGTAGAAAATATTGCTATTATGCCTTTACGTGATTACCTATATAGTTGGTTAGTGAAAGTTTTCTGCTAACTGAGCTGTACGGTCGTACTATCTACTCGTTCCTCGTTACAGGCATGTTTGTGTTTTAATCAGACATGCGTTATCATTCATTTACGTTACTGTGCAGCCTGAGCAATGGCACCTGGCACCTGTCAACTGTCACTTTTTGTCGTGGGCAAAAAAGCAAAATCGGCATCCGTGGTACAAACGGGTGAGCCCGCTTCGGCCGCCTATGAACCAGTGATTCGTTACCCGTTGATAATAAGGAAAAAATACCCTTGGACGAAATTGGTTGCGAGCGAAGACTTATATTTCTGTGTAAGAAACCAGCCGAAAAGTAGAAATAATAATATTATTTTTCTTTATTTGTAACCCTTATTTATTATGCGTATTTATTTGTAGCTCGCATTATTCATGAAATACTGGCCAGTTATAATTATTTAAACTATCAATTTAATAATAGAATTATTCCCTAAGAGAGTTAAATATGGTTTCTTAGAGTTAACTTCTAAGAAAGTTTGTATCTAAGTTCGTCAGTTTTTAAGTTTGTGTTTTATTTGCGAGTCTGAAGATCGGGGCTTGGTCCGAGCAGCACCGCGTACGAAGTCGGGGCCATCAACTAGTCTATAGTAACCCTAAAATTTATTTATAGAAGCATCAAAGAAAACTTTTGCTTCATAAAGATACAATGTTACAATATTTATCTACAGTTTTTGGTTTCTTGAAAATCACTTTACTGCAACTTCAAGGAACGATCTGAAGTACATAAACCGGTGTCAAACGACATTCAATCTCCGTTGGAACTGACACTATTTCCATTTATAATGTTGGCGCAAAAACTCGACATCTGGAGTTCCGTATGCTGCGGATATCTGGACTTGTGGACCAGGAATTGTGGTCCGTACTAGATAGAGTAAACTTTAGTTAACTTTTACGATGTACGTAAATTTTTAGGATACCGTACTTGAAGGGTGTCAACGGAACCCTATCACTACGCCACCATCCACCTATCTTACCTTTTAAAGGCTCCATCATTTGAACCGAAAAGGTGTCCACTTGATATTTTTACAGAGTACGACACTAATATTATAAATGCGAAAGTTTGTGTACAAGTGCGTAAGTAAGTAGGTAAATATGTAAGTGTGTTTGTTTCCGTTCAACTCTGTAACAGCTGAACGGATTAGAATGAAGTTTGGTATGAATGCAGCTTATTCCCTGGATCAACACCTAAGCTACTTTTTGTCTCGAAAAAATATTCGGTTTCTGTAGATTAGCGGGTGAAACTGTGAGCCGCAGCTAGTGTTTTAATAAGGCTGATTTTCTGAAAAATAATATAAAATTGCTTTGCTCTTACTTTTTTTTTTTATTACCCCTTTGTAGGGTTCATTATCATCATCAAACCTTTTCATCGCATATATCCTCATAAATATACGTATATACTTAACTACTTACATACTTACACACAAACTTTCGCATTTATAATATGAGTGTGATTTTTATTTCAGTTATAATTCCCTCAATTGTTCATGGATCCCATTATCAGGACTGGATTCTTATAAAAATGGGACCAGTCTGGAAGTAACTTCTTTTAAGTACAAAAAGATTTTTCCAAATCGGTTTTTACTTCTGAGGTAAAAAACATTTTAAAAAACAATTGAATTGAGAACCTCTTTTTTTTGAAAGTCTGTTAAAAATGTGAAAACCAAGTCATGTTCACGCGGCTTATTAGATTAGGGCTAGTTTTAAGTTGTATATGTATTTATGATTTATTTTTATTATGGGTTTATTTCAATTTATTTATTATTATTTAAGTTACATAAAGTTAAATATTAGTTCACACTAAAAAATAGCAGCTCCTATTCTAAAATTACTTAGATACCTATTCACGCGGTTAACCAACAAGTTGTGATTGTGAATTTGTGACTGATATCTCTACAGGCACTTACAGATTGCGCTCCCAAACTTTTCCAATATCAAGCTGAAACGCAAATCCTGGAAATTCTTTGATAAGCGATTTATAATCATTGCGGTTGGCTTCTCTAACCCACGAATTAAATTTAATCCTTGAACTGACTTGGTAAATATTCTTCTTTGTTTTGAATTGTATAATCCTTCAAATATGATGGAAAATATAGATAAATAAGTAATATTATTTAAAAAAAACAAAATACCCGACTGCGAAATGTTGTTTATGGCACTTCAGGCATAATGAGGAATCCAACGATACCTCACTCGTCACTCGTCAAAATCGGTCAAGCTGTTTAGGCTAAAGAAACACACAAATATACATATTTACAAATTTAATACATATACCCCAATAACATAGCCCTCCTTCTTGGGCAGTCGGGTAAAAATATGTTATTGATGGAAAAGTAAAAAAAGCTATTGTCGCGGTTCGTGGTAGACTCATGCCCTGTCTACCCCAAATAGCTACGTAAATAATTTGTCAAGAGCATGTCGGGCCATGCTTAGTGGGGTTCCATAGACGCTTAAGATGTTTGAAGTATTTAACAGTTGTTTCCGCTTATCTCAAAAATTTATTATCATATGTAGCCCGAAATAATTTTAAAAGAAACTTTTATCTAAGATCTCTCAACTCTCAAGATGACAAGCTTTTGAGAGGCTTAGCTTACAAATGGTTTGGGGGGTGGATATTGCACGCTACTTTGTCGGCCCATATTTCGCAAGCAGTACATTTGATTAAAAATTGATGTAGGTGACCTACTTGCCTTAATTTTTTAATGATAACCCATAAGTGGGAGACAAGCGAAAATGTATCCCCACTTTACATGTATGACAACTACACCTTTAATGTAAAATTATCATATTTTTATTCTTTCGAAATTTTAAACTTTAAAAGACCTATTCAACGACAACCCACATGATGGGGCACAGATAAATTTTTGTCATCCCCTCTTTACAATGTCTTGGAGCTACCATAATTGCAAAAAAAAAATTTGATTCCTTGGTCCTTTGAGACTATTGTTCTGCAAAATTTCTGCATGTGGGTTGGAAGTTATAAGGCTGTTAATGATTCAGACAGACAGACGGACATGACGAACTTATCAGGGTTTCTTGTAGTACTACGGAACCCTTTTTTTTTTTTTTTAATTTTTTTTTTTTTACTTTGGGAAATGCATTTACGCATCCCCGCCGTGTGGGGACACGAGCGGGGTATGTCGGACTCGAGCGCCACGGCCTCAGCAGTGGCGCTAATACCGACTAAAACCCAAAGGTGTTCCACCGCTGCGGCAAGTCGGACGGGGGCCGCGGGACCATGCAGAGTATGCACCGCAACCCCCTCCCGCCGCCTGTCCGCCCCTGGGCGGACCCGCCTCGGGAAGATCCCCCTTCCCCTTTTGGTACGACGCGCCGGAACACCGGGCGCGTCGTCCACCCCTGGGGGTCTGTCACGACTGTGACGAGAAGGACGGATGTCCCCACATCCGCCCCCCAGACCCCCCGACTCGCGTCGCCGCTACCCAGCATAAGGCTGGGACGCCGACCGAGCCCCGCGGCCACTCAAGGCCGCCAAGACTCGCACCGCCGCTACCCGGACTGTCCAGGGCGCCGGGTGAGCCTACCCCCTCCGTCCGGACCTCGTCCGGACCGCCTTCTACACGCGCTCCAGATAAAAGCTCTGGGGCGCGCGGAGAAGGCCACCGGGCCCTACAGCACCTGCTCTCAAAGGAGAGGTGGGTGAGAGGGCCCCGACTTGCGCCGCCGCTACCCAGCATAAGGCCGGGACGCCGGCCAAGCCCCGCAGCCACTCAAGGCCGCCAAGGCTCGCACCGCCGCTACCCGGACTGTCCGGGGCGCCGGGCGAGCCTACCCCCTCCGGGGAGGCGTAAAGCCTCCCCAACTCACGGTCGCAGAGGATAGGGAGAGCGGCGCACCGTAATACCGGCACTCCTCTTCCCCTGCGACCCCACCGCACCGCCATTCAACGGTGGCGGCCCCGTATCCCTCAGCTGCAGTGCGAACCCCCACACTGCAGCCCACCTCAGTTGCGGCGCCAACCCCACCGCAACCTACCGGCCGCTTCGACTGGGCCCGGGAAGCACAGCCCGGAAGAAGCGGCCCCACCTCGGGTTCCTCTTTGCTTCACCGTGGGTGCCGAATCCACGGTTACTGAGCCCCCCCGCCGCGACAAGGCGGGAACCCACTGGGGGGGAGTACTACGGAACCCTAAAAATGAAGTCCGTAAAAATTCAGCGAATTTATTAACCTACTCCTGAGCCACTTACAGATAACATTTACCGAGTATTTGTATGAACATAGTGTTATAAATTGAAGTAATTTTTCAGTGCCTTTGAAATGTACATTTCAGTGGCCTGAAGCGCTGAATTTTGGCTAAAATTTAAACGACTGACAAATTGGATTTGAGGTTTATAATAATACACTATAATAAATTACTTAGGCCTCCTGCCCATCAGACTTTCAGTTATATTAACTCTGGAACGCTTTGATTTTATGAGACTGTTTAGTTTGTTAGACATTGATTTTCTCTACAATATCAGACAAAGAAAACCCTATAGGTACTTTTAACAGCTAGTAAGTAGGCAAATCGTAATAATTATCTTACCTACTTATCTATATTTATTTTATTCTATTTTTATGTAGGTATGGTTTAAGGTCTGGATTAGTTTCTAAAAGTAAATTCACTCTCTCTCTCTATCTCTGTCTTTTTAGGGTTCAGTATCTCAAAAAAAATTAGAACATTTAGGATCACTTTGTTGTCTGTCTGTCTATCCGTCTGTCTGTCAAGATAATTTTTATCAGAAACGCAAATCATGCTTAAGTGCTAAGTTCGGGACATCGAACTGAGACCTCACGACCTTATAACTTGACAACCTCCAAAGGAAGGATCCTCCAAGGAAAAAAATCACAAATAAGATTAGGTAATTTTTTTAACCTTAGTGTTTTTTAGCTACGACTACCTCGCACATCTCTGGTGGAAACTCACCCTTATTCTAGAATCTAAATTACCTCCAGACACATATATTACATTTTGCTTTCATAAAACATAATTTACATGCGTTCCATTTTAAAATTTTAATTAACTTAAAATTTGTATAGTGACCCACACATGTGTAGTATACCAGGACCAGTATAACAGGACATCACGCAACAGTACAAAAGGCGGTTACGAAGCCTTGTATACTGAACGGCAATAACCGTTTCCATCGTGAACGGGCAAGTAGTTTGCGGTGTACCCCAACACGTACAGAGCAAAAAGTGAGAAGACGATTATGCACAATGGTGTTGGCCCTGCCAACAAGGCAAACACGTTTCGTGGACGCGCCCTCAATCTTTGCTCAGCAAATAATGTTTTGCCCCACCCTGGCCGTAGAATATGCAAGAGTTTGTAACTACCCACATAATAAGTACGGCAGATTGTTGGTTCAGCTACGTGGCAACTTGTAACTTTGAACTTTAGTTTTGTATCTTTATTATTATAACTTGCATTGCATAGAATAATTATGGTTGGTAGCGGTCACACTCAGGGCGTATCTCAACAAGCCGATCTTGATACATCAGCGAAATTAAGCCATATTTGATCAAGTAAGTCGTTGCGTTGCATGGGCGATCGCTGTTTTGAAGGCCTGTAAGTAGGTTAGGTCATATAATATAATTATATATAGTATTTTTTTATTTTGTTTGTTAGCCGTTGTGCTTTCTAAGAAATCTCTCTCTTTTTTCTTTCTAACTTGTCCTACACAAACGACAAGAGAGGGAGAGATCGACACGTCTTTATTCGAAAATATTCTCAGTCCAGTTCGATTCCGATCTATCGATCAACGTCTCGCGAGCGATGCGATCCAATCTGATATCAAGCTCGCATCTACGCGTTTCAAGTGCGAACATACGCCAACAAGATGAATGATTGCTCCAATCGTCTTTGGCTTTTGACGCCTACTTTTTTAGGGGAAAATGAAACTTAAGCTCATAAAAACAATCGATATTGTTACTGTATACTCTACAAAGATGCCAAGTGACGTCAAAAATAGAGACATGACTTCAAATTATTATAATATTTCTACAGAGCCTTCTGTAGCCTAAATGGCTTAACCGATTTTGATAAGCGAGGTGTCCTCTTTACGTCCGAAGTGGCATAAGCTACATATTGCAGTTGTGTATTTTCTTTTCCTTTTAATAATAATACTTATTTAATAAATTAAGCCATGGTAGCTCAGCGGGAGCCCTCTCGCCTCACATTCATGGGTTTGTGAGTTCGAACCTGGGCGGGTCCGTACCTATGAGTTCTATGGAGCTTATGCACCGATATACAGTGGTATATCGGCTTTTCGGTGAAGGAAAACATCTTGCGTATGTGAATCCGCCAACCCGCACTGGACCAGCGCGACGGATAATAGCCTAATCACTCTTCGAGGATAGGCCACTCTCCCAGCAGTGGGATGTTTAAAGGCTGATGCAGAATAAATTTACCTTATCATTTTCAGCATTATTTCATCTATCTGTAAAAGTCTAGCTAGAGCCGCTACTGTGAGTAATACTCAATGTTTTCCTTAGTAGAAGGTAACCACTTCTTGAAATTGGACATCATTGTTATGTTTTCATCATATCACACCGTATCATAAAGGATAACGACCCGCATCGCAGTTTATACAATCTAAGTGCTCCAGCGGTTTTAGAAATATGGAAAGGGGCCATTATCTGGTATAATGGCTGTTTTAGATGTAAAGGTAGAAAGCTAGCAGGATGTTTCGATGTTTTTGTTACATATTGTACGTACGGTAATGATTATTCTGATTACTATGATTGTTTCTAGACTTCGTAACCAGATTCCCACGTTTTCCATTTTGACAATTGGATAGGTACGTGCAGTGTTGTACTTACGTTTGTTGTACTTCATGTCGGCTGAAACAAGTACGTATAGGCAAAGCTATGGATAAAAATCCGCTCAAGGGCCCGGGTCTTAAAATTGTGCCTAAAACTACCCGAACGGGCAGCAGCATCCTCTTAGTAAGCGGGGAATATTCTGCGATCTCCAAGCCGCCTGATGATTGCTCTAATCCCCACGCGGCAATGAACCTCCCAATAGTGGGGAGGCTTCGCCCAATAGTGGACCATTAAGAGCTGGAGTAAAAAATATATATTTTTCTTTAACCTATTTAAAAACACTAAATACCAACTCAATCAAACATTACCGGAGTTACCATGAAGAAGTGTCATCCAACAGTTTATACAAGTGTAGTTTGTACCACCAAAATGAATTAGTGGGACAAAGTGGACTAAACATGCAACCTCGAAGTAAAAATTAGCTATTCCACGTAAAATATCATTCACGCTCAGCGGAATGTATGGAACAGCATATTTTTTCCGTGGTTTCAAGTTTGCCTCATAGTAAAAGTACCTCCTGATCAGAAAGTTGTTACAATAATGACTATGGGGGTAGCACCCCTGCGGGTGGAACACGAGTTTCAGAACAGCCTGTATATTTATCAGTACCTACGTTTCAATAAGACTGGACTAGAAGCTCGCAATTTAATATTGTTGCTGCTCTGCAATTTGTTGACAATGCATAAACTGCAAATTCTATTTTAAATTCGCTATTTCACAGATATATTTCTAAAACGATACTGTCAACGCAGGATTCCTCGTATTTCACATAGTTATCCGTACGGGTGAAGTTTTATGCGGCGTTCTAGGACATTTTATTCAAAACGCTATGCAGATCATTTTGAGATTTATATCTCCCGTCTGCGCCAGATGTGGACAACTGAGAGCCACCGCTTTTCATTACGAGGTCTCTCTTTATTAGTCAGGAACTGGGTGATAATTCAACGGCATTCGTTCTTTTGCCCTTATAAATCCGCGACGTCATTTAAAAATTACGTCTGAGAAAGTTAGAAATAAATTAAGTTTAATTGAATTGTTCGTGGATTCTCACATTGAATAGCGCGATAATAAAGAATCAAAAAGATTTCATAAAGACCGTAGCAAAGTTCTTAAAAACTTAGTATTACCTGGTATGGGAACTGGTTGTCCTCGTATCAGACATAACTGTTCGCAATATAACGTCATCACAAGAATTTTATATGACCACGTTTTAAAACCGGTAAATATTTGATGGTACTAAGGTATTGGATACTGTTTTAGACTTTCGTGGTGGTTTACAACATTACTATTAGTACTCACGGGATATTTACCACGGTTATTATTTTTGTTGAGTTCCCGATAACCGTGGTAAATATCCCGTTAGTACTAGTAGTAATGATGTTTGTGGAATCAAACAACTACTTGATTATGACACAGCTTTAATAATTTAATTATATCCCAAGCAATAGCTATAGATAAGTGACGTAGGAATTTATTATATACAGGGCCGTCTTAAGTATATTCGGCGCCGGGGTGCGAAAGTCAGCTTACGTGCGGCCCTAGCCTCAAGTGAGACATAGCCGATTTATACGACATAAGAAACATATTTCTAAAAATAATAACTATAGCGCCATTTCTTGACAACCTAGCACTGGAACACCCATTATGGAAGATGAAATCCCTGAGATTTAAATTTCCAAAAGTAAATTTGATTTCCAATTCAGTGCAGCTGAAATTATCTGTGTCACACTTTTTTGCAGTTTGCCGGGAGGAGCACTATCCCTTTGCTAGTTATTCAACCGCCAAGCATTAGTGTGCAAACATAACGTGTTGCGGAGTGAATGGAAACGTTTCCAATGATATTACTGGCACAAAGAGTAAGTTTAATATAATCAAGTGACGAGCGCAGTACATTGCTGCGCATGATTTTGAACTGTCGAATTTCAAAATTCTGGGTGGCACTGAACTGTTATGGGCAAGTATTACGCTTAATCTCGTAAAAAGAAATATATTTGGTAAGCCTTTATAATTTACTGTGTCTGACAGAATCTCGACTCCACCAAAATATACGCCCCTGTCTGTATATAGAGAATTTTTCGAATTTTTCTTTATAGGTCCCCGGAAAACAGACGTGGATTCGCATGCATGCACTAAAAAGTAACTTCCTCCTCTCCATAAAGAAGCAATACAGTAAATAAATCAAAGACGCCGTCAATAGTTCAATTTGTGGGCGAATCGCGAATCCCAAAAAGATACACAAGGTAACAAATTGCCAATAAAAAGCTAACAAAATGCTGTGGGTAAGCATTTCGGTCAAAGCTGTAAATCCCGCGGCCCGGGTAATAAATCCCGGAAAAAATATCGAAAGCCGTGTAATACAGTTGCGACCGGGTTCGTAAGGTCCCGGAGTAGCACCCGATAGGCAGCGAGCTACGGTTAGGATACCCGGCTTATGAATTAATGTAAGCGGATGTAATTTGTAGAGTAACGTAGAGTATTTTACTATGAAAACTGACGTGGTTTTGACACATTTTGTTTTAATAAAACGGGAATACTCAACGTGAGTTGGGCTAACAGTCACCGAATGTGATCGAAACTATAGTCGAAATAACCGACTCAATTTACTGTGAGTATTCCCGCTACATAACGTAGAGTACGTTATGTTTTAATAATTTAGTTATTTTCAATAAAAATAATTGACATTAAAATAATTTTCATTTTTTCAATAATTTTCAATAAAAATGTTAATTTTGTGTGTGTGAGAGAGAGATAGAGACAGAGAGGTAGAGAGAGAGGGACATAGAGAGATACAGAGAGAGAGACAGAGAGAGAGAGAGAGAGAGAGAGAGAGAGAGGGACAGAGAGAGGCAGAGAGAGAGGCAGAGAGAGAAAAAGAGAGAGCATATATTACGTAAAACCTTCCTCTACTTAACAAGATACAACAATTGTGCTGTTCTATAGGATATTTTTAAACTTGGCAGGTATTTGATCCGTACCTGAGTATGTTGTGAAATAAATAGCAAAAGTTTCAGAAGGATTGTTTGTAATCATACCAATTTTTTACTTATTTTTATGAAGGTGATATTTTTCTACGTCGCTCCCCGCCTATAACGTAGGTCCGGAGTACGGGCAGCGAGCATATTTGCGAAGCCTGCTCTATTCTGAATATTAAAGGCGCGTTAGATGCTTAGATGATAGCTTCTTTCAGCTGTGTTGGGGATTGATATGAGCTTATTCTTTTGTCGCTCCTTTTACCTACTCTTTGAAATCTCTATTTGTGTTTATGAATAGACCTTCAAAAAAGAACGGATGTTCTTGAATGAATAATTAATGGTTCAAAACAATAACAATAATGGCGTAATAAATTCAATCTCAAGAGCCAATTTATAGAAAAACATTTGTCTTTTTAATATTTTGACTTTGGGCAATGACTATTAGTTTTTTGTGTATACATAGGGTAAAAATAGCAAGACATATGAATAAATATGTCAGTGGTAAAGAGACGAGTCTATGATACCCACAAAATTGTGGATCGTACCTACCTAAGCCTAGCCTCTTATTATGGATGTTCCTGATTGTGATAACTCTAAAGAAATTATAAACAGTGATCGTTTGCGAGGGGGAGCAAGTATTAGTATGGGCGGGGTGGCATGCAATCACAATCAGAAACACGAACGTGCATAATGAGGTGCAGCTCGTTGCGAACGTTAACCTTACAGCTCCGAGCCGATGTGAAGAGACGCTTTTACTGTAATCTGTTATTTAGTAAATAAGCTTTACATATTATTTACTAAAGATCTGTAATAATATTAAATACAATTTTTAAGTACTTTCTACGAGTAGGTTTGGAGGATTGGGAGATCACACTCGCCCTCGAGTGTGTAACTATTCTGTGACTATTTACCTAATCTTTTTTTTTACTAATTTACAAATTACAAGAATAACCTTTACAATTGTTTTGAGGCTTGTACTAAATTAAAATTAAAAACCTTGGCTATTTATTTCGCGTATTCCAGGTTATGCTCTCAGTTCTCACAGACGTTAACCTAACGAGTGCGAACGGCACAGAGCGATCACTGTCGCCTCCTCAGTGAGTATTCTGTGTTTTAATATTATTTATTCTGGGCTCGATTTTAGAATTGCTCGTGATATTACGCACGAAAATATCATGCGAAATTACAGACTTTCAAACTGAATCCCAAACAAAAGCCGTATTTTTAATAATGACATCACTCGCTGACGCAACGAGTGGTTTGGACCATTAAAATTTGCTTTTTATCAAAAGAAAATATTTTATTTCGTTTGATATTTTCGTGCGAAATCATACAAACGATTCAAAAATAGAGCCCCTGGACTAGTTTAATATGCTCTACGAGGTCCGTGGCAAATGGCATAATGATGATAATGAGATGCCTATTACACTCAAGCAGAAGTGGAATAAAGAATGCTAGAGTGATGAATAATGAACGCAGAGCAGTCATCTGTCCGTTGCTTCATTGTCATCAGCTATAAGATGTCCACTTCTGACCAGGTTTGTCATAATCCTGACGCTTGGATGCGGCTTGTGGATTACAGAACGCTCTCCGTTCACTAAGAGGAAGCTCCTGCCCGTCCTTCGGTGATGCTGGTTGTAGTTTTAGTTACAAACGGTCGAGCAACTTGCCTGCCTAATAATAAGGAATTATAACTACCGTTTTCATCATACGACTCGATAAAAGCTGTATCGTGGTATGATGATCGTATGTCTTGTTGACCGAGCGAATCGAAGTTTACTGGGACAAATCAGCATTTTTATGTATCTTTGTATGTTTGTGTGTATATTTGTCCGATGATAACTTGCATTTAGTAGTTCACTTCAATACAATTTTTAAGTTTGAATATGAGCTGAATCGGTCCAGGGGTTGTGAAGATATAGGGGTCGCGAGGTCTCAGTTCGGCGCGAACTACTAGTTAATAATTTGATAAGTATCAGAAACTTTTTTGCCAAAGGAGTCGATACTGACTCAGGAGTCGTCAAGGTCTTATCGAACCGGTTTTGTACCGACATTTTTATTACGGAACATATTAACCATAATTATCCAGTACCTAAACTTAGTATTTATATCTTTTGTCTATATTGACAGTGACGGAAATATAAAACTAGCGCACAAGTGCGTCAGAATACAAGTTTATTTTGTTTTATGTTGAGGTCTGCATTCCACGGTGCGTATTTTAAACTTTAAACCAGCTGGTAATGAAACTTGGCCAGATTTCATTGCCCGTGGCTGTGCGCTTAACTGTTATTGAAATAACATCACGGTTTCAATTGCATTTGTGAATGAGGTGAAATTTGGAAGTTGCTGTTGAAAGGTGAAATGATCTGATTGTTCTGGTGTTGGGTGTTTTTGGTCTCTAATCATAATTATACTAGTTGTTACTACCTAGCGACACCTACATCTTCGCAAACTATACTTGCGCAAGCCTAGAATTATTCGTTGCGCAGATGTCTATAAAAACAATAATTAGCAGTTTGACAAAAAACGATGTCAAACTGCTATCACCACGTTTAGACGCCGCTGGTGATAAAAGAGCTGGCTCATTCCTCGCTCAAAGAATTTCTTTGGCTATTCAACGCGCGAATGCAGCCAGCGTTCTTGGTACTTTGCCACACGGATTCCAACTCTTTTTTGATTTTTAGTTGGGATTTTTAGCATTAATAATTAATTAATTGAATAAGTATGTAAATTATTGTGTTATTGAGAATTTGTGAGTGCTTTGTACTTTTCAACTTAAAAAAAAAAAAAATAGGTAAGTAGTTTTAATTTCTGCTTACACTAGACGCGTGAGATCATATCCATCAAGTTTGAGATAATTCCTAACGTTATTATTAGAATTTTAGATTCCCAATGACAAAAGCGTAAAAAAAGTTATCTAACTACTTCACAGTCGCATTGAAGAATTATGTACCAAAGGCATGACAGTTGTTTATGTATCAAAAAAAAAAAAAAAAAGAAAAAACAATAGTTGTTTTCTGCCATCAAGAATAATGTAATCACGGAAAAACTAAACAAATTTACTTACTTACCTACTATTTATTGAGGTAACGCAGAAAAACATTGAAGTGTTCGTGAGTTTACTGAACCAAGTGATTTACATTGCGGTACTCGAAAAAAAAAGTAGGTACTAAGTGAAGTAAGAACGCTAACATAGTTTTGAAATAGGGCATCAGTCTAAAGCAGGTGTTTTGTTGTTTGGGTAATTTTTGATGAATCTATCGTGATAATCGGACTTGACAGCCTGACTAGGCGTAAATAGAAACTTTTAAGTTTATTTATTCTTGCTTGAATTTAGGTAGAGCTACCTACACATTTGCTCTTTGCATCAGCCTTTTTATAATCCCACTGCTGGGATATAGGCCTACCTTGGAATGGTGGATTGGGCCAAAACCACTACGATGGTCTAGCGCGGGTTGGCAGATTAACATACGCCATTGAATTTATTCTTCAGAAATATACAGGTTTCGTTACGAAATTTTCCTTCACGGAAAAGCCTGTGGTATATTCGTGCGTAAGTTCCAGAGAAGTCATTGGTACGGGCGCTCCCGGCTTCGAACCCGCGACCCCACGAATATGAGGCGAGCGAGCTCCCACTGAGCTACCACAACCACTGTACCGAAGATACGTGCACATCCCTTAAGTTATACTTTTCTGGTTTTGTAAATTTCCACTGCGTACTTTTACCCAATGCGTTCTTTTGCCCCGAATGACTCTACTTTCCCTCCGGGAGCCATTGGTTTGGTCCATCCTGTATTGATCCCCTATAGGTACGTGAGTTTCAAAGAACTCATTAGAATAGACAATAGTTTATTTTGTACGGGCCCGGCCGGTTTCGAACCCGCAATCCCATGTTTATGAGACGACCGTGCTCGCACTGAGCTACTTCGACTTACTGAGCTACCACGACGCTTTTGCTCAACTAGTAATATTTCTGATAACCCATTTTTTTATTGATATTTCGGGTTCGTTTCCCAGACGGGTAAATATTTAAATGATGAGTTTAAGTATTTGTTCTGGTTCTGGGTGCTAGTTGTCCTTGACTCTATGTGAGTTCCATGTGGTTTCGTGGCATCCCGAAACATAAAAACCTAGTGGGGAGCTAAGAGTTGAGCTTCTTTATTTTATTTCGTATTCAGTTCATTTCAATCAGGTTAGCTAATAATGAATTAAGACCAATATGATATCTGTATAGAGTCAAACAATTCCCTCTTCTATACTAGGTCATAAAAGCATTGATAGATAGATAGATAGAAACTCTTTATTGTATACACCAAAAATAAAAAAGAACACACGTACAGAACTATCTTATACTTAAGCTACGATTAAACAAAATTTGTAACTGTGTTTCAACGCACTATTTGGAATTACCGGTGGATTCGTTCAGAGGTGGTGACTAGATAGGTGGCGATATCATAAATATAGCATAGCGACTATCATACATTCAAAAACTAACTGGACCAAACTGCTTAAGAAGGAAACAAAAAAATAACATCTGCACAAACTTTTCAAACGACAGTGAAGCTTATTGAAAAAAAAAAACAATCATATGCACCATTTGCAAAATATACGTAATACCGTGTTGTCAGTATTTTAATTATTTTCATCTTGTCTACAAACTTGTTTATAGAATCGAACACTTATTTAATTTTTTTTATTTTTTTTTTTAATATACTGGCCACGAAACTATTTAAACATTTCCTGTATACATGCTTCATGCGTTTTATGTATTATTTTCATATTTTCCGGAATAAGAAGTATCATGCCTCGTCTTCCATTACTTACTTCAAGAACTCTTATTGCAAAATCAATGTTTCCCTGCACAAGCTCAATGCCCAGATCCTTGTATCAGTTTAAGAATTTTTAGCCAGCACCAAAGCTCTCAAAATAGTTTAACAACGAATATTTAAGAATAAACAATCACGACTGTAATGCAAGTGCTTCGAAGGCACTGTATTTCACTGTTGGATCTTGTACTAGCTCGGGAAGGCAAACCTAGCCAAGTGTTTATCTAACGCCAATGTTATGTGCACTGCGCTTAATGCCTAATGCAGTGCCGCAATCAAATGCTTGTGATTTCGAAATAGGCTTTGGTTGACCGTTGTTTCTCGTAGTTACACTTTACAGCCTATTTCGTATGCCTAAACCTAGCGCTGAGGTATTAGGGGCGCTCGTGCGCTATTAGGTATCTATACCATTCACTTAAATCACTTCTGGTTATCTGATTGGCCTTGCATGCTTTGATATTATAATATATGGCAATGACAATGAGTAGGTGGATTAGGTATTCATGCTTTTTGTTCCGTAATGCAACACGTTTTCAGTTTTCGATAATACTAACCTCGGGATTCTAAAACGTTTGTTAACTTTGACAACAGATTAATTCTAATGCTGCCTTTGTCTGGCACTTAACAAATGACAAAGACAGGAATAGACCTTTCAAGTGCGTCTTTATGAAATGCTACATTATGAACAAATAATACTACTGGCGCAGTGACCCAAAGTCGGCAGGTTTTCAGTCGGCAACTTGAAGCTCGCGTAGGTCCTAACAACAAATCATAAGCAGGAATAAACAAAGCAAGATGGCGGAAGTAATAATAATCATGTTTTTTTATCACTTACTATAACATGTAGCTTGATACTCAGGTTTTATATAATTATGTAGTTTTATATTTTGGGTATATACTTCTGCAATCTCAAGACTTATCACACTAGAATTAAAGTATTCCCCCAACAAAGATACAAAAATTTTTCCTTTTCTAAGGACGACTTCTGACGACGATGAATACAATATTAATTATGGAGACTTTAATATTAAAGATAATAATTTAAAGCAATATATTTTAATATAAATTTCGTTTTAAATTTTAATTTATGGTTCTAGATTAGTAGTTTAGGTATAAAATTCCCGGTTCTCAATCCTACCAGTGTAATTAAATTTCACTAACACTTAAAATCAAATAAATACCAAAACGAAATTAGAGAAAGGGATATTACTGAAGCCAAAATTAAATTAGGTTACTAGGTCCGTACGCGCAGATTTATAATTTCATAAATTGCCAAAACTTGGTTCCTTTTAAATATCACTTTGAAAATGAAACGAAGCGCTTTTAGTGCGCTATTTAAATTAAACATTTCAGCCGCTTTGTTCGAAGTTTACGTGCTTCCGAGCTATTTAGCAATCTGGTAGAGACAGGGGAATTAGAGCGCTGGCGAATTTGCAAATTTTGGTGCTAAGGGGCTATTAAACCGGGTACATTTCTAACACTGATAATAATAAGGATAGCTAGTTGTTTGATCAATACTTTCAGGAGTCTGTGTAAATTTTCCAGGCCTATGTCATAGAGGACGTGAAGAGGAATCCAATAAAACCTCACTCGTTAAAATTGGTCAAGCCGCTTAGGCTAAAGGAGGTAATATGGGAATACACAAACATACTTATAGATAGACAACGCATTATTGTTCACACATCACACACAAATGATATACGCGATAATATACTCTTCTAGGCAAACCTTAACATGGAGAGGATATAATTGTATGGAATAGGTAAGGGACGGGGTGTGCTTACATATGTTAATACTTACATGCTCATATACTTACATACACTAGAACATACCACACTTTTATCTGCAGTCGGGTAAAAACTTACTGGTACTATTAGTTTTTTTTTTCTCTGATAAGTCACTGTTCCAAAACGTCTCGATTATTTTTGCTGTTAGTGCAGTTCACAATTCGTTTTAGCACCAAAGAGTACCCTTGTATATTCTGGAAACGTAAATGCTATAGAAAGAGGCCACAAAAGGCAAATTCTCGGAAAATTATGCAAGCGGCCACGCGGCCGTCCCTTTCTAATACAAATGCATTGGCCATTTACAAGGACCCTACAGGTAAGTCTAAAGAAAGATACGTCACCCTGTTTAAAGAGAGACACGGCCTGAGGTGGCGGCTGCTCCGTGGTGATCAGCGGACGTCCGATCATCGTCCGTTTCGGATACAATGATTGGGCGTATGCTGATCGCCACCATGGTCGCCCACCCAGGCCGAGGAGGGTAGACTCTACTCCTATTTTTCTTTATCGCAACATAGAGAAACTAAATTATTAATGTTTCTCTAAGGTATCATTAAGATCCGGTACACGAACGACCATATTAAAAATCTGGAACTTACACTCGATGGCATTAAGCACGCAGGCAATGATTACATTAATGAAAGAATGAGGCGTTTCCCAAAAAAAAAAAAACTTTGTTATAAAAGTACCCAATAGATGGCGTTAGATGTACCTTGAGTTTTTGCTGTCACTGTCAAGACATGAAAGCCAAAAAAATGTAAGTGTGCCTTTTTTTTCTCGTGTTTTTTGGCTCGACATGTGTATTTAAACAATTTCAAGTAACGTAACTATGTACTTGACTTCATTTGAAATATTACAGTAGTTGACACTGGCTAAATACACAACGTGTGGAGCCAAAATTTACGATTTAAGAAATAAACATAAAATATTTCGACAGAAATGACAATGACAAGTAAAACGATAGGTCTGTTACGCCATCTAGTAAGTATTTTAGAACTACTTTTTTTTTTTTGGAAAACGCCTCATTGAAGCTCGCTGTCAATCGCATATCTCGTTATCAGTTTGGGGAATAGTACTACTGCATTATTGATCTGTACTCTTGTGAAATAAACAATTTGAATTTGAATATATGTAAGAATTAAAGTTCTAAAATCATTTCATAAATCATTTCTTGTTATTATGTCACTGTGTTATTATATCCCAAATGTACCTGTTTTCTACAAAAAATCGTTTTGTTATTAGAGTAGTTGAATAAAGATCAATTTCAAAAAAGGTTTGGTCTATGTGTAAGAAAACATTAACCAATAACGTTTTAAAAAAAAAAGAAAAAAGACTGCTATCTCCAATGGTTGGACTCAGACTAGCTATATAAGGCTGATAAGAATAGAGTGATACGCTGGAATCTTCATTGAAAGATACAGTTCCGAGAAAAGCTATAACCTCAGTTTTGCCAGCCCAGCTCTGTGAATGAATACTGAGTAACAGTCTTCGTTGTCATAGATAACTACATAAATTGTCATCTTTGTGCCCACAATGTTGGAGCGTATCTTCAATATGATTTTATCATAGGACAGACTTTAATATTTACGAGTTCTGTGCTCCACTTCAGCACTAATTGTATACATTGTCGGATCTTAGTCTGTCGGTAACCATTATGGTAATGCAACGAATGCTTAAGAACCGGATGATAGAGAGTCCAGACGTTAAGATGCTCAAATATATTATCTTAGTAGGTTTATTAAGTATACTTTAGTTGTGCTTAGTTCACAAAGTTCAAAAGTTCTACAAATGTTTGTTAGTCATTTGCGAGCAACAACTCTGGAGACACCGACTTAATTTTTATACCCCGAAGTTGTTTTATAGCAACGAGCATGATTATCGCATGAGACGTGAAAATTAACGGCTATGAGATGGAAACATCTGCGTCCTTTGCACTTTAAGACCTTTCTCACACGAGGCTATATTTACAAGCTACGCAACTGAGATGCGAACCGTAGGTCGCTTACTGATATGCTAGATTTCGCACACGGTTATGGCCACATAAATTCGACTTATAAAATCACTAGTTGTTACCCGCGACTTCGTTCGCGTGGACATAAAAAATTATCCTCTATGTCTATGTCAACTTTCGGTACTTTCGGTTAATTTGCAAGAGACAATATGCGCGTCTAATACGCGAGTCGATTACAATAAATACATATATATATAAAATGGTCTATTTTGTTATATAACATAATGTTATTAGAACGGTTATCTAGGATATTATAAAAAGTTTCAGTTAGTTTCGGATAGGGGAAGACACGTTATGATATGTTTTTTCTGCCCGGCTGAACCGATATAGTAGCCGCGCGCATCACTTTCATGTTGCATGTTTGTTTATTATTTCTATTGCTTAGTCATAACTAGTCGTCATTCATTGCGGGATTACATTACTAATACTAACCGGAACTATCCGAAACTAACGGAAAATCCGAAATAATTTCATATAACCGTATCCGAAACCGATATAGTATTATTTATATATCCGTATCCAGAGCAGAAATTTCATATCCATAACATCCCTGCAATGTATCCAAAATAAGATATTTGTATTGTGTAATTAGTTACAATGTAGATCAAGTTTCGCGTATCTAACTAATGAAACATGATTATCTGCAATAAAATCAGAAACTAATGTAAAATGGAGTCGATCTAGATAATACTCGTAGTTATGTAAATATTACGAGTAGATACAGCTTTGATTACATAGCTACTAGTACCTTGCTTCGTGTATTTTTTCTAAATAAGTATCTCACTGATCGTTTCTGTATCGAACGCCGTTCTCGAACTAACATTCCTAATTGAGAAATTCACAGTCAGCAGTTCTTTTTATTTCATTCCCCTTTGACAATGTTGCTGTTGCAAACTGTCGCGTTGCGAAATAGCAGTGACATTCGAAAAAGACTATTGTAAAATCAATTTCGTAGTCGCCGTTGTTTTCAAAAAAGATGAAACAGATGAAGGAAATGTTTGGAATGACTCAGAAAAAAGAAAAAGATTTTTTTTTTCTGTTGGAATGACTGATTGTTGTTTGGAACATCGACTGGTTTCTGTCTGTACGAAGCTTTTGTCGTTTTTTTATGAAAGTACCACAATAGTACAAACCTTCGTATCAGCTCTCTCATATTAGGGGTGGGCTTGATCTCAGAATATTCACCGCTAACTTAGAGGACGCTGCTGCCCGTCCTCTGGTGAATCTGGTCGCACGGGTCCTACAAAATCACAAAATCACAGACACAAGCCATAAATACTAGTCAACTGCTCGACATAGTCTGTGAATAACCGAAGAGAATTCAAAAACTTTTTCCCGACTGACCGGGTTTGAACCTTCTTCGTGGTTTATCTTTTGTTAAGCTGTCTACACAACCCAGTTAAAAAATATCAGGTTTGGAAACATATAAATTCAATCCAACTGTTAGAATTTAAGAAAGTGAGACCGATTTCTGTTCTCTCTCGTTCTCAACCATTCAATATTTTTAATGTTATAAAAGTACTGACGGTGATATTAAAAACTGTTTTTGCAACGTTCTAAATAATAGCTTTTAAGATATATTAAAATAATTATCATTTTAATCCATACAACTTTTCATTTACATACTTATTTAAATAATAGAGCCGATGTTTTCTTTTGCTCTGAGTTTTTAATTTGTAATATGCTTAAATCTAAAAACTAAACTAGGTAATCCATGTTCAATGTTGTAATGAAGAAAACGTAACATTTTTTTTTCAATGCCAAACTTTTTTATTTTATTTACACCTAATCTTAAAATACGTGCTTTTGTATTTAACAAAAGCGCAAACCGCAGTTAAGATTTCTCAGTGAAATAATGGAGTGTAGGACAAGTTCGTATGAGAATGTATCACGTTTTGTTAGATACATTATGGTTGCCTGGAAGAGATCGCTTTCAGCGATAAGGCCGCCAGTTGTTACACTACTTTTTAAAGTCGATTTATAAATTATGTAAAATTTGTGTGAACAATAAAGAGTTAATCTATCTATCTATATATCTATCTATCTATCTATCATTCTTGACGTGATTATTTTTATCTTTACAGTGTTACCAAATAATTATATTTACCAAGATATGTTTTGTATTTTATGTTTGGTTGTTTTGAACACAAAGCACACAAATATTTCACGTTTGTGGCTTACTTAGGTTTTTGACGCAAATAGATTTGTGCATATAATTATAGTCCATGATGATTGTTCTGATCGTCAACGAAGAGGTCATTCCATTTCTAAAGCCACTTCTTCAGCCGTACATAATTTATACACAATAATGACTTTAGTTTTTGGCTTTTCTGAACTCGTAAGTTCATGTCATAGAATATTGTAGAATAATAGAGTGTATTTTTCTTTTTACCATATTTTTTTCTCTCTTATATTTTTATTCGAAAGTACTTGTCTACTACTTACTCATACTTACTTAATATTAGATTCCAGTTATTTTCTACGATCACGTTCCTAATTACGGACCGTTATCTAGCTTAACTCATTTACAAAAGCCCGATCAAAGTAGCTGGTTCTGATGAACTAACCCCCGAATACTGAAAAGTTTGTTAGCTTTGACAACAGATTAATTCTAATACTACCTTTGTCTGGCACTAAGCAAATGACAAAGACAGCAATAGAGTTATCTGTCGTCAAAGTTAACAAACGTTTCGGTATTCGGGGGTGAGTATCATAAAATATACCGAATAATATAATTACAAAGGAACGATTTGGAGCCACAACGCATAAAGAAGTATGACCACTTTACCTACGATCAAGGTCACACAACGGGACTGATCTCGGTGCCTTTAGCTCAACACGGTTTTTAAGGACGGTCACGTCTCAATTCTTCTTAGAAGTCCAAGTGAACGGTATAAAGGTACGAGCACCATTTACATCTCTAGTTCACGGTAATAAGGTTGATAATAATATTTAACCTGAACAAGTGGACATGCATGCGTTTCTACGAGTCAGCTGGGTTCTAAAACTTTAAATACACATCTTTGCTCCAACGAGATAGAGTATCAACTATCTAGCAACTATCAACTATTTGTTTTTGTAATCACAGTTATAGACTTTGAAATCAGTTTTCATTTGAAATGTATGTTTACCACAAAGAGTTAAGGTTCTTTTCAGTAATTAAATAAAGATACAGGTGTATTGAATAGTTTTTCCCGGATAAATCAAGGAATTATTTGCACCTAGGGCTAGTTGTTTGTTTGATTTTATCAAAAAAATGTTATCTTCAATAAAAACCAATTCATTCCCAAATCCGAAAGCCACCAAAGTCATTCACACACTACATTTTGTGTATTTGAGTTGCAAACGTATCATAAACTATTCAGAAGCGGGCGGGTGGGTCCGCTTGAATTTTGGAGTTTTCCGGCCCAATGCTATAAGCCAAATGAGAGTTACCCGCAGTAATCCGTACCCACATAATCCTTGTCCTATCCTATTAAGACTGCGAATCGAAATGGACTAATCGTGTCTAAGGTAGGCTTTGTGCTCCAAACATGGTAATCCTATTGCCTACCTGTTAGCGGTTATGCTAAACTAATAATCTACGATAATATATTGGGTTATTACACTATAAGCTTTTGATGTAATATTTCATACATTTGCTGTAAAAATAAATGTTGGAATCAACGCGATAAATGGATTTATTTATTTATTGAGATACGCCAACAGTGAACATATTTTAAATTCTTATAACATATTTCTACGTAAGTACATGAAACTGATATGTTCACCCTTTATAGGCACATACAACATTCGCCATAAATAGTGATTAGACAGGGAAATAAAAAAAGTAAACTATAATATAATCGGAATGTTAGTTATAGAACATAGGTATAACATTATCTAAAATCATCATAAATCAAAACATTATTTATCTCTGGTTAGAGACTTTACTAGTTTGTTTTTGAAAACAGTTAGAGAATCATTAAACACATTACGGATTACGTTGGTTGGTAGCCAGATTTCTAAAGAATTATCATCATTAACATCTGTCCGTCTTATGATATCAAGCACTCAAGCACAAGCAATGACGAGATGGTAAAATGACGAGATCTCAGAACGAGGAGATCTCAAGCCGACGAGATCCAAAATTACGAGATTGCAGGATGACGAGCTCTTCAGATCAGAATTATTACTATTATTATTTACAGTTGTGAAAGCTTTTTCTTAAAAAACGTGGCTAGTACTGTTTTGTTTGATACTTGGTATATGATTTTAAAACGCAAAAAATTACTTGGCTTCCCAAAAATTTCAAAAACAATATTGGGAGTGGCGAGCGCATTTCTGTTGCGCAGCTGTAAGTGCAAATACCAATAAGTACCTACCTACATTTAATTAGAAATACATATGATCAAAAATTACTTAATACATATTTTATCGGTTCATATAACAACAAGTTATCACAAATTAGAGAGAGCTCATAATTATTTTCGTAAATAACTATACCTCAGGATTCTTACCGCAAACCACAACCGCAGTTAATAATTCCATTGATGTTTGCCAGGACCGTCGCCAAGGGTGGAGGTTCGAAGGGCCAATATCTCTTATTAGTCTTACTCGCTATATAAATAATATATAATTAATCGTTCCATCTCGTTCATGATAACGAATTTAAAAGCTACCAACAAATTTACGTAAATTACTGTCTTTATATTTCTTTATGGTTAGCCCGTATCTGTCTATTATTTATTCGTTTGCTAACTCAGCAACGTAAGATTTCAAATGAGTTCAGAGTTTGCTTTGACGATAATATTATGAGTTTTTGTTTCCACCTCTATCTTATCTCTTTGGAAATAAAACCTTATTTATTCAATTAAATTAGCATTTCCTATAATAATAAATGCTGAACGCCCCTTTTACAATAGGTACTTATTATGCTGCCGTGTTATTTCCATTGGCAAAGAGAAGATAATTGCGCTTGTCAACACAATAGATATCCATCTCTATTTGCTATGCAGTTACCTCACAGAGCTTTCTCTCCCAAGGGTTACCGTAACTAATATTTTAATGATGGTTCGCATTTCTTGGCCTGTATTACGTAAGGGCTTATTGGCTATATGCTTATTGATGTTATAATTAGGCGATTAGTTTCTTTTATAAAAAGGTAAGGTTTCGAAAGTGGCACTAAAATGCTTGTTTAATAACGATAATACCTACAGCTGGTATTAGTTGTTAAGTATTTGGGGTTTATTAGGAAATATTGTAATAATCTATATCTATACATGTAATGGAAGACGAAGCGTAGGCAGGCCTCCCACTAGGTGGACCGACGACATCGTGAAAGTCACGGGCGACCGGTGAATGCAAGTGGCACATTGTCGGTCGGTGTGACGGTCTAAGGGGGAGGCCTATGTTCAGCAGTGGACGTCATCTGGCTGATAATTTAATGTAATAATGTAATATAATATTTTTTTTGTTTGATTAGTGATTACATTACGTACATTGAAGATATTTATAAAAAATTTTTTTTTTGGAGTATTTTATTTGGTTGAATTTTTTTGTCTGTCTGTCTGTCTATCCGGGATAAGCTCAGAAACTAAGGCACGGATTTGCATGCAGTCTTTTAATATATGTTCGATGAATTCCGGCACATAGCATAGGCTTTGTTTGATCAAAATTGGTGCAGGGTTATTGAAGTTATGACACAATTTAAGAAAATATCAGATACTCTATTACAAGTTGAACCACGGAACATACCGGATCCTTAGTGCACAAAGATCAGCTTAGATGTTTGTTTGATTATCTTGAGAGTTTGTAGAATTAAGAGATGGGTTGACATTCGGTTTTCTAAAAAATGGTCTTCGGTGTCCAAGGCTTTATAACAAACTTTGTTTAATTAAAATTGGTTCACGGAAACTGGAGATATTACGAAATATCTAAGAAAGTAAGAAATAAATGTTTCCGCTTCCTGTAAACTTAAAGTAATAGCCAATTTAAACTATTTTGTACTCTATAAGTAGCATGAAATATTCTCAATTTAGTTTAGTCTAGTCGAACCTCCATGAGCATGACGTGGTCTCCTGTAATTGGGGGTGCACCAAGCTTGATGCCTATGTTTCGAATGTGAATGTAATATGTAACTTCTGTTGGGGATCCATATTGTATAAATAAATAAATAAACGTTGAGTTGCCATTCGCCAATAGATGGCGACACAGGAAACTGGAGATATTACGCAATATCTAAGAACGTTGAATACCTTTTGCAAAGCAAAATTACCTCGGGTTACCATTCGCCAATAGATGGCGACACGAGTCTTCACGAGTCTAAATCGCGGTGACGAATTTATCCATGATTTAAACACCGTTTCGGAGATCAAACTCTATATTCTATTTGTAAGAATATAAAAACGAATGAATGTTTTGGATATCTAGAAGCATGAAAAGCACAGAAGTTCAATTTTTTTTTTGAGAATGAGTGCTAACAATGATTTAAAAGGAATTTCAGGTATTATATAACATAAAGAATGTAACTTTGTGTGGAACTTCGGTATCTTTACTTTGAATTTGTAAGCACAAAGTTCGAGTCTCAGTTCTGAACCCTAAGCCCGCGCACGAAGTTACTGGTATCAGCTTGTTTAATCTATATTGGTTAAATATTTTACCTAATCGAAACATAAGTCGTTCTAAGTATTAGTGTTCCGAGATACCCAGACCGAAATACAAAAGTAAGAAGTAGTAAAGTGACACCCCTACGAGAGTCAGAAGGCGATAAGTGCGGTGCACGAGAGTAGAATGTCTGTGACAGTTGTAAACGACCCGTTCTTTGTCCCGAACGAAAGTGTCAAGTATCTCATTTGATTTTGATCGTGAATAATGCATTTGTGTGAGTTATGTTTTATTGATGTGCGCTACTTGAAACGAATGAACGAAGCGAGTGGAAATCGTTCGGACATTTGAATCAGGGTTGAAAACTAGTGTGTTTGTCCACAATATCATAATGTAGTGCAGAAGCAAAGTAAGTAATACTAAGTAAGTAAGTACTGTTACTGGTACCGAATAGAGTTGTATTTATATTAGATACCAGAAACTTAATAACTTTGCGTTTTTAGTAGATTTCGTATTCAAAAGCATTCGTCAGCGTTATTCACGCTTCGTTCTTTCATGCACTGGCCAGTCAAGATACATTAACCACCTTCACAAAAAACAACAATAGCACAGCAGCAGTAAAAGTACATAGCACTGGACCATCATTTCGTATTACAAAAGAAGTGAAACAAGGTGACCTCCTGTAAAAAAAACCCTCAGTACTTTTCAAGAAACTTTCGGCAGGCTAGAAAGAGAAGGGCATTAGCGTTGTCGCAAAGAAGCTCACTGATCTGTCAACGATATTGTATTATTTTCTTCCTCAGAACTAGGAATAATATTCGAAGAGTTGAGCAAGTCAAGCCTCGAGGATTAGTAATGTCTAAGGATGAATATGTCAAAGACCAAGCTTATTTGCTCTTCCTTATGAGTCCTCTCCTTGCTATGGTTGCTTGGGAATGATCGCTTTAAGCGATGAGGCCGCCTGTTACACTAGTTTTTAGTAGATTTTGTCTTATGTGAGTCACTTCTGGTGTGAACAGTAAAAGAGATATCTATCTATCTTAGGGTGTCTACACTTGGCCTGAACTGACACCGTGTGAAAGGGACAGCTAGATTTGAATTTCACGGGAGTAAAAGAAACAAACTATTAAGGTTATAGCTTCTCCCTTTCGCTCCCCCAGAAACTTATATATAGCCATCTCTTTCAAACGATGTCAGGTCAGGCCATGTAGCGAGGCTTTCATAGCCGCATTACCGTGGAGAGTGAGGAGATTGCATACGTTCATGAATACCTATACCATAACTAAATGTAAATAGTCTCCTTCCAGGTGAGACAAGATAAAGAAGTTGCTAGACGAATCGACAACGTCTGGAAAAGCTGTTGGGCCATGAAAGACTTTATGAAAGGCGAACTTCCACTATACCTAAAACGCAAACATACATGCAACGTATGCATTCTCCCCATCTCACATACGGTGCAAAGACTTGGCCTTTGACGAAGGATCAGAAGACCGTACTAAGGGTTTGTCAGCAAGCGATGAAGCTTAGTAGATAATAGTTAGATTAACAAATTGCATAAGGAACACGATGCTGCGCTCCAAGACTAAAAAAATATTGATGTCAGCAAGAAAGCCGGACAGTTGAAATGTGATTGGGCGGGTCACATTTGTCAGATGCCAAAAGACCGCTGGGCAAAGGTCAGTACAGATTGGTTCCCTAAATCAAAACGACCTTTGGTACGACCTAGACGAAGGCGGCGGCTGAACTCGCACGATAAACACTCGACCACCAATGACCAGGAAGTCTGGAAGTAGGGAAGAGAGGTATTTGCCCAGCAGTGGGACACTAGGCTGAATAAAATAATAATATTCAACAGAGCTATCTAAATATTTTTTCACGTCGATGTGTCAAGACAAGCCTGCTGCATAGTAGCCCAGATCATCAATCAAACGCAAGACTATTTTGTGTAATGATTATGACGAAAACTAACATCGAATGCTTATAATGTTAGTGTTTTTTTCATAAGAAAATTAAACTATATGCTTATGGTACTAGGCTCTTTTTTACATCTATCTTGAAATTCTAACGACGATCTATCATTGTATTGACGTCACTTACTATTTTATGGCAAAACATGATCATATTACAATGAGTGATTGTTCTATCTACAATCGAAAGTTATAGCTCTATTCTCATACAATGGGAGATTATTGTAGATGTTTTATGACTCTTTAATAAAACCTTGGTAGCGACATAGCAGAATAGTTTATAGAAATTGCTCGTTTCAAGATGACTACACACGGGCCTGATATGACTTATTCGAAAAAGCTAGACGAGAGTAAAAGTAACAATTTATAGTTATTTGTTTCATTTACTCCACAAAACGGTAGACGCAGCGTAGGTAGGGCTCCCACTAGATGGACCGACAACAAAAAGTCACGGGCCACAGATGCAAATGTCAGAATGTCCTTCAGTGTCTCTAAGGGCGTCTTTGTTGAGCAGTGGATGTCTTCTAGCCGATTATGATGACGACTCCGATGACATTAATGTCTAGCTATTATTTTCACAAAAATCAGATCAGCCCGTGTGAAGACACCTTTACTTTGGAATTAGATAGATACTTGACAAAGTTATTACTTTTTTTTTTCATTTTTTCTCTGCCTCAGCCTTTTAACATCGCACTGTTGGGGTATCGGCCTATTCTCGAAGGGTGATTAGGCCATATCCACTAAGCTGGCCCAGTGCGGGTTGGCGGATTCACATACGCCATCTAATTTCTTCTCCGGTAATATGCAGGTTTCCTCATGATGTTTCCGTTTACTGAAAAGCTTGTGGTATATTTGTACGTAAGTTCCAAAGAACTCATTGGCAGGCCCGCCCGGTTTCGAACCCGAGACCCCACGCATGTGAGGCGAGCGCTCTCCCACTGAGCTACCTATTTATTGTTTTATTATGTTAAAATATTCAGTTCCAAGTATTCTATTAAACTGCAAGGTAAATTTGATATTCCTTTATGCAGTCTGGATAATTTATTACCTAAACGATACAAATAAAATGTATTTGAATAATAAATTTAAGCACTTTAAACCCAAAATTCTATAAACTACACCGATAAAGCTAATTCTTCAACATCAACATAAACTTCAACATAAAAGACTCGTCCCTAAATTACTTTGCTAGACAGAAGACATTTTTAATAAACTTTAATTACTTTGCATGTCTGTCATACATTTTGCGTTTGTACATTTTGCGTGGAGTTACCATTTTGCTTGTTGTACATTATCAGCCGGAAGGCTCTAGAACTCATATTTTCGAAAGAATAAGACAGTTTGTAATGCTGAAATATCATGTTGTAAATCATAATCATAATCAATATCATGTATCATGTTGTGTTGTAAATAAGCCATAATATGTTATGTATCATGTTGTGTTGTAAATAAGCCGACACACAGTCTATGACTAGTTTGGGACTCTGGGATCAACAATTTAGTTGTAATTTTTGTAATGCCCAAATAATTATTAATAATAAAGAAAATATATATATATATTAAAAATATATATATTTGTTAAAAACCACATTCAGTCAAAATTCGTATTAGAAAACATACCTAAGTACTTTAGAGTCAAATTTTCTTGTTGATTCCCTAGAAAGTATATTTGATATTGGGAATTTTCAGGGAATCCCGGAAAACTGAAAAATCACGAATGAATCTGCATGGCGCAGTTAACTTTTGCCTAAGTATGAATGTATTTCGTTTATTCTATAATTATGTATTAGAGACTAGATTTATATTCTAATTTATTTATTTTTTACTGATAGGCAGGATGTGGTCGGAAGCAGGACCTATTTGAAGCTCGTAGCGTAGCACGACTAGGTGGCCTTGACTTCTGATCAACAATGCCTCAGCAACGGATGAACCAGTCAGTCTTTAGATGGGTGATCGCTGGTAGTATTTGCAACAGATGGCTATCGTGTAGTTGACACGGTCTAAAAATACGATCGTAGTCCACGATAGAGGCCTTTATGGTGACCTACATACTCTAACACCATTTGGCCACTCAGACTTTACTTATTTAGGGAGGTGGTTCTATCAATCAGAACATCCACAGAACTTAATTGTGCGCGTAACTTTGGTAACCTGTTTAGTCGAGTTCGAGTCGTGATTAAGTCGACTTTGCACCACTTTGATGAGAGAAGTTTGGTGCTGTGGTTTCGCGACGTGACCTTGCTTTTCCTTGTGTAGCTTATCAAAATAATAGAAAAGCCTGTGGCAGTCGAGTACAAGAGTATTTGCGGGGATTCATCTTCTCATGTCTCATCATCATCATCATCTTGGGAGACGAGCGCAGTGCTTTGCAGCGTATGGTTTCGAACTGTTGAAATTAAAAAAATCTCACTCTTATGGGCATACAATACGAGGCAGTCGGTCGAGTCGAGAGAGAGCAAGCGACTGGCTCGTATCGTCAAATAAAAAAATAATAATTACTGTGCTGATTGCGCGTGGCACACTGGTCTAAAATATTTACCATTTTGTTTTAATAAAACGGGAATACTCACGTTAAATTGAGTCGGTTATCCCGACTATAGTTTAGATCACCTTCGGTGACCTTTATCAAGGAATGCTAAGCGAGACACGCGTGAAACTATAGTCGGAATAACCGACTCAATTTAACGTGAGTATTCCCGTTTTATCAAACAAAATGTATCAAAACCACGTCAGTTTTCATAGTAATATTTTCCATGGTATAACCATTGATTTTTTGTCCGTAGTCCTGTTGACCGGACAACTGAATCGTACTACGGGCAACAAGCGGTTTGTAAACTGACTTTTTTATCTGATTCGTTCTTAGGTCGTCGTCAAATAATATATTTTTCGTATTATTGGACGACCAGTTGGCAAACAGGGAATACCATTGATCGAAAAATGATACCTTGCGTTGTATCACGGGATTGAATGGCCATACGTGACTACGTGTAGACATTTGAGTCCGAAGGACAACTGGAAAAGTTTTATCGTAGGTGTCTCTTGAGAATAAGACTAGCTTTTGTAGGACCCGTGGATGTTGATAGGTTATTTTGTTTTATGTCCAAAAAATAAGTAAGATTTTTTGTACAAAAAAATCTGCGATGTTACGAGTGATTGGTTGGAGGTTTGCAAAGCAACCACAATTAAATAAGACATCCAATATCGCTCTAGTACATAGTGCTTACTAACGCAAAGTGCTCAATTCACACGGCAGACTAATGCCCGTCTGCACTAAGCTTTGACAGCTCTAGGTTAGGTACGAACAATGAAAAATGCTTGCACCAGACTTAGGAGGTTGCCTAAATGCGTAAGACATGTCCTTTCTTTTGACATATTACCTAAGTCTTACTTAGTTTAGGTGATGCTTAGCTAGTATTATCTATGTTGACTTTGGTGCAGACGGGTATAAAAGTACGGCGGCGTAGTTAAGACATACCATGAAGTCAAATGAAATTTCGCGAGACTTCTTGCTGGCCGCAATATAATTCAGTTGTATGTATTAGCTAATATTCGATACAAGGTTATTGATTGGAGGAGTTATTCATGCACTACTACAGAATCACAAACATTATTGTAACGAAATATCAAAAGTACCTTCCTTTTTTGGTTTTACTTCTCGTGTGTTAAACATAACATAGAATTGCAAACTTTAGTAATATTAAATACATTTTGTGTTTCCTTTCAGCACGAAACATAAAACATTTTATTTTTTGTTACAGATTTATCACGGGCTGCAAACACAAAGGTAAGCCGTTTAACTGCTCAATTGAATCGTAACGGTTTCACTATGTGATTCCGCTTATATCGTTGTTGGAATAGACTCCCTACCTAAACAGGGCTTCCAATGCAGTTGCTTCAATTTTACATCGCGTATTCGAGCAATAACGGACTATGAAGCTCGTATATCGGCCTTAGTCGTCTAAAATTAGTATGCTTGGTATAGGTATTTCATAAAAATTACAGCAAATCTAGTAGCGGTCTGTGGCTTTGCCTACTATATTATATAGGAACTGCATAATTGTATGTTTTCAAGAAATAAAGCTTAATCTTATTGTATTATAATATTTTTCCACGAGTTTTCTACAAAAATTGCATTTTATCCCAATCATAATAATGGTTCATTTGTCTTATAGGTCTCTTCTAGGATACCTTGTGTCAGGGATACCATGGATACATAAAAATACACAGTAAATTCATCTTTCAAACATAAGCCTCGTCGAGATTCGCACCCGGGACCTCTTGCTCTTAAAGCAGACGCGCAAACATCTAAGGCAGGAGGATCATCACTCTGTAGTATCCCAGGATGTCAGAACAAAGTGAACATTAATAACCATTGTTACATGTAACAAGTGTCATAAATAACACATTGTGTATTTTAAATTTGGGTAAAGTGGAGTTAACCGAAATTCAAAGGTAACTTTGGTCCTTCTTCCACGGTAGTGGCGTGATCGATCGGACGGTGAACACGCCTCGCCATGTGATTGATGCTCGCAGTTCTCTGATCAAACTGTCACCTGGTTTAAAGTGACACTTTTGTGCAAACACTTTTGATTTCTCGCTAAGGCTGATTTAGCAATTTACCTTTAAACTGTAACTGAAAGCAAGGTCAATGTAGATTCATAAATTACATTTTAAAAAGTGATATAATTCTAAGCGTTTCAACAAATTATAGAATGTTAATGTTAGACTTATAAACAAAGATTTTTTAAGCTGTTGAGGACAAACAATATTTCTACCTGAGAATTTTGTGAAAGTATGGTTAGATCCTAAGCCAGATTTTTTATTTTAAAGTCAATCGTAGATTCTGGGGCCTGATTGTGTAATTCTGGTGGCGATGATCGCACGCCAACTTACTCGCACTATTTGAGCGACCGGGATGGCAAGCGAACACCATTCAGACTTACAGCTAGCTTTAGTTATTGTTCTGGGCTTACAACAGTTAGCCCCGCAATAAGTCAAAATAATGACAAATATTATTTTTAAGAGAAAAAAAAACACGACCGCTAAATGTAGCCCATGAAGCTTTGCATGTAAAGAGCAACTCAACGGCCAACGACACCCCTCTCGTCAAAATTGGTGAAGCCGTTGAGGCACAGGAGGAACATAAACATATAGGAGCACACAACATAAAACTTACTCATATATCATCCTCTACACACACACTCGCATACTTACATACTGACATGCCCACATACTTACCCAAGAACATTATCCTACTTCTTGGCAGTCGAGTAATTATAATTTTATTGTTTTTGTGTTGCCTGTCAGCCTGTTCGATTAAGCTTTGTTGCTGTTCCATTTTCACTGGCCAATCTATAATGCCGAATGGACAGTGCTCTTAAATTGAACAGCCGCGGGACACGGGCTTAACGAAACTGTGCCAATTCAGTACTCTAAGAGCTTTTATTGGTTGCAATGCAAACATATCATTTTTAAAGTTTTAACTTACCCGGACTTTATTAGGTAAAGCATTGATGAGTTTCATTGAAATTTCAATTTTCTCTATCATAAAATTAAACTAGCTTTGGAAGCGAGTTCATGAACGGTTTGAAAATAAAAAACTTGTTGTCTCATGGCTTTCTACCAGTAAAAGAATTTTCAGGATGAGTTCAGTACTCTCAGAGATTACCTCCTACGAACAAACAAATAAAATTATGTACTAAGTTTGCCTTCTCACTGTATTGGAATAGATATCGATGTATGGTATTGATAATATAGATTGATGGCGGATAACAGAAGGATGTACAAACCAAGAAGATTGTCACTTGTTTGTCTGCGGTTTTCAGGAAAGCGTTATTTTTTGAGATAAGCCACAATATTTTGTAGAGAGTATATATTAACTTCAATTACGTACCGCTCAGCTTACAGAAAGTAAGTAAACGATTTTCTTTTTATTATGTTTAGATTTTTTAAGATGCGATCAAGATAGAGCACGCCACCGCTTCGCGCATAATGTGGGTTTCATTTCGTTAAAGAATTTATATTTTTCATGTAAGTTGATAACAGCACACCTGACCACCCACCTAGACCTGACTACAGGCACAGAAGAGATTATAAAATTCAGGCTACTTGTTTACAGTAGTTTTTGGTGGCTGTTAAAAATGTTGATAAATGTTGTAGAAAGACCATTTGTTCGCAGAAGAGAAAAAAAAATTACTTCTAAATTGTAAGCCCAGCAGTGGACGTCTCCTGGCTGCTGGTGATAGGTATAACATTAGCAAGAACTGTGGAAAATATTTTTTTAATAAACGACCATTTTAAAAACCAAGCATATAATAAACCATTACGATCTATTTTTCAAATGCGCAACTGTGGTAAAGTTATGCTTCCCGTCTATGTAAGCACTGAACTTTGTAGCCGATTTTGCACGTGGGTGTTCAATCTACAGTTTGTACCATCTTTAAACTATGTATAAATGATGGTGTGGAACCAGTTTGAAATTTACCGCGTTTTAACGGTACACAGTTCTTAATACTAGCTGTAGTTTAACGTATTTTGGTACCTATCTATTCCTGTTTTACATCAAAACAGGTTTGGTCTATGATATTTTTTTAAATTATAAATGAAGAAAGTAATTTTATTTCGAGTTCATGACCAAGTTTTATACATGTTGAAATTGTTGATTCATTGGGAATTATTGATAACTTTAAAGTACAACTAGTAGATCGCGCCGAACTGAAAACTTGTGTCCCCTATAACGTATTAACCCGTAGACCGTTTTCTTTCATATCTAAACTAAAAATTTGTGTTGAAGTGAACTACTTGCCTACTAAATTTCACGAAGATCGTATGAACGGGCCGCAAGTTATAGACGGACAAATATACATACATAGGTAGGTTCTAATGGCGACTTTTTCTGTAGACTCTGAGGGCTTCGCTTGGATCGATAAATAATATGGAATGTGCAACTAATGTGAAAGATATGGATTATAATTCAATTGAAACTCACTTCACAACTTCACTTTCTTTTTTGTACACTTTCATCCAAAGTTCGTTAAAAACTTCAATCTTCTAGAAAGTGCTGACTGCAAATATATTAAATGAAGCTTGGGCACGTCCGAGTGGTCACGTACCGGGGAGTGCGCGAGGACCCTAACGAGACACGTGTACAAACCGTGGCTGCAGCCCGACAAAATTATCTGTTTAGTTCAGCAGGGGAGCTACTATCGCATTTTCTGAGCAAAACTCATAGTCGCACATAAAAGAATAATTGTTCCGCCATTTGGTCAGCTCTACGGAATACAAGTGTCACACTGTACCAATATCAGATGGTGTTTGTTGAAACTTCAAGCGATTTCTTTACGTATTGTTGTACAATTTGTTACAGTTTCATGTTCCTTTGGATTTCTTTTTGTTCTATTTTGAACATCGATGAAACATGAAATTACGGTTTTTGCTACCTCCAAGTGATATTGATTGCAATGAGTTGTGATACGTACTATAAGAACCTTTGATATCAAAAATCAAGATTCAAAAACCCTTGAATTTGAATTGAGTTTGACGTAATTCGCATTTTGGGTGACTTTTAATAAGCCATGAAACTGCAATTAGTTATCAAAGAACGCAGAGTTTTTGAGTACAGGGTTATCCCTGTATGTACAATTGGTTGTAGATTTCAGTTTGCTCTGGCTGCAATCTGACTTATGCACTCTCTTTAGTAGCCCTTATCCTCGTTATTGAGAAGTGAATTAACTGCTTACGATACGACATTCTGGTCCCTATGTAATGTCTTCATTTTTTACTCGACTGCCCAAGAAGGAGGGTTGTGATTTTAGTATGATTATGGTATTATTATGTAATGAAAGTATGTATGTTCCTATATTGCCTCCTGTAAAACGGCTTGCCCGATTTTGACGACTGAGATGTCGCTGGATTTCTCTATATGCCAGGAGTGACGTTTTGCAGTCGGGTATTTTCTTTTTCTTTTCATAATATAAATTTTTAGCTTGTCATGTCTGTTGTATAGTGAGGTTTTAGGTGCTTTCAGGAGTTTGATTCTGTTGTTGCTAAACTATAGTACAACAAATTTTGCAAAATCACGGTAGAAATCGTAACCAAGCCCCCTTATTATGTTTTTATTTTATTTTTTTATGGTACTCAGTGACGAACGAGCATGTCGCTCACCTGATGTCAAGCGTCACGCTTGCCCATAACAATTCAGTGCCACCCAGAATTTTGAATTTCAACAGTTCATAACCCCGCGCGGGCTAAGTAAGTGAGTAAAAGTGGGATAGCATGATATCACAATCAGAATCACGAAAGTTAGTTAAAACTCCCCAAACTGCAGAATTTCATATCTATATCTGATCGTGTCGTATAAATTCAAATCATTTTTCCCCGTTCCCAGACTGACGTGCCATATCTGTCGGCTTCGGATATAGGCGCAGCGGTAAATAGAGACGCTTTGAACCTGTCAAGTGCACAATAGGACTGGTGAGAGTCACGTGATGTGCTTAGCTGAAGATCGATAGCAGCACGTTATTGGCTCCTCTTTATGACGTATACTTTTCAAAGACCTAAGTACGACGCTAAAACGTAACCGAAGAAAACAGAGGGGTATTATAAGCTTAACGTATTTATCTATCTGTATCTCCCAAACGGATAAACCGATTTTGATTTATTTGTTTGATAGGTTCGAGAGTGTTCTTGACCGATGATTCAAGAAAATCTGTTCAGCCGTTTGAAGGTCATCAGCTCTCTTCTAGTTGTTTGGGGTTTTAATTTTTTTTAATATAATTACTTGATAAATTTGAGTTGCTGCGTTTGACCATAACACACAAGTACTTTAAATACTATGCTGTTACTTTTTTTAAAGTTATTTATTTTGTGTAATTTTTTTAAACATACTAAATCTTCAATATAAGTATTGTTATGAATCATGAAGAATTAAGAACTCATGAATTATATTAAGTTGGAAACAATCATTTGACAACTAGTCATGCTGACATCTCGCGCGATCCACTCGTCCAAACGTGCCCACCAGCCAGCGGCGTTCCCCCGCTGTATAGCCAGGGAAATATAAAAAAAATAATGTATTTTGCTGTCGAATACATACGAAGTTTTTTCGATAGTATTTACGCTGCGTTACTATTGTGTGTATTATTTAATGCAAAGGTCTACCGGTATAACCTGGATTTACTCTTTGTCCAACGTTGTGTGTGAGCTTTTGGCAGATTAATAAGTTTAATAATAAGTTTAATAATTTCGCCTTTAATAAGTTCGCTTTATTATTACTATGACTAGGTTATGATTTATTGATGCAGTCCTATCCCAACTAATATTATAAAATTGAAAGTTACTCTGTGTCCCTGTCTATCTGTCTATTTATCTCTCTATCTGTCTCTCTGTCTCTATGTCTGGGTGTTTGTCGCATCATCACGGCTAAACGGCGGAACGGATCGAGCTGAATTTTTGCATAGATATAGCTTAAGAGTCGAAAACTGGCATGGGCTACTTTTTTTTGTTGGGCCTCGCGAACGAATTCGCGTGTAACAGCTAGTAAATAATAAGTGGGACTGGATAGAAATGCTGGAATCATTAACATCTATTATACTAGTAGTTTGACAGAATTAGTGTACAGTATAATTAGTTATTTTATTTACATCTTTATCTTTACATAATATAAAATAAAGTCTATTTCCGAGTCTGTCTGTCTGTATATCCGCTACCACCTGCTAAACCACGCAACGGATTTTGATGCGGTTTGCATCATCAGTAAGATAGTTTTTAATTTTTGTATATACATAATTTTTCTACATTAAGCCAGTGCGAAGCCGGAGCGGGGCGCTAGTTAAAAATCAAAATGTTTTTCTTCACTACTGCAGCGTAGTTATACATTTTTTACTAAGCTTATAATAGAACTATCCAAAAAACCTTACCTGCTAATGGAGACACCAACAATGCATACTTCTTCTATTAAAACTTATTATCCCATTTTCCCAGTAGGTACCGTAGGCAATACATATCCAAAGTAATAAATTATTTTCATCTTCATCCAACGAAAATAAAAAGCATTTCGTTCGTACTTCGTACATTCATATTTTGCTTAGTGAAATATTCGGCACAAAGGTTTTCTGTACGAGAAACCCAAATACCTACATATTTCGCTAGAGCCTACAGCCCTACATAGATATTTACTTAATTCCACGAGCATCTGAAATATTTGGTTGTTTCTATCCTTTACCAAAAAGGTTTTCATATTTTATCTTATTTATGTTGGAACGAAAAATGAAAGCACCTGTCTGGGATTCGATACCCTTGAAAATTAATTTGAAATATGGAAATGGGCGATCATTTTGTACTCGTACCTCTATTTTCATCGCATTCATTCTAAGATTCTAAGGCTTACAATAACATGGCGTCGACAGGACAATACGAAACCTTAAAACGATATTCAATTCGTTACAATATATAATATCTTTTCTCTTTGTTTTACCTATACAAAATATATAGCTGTTACCCGCGACTTCGTTCGCGTGAACCAATAAAAAAATTTGCTTATGTCCGTCTCCTAATGCAAAAAATCTGGTCGATCCGTTTAACCACTTCCGCGATAACGCGACAAGCACCCAGACCGAGAGACAGAGTTACATTCGCGTTTATAATATTCGTTAGGATTAGGATTAAAACGAACCATGTGCGTATGCGATATAAATAACTTAAATACAATAAAACACGGTCATATGCGAACGCACCCAGGCTTCCGTACAAACTTGAATTAATAGTTGAAAAAAATATCTCCCATACATCGATATACGTCACAGGCATTACTCCAACTACAAATTTAAGTTCGTGATATAGCTACAAATTAGTGATATTCAAATTAATTATTTTACTTATGCTTGCTTCTTATTGAGCAACTCGGTAGTGGCTTGAATGGCGGCCGGAGGCCTGTGTTGCTCTAAGTTGATTCTTGCCAATTTTTATTATATTTTTTTGTATTTTTTTTTAATTAGTAGCTTGAGTCGGTTTGCGACTACGTCAGCTCCATTATATAAATCAGTATCATCTACTTAAAAATATTATACATCAGGCTAAATAGTGTCCGTGCCGCCTCACTCAGTATGGACGACAGGACACTTTGAATAATGCCAACTTCATTTCATGATTCTAAGTCAACGGTAAGTACCCTATAGGTTTTGATTTAGTTACGACTGCGACAAAATATGCTGCTTAATAGCCGCATTTTTAATGCGTTGATTGATTTATTGCTGAAGCTTGATTTTTGAAACGGTGAAATCCGGGTAGGTTTATAAATCGCAATGAATGAATCAATTAGCATTGTAAATGTACGTCCTAATGAAATGACTTGGAAAATTAAGCGAGACTATCGGAAATGCAATCCGAGCTTGTAATCAGAAAGCGAGAGGGCAAGGGATAGAGTTCCTTTAAGAAACTCAGCACATATTTCCGCAAGTCGCCGAATAAAAATAGAGGGAAGCAAGTTTTATTAATTATATGACTTGCGGTTTGCGAGAAATACGGTTAACATTGTGGCGTAATGCAGAAAATGCAGATTCAACGGTGTTGTGGGTTCTGTTTATTTATGATATTTCATTTGGAGTGGGCTCTTAAACCCATCTCATTCGCGTTGAGTTTCTTGAATAAAAAACACGGAGGAATGAAAAATGAACGGCATTATCTTCAAAATATCATTGGATGAAGTTTGAGAGCAATTTTGATGTGGAAATTTTCACTCTATACGAAGAAAAAGGAAAAAAATATATTAAAAAATATATTCCCTTGTCCTTCGCCAAAATAGAAATCACTAGATATTTAGCCTTGTCTCAGTTGTCCAATTAATTAGTCCGATGACAGGACTAACCACAATTTGTGGTCTCATTAGTTCTTTGATACAAAAAATTGGACTAAAAGGTTCACCTTTTAGTTCCATGTTAACATTTTTCTATGTCCGTTATTTGATAGCGGTCGATTCCCCAAAATTTTGCACGCCTGAATATTAAATATCGCCTAAAAATTTCTTTTTAAATATTGACAATGCTATTATAGTTCCAAAGGTTTTTAAAAATTCCTACATAACTCTGTGATTTTTCTTTGAAAATGTTTTAAAGAAGGAGAAGCCTCATTGGCCGGGAAGCGGGATCTAGCAAATAATTTGAAAACGTGAAACCCTGAACAGCAGCCTAAAAAGTAAAACGTTGTAAGATAAGTTTGAAACAATGGATCTTGTATATTCATTATTTCAAACTTGACTAAATTTTGAATCACGCATTGATGTTATTTAATGAAAAATTAATATGCAAATATTTGCTTTAAATTCTAAAAGTGTTTTCTCTTAAGAACGCAAAAGCTCCTCATTTTCTGTTTCTTATACAATAAAGCATATTTTACAAAACTGCCATTTTATCCGACCTTTCCAATCAGCCCTGAAATACCCAACTTAAACGAAAAGGGTATTCAAGGTCCTTCGCCTTAGTCATTTTATATTCAGTAATGCGAAAATGCACGAGCATGTCAATTGTGGGGCTTTAAGTTTCCATTATAATACAGGTAATCTACCTGGTAATATGAGACTCACCTGTAATCAGAGTTGTACGTTAAGAAACCAATAAATGTTTTTGTATTTGTTTACTAATCCGCTGCAGCTTAGAGATTTTATTTTAACTACCTCGTGCCCGCGGAATCGTAAATAAACTAAAACTTATCTCTATACCTGTTTTGAACTTAAAATACTATCCAGGTAGGTCAAAATGAACGAGCGGTAACTTGTAATAAATCAAAAACTCTACAAAACAAATATTTACATTCCCATTCTAGAGTCTGGCATTTTAGGCAAATATTTATTATAGATATTGTTTTAGCAAATTTGAGTCACAGTATCATGATTTTTTTCCATACAATCTCTGGGGGTCCATTTTGCCCCTCTAGACATGGAAAGTATCAAAATTCGTTCTTATTGTCCGCCACTACTACTACTACTTGTACTATTTGAAGAGTATTGCGTCCAAATTTCACATCTCTATCATGAGCGTATTGGTCCGTGCCTTGATCCTTAGAATTCTCAGTTGGGTTAAGATACTTGTTCTTTTATACAAGGTGTTACTGAAAGGTGCAATAATGTTGAAAGGTATGTATGTACTTATCATTATGAACGACTTTTACTATGGGATAAACACTGAAACAACTTTTCTATGAAACAGCTGTTCCATAGAAAAAAATCAGTGACATTCAACAAAATAAATATCGATGATGGCGACCACCACAAGTACACATAGGAAAAAAAAACGTAATAATAGCGTTCCGGCTTCGGGAGCGTTTCGCTTACACCCTGAAGTTTCGCCTAATCCGCTCCGCGCATCGCGGAACGTAATATGAAAATGAGTTTGGAAGCGCCTGCGGGCCGTCACCAACTTTGATGAGGTTCCACTTGATTTACATTCATAGCTTTTCTGATGTCGCTTGGATTGCTTACTTACGCTTTGATGTTAGTTTTCTGTTCGGGGTTACGGATTTGGAAAACAATCGAGCTCGGAGCTGATTTGATTAAAGAGATTGCTTTCACGATTGACGCTGATTCTTCCTTTTGGGAAGAAGACATGGAGAAGACGCATTTTTATCTTTCATTTGTTTGGATTTTTTGTTGCTCGTCTTTTTTATTTAAGTAACAACCAAAAAAACCCGACTGCGTATATTATGTAGCCTCTGATACACCGGACATAAAGTTAAATGCAACGACACCTCAGTTATCAAAATCAACAAAAAAAAAAAAAAATAGTTTAGGCTACAGGAGCTAATATAGGAACACACATACATATTATATACTTACATACATACTCGAATTCATGTTTACATACTTAAAAATTTCATACCCCAAAAACATTATTTCTTTTCGAGCAGTCGCGAAAAAACTAGATACGCGCCGCAGTTTCATCCAGGTGGAAAATAGCTCAGGAACCGTACTTTCTTCCGTGAAGACCGAGGCAGATGCAACAGCAAGGGAGCCAGAGAGAGGCCTGTAGATACCCAGCAGAAGGATAAAAAGGCTGTGATGTGTCAATATAGTAAGGTAGTCAGGTCTCAATTCGATGTCTGATGTTTCGAACTGAGACCTCACAACCTTATTATATCGACGCTCATATTTGAAATTGAGTACCGAATGTTTTTGGCAATTATTATCAAAATCGGCCGCTATATGGCGCTACAGCAAACTTTAATTAAATAATGTGTACAAAAAATTTATAAAGTTTAAAAAAATCTATGAAATTGTATAATTGGGGCTGTGCAAAAAGTTTGTGTTCGCGAGGTCTACTTGCGAACTATACATTTTAACAGGAATGAAAAAGAAAAACAAAACGGCTGGCTTCGTTAAAGCCGCCAATCCAAAAAGGTATAAGATAAAATTAAACTTCTCATATAAATTCAACGTAATTCCCACGAAGATTGCAGTACCGGCTACCGTCCTAAGGCGAGAAAAAATCCGTTTAATTTTTACCTAAAGCAGAGTTACCTAACCGATCGGTATCCCCCTAATGAATATTGGAATATCGGCGCCGATATCGGACCAATCTCGTCCGGAAAACACGAAATATGCAAATAACTTTAACTTTAAAATTGACTTTGGAATTGCTCGAACTTAAAGCACCTTAAGAAGCCAATTTGAAAAAAAAATGTTTTCTATTCAGCCCAAAAACATTAACTTCCTTCATGGGTATTCGGGTAATAAAGCATAATTTTTGGCTACTTGTTAGCCGGAAGTTATTGACGAACTCCGTAAAAATAACCGTCAATGCCGTATCATCCTGCACCACGATAATGTCAGTTCTCACTTGAACTTTTGTACCATCCTGCATATAGTCTCAGAATGGCATACTGTGACTTAAAAAAATAATTAAGATCCAGTTACGCGGTCAACGATTTTCATCACTAGAAGAGGCTGTCGAAGAGTAAGGTTATCACAGAGGAGTGGCATACATTTTTACTTTTTCAAAATTGGTTTGTTCGTATGAAAGAGTGCCTTAACGCTAACGGAGAATATTTTGAAACCTTTAGTGCGCCCCATGTATAGCTAAGAGGGAAAACCCGATTTCATGACATTTTGTAGTTAAAAAAAAACATTGAAAAGGTCTCGATTTACACACATTTTTCGCTTGATCTCCGAACCCCTGGTGTATATTCAAGTGATTATTACTCTAATAGTGAAGTAATCTAGAATAGTATTTAGGATAGCATCAAACAGAATTTTGATTGATTTCCTGGTTTACAAATAGCTTTAGCGCACGCTAAAGCCATCTATCTCTTTTCATCTGCACGTCTGCGCGTAAAACTGTATAGCGCTATATTTCAGATTCAGATTGAGATTATTTATTGCTTCCGTAAAGTACTAGATGGCATAAAACATAAATTGTCGTAGTAAAAAGTTTCATATGGACCCTGTTGGGCACAGCAAAACTAGACGAGAGGAGGCAATCAAAATAAAACGATGTGTAGATCATGTCTTGATATACGTAATTAGTCCAAACGTCAACAATGATGGTAAAAAAATATTTGAAATAAATATCAAAATCAATATCAAAAAGTCAACATTGCAATTACATCACCATATTAAAGCCTATGGCCTTATTTACGAGGAGAAATCTGTGGCTTTTTCATTTAAAAATTCGTGAATTGAATAGAATGCTTTATTAATTCGGTATTGTTTTTTTCCCCATCAATTTTGTCTTGTAACTTATTATAAATATTGACATTGAGAAAGTACCAGACGAGTGCATCTGCAGGCTGACACCGGCAGCACCAACCGGTTTCCGTGACGTAGTGTGCTTTTTGTCCCTAATTCTTGTCGTTTTTTATATTAATTGTCATTATTTCTTACAAATTTGCAAATTTCGAAAATATCATGGTTAAGATTTTATAGTTTATGATGAAGTAAGGTTTGCAACTATAAGTCTGTTCTTTGTTTGCTAGGATCCGAACCAATTTTTTCTGAACAATTAATAGATCGCTCACAGCGCTGCTATTTCCCCATGGTACAATCCCATAACTTAATCTCGAATGAGCGTTCGCATAATATGTCACGATTGCGATTTGCAAATCAGTAGAATTTTTTATTTCGCGAAGTACATACGTGAGAGATGAAAGTTTCGATTTAATTTTCATTACATGTTGTAGACTGCCACTTTATATGTGTGTCAATTACAATGCCTAGTGAAGTGTATGAGGAGTTTTACAAAAAAAAATAAAAAATTGTTTTATAATAGTAATATGAAAATAATATATGTAATATATGTAATATAATATGTAATATAAAAAAGGCACACGTACATTTTTTTGTCTTTCATGGCTTGACAGTGACAGAAAAACCTCAAGGTACATCTAACGCCATCTATTGGGTACTTTGATTACCAGGATTTCTTTTTTTTTTGGAAAACGCCTCATTCTTTGACAATTCTATTATGGTGCCGTGGAATGAAAAGTTTAATCGCAGTGGAGGTTTCTGGTATGGATGGAAAGTAATAATTTTAGCTTTAGCTAGATTAGGTTTAAGGTCGTGTTTATGAATTCAGTCAGTTGTTTGTTCGGGAAAAGCCATGAGTTTTGAGTTTACATTCAAACTACTTTTTGTTGAGTTAAGAAGCGAGATATTATCAGCGAAGCAAACGCATGATTCTGTCATGATTTTGGCAAGATCATTTATCAAAAAAAGGAGGCTTCTAAGGACGCTTCCTTGGGGAATCGAAGCAACTATGGTAATGGTATCTGAGCGGAAACTTTGTATAGTTTACTCATAAAATTATTATTCTATTTTTCTCGAAGTAGCCTCTTAAAGCTTGTTTCATTTAATGCGCGGGGTCGAAAACAACGCGCAGATTCTCACTGCTGGGCCCCTATTCGAAGAAATTACATTTTATCTCGGTCACTCTCACTCCCTTTAAATTCTAAATTAGAGAGACAGTGACCGAGATAATCTCGAGCGCACAGGAATACCGCGGGTCCCTGTTGGTGATGTTTTTCCGTTGTAGTAATTTTTTTTTGTTATTTTTATCCACAGATCACAATAGCTACCGCATTACGAAATCATTGTTCTGAGAAAAAGTCACTAAAATCTTCTTTCCATGCAATGGTTGCCTGGAAGAGATCGCTTTTAGCGATAAGGCCGCCACTTGTGACACTAGCTTAAGTATAAGATAGTTCTGTACATGTGTTCTTTTTATTTTTGGTGTACACAATAAAGAGTTTCTATCTATCTATCTATAATTGGAAGAAAGCGCAGGTTGTGGGGACTGCGACAAATGTTCTTATTGGCTATCTCAAGGTTACGCCAGTGCGACCAATGCGTGGTGTAACGAAAGTCTGCTTTAACTAGCAAAATTTGCTTGCAACTGTCCGTATGTTGGTAGTTGCGTACAGGTCGTATTTTGCAACCCATCATGACGAAACTAATGAATATTATGTAACATATATTACATTTTTTTTTAAAATATAATCTATGTTTTAAGTTGGCATGTAAATAGTACTTACGCAATAAATTAATATGAACATAATAGCACTATTGAAGCTCACATGAGCTCAGTATGTAGTTAGAGTATATTTAATTTAATATAATGTTTTTATGCTTCAAAAGGTCAAATATAACGTTTTGCAGTAATTTTACGGCCTACTTTTAGGGTACCGTACCCGAAGGGTGTGGACGATACCCTATTTACTAAGCCAACGCCGGCTGTCTGTCCGTAAGGCTTTATACAATGGCCGTAAACTTTTGCAGAATAAAATATGTGTTATTGGCAGATTTCCAGAATAATAAAAAGTACAAAATTAAGGGACCCATACAAAAACATATATTTATTCGACATTTCTTGTTTTTGCTCTATCGTTAAAACGGCAATACATACAAGCGTCAAACTTATTGAAAATATGGTACTACATACTGACTACTACTGTATACTTATTACCTATAGCATAGCAAAAAAAAGAAAATTGGTCAAGTGTGAGTTGGATTAACGCAAGGGATACTGAACTGAATGAAGAAAAACACAATTTTTGGATAACTTTGGTACGGAACCGTCGCTGCGTGCGCCCGACTCGCACTTGGCCGGTTTTTTAATTGATAACCAATTTAGTACACCATAGTGACAGAAACCCACATTGAAAAAGCTTTAATACCTAATTTCAACAAAACAAGAAAATAATGAAGAAAAGACCGATAGAGTACCAAAGAATAATGAATAGAGGGATCGGCATCTTAGGCACTTGGCCCGCGAAAATGCCTCTCTGAATAAAGGATATGTTAGGGGCATATGTCAGCTGGTAGTGTGTGCCGGCCATAGAATAAATTGGCCCATGGGACGCCCGTGTATCTCCATAAAAGCTTTATGTCCCGTGAAGTGGACGCTAGGCATTCCACAGTTCATAGGCCACGGACCGCGCCGAATGTTAGAATTAGGACGAAAAACTGAAGCGAGTTTCCTCTCGTCATAAAATAAAGAAAAGGCTGGCGGGCTGGGGACATGTTAATGTAAAGGGTGAAATAGATTTGTTTTGATTGTTGTATTGTTTATTTTTATTTTACTAAGTGACTTGACCAGTCATTCATTGTTCAATTGTTTTTTTTTTTATGTTGATTTGACTAGTCACTCGCCTGATGGGGAGCATCACGTTTGCCCGTAACAGTGCTTTTGACTTTGCATGAGTAGTAGTGGCCTTGTCACGATCAAAAAATATTAACCACGGTGGTAAATATAAACTATGTAACTTTTTAATAGAAAAAAAACAGTGAAAATCAAATCGAATCAATTTTGGCAAACACCACGACTTTAACTTAAACAGCTCAGAACTCTGCGCGGCAATGTACTGCGATCCTCAAGCCTGAGATATTAGAGTCTCTTTGTGCCCAGCAATTTCGCTACAAACATTACCCTTCAGTTCAGAGCACAGAGGTGTAATTATTGCTTTCTATTTAAAATTACAATTACACTTTGTGACATTAGTTGTATGAACAGTTCGCGAAAACTCTGAAAATTTTTCATCTAAGCTCATGTCTACGAGCGACGAATAATTGTTCAATTATGCTAAATTTCATAAACAATAGTGATCTAACTGTTCTTAGAATGAATATACAACTGTAATTTCAAAGATATTTCAGTAATATGTAACTATTCAGTATTGAAATAGTGTCCGAATTACCATAGCAGCCCGATCATTGATCTTTTTAGCATATAATTTTGCATTGACTGAGACAAAATGAAATACAGTTTTAAATATTTATGACCGCAATTTTTTCTATGTGCACACGAATAAAATTGTCTCATGTTGGTTTCGATACAAACCGAATTTATTTTGGTTTGAAAGTACCCCAGCGGATAACTTAAAATGGTTTATTCTTTTTACCCATTCTATAATGTAACTATTTTTTTAATGGATGATACCAGACGCAAAATAGCTTTTATTGTATTTAGTGCGCTATTTATAGGGTATTTTTCTTATTATAGCTTCAAATTATGTAGGTGTGTAAGTTAGGTAAGTGTGTGGTGTGTAATTATTTGATACGTGTTTACCCATTTACGAATAATGATTAAAAAAAAAACAGAAAACAACATTAAAACTCTAATACTTATTAGATTTATGCCACAAGAATCGTTGCATTTTTTAAGGAAGTAATATTTTTAACATGTAAGATAATTTGTGTTATGTATTAACACAAATTATACTTCATACTTCTTTGTAGTCCTCCTTGGGAAATACCACGACTTTGCCAGTTTTTTAACCATCAAGCAGTAGTTTGCATACGTTACTGTGTTCCGGATTGAACGGCAATGTTTCCAGTGGAATTACTAAGCATAAAGAGTAAGGCGATTGAACATCGAATGTATCAGGGTGACGAGAGCGTGCATTGCTGCGCAGGGTTTTGAACTGTTGAAGTTGAAAATTCTGGGTGGCACTGAATTGTTATGGATAAGCGTGAAGCTTACCATCAACCGAGCGACTTGCTTGTCTCGTCACTCGGTAGCATAAAAATCTAAACTTTAGCAATTTATAATATAAGAGTAATATGACGTTGTAGGCAGTATTATACGCGTTAATTATTAAGCTTCTACCATGAAAATTATCCTTGCTTTGTTCATGCCCTACCAAGACTTCAAGCCAACGTAACGTCGAGATATAACCAATTACCGTTCCAACTTCCTTATTAATCAAATTAAATAATCCAACTCCGGCCAAGTTCCCAGTTGTAAATGTCTCGTGCTCTATCATTAAAGCCAGCTTAGGTAAACGATGGTTAATTAAGAGACTACTTACTTGAGACTTGAGTTTAACTTGAGGCGTTTTGTTAACTCAAGGTGGTATAAAAGTTGGTGGTAGACGAGTTTTAATCGAGCCATTTGAAGGAGGTAAGTTATAAGTTCACCGGTATGAATAGGAACAGAATCTTTCCAGACGAAGACTAGGTGATGCCCACGACTTTGCACGGGTTGTAGTGGCCTTGTCCCGGTCCAAAAATATTAACCACAGTAGAAAAACTAGGTAAACTGGCTTTTAACTTTTTAATAGAAAAAAACAGTGAAAATCAAATCAATCTTGGCAAACATCACGAAAAAAAAAGTGCCTTCCACGCTTAAAAAATTGCTTTTACGTCGACCACAAATCGCCCCCATTGCGATCAGACTACCAAAAAAACGATTTACAACGATTATTGTGTGCTTTTTTTTGCCGTTTTCGTTATCGGCTGGTAGTAAATTACCCGAGACGGTGTTGAGTCGCCATCAAGACGTTTTCTACCCTTATCGGAGCACTCTATTGCCTTCATATTGATTTACAGTTTCAGTAAAAAAACATAGACGAGTTTTCTGATGGAATGCTTACTCGTATTTTGATTCTTTCTCTGTCATTATTTGAATAAATCCAATTTGAGGTATTACTGTACTCTTTGTACAGAATCAATATAAAAGTTCTCTTCTTTGTCAATAAAGTTCAAATTGTATCGCCTTACCATGTGAGTAAAAGTTCCACGAAGACCCTTATATTTTCCCTGGAATGCGAATATTGTTTCTAAGGTAAATTGTACTCAGCGCAATTTTCTACCCCTCTATTTTTGTCTTACATTACATGAATAGTTTGTTCTAAAAACATTTCATAAATATAGCACTGTTATTGCACTTTGGAAAATCTTGGAGGTAAGGCTCCATTTAACTGTTGCAGCAATGATGGTTCAGGACGCCTTAACGTATACGGATCTCAAGGTGCAGGGCTTGAGTTTAATCCCAGTAATGAGCTTAAGAAGATAGGCGAGGTTCTGCGAGGTTTTGGCGCACACGATATTTGAAATTATATATAGTTGTCGCTCAGATTCTCATGCGTGCAAGAGAGTTAGTGAATAAGAAGTAAAGAAATTAATCTAAAATCATTATTTATTACCACACTAATATTATAAATGCGATAGTTTGTGTGTAGGTATGTAGGTATGTAAGTAGATAAGTATGTAAGTATTTAAGTGTGTTTGTTCCCGTTGAACTCTGTAACGGCTGAACGGCTTTTAATGAAATTTGGTATGGAGGTCAATACATAGCACATAGGCTACATTTTATCCCGGAAAAATATTCAGTTTCTGTAGAATAGTGGTAGAAACCGCAGGGCGCAGCTAGTTACATATATATATATATATATATATATAAAAATACAATTACAATCTTAAATTTGTGGTTGGAGAAATTACCGTGATATTTATCGATATATTGGAGATAGCTTTTTTAACTGCAAAGTTAAGTTTGAACTGAAGCCCTTAATATGTATGACAGCCACCCCTTTAATATAAAATAATGTTATTTTTTTCTTCCAAAATAGATAACTTTACGAGACCGTTTCAACGACACCCTACATGATAGGTTAACGCGAAATTATTATCATCCCCCTTTTTCATGTATCGCAGCTACCCTTATTATGCAAAAAAATATATATTTTTATCTTTTTAAACTTGACGCCTATACTTAGACTATGGTTGTGCAAAATTTCATGCATGTACATTTATAATCTTGGAAGTTATAAGGCCGTAAAGATTCCGACAGACAGACAGACGGACATCAAGAACTTATAAGGGTTCCTTTTAGTACTAAGGAACCCAAAAAAAAAAAGTTTAAAGAAACGCATATTAATTAACAAAATTATTCGCAAAAAAAACAAGTTACTAAGTATTACTTCTTCTTAGTCTGTTTTAAATAATCTTCCCAGATTATTTAAAACAGACAGTAATAAAACCCATTCATAAGAAAAACACAAAATCAGATCCCAATAACTATCGTCCAATTGCTCTTTTGCCCACTATTTCCAAAATTTTCGAAAAAACGATGTACAACCGCGTTTATAAATTCTGTGAAAAATATAAGATATTTGATGAAAATCAACATGGCTTCCGCAAAAAGTGTTCAACAACTATAGCCGTTTATAAATACATACAAAAAGTCATAAATTTATTAGATAGTAAAAAATATGGAGTCGGAATACTTTTGGACATGAGCAAAGCCTATGATAAAGTGCAGTTTAACATCCTACTTGATAAATTATACGGAATAGGCATTCGTGGAGCAGCTCACAAATGGTTCACATCATATTTAAAAAACAGGGTACAATACGTTGAAATTGAATATATTGACTACGATAAGAAGGAAATTAGAAACGTTAGATCTGATGAATTAGTTATAAATACATCAATACCCCAGGGCAGTGTCATTGGATGTTTATTATTTTTAATATATATTAATGACCTGCCGAAAATTATGGAAGACCATTGTATTTTATTAGCAGATGATATATCCATTCTCACCTCCTGCCAAAATAATAATAATAATAACAATATTAATGATAAACTCACTTCTATCTTTAACAATACTACTGACTGGTTGAGAGAACATAATTTAGAAATTAATTACAAAAAAACCAAATTAATGACATTTTATCCTCACCAAAAAGCTCCACTTACAATTAACTTCACTTATAATGGTGCAAAAATAGAAGTCGTTAATACATTTACGTTATTAGGAATCAATATAGATACACACATTAATTGGAAGCCTCACGTAGAAAATATAAGAACGAAACTATCTAGATTTGCCTATGCTCTTCGCGAAGTTAAAAAATCCACTGACTTACAGACCGCATTAGTAACATACTATGCCTATGCTTATGCATGGCTTAGCTATGGAACTATGCTGTGGGGAAACAGCACAGACGCCAATACCCTCTTCACCGCGCAAAAGAAATTAATACGTATTCTTGTTAACATCGAGCAGACCGACACCTGTAGGCCATTTTTTCACAAACACAAAATACTCACCTTACCATCTATATATATCTTCGAAATATGTAAATTCGTCAAGAACCATCCGGACCTTTTCACAAAACGATCAGCTAAGCAATTTAATCTAAGATACAAAAACAGATTGATGTTACCAGCTTCACGTCTCACACTTCACTCAACCAGCCCCTTTGTAATGGGCATCAAAATATATAACAAATTACCGAACTCAATAAAACATGAATCGCGAGATAAACATTTTTTTAAATTACTGAAACAATTTTTAATAAATAAAGTATATTACTCCATAGATGAGTATCTAACAGATAAAAACATATAGCACTGTTACATAACTAAAGTTACGGTTACTGCTGTCCCTCTCTCTACTCTTCTACTTCTTTAGCTGGTACCCGACGGGGTCCACAATTGTGACCAAAATGTAAAACTACTAAGTACCAACATACATTGTGGAATGCTAAAATAAATATGAATATGAATATGAATACTTAGGCTTAGTTCGGATTAAAATTCCTCTGAAAACAAGGATTAGGCAAACATAGCTTGTAATTGCTATCCCGCAAATCTCTAAAATACCTATTGGCAGCCATTATTATCATGGAATTAATACGTAACGAATTACAGATTTCAAAGACCCAAACATTAAAACCTTAATTGGAATCATTATAATAAAACACCCCTGACCCTTTCCCATTAATTTCATTCGAAATGATTAATTTTCTCTGACCTACGAAAATGTTGCCTTATTTGAAACGAAGTAATTAATGTAACAGAATTATTTACGCATAAAAATTTAATGAAGATATTCGTTTCAAACCACAGATCACCCCCTAGATTCCACACTCAGTCCTATCGAAGCGCACCACGCATCGGTCAAAATACATCTATAATGTAGCGGTACAATCATGTGTAGTGGTACATACCCGTTAAGAGAATATACCACTACACATAGAAATTTATGCAATTGAAGTTTTAATTATTGTTTGTTATAATAACAAGTAATATTATTAAGAGAAAAACAAAATACCCCACTATAAAATGTAACATAATTATGTCTCTCCGGACGTAAAGGCGAATCCAACGATAACACATTGGTCAAAATCGGGCAAGCCGCTTAGGTCACAGGATGTAAAATAAAAACACACAAACATACATACTTACATACACATCAAAAACATTACCCTCTTCTTGATCAGTCGGGTAAAAATTTACTCTCAGTAGTTCATTGCTAGACGCGAGTAGGCTCAACGGGATAGTTAATGAGTACGATTGTTCTCAGTCCTCACAACCCACGCTTTCCTTCAAATTTAGTGAATTTTTTGTCTGAACACCGACCTTGTAATGCGGTATTTAGTGTGATCTGTTAAAAAAAATTACTTTAGCAAAAAAAAAACCGAACCCAGCAAAATACCCTGAAAAAATATGCACTTGTCACATCGAGATTTTCTTGGCGCTTCCTGTAAAATACTTATCATAACGCAGTTCCGGTGGCTTGGTCTTCTTCATCAGTTTCACTTCACGAAATGATATTTTCTGAATGCAAATGCTTGACTTTTTGATGAAAACACCAAAATCGCTATATGAAATTTGCGAGAAATTCCCTCAATTCCTCATGGATTCCATTATCAGAACTGGAATAAAAAAAGAATTTTCCAAACCGGTATATAAATTAAATGAAAGAGTTCTGAGGTAACATAAAAAAAAGTCAGTCGACTTGAGAACCTTCACCTTTTTTTGGAAGTCGTTTAATAACAAAAAAACTGTTACAACGGAAAAACTTCATCAACAACAGTCAACGAGATAGTTGGATCTCGTAATGTGGTATCCATGTAATAATCCGTGCATCAAACCTTAGAAAGAAGTGTTGTATGATATGTTATAAAAAGTTAAATTTTGCAAATGGCGTTAATTTACACTCTGCGTAATTACAAGATACCTATAATGTACGAACCATTACGACATTCCTGGCTTAGTGGTTGCGCGTCCCTATGAGCAGGTCTCGGAATCGACTCCGGTCAGTAGATATTTCAATGATTGATTTAATAGATTCCTATAACGTTTCCTTTACGACCTCACTGACTTAGTTGGCAGAGGTTCTGCCTTACAAGCAGGTCGTGTGTCGGTTCCCGGCCAGGTAGACATTTGAATGATGAATGCAAATATATGCTCCGGTTAGTTGCCTCCGTGTGTGTTCTAAAACTGACTGAAGACTAGTTCGGTTCTAGTTCTGACACTAGGAAAACTAGTGGGGACCTATTAGTATTAAGTGTTTTTTAACCGACTTCTAAAAAAGAAGCAGGTGGTTCTCAACTTTGCAGTTTTTGTTGTTTATTACCTCAGAACTCCGTCATTTGTAAACCGATTTGGAAGATTCCTTCCTTCCAGATTGGTCCCTCTTTTATAATAAAACCAGTTTTTATAATGGAATCCATGAGGAATTGAGATAACTCCGCAAATATTATAGACATACATATAGTGATTCGGTACTTTCATCAACAAGTCAAGCATTTGCATTAAACCACAGATGGACACACATACATTAACATACTTCCAATAAAAAGAGGTTCTCAATTTAACTGCTTTTTAAATGTTGTTTCACTCAGAAAGCCGTAATTTATGAACCGGTCAGGTTTTTTTTTTAAGGAATCCATGTTCCCATTTCTGTCAAAATCTAGTTCTGATAATTGGATCCATAAGGAATTGAGGGAACTCCACGAATATTATAGGCATACATATTTTGATGAAGTGGAACTTATGAAAAAGACCATAGACGGCCACCAGAACTCTACAATAATAAGTATTACACGGGAGGGACCAAGATCATCTCGATAGTGCATTTTTCCCAGATTATTTTGTTGAAGTCGTTAATCCAGCAGTACCTATTTTTACCCGATTGCCCAAGAAGGAGGTTAATGTTTTTGGGTTATATATAAGTACGTGTATTTGTGTGTTCCTATATTATTACCTCCTGTAGCATAAACAGCTTGACCAATTTTGACGAGTGAGGTGTCTTTAGATTCCTCTTTACGTCCGGAGTAATGGGTAAGGACCCAGTCACAATTTTTTTTTTTTACTCATATTGCCCGTATAAATGTTAATTACGCTGTAGTATTTTCGACTACAAAAAAGCTTGGACACTATCTCATTAAAATCTCATCTCTCAAAATTGTCTTGGCACGACTCGACGTCCTGCTACCAGTATTTTTGTTCAAAAATAGCCACTGAATAAAGAACAAAAATTTTAGAGTACAAAATTTAGATAAAGGTGTTCTTTGCAAAAACTGGTGTATGTAGTATTGATCCTAGAAGTAAGAGTGATATTATGTAAGCGCCTTCTTAGACCATACCTTCGTAGACGACCATACTATCGCTTTATATCAGATATGATGAATATAGAATATGCTACATGAAATAAATAAAGTTATTAAAAGGATTCGTCATCCCGTGCCAGAATTTGGGGAGTTGTAACTTTAACTAAGAAATAATACGACTTTATTTTGACCATAACAATTCAGGATTCATATGATGTCCTTACTTAACTAGAGTCGATGGTTTAGTTATCGGTGCTATATCACATGAATATATGTAAACCCAATTGAAATGCTCCAAAGTATCATGCAAGCGATGTTGGAACGTATCGCAATATCCGGCTGAAGACTATCCTAGTATCTAGTATCGGAGTATCGGCATACTTCGTATATGGTACGTAATGATACACGCGACGATGAGATTCAATAAGGGTACGATCGCATCGGACATTCACGCAAATCGCGTCACGACACGACAACTGTTCTATGAATCAGCTATACCTTGCGGTGTAATAGTTATCTGCGTGGAAAATGCCGCAGACAATGCATTTGCTGCGGATGCAGCATTTTTTCGGGATTAAATTTCCTCATAGATAGTTCTTCAACCTTTCAAATCTATGTATAAGTATTTCAATCCGTTGCTATTTATTAACCTAAAAGGACAAACACAACAGATTATTTTGTAGCGTGTTGCGGATACGTGTCGCACAATCTAACCTTTTAACTTTCAACCCTCCAACCCCTCCCTGCCTGCACTCCACACGCTATTTTACGTTTCCAATATGTTCTCCAGATTCAATATGTTCCGTTCTTTACTAGTTTTACATCTGCATATCTGAATCTTGTTTCAATTTTCTTCGCCGAAGCCGAGATACAGGACAAAATCTTTACCGAATTTATGATAAGATCTGCGCAATATTGATAATATATTGATTCATGCAATACTTTCTCAAATACCTATCCGGGCTGGCGACGCATTGACGATTGCATTAGTGTTGTAGGTTTCTATATAGGCGGTGTTTGACCAACCATCAAGTGTACCGTCTGCTTGTTGGGCGCTCTTTTTATTTATATCCTAACTAATATTCTAATTACGAGGAATATAGTCGCAGGCGTATCAGGACCAATAAAGCTTCGAAGTATGAAAGTGAATACGTTCGTCTCGAGGAAAAAACTTCGCTTGCGCGATTCAGAACTCCCTAAATTACAACTGTCAGTCCATACAAAACATCAAAAAATAAATCAACGCCATCTAGCGAACTATAGGAAGTAACCTTGCCTCTCTGTCTGGATGTTTGTCGCGTTATCATAGCTAAGCGGCTAAACAGATCTTGATAAAATTTGATAAGGAGTTACTATATATCACAAAGACGGTCATAGAATTTTTTTTTTATGTCCACACGAACGAAGTCGCGGGTAAAAAGTAAAATAATAAATAATAATAGAGTATAATACTAGTACTTCATAAAATCGGACAAGAAAATTTGGGCGATTTTGACACTGCTACACGCTTACCGATTTTAAATAAACACAATAATATTATAGATGCGAAAGTTTGTATCTGTGGTAGATTATCGTAGAAAATTACTAACGGGTTCCATCAAACTTCCTGAGAGATGAGCTACACTAGTACATACGCCGTGTGATTAATTAAGTTCCGAATATACTCGGTATGTTTATTAGGTACTTATTTAAGTCAGTACCGCACCACATGCGATCACAACTCAACATCTAGGCCTCGAATACCAATTTGTCTTTCTACGCCATTAAGAATCTCTAGCGATCTCTCCGTCTTCACCGCGACTTTACTCGTATCCATAATTTATTAGGCACGACTTTCCTCGACTAGACTCACTTCGCGTAATACGCTTAGCTGTCAAGTTCAAATCGCACGAAACCTTGTTTAGAATTTTTCTGCGTAAACATTTAAATCGTACAGCGTCGACTTTTTTGTGAAACTTTTTACACAATTGTTTACGACTTCGTGTTTTGTTGTTTGCGGAAAATAAACTTTTTTTTTTGGTGATTGTTCTAATTGCAGATTTTGTTGTTTGAAAACCTTAAACAAAAATGATTATGATATTATGTATCTGAGGCGTGTTTGCTGCTCATGTGGAAAAGCTTTTCGGTAAAGCCTGTGTCGGTCTCAGGAGCCATGCAGGGCTAGAATGCGCACCGCGACTATTTCTTTTTGTTATGCAAGAACAGGACACAGCTACGACTATGTATACGTTTGTCTCATTTTTCACGACATGAAGAGTAGAGAAGATTTTGTCGTGGTGCGCATGCTATCCCTGCTGGACGTGGAACTATTCAATCAAAACGCTTATGCATTATTAATATTACATCTAAAAAAAAAAATGCTGACACGGATTCAGTTATATGATTTACATAATGAGTGGGTGCAAGCTTCCGATAAACAAACAAAGATATTTTTGAAATAGCATTTTTTTAATTACCTAAAAAATATATTTTATGTACGTATTTGTTAATTTTGTTTCTAAATTTAATGTAATTTCTATAAATTTTGATCTTTTAAAAATTGATTTAAAATACAACAAAATGTAGTGACGGAGATTAGATTGTGGTATAAAATAGAAATATAAATATTTCGTTAAACTGATCTATTCATGAAATAAAATCATTCATCAATTCTAATTGGCATGTCCGTCAGAATTGATATAAAGTAGAATGATTTTTAATCCAAAAAAATATTCGCCTGCCAAAAAGCTTCCTATTATGACTAGGCTGAAAGCAGAGTGGCTCCCGCCACTTCAGCTTTGCAAAACGAGTACAACGAAACGCCTCTATCAAATGTTGCTCTCCTGGCAGCGCGGATTCGGTATAAGATTTTTTCAATCTCTTTTTCGTGTTATTTTGAGTAACGTAACGTGTTTGCTTTTTCTTGCTCCTCTGAAAAAACACCCTTTGCGAAGGCTACTTTTAATTAGACGCTGTATTTTCTGTAAGAATACACGATTTTCATAACATGTGACGTTATTAAGCCGTGATCAAAATTTCATACGAGCAAAGACATGGAGAATATGCAATAAGAAAAATGATCATTAAATTATGATATCAGTATTTCCAGCAAATATCAGTAAATTTTTGTAGACATTCCAGGAGACTGGACATTTTCAGCTGGAACGATTTATGTGCTCTCTGACAGAGGTAAAATAAAATCACTTAACTTGAAGCTTTTATACCCGTAACTATTTCAATTCTATTCTCGTTGCATTCTTACACACTGACGGTTTCAGCGCCTTCATTTGAGGCCAATAAGATATATAATTCAATTTTTTACCGAACTACGTGAAGCAAAACGGAGGGTTATGATTTTGAACGGTATGTATGTATGTTCAACTAGTCCTTCATAACTTCTAAACTACTTATCCTAATTTGACAAATGAGGTATCGTTGCTGGAAGTGTCTTGATTTCCCGCTGGTTATAAGCTATATGACGTCGCATTAAATTGAATATGGCGCCCTCTAGAGGACAAAGTCATAAAATAAAATAAATTATTATTAAATGTGCTATTTAAGTCCTTTCATTTGATATCAAGTGAAACGAAAGGGATTACTTAGCACATTTTATAAATATTTATATTGTTAGCTGTATTTAAAAAAAAAATGATTTCGCAAGAAAAAATACGCCGTGACGTAAGGACGTACTCGGGTTTTAATTTTACTACCTTTATCTTGTTTCATTTATGGAAGGCCTACTTGAGTATCTACAAAATAATAATAGTATGGTTGTAAATTAATTACAATAAGATTTATGCATACATAAATGCAAAAGCAAATTGATGTTGCATGCAATGCAATATCAATTAACTTTTATTATCTGCCTAAACTAATTCAGCTAATTGGGTACATGTGCTACATTATATTACAGGGCATTTGCAACAAAGAAATTAGGTGGTTAATACGGTTTATCTATTATAGAAATAAGATTAATGGTTAATAGGTACAGAAATTTACACCATCGAAAGTCGCAGAACCATGCAAAAGTTAACTTTTAAACTTTCGCGATTTAAACACATAATTTAATGTTTCTTATCCAGTTTCAGTATCAGTTTCTTTTTATAGTTTAAGCGTGGTTAAGTCCTGATAAGAAACATTCAATATGTTTTTTTAAATGCTTTTTCATCCCTTACTACGTCTCTGCTTATAAGATGACTAGCCTTACAAATACCATGATGATACAGTGCTTTGAACTGACACAATCGCATATGCATCGGGCGTGGGCGTAGGCTGTCTACGAATTGCCTCTACGTATTGCTGCCTACGCATATCCGTAGAACTGCTGCAAGGCAATAAATGCGATCGATTGAAATGTTCAGTTCAGCGGGATGCGTATAAATCGCTCAATCGAATGAACAGGAAAATCATTTGACAACACTCGATAGATGTTTAATAAAAACTGAATTTTAACTAAATCGACGAATCAAAACTGATGAAATTGCTCCCAAAAGTGCCTGTCACAACGTGTCGATCGTGTCTATGGATATTTTTTATTATTATTATGAGCCTGTCATGTCCCAACGCTGGTCAAAGGCCCCCCTACCCTCATTTCATTTTTCTCTGTCCTGAGCTATTGCTGGCCGGTCCTTGTGTAACTTGTCCAGGTCGTCCTGGATTTATATCCAGGACATATATATATATTTATTTATATTTCTATATTATTATAGAATATAATATTAATAACTAGCATGACGGTACGCTTCGCTCGCATAGGCTACAGTAATTTCAGAACCCCATTTCACCTGAAGAAGTGGTTGATTTTTGAACAATCCTGAGACATGCCTTTATTTTATTTTTTTATACAAACCGAGTTTAATTGGATTAGTCCCATCTGGCCCGATGGCCCTGCCCGGTACCGGGGCAGACGGTAAAAAAAGTTCCATCGTCGATGATACTTTTTTGTTTCATCGGCCCAAGCAGCACACGTTCTCCGGATTCTGCCCCGGTACCGGGGAGGTTGGGAAAAAAGTAGCATCGTCCCCGGTGACATTAATACCAATAGTAATAAATAAAGGGACAGTTAAGTACTGTTATAATTAACAGTACATATATATTTTTTATAACGAAATCAAATTACTTGATGTGTTCACCCTTCCGCTTTACGAGGCACATAGGTATTCGTAGAAACTCCGTTACAATATTTTTTGCAAGGATGTATTAAAATATTGTTTAACTGGTTTTATGAAGTTATCTTTTTATAATTTATTTATTGTATTTATACAAAAAAAAATAACAAAGGAGTAATATATAATAACGGATTATTTTATTATAAACTTTCTTTTGCCTTGTTTCCTTGTTAGCTTATTTGATTTCTTAATAAATAAATATAAACGTAATAATATATTTTGTAAATTATAACAGTACTTCGCTCTCCTTTTATTTATTTAATGTTGATGATACTAAGTTTTTTCTTTTAGAATTGTATATTAAATAATAATAATAAATAATAAAGACTGATTACTACTTAGTTACAGATTAGGTAGTAAAAATACTTCAGGACTATTCACACACACACACACATCATTGCAGTAAGCCCCTAACATAGCACGTCACTACCACTTACTTGCTTCCATACCACACACACATCGCTGCAGAGTGTTGTGTGTAAATAGTGCTTTGTCACCAAGTGACAGTAATTTTATGACGTTGATTTTTTAGACTTTATTGTACTTAACCTACTATTTTTATTTTATAATGACCATTTTTGAAAAACCCTGAAACATACCGTTCTTTATTTTTGTATGATCAGTACACGATCCGAGTTTCATTGGCATAGGATGTTTTTTTAATACTTCCATACAAACTTTGGGGGTCCATTTCGCACCTTTAGAGACGGAATTTCGCAAAATCTGTTCTTATTGTCCACATCATTACCATGAGCGATTTGGTATGTGCGTTGATTCTTAGAAAGCGGCTTGTTCTTTTATATATATAGACAAAAATGTGTTGAGTGTGATTCTCGTTTTTATTTTTTATATTGATAAATGCTTTGAAAATGTAGAGTGCCGTAAAGGATCGTAGACTAGAAAGTGTATAAAATAAATAACATATTGTTATCCCATTCAATCTCAAAAGAAACGAAAAAAAAAAAACTCGTTACTACTCGATTGTTATATAGTTCGCGACCAGCTGACTCTATTGGATACCGATGTAGGTTTCTATTGGCAAGACCCCCCGCAGGTATGCATTTCGCTGACATCGGACAACTTAAATAAGCCCATGCAGAATAATAGAATATCGAGATATTGGCACTAACATGCATGATGCCTAGTTTGGATTCGATTTACATTTTGCTATCAATATATACTTGTTGTACTTCTTCAATTCTATTCTATTTGAAGTTTTCAGTGACTTTGAAGTGTTTCAACTCGATTAAATTTAAATTGATGGAACGCTGATGAAGTACTTTGTGAATATTTTTATAATCTGAATTGTATTGGCTTTTTACTTTTAAATTTGAAGATTAGACTTCGTAGTAAAATCTAAATTAATCAATGTAAATAAATCGAATTATCTATTAAGTGGTATTGCCATGCAAGTTAATGAAAAGGTTTGTTTTAATTTCGGCCTCGGGCTGTACTTAGTAGAATATATTGTTAAGATCGATACTAATTTTAAGTATATATTTTTTTATAAAATCTGTAGCCAGAGAAAATCTACTCTCTTTGTTATAGCTAATTAATGTTATGCATGTGTCACAAAAATGGTGTAAACTCAGTTTAGTGCTGTGTACCAAACAGCGGCTGACCTTCCGTTGATGTCGTACAGTGAAGTCCCGCAAGGCTAATAACAAAGCAACGTAGAAACTAGAGTCACTATATTATATATAAATATATTGTGTTTTCTTGAAAAGTTATTAGTAACAATTTTTTTTTAACAATCAGTATAGGTTTTTCTTGTCATTGATTTACTTCAATGAGAAATGCAACTAAGGCACGCGTATTAGACTCGCAACCTTCTGATAAATTACTGCCCCAACATGATCAAATATAAGCACAGTAATTTAAAATATCGTTATAAGCAATTACAAATTGCTTAACTTTGCCCAAAATAATTGCCTATTAGTAAACTGCAGTTCCAATGTAGGTACTAGTAGTGCAGTAAAAGCGTATTCCGGGGCAGGTTCTCGTATGAGCTATCGCGAAGCATTTCTCTGGTTCTTTGCTCTAGTAAGACGTATTGCTGCTCAAATCTACCGTAAATGGTATATCTCGTTTTGCCGAGAATCTGAGCTTTGTCCTAGGAACTCTATCTTTACAGCTAAGTACACTTTTAGTTAGATTAAACTGGGAAAGAAATTGGAATTTACATTTAGACCGGTCGTACATGTTTGTGCCGTTAGGGGTTGAGACTTTGGTCCATGGGGTCCATGGGGGCCGGCCGCTCACGAACTTTATAGGGACCTGGCCAAACGTTTGGTGGAGGTGACGAGTGACCGGAATGCTGGGGCTTATTTTGGGCAAAAACTCAGCACCAGCGTGGCAATGCTGCCAGCATTCTGGCCACACTCCCCTCCACCAAGGGGCTTGTAGATTAGGCTTTTTGTATTTATATATTTTTGTTTATAATTTGTTTTAATTTTAAGTAGGTAAGTAGGTAGGTTATATTTTATTGTAAATATGTATATAATTTTTGGTAATAAGAATTTACATTATGTTGTGAAAAACAATTATCCAGAATTTACGAGTTTATAAATTAAGTTTTATTGAGCGTCATTCAGTTCTCATTAGTCAAAGCATTTCGAAATAATAATGGTTTTTGTCATTGATGTTTGTAATTAAGTTTATAATTTTGTTTTATCCATTTTGTGAATGTAATTTGTTAATGAGAAAACAAAGTAATTGTGTAAACAAATGAACAAAAGTTTACTGTGAATGTTACGAGCATCGGACCAAAAAAAAAAAGTAACCAAAAAACAACAACAAAATAATAAGTAAATAAGTTATTGCAAGTCTAGAGCTAACTTATTCTTCACCTTCACGGACAATTCGTTAGATTGAAGAGAATCGTTTGAAACTTTGTTGAAGACACTTTACATGCCCTATGCCTTGTACATATTCCAGCTCATCTTGTACCTACTTACTTAAGGACTTAGTCCTGAATAGGCATCTCATTTTTATTTAATTTGATGTTCAGACCGTTCATCATCACCGCGTTTAAATCGCTCGAACTGATGGCGCTGTTTTAATTAAAATAATAATTGCTAGTTGCTAGGTATGTGGGATGAGGCACGTTTGCATTACAAAAGTTAAATTGAAAAGTTTTTTCATTAAGTCTACAATGCACCTTGAAATTACAAAACCTTATTTCATGAGAGCTCGAGAATTTCTTGTGAACATTCACTTCAGACCACTTGAAAGTAGATTTTCAAGTATGTTGATTTGTATATATTGAAAAATAATAATAGTGGCGGATAGAATTTTAACTTGTGAGCGTCTACTCCGCTCCCATAATCTACTTTATTGGTTTATTATTGAAAAAAAAGTATAGTTTTATCTATGCCAATATCTCTATTAAGATATATTATTCAGACTGCTAGATTCATTTATAACAGTTTGCTAGCTGAAATGAATGTTCCAGATAGTTGCGTGGAACATTAATGATTTATCACGTAATATTAGAGCATTTTATCAAAGGCATTTCAAGGAATGCCTTCCTGGCTCTAGAAACTCTAGAAGCTACTCTCATCTGACTATAATTATAAGCGTCTTCCTTCATTTCAAGACGTCAGGAATATTATTTTCACGGCCCATGTTTCGGCCCAATCTAAGCTAACTTTAATTAGCATGTTCAATATGTTTATTTTAAATTCAATTCTTTAATTCTGCTTTTTAAGTTTAGATCGTGTTGTGTACACATACTTAAGGGATATAGTCCAGATCGAAACTGTAAATCCTATTCTGTTTTTGTATTTATTTGACTGTATTCTGTTTTGTGTGCCAATAAACTAAATAAAATAAAAGAAAATTTCGATATCTGAGAAAGGTAAGGCAACGATTTTAGAGATGTCTAATTTAGTTTAGTTCATGACGAGAATCGTCGTTACTGGTGTCGATTCCACATCAATTCGCTAAATCAAACTTAGGGCTATTGCTGTCTTTTACTAATAGAAACACAAGAAATAGATAACATGCGTTTTAGTGCTGTCAAACAAGTGTACCGATTTAAGCCGCGAAGAAAAACGTACACTAGCGACAAAATTAAAACTTGATTTTAGTCGGCACCCGCTCCGGTCTCGTCTAAGCTTGTATGGAGAACTAAGGTCTGACAAATTTCACAGCACTATAATTAATGCTATCTCTCTGTTTATATTTAGTAAAAGACAGCGATAGCTTAATTTCATTTAGCGAGTGTACGGTGCAAGAAAGGCTTGATTTAAATGAAAGCATATTTACGAAAAAAATATTGCTTAAGTTATTAGTTGCGTCAAGTACTTACAGAAATCAAGCATTCCACGTGATTAAAAGTTGCTAAACTGCTAAATTAAATATTAATTATTCCACTCGTGCGTCACCAATTTAATTAAGAGATCGCACACAGCCAGATTAGATTATGGGCTAATGGAAACCGCAAACCGTTCACCAGACTGACACAAGGACTGTGTGTGTATTCAATGATACACGTGCACAATTCGTCCTACATACAAGTACGTAAACAAAATGATACGCAAACTAAAGATATACGTGTGGAGAATGACGGTATGTCAATTGAATAGCATGAAACAATGCAGCCGGGGTATTTCGATACGCAAGTATTCATGAGGTTGAGAACGACGTACATAAATTATGGGCTGCATCTTTGGCATGGTCTCGTGGATTGAGAATGAGTAGTGGGGTTTTCAGCAATGAGATAATTTTAAAGTTATAAAAATAAACATATTAAACAAACTAGTTGCGCCCCGCAGTCTCACCCGGTATTCTACAGAAACCGAATATTGTTCAGGGATTAAAAGTAGCATACGTATAAGCCACCTCTCGATATAAAATTTTATTCAAATCCGTTACAGATTTGAACGGGAACAAACATACTTACATACTTACCCACTTACAAACTTTCGCATTTATGATATTAGTGTGAAGATGCAGAAACCTGTTTTATTCTAATCTATCAAGGCGCCTGGTTGATGCAACGCGTGACCAAAATGGTGCAGCGTTTATTTTAGCGCATATCATAAGCATCGCCATTCAGCGCAGTAATGCCGCTAGCATGTTGAGTACGCTACCAATTGATAGTGGGCTTGAACATTTAGATTATCTTTAGACCTTCAATGGTCTCTAGGTAATCCAACTGTTATTTTTATGTAGTAGGCTAAATAGTGTAGGTAGTTGTAGTTCGTGTGTATTCTAAAGGCACTTGCCCGATAAAAAAAAAATAGATGTATATCTATCATCTATCTAAAAAAAAGCCTATCGTGTTCACATTTTTAATTGCAATTGCTTTGTGAACGTTGATTTGTTTTTATTGCAACGCAATCAGTCCATGATCGATCATTTATCTTTTCACAATGGCACATGTCACTGGAATTGGAACGCCTGAAAAATAATTAATGTGTCGAAGTACATTCGTTTTCAAATAACTTTTACAAAAAGGTTTTGCTATCAAAGAATCCTGAAAATTAAGGTAAACTAGATTATAAGAAAACGATAATGACCTGTTTTCTGTTTATATAAAATTAAAAAAAAAAAAAACGTATTCGCCTACGAATAAAAAACACAAAAGTAGCCGTACCCAAAACCAAGCAGACAAACCCAGCACAATGTCAATTTTGAAGCTGATAATAAACTAAAATAAAACTTCATTATTTTTTATTTTATTTATTGAGGAACAGCAAACAGCCATATTATAAAATTTAGCACTTAAGTGGTAGCATAAGTAACATTATATTCAAGCGAGAACATATTACAAAAAAGTCCACTAAAACTGCAACTTTCTTTCTACAAGGTATGAGCAACTGAGCATGAGCACATCAAATTAAGCCATAAAACAAGAATTTGCAGTCAGGTAACTCCAAACAATTCTGATAAAACGACAAGCATGCCATCAAGTTACTTATGAGACCCTTGAGTTGTGAATTTTTTCTTAAGGGAAATGGTCATTTCAGTGCAGAGGACAAAGTTTTTAACAAGATTAGTCTCGGAGGTCCACTGGAACTGACTCAAACAATTTGTAACGAATTTGCGGATGGAGCCGTATATTTTATTCTGATTAAAATAGTTTCGATTTACATTTTGAGTGGTGGAGTTGAGTTTGTTAGTTTTATGTTTGATCGTTTGGTTCAGTAATTGACCGAGCGAATAAAACCCTTAGGCCCAGACTGCACCAAGGCGGAGACGAGACGAGATGAGATGAGTTAGAAAAAACCTTATACTTATAGAAAGCTACACTATCTCTGAGTGTCATGGGCTACCTTGTCGTCTACGCGGGTGAAACCACAGGCAAAAGCTAGTGGTGTTATAAGGTACTCTTTTAATATCAGGTAGAGTAGGTTAAGCGTAGTTTTTCTGTGTTGAGGATGCCATGGACGCACAAAGATATGGGACAAGACACCTAACAACCAGACCCAGAGTATTTAAATATTTTAAATGCATCATTTAAAACATCTGTTCGACCGGGAATCGAACCTGGGACGCTTTCAATTAAGCCATGATGGTCGTCATTTAAGCCCCTCTATGCAAATATGTAGACTTATATTCAATCGGATCATCGATTCAGTCCAAATGCATCGCTAATGTTCAAATATGCATTCGTTACCGCATGTTATTGAAGTGGAGCAATGCGAGCTTTAATCAAGACTGAATTAACTGTTACCTGATCGGTTCATCAGTTTGGATGGCTGAATAATACTTATTATTGATTTGAGTTACTGTATGTTACTGTGTAATAAGTAAATAATTTGCAATTGATTGAATCATGCGTTATTTTGCAAAAGTCCATCTTCAAACTGTATCTTTAACAAACAACTTAAAAAGTATTTAAGCTGTATCTTCAACAAATATCTAGTGTTATTTCGCTGCTATACTACGTCTAGTAGCATATAGTATCTATAGCGCTGTGTCAACAGGTCGACATGTCTTTCACCTATACGCGATACGTATATATACTTACCTAACTTTTAAAAAAAAACTTAGTCATTTGTCAATCAAAGATCATATGAAAAACAGAAGCAAGTAGGTAATTGAATTATATTTCTAAATTATATTGATTTTAAACATACAGAAATGATACAGCGACTGCAAAAATGAATTGCCCGCACTGATGCTAAAGGCACTCCTCACCGGGACTCACCGGGACCTTCGCCAGAAATGAAAAAATCCAAGATTTGATTTTAAGCTTCACAATACGATACTGCCTTACTGACTGACGAGCATTCGCTCGTAATGTAACAATCTAGATTCGATTTTGAGCATTTGCCTGTAACAGACTTAGTTGTTTTTACATTGTATAAATTGCTGTACTCACTACGGTAATATTACAAATATATAATTAGAGTTTAAGCTCTGCAATCCTCGTTTTTCTTCACTAACTGATGTAATGTTAAGAAATGTATAATTACAGGTTACACGGTTAATGTTCGGTTCTCCTCACTCACTGATGTAATGCTCGAATCTGAAATGTTACATTATAGGCTCCCGGTAAGGAAGGTAACCTTAATGTTAACAATCAATGCACATATAAAATAAATAAATTGACCGCTACGATGATACACTCGTAATGATAATGATTATCAATTCTTAAAACAATTTTGAAAAAAATTAAAACGCTTGTTGGAGGCAATGAATGCTGGGGCCTATTTTGGGCAAAAACTTAGCATTGCCATCCAGCGTGGCAATGCTGGCATTCTCGCCACCTTCCCCTCCTCCAAGGAGCTTGTAGATTATCTTTTTGTATTTATTTATTTTCGTTTAAAATTTAAGTTGTTTTAATTTTAAGTAGGTAGGTAGTTTGTTATATGTTATTGTAAATATGTATACAAAATTGAAACATATACCATTTTACCATTTTTGTATAAACACTAATTTGAAACAAATGAATTGAGATTCTAATGTTAACTTTCAACTGTATTATATAATAATTGTACCTACTTTGACAAAGCATCGTTTAGCAGTATTTTCCGATAAAAAAAAAACAGTTTTCTGTTTCATATTATAATATCTGTAATATGACAACAGCATCTGTCGTTATAGGTTCGTAGCAAGGATTTAGGTTATAAAACTTTTATTATTATAGCTTTTATTATGATAGCTTCGAGCTACTCAAACGTTATGGCTTATATGTGAGATAATAGATTGTGGGATGCAACCGCAGCATCATAAATATTGGTTGTTTGAACGAACCTCGTAGGTTCTCATAGGACTAAAGCTATCGTCTCTTTTTATTTTAACGGGCTTGAAAAGGATGACAATAATTTTAGATCTGGCAAATTTAGTTTAGTTTAGAAAATGGTACAAAAGAATCGACGTCATTGTCGTTCCAAAATATGGTTACCTTATGGTTCATCATCGTCATCACCCAGAAGACGTCCAAAGCTAAACGAAGGCTTCTCTTATTTAAATAAATCAAATATAATTATAGCTTTAATGAGTAGAAAGATCAAAGTTGTATGTGTGGGAATATTCACAAAGCCATTGATTACATTTTTCACGTGATACATGGGTTACACTTTTTCGCAAAAAGGTTTTAGACCAGTCTCGTACATTCCGAAAATTTCGCACTGAGAAGCGTTAGGATCGATTCGAGTAAAACGCAAAATTATGTGGGATTCCGAGCTCTAATCATCAGCAAAATATTTAAATTTAGAACATATGGGCGGCCATAAAGTGATAGGAATTATAATGACCAGCCTAAGCGGGTCTTTATTCTTCCATAGGTGAACTGGCTGTTACAGTCCAACCTCCCCAACCTTTCTAGGAGGAAAAAACCAAACGTAATAGGCACAAAATAAAATGCAGGATTAAAACCTCTATGTAATTGTTCGGTCCGGAAAAGGAAGTATCGTACTTTAGTCATATATTTTAAGATGAATGTTTATATAAATTGTTATCTAATAACTACAAGCAGACCGTGCATTTAACAACAATGAAAAGTGAAAGTGTGTAGTAATTACACATTTAAACATGCTATTTGAGTAGGTTTTTGGGTTTATTCATAATTTATTCATTAATGCATGCCAGTATTTTTCAGTTATGGAGTTACTTAATTATTATGTAAGTTAAGATTAGAATCAGCATGAGTTACTTGTTTTGGTCGTTACAGCTCTATTTATGTCTGACATTCCGGTAAAATGATGGGGCAAAGCTAAGCATCACCGATGAAATCGCGAGGCGCTATACTGTGATCTGCATAGCCTGGTGCGGGTGACAGTTGGGTTTTTACTGAATTGCGCCCACTCCACCGTAAAATGAAGTGCGAGTATATTTTGTTCATATATTCAAAAACTTTTAGAAGTACAAAATATTCACGCACTTCATTTTGCGGTGGGGTGGCCGCAATTCTGTAAAAACCCATTTGGCACCTGCACCATTCCATGTGCAGTGGACTATAGTCGGAACATAATCTTACAGCAATTGCAATTGCGCCGGTATATTCTCCATGTAAGTGCATTAACGCCACGTGTTTGTCAAAATATTAGCCTAATGTTGTAATTTGGCCCACGTCCAACATATTTGGCTCGCTTGTTGGGCGGTTTCACGCGACGTAGTTTAAATTAGGTTAGGAGCAACGGTTGAAAATTATTACTTATTATTATTACATTGTATCTTGAACGAGATCTTTTGTGTTGATTGATGAAAATAAGATACTGCCACTTATTTTAAAATTGGTCCTAGTACTCTGAAAATTCAATTATAGTACTCCTTTCAAAATTGAGATCTATATCCACAATAATAATATCTTGATGTATTGCTCCATAAATATAAACTTTATTCTGCCGTGTGGTATCCAAACTGATGGACGGGCAGATCGACACTATTATTAGATTAAGGTTTCTTGTTGTAATAACGGAGCCATAAAACTTGGTATTGTTATATACATCCTAGCTTAAAAGAAAGCGTTATTTCATCATTTTCAATTTTATAGGCTTTATATCAATTGCCTCTAAAATTAAGTGCATGGATAGATAGAAAATTATTTTCTAGCCTGGAACTCCAGGGGATCTAAGAAATATTATATTCTCGATAGGCGGGATAGGGGGATCTTTTCGTAAATGGACGTTATATTGGAATCTCTATAAATTAATTGGATACTTTTAAAATGTAATCAGTTCAGCCCTCAGTTCTTTGTCTATATGTTGCAGCGATGTTGCGATGTGATCGAGCCAGGCGGAAGATTTGTGGCATGTCTGTTGTAGTAAGTTATAGTCTTTGTTTTGTACGCTAGTGTGTGGATGCAGAACAAGGTATAATAGGTATACAACAGAAGGAATAATTTACTGTTAAATACAATTTTAAATACATAAGAAGGGACTTCTCCAACGTACAATGTATGTATCTTAGCATATCTAGATACGAATGTATTCTTTGCTAGTGCCATAGTGACAGGATTCTACAGTGTTGAACACAAACTGGCAATTCAGCAAACGTAGCGTAGGACATCCAGCAACACGATGGCGTAACAATAACCGTCAGGTAAAATATTCTAGAGTGCAGATCATTAATCGGGAAACGTAGTGTAGAACATCCTGAGATTCGATAAAGTCACGATACGCACCATGGAGTCTTACATCATCATGCCTTACCCGCTAGAATGACTCACAACTACGTCATCACGTAGTTGTGAGTCATTCTAGCGGGTCACGAAGTTCTCGCGGCTTGCGTGCAAGGCAAGTGCATGGCAGAAGTCCTAGAAACCTTTTGCCCTGATGCCGGGGCATTTCAATACGGCATCGGTACCCTGTAGTAAGAGCCGATAAAAAGGAGTTCTCTGAGCTTGGGGATGGTTAGAGGTGGGCCCTTCCCTTCCCTTCGAGATACCGGAGCCCTCGATAAAGCACCAAGGCAGGCCACCTGTGGTGGGCTGATGTTTAAGTGGGTATAATTACTTACTTACTACCTACTTATAGGTACTTGTATTTGCTGAGTTAGGACTTTTAATTTGTTCTATATTCTATAATTAATTGTCTATTAAAGGTTTCAGATTTGACTGGCAAAATTTGCTTTCATCTGCCAGTATATACTGTACGTATGTTTATGTCAAATATTATCAAAATCGGTCGAAAAATGGCGCCACAGCAGTCTTCTGGAGTGAAATACCCCACCAAACAAAAATCGCCGACGACTAAAAAATTCTATGAGATTGTAGAATTGCACAAAAAAACTGAAAAACTGAAAAAAGTACAAAAATTCTAGGTCTACTGTTCGCAGACCTACTAGTAAATAGGTAAATGTTGTTGTTCTGTTTGTAAGTTTATAGGAAGAAACCTCCAGAACAACAGATACGAATAAAAACACTCATACACACATGTCACACTATCATTGATATTGCTATGTAGCTTTGTTTTGTTTACATCGCGGGTGAAGCTGCCGGCTAAAGCGAGTGATCGATAAGGAATGATTATTGTGGACCTTCAAGCCCCAACGTTACCGCATCTCAGCTCTATAATCTTTGCTCCGAAGCTGTACAACGCCCGCGGCGATACCGAAGTGAGCTCTCTCAAGGAAGTGTGGCTTCGACTCTATCTCGCTGTTCGCTCCGCCACTGGAAATTAAACACCGATTAGGTCGAACTCTGCGGTGTTTGTACAGGAAGGAAATACGTTATAGATATGAAATATATCTTAGTATGCAGTGGGTGTATGATTATTTGAACCACTAAGCACTTTGGCTTATTGCATTGGTATATACACGACGTTATTGAAGAGTAAAGATTTGTGATAAATTCGTATATTTGGGATACATAACGACAGACGTAGAGAAGAACCACCCAACCTACTACCTACTACAACAATTATTGACTGCACAAGAAAAATAGTAATAGTTTTTCGGATGTATGTGTGTTTAAATCGAATTACGTTACACTAGCAGCGCCCCGCGTTTCCACCTGCTATCCTATAGCCTACGAATTGGTAAATTTACTGGCTTAAATAAAAAGTAGTGTATGTATTTATATAAGGTCTAAGCTAGCTACATATCAAATACCACTGAAATCCGTTGAGCAGTTACGGAGTCGAACGGGTAAAAACACACTTAGTTACATACTTACACACAAACTTTCACATTTATGGGGTTAGCCCTTTATGCCTCAATGTCTTGACATATTTTGTATTGTGTCTTATGCTACATATTATTTCAGATGGGTTTCTTGTTTTTCCTTTACTCATTAAGTTCACTAAGTCAACTTTACTTAACTTACTTTACAAAAACCGTATTCGTATGGCATGATTAAAAATATATTTTCTTTTTACGGTCATGTTTCTACCTAATTATAGACTAATATTATAAATGTGAAAGTGTATGTATATTTATTAGCTCTATTACGTAATGGTAGAATAGAATTGGATGAAATTGAATAAATTTATTATGTAGAACTTAAAAAACAGACAATTAAAAGAAACTTAAAAATACTAACTAAACACTAAAACCTAAAATAACTATAAAAATTAAACTAAACTAAAAGACCATTAGTGGAGGGAAAGGTCCCCAGAATGCTAGCGGCATTGCCACGTTGAATAGCAATGCTCAATTTCTGTGCGAAATAAAAGCCAGCATTCTGGACACCCGACGCCTCCACCAATCGCCTGGCCAAGTCCCGATAAAGGATTAAAGCGGCCGGCCGATTAATTTAGTTTTGAAGAAATGTACATACAGTTCCTTTAAGAGAGCGAGTGAAATCACGAGGTACTACTAGTAAAACATAAATCTGAAAATCACAGTAATACTTTTACTTATTTGAGATAACCAACAGAACCGAATAAATAAATAAAATTGATCAAAAAAATAGCATCCAAATTGCTAAAATTAACCCTATAAATAACAAGTATCGGAAGTGACCTCGTAATAAATCCATCATCCGTAAAGTAGGTATTCTGACATTACCGAAAGTTCATGGAAAGATTCTGTATGCGGAATCAAAAGTCGGAATAATATGAGAAGTTTGTGATGGTCGAGAGGATGAGAGTTGGGAACAAACCGGACAACAACAGTGAATAACAGTAAAATGGCTTACATAAAAAAATAAGTAAATGAAGTAAAAATAAGTAACTAAAAAATCGAATCGCAATCTCGATCGGCATCAGATAAGAAAAGCTTACGCTATAGTCAGACAACATTCTTCAAATTTTAATGTAACTTAATCCAACTCAGTAAGTTATTCATAGACAGCTAGACCCTTATTCTTTAATTATCGACTAGTATTCGACGATATTAACGTTCTTGAAATATCGCCAACAGATCGCAAGCGTACTGTATATATGTTTTGTGCAATTATCTATCAACTAATTAGCTTTTTATGTGGAATAAACGCTCGAATAATCGCGCAACATAGTATTAACTAGTATTAACTTTTCAAGAAGCAAAATATCAATTGAAAACATCATGTAAAATGTTATGTGAAGATGAGCTACCTATTACCTATTATACGGTTTAGCTAGTTTCGGATACGATTCACGAAACTTTTTACATAAATCGACCATCGTTAATAATTTACCCATTCGGTATTCGCTCGCCACTCGATTTTGAACTGGGACATGGACTTTTCCCTCTAGAGCTTTTTAAGTAAGGCTGTAAAGAAGTTATAGTACCTATAAATGCTAGCTAAGCAAGAATAGTTGCTGGTTAGCCCGCCTTTATGTTCCACGTTATATTGTAACTTATTTTTCTAGAGATTTATGTTTTTTTTACTTGCGATTTTGTTTTTTTATGGTGTGTAATATATATAAGTTGTTCCGATCGTTTGTTACGTTATATTTTAAGTTAAGAATCATCATGTGCTTGTAAACATCTCAACGGATGATTCGAGTAGCGCCAGGAGAAGGTTCGTAAGTGGCGTTGAGGTTTGATGTCAGGTTTGTTAATTTTGATATGCTTACGTGCGTGTTTTTGAGCAAGCACCTCCAGTCAAGCTTCGTCGTACGTTTTAATGCTTATCGTTTTTCTGATATAGTTCGTTGCTATCGAAGTCACGAGGCATAGCTAGCGATTCCTCTTAAGAAATATATACTTAAAACAATTCATCATAACATATATTTAGTTTCTTGTGGTTAGTACTCATCAATATTGATGACTAAAAAGTTGCTCAGCTGCAATGAAAATTGTCAATGTCAGAAAACTTTGCAGAGACGAATATTTACTCTACGATGAATACAAAATTTATATCCCTGGCATGTTCTCTGATATCAAAAGTATAGAAAAGTAAAGAAGTTCAATACATTGTGAAACAAAAGGAAGATCAAATTTTCGACTTAGAAAATGGTTTTAGAATGTGGAAGGAAATTGATATGATTATGTTATGGAGGATTTATCGATTTATGAATATATCTGCGATTAGAGAACTTGACAAGAAACAAAATCTAAGATTGACTGACGTGGTTTTGATACATTTTGTTTTAATAAAACGGGAATACTCACGTTAAAAATGAGTCGGTTATTCCGACTATAGTTTCGATCACATTCGGTGACCTTTATCAAGGAATGCTCAGCGAGACACGCGCGCGACCTCGTCTCGCTTTGCCTTGAGGTCGCGCGCGTGTCTCGCTGAGCATTCCTAGATAAAGGTCACCGAATGTGATCGAAACTATAGTCGGAATAACCGACTCAATTTAACGTGAGTATTCCCGTTTTATTAAAACAAAATCTAAGATAGTAACAGTGTTACATTCTTGCGCTGCAATATGACGTATTCAGGACTAAAACAAAACCGGCAAATGCTTCACGGTGTTCCTGAGTGCTTTGCCAAAAGTTATTGCGAAAATTCTATTTGATAGAAAATATGGTGTCGTATAAGTTTTACTAAACATGAGCAATATCGCGTGACAGTAAAATGCTCCTTGACATAAGACATTGTCAGAAGTGTTGTAACACAGCCAGGGTCGCGGCATCGATAACGAGATTTTACATGGGAATAAGGGTAGGTAGATGTTAAAGTTATATCGTCGCGTAGATCACCGAGAATGTAATGCAGATAGAGAAGAAATTTAGCTAGAAACTAATAAATCCAGCAAAAACATATATGTTAAGGTGCATCGACTTTCATACAAAACTATCGACGCCTTTTTAGGCGTCCTACTACGATTTTGAACTGGGCATGACTTAACAGTAGGACTTAACATGACTTAACAGAAGGGACCAAGTAAGTAAGTAAGTTTTCAGTAAGCGTACGAGAAAAATAATCTCGACTAGCTTGAATAGCCTTGTGGCTCAGTGTGGATTTCCGCCTTCTGGGACCCTATTCCTGTGCGCTCGAGATTATCTCGGTCACTCTCAATCTAATTTAGAATTTAATGGGAGTGAGAGTGACCGAGATAAAATGTCGTTTCTCCGAATAGGGGCCCTGATCTATAGGTTGTGGGTTCGATTCCCACCTAGTACAAACATTTGTGTTAGGAACATGGATGTTTGTTCTTTGTCTGGGTGTTTCTATGTATTCTATGTATGTATTTACAAAAAAAATGTATTTATGTATTCTATCAGTTATCTGGTTCCCATAGTACAAGGTTGCTTAGTTTGGGGATAGATGGCGCTGTGTGAAAAACGTCCACCAAAATTTATTTATATTTATTTTTAATCAAAATATATCCTAACGGTGCCAAGTTATCCGGAAATTACTTAAATACAATGTACGGGCTAGATAATATTTACTTCGTATCATATATTAGATATTCTTTGCCTATTATTGTTTTGTAGAAAGTACAGCACTATCCTACATAAAGATCTTTCTTAGCTGGCGATCGGTGGTTACCGGTAACCGGAAATTTAAACATCAGTCATTTAATTTGTAAAAAATATTCTTAGTTAAAAAGATAATGATACAATTTTAATTACTTTTACCTACTGTAAAATTATCGTGATGAAGGATGCTTCATATAACGCCCATGCTCAACATAGGCCTTTCCCTTTCAGCACCACACTGAACAATATTCTGCCATTTGCATTCACCCATTGCCCGCGACTTTTACATCGTCAGTTCTTAGTGGAAGGCCTATCTAGGCTGCGTTTTCCGGTTCGAGGTTCTTTCTTTTCTATCAGTTATCGATTCTTCAAAAGATGTGGCCTGCTCACATCAGCTTGAAAACCCTGAAAGCTATATCGGTGACTTCGGTTCTGCGCAGAATATCCTCGTTCCTCCTTCACCAGTTCATATCTTCCTTAGCCCGGTCAAATAAGGCTTTAACTATAGGAATCAAAATGTTATAAGTAATAGATTTCAGTGCCAGGATATAAATGGGCTAGTACTAGGCACAAATTTGCAGTTACAAGGGGTTATAGAATATTTATTGACTGGATTACCTACAACGCAGCTTTAGTTATGTTTCACTGATCTATTGACAGAAACTGATCCGAGCTGTTCAGCTGTGTACAAAACTCTTTGTGTAGAATAAACAAAGGACCGATCGTAAATTTCTGCTTACGACGATACCGTTTACGAGTCGTCTCGATGTTCTTTGCAGATACATTTATTGTATTGGCTATCTTGGGTACGGAAACAAGAGGTAGTCAAATCACGCGTTTAAAAGACGTTGTTATCGGAAACTTTTTTTTACCCGCCTGCCCAAGAAGGAGGTTAAAGTTATTAGGGTGTATGTAAGTATGTCTGTATGTTCCCATATTATTGCCTATTGTAGCCTAAGCGCATAGACCGATTTCGACGAGCGAGGTGACGTTGGATTCCTCATTATGCTTGAAGTAACATAGGCTACATTTTGCAGTCGAGTATTTTGGTTTTCTTTTAGTATTACTTGTTTTGTTCTACGATTTTAGAGTTATACACTTCAGTGTGCGATTAGATGATCACTGTTAGTTTACTTTTGTTGTCTAAAGGTAGCATTGCTTTGTGGAACTTGAGGTTACGTTACGATTCGTCAGTGCATTTCGGTATATTCGATTACCACCTACTCGTAGCTGGCCACCAGTGGTGGACACAGGGAGTTTTTTTGTTTTATCTACTGAATGACCAATAGTGGTGGACAGCGGAAATGATATATTTAATTTTTCGCTACCGGTGGACACCGTGATCGTCGCGATATCTTTTTTTGTCCCAATAACAGAGGCGGACAACTTCGAGTTGTTCTTGAATTGTTGAGACGTTACTCGTAGTTTCTTAGTACCTACTGAAAGATTTCTATGTTTTACTCTTGTTTTTTTTTGAGATACTACTACGGTTTTACAAAAGTGTGTTAGTTTGTTTAAATTAGAAGTGACCTTACGAGTACGTAGCGACAAGAGTTGTATAGCAGGCTTTTTTTTTTAAATTATGAACTTACTTTTTTGTCATTTTACATTTTTTGTCTGTTATTTTTGTTACAGAGCACAATGTGGCTGTTCCTTCTCCTGTTTACGTTACCATACGTCCTGAGCCAGCAGCAGTGGGTTCCATGCTCAGAACTGAATGACGACCTTCGGTACCCCTGCCGGTGCAGGGTGCAAGTGGACCGGCAGTTGCAGCTCAGGATCCTGATGAACTGCGACAGGTTGGTGTTTCCCGGAGACTACCCTCAGCTGCCGTATGGAGCGCCGATTATATCATTCAGTCAGAAATGGGCTGGACAACAGGCTTTGCCGACACAGGTGAGCTTCCTCAGTAGACCTATACTTTTAACTGTGAATATAATTTGAAAATAACTTTTTGAATGTATATTTTAACGACCGAGGTTGATTTTCGGAAGTCGGTTAAAAAGAGTTTCAAAATATCGTACGTACCGTATACACGAACATGTTATACAGCTCTGTAGTTGTTACCGTCATCCAAAATGATATTTAATCATTAGGCTTGTCATTTAACATCAATGCAATGAATCACTATAAAACAATTCATATAAGCAGTGCATCGGAATTGCTATAGATTTCTACTCAACGCACGCAACTTCATGATCTGATAACCGCACCAGTGGACGGAACGAGCGGACTGATTGCTTTTGTATCGCCTAAATATGTATTGGAGGAAAATTGGACATCCGTGTTGCAAAATTTATGAGAAGTGGTTCAAATAGCTTTGTATGGGCTTTGCTTAGAGGCTTCCTACGTGTTTATTATAGCACTAGCTTGCCCGTACAGCTTCGCTCACCTAGGCTACTGTAAATGAAACACTCCGTAGTACCACTTTAGAGGCTAATTTTCGAAAATTCCGAGGAATGCTTTTATTTTTTATGCATATTACACAAACCGAGTTTTATTGGCTTAGCATGAAAAAGGTTTTATTTCCATCTAAACTTTGGAGATTTTTTTTCATTTTAGAAGTGGAAACTCACATTTTTTTTATTGTTCACCTACATACACCATTTCAGGAGCATTGTGTTTAAATTTCACGTTTTTATGATAAACGGTTTGATCTGTTCGTTGATTCCTAGAAAAGTGCTTGTTCTTTTATATATATGTGTAGATAAGCAAAGGGTATTGTAGACATATTTTTTATTTTTAACCTCCTCAGAATCGCTCCCTATCCAATTAAAAAGCACGTTAACGGTTAACCCCCACCGTCAACCTCCGTTGTTTCGACAAAAACTCAACAAAGTTGGAGGAAGCGGGTTGCGGGTACTACGAGCCTGCCTATTGGCTATCTTAAGCTAACCTACGCTTTCTCTTGCCTAGCAATGAACCAATGAAATTAATTTTTAGTTGGTTTTTTATTTAGAACGATGCGTGGTGCGCTTAGATTGTCCTGAGAGCGGAATCTAGGTGTGATCTTTTGTAACCAGTCGTGCCGGTCGGTAACAGATGCATTCACAATTTACCATGACTTAAGTATCATACCGAAAACAATAACAACAAATATCGACGCACTTAGTCATACACAATAACTAATACACAACATTTATAGTTCATAACTCCGAAATCCCGATTGCAACCCAAACAATTAACAGATGTTTACTGAAATACTGTCATACTCTGTTTCGTGCTATATTGGTGTGGAATTCTGCTAAATTCGACGGATTTATTGTGTAACAGGATGCCTACTTGTTTGTATTTGTTGCTGTATAGGCTCTTCGTAGTAAGATAGGGTCACTTTAATACTTTATTTATTAAATCAAATACCTAGGCAAGTGCATCTGTCGGAGGTTGGTTGGGAAAGGGACAGTTTCGCCAGGCGTAGATTATAAAAAATACTATAATAAGTAATGTTGCCATTGCTATTGCATGGCATTTAACAGTTGCCTTAGTTGAAACATTCCGCGTCTTTATTGTATTAAAATAGTTGAGCCTTGGGTGGATGTTTCAGAGGGCTTATTACGAAACATCGACACCTTAACTTATTACGCACTACATAGTGTGATGACATGTTCCCTGACGAGGTGTGATATTGAAGCGGATGCGGGGTGGAATAGAATCTGATAAGAAAATACCGTACCTGGACCAACAACACTAAGACATGCCTCACGGATTGGGTAGAGCTGTTGGGAGTCTGTTTCTAGGCATAGTGTCAGATTATCAAATCATTTAGGTACCTGATTGAAAAGTTTCAGTATATGAACGCGCGCGCGAGCCCCATGGCGACATAATATTGAAGAATGATAGAATATGACGGCACTGATCGGTGCACGTAGCTTATGAAAATTTCAAAGTACAAATTGGCTTTTTATTATTTAAGTAGGTACTCAACTTTTTTTGACGCCGTATGACACAAGGCAATGACCTCTGAAAATTCTGTGAACTCATTGGGCAACTCGGTACTGGCCCGAACAGCTCCCGGTCCGCCAGAGCCCTGTGTTGCTCTAAGTGTAAACCATACTGGAAAATAGTCTAAATCAGCTGACGTTAAGATTGACCTATACAAACTTATAGAGGTCATCTGTAAACAGATTATTTTACTCTTATGGTGTACTAGAATATTTGTATTATATGCATTAAAAGCTGTCTGTACTAGATGTGCTCACAGAGTCCTCCTTATTAATATAAGGTTTTCTTTTACCTTCCACTTCTTGCATTGTGAAGTTCGTGGAAGGTCAGGCAAACTGAAAGGTAAGAGCCTACATTATCAGTTCCTCGATCTACATAGTTTTAATTGATCGAAGCACCCACACAACATTTTTGTTTGCTATGGTGAGAATGTCTGTCGAATGCACTCGGAAAGTTGGAGAAAGGTCTTCGCACATTGTTTGAAGATGGGCCTCTAGGATGGCCGCGATAGTTTCGGCTGGCTGACTTAAATATGTTTCATCGTGACTCGTCCCATCTAGCAATAGTCACTAAAATTGACCTTTCCCAACAGTCAGATCTAATAGAATGAAATGAAAACTATGACCGGTCTATTTTCCTAACCACAGAGAACTTTATAAATAGTTTTGTTTACAAAGCATCACTTTAGAGATAGCTGTTTAAATATTTTACAACCCCTAGCACTTGGGTGTCTTTCCTGTTATGAAAATCAATATTTTATAAAGTTTATCATAATTTATTCAGGCTCTTATTGAACGAGTGAGCGATGTAAAAGAAGACTGCTTCAATTTGTAAAATTTGTTTTCATCTGTCAGTATGTTGTCAGTATCTGTCAGTATGTTGTTAGCCAAAAAAGTTTGCCATTTACCGGCCGATTTTGATAATATTTGGCAGAAACATTAATGATTAAACATTAATTGGTACTCAATGTTAAACAAGAATTTCAAATCCGAATATAATCTGTAAAATTATAGAATTGAAGTTGTGCAAAAAAGTTTGTGCTCGCGTTGTCTACTGTTCGCTGACCTACTAGTATTTATGAGGTAGCGTTAGCCCCGGTGTCCACCCTCCCATGTGATGAATTATGCTACGTGACTTTTTTGCTCCATAGACATGTTTTGAATGTAGCGTGTATGGTAATAGTTACGCCTAAAAACCATGTCATAATGCTTCGTAACTAAGTCTTCTTTTTTACATATATCTCTTTCCCTCACGTACAGGAAACTTTATTTCGCTTCACAATCCAGTCCACATTTCTGTTTCATACCCCTTGGCCTTCCTCTGTAGCTAAAGTTGTGCAAACTTTTGAGGCAGCTCGATCCCTGATTCGAGACCTCTCGATTGACAGAGGTCGCCACTTGCGAAGTTATGATCACGAATATATTAGCTCGTGGACACTTGGAAAGTTTGTTAACAATGGCGTCTTTAGGCTGGGCCACTAAGTTCCAGTCTCTAGAGGTTGTCCTGCAAATATTGTTACGGTAAAGTTTAGAATGCGAAATTGCATAATGACTACCTAGTGTATACCAATAGTTGACCTTACATTTTTTTTATTGAGACATAAACTGAGTTTGTAAATTAATAGCACAGAATCTCTTACTAACTAGTTGTTTTTTTTAACTTTAATTTGCGTCTATAATGAAACAAAAAAATATATTTTTCCAGATATTTTCATCATACGGCCTACCCTTGAAAGAGCTGGACTTCTCCCACAACAGCCTTCGAAGACTACCGGATCGTCTCTTTGCCGGAGTCAAAGGGAACATCACGAAGATAGTTCTGGCTGACAATCTTCTCGGAGACAACCTGAATCCTATATTCTCTACAGCAGAGTTTCACAACCTACCAGCGCTTGAGGAGTTGGATTTGAGTGGAAACAGTATACGGGGGATTGAGGAAGGACTGTTGATTGGCTGTGATCTGCTTAAGGTATGATTTAATTGATACTTCCAAAAAAATTAAGACTACATCAAAATCGCAGTTGAAGTGCAACAAAATTATAGACGTTTTTATTCTAGAAATTTTATATGTTATGTATTGATGTTTTGTTTGCAATCGTAATAGTTTAACACAAATTGATGTTATGAAGCTATGGTTGATAAAACGTATTGACGCCAGAATTAAATAGTAATCACCTTTACAGTTTTGGCTTACAAAATATAATTTATTAGCATGCTAATAAAGAATTTATAGGTCTAATAGCTCCCTCTAGTAAAGTTTATCCCCAAACCCGATTCACAGCAAACAAGTTTGACCTCAGACAACATTGTTTCATTGCTCTCCTTTCTTTGTTACCTTCACCTAGAGTTCAAATTTGCTCTAAAAGAACCTTCGGAAGTTCAATTACTGCCGCCGTGTTCCGATGTTCCGGAGTATAAGCCGCATCGATAAATTTTGATGACTTCCTGTTCCACCACAATTCATCCGTCATTGTAACGTGTATTCCAGATTGTACGACTGGACCGCAATAACATAAACTTGGTGCCTTCATCGTCGCTGAACGGACCTCAAGCGCTGAGGGTTCTGTCGCTAAGGGAGAATAACATAGGTATGAAAATCGATTTTCTAAAAATGTCTTAAAAAACGGGCGAGTTAACATTTCAAACGGTACCGATTTCATGGTGCATATAGTTATACTATGTACCATTGTGAACTCAATCGAAGGCGATCTGCGTTAGCGAGCGAACGTCACGTGTCACGCCACTCCCGAGAGCCTCTCACACACACATCTCACACGTTTATTCAAGCAATAATGCAACGCATTCAGTAGGAATTTAGCAAGAGGAATAGGAGCACCAATCTACAAGTACCGAACATAATGGAAATCAGTGTTTGGATAACCATCTTTAGGGGTCGCTTGGAAATGAACAGTTTTAGCTTGCTTGGGGTACTCCATTCATATGAAACTAAAAAATAAAACTAAATGTTATCGTTTAATGAATAAACAATAACAACTCTGTACAGAAAATTGATGTCAAAAGTCGATGCATTGCTGCGACACTGGCTCGTGTAGGTTCTCATACAAAATGAACTAAAAAATGTATTGACAGAATTTTTAAAAGCGATGTGCCTTCTTTATATTCGCCCTAATATAGATGTCGTGGGCTAATCATTGAAATGGGCCGATCGCCGGCATTTCTTGTTTTGCCCGTCTAATAACCGCCATATCGTTCCAAGCATAACGTTTGCCAATTTGCTTGGGCAATGGGCAAATCGATTCTGTGGGGTGACCAAAGTACAAGAAAATCAAATGAAGTTAAAATAATAAAGATAGAAGGCATGCTCGGATATAGTATGAAGGATGATGCAGCCATCTTTTTCGTACGTTAGCACACAGCTGACAGAGCGCAAACAGTGCCGTGAAACAGAATTACATTATGATACGCCTAGCCATATCTCGATGTGGCCAAGTGACTAGAAGGGCAAATCGACAAATAGGTTCATCTCATCGATCTGTCTAACTTTATACTGAAATTATATAATATAATAATCTGAAATTATGAAATAATCGGCCAAATAAAGAAATGTCGGCGTATCGTGATCTGCCGTGGCAGATGTCGATCGGTCCAGCTCGACGATTAGCCCATGACATAAAATTAACAACAATAAAACATCAAAATTTCGTGTATTTTTCTGTTTTTGCTATGATCTAATAAAATATTTCTTTTATTTTCAGCACTTATACGACAAGCATCATTTGTCTCCCAAAAAACTTTAGAGGAAATTGACCTCCACGGGAACATGATTTCGTCCATCGAAGGTGGGGCTTTTATTGCGCTGGCTGATTTGCAAGCCCTCGATTTGGGCCGCAATAGACTTTCCAAATTCAACAGCGACGTTTTCCAAGGCGCCCAGAATTTGGAAAAGTTGGACCTTTCAGAAAACTTCATTGCGGACTTCCCGACGGTCGCGCTAAAATCATTCCTCGCTTTGAAACACTTGAACCTCTCCAGTAATATGATTACGGTGAGTGTTGAACTTTTTACTTTGGCACAAGTTTGGAGCTATCGAAAATTTTAAGTGGTTGAGATCGACGTTGATCAAGTAGTTAAGTTTTAGATAGAAGGAAACTTTGCAATTAAATCATATTTTCGCGAATGGATACGTTTCAGAAGTAAAGTATCTTAGCTGAAAAACTTTTTGATACTTGTATATTTTTTGCTTGATTGAAACAATTTACTATACTTAAGTAGGTTATGACATTTGAAATCATTATGTCTAGACTCTTAACAAATTCGTGTTAGAAAGATCCAATTTACTACTTCTACGATGTTTTGTTTATACTTAAATTATTTTTCAGAATATCGATAACAGCCACCTGAGTTCTCTAGTAGCGCTACAAATGCTAGATTTAAGCAGAAATAACCTCGTAAAGCTGTCGCCCGGCACTTTCGTCGGCCTTACTGAACTGCGGTATTTGGATGTGGGAGTTAACTCACTTCGCACAGTAAGTGTTCTGTAATTTTCACCTCGACCACAAAATTAAACTGCTCATTTTGCTTTAAGTTATCTGTATTAACAAGATATTTTTTTCAGGTTGAAGATGATGCGTTCGACGGCCTCACAAATCTCAACACGTTACTTTTAAGAGATAATAATATTCTTCTTATCCCGGCAATTGCACTCTCCCGGCTGCCCAACTTGGTCTCAGTTCATCTAGGATTCAACCGCGTAACGGCTTTATCTAGCGACATTCTCAGGGCTGTGTCCGAACGAGTCACATCCCTAGTGCTTTCGAGAAACGTTATCAGAGAACTCCCGCCGGCAGCCTTTAATCACTTTAAAACGCTCAACCACTTGGATCTGTCCGGGAATCTATTAAATTCCATCGCAGCCGAAGTATTCAGCGGACTCGAACAATCGCTCCAATTTTTGTCTTTGAGCCAAAACAGAATATTGGGATTCACTGGAGAACAATTAAAATTCATCAGCCTTTGGTTTTTGGATATCTCGGATAATCAAATTTCTCAAATACCAGTCGACGCGTTTGAGTCTATACCGAGCTTATCTCACTTGAACATTAGTCGTAACGCGCACATTAACGTGCTCCCGCAAAATGTGTTTCAGCATAATCAAGCATTACTGAGTATTGATTTAAGCCACGTGGAGTTAAAAGCGCTGCCGGTAAATTTATTCTCCAAAAATTATAATCTGGAACGAATTTATTTATCGAACAATCTTTTACAAGAAGTTTCTGAAAACACCTTTAAAAATCTTAAGAATCTAACTCACTTAGATCTGTCGTACAACAACATCGTAACTCTGAAAACTCCCGCTTTTGTTAACGTAATGTCGATCCAATATTTATCGCTTAAGGGTAATCAATTAAGCGCATTTAAAGGAGAGTTCTTCAACACAGGAACGAGCCTCGAAGTAATAGATCTTTCCGACAATCAGTTAAGCTACTTATTCCCATCTTCTTTCAAAATACATCCACGTTTGAGAGAAATAATCTTAACAAATAACAAGTTTAACTTTTTCCCGTCGGAACTTATAAGCACCTTACAGTACTTGGAGCTCGTCGATTTATCTGGTAATGCTTTGAAGAACGTGGACGAACTCGATTTCGCTCGATTGCCAAAATTACGAACGATATTGCTAGCAAGAAACGAACTCGAAACAATAAGCGAAATGGCCTTCCACAACTCCTCTCAAATTCAGCGCTTGGATTTATCCGACAATAAAATAGATCGCTTAGGAGATAGGCTTTTCGAAGGGCTCATCAGGCTGGAAGTTTTAGATATAGCAGGAAACTTACTCAACGAATTACCTGAAAATATTTTTGAGCGCTCACGTTTGCACATGCTTGAAAATGTTGTATTGAGCAGAAACTTGTTTGAGCATCCTCCACTTAAAGCATTACAAAAGCAGTACTTTTTCGTATCTTCAGTGGATTTATCGCACAATAAAATAGTGGATATTCCACCTGAAAACAGTGTTATGGTCAATATTAAAAAGCTGGATCTGTCTTATAACCCACTTTCAGAGAAGACTATTAATAATGTTCTCACTGAACCAAAAACCGTCCGAGATCTAAACCTCGCTGGGACAGGTGTGAAGTTTATTGGACAGCTCGAGACTCCGTTTCTTTATAACTTGAACTTGTCTCATAACAACATTACTAACTTTTCGGAAAAAACTTTCACTCGTACAACTCTACTAGAATCTTTAGATTTATCTGACAATCAGATAACCGATGTTTCTGGGTCACTTAGTATGTCGTGGCCGAAATTAAAGAACCTTCAGATTTTGAAAATATCCGGCAACCCCACAGTAATGGTGATGGACGGAAACTTTGAGGGATTGACCTCACTTCGAGTGCTAGATATGAGAAATTTAGAAAAATGCACCAGAATAGAAAAAAATGCATTTAGAACTTTAACAAATTTGGTGGAGTTGAGAGCTTATGGTTATCCAAGATTAGGTTACTTTGATGTACAAGGTGCGTTAGAACATTTGCCAGCCCTCGAAAGGTTAGATGTAGAATTTAAAGATACGAATATTGGCCCCGATCAGTTGCATTCAACTTTGCATCCACGCCTTGAGGAGCTTGGTATAAGGGGATCAAGATTAAAAACTGTTTCTTCTGGTGTTTTGGCTGGATTGAAGGCTCCATCAATTACAGTGCGATTCAGAAATACGTCTGTTGCGAACCTTCCTCCGGCTCTTCTCTTCCCCTTACCGAGATCTTCACAGATAACGATTGATGTCGCAGGCAGTCGACTGACGACTTTACAGCCTCAACTACTTGTAGCTCTGGATGACAGAAGAGCAGATTTGTCTATGCTCGGTTTAGACAGCAATCCCATACGTTGTGATTGCAACGCTAGAGCATTGAGAAGATGGCTTCCTATTGTTGGCGTCAATGACGTAAGATGCGAATCGCCAGATCATCTATCAGGATTTTTATTAGTTGAAATAGGCGACGATGAGCTGACCTGTGAAACAAAGAAAAGGACTACAGCTACTTCCTCAAGTCTTTCAACTACTTTACCGCCCCGGCTGGTTCATCGTACCTCAGCGGAACCAGACATAATCTGGTCAGTTGCTCCCACACACGACCGACCTAAGACCCAAGGAGAGCCTAAAGGAGCGCCAGTGATCGGCGTACCGTCTACAAATGACGACAACTTAATCATAGGAATAGTTGGAGGAGTGGTTGCATTTATCGCCATATTGATAGTTGCGATTTGCATAGTTCGTTTGAGAATGTCATCTAACTCGTTTAGAGGAAGTCCTCTAGCAAGCAGTCCTGCTGGAGGCGCTCCTCCGATGTGGGGTCCCCCATGGCCGGGCTACGCGGCCACTCTGCCACCTGCTTCGATATCCAATGCCACCTTACCTCATAAAATACAACAAGGGCCAGGTTCAGTACGGTACATGGCCCCGCCTCCTGCGCCTTACTTCATAAGCTTGCCACCTCACGATGAAAAAATATATCGATAAAATTATTTAAAATTAGTACATATCTGAAATCCTGTAAATATTAGCTTTTTGGAAGAATTTATCATGTCAACGCGAAATGTAACTTTTGATCATATCGTTGTAGATATCATCTTTGACCCTCATAGAATATTAAGCTGACTGACTTGTAACACTTACCTCTTATTTTAAACAACATTTGGACTAAGTTCGGACTCATCTAGTCACGAGTAACAGACTTTATAATTTGTAAAATGTAAGTTTCTTTCCATTTACAGGGCTTGAGCAAATGTAGTACATATGAGTTTGGATAATCAGTCTATTTTTAATCACTTGGGAACATGCTTTGGTAAAAATAGTATATAAATAGCTTGTAGTTAGGTATATGTGTAAAATAGTGCTCTATTAATTTATAACATCCACAATTAAAATATTTTTAATTAACGAAGTAGTAAATGTAACTATAATAAAGGAGTTTAAGAGTTATTGCAGTCGTTTTATTTTGTAAATTAGGTGCAGTTTTATTTAGCCATTACAAAAGACAACACTTAATCAAGCTACAAATGACAGTTCCAACTATTAAAACGGTTCGCAAACAGAGGGAGTAAAAGCTGCTATTCAAAAATGTTGGTGTTATAGTGTATAAACTTAATGAATATTTTTATAAGTAGGTACGTGCTTGGCTGATGCTTGTAAGACAATCGCAAGCGAGTCACAAACACAACTCTTTTTTAGTGAAGTCACTAGTTTTACCTTCAATTCAGCTGATTATCTGAATTGTGTCTACCTAGTGCTCTGTGACAAAACCCTATGGCTTCTATCAAATCAGTTTGTAGTACAACGACTGGCGATATTCAATTTCAAATACGTGCACAAAGCGTGCCCATCGGCAGCGTTCGGTGTTCACAGCGATGTTTTCTAGACCTATTTCCATTCCCGTTACATAAAAAAAGTAACGTGATTCGGGTTTTTATGCAAATTCCGTGATCATAAACAAAGGTTTCAGCAAGCGCAGCGTGTGATATGGCACATAAAACCTTTTGTGCTTTTTTCAAAACTGCTCCTGTCTACAATTTTTAGTCGTATGATATTTGCTTGCTTGATTTTTTAATGTACCTACATATATATACGCTTAACATTAACCGGAAAGATTAGCTAAAAGGGTAGGCTTTCGTTTTTGGCTTTATTTTTATTCAGAAGAATGTATTTCGCGCTCAAATTAGCATTGTTGCGAAAAGAGAACAAATTGTCATTCTGCTGTTTATCTGTTCTTTAGCTTGTCACATGTGAACAGCTAATGTTGTGTGAAACAGTAAGTAGTGTGACGTCAGATGGACGTATCTGGTTACTTTTTAGGATTCCGTAGTAGGTACTCCAAGGCATCCTTATAAGTTTGTGATGTTCGTCTGTCTGTCTGTCTGAATCCTTTACAGTCTTATAACTTCCAAAGTTATAAATGTGCATGAAATTATGCACAACGGTAGTCCAGTTTCAAAATAAAATTACTTTTTTTTTGTGTAATAAGGGCAGCTCCCATACATGTTAAGGGATAAAATATAAGTTTCGTAGTATCCCAGCTTGTGAGGTGTCATTGAACAGACCCTTTAAAGTTAAAGTTTAGTTTAAGTTAAGGTTTCCTACACTATTTATGATATGTATCGCCTGCGAAATATGCCATTTCTTAACTATGCATCTCAAAAATTTCTTATCTCCAAGTTGGTACATCTTGGTAAAAACTTTATTTTAAAAAAAAAACGGGCAACATGTGATAATGACTTTTTGAGATAAGCGGAAAAAACTGATAAATACTTAAAACGTCCTAGTACGGAACCCTACTAAGCATGGCCCGACTTGCTCTTAACATGTTTTCATCTTTCTCTTTACCAACTCTTTCTTTACCCACCAGTTGAATAATTATGGTTCAAATAATATAATAATAAATACTGTTTTTTTTTTTTACTTAACTATATTGCACTACTTTTCCTACGTGCACAGTATTTATCTCATAAGCTACTTAACTTAAAATGAACATAACCAGAACTGAATCGACATCAAACGATAAGCAAATGTGTCTTGGAGGCACGTATACTTATTTTTTTTTTTGGTCTGACTTAAAAAAACGGAGGGGCGTTTATTAAAATGTAATAAGTTGGAATGAAGGGGTGCTCTCGGCCAGTGTAATATAGCAGCTGGCCCCAGGCCAAATTGCAAGATCCTCCGCCAAGTGCCGACACTTTAATACCCGCAAACTTTATGAAAATGAAAGAAGCCATTTGAGGGCTAAGAATTCTTGCTGTAACACTTCAAAAACTTTGTTCGACCATATATTACAGGGTACTGCGGCAGCTCATGCAACGTCATCTTTCGGCGTCCCATTCTATACCTATTCATGTCTTGTTTTCTTAATGAACCTGTGGATAATGTTCACAGTTGAACGTACCTGGCGCGCAGATGATGCCTGGAAGAGATCGCTTTAAGCGATAAGGTCGCCAGTTGCTTCAATAGTTTTAAAGTTGTTTTCTTTCTCTTATTTATGTCATTTCTGGTGTGAGCAATAAAGAGTTATCTATCTATCTATCTATCTAACGTGTGCCTGAACTACAGTCGCCTCAATTTCAAGCCTTCAATTTTAAAATACATATGTATAAGCTATTTTATGAATTTGAGGTTTTCAAAATATGTACATAAACCTCGCTAGGAAAGCCTCTGGCGTATGCACGATAAAAAAGTAATAAAAAGTGACATGTGAACAACAGAATGCGTTAAACATGATTCCCAAACTTTTATCATAAATATACTCTGCAACAGTGCATTGAGCTCTCTAGGGCCTCGCTTCGGGCAAAAGTTTTTGTATATAATTTGTCCGGGCCAATTAATTTTGTTGGTGATTTTTGACCTCTGGACAGATTATCTTAAAAAGATAGATGAAAGGTTACTTAATTATGGGTTATTTTTGACCAGTCTATCATTCTATCCTTTACTTTTTACTTGTTTTTGTCTTGTAAATAGATTTAAGAGTTTATATTGGTTTTACGGGTTGAACCAAGGTACGGAAGAAGTTTATCCTGCAATTTAATCAGTTTATCTTCACAAATTATTTTTACAAGAAAATAAAAATGATAACAATTCCCACTGATAGCGTTTTTTTAGATTAGTTTATTTTGTTTATAATTACTATGTAATTTTAAGTCCTATTTAACTGAATTAAGATGAATTGGATTGAATTAAAGTACCTATTATTAAATACCATAAAGATTGAATAAAAGATCACTAAAAAAAAAAAACTATGCTTGTTATACAAAAAAAAAAGTTAAACATACTGCAAAAAAGCTAAAAACGAGACTGATACAGTACTGGAACAGATGGCGCGCTGAAAATGAATACTCAGAGCGCGTACATTCAGTAGTGCGTGTTTGGAAATGGTTAAATAATAATATATACGTACCTGGGATATTATAGCACACAGAAAAAAATAAACATTATTAAAGTTGAAAATAATCAAGGGTTTCATCGCCAAGCCAAAAATAAAAATGTAATTTAAACAACCGAGATTAATTTCAATAGAAATGATTCCCATTAACTTCCGAAAACAACCCGGGTTTATTTATTGAAGAGCTCTACGAGGCAGGTATTACGCAATCTCTTGTTTATTTGATTTCGATCCCGCGCGTTTTCAGTTCCGTCGTGACTCACTGTGATATAGACGGCAAGTTATTTTATTTATCAAGCTGAAGATTAACAGCGACTAAAGTAAGCGAGTTTTTATTGATATCTACGGCATTACGAGACAACTGTTCCAAAAAAACGCACCTTAGTTACAGCAAGAGCTGTATTGTATAGCCCAGTCAATTAAGGGTCTAAACATGGCCCGACCTGACATCGTGTGAAAGGGACAGCTAGATTTGAATTTCACGGGAGCAAAAGAAACAAACTATTAAGGTTATAGCTTCTCTCTTTCGCTTCCCCAGAAACTTATATATAGCCATCTCTTTCAAGCGATGTCGGGTCGGGCCATGTGTAGACACCCTTAGCGTTTGACCCGGCAGTAATTAAAAACAGGTTTTTTTTCGCGGGTTTGTTAGCTTTGACAACGTCTACCGCTGTCTTTTTAATTTGTTTAGGGCCAGACAATGGCAGCATTAGAATTAATATGTTATCAAAGTTAACAAACGTTTCAGAAACCCGAGGCTAATCTTATAAAAATTAACATCAATAATCAATATTTAGAATTGTGTAATAAAAACGAGAGGTATATTAATTAAACTTGGTCTACTCACCAGAATATTGAGACAAAGAATTATTTCAAACCATAACGAGCGTATCTTATTCAGGTCACGGCAAGTTTATTATAAATCTCCCTTTTCACGAAGACCTTGTAGTACACAAACAGACAAAAATGAGATCGTTGCTCCTCAGTCCGTTTAATGAGATTCTCTTATCAAAGTTTGTTTTTAATTATATAAATCTGAAAGGCTTCAACACAATACCCATTGTACATAAGTAAAGGAATCAGTCCTAAACTGTGTGGGTTGACACTTTCGTCAAGTTGTGTGTACTTCGTGCTTCGTGCAGGAACGTTAGGTAAATATTAAAAAAAAAAACGAAATTGTCATTATATTTTATATTGTTTTTATGCTGTTTTTTGTTGTTTTGTCGTTTCGGAAAGAAGGCAGATTTTGAGCCTGATTTTGGCTCTCCTGAAACAAACAAACATTGTTCAATAACGCACAGAAAAACTCGATTAAAAAAAAAAAACATTTACAACCTGTTGCCAATTTGATTGTATATCATATCATAGTAACTTTTGAGATACGCGGAAAAACCTGTTAAATGCTTTAAACGTCCTATGCAGCCACTGAACCCTAATAAGCATGGCCTGACATGCTCTTGACAAGTTATCTTTAAACTGAAATCCTTAGCGACGATCATAGTTATTATTCACGTAATGCCTATATAGATAGCTACCTATTCGTATGTACGTTTCCACGTGTCACCACGTGTAACAGGCATATACTTGTAGATTATCTACTACTCTATGTATATGTCTAGTTTCTAATGTAATATTATACTTGTAGATTATCTATACTGCTCTACGTATACGTCTAGTTTCTAATGTAATATTCGACAGACGCCGGAGGTTAGAATCGTAGTAGCTGTAACTCATGGCTTCCTAGTACCTATGGCTGCTAACGAAACACCAAAAAGTTTTAATTGTAAAGAACTAACTTTTAATAGTGCTGTGAACTAGATAATTACAAAAAAAAACCTGTCATGAAAAAGAGGTAACTTTTTAATCTCCAGAACTACTAAACAAATTTTGAAATTCTTTCGAGAAGCTATTTGAGAATATTTATCAGGCAAAGAAATTTAAAATAACATGTTTACAATTGTCTTAATTTATCTAAACAATCTAGTTCTCGATAAGAGTAAAACAAAAGCTACCACCATTTATAAATAAATAATAAATAAATATCTGGGACATAATGTCATTTTTGCAGACAGGGTCATCTGACCCCAAAATAAGCAAAGCTTGTAATATGGCTGCCAGAGACTGATATACGTACATATATATTTTTTAAATACATACTTATATAGATATTAACACCCAGACATAGAACAAACGCAAATATTCATCACATGTTCAATCAATGTTTGTCCTAGATGGGAATCGAACCCACGCCCCAAACACAGAAGGTAGGTTCACTACCAACTGAGCCACCGGGGCAGTCAAATCATTGAGCAACTCGGTACCGGCCCGAAAGGCTCCGCGGGTCGGCCGGAGGCCTAGTCTACCACTTATGTCTTTTATGCATGACTATATCTTGAAAATAGATACTAAGTAACTTACCCCCGAATACTGAAACGCTTGTTAACTTTGACAGCAGATTAATTCTAATGCTTCCTTTGTCTGGCACTAAGCAAATGACAAAAGCAGCAACAGACTTAATCTGTCGTCAAAGTTAACAAGCGTTTCAGTATTCGGGGGTTAAACGGATAAAGAACGTCGTGCCGTAACACATTAGATACGTTTTACCGTTCTACGTGCGAATAAAATCAAATTTACGCTTCATATATTGATGTAGGCAACATTTTTATGATCCCTTATAATAAATTTTCACTCTCTGTTGTTTTATTAGTTCGTAAAGCGTAAAATTTTGATTGCATTTGTTTGTTACAAATGGATGATAAACATAACAAGTAAGCGTCCCTGTAAACAATGTTATGTTGACTTTTGTTTTACGACAATAAACTTATTGTATTAATAGAAGATATACATTTTATTTTGTTAGCAAACAAAGATTAAGTTTAGTATTTTTTTTATATTTACTTAACTAAGTATTTGTTTGTTTACACTCATGACCGAGTGAGCGATGCGAACGAAGTCCCTGACAAAATTTGCTTTCGTCTGTCCTTGTGTTAGTACTCGCGTGCAGGACGTATTTTTCAACTAATTTTGATGAAACTTGGTATACAGGTTTCTACAATTTATAGTTTTTTTTTGTCTTCGGCGATTTTTGATTGGAGATGCATTTCCCCCAAAAGGGGGAAAGTTTGTGACGCAATTTACCGGCCGATTTGATAATATTTGACGTTAGAAACATTCGGTAATTTCGGTACTTGTCGTAGGTAGTAAGTAAGTAAGTCATAAGTCGTGAGATAACAGGTCGATGTCCCGAACTGAGACCTCACGACTTTATATCTAGACAACCTCTTGACCAATTTTGCTTATATTCAAAATTATAGCTTAGAATTGAGTACCAAATGCTTATGCCAAATATTATCAAAATTGGCCGGTATATGGCCCGCTCTTGTGGGGGAAATACCCCACTAAACAAAAATCGCCGACGCCGATGTTTATAGGCATTTCAATACCTGGCGCTATCCATTCTTCTTTTGGCTGAATCGATCTTGATGAAATTTAGCAAGGAACTACTTCCTTATGCACCATTAGTACAATTACAATACAATTGTATTACATTATTATTACAATTAATATAATATAAATGAACATAGTCTGAAATAAATGTTGTAATTCGTAGTTTTCTTGGATTTATGTATACAGGGTAGTCCAAACGGTGAAGTTATCAGAAAAATGTAGGCTTCACGAAAATACCCCATGTTCTACGATTTCTCGTAGTTTTAAGTTATAAGCGACATAAAAAAAGTCAAACTTTTTATGGGTGGATTTTCCGAGGGTTTTTTCGGATTCTCCTTTGTCCCTCTTTGATATCTACCTATTAAGACAAGAAACAAGATTACGCTTAGGACTTTGCTCAGATTAGTTCTTTTATTAGGCATCATGTTTTTCGTGATTAGAGAAAGCGGGCTTTAATATAAGTTGGCATAGCTAATGCGCTTCAACTTTTAAGCTTGGTATCAGCGCAAGCCGTAAGCGGAGTTCTAGTAGTAACGTATTGTTTCAAAAGTTAACAACAGAGCAACAAGGAAAGTTTCCCCGTAAATCGAGTTAACTGAGGTTCGGTTCGGTGCTGACACTCACTCGGATATATTAGGGAGGTGACGTGGTGTAGGTACGACTTAGATAATATATTACAGCATATTGGTGAAACAACGAAGGCATGCTCTAATCTTTGCAGATTCAAATCCTTACCGATCACATTTTTTAATTATCCATTGAAGGCAATATTGTAGGTAGCCTTTGTGGTATATTTTATTTGCACTTTTGAGTCGCTTCATTATTGCTCAGAACTGTGTAAATGCATAGAAGTGTTTGAAAAGATATTTTAGAAACAACAGTTCATGCTATCGGAGATGCACCATCATCATCGGTCGGACATGCAATAACTATTTGTTAATTTACAGATCTGACGTGTGACCTAAAACCAATCTTAAAACGCTACTGTAACCACAGATTATTTATATCATTATCAACATCATCAGCTTAAAGATGTCCATTCCAGAACAAAGGCCTCCCCATTGGAAAAAAAGAACGATGACAATGCTCACGCTTGGTTGGCGATTATTTACTTGCAGATTGAAAACAACAACTAAATTAAATAATAAATTTTAAACATAAAAAAATTAAATTAAATAAACATCAGTCTGTAAATTCATAAAATCTTTCATTTGGTAGAAGGCTTTTTCGAAGAACGATTTCGTTAGACTATTAAGAGTTGTATTATAATTAAGTATTGGTCATTATTACTTTGAACGTTCGTTGCACTAAAATACAATGAAATAAGATGACGAATGAAGGTCGATGATCTGAATAAATTGATCTCGAGACTCAATATAGAGATAGGCCGAACACTTGGTCTGACGGAACGAAGGTGAGCCAGAACAGTCAAAAAATGGTAGCCATAGAACGGAAAGCAACTATTTACAGCTTGGTAGGATGATATCTCGATTGCTGCAGGTAATCTGTGGATGAAACTGAACGGGTGAAACAGGATTGGAAGAAGATGCGTCGAAGATAGCGGTGAGAGGAAAATAATTGACGATGATGATACTAAAATAGATAATAATAAAGAAATCTTTATTAATTAATACTACTACTACTATATTAATACTGACTATGAAAAATCTGACCATGAACCCATAATGCAATAATGTATTTCGTTTTCTTTCATGATTTTTTTTCTGTGCGAATGACAATACCGCCGCATAAACTGACTGCCCCGGTGGCTCAGTTGGTAGTGAGCCTACCTTCTGTGTTTGGGGGCGTGGGTTCGATTCCCATCTAGGACGAACATTCATGTGATGAATATTTGTGTTTGTTCTATGTCTGAGTGTTAATATCTATAAAAGTATGTATTTAAAAATATATATGTACGTATATCAGTCTCTGGCAGCCATATTACAAGCTTTGCTTAGTTTGGGGTCAGATGACCGTGTGTGCAAAAATGTCCCACATATTTATTTATTTTATTTATAAACTGATTCTACTGTGACATTATTATCCTTAATGAGCATCATTATGTTTTTCGTAAAAACCACGGAACTTCTTTGTTGTTGTGTTTTAACTTTATTTTATTTACAGCACCCGTTTCGTAGCTCTCATGATGACCTCCGTGTCATTGGTCGCCCTTAGCGTAATTGACTTTTAAAATCGTACATTACTTTTCTCTACCCGATAAATTAAATAAACGCCTCTTGGTGGCAATTTAAATTTTAAACTGGCTCTCGATAGCGTTGGCTTTTTATTACGTGTAAAAAAGTAATGTCTTATTTTATAGTTATTCCTGTACAAATTGAGCAGAGTATCATGCCACTGGTGAAAATGTTTTTGTAGTTATAATTCTGGTACGATCTTATAGGATTCATTAAACAGTTACTATTTGGGAAATCTTTTGAAAATTTCAGGAGCTAATTTAAAATTTAAGATCCAATAAAACATAAATAATAGCAAATGCTGGGGCCTATTTTGGCCAAAAACTCAGCATTGCCATCCACGTGGCAATGCTGCCAGCATTCTGGCCACTCTCCACTCTACCAAGGGGCTTGTAGATTAGGTTTTTTGTATTTATTTATTTTTGTTGTTTTAATTTTTAGTAGGTAAGTAGGTAGATTATATTTTATTGTAAATATGTATGTAATTTTTGATTGTTAATAAAAGATAAATTCTTAAAAAAAAAAATATTAACATGAAAATAAATTGCTTAGAACTTTTGAAATGTTAAAAAATACCTGTGATCATCGATATATTATATCGGTAGAATATAATATAATAGAATATATAACAAAAACACAGGCATTGACATATGTCAATGCCTGTGTTTTTGTTGTTTTTTTTTTTGTTTTTTTGTGGAAACTATTACTCTGGTCGCGTAGCTCCGATCGAAGATCCAGTCAACGCGAAATACCACAAAATTTCAGAGATTACCTATACATTAAAAACCCGAATTTCTTGATCATAACCGTGAGGAATAATCATTGTTTTTTCTATACCGTCGGTAACAGCAACCCATCGACAGTCCCGATGGACTAATTTTTAGTTATAAGCATCGCACAAAACTCGAATATAATACATAAAAACTCTACCGTATTAAATAAAAACAACAGCAATATAACTGCCACTGAACGAACAGTATTGTAAATTAGATTTGTATTTTTCACCAGCAGTTGTTTTGTTCAATGAACATTCACACCGTGTGTTACAACCACGAGCGGGTACAGGCGAGAACTGAAACGGAAAATAGAGTCCTGTAAAATGTAAATGAGAACATTTTTACAGACGCTTCTAAAAGCGGCCGGTGCCGACCGTAATGCGACGTCATTGCGCCCAATATTCAGCTGAAGCATTTTCATTTATAGGGTTCCATACGTAAATGATTAAAAAGAAACCTTAAGCTACGGACAGACCTGGCGAAAGAGATGCGTGACGCGGGACTCAAAGCGGGAGCGCGTAGTGGTTTGAACTACTGTGCGACCACAACGTTATATTCTATAATTTCGCTTTGTGTCCGCCTCCCTTCTTTTTACCGACGACCAGGTTTGACCGTTTTATGATAATATTTCGGCGTCTACCATCCTACCGCCTGTCTGTCTGAATGTCAGTCCCGATTTTATTAGAAACTAGCTGGTGGCCGCGACTTCGTACGGCCTTCGACCTTGCCAAACTCTCCGTCCTTGTCCTAACTATTAAACAAAAAAATAAATCGTCGAAATCGGTCGAGCAAGGTTTTGAGTTATAGCGATTCATTTTTATACATAGATAGATTAGTAAGATTGTTAATAACTTGTGGTTAGTATATGGCTAAAATGACGGGTAGAACCTAGATAACTTTGGTTTAGCTACAAATTATGTCAAATTACTCTAATATTATAAATGCGAAAGTTTGTGTGGAAGTGTGTAAGTATGTAAGTACATAAGTAAGTAAGTGTGTTTGTTCCCGTTCAACTCTGTAACGGCTGAACGGATGTGAATGAAATTTGGTATGGAGGTAGCTTACCGACATACTTACAGACTTACCTACTTACACACTTACCTACTTACATAATTACACAGTTATACACAAAATTTCGCATTTATAATATATGTGTCGTTTAAAGTTTAATACTGAACGCATCTTTGTGAAAATATGGACAGACTCTAAAATATCTCCACATCGACTGAAATTATTTATAACATTATAACGTGCTACTGGAGTCTCTTGTTTACGAAATAATAATAGCCGACCAAGTAAGTGTAATGTTTCGCAAAAACAGCAACAAAAGCTGTTTTTTTTAATTTTAACATGGATACAGAACCCTACCATGACTATGTCATGAAACGCACTTGTCAGTTTATTTGATACAACCATTTGTAAAATAGGAAACATGGTCATAATATTATAATGTTAACATCTGCATAGGAAATTTACATTTAATGACATTAAACAACGAAAGGAAATATAATATTCATCCAATTCCCAGAACATATCCAATGCCTATAGGCGGTGCCTACATTATTAGCTTTGATAGTAACTTAGTTTGGAAGTTAAGTACAGTGCAATGGAAAACAGAGCATAAAGTACAACCCGTATTACTACGGGTAATAAACCACGAGCATAGAATCGTCTTTAACCGATTATACATAATTTGCGAAAAGAAAAATACAATACAAATACAAATTTGCTTTAAGATTATGTAAGCAATGGCCTTTTCTATCTTTTAAAATATTTACTATTTTAGTACGAAAGGATCAAAGGCCCTTGTTTGCTTAAATCCAGGCCTGACGGGCCGAAGAGGGTGTTAATGTGATTTGCGAGAAGGAGAGAGAGAGAGAGAGGGAAACTAGTACTCTTCTAAAACTACTAGCGCTTGTTTCTGGTTACATCACATTCGTGCTCCAAGATACAGGCCGCGTGCTTAGTTTGGGCACAGAACATAAGACATTATAATAATATGGCTCAGGGTGTACCAGGTTGTTGAACCTGGTACATAGTCCTAATTATAGATTGTTAAAATTTACTTGTATTTTCTATTGTATTTATTACGGATATAGTTGAACTCAGTAACGTCGTAAAATTGTTGGGACTTTTTTGTCCCAGCAATTCTATAATTAATGGCAAAAGCGTACAAGTGACTCCACACATGGATAAGTTATCCATGCGATACCAGGACCAGTCCGATAAAAGTGACTGGAAAAAACAGAAGAATCATCTATCTATATAAAAATGAACCCCTTATTTTTCCTGGTCACGCTATAACTTGAGAAAGACTGAACTGATTTTGAAGATTTCTTTTTTGTTGTGTTCGTAATTGTGAGGACAAGGTTTGTATGAAAAGTTTAGCGAGGCCAAAGGCCGTGCTTCGCGGGTATCAGCTAGCATAAAAATAAAAACCAAGATCAGGCATTGTGAGGCAAGTATACTGCGATCGGAGTCCTTCATTTGTGACTGCCAATTAAGTCGGATCTGACTGTGGTTCGGCAAAGTACATAATTTATTTAGCGATCTCCAACTCTCGTAACGACATCCTACAATCTAACTAGTTATATTGATTTGAACGAGGAAGATGGAGTTATTCGGAAGGATAAAGTTACTAATATGCACGTCTACTTGTCAGAATTATTTGTAAGAATTCAGGGAATTGAGCTAAAATTCTGCTTGAGAAATGGAATTGTTTTCACCCAGGGTCATTGTCTCGTTCCTCCGAGAACGAACCGATACCAGTAGTATATATTAAGACGAAATAGTCCGTTTTTGATCCGTCCCTGTAAATACTCACTTCACTTATACTGTAGCTATAACAACGTTCAGTGCAGTAGGATAGTGTAGCTTCTCATGAAGATGTTTTTTAGGCGCCCTATCATATTATATTGATAATGTTTCAGGATTATACAATTCGCGAATTCGTCAATAGTGGTGTCCTTGTTGTTTGTTATTGTGTTATTTATTGTCGTCACAAGAAGGACTTCGCTTAATGGTGCATGACTAAGATTATTTATAGCAAAAAACAAGCACAATAGTTTTTATACATGTAAGTAGGTACTTAGAATTCCAAATTACGTTAAAAAAAACGACATGTTTCAGGCGCCACCATTATTCATCCTTTGTTTTGTAGATGACGTAACTTTACACTCTCAATTTTTCCATTTTACACAAGAAAAACTCAATACTTTCACGTCGCCTAGAAACAGAAATACCAACATACTCGAAAACCTTTAAAAATCCAGACCTTATTCCCTTTCCATAAGTACGAAGATTGATTTTTGGTAGTCATGTGGGTGGTTGTGTGTACCATTTCCCATTTTCTTCGCAGGCGTTCCTATCACACGCAATGGTGTGCAGTGATGCGTAGTATTACTGAAAAATTGCTCCATAAAACTCCCCTCTTATAAATTGCTTACGTTACGCTTTCATTACGCTTTTTTAAATTGCTTAGCATATAAAATGTGAGTGTTACGTTACGTTTAAACGGGGAAAATGGGATTAACGTCAAAATCTTCAGCATTATGGCCCGTCTGAATACTTTACAGGCATTTTAGGAGCTTTATATTAAAATATAATATCAATTTATTTAATATAATTTGAATGCTTGCTTTAGATTATGGGAAGAAAATCAATAATTTCATCAATAAAATTTAAAAAGAAATAACTGTTTTTTTATGTGAGGTCCAAGTAAACTTCACAATTCACACAATCAGAATTCAGTCAGAATCAGCTCACATCAGAAAACAAGGGAGATGTGGCAAATCATCCTCACTTTCTAGTGGAACTTACCTTGGGAACGGCTTCGTTTCTTTCGGTTTTTGACAAAACGCTTCATTGTTTGTTTGTTTGTTGTTTGCAATAATACCAGCTGAGGTGTAAAAAAATCTTGCAAGATAGCATCTCATTTCACACCTATGTACTAAATATTATTGTCTTTATGTATGTAGGAGAAGCGCCGTGAAAAATTCGAACACGAACAATTAATATCTAAAAACACATCTCCGTTGTTTTCTGATGTGAGATTGGCGCCGACTGCTGTCATACAAACCAGGCAGAAAAACAAGAGTTAAAAATGTATTTATCTTTTATTTTCTCTCGTTGGTCTGCGACGCATGGCTGATACAGTTTTACACCAGAAATGTTTCCGATCGGCAGCTTTCGTTTGCGCAGAAAAGCTCAGACCTGTTTCGGACAGTAGCCGATCGTGTAAATAATCTATATTGAAGTTTATTTGCAAGAGAAGATACATTTTTAGCTATGTCCCGCTTACACGATTTGTACTTGACGGCGAACGGGCGGCCGCGATTTAAGTGCTTAATCGGTCGACCACAATTTTAGCACGCGTACATCGCTTTGCCATTGGTAGATCGTAGTTTCCCGCGCTACTAAAATTGGTCTACTGCGCAATTGCATCGGCAGGAATTATTTGCGTAAAACTGTACGCGTGTTCGCTGCCTGAGGTTTTGGGACCACACATATATACTCCACTTAAAATTTCGCCAAGCCAAAGTATTTGGAAAGTTAGATATATTTATTCCATCGATAACTCGTTAAGCTCTAGCCTCTGCCTGGTGAAAATAAAACGAGGAAAAATGAGTGAGCACAACCTCAAGGTAAAAAGTAAATTGGTAAGTTCTGGGCAAGCGTATCCAATTTCCGCATCCATCGGAGTTTCGCGAGCAGAGTTTAGTAAGAAAATAGCTATCGAAAATATTGCCTTGTGATTCCATAGTATACTAGACGTATTGCAACTACGAGTATGATAGGTACCATTGTATTTTTTGTTTTAGTTCTTAAATACTTTTTTTTTAGCTTTGGATGAAGCTATTAGTTTTTAAGATAGTTCAGTCCACGATAACGTGCTCTCGTCTTCTGTTAATTTATGCTGGAGTGCTCTAGGTATGAGTGGACACGCATTAAAGTCTAAGGAATCGTTGCTGCGATTGACCTAAAGTTTTTGAATCAGAATCAATAATATCATCATAAACTATGATTTACACTCATTAATGACTTTATTGTTGAGATAATTTGCACTCCACTTCAAAGCTCGAAACTGAGTTGAGACTTGAGAGGACTGTTCAATATTGCAAACAAATATCAGCTGTACTATTGTTAAACTTAGTTATATCGCCCATCTTCATATTAATACACACGTAAGAAATTAAATAACATAAAAGCAAGTAAAATTTTGTAATTGAAGGGTTCTTATCAATTTTTTTGCTGACTGTCCAGAAGAGTGTAAATTTTTTCGTGTGTTTGTAAGAAATGATATTTATCTGTCGTTATGAATTACAGTTAGCTTAACCAATATAAGGGTTTTTTTTTGTGATATGGAACCCTAATGATTAAACCATATTAACCCGTAAGCACCACCGCATCACATATCACGATCCTGGATTGCATGGCTCGATTTCATTATGCAAATGAACATGAGCCCGATACACCAGAGTTAATTGATGAGCATATTTACATGCTAATAAATATCGTAGTACCGTATTTTGGACATGATTGCGGCCGACCTGATAATGGCATGTCACGAGTTATGGTACGAGCAGGATTGTTATCCATATAGATCTATAAAACAACAAGCATTGTTTTCGGAATCACCGCTATAGAGGCGTGAATTTTTGACCCAGTATGTTTCGAACTAGCAGTGTGTTCAAACTCGCGGTTTCAACCGCTATTCTTCAGAAACCGAATATTTTTCCGGGATAAAAAGTAGCATATGTGTTAATAGAGGGTATAATATATCCTGCTACTATTGGTACGCTAATTTTTATAACTACTTCCATACCAAATTTCATCCAAATCCGTTACATGTTGAACGAAAACAAACAAACTAACATACTTACCTACTCACACACAAACTTTCGCATTTATAATATTAGTGCGATTTTGTTTTAATAAAACGGGAATACTCACGTTAAATTTAGTCGGTTATTCCGACTATAGTTTCGATCACATTCGGTGACCTTTATTTTTTTTTTTTTTTTTTTTACAAAATGTATCAAAACCACGTCAGTTTTCATATCGAATGTTAGGAAAACTTCCAGCCTTATAAATAAGTAACCCTTGGCCAGCTACAAGTTTCCGCCAATCGATAGAGATAGGGTTGAGTTTTTAGACACTTGTTTCCTCGCTTGGAAAGTTTTGAACAATTTTGTCTATTTATCGACCGTCATTAAAAAAATCGTCGCACCGCAAAAAGGGGAGAAGGAGGAAAAAGTGACGCAGGTCAAAGTTAAATGGAGGGACATAAAATAAAAGAACCGTTATAAAGTACCAGCTTAACCCTTCCGATAGGCGCCGGGGGACCGCCTTATAGCCTGTTCAGAACATTTCTGGTAGAAAGAGTACGGAAATTCACATTATATTCAGAAACAACGGGATTTCGGCACATGACCTTTAATTTTTAAGGCAGGTTTTGGCAGGCCGGGGTCATTATTACCCGATTTCCTGAGAAGGAGGGTAGCATTTTTTCTATGTTTGTGTGTTCTTTGAAATTACTGCCTGTAGATTAAACGTCTTGACCGATTTTGATGAGTGGGCTGTCGTTAGATTTTTCTTAAGCCCAGAGAGATATAGAATAAAAATATAAAATAAAAACTACTGAAAAGCGATAAAATAAAAAAATATCGATACTAGAAAAAGTTTAAGTCAACAGTTTTGTTTCAGTCAAATAAAATGTTTGGTTTCAGGTTAAGTTAAATTACATTTGATAAAGTAATTTCTATAAAGTGATAAATAGTTGGTTCCTTATTTTATTGTACTAGACGTGATAATGTTTTCCAATCTTCTGTTTTCGGCTACTTCGGTTTACGTGACATAATCGGATGAAGGCGGTTATGTGCTATAGAGAGAAAGAGAGCACTGCGGTTTCATTGTTTGCAGGGTGCAATGATTTTATGCAAATAAATGGCAATTCGGCTTATGGTCGAACGCGATCTGTGTTTACCGAATTATTTTCCGATAACATGAAAGCGATTGTTGGATATTTTAGCGTTTTTTCGGCTTTGTTTAGGTATAGTTCATTTTGTTACAAATAAGAACTAGTTTTAGCTACATTCAGTGACCTTTGTTTTGAGCGAGCATGCGTTACTCTCGTGGATGCGTCATCGATCTGAAGGCTTTTTGTGACGACAATGTAATACCATTCTATGGTAATACTATATTGTTACGTGCTACTGTTGTGTACTGTTTGTGTTTGTCTCTACAAATATTTAGTTTAGTTTATTAGAGTATTATTGAAACGTCATATACATCTTTGCACACCCCGTCTTTTACCTCTTCTATAGTTCTCTCCATTCTAAGGTTGTCTGGAAGAGATAGCTTTCAGCAAAAAGGCCACCAGATGTTACATTAGTTGTACGCTTGTTTTGACCTGAATGTATGTAAAATAATGATAATAAAGAATATGCAAAATGTGAAGTAAGTGAAGATAGGGCTAAGTGACGTGACTTGGGAGAGGCCTGTGTCCATCAGTGGACTGTGATGGGCCAACGATGATGATGATGATGATGATGTAAAATCTGGTGTGAATAATAAAGAGTTTACCAATGTATCTATCTAGCTCTTTCTCATGCATGCGTCACGGTTTCTATGGTCTTTTTTGACGAGCATATTTATAAAGAGAGCGTCACGCTTTCAATGGCCTCTGTCGACGCGCTGGCAATTCTCTAGCGGATGCGTCGCGGTTATATTCGATGATTTTTACAAGCCGGGGATTTATTTTTATTGTTTATTTTGGATCTATTTGTGTAAGCCATCTCTACATAATGGATAACAGCTACTTAGCAGCTGTCTTTCACTGAGTGAAGGAAGCTATGCCGAAAATCTGCTACCACGCGCAAACCGGTGTGTTTAAAAATCCCACTCTCTCGTGATACCAATTCCCATATCATACTAAGCAATATCGACCACACTGTTTTCATATCCAGTGAACCTACCGTATCTGTAATTGAGGGGAAAAAAAATTAACTCATCTTTTACAGAAGTGTAAGTAGTAAGGCTTCAAATAAATTTTGTACAGGCATTTAATCTAATAAATAACTATGAGCTTTAATTAAATCCGGAGTATTCCGTCTTCTCGGAAAGTAATTAAAATAATTCTATTAAACTAAATGTCGGATCGCATATCCTTCAGAAGTCTTGAAAGGAGTTTGCAGCGATTAAAAGTTGCTCGGCAAAGCGTCCGTACGGTCACCATGGTTGTTTTGGAAAATATTGGAACGGAATTATCAGTAAGTCAAGAGCCAAAACAATTAGAACAATTGTTGGTCAGAGTTTTTTTTATGTTTAGTGACTACCTTGCCCGCACGGCTTCGCTCGCATTGGCTACAGACATTTTAACAATGTATTGTTGAAATGTACATTTATTTCACGGCTTTATGTAATGATTTTCGACAAATCCTGAGTCATGCCTTTCTTTATTTTTTATGTTTATTAAACAAATCAAATTCTATCGGATAGTATGAAAAAATATTTAATTTCCATACAAAACTAGTTAGTTAGTTAGTTAGTTAGTTAGTTTGGGGTCAGATGACCGTGTCTAAAAAAAAAAAAAAAAACTTCACTTCACTCCCTTCTGAGAATTTCGCAAAATCCATTCTAATTGTTCACTTGGACTAGCTCATAGACCATTTGAGGAGTACTGGGTCCAAATTTCACTACTCTATCATAAGCGAGTTGGTCTATGCGTTGATTCCTTGAAAAGGGCTTGTTGATATAGATATAGATTTTAGGGTAGTGCTGTTGTTTCTTCTCGATGTTTTATGATGGTAATTCAAGCTCATAGTTGGGATTTGAACCTACGCTCTGTGGCGTGCGATCTAAACAAGCTAGCTACTAATCTGAACTGACCACTGAACTTGACGTTATCATGACTTTAGACGAATATTAAATAATGAGACGAACCAATTCTTCATGAAATATAGAAGGAAATATAGACAGGTGTACATTTTTTTCTTTCTAATATGATTATCATTAAACTTCTAATGTATTGGCTAAAATTTATTAGGAGACAGTTATTACAAGGATACTATCTTCCAACAAAAAAAAAAAAAACCGGATAAATTATTGTCCACAAAATTGCGGATGAATGGTGACCCACGTCTCAAAGTGGAAACTTGTTTTGAACATGGCTAAAACTACCTGCGGGTAATTTGAAATTAAATTCAAGCGAATATGATATCTATGCCTTTGATAATAGACTGGGCGTGTTTCTGTGTAACATTTGAAACTAAAATAGTCCAGCAAAAACTACACCACAGCACACCCACCCTACTACACACTTATTTATTCTATACCTTTGGCATAACATTCGCCTAAGACAGGTAAGAAACCGAGTCATAATCATCATCATCAGCCGGAAACATCCAATTCTGAACATAGGCCTCCCCCCCCGAAAAACCTAGTAGAATGTTGGTATTGCTAATTTGAATTCTTTAACTATATTATAGCGCATAATTTTCACTATACTTTGAGCCTCTTATACTTGAAAATTATATTTTTTCACCTGACTGCCCAAGAAGGAGAGTCACGTTTTTGGGGTGTATATGTAAGTATTCATATGTTATATACTATACTATACTATACTACTATACTATATTACCTATTGTAGCATAAACGGCTTGACAGTTTTTGACGATAGAGTTATCATTTCCTCTTTACGTCCGGAGTGACATAAGCTACATTTTGCAGTCGGGTATTTTGTTTTCTTGAAATAATATTACATGTTGGTGTATTATCATACTAGTTTCAAGTAGTTAATGACTTGCCATAAACTGAAAACGATTAAAAAAAAAACTATCATAAAAACAATTTTGATTTTCTTTCAACTAAGCGCATGTTATCACACTTATATTATAAATGCGAAAGTTTGTGAGTTTGTGTTTGTTCCCGTTCAACTCTGTAACGGCTGATCGGATTTGGATGAAATTTGGTATGGAGGTAGCTTATACCCTGGGTAAGCACATAGGCACTTTTTACTCCGGTAAAATGTTCGGTTTTTATAGAATACAAATGAAACAAAATAAATAGAAAAGTTTTAAAGTAAAGTAAAAATTAGCCGCCTTTAACCATGGGCCTTTTTTGGCTCTTTTTAACCATCCAAAAAAAAGGAGAAGGTTCTCAATAACATGTTTTTTTATGTTTATGCGCTCATAATACCGACATTTATAAATCGTTCCGGAACAATCGACAATTTTTTATTTAAAAGAAAATACTTCCAGATTGGTAACATTTTTAAAGAGTATTAAAAGTTTTTAAAGTATTTCCTTGATTTTTATCAAAAACCAATTCTGATAATGGTGTTCACGAGGAATTGAGGAAATTCCTTGAATATAATATAGCCGTTTTGGTATTTTCATTAACAAGCAATAGTATTCAGAAAGTATTATTTGGTGAAGTTGAACTGATGAAGAAGACCACATATGACCACCAGAGCTTCTCAATGATAAGTATTTCACGGGTGGCGCCAAGAACATCTCGATAGTGCATTTTTTTCTAAAGTATTTTGTTGAAGTCGTTTTTTTTTAAATTGGATATGGAACATAAATGTCGCTACTTAGTTATCTCTAATTCAACTTCCATCGAAAACGTAGGTAAATAAACAGTATTTCTTTTTTCAATAAAATATTTCTTGGTCTTGGAGTCTACCATTTCAGCTTTTGTAATTACGTTGACAGCGGCACTGATTGAAAATATTTGTCTCCGTACTCCGTAGCCCTACATTTTCCCGTGAAGAGTATTGTTATTTCACGCCAAAATACATCCTATAATAAAGCAACAAAAACGTAAAACTCCGAGAATAAATTGAAAATTCTCATATTTATGAAGAAAGTTTCATTCCGCGAAGCCGAATATAATAACCTGAGGACCGTTTTTGTGTGGAACTTCGTAGAAAAGTCGTAAGGACAAAATCATTTGAGGAATGTTATCATTCCATTAGAGCAAGCGAGTCCTAAGTAAACTAAACCTTTGTTAGAAGTTAACGTCGGTTTAATAACTATCCTAAGATTGCTAGTTTGGTTAGAGGAAGAGCTGCGAATGTAGCGGAAGCGGTTTTAATGCTGTACAGTTGATTTTTCAGGTTTCGTACCCAAAAAGTGTCAATAAGACACTCTACGCCGTGCCGTCGAACTATACAGCACTATACTAAGCTATATAGATCTTTATCAGCCTATTTTTTTTTATTATAATACGTGGCTGGTTTGATTTTTTACAGGATATTGTTATTGTAGCGGGTATTCTAAAAACAAATAAAAAACTAAAATTAGAAAGATAAGAAAATAATGAATATATTATAAGAAATGTATTTTTTTTAAACAAATTGTTTAATTTTAGCGTAAAAACGGTATTTCGGTGAAAGTGTCAAACTTGCCGAGACACGTTGTTATCTATCTATTATCTATATTGTTTGCATTGAATAGGCTCCGAAACTACTGAACCGATTTGAAAAATTCTTTCGCTGTTGGGAAGCTACACTATCCCCGGGTGACATAGGGTATAATATATTTTCAAAAAAAATAGGGATCCTTACTAAAACTCCAATAATGTAACCCAAGATGTAAAAAAAATAACTAAAATATTCTTTCATCGCGTGCGCTGCGAAAACTATTGATGATGATAGAATAATCTATACCAATATAATAAAGAGGAAAGATTTGATTGTTTGTTTGTTTGCATTGAATAGGCTCCGAAACTACTGAACTGATTTGAAAAATTCATTCGCTGTTGGGTAGCTTTTTAGCTCTCTTTATAATTTTCATTTTTTTGTAACTTGACGCAACCAGAAGGGTTTTCGTGTGTGTATTATAATTTTTATTTTTTTGTTAAATACCCTTGCGAAGCCGGGACGGGCTGCTAGTTTTAAATAAAATAATACGAAAACACAAAATTTAATATATTAAGTTGTGTGGAGGTACGGACGGAACCCTCAGTGACCAAGTCCGAATCGCACTTGACCGTTTATTTTATTTTTTCGCGTTCTCCCAGTTTTCTGGACAAGAAGTTTGCCGATACCCCAATATGGAGCCTCTACACGAACATTCAATAGAGTGTGGCCTCAGCAATTAGAACAAAATATTTCAAATTTAATATTAGTCATATCAATATATAAATATAATAATGGATTAATAAATGCAGATTTATTTATGTGGCATGGATACTTAATCTGCTTATTTAATTAAAACTTGGGTTTTTTTAAAAATCTATGAAATCAAACAAAACTTTACGAAGCTGCAAGTAAACTTTCAAAATTTTCAAGAAGATATTTCTCTCTTTGATTAGAAACTCCAAATAAGGAGAATTCTGTGAGAAACTCTTAACACTTTTTAATTTCTGAGCCCCGTTACCGCTTTCTTCTGTTGATTTGTCCGCTCCCTTACTAGGCCAGTGGCTGTCTTAGTTAAACATCTATTAAAGTTTATTTAAGCATGTTTAATATCCAGGTTTATTAATATGAAACAATTTTAAAGCTCTAAAGCTTTGGTTTTCTCCAATAGCGGTGGCGGTATAGCGTAGAATGAAGTCACTAAAACGTTGGCAATGTCGTGGGCTAATCATTAAACTGGGCCGCTCGAGATCTGCCTGGGCAGTTCTGGGCGCATCATAAACTAGTTCCGTTTCGCGACGCTTGTGGCGCTGTTTGCGCTCTGTCAGCTGTGTGTTTACGTGCGAGAAAGATGGCGGCGTCAGAACAAATCGTAACCCTACATACTATATCCGAGCATGGCTGGGTTAATCTTTATTATCTAAACTTCACTTGTTTGCTTGTACTTTGGTCAAGAAAGGCGGTTTTAATCGATTTGCCCAAACATGCCCGGGCAAATCGGCAAACGTTATGCTTTGAACGAAATGGCGGTTACTAGACAAGCAAATCAAGAAATGCCGGCGTATCGTGATCTGCCCAGGCAGATCTCGATCGGCCCAGTTCAAAGATTGGCCCACGACATCTACAGCAACAAGATAGCGTGGTTTCTTAGACAGCGTTGCTTGACCGTACAGTAACGGTGTTGAAGAGTCTTCCAACCTTTTTTCAATAGCAGTGTACAATTTATTCTCAATTGCATATCAACTGGAGCAGCGAAGAAGACGAAATCTTAATAGATTTTGTGCGGTAGGGTTCAGCTATTATTTATTTTCATATTTTTTTTGCTAGCTTTATCTAAATCACTTCACATGCGATTATTTTCATTTTCTTTTGATGGCTCATCTTCCAAATATAAGAGTAACGCTAAACCAAAGTCGTCCATTTGCCACCGTTATTTGTGGTCTGTTGCGTCATCAAGTTGCAAACATACTTATACACTTTACTTTTATACACCCCAAAAACACTACCCTTCTTCTTGGGCAGTCCGGTAAAAAGAGATGAAATAGCTCGTTTAAGTACATGCAGTGTTTTTACAGCTCCGTCTGTGTAATCCTAATCCTTCTATGTAATCCTAAACTAATTATTATAAATAAATGCTATAATGCTATAAAATTATAAATGCGAAAGTAGCTCTCTATTTCTCTGTCTGAGTGTTTGTCGGGTTTTCACGCCTAAACGGCTGACCGTCTTTATGTATTTATTTATATAATTCAGGTCGATACCTGAATTATATAAATAAATATAAATAAATATTATATGTCGCATTAAATTATTGAGTATTGAGTATTGAGTAAATACATAAATATTGGTGGATCTTTTACACACAGCGCCATCTAACCCCAAACTAAGCAACCTTGCACTGTGGGAACCAGATAACTGATGGAATACATAAATACTTATTTTTTTTGTAAATACATACATAGAAACACCCAGACAAAGAACAAACATCCATGTTCATCACACAAATGTTTGTCCTGGGTGGGAATCGAACCCACAACCTATAGATCAGAAGGTGGAAATCCACCCACTGAGCCACAAGGCTAGTCCAAGTATATAATACCATAGATAGCGGAGACCATAGAAACCATAGATAGTCGGAGACGGACATAGACTACTTTTTTTTAGGTCCACGCGATCGAAGTCGCGGGTAACCGTAAGTTCTATATATACTTGCGATTATTTACTTAAATTCCGATAATAAAAACCTCCCTATCCATAATAAATCATTTTATCTCGCAAAGTATGACTAATGAAGATGGAGGAATCGCTAAGAACGGAAATAAAAGATTCAAGTAACAATCTGTTTGAAGAGAATTTATGCGTCGGGAAGAAATTTTCATCACTTTTACTGTAATTTTATTTAGTTCGCGCTCAACTTCCCTTCTCTGGCCTTTGGCAGAATGGCCTTAATTACTATCTTATTAATTTCCGTCTATTTAGAAATTAGATTTTCGGGACAGTTTGGTGTAGATTTATATTATTGTAGATATAATAATAATAATAGTCAGGAGGTTCCTCACTCTGCAGCCCTAACCGCCGGTAGCTTGGGCCCTGCCTCGCTGTCGGCGGCACTCTAGGTTTAGGTTTTTATAGCATTTTTTATTTTTTTATATTAATTTTATAAAAAACCTAAATTTAAGAAATACAATAAATAAATGGAATAATAATAAGTTTTTTATTCAGTAAACACACATTACAAAACAGATTTAAGCAACCAGGGACACTTTTTAGCATACAAATGCCTGTGTTAAGAGTCCCTACTCTTTCTTAATGTAGCACATCTTTACATAATATGTGCTACATTAAGTACATTAATTGATATAATAGTACAAAGGGGGAATTGAATTATTACTTCGATTAGCTAACAAAAGTATACTTACTTTCAATCTGCGATGAATAACTGTTAGCGATAGATAGTTCTCACTGGCACTCCCGATTAGTTCAACCTACAGATCACACTCTAGATTCTGCTTTCAGGACGCTCGAAGCGCACCATGCATCAGTCTAAATACACTTATACGAAATCACTCCTATTGGTTGATTGTGGCGCGAGTAGGCGTAACCTTGAGATAGCCAATAAGAACGCTTGATCGCACTCCCCGCGACCCGCTCCTTCCTCAAACTTTGGTGACTTTTTGTAGGAACAACGAATCTCGTAATGCGGTATCAAGTGTGATCTGTGGTTCAACCTAACAAAAAGCTCCCAGTAGTTCTAAGGTTGAGCTAATTGGTTTAGTAGTGGTAGGGCTCTTCTGCGGAGTCCGCCTGGGGAAGTACCATACCTTTGCCAGCTATTCAACCGCCAAGCAGTAGTGTGCAAACATTACTGTGTTCCAGATTAAAAGGCAATGTTTCCAGCCTAATTACTGTGCATGAAGAGATTTAACATCTAATATTTCATGGTGACGAGCACAGGGTTCCTGTCACGTCATCTCGGTCACTCTCACTCCCATTAAATTCTAAATGAGAGAGATAGTGATCGAGATAATCTCGAGCGCACAGGAATAGGGTAATGTTCCATTTCCGCTCATGGTTTTGAAATATTGAATTTCAAAATTCTGGGTGGCACCGAACTGGTATGGGCAGGCGTGAAGCTTAACACCAGGTGAGCGACATGCTCGCCTCGTCACCTAGCTAAATTAAAAAAAAAACGGGTGTACTAGAGGGAAATTCATGTGAAAATAAATTGGCAGTAAGAAAAGTGGCAGTAAAGTAAAAGATGTTTTTATATAAGGAGCAACAATATTTAAAGGTATTTATGTATGTATTCATCATTATGAACAACTTTTACTATGGGACCAACACTGAAACCGGAAAAACAAACCAGCTGTTCCATAGATGTCAATAACACTCGACAAACTGTATACTTTTTTCGCGATTTCTGGTTTGGTCCCGTAGTAAAACTTGTTCATAGTGATGAGTACATACATACCTTTCAGTATTGTTGCACCTCTCTGAGACACGTTGCATAAATAAAAGAGACAACTCCTTTCATTATCAAATTTTGATTTCGGCAATTACAATCAAATATCAAAAGTTTTTCCTGGACGCTGGATCCGTGGTTATTACCCGGTGCTGCTCCGGGCGCCATCTGCCGCTGGCCCTTCCCGAATAATTGCTGTAAAACTTTGTCTGCCCCTACATCCTAACTACCCGTTATAATTTAAACATCCATGAATATTTGAATTTCACGATGCTACGTGCCTTACGGTTGAAGATTGGATAGTACAAGGTTTCTGATTGCAAAGCTTGCGCAATGCAATTAGAATTACCAATTCAAAACTTTAGTGTAGAGAGTATAGAGTATAAAGTAGGTGAAAATGTTAGGGACTTTAAACCTAACTTAGCGTTCATGTATAAGTACTTAGTAGGTATGTTTATTATTATGATCGCCATAGTTGCATTAACCCCCGAATACTGAAACGATTGTTAACTTTGATGACAGATTAAGTCTATTGCTGCCTTTGTCATTTGCTTAGTGCCAGACAAAGGCAGTATTAGAATTCATTTGTTGTCAAAGTTAACAAACGTTTCAGTATTCGGGGGTAAGAGCTACAAATTATTGTTCTTCGATTTTACTGCAGAAAAAAAAATGCTTTAAATCAAATCACAGACTATCAGGAGCTAAACCTACTGGCCTCTAATTTCATAGGCAGATTTATTTAACACAATTCAGAAATTCAGCTCAGTAGCAGGGCTGGCCATTAACGTTATGGACTCGGAACAGGCGCCATCTGTCGCGTGCGTTCAAAACGCTGCCAGGGGTCACGTGGGGGCTATTAATCTGGCAACAGATGCCGCCGCTCTATTACAACCAGCCTACACAGACGTACAACTCAGTAATGCAAATCTTAACTAAGTATTTTATTTATTAATACTGGTTTTCAGTTGTAACTCAATTTGAAAAAAACCTCCGTATCCCATCACTACACATTGTTAGGAGTATCCAAATGTAAAAGTAACTATGTTGTCTCTCTCTGTTTGATGATATGGTACCATTTCACTAAGTATGATGATTGAACTAATGCTATTAAAAAATTGTAAATTAAATAATGATGATTGGTCGATCAGGATACTCAGGATCATGAACTATAAAGTCAAGGTTAAAATCGCAAGAAACGGCTTGTTTTAAATCAAAAAAATATTATATTTAATTTGTTTTAGATAATAAAAATATCACTAATTTACCAACTAAGTTCAAAAACAAACGTGTCCAAAATTTATTTTAAAATAAACCTATGAAAACAAGCTTGGTAACTTTTTTCCCCTTTGTTTAAGGAACGCCCGAAAAGCATTCCTTAGTAAAAAAACAATCTAGCCTCAGGCAGGCTAGTAAGTAAATTAAATCTAGCTTAAACTTCTATTTACTTGACTAAGAACGTGTCCACACACTTTTCTTATTGTCTCTATTAAGGCGAATACGCTATGTTCACATGTTCTTTAACAGCAGCACTTGCACTATATTCACTGCGATTACATTACAATACGCTAACTCGAACGGTTTCGTTCTTTTTAGCTTGGTAACTGAAGACAAAAATACAGCAGCGTGGAACAGAGAGTGTATGTAAATACGCGACACCACCTCATTATGTATGGACGTTTTGTAACATATGAATGTACTGGTATTGCCACGAAAGAATTCACTGAAGGAGATTTCGGCGAAGATTGATGAACGCGACGAAAAGCTTCTTTTCGAGCCGGGGCCAAAAACACGATCGGAACAGGGATTTAGAAAATAAATTTTAGGGATCTACTTACCTATTTGGTATACTTGGAAGAATATAGGTAAACCTTTTTATGTTTGACAGGCTAGGCATTTTTGAGTACAACATCACCTGATGTTAAATGATGGGTGTGACACACAATGGTAACACACACCTAGCTTGGAATGGGATCTTGCTTTCAATCAGTGAGACTGCCGGACCTAACGACGAGTAACGATATGTGTATGGTGATTTTCAACTTGAGGGTGGTAGTTAGCCAGCTGAGTACTTGAAATTAGCCTACCCCCTTGCTATGGTTTCTTTACGTTGATTTTTTTCACCGGTATCTCTCATTGTTAGGAATTGAAACCACTGTCTGCGGCGTATACATAAATATAAATGTATGTTGTTCATTATAAATAATTTACTAGCTGGCCGTGCGGCTTTGCTGGCATAGGATACAGTAATTTTATAACGCCATTCCACCTCTTCAGGGCTTGATTTTCAAAAAAACCCTGAGTCATGCTTGTCTTTCCGTTTAATAAACAAACCGAGTTCAATTGGCGTATGGCGTAGCATGTTTTTTTTTAATACAATCTTTGGGGTCCATTATACCCCTTTACAGATGGATTGTTAAGATATAAAAATCCAAAATTAATTTCATTGCTACTCTTCTCTTGCAGACAGCAATTGGCGTTCCTTTGAGTCTTTGAATTTTTACAAAATAAATGTATTTTAAGAAATAACTATAAATAGTCCTCTGACTTATAAATTAAGTAAGTAAGTAGAGGTCTGAGACCTTTGGTTTAATTTAATCTGCTGTGTAAGCAGACTGGAACATTATTTTACTAACTAGTTTTGGTATTTATCTACTTGGACGCGAGAAATTTATACGACTAAAAGATCTTGTACACTACTTACAAAAACGTATATAAACTTTGTTAGTTTTATGTTATGTTAGTAATAGTTGACAAAAATAATTTAAAAGTTGACAAAGGGCATTGGCCCCGGAGTCCGTGGAGCTGCACTAAGAACAATAAAAAAAAAAAAAAGTATATATGGCAAGACTTATAGTCTTATAGTCTAAGGCTGCCAGACGGTCGGGAAATCCTGGAATTCCAATAATTTAATCTTTACTATTTATTGTCCCAAAATTCCTGAGAACTAGGTTTATATGGTGTCTTGTCCAAGGGGCAGCAACGGGACCCTATTCGTGAATTAATGAAATATATGGTGTGTAAAAGGAACGGGGGTCCTTTTACTTTCCCCCTAAATGTCGAGGAAATGATAAACATTAGAAACCCGTCTAGTAGCTGACAACCCTAGAACAAGTTTAGTCGTGGGACAATATATAAGTTGAAATTTGATTCTTATTGGTAGATAGATGAATAAATTAAAGCTTTATGTAGAGTTCATTAAACTTAGCATATTTGATTAACAGCTAAATTGCTCGATTAATATTAACTTATTTAAAAAAAAAAATTAGATTTACTTTTTTAACTATTTACGTGCTTAGGTATAACATTATAATATTATGACATTTAATTTCTATCAGATAGGTATGAGAACAAACTTAAACTTTAGGGGAATTAACGAATTCTGTGATAATCTCGCTTTGAAGCGGCAATGTAAAGGTATGCTAAAGCTTTTCAAGACATTTAATTTGTAAAGTAAACAAGGGTCGTTTAAAAGTGTTTCAGCATGTTGGACGCTCGTACGGTCCTGGGGCTAATCTAACTTTGCTTATAACTTTGTAGACAATTGCGGTTGGTCTACAGTAAAAAATAATTACATTTTAGGGTTCCGTAGCACTAAAAGGAACCCTTATAAGATCAGCTGTCTGTCTGTCTGAATCCTGTACAGTTTTATAACTTCAAAAATTATAAACTTACATGCACGAAATTTTGCACAACTATAATATTGTAAGTATAGACCTAAAGGATAAAAAAATATTTTTTTTTGTATTATAAGGTTAACTCCCATAAATGTAAAGAAGGGGTAAAAAAAAAGCTGATCCCCATCATGTGGGGAATCGTTGAAGAGATCTTTTAAATGTTACAATTTACAAAGAATAAAAAAAACATAATTTAATGTTTATGGGGTTGTCTATCATACATGTAAAGTAGGGATAAAAAAAGTTTTCGCCTGTCCTACACATGTGGGATATTATTAAATAGTTTTTTTTAAATAAAGTTAAGGTTTCCTACACCACTTTTTAATCAGATGAACCGCTTGCGTAAAAACTTTCTTTTAAAAAATTATTTTGGGCAACATGTGATGATAGCTTTTTGAGATATGCGGTAAAAACTGATAAATACTTCAAACGTCCTACGTGCCTACGGAACCCTACTAAGAATGGCCCGACATGCTCTTAGCAAGTTATTTATGATAAATGCGTGAGTTAATTGGAAACATCGTTTATTTAAAATTTGTCAAATCATTATTTGAGGTAGAAGAACATTTGGCCGGTCTGACGCGTGCTACGTAGGCATACGCCGATTTGAACACGTCGGAGCGTATGCATTTTCTATCGTGACTAGTGTTTTAGATTGAAATTAGTATTCACGGAATATTTACTACGTTTTTCTTTATTTTTAAATCAAAAATAATTATTTGTGCTAAATATCCCGTTAATACTTATCTAAATGTAGTCATAACCGAAAAAAAACTAAAATTGTGTTTTAGAGATATTATCACATCCACACCACACACAACTACACACTAAATAGCTCTGTACAACTATTGCTCTGTATTAAATATACGGGCTCCGATGAGTATAGAATGATGTACTCGTACGTGGCGCATTTTGCTTCAGCTATACTATACTTGAATCTTTAGAAAAATTCAGAAACTTGTGGGAAAACTATTTACATGAACAAGTAATACGTATTATAATGAAAACAAAATACCCGACTGCAAAGAGTAGCCTACGTCACGGATTCCTATAGACGTAAAGATGAATCCAACGAGACCTCACTTCCACTTGCGTATTATTTATATAGTAATAAGGAGGAATGCGAAGAAAAGTTTTGATGATGATAATGAATCCTACAACACCCCGACAGCATAACCTTTCTTCTTGGGCAGTCGGGTAAACATTAAAAAGAAAATTGTCTTGGCGTCTTAAGAGGACAGTCCTTCCGCGAGCGGCGAATTCGATATTTGAAATTGTATAGCAGTCGCTCTGTTTTTCCTGCGTGCTTTAGAGAGAGTTATTGAAAGTTATGATGAAATTAGCGTTTCGGGGGTAATTTTACGAACAACAAAGATACTGCGAAATTTAAAAAAAAACAAACATATAAGCACAGTTTTTTACGATGTAGATAACATATCAAAAATTTACATCGAAATCGGATAACGTTTAGGGGTGGGTATCAGACTACGCTTTTTGTATGGTCGAGACGGTGGTATACTCTATTCTTAAACTTAGTATAATCAGAGAATATATAAGAGAAAGTACTATAACTCAATAATCTACGAAATGCTGCCACATGCGGCAAATTACGACACCGCTCCCATAAGGCTGAGCCTTCTAAATGCGCCGTAAATTTCTCATAAAAATTACACGGAGACGACACATTATCATCATAACAGGTGCAATTTGAGCAAAGTCTCGTATCACCGCCTGGCGGGTGTTGCCAACTCCAATAAATCATTTTCCACCATAAAGGCGGAATATTAAATCGAAGGATGCTAGCGAAAATGAAGGGATGTGAAAAATTGGGTCGTAAAAGGCCGAACCCCAATGCGGGACGATGAAAAGCGAGATATTTTCAATTACCTCTTTTGTCTACTATGTTGATATTGACGGGAAGATGGAGGTTAAATTAATATGAATTGGTCGCTTTAACGGTACGGAACACTTTATTATGATGTTCTGTGGTTCATGCTTGGATGCTTAAATAAAGGTGTCGTTGATTGAATATACTGATGTTCGATGAGAGTTTTTGTTCCAACGCAACGTGAAAAAATCTTGTCGCCCATTGAATTATTTTCCAAAAATTCTGTCATTTTGGATGTTAATGTTAATCCATTAAATGTTCGTTAATGTGCAAGAGTGGGCAAATCACATAAAGTGGTGAACCGGGTCTTTTGAAGCATGACTTGCACTCAAACAATGCAGAGCCTGCTTTTTATTAAAAAATATTATGTTTTACTTGCAATTGGGTAAATGTGTGATACCAAAATTTTATAGAAAAAAAAAGATGTCTACTTATAATTTTGTTGCCAGTAATTTCTAAGATTTTCGAGATTAAAATTCAATATTTTGTATCCGATCTACTTTACTACCTCTTTTGGTAGTAAAGTAGCAGCATGAAATTTTCAATCCATGTTAATATAAAGTCTTTCAGTCAACGTGGGTAAATACCTGAGATGTAGGAAGGATTGGTTTGGCCGGACACCTAGATGCTTGGATTTTTTCATTTTAAGTAGCACAGAAGGACATCCTGTCTCATGGTTTTATATAAGTGGTAGCCGCTGCAATCGTATGGACATTATAAATAAATTTGTCTATAAATATATACATTTGAACCCTAATATCAGCGTTCTTCGTTTGCAATTATGTCCCATTCTAAAAGTGGTTTATAGTGATGAGTGTAGCGAGCTTCTTTCGGCTAATACCACCGTTTCGTGTATCCCTGTATATTGAGAATACTTCCACAGAGTGCATTTTTTGGAAACGATTTTTTTCTTTCTTCAAATGATAGATACGAAAAAACAAAATATATTCGCAGTCTACTTCGCATTCAGCAGTGAGTTCGCTTAGCGCAGATACTTTTAAATCGAGCAATTCTTTCTAGACATGGTGATCCGAATAATGCGTCTTATTATTTTTGATACTAGTAAATTGATGCTATGCTTTGTAATCTCTACTTACTCCATTTTACTTAGTATGGAGCGGGTGACACATGGGTTTTTACTGAATTGCAGCCATCCCACAGCACAATGAAGCGTGTGAATATTTTGGCCTATTTAAAAAATGTATAGTCTAAGGTACAACGTATTCAGATACTTTATTGTGCTGTGGGGTGGCCGCAATTAAATACCCATGTGGCACCCGCATCATGCTATGTGAAATGACGTATAACTGCGTCGAGTTGAAGCGTGCCTAATTTTTCGGGTGAGACGCTTCTCGTTGCGCCTGCGTCTCAGGCGCAACGAGAAGCGTCACGCCCGTTAGGTAGTGCGGTACTCCTGAGTTCACAATGGTGCGTATACACTTGCACGCACAATGGAGTGACTGTACAATAAGAAAATAAATGTTCAGTAATCTTAGGAAGTAATATTCCTACTGATGTCAATGCTTAATCTACTCGCGAGTACTATTTTTTTTGCCCAACCTCAAAATTATACAATTTCATGTTCATGTTTTTTTTGTCTTCGGCGATTTTTGAATGGAGAGGTATTTGCTCCAAATTGGGGGGAAGTTTGCTGCGGCGCCATTTACCGGCTGATTTTAATATTATTTGGTAGAAAAATTCGGTACTCAATTCTAAACAAGAATTTCGAATATGAGCAAAATCTGACAAGAGGTTATCAAGATAAAAGGTCGTGAGATCTCGTTCAATACCCTGATTCAACCAGTCGTCAAGATTGGTTGAAAAATACGACCTGTATGAGTGTACCAACATACGGACAGATGAAAGAAAATTTTGCTGGATAAGGTAGTGACTTTCGTCACCTTCGTTACGCTCACTCGGTCAATTAAAGCAGAGACTTTTGAACACTTCATCACATTTGATCAATAAAAAGCCGGATTGTGACCGGAGTACCGTATTTCTATTACCTATCTATTTTACAGCCCAGCTACTGCATTTGCCGGTTAAAGTTTTCAATCAAGTCTGCTTAGATTGTATAAATTGAAAATTGTTGCTTTCATATTTTATTCGACTCCCATCTTTCAAAGGATTCCATCAGAAAAATATGTTTCAATATGAATTCAGAACTGAATAGACTCGAATTATGTATGCTTACTGAATTGCCGAATTGATTCTTCAATTGATGAACCAGAAAAATAATTGTAAATTAACCGTAATTAATAAGATCTACTTTTTATATAATGTTTTTGAGGTTTATGTGTAAGTAAATATGTGAGTATGTACTTACATACTCACATACATGTAACTATGTAAGTATTTTTGTGTGTTCTTCTAGGAAGTCCTGTATAGCCTAAATGGTTTGATCGATTTTGACAAGCGAGGCGTCTTGCGATTCGAAGTGTTTTTTTTGAAGCTTTTTTTTTCCAAAGCTATAATTATTTTGCTGTCCGGTATTTTGTTTTTCTTTCACCAAACTTTTACTAATATTGCGAATTGTCTGAATATTTTTTTTAAATGTATATATTTCATTTTGTGTTTGGAAAAATCAGCTACGTGTGAGTCGGACTCACACTTGCAGGGCTGTATATTTTGAATCGTAATCGTCACATATTGCAGCTACTTCGTCGGCTCGGCCCATATAAATATATTGGAATAAATATACATATAGTATTGGAACCCTTACCTTTATTTTAAAACACCAACTCAATGATACACTACACGTGGGAGACCGGCGATTTTTTTTTATACCCAGTAATTTAGATGTATGACATTAATATACATATATATATTTATTATTATATATATTTTATGTAGATATTCACACCACCGACCGTAGTGTTTCTCATACATAATTCTGTCCATCCCAAGGTTGTCTGGAAGAAATCGCTTTAGGCGATAAGGCCGCCCATTATACTACCGGTTATCTGTTATTGTTTATATTTAAGTTTTATTGTCTTTTGGTGTATAATAAAGTTATATTGTATTGTATTGTATTGTATACATCTTTTTTGTACTTTCTAATTTGTTAACTTTAAAAGAACTGTTCAACGGCACCCCACATGATGGGGAACAGCGAAAAAATTTCTCAGCTCCTCTTCACATCTATGTGGGCTACCCTTATTTTTTTTTTTTTTTATCCTCGAAATATTTACTTAAACTATCGTTGTGCAAAATGTCATGCATTTACGTTTATAATATTGGAAGTTGAGCAGCTGTAAAGGATTCAGACAGACAGATGGACATAACGAACTTATATGGGTTCCTTTTAGTACTAAGCCCTAAAAAGAAAAAAAAGTATATAGAGCGGAAGAAGATTTCCGTATCTTTATGTTATGGAAATGATGAAAGCATTTCATGAGCCAATAAATTTATTCGCTGTTTTAATATTACTATTAAAAGACAAGTAATATAGTTAAAAGAAAAACAAAATAACCAACTGCAAAATGTAGCCTATGACACACCGGACGTAATGAGGAATCCAACGAGACCTCACCCGTCAAAATCGGTCAAGCTGTTTAGGCTACAGGAGGTAGGAGGAACACACAAACAAACACTTATATACTTCATACACACCAAAAACGTTACCCTCCTTCAGGGTAGTCGGGTAGAATAACAGTAGCATAATACAGACAACAAGACAATCAAATGAGCTGTAATTTACAGGCAAGTTGTTCAACTTACTTTCGTATACGTATTATTTTGAGTTGCAAGAAACTCTGTGGGACTGGAACCCATTTATTTGCTAGGATTAATGAATAGCAGCTAGTCCAAGAGCGACTGGTGGGTTTACTAACAATAAAATATCTGTTCTAATCTAAGTTAATGTATAAAAGAACAAGCTCTTTTCTAGGAATCAACGCACAGACCAAACCGCTCATGATAGAGACGTGAAATTTGAACCCAATACTTCTGAAATGGTTTAGGCGAACAATAAGAATGAATTTTGCAAAAATGCTCTCTAAAGGGGTAAAATGGACCCCCAAAGTTTGTATGGTAATAAAATATTTTTTCATGCTAAGCCAATGAAGCTCAGTTTGTGCAAATTAAGAAAGGCATATCTAAGAATTTCGAAAACCAACTCTTGAAGAGTTAAAATAGGGTGTTTTATTTATTGTAAGCCTATGTGAGCGAATAATGTTTCGTGGACAACGGAAGATTTTGAAAATAAAACAAAAGACAACATAATATAATATATCATATTGGTTTCTATATCGGCCGTCACAACAAAAATTTTACATTTAAAGTTTTTACAAAAATCGGTTGGATAGTCTGAGGTAGATAAGCTAATCTGTTCTATGCAATATTTGGTCTCTGTTTCACTGACAGTTTTTGTCAAGGGGGAAACTGACAAACTATTTAAAGCATAAAGTAGCTTATAGAGCGCTCAATGTGAGAAACTAACTATGCTTTGTCGGTTCAGATCGGAAAATCTAACACAAGAACTACCTCATTAAAAAAATATAATTACACATCAGTGAACAAAATCACCACAGTCTCTCTATCTATCTTCTAAGATTGTTCTGTAGTTGAACAGGAAACAGGAATCTTACTTACCAGTGTTATACTGGACGTCGCAAATGCGCTGAATTCCGTCGAGCAATATTCTTGGGGCGCTCGAGTTAATTTTCCACCTAGCTAAATATACAGGGCTATAAGGAAATGGTAAGCTAAGCCGAAAAGGGCTCATAGTACTTATCATTATAATGACACTCGACAAAATGTATGGAACAGCAAATTATTTTTTCTCGATTTCAGGGTTGGTCCCATAGTAAAACTTGTTCATAATGACGAGTACTATAAGCTCTTTTCGAGCGGTCATTTGCCGATGGGCCACCCTGTATTGGTTTCAGCTTATTATTGTAAAAACTTAATTCCGTCCACTGAAGTTGTATCAACCTATTTACTTTGATTTCGCTAACATTATTCAGCAAAACAGTGGAAAATTCGTTCAACAAACTGAGTAGATTTTTGCATAATACTTTAGACAAACTCCCTTTCTCCGAGATAAGGTGGGATCCGCTTTTAAAACGGCTTTCTGTCGAGGAAAACAATGCTCGGTTAGGCATTCTTTAGAAAGAAAACAAAAGCTGGCCAAGGACCTGTAAATTAAGGGTGTTTTAATCGATGATTGAAAATGTTTTAGGCGCATCACACACCAATAGTCATCATCAGCATCAGCCAGAAGACGTCCACTGCTGAACATAGGGCTCCCCCTTAGACCGCCACACCGACCGACAACGTGCCAATTGCATCCACCGGTTGCCCTCAACTTTCACAATGTCGTCGGTCCACCTAGTGGGAGGCCTACCTACGCTGCGTCTTCCAGTTCGTTCGCCACTCAAGAACCTTTCTTCCCCACCGGTTATTGTTTCCTCGAGTGATGTGGACTGCCCATTACCACTTCAGCTTGCACACTCTGAAAGCTACATCGGTGACTTTGGTTCTTGGACGAATATCCTCGTTCCTATTGTAAATTGGAACCCGGAACCCACCTATTGTAAATTCAAATTGGCAATACGACTTTTCACAAATCGATACACCCGATAAGAAGTATTCAACATAATTGTGCATGATAATACGGTTATTTGTTCCGTTATTATCCACTAGATGCGCTGTGGGACTTCAACCGCGTTTTTCGAGCAAGAATAGCTATACAATTTATTAGTAAGTACCTATATGTGTGATGGTGATCCTCAGACCACGAAGGATGTGATTTTAGAAACGTTAGCTCACTATAAATCCTGATAGCAATTTCCAATGCAATTTTATGTATAAAGAAAACCCTTGGGAATGGTTTAAGCCACTGGAGTAGATACACGGAAAAGCGCAATCGTGTAGCTACGTCCAAAATCAAGTGAAACATACCAAAAGTCCAGTATGTCCATCGATTTGACTTTTTCCCTAGGGTAATGCATTAGGCCTATAGCACTGCAGCTACCGTGAGCCAAAAAAGAAAAAAAAAATAGAACTGTTTCGAAAATAGAAGCACTTTTACATGAATTTGTATTCATGCGTTTCTGATTAACCCTTGATCTAGATATGCGAGGGAAAGTTAAAAGTCGCGGTGCAATGCGATGGAACTTGCGCATTAATATTAAAATAACGCGCAAGTTGATCTAGAATCTAGACGATAAAGTAAAATAACGTTGTGTTTTTTTAAACAATGTTAGTAAAGCTCATCTTTTTTCTTACCCGACTGCCCAATTACTAAGCTGTGCTTATACCACCTCCTGCAGCTTAAACGGCTTGAGTGATTTTGATTAGTTTGGTGTCTGAGGTTTCGTTGGATTCCTCTTTACGTCCGGAGTGATATAGGCTACATTTTGCAGTCAGGTATTTTGTTTTTCTATTGATAGCATCTACTAATACTTGTTCACTACAAACTCGCCTGATGATGTGATGATTTGGTCTTCGATGTTTACTTATTACTTGTTTCTGTGTACTTGCGTATCTGTGTCTTGGTTGGTTGTAATAATAGAAATGGTCTTTTTGGATGAATAAATAAATATATATAAATATTTTTGATGGTAAACACACGTAGCTTGGAATGGGAGTTGGCTCTCAAGGGAGGCTGACGGTAAACACCATTAGATGATTGGCAACAGATTTTCAACATGAGGATGGTAGCTAGCAAGCCGAATACTAGAGAGTACACACACTACCATCTTCTATAAATATAAAACAACAAGCGCTTATCTATGAATCGATGCACAGACCAAACCGCTTATGATAGGGACGTGAAATTTGAACCTAATACTCAACTCCTATGGTGTAAGTGAAGAATAAAAACGGGTTTTGTATAAATTACACCCCTAAAGAGATAAAATGGACCCCCAAAAATGTATGGAAAAAAACATGCTAAGCCAATGAAACTCGGTTTAAAAATTCAAATTCAATTTATAAAAAATAAAGAAAGGCCAGTCAAGATTTTTTTTAATCAACCTCCAAAAAGGGGTGAAATGGGGTGTTAATTGCCTATTCCTAGGCGAGCGAAGCCGCGCAGGCAACCTAGTGCATTATAATTCCGCTGAGTGTCGTCGATTCGCATCTAGTAGGACAATGTATTACACAAACATAAGACGAGGCGTTGTGATGAGTGGGTACTACATAGCTTAATATATCTCTACGGATATACGGTCATCTTAACTAATATTATAAATGTGGATGTAACTCCGTCTCTCTATCTGTATCTCTGTCTGGGTGTTTGTCGCGTTATCACTGCTAAGCGGCTGAACTGAATTTTTGCATAGATATAGCTAATGGGAAGGAGACAGACATAGGCTCCTTTTTTATTGGTTCACGCGAATGAAGTCGCGGGTATTAGCTAGTAACATGTAAAATAATGATCGAAATCGGTTCAACAGTGAGGGGTGGGAAACAGTTGGTATAACTCTAATTTTTACCCAACTGCCCAAGAAGGAGGGTAAGGTTTTTGGGGTGTATGTAAGTGTGTAAGTATGTATTCCTGTATCACGTTCTGTAGCCTGAACGGCTGGACCGATTTTAACTAGCGAGGTGTCGTTGGATTCTTTTTTATGTTTGGAGTGTCATATGCTAATAAAAACTAGTAGTCTGCGAACAGTAGAACTCGCGAACATTTAGATGAGGTTCACATGATAAATAATTGGTCTTTTTCGAGCAGGTGGTGTATAAATAGGTATATATGTTAGCAAAGATAGATCTCACAGGACGTGGTAATGTTGAATCACAGAGCCTCAGAAGCTGTCCTCTGGGATACCGATTGAATCGGTCGACACACGCAGAAGGTCTGTTGGCAAACGATCCCAGGTACTCTCCGAGGAACACAAAGCTTTGTATAAATATACGTGTGTTTACCTGCGTGGAGCAGAACACAGTAAATATGGGAAATTTTGATTTAACATACTAACCTACGTAGTAACAATAAGGAAAATGTTGTAGTAAATTATTGCGAGTTTTGGGTCAAACACAACTGACTGCTTTTGTTTACGTATGATTATTTATGTTTAGGTACTGTTTTTTTGAGTTGAATACTAGTAAGTTTGAAAGCGGTATCGGTATCGGTACAAATTCTCACTTCGTACAATTCATGTCTTTTTAGTATTTTGTATAGAATTTTGTTTGACATAATTTGATTGTTCAATTCGTACCATGGATTTAGCATCATCTTTGTCCAAGATTCGTACAATCATGACTTGCCAGCTTTCCTTCTCAAATTTAACAATTTATCGATTTATACAAAATCAGCATTTCGTACAAATGATAATAATATAGAAATAGTGGCTATATTGTGCATTTGTACGGATGGATATCATGTGCATCATATCAAAAGTGCCGCATTTGTACCTACATTTATTTTATTAGTATTAGTAAAGACGATTGACAAACGATTGATGAAATTTGTTCAGTTATGATATTTCTTCGCTTAAACTTAGTTTCACAAAAGGAGGCTAAGGTTTCTTACGGCACAGTTAAACTACCAGTAAATTACAAATATCCGATGTCAAGTTGTTTACTAAAATATTTAGAAATTTGAAGCTAGCGAGCCTTATTTTCTTGATAAGAAACTTGAGCAAAGCTCTGTGAAGCGCGAAACTTGAAGTGTTTATACTTAGTTGAGAACGCTAAGGTCAAACTTACTGACTACCTACTTCAGGTAACCTGGAGCTGGAAGCAAGGACTAAGTATTCTCCGTTTCATTTTACTGACTTTTTTTGGGTTGCGCTCAATAAAACTCAAAATATCAGTGAGTTCCATCAGCAGTTTTCGTTTACTCAAATGTGCAGTTAAAACGATAGTAGCGAAACGTGTGAAAAATTTAAATTGATTATGATAAATTGCTTGCAAAATTTTGCCAGCCGATCAATGGAAATCGATTAGCCTATGACAGCAAGATATTAATTAGCCCGCAAACTTTAACTTTTAAATGTTAACTGTAGCGTTACTAATTTGGAATCATTGATTTCTGTTTCTAACCGCTTTAAAAAAAAATGGAGGAGGTTCTCAAGTCGACTGTTTTTTATGTTTGTTACCTCAGAACTCCGTTATTTATGCTCCGCTTGTTTATTTTGAATCGATTTGGAAAATATTTTTTTTAATTTGAATGGAGAAACGTCCAGATTGGTTCCATTTTTATAGAATTCCAGTTCTGACAATGGATTCCACGAGGAATTGAGAGAACTCCTCAAATATTAAAGGCATACATGTAGAGATTTTGGTATTTCCATCAACAAGTCAAGCTTTTGCATTCAAAACGTAATCATTTGGAACTGGTGAAGAAGACCACAGATAGCCATCAGAAATTCACAATAATAACGGATGGCGCCAAAAATATTTGATAGTTTATTTTATTTTGTTTAAATCCGTTAAAATTATACCAGTATAGTTTACCGAAGCGGTTCAAGCTTTATGTTTTAAATTTAACATTTTACCAAAATAAGAAAACAAAAATAAAGACGTATTCCCATATTTTACTATGAAAACTGACGTGGTTTTGATACATTTTGTTTTAATAAAACGGGAATACTCACGTTAAATTGAGTCGGTTATTCCGACTATAGTTTCGATCACATTCGGTGACCTTTATCAAGGAATGCTCAGCGAGACACGCGCGCGACCTCGTCTTGCCTTGCACAAGGTCGCGCGCGTGTCTCGCGTATTCCCGTTTTATTAAAACAAAATATTCCCATATTGCAATGATATTATTTATTATTTTACCTGGTTTCATGCTTGCAATGATATCTACCGATGTTTATATCAGACCCGACCAGACCCGAATGTCCAAGATAGTAAAAAATATAATGAAAAAATATTTCCTACTAGATAAATATAATGAATGTTTGGGGGGTGCATGCCCGGACAATCCTCAATGTAATAAGTAAGTAACATGACAGTTAATTGTTGTCAATATAAAGAAACTTAAGAAGATTGCCTAGTACACAAACTTTAATTATAAGATTAAACTAAGCATGATTGTAGATTTTTTGTAATACTCATAGTAATAAACAGCTTAATTTTTTTTTTTTTTTTTTAATAATTTAATAAAGGAGAAAAATACAATGACACCTTCATTGTATTTCTCTCTCATTTTGCAGTAGGGTTTTTGTTTTTACTATACTTGTGTCACTATAGTATAGAACATATATAACTTATCTTTTCTCTGTAAAAGACATACATATGACAACAAAGTAATTTGACATTGTTATCAGACAATAAAGCGCTCCCGAGAGAAAAAGCATTGCGTTTTGCTGCGTTTCACAGCTGGCTCATAAAGATAGCAGAACACGGATATAAAGTTGATAAACCAAAAATCGCGCGGTTAAATTTGATGTATGGACTACATTTTAACTTTTACTTCCAAAAGCGATATAGAACTTTATTCCAATGGAAAGAGGCCTTAATATCTTTTTATATACTGAAAGACGTGGACGTTGGGAAAACATGCCCCGGGGAAGGTCGTCACTCAATTTTTGTACTATCCCAGTTTATATAGATACTAGCTATGCCTCGTAGTTTCACTCGCTATTCTACAGAAACCAAACATTTTCCCGGGATAAATAGCCTATGTGCCCATTCAGGGTGTAAGCTACCTCCATACAAAATTTCATTGAAATCCGTTAAGCCGTTACAGAGTTGAACAAGTACAAAAACACTTTCATACTTACAGACTTACCTACTTACATACTTACATACTTACATACTTACATACTTACATACTTACATACTTACATACTTACATACTTACATACTTACATACTTACATACTTACATACTTACATACTTACATACTTACCTACTTACATACTTACTTACATAACTTTCGTATTTTATATCAGTGTGATGTAAATAGATGGGAATAAAATATCCAACCCGCACTGGGCCAGCGTGGTGGATATGGTTATGGCCTAATCACTTTTCGAGGGTAGGCCGATATCTCAGCAGTGGGATGCTTAAAGGCTGAAGCAGAAGATATCCATCATAGGCTCTAATGTTTAAAAAATAGCAAGGAATGGCGTTTTAGGGTTATGTATTTAGAGAGATCCCTAATAGGATCATTTCGACTATATACCCTTATTACTGTGGGAGGATTTCCGCCTTCTGCATGAGCTGTAGGTTGTGGATTCGATTCCCACCCAGGACAAACATTTGTGTGATGAACATGTTTCTATGTACTCTATGCATGCATTTGCAACAAAAAAAAATATTTATATATTCTATCAGTTATCTGGTTGCTATAGTACAAGCTTGCTTAGTTTGGGGCTAGATAACGCTGTGTGTGAATAACGCCCACCAGTATTTATTTAAAACATCACTATAAAATTCGCGAGAAAAACTGCGAGGCACAGCCAGTTATATTATTTGCGCATTATGTACCTCAGCTTTTCTCTATATCGCTGCCACAATAGAGTAGGGGAAATACCGAAACCGTCCCCAACATTTCAACAATGAGTCCGGGTCAAACAAAATCAGTATTCCCCGTACGTGTGGACGTAACAGGAGTCAGCCGTTCTATCTTTAGAGCCGTGACGTGTGCGACACCCTGTTGTTACTTTTGAAGGTAAATATTTAACCGTGGAAAAGGTTGAATATGGGATAGCAATAGATATTATATATTTTGGAAAGATTTGAATTGCAATGTTGAATTGTAAAGCTTGAGAGTCAGAGGAAATTTTCGTGATACCATCCGTGAAAAATTATCTAACTTATGGTGAAAACCAAATAATGCATAATGCTGCCAGAATCGACCGGCTGTTTTCCTCAAATTGAAAATTTACAGATTTTATTGTAAAAAAAATTAATACGAGTATTGACTCAAATACTGCGACACTCAAAATATACATCTTAATGTATAAAAGGTGAGGTATATATGTATGTTCCATAGAGACTCCAAAACCTAACAGTTGGACCGATTTTGATGAAATGTTCATGGTTTTCATGGAAATTTAGTATCCGTGAAAAGCCCGGGCGGGTCGCTAGAAATCTATAAAATAAAAGACTTGAGGTCTCTAGTATCCTTGGCCACTTCGTAGCACAATCGAGTGATATAATTTCTAAAATAAATCTTATGTTTTGTGTGTAATATTTATCAGTACCGGTAGTATTAACACTACCTTTACAGGATACGTTCCGCATGGTTTCCGCAAGGCCCTCCATTCTACGTGACCGGACCTTAACTCCAAAATAAATAAATGTATTCCCCAACCCTGGTTTTTTACGGAGCTCGTAAAAAAACCACACTGACAGCCCGCGATCTACATCGATACTAATATTTGTTTTATGAAAACGGCTTTTTGCAAGTATCGTGGAAAAATACTGCTTATTTAGGATGTCGGTTGGCTGGAATAGCTTCATTTCTACTTAATATTTTTTGTGCACATAAATCTGTCAGGTTTTATGTAAAACACGTAAACATATGTATTTATATGTTGGGCTACTTTGTCTCTTATTTCCAATTTGCATTTTTTTAAATATTACGTGACGAGTTGAGCAAGATGCTCTCCTGATGATAAGCGTAACGCTTGCTCATAAAAGGTGCATAATACCTTAAAACCATGTGCACTGCGTTCTTCATCTTGACATTTTATATGTTAAATCTCTTTGTATTCTTTAGTTTATAGTGATGATCAAAATAATTGATACAAATAACTACACTTCTATGGTCGAGTTATCATCAGAATCATAGTTATAGGAACCTAACTTATAATTTTACGCAAACTACCTAGCTGTAACTTGATGCCAATGTTTGATCTAACACCAGCTAGAACAATTTTCCTTCATTTGATGCCTAGAATTACTGATACAGAAGGTTCAAAGGCACTGACTAACTATATCTTGAAAACTTGGCGACTGAGCGTCCCATGACGATAGCCAGGTTCACGACTTTACAGAAGAGTTTGTTTCAAAAACCGTATCGGATTCTCAGGTGTAGTTAACTCCGTCTTTAAGCCATTTGAGACCCTTAGATAACGAAGTTCTCTAACTGAATTGGAGTGTATTAATATCAAGTTCACCAAGTTAAAGTTAGTAGCGAACTTTGCTCAGACTAATCACCCTGTGCTATAGATTGATAATGAGTTCGTGTACTTGCAGGTTATTAGGCCTTAGTATACTATCCTGGGCTATAATTTGTTTGGTGATAGTTTAAAGTTATGATTGAGTACTGGCAACATAGCCCTGATAATTTAGGATCACTCTCGTTAGATCCACTCCATAATTAAGATCCATAATGAATCTATAGAGATATTTATTATCCGTAGAACCGCAAGCAAATAAATTTAATTGTTATTATTTCATCTTTACTGAATGGTATAATATGTAAATGTTATATGTAAATTACTGTTGCGGTCTGTAATGACTGTGTTGTGGGAGCGGTGATGATGGCCGAAAGCGCAGCTTAGCGCAGGTCCAGGTCATCAGAGCGCCGTCAGCATTGCAGGCCTAGATGGACAAACTGGAATAAGTGCCGAGACCGAAGGTCGAGGTCTTTTCAGCGCGGACAGCAAGGGCTGCAATGATAACCAAGCAAGTCCGAGAGCATAGCTAAGCTTAGCTCGAGGCTTTGAATTTTATTTCAATTCAAATTCAAACTCGAAATCGAAATCGAAAGCGAAATCAAAATCGACATTACAATCACAATCACAATCAAAATCAAAATTCAATGTTTATTTTTGTCGAACTTTCATAGCACAAAATTGTCGTAGGCAAGTTTTTGCACCTGACTACTTTTGAAACAAAACTCGACAATAATGGGTTTTCAAAGGAAATTGCTGGCCGGTAAACACGACAGTAATGAAATTCTATACAACTTTGCTGGCACCTGTTCGAGTAGCGCGGCAAGGCCGACTTTGCTCAAAGAAGGTTAACAAAATAAAAACCAAATTTAAAAAAAAATACCGAGCTTTTTAAGTAAGCGATTTTACTCTAAAAATAACAAGAAAAGTGTAAACTGTACGGAGACACACCAGACACAAATCTACTCTACTCTTTTTGTCGTGCCAAAAAAGGACACGGCTACAATTATGTATAAGTTTGTGTCATTTTCGCACGACATAAAGAGTAGAGATTTTGCGTTGCGCATGGTAAAAGTGGCTATACATCACCTGACCTGACCTAGCATGAAAATGATGGCTATATATGAGTTTTTGGGGAGCGAAAGGGACAAGCTATAACCATAGCCATATAGTTTGTTTCTTTTGCTCCCGTGAAATTCAAGTGTAGATGTCCCTTTTGCACGATGTCAGGCCAGGTAATGTAGCGAGGCCTTTAGCCTTCTTGCCTAAGTGAGGCGAGTATAGGTACACCTCAGAATAGAGAAAGATATTTTTTTAAATCCTCTTTTGTGAAGTGCACCTTCACCGCGAAACCGTTGCAACGAAACGACTACAAGTTTAAAACTTAACTTATGAACTTATTTAACGAAAAATAATTTCAAATGTTTATATTTTCGAAAGTAAAACGATGTCATTTCATTGGATAATCAGTTTACCTGAAGAAGAAGAAAGAAAGAAAAACCATTTATTTTACGCACAAAACACTACAACACCAACTTCACAAAATAAATAAATTATAATGATGGGAAAGAATAATATATAATTATGTTCAGTTGTCGCTGTAGTGTCCAGTGCGACAAAAAAGGTCAGTGCTCAGCGATAATGCTGCGGATTTCTCCGTAGCGCTGATTTTCAGCACTGACCGTCTGAGACTCACGGGACTGCTACCAAAATAGAAGGGGGGAAAACATTAAGGGAATATAATAAATTTAGTTATAAATAATAAATAACATGTACCTGACACGTTCACGTTTAAAACGATTTAGCTGCTACGGTTTTGCAGCGGAGGTGTGCTACTCGCGTGAACCTAATATCCTTATACCTTATAACTTTCCTAAACGAGGATATTCGCCGAAGAACCAGTCACCGATATAGCTCTCAGAGCTTGCAAGCTGTAGATGCTATGGGCAGGCCACATCACTCGAAGAACCGATAACCGATGGGGAAGAAAGGTTCTTGAGTGGCGACCACGAACCGGAAGACAAAGCGTAGGCAGGCCTCCCTCTAGGTGGACCGTAGACATTGTGAAAGTCGTGGGCAATCGGTGGATGCAATTGGCACATTGTCTGCCTATGTTCAGCAGTGAACGTCTTCTGGCTGATAATTTAATGTACCTTATAACCTCTTTGACACTTTGCGTGCTACATTTTACGACTACACGGCTAAGCCCTTCTTGATGAATCTTGAACACCTTGTGCATCATGAGAACGGGAATAGGGTACTTTTTACCCCAGAAAATTGCGGGAAACTACGTAACCACGAAAGGCAGCTAGATTCGTGTACCTCAGGAAATTCAACAAACAAATAAAAACAAAAAATATTTTATGTTTATTGAACTTATAAGAGACAATTAAATTAAATTGCAAACGAAGGCAATACACTAAACATTATTTCTTCTGTAGCTACTCATATGAAAGATATATTACTTATAGCACTTTGCAATCATAAGAGGATGTTTAAAATCAACTTTCTTCCTAAGCGGATTAACCATCTCTATGAGTTTTTTTAATTTCGGCAACTCGATAAATTCTTTCGTTATTATCGATGTTTGCAAAACGAAGTTTTTTGGACCGCCAGTATTTGCCATCAAGAAGAAGTAGTCAAGTGAATCGTCGATCGGAGATATTACAAACGTAATTTTCTTCCCTCTATAAGTCTTCGCGTCTCTGCATTTTATAGATTGAATGACGCTCATTACTTCGTTAGATTTATCCCAAACTTCATAAACTGGGCCAATAGATAATGAATGTTCGTTAGCAATTCCACTCCGGCCCACGAATTCAAGGCTTTCAATAAAATTATCGTTGCCATTAAGACTGCAAATATTTTGCTTTCTTGTTGGTCGAGCGCTAAACCAAACACATTGCTCTACACTTCCTTGCGGTTGCTCTGGTGGCTCTTCTCCTTCTCCGTAGGTGACTCCAGAAGCAGCTAGCACCCATTCTTCTGTCATCAGTTCACGTGTAATATTTGCATGGCTGCCAGTGCTTCGGCTCATTGCTACAGATGCTACTGCAGAAAGGATGATTAAATATCGAAACATTTTAATCTCTTCTAAGTCTTAGACTCGTATGAAGTTCTTATTATTTGTAATATTTTGTGTAAAACAGAACAAAGAAATGAAAATTTTAGTTTTTTATTAAAAATATTTTGATCACGTCAGATGAAACTTTTATCTTGTCAGATTGCGTGAAAAACAAAAACAAACTAAAGACCACAAATAAAAAAGTATCGCAAACTTCAGAGCTAGAAATGCAATAAGTTTTAAAATATTAGAACTTCTTGGTTTTACTGCAAGAATAGAAAAAAGGAAAAGAGAATCAAATCAGGGAGAAACTTGCAATACGAGTTTTGATGGAACGCGAAGAAGTCACGTGCATAAGTAAAAATGTATACTACAAAAATAATCGTGTCTACAGAATTCTCTTTATTGAACTGTATTGACTCTTTATTGTCATTGTATTATTTTCCAAAACTTGTCTTATATCGAGTGGTAATGTTTAAAATCGTTAGATTTTTATCCATTAAGAGCTCGTGATCGTGCATGAGTGTTCATGAATAGTATAATGTAAGTGTAACACCTTACGCGTTATTTCCAAAACACCGTAGACCGGTAGAGATAGTGCGATAGCGTGGCCGTCGATAGAGCAAGACAGTGATAACCGCCATTTTTTTCTGTAAAGAATTCATACATGTTTTTTTACTAGGCAGTTGCGCCAGACAGGTTTTGGCGGGAACGTAAAGAAGTCATGTCGCGTGATTGTATTATTTTCCAAAACTAATAATAATAAGAAATAATAATATTAAAAGAATAAGAAAATACCCGTTTGCAAAATTTAGTTCATGTCACACAGGACGTAAAGACGAATCCAACGATATCTCAATCTTCAAAATCGGTCAAGCCGTTTGGGCTAGAGGAGGTAATTATAGGAACACACAAACTTACATAATCGTAATAGGAATAACAACAAGATGTCTATACACATACTTAGGAAATTGTAAACCTTAGATAACTTGTATAGTTTCTATGTGCCTAAAAAATAATTTTGCTGCACAGTTTGTCCTGAACAAATTTTTCCTATGCCAATGATTTAACCGTCTCCCTTTGAAGCTGCGAATATGTTAAACAACAAACCAATATGACGAGTTTATGAATAATTCAGTGCCAGATTATTCAAATGACTCCATTATTATGATCAAATTCTGAAACATTATTTTCAGAGGTTTTCGCGGGTGAGAGTGAAGTTAGTTACCTCGTAATATGGCAGCGATCCATCGCTACACTCCATGGAATGCAAATAGGTTTTTCTTTTAATTGAGATATTATATCGCACACCAAAATACATACTTTTCATCTATATAATATACTAGCTGCGCTCTGCCGTTTCACCCGCTATTCTACAGAAACCGAGTATTTTTCCGGGATAAAAAGTTGCTTATATATTAATCCAGGGTATAAGCTACCTCCATACCAAATTTCATTCAAATCCGTTTAGCCGTTACAGAGTTGAATGGGAGCAAACACACTTCCGGCTTTATCCCGAGTTTCTTTACCATTCCTGTAGAATAAGGGGTGGAACCGCGGGGTGCAGCTAGTAAAAAATAAAGAAAGGTACATTTCAGGATTTTTCGAAAATTAAACCATAAAGAGGTGATATATGGTGTTTAATTTACTGTAGCTTTTGCGAGAAAAGCCGTGCGGGCAAGGTAGCACTAAATATCGCGAAGAAACACGAACTTCAAAATATGCACACTACAACGATGCTTTCAAGAATACTATTAATAGCTGCACCAAATAAGGTTAAATACTATAATAAAGAAGAATTTGTGGAGGACAAAAATTTATAAATTTTATTTATAAGTCGTATAAGTTTTCTGTATTATTATGTATTTCTATATTTATTAATAGGTAGTTTTACTTTTTTAGTATGTAGACAACAATACTGTTTGCAACATTCTATAACAGGGTATAATGTGTAATTTAGTACATTCTGAAAAATGTTACCATTACGCATTATGTGGCAATGTATACTTAAATAAATACTGAAATTAGACCCCAACCTGTTATTTTCGAGAACACCGGTAGAGCACACAGTGGCTGTAACCTTGACATTTCTTAGCCAGCGAGTCCCAAGGAATGTTGTAATGAGTTTCTTGGAATGCGGTTAGGGTAGATTGTTCACGTTTATCACTCCCCATCTTACCTCCCAACCTATTATCGCAGTTGGCTGTAAGAAGAAACTCGCGGTCGTACAAGAAATTCAGGTGCCTAGTTAAAGTTTGGATTGGCTGAGGGAAGCTTAATTCTATGTGAAATAAGCCGCTACAACACTTATACGCTTGCTTGTACAATACACATTTTTAATAATTTAATTTAATATTTATGCGACTTATAAGCGCAAAAAAATACCTAAATACTTATTGAAATATAAACCAAGAAAAGCGATTGGGGGAGGCGTCAGATGTCCAGAATGCTGGCTTTTATTTCGCACAGAAATTGAGCATTTCCATTCAACGTGGCATTGCCGCCAGCATTCTGGGGACCTTTCCCTCCACTAATGGTCTTTTAGTTTATTTTAATTTGTATAGTTATTTAAGTTTTTAATTAGTATTTCTAAGTTTTCTTTAATTGTCTGTTTTTTAAGTTGAACATAATAAATATACATTTACTTTTGACTAGATAAGAGTCTTCTAACCAAGAAAGCAAATACCATATAAATCTGCAGTATTTTCTCTATGAGAGATTTTCTATTTTTAAGTCAAATTTTCAATTTAGCCTAAGCATTATTACAAACGCGTATTAAAATAACTGAGAAATAAAATGGAAATAATGAAATCATCTCGTCGAATGTAAGATTTATCTGTGCTTGTAAGTATGTCAGTGTTTAAATATTTATTTAGGTATGCATTTATGTGTGTTCCTGTTACCTCCTGTAGCCTAAACCGGCTAGACAGATTTTGACGAATTAGGTGTCGTTGGACTCCTCTTTATGTACGGTGTGTCAGAGGCTACATTTTGCAGTCGGGTATTTTGTTTGTCTTTTAATAATAATGCTTGTTCTATAATATCATCTATTGCAAGACTCCAAGGCTTACTTCAGCATTTCTTTCGATCGAATGTGAATCTGTTATATTATTCCACTAGCTGCGCCCCGCGGTTTCACCCGGTATTCTACGGAAACCGAATATTTTTCCGGGATAAAAAGCCTATGTGTTAATCCAGGGTAGCATCCTCCATACCAAATTTCATTTAAATCCGTTCAGCCGTTACAGAGTTGAACGGGAATAAACACACTTACATACTTACCTACGCACCAACTCACCTACTTACCTACTTACCTACTTATCTACTTACCTGCTTACCTACTTACCTGCTTACCCGCTTACCTACTTGCCTACTTACCTACTTACCTACTTGCCCACTCACATACTTACCCACTTAGCTACTTACCTACTTACTTACATACTGATATACTTACATACAGACACACATACACACAAACTTTCGCATTTATAATATTAGTGTGAGCCACTATCAGACATTTGACACCTTTCAAAACATTCGTGCAGAACAGCAATAGAATTTTAAAACTGTAGTAACGCCACAAAGGTTGACGAGGTTGCACCTGACACACATACACTGTAAAATTGAAAGTCTTGAGTGCCATCTCGCACAAAGAAAACTGAGCATTGAAAATATTGCAAAGGAATACTTGTGTGTATATTGAACAATATAACTTTGGATCTGCGTCGGTATTATGATACTCTGCAGCATTTCTGAAAAGAAGCATGCATTTGTCGATACGGTAAAATGGTAAGAAATGTTTTAGCTTCAGCATACGTTACGTAGTATATGTACCTATATAATTACAAAGTACCGCTTTGGCTTTGTGTAGAAGATACCAATTAATCCTCGTAACGCTCACGGTCCTTAAAAAATTACTTCGATGAGGTTGTGGTTACATCCCAGCACTTTGTCTATTTTATTCAAAATATGATCTAGTATCATATAAGTCAGATAAGAAGTAAGTAGATAGTATAAGGTAGGTAGTAGGTATGATATAAGTTATGTAAGTGTGATATTTTATGTATGCTTAAAAAAAAAAACTGGAGCCGAGTTATTTTGAAACTTATCGTAATTTAAAAATGTAATGTAATGTACCTTTTAGTAGAATAATTGGGTCATATTTAATTTTACGAGCATTTTATTTTACGAGGATATTCGTCGAAGAACCAAAGTTGCCGACATAGTTTTCAGAGTTTATAAGCTGAAGTGGCAATGGGCAGGCCATATCACTCGTGGAACCGATAACCGGTGGGGAAGAAAGGTTCTTGAGTGGCGACCATGAACCGGAAGACGCAGCGTAGGTAGACCTCCCACTAGGTGGACCGACGACATTGTGAAAGTCGCGGGCAACCGGTGGATGCAAGTGGCCCGTTGTCGGTCGGTGTGGCGCTCTATGGGGGATGCCTATGTTCAGCAGTGGACGTCTTATGTATGATGATGATGAGGATTTAAATTTATAACAGTAAATTATGAAAATCTCTGCCAAGAGTTTCGCCTGTAAGAATTATTGTCCTTATATGAATCATACTAGTTTAGGGGGTGCCTTTGTTCAGCTGTAGACGTCTTCTTAGGTGGGTGGTGACATGAATCACTTAGTTTAATTATTTTTGTTTGACCTGAAACATTCTGGACATTTTAGTAAGCACAAGGATCAGCCAGATCAACTTTGCAACTGAGTGGAATGGTCAATCGAGCTGAAGTTATTACCAAACTTCGATTGCAGTTGGAAATTCATACGACTGTTTAGTTCTCGTCCCAGTTCCCCATAGAGCACAGATTGTGAGCGCAATCTGTGCTCTATGGAGAACTTTGAACACTGAAATCTTTCTTTCTTGTTAACAGTTACCGCTGAATTGTTAGTATTATCACTGTATAAAGTACTAGTTTTTATCCACGACTTCGTTCGCTTGGACAAAAAACAGTATCTTTTTAGCCATAAAAAGCGACAAACGTCGGGATAGAGAGCCAAAGCTACTTCCTATAGTTCGCTAGATGGCCTTGATCTATTTTTGTGCATCTTTCGACGTTTCGTACGAACTGATAGTTGTAATGTAGGTAGTTCTTAATCGCGCAAGCGAAGTTTATCCTCGAGACGAACGTATTCATTTTCATACCTCAAAGCATTATTGGTTACGGCTATAAGGCTGCGGCTATATTACTCTGAATTATAATATTAGTTAGGACTAGGAAACGTTAAATTTTTTGATTTGTCGGTCAGTTACAAGACTGTGACTGACGTTTTGATGAAATGAAATGAAATTTATTCAAACGTCTTAAACATATTATAAACATATAAACATTGTACAGAAATTATATTTGCTTATATAGTCTTGGTGTAGCGACGTGGAGGCATTGGTACCCAAACTAAGAAAACTTGTGAGATAGCGTACCAATACCTTCCAAATAGGTGGGTCATATATGACACCTCAAAATTTTAACAGGATAACTATTTAAAAAAAGCATGCATGAAGAGATGGTTAGTATGTGCAAATGAGTAAGTACCTGTATTATTTAAACGTACCTATACCCTTAGTTTATGTTTTGATTAGGAAGGGGGTAGGCATTTTCTGGAATTATGATGAAACTACTAGAAGTATTTCAGTAGACTCATAGTTTTGTTTAAGTAGTCAGTTTTGCAGAGTTTTTTTGTAGGCTGACGACTAATAGGCTTGTTTTGCGAGAGACAGAGGACTAATTTTGGGTGATGACGATAAGTTTTCGGATTGAATATAAACGTTATGTAATGGATATCTAGTTTGTTCAGAAAAGTAATGTTTTTAAATGCAACCATATAGGACTGCAGGTAGACGTTTTGTACATGATCAATAATTTTTGCACTCAATAATTATCATCTTCATCAGACATGAAATACTCCCAAAAGACGTCACATAGTTTCTTTTATTCGGCTACTTTGTCATAATGCAAAAGACATTTCTCACTTATGGCGCTCTATTAGGATTTCTTGTCTCGGAGATAGCATGGAACAAACACAAATCAAGGACAACTTACATCCAGACCAGAGCAGAGGTTGAAATTAATCTTTAAAACATTTTCTCCGACGGGAATCGAGCCCGGGACAGTTCGAAAGTGCTGCACTTTCGAACCACCCCGGGTTCGTTAAAGCGCTTCTAGCCAAACCAGGACCGTGAATTCGTCACTGATGGTTTTTCATCAATAAATAACAACAAATTGCAACCTAAAGATAAACGTAAGCTAGACTATCCTCCAACGCAACACAAATCCAACTCGTCGACAGTAAACCAGAAGTAACAAAACCGAAGTGCAATCAAAGTTGAGTGACACAGTGTACCCCAAACGGCCACTTCGCGGCTCTTCTGGCTACTTGGAATTATGATATAAGAGCTACCGGTCACTCTAACTGAGGTATTAAAACAATTTGGTTTAATAGAGAGTAACTACTCGGCATCTTGTCTCTCCCACTCAGTCATGTCAATTTCGAGAAGAGTGAGGTGACAGACAGTATATCAATTTTTTTGAGTCTGAGTGCTGAGAATATATTCGAGTCGCTTTCTTTTACATTTGTCATACCTGCTTAGCCAATTTTATATATAACCAATAATATTTTACTATCAGTAAAATATTATTTTACTATCAGTAAAATATTATTTTACTATCAGTAAAATATTATTATTAATAGTAAAATATCATTGTACTTAGCTCTATATTATTTCGTAATGATCGAATCAAGGGAACTTTTATTGAGGATATATTATGATGATGGTTGAAGTTCATGAAAGAGACTTTGAGAGAGAGAGTGTGTGAGGGCATGGTTATAGATTAATCTATCTCTGGGGCACGACACGACAGCTAATGAAGGCTAAATAGACAAGTTTAAAGTAGAGAGGGAAATACAAATTATTTTAAACTATGCTCATAACTTGGCACCCATCTCTCTTCCCGTTGTGTTTATTCCTGACATCTGTTCTGCGCATAAAATCGCCCGCCACCATTTAACGGTCAAAGATGGAGTAGTTCTGCTGCCTCTACTTGTTGGTTAATGTTGTGGGCGTTAAAGTAGAGTGGATCGATGAGCGTTCTTGTATTTCTTTTAGCTTTATGCGAATGCTTAGAACTACTATTTGTAAACCAAGTAGGTAAAGAAAACTAGACCTTAGGGGCTTAACTCAGCGCCTAATTTTTATATAACTTTGTACTGATAGAACTTGAAAAGGATACATTATTTGGTAACACTTTTTATCTTAGTTGTTTCATACAGTTGAGGGCAAGCCGTAAGCTAGTTTTTTATTAAAAAAATTACAAAAATCTGTGGTATCCACTTTGGCAACGCTGCCAGCATTCTGGCCACCTTTCCTAGCACCAAAGGGGTAGTATAATATAATATATTCGATTTAGATAGGTTTTTATTTTACAGTTTGGAGTTTAAGTTTCTATTTAATTGTACATATTATTTTTCTTTGTGAACAAAGCATCATCAGTCTTTAAATATCCCACTGCTGGGATATCGGCCTACCCTTGAAAGGTGATTAGGCCAATAAGTTCAATAAAATCTTGCTTTCGTCAAATCAAATGTAAAACAAAGATACATCATTCTATGAATACAATTATAAGCGTGTTTTCGAAATTATAAACATATACTTTAGTAATACTAACTAATATTATAAATTTGAGTGTAACTCTGTCTATCTATCTATCTGTCTCTCTCTCTCTGTCCGGGTGTTTGTCGCGTTATCAGAGCTGAACGGATCAAGCTGAATTGTTGCATAGCTAAGGTGTGTTAAAGTTGCAAGTTAGAATTGTTACTTAAGGGTCGGAGATGCACATAGGCTACTTTTTTTGTATTTCCACGCGAACGAAGTTGCGGGTTACAGCTAGTATACAATAAAGTGAGTTCATTTGATAGATAGCTACATAATAATTAACAAACTGTCAGCAATTATTTGAACATTACAAAGCTCACAGTGATGGACGTCGAATATGGCAGTACCTAATTGACGGGTAAATTGAATACCATCATGCTATTATCTATTAAAACACACACAAGTCAGTGAATACATACACCCGATATCGAATATCCCTTATGGCGCTCCATCACCGGGAGCATTCGTCTGTAATGGAACAGTCCAAGATTATATTCGGAGCATTACGTTGCAATAGGCGCTCATCACCGAGAGCGTTCGCCTGTTATATACAAATCCAAGATTCTATTTGGAGCATTACGTTACAATAGGCGCTCATCACCATGATCGTTCGCCTGTTATATAACAATCCAAGATTCTATTTGGAGCATTACATTACAATAGGCGCTCACCAATGGGAGCACTCGCCTGTTGTATAACAATTCATAATTATTTTTGGAGCATTACGTTAAATAGGTGCTCATCACCGGGAGTGTTGGCCTGTTATCTAACAATCCAAGATTTCATTTGGAGCATTACGTTACAATATGCGCTCATCACCAGGAGCGTTCGCTTGTTATATAACAATTCAAGATTACATTTGGAGCATTACGTTACAATAGGCGCTCATTACCGGGAGCGTTCGCTTGTTATATAACAATTCAAGATTATATTTGGAGCATTACGTTGCAATAGGCGCTCATCACCGGGAGCGTTCCACTGTTATATAACAATCCAAGATTATATTTGGAGCATTACGTTACAATACTACCTCACTAGAGCATACACATTTAATGTAACAATTTAGATTTGATTTTGAGCATTTGCCCGTAACCGAATCACTTGTTTTTACGTTGATGTCACAAACTGTATTTTTATATTTACTCACTACTGCAAATATATGTATCAAATTGTATCGTTACAGGTTGCGCCAGTAATGCTCGGTTCTTCCCAATCACTGATGTAATGCTCGAATCAGTCGAATGCTACACGGGTACAGCTCGGCCGGCCGAAAACTAGTTCGCGGGCGAGATTTAAGATCACTTACCCCCGAATACTGAAACGTTTGTTAACTTTGACGACAGATTAAGTCTATTGCTGCCTTAGTCATTTGCTTAGTGTCAGACAAAGGCAGTATTAGAATGAATCTGTTGTCAAAGTTAACAAACGTTTCAATATTCGGGGGTGAAGCTATCAACGGACGAATTTCCCAATTCTTGGATAGGTGGAAGTGCAAACTCGCTTTAGTATCAGAATTTTCAGGGCACCTCCCTGAAAATTGTGATACTGAAATTGAATTGTGATTGTGAAGACTTCTGATTGTTATTCTCAAACAAACAACCGGAATTAACAATTTAACGGTCACAGTAACTCACGGTCATCCATTGGAGACTTGATCGGGACATAATCTATTGAGAATGGCTAATTGACTTTCACCACGAGCGATACTTTTTCTTTCCATTTGGACGCTCTCTGAATATTGTTCCAAGATATTATGTTGCCTACCCCATATGTTGATGCCCATAAGGGTTCCAACACACACTAGTTACTATTTAGTAGTAATTACCCTGTCAGCCGCATAGTGGTCAAGATAGCACTGATGAGCACAGTAAGGGCGTCTGCACACGACTTTGAATATCAAAGAGGGCTATTAACATATCTTGATTGCCCACAGGAATAGATGGCTGACCAACGTATCTCTACAGAGTTTTTCTTATTTTAATTATGTAGTACAATAAAAATATAAATTACACAATTCATTCAATTACTACTTCACAAACGTGAATAAGTTTTACAAAAAAAACCAATGACTATGCCCACTATCACTAGAGGGCACGGACCCAGGAGTTATATAGAAGTGAGTTACAAGCCGAGCAAGTCGCTCGCCTGATGCTAGGCGTCCAGCTTACCCATAACAATCCAACGCTACCCAGAATTTGGAATTATAGCAGTTCAAAACACTGCGTTGCATGGTCCTAAACTCGTCACTTTGAGATATAAGATGTGAATTCTCTTTATGCTCAGTAATTACTTTGGAAGCAATGCCCTTCAATCCGGAATACAGTAATCCTTAATCCTGCTTGGCGGTTGAATAACTGGCAAAAGTGTAGTACTTCCTCAGGCTTATCCTGAAAAAGAGCCTTATCACAACAAACATTTAAAATATTGAGACGGTATTATCATCTCTATATCGTTCCTATTCTCGCTAAATACGCAAGTAGTTAGTGTTGCACACAAACAAGATACAAGATTTCGATCTCTTGATTGCAAACATTCTATTAGTGAGCGGTGGCGGCACATTTTCATTCGACATTATCAGAAATAGCAAATAATTTTACGAATTAGGTCCTATCAGAGAAACAATAAGCTATAGTCCTAATGATTGTTCACTTTTTTATTTTTACCAGACTGCCCAGAAAGGAGGGTAATATTTTTGGGGTGTATGTAACTTAAGTCGTTGAAGCTTAGTGGGAGAACGCTCGCCTCACATTCGTGAGGTAGCGGGTTCGAATTCGGGTGGGCTCGTACCACTGAGTTCTTTGGAACTTACGTACGAATATACTTACGAATACACAGGCTTTACGGTAAAGGGAAACATCGTGAGGAAACCTGCATATTTCTGGAGAAGTAATTCGATGGAGTTTGTGAATCCGCACAACCCGAACCCGAACTGGGCCAGCGTGGCGGATATGGCCTAATCACCCTTCGAGGGTAGGCTGATATCCCAGCGAAGGATGTTACAGGCTGTTACAGACTACAGGCAGTATGTATGTTGTGTTAGTATGTATGTATAAGTATGTTTGTGTGTTCCTATATGCCTAAATTTATATGCACTAGTACAAGAATTGAACTATTATTTGTTCTGTGGTGCAAGTGACCGTAGCTATAAATTATACTTTTATTGATTTCCAGTCCAAGTTGAACGCGGTCAGTACGAGAACTCATTAAAACAAGAGCTCAGTTTTAACTGGTAATTCGTGTCTGTTGGTACCTACCTAGCTACCTAGCCTAACTGGCTATCGTTTATCCCTGATAGCTAAATACCTATAGGCGAGCCGAGGCTAACTTGGTGGTCAAATAAAACGCGGTGCCCTACGTATTCAACACACAGATTTAGACTCGTTGGGGTGGATTATTCATTTATAAAATGTTGATAATTAGACGGTTTTTAACATAATATACTAATTCACAACATACAAAAAAATAAGCTGACTGCATGAATGGTAGACAGCTGCATACGTCTCGTTCGTTTGTTGCCCGTGGTACTACCAGTATTAACACCATTAGTACCACAGGTAACAATAGCCCCGTGAACTACCAAGCGATCCAGTAGTACTACGGGACGTTGTTTTTTACCTGTATTACTCTCTCAGTCGACATTTCATATTTCGACACCTATCCCTTTGACACTTGTCACTTTGACTTTTACAACTTAGAAATTTCTTGTGAAGACTCAGCGGAAGGTGGGTCAACAGTGAACATTTTTAATAATAATTTTAGGCAATTTAAGTAGATATATCTTCCCTTTTATGCTGCGAAAATGTATTTTCCATTTTTTCGGTTTCGAGCTGACTTCTGTCAACTCCTGTCAAAAGTGACATGTGTATACGTCTTGTGGTGCATCGTTTCACTCATCGCGCGAAATTCAAATTTTCTTGAGTTTTTTGTCAATTACAGCTTAATTACTCATCGCAGATTTATTGAAACCAATTTTGCGCCAATAAATAAGTTGTTTTAAGAAATTACGGGTAAAATGATTACCTACATAACATTGGTTTAGCTACAAATTTCAATAAGCTGATTTTCATCTTGGTTTTTGGTTTAGTGGGAAATGTACTTATACTAGCTTTCAACTTGAATTTTTGGTTGGTGTAATTTCTTGAAACAATATATTTATTATCGCAAAATTAATTTTTATGAACCTACGATGAGTAATTAACCTTTAATTGTCAAAAAACGCAAGAAAATTTGAATTTCGCGCGCTGAGCGAAACGTTGCACCTTATCTTAAGGTATACAATTACATATAGCATGCAATAGACGCAAAATTGAAGCAAAAAAGCGCACGAGTATAAACTTAATTTAACAGTCAACATAAGATGAATCACGCTGATAAGCTGTAATTTTACAGGAAACAATAAAGTAGATGGTAATGCATTTTCCCTCTTTTGAATATTTCAGAATGCAGGCTGAAAAAACTGTTACATCGATGGACGAACTAAAATCTGCAATATTTACTAAAAGAAAAACCGCGTAACAATCGAAAAGTTTAAAAGAATCGGAATTGCAATGGGAGAGCTCGTTTAAAAAACAGCCTCTGTATTTGTTAGTTTTTGCTGTTTCGATTGCTATGCAAAGCCGCATAGACAAACGTACCGATTGTCAATTTGCCAACTATTTGGGCGTACCAGTTTAGAATTTAATACGTATCGTATCTTTACAATTGTTTTCGTTTTGTTTAACGAACTTTACAACGAGGAGTGAAACAACAACAATGTTTCTTTTTTCAAAAATCTATCACAACAAACCAGGATCATGAGACGCGTGACCATAATGCTGGTGTTAATCTTGCTTGTCGTATAATCATTGCCATTCAGCTTGGTAGTGCCAATCACCATCATCATTCAGCATGGTTCTGGATAGTATAATGGACCCGGGTGTATCCATATATCCCAAATTGCGACCAGAACTACCGGAGCACCGGACAACAGCGTCCTCTTCAAACGGTGAGCGTTCCGAGATTTCGAAGCCGCTTGCCATCCGTGGGGCCGTTATGCCCAAGAGGAGACGTTTGTTCATCAGTGGACGTCTTCTGGCTCATCATTATGATGATTGATGGTAATGCCGCGGGTAAGCTGCAAGCTGGTACTGCATATGAGTAATTGGATTATCTTTAGACCTTCAATGGTCTCGTGGTAATTCAACGGTTTTGTGTAGTTGGTTCCTTTTAGTTTGTATGTGTTTTGTATTGTGTTTTGTTTAGGCAAAAAGTATCTAGGTATTTACAATATACATATACACTATTTATAATATACACATATAGATATATTATATAAAGAAACAATAAATGTTATGTAGTAAAATACTAACACAAAATTGCATTTAATAACCTACATTCATTTCACCACCTCTCACATCAACACTTACCTGACAGTTGACATGACATAGAAAAAATCACTTTAAATGTAATATTTCAACAGAACCTATTATTGTATACCTCAGTCTAAAATAATTATATTATATAAAACTTAATCACTCTTAACCACATGCCACTGGAAGAAGCTGCCTTTTGCAACACAGTTTCTAACTAACGCAAAAGGCAGAGCTATCACTTGCTTTAACCTTAGTTTTATGTTTTTGAAATAAATTATGTTTATGCTATGTTTATTGCATAAGTCTAGATATAGAAAAAAATACATTTTCTTAAGCCATTAATTGCCATTTCATTTGAAGTAGACAAGGTTATTTAAAATGAATTAGTATCTTTGGTGTTCATTTTCTAACGAGCAGAAATCTCGCGGACAGCTAATAAGTATGCAAGTGCGGTTCATCAATCAGGTATAAGCTACTTTGTAAAAACCCTACAAGTTGATAAAAAGTTTACCTACTTATTGTATTAATAACATACAACCTTGTTCTTTAGACCGGTGTAAGTGAATTGCGAATCGGTCAGAGGTTATCGATCAGTGTCGCTTAGGCCCCGACTTCGGACACGTGAGTTATTGTAAGTCCACGCTGATAGGTTACAAATTATAAGCTAAGCGATTTCCTTAAAATGATATCACGTGAAGTCGCAGATGTCGCGTTGTCTTCAATTAGGTAACTGCAACAATTTTACTGCTATTTTCTGTGAATTTTCACATTTTATCAGTATTACGGTACCTATTTTTTATTTTTTTTATTTGTTATCGATTAAAGGGGTTATAAAGGGCAATTAATATTTTGAGGCTCCAAGCTCTCTTACCAAAAAAATATACTAAACACTCTTCACACTGTAATCGACGACCAAATGTAGTAAATAGTCATTAAACTTTAGCCACTCGTACGCCGCCCTAGTAAGCGGTAATATTCAGAGGAAGTGCAAAAACCCACGTGATATTAGCGAGCAAATACTACATATATGAACCACTATAACGGCTATATAATGTACCTAGTCTTACATAAGCGAATAAATTAAAAAGGCCGCTTCAGCGGTTTGTTACGGCACTAAAAAGTAACTGTATCGTAATATACTTACGCTGGATTGTACTATCTAGGTTACCTTTAAGCTACAGTCATAACTGCAGTTAAAACTCCCGTTAAGCAGAAAAATGTGCTGCACCGTTTTAACTATGGTCAAAATGACGGATCACTTGCTGAATAACCTTCATGGTTAAGGTTAAGGTTATAGTTAATTTAAATATTACAGTAACTTTACTAGGATTATGGAGCAACACAGCCTTAGTAGCCCCGAATACTAGGTTAGGTTATATTTGAACGGCGACAAGCAACGCCGAGCGATGCTAGCGTGCCGCGGCGGCGTCATGCGAAGCGCTGAAACGGTTCGCTTCGTTACGTTACGCTTTGTGAAGAGTACATGTAGACTAGCCCCACGGCCCTAACCGAACGCAGCGTAAAAAATAATCATAGCCTTCTTTTAATTATTTATTTGACAACGCAAAAACAGTACCGACATCTCAAGTATTCTAGATTCATATAAGTAGATGCAAAGGATCTAAGCTCTATAGGATCTGTCCGATTTTCCTTTCTTTTCATTTTGTTAAGCTCGCACCGAATAAAATTAAATCCTCCTTATCCATTATTTCAGGCAATTCAGAATCAGTTTTACTGTCGCTTCAATCTAATAACTTGTACCGAATCGTCCAGCCATTTCTCCTAATTGCCAATTAACGCCGACGAGTGGCCAATCTAATTTTTTAAGTCCTATTAGCTTCCTTTTAGCTACAGTACGGTTTGCTAATCGAGCAATTTATCCACTTTGTAAGCAACGAGCTAGATAGACGTTAAATAAATATCTAAGTCTTTTTTTGCAAAGATTCGTAATCGTCTGAATATCTTAATTCTGTCTAATTATTAGAAATAAAGATGTCTAACATTGATACAGTCTCTAAATGTTGGTAAGTAACTAATTAAGTAAAATTTATTTGCGATAGAAAGTTACATTATTTGGACACAGACTTTGTGTGCATAAAAATGCCAAGATAATCCAAGGTTATCCTGCGGCCCCACACTGGGGCCGTATTGTGGGAACCTCTATTAGCGAACACATAGTTTAAGAGTTAAAGGTACCCTGTGTGATTTCTTGGAAGAAAAAAAAAGAACTCGTTTAGAAAAATAAAAATAAGATAAGAGAAGATCTACCTTTACACTAGTGACTACTTAAGACTCCCAGCGATAACAAAAGGGGAACATTAATGTAAGTGTTGTAAGTACAAATAAAAAAAAAATATTATGAAAAATTGTTAGAGTGTATGGGTGTTGTGCGTGAGTGTACGTATTTGTGTGTGTTAGAAAATTATTTATGACAAAGTTGTTAAATAGGTGCTTCCATACTAACCATTGACATACATTCTATCGATAGACATTCATGAAGACCATATTTGTTCAAATGCTGGTGAGTTGGAACTAAAGTTCGCTGCAGCGCTAAAACATTATTTATGTTGTCTAACCAAACTTAGCGCCCCTCCGTACGCGCCCGATAGAAAAGAGAAACATATGTAAAAAAAAAACTCTTCTGTGACGCGCCCACACTGCGTGAATATCGAAGCCACACTAAAATAAGGTGTACGGATTACAGTACAGTACAGTCGAACAGAGTGAATGTTCGAATCGCGAAATCTAGTGCCTAGTACATATATATCGATGATACTAACTAAAATTACCGAGTACTTCCATACAATCTAAAATAATAGACTTTGCTTTACATGAGATCTCACAACTTTTTACGGTGAAAGGATTGTGTTGCGAGACTTGTTCTTTTTTACATTTCATGTTTTATATGGGATTCTTTATTCTGTGACGTGTAAATATAATGAAGTGTAATATACTCGTAGTTATAGCAGACAGTTATAACAGTTCGTATTAAAACAAATTTTAAATAGAAAAGCTGAGTTATGTTTATACTGAGCACCAATTTAAGAATAACACTGCTCTCACTGACACAAAACTAGAAATAATTAAATATTACGCGCGTGAGAACGTGCGTAGTTTGTCAAAGCGGCCTTGTTGTTCTTTTAATTATTGGTTCCACACATAGTGTATTTAGACAGTGTCATGTTTTGTTATATCTCAAGTAATAGAATAATATTTCATTTGACATAGTCTAAATCAAACGAAATAAGTCACGGTCAAGTCTAAGTCATGGCCCAGTGAAGTAGTAGAGGTTTCTATAGAGTTATGGAAATAACACGAAAAGTCACGTTTCACGACATTGTGCACGTTCATGAATAATTTATCATCATAAGCCGGAAGACGTCCACTGCTGAACAGAGGCCTGCCCCAGGAACACTTAATGAATAAAAACTCACCATTTTTATACACTAAATAATTTTTGTAAAATAATACAATGACGAGACTCCTTCACGTTCCCGCCAAAACACACCCAAAGTGCCCTTATCATTACTTTTAGATTTTATATAATTTAGCTGTAAAGCTAAAAGATTTTTCACAAGTTTAATGATTTAAGCTTTCGCTGAAATGTTTGGGAGCCCTGGTTTTACATACGCGACATAATGTGTAACAGAGGTATTGTACAAGATACATACATTCCGATCACGTATTTCTACGTTTGGCTTTTCCATACATAGCATAGTAATGAATCTAGCCGGGAAACTACGGTTCGTATTTCTCAGTATTCTTTTTCGGAAAAATGTGCTGCATTTTTTTAAGGAAAACGTGCCGGATATTATTTCATAGTTCGTGTGAAGAGGATTTTTAGTAAGCGGATTGAGCAAGCGTGTCGTAGGTAATAATATCAGATTTTGTTTGTTTAACAATTCACACAAAAAAAACAGCATGCGTTCGATGACCTTTAGAACGAAACACGAATTTTAGTATCTGTTCTCACAATTTAGATTAAAAATGCATTGCACTAAACTTAGCAGGTTGCCTAAAAACGTGACGTATTCTTTGACATGTCCAAGTCCAACTTAGCTTAGACGATGCCTAGCTAAGTTTTATCTTTGTTGACTTTAGTGCAGACGGACATTAATCTCATAAAATAATATTTTTGAATAAAATCCCGGTTGTGCGGGCAACGGTGCAGGCTTAGCCAGGGGGTCAAGTAGGCTATAAGCCCTTAAGAGGTTTTATGGAAGCTTGACCTCAAAGTCTTGTCAGATCCGTATTGTTGTGGCTTAGTTAAGAGTATAAAATATATTTTATAAGATTTATTGTTATTGTATTAAGTCCTAACAGCTCTTAGACGTCGCACTTAGACAATAGTGGACGAATAGTGGTGTTTTAGGGAGTGTTTTCCATATATTCCGATTGTTTTCTGAAGTATTTTCTCAAACAATTGTGCTACTGCTATTTCAGCCATCCAAGTTATTTTTTTTTCTATTTCAGAATGAAATTGTATACAAAATGTTTTCTTATAATTTCCTTCTTTTTTACGTACTGTGAAAATGATCTGGCTTTTATCAAAACCTGGAAACAATACAAATAAACCAGCGTGTCCAACGTATATCCCGATTGTATTTGAAATAATAAACATTCCTGATAAGGTAGGCTGTAAATCAGCTCTTTCGTTTCAAGTTCACGACCCCAATAATCGTCAATCCGACAAAATGCGGCCTTGCAAGCACCCCTTCACCCTTTCGGCGGTAGCTTAGGTACACGACAAGAAAGGCCACAAAATATTTTCGCGATTTAGTACCTTTTCCAAGTTACATTTCGGAAAATTGTAACTGTTATCCAAGAAACTCAAAACCATGTTACTACGGTAAGGTAAAAGGTAGTTTTTGTAGTCGTGATTCGAACAGGCAGTTCAATCTGGAGGCTCAGGAAGGGACGCATTATTTTTGAATGAAATGCTTAGATGATGGTACCAGAATGGTACGTATATAGAAAAAGGCTCCCATCGTAAATACCAATGCTATTGTACTGTGGTAAGGATCACAGTGCGTAAAATTTAAGCGCATTTATTTATGTAAAATATAACATAAAAGTGTTTTATTTCTTTTTTAAGATTTTGAATTAAATTGATTACCTTCCGGTTTCATCATATACTAATAATGAAGACTGATAATATAATTTAAATGTAGAATATATTATAGAAAACTAATAATTATAATTAACGATAATATAATGATCGAATGAAAAAGTAGCAGTTTTGTAGCAAACACCGTATGCCTAAAAATCGAGATAAAATGTCTCAGTGGACGAGGTAACGGACAGTGTATTCAAAGCCTTGACTATACGAATTAGAAACTATTGTACATTCATAATGTTCTAAGGGTTCGCTTTTCTAATACAGCTATCTCGATCGCAAAGCTTAAAAAATGTTGTATTTTTCTAATGCATTTTTAATTATAATTTATTTTTCTAACTGTTGGTTTAATCTGTTATAATATACATTATATTGTTAGTTTAGAAGCAGATTGTGTTCATCTTGCTGTTGATTGTAATAATGATTATTCTGTTGAGAGTTAGAATGTGCACAGATTATGGAACTAGAGCTGTTGTTTTTAGTGTGTGTTGCAATAAAAATCTAGATTTCAATGAATTTTCATTTCATTTCAATTCCATTCTTGATTTTCTTCAATTGGTTTATCGATTGCTTATTATTTAGGTATAGTATAAAAACATTTAATAAAATTAGTACTCATTTGTATAAAGTGAGTTCATCCGATTCAGATATGAATGTAGTTTCCTGTCTCTTACATTTAATAATTTTAATACATATTAATTTTAAATATATATTATCTTACCAATATTGTTGATTTATGTTTTATTAAAATATTGTTAATTTGACTAATCAGGTTTTTATTTACTTTCCTCATATTCGAAATGAATAGCCTCTGAGTAATGAAAAGAGTATTTACCTCGGATAGAAGACCTATTTAGGCATTCGAACTATCAGCGCCTTCGCTACGCTCGTGTCCAAACCATCTCGCGCCTAAGTAGGTCCCTTTCGTCTCTTATAATAACCAATAGTAATAGCAATCTACCATTCTTTCCCACTTTTAGCAGGATTTTGTAACACGTACTACTTGTGCCAGCTAGGTAGTGATTTTATAGCAATTATTATAACAGTCATAGTTGATGTTTTTAATGTGTTGTAAGATAGTAAATTAATAATGAATTGTGCTAGCTGCTGTATGTTACAACGCCCACCTCCAATTACTAAGCCTTCGGCGTTTGTCTGTCTCTGCGTCCGTCCGCCCGTTTACAATTGTATTATGGTGGCCGTTTGAAATGTTTACAGAACATTGTGTCGTTATGGCAAATTTCCTGACCAATAATAAAAAATACAAAATTAAGAGATTCAAGAAACTTACCTTTTCTACATTTCTTGTTTTTGCTCTATTGTAAAAAATACAATGCAATCAAAAAATACAACCATGGTATGATTATGGTAAGGATCCGAAACAGAATGAAGAAAAATATAATTTTTGTTAATATTCGAACTCTTGTCGGCCGAGGTGGATTCGCATTTGGTCTCACATTAAGATTTGACAAATGACGAAGAGATTAAGATTTCGTATTTACGGAGTGGGTCAAACACAATACATTCAAGCATATGTATTCAATGTACGAACGATGTCAATGTAAGGTTGTCGGCATGGCTTTTCTTCCGATGAATGTTATCTTTCGAGCACCGACCCGGCGTTTGGCACATCTGTTGCACGACAGAACGACTTAAATTTTATATTAAACATGGATTTACAATTTTATTACAACTTGTCTTCTATCATAGTATATATTTATCTACTGCTATTTTTCAGCAGTACAAGTAATGAGAAACTGGTGTGTCTTTTGTTATATCTTGTGCAGAATTTTTGCTTGTCGTTATAAATGTGGTCTATTTAATAGTATTTTTTATTTCTTTATTTTAAATGTTTTAGGCTCTTCTGAGCCGCAATATAGCCAAAGCTCGATTTACATAAAACAATGAAACGAAATTATTGTCGGAGTTAAATAAATTTGCAGATCCATCGGTATCTAAATTTGAAACATTCCCCAATCCAATTCTAAATAATTTTCGTCCAATCTCGATATTCCTCAATATTAATTCGTTAGCGCTTTTCATTATTTCATGTTTTCTGCCTCTGTTTCCATTTCAATTTAGAGTCAAGCTGACCTTTCTAAAACAAAAAATGTCCTCAATCACGTTTATTGTTTTTTGCTTGATCTGAAGCTATAAAGTACATATCTACAGATAGAAGACATGACACATTTTTTTTAACTCTCCATGAAAGACGTCAAGAACCACAATTAGTGAACAAAATGAGGTAAGCAGACCTAGTAGACAGAGACCTATTAGATCTAGTAGCTATGTGAGAGGACTTGGGCAGGCAGGAAAACTTAGCTTACAGTAGAATTTGTATATCAACTTATACAAAGATAACCCAGCTTACCAAAATATATATTTAAACATTAAAGTCATATAAGCTATTCTAATAAGCTGGGGTTTTCCGAAACAAAATACTGGTCCAGCAAAGCTGTAGCCGCATCAAGGGCTCGCTAAGATAAACTCGTTTCTTTTTAATTTTCCTTCTGGAAATTACTCCAATTCCCCAGTTGCGTTGAAATGAGAACCGTTGCACTACCAAGCTTTTCTTGTTAATTTATTTTGTTAAGACATCTCGTAAATTCTCAAGAGCCGCTACAACGATAGTTTACAAAGTTATTAGTGTTCGAAACCGGCCAAGTGCGAATTGGGCCTCGTTTTGTTAAGGTTCCGTAGATATGAACAATTAAAGTTTGCGTGTAAAAAAAAATATTATTTATCAATCGGCGTTTTCAGTGTTTGTTATTTTATTTTTTTATGAAACAAAAGTGTTTACACACTTGGCAGTTGAATAACTGCCAAATGTGTGGATTGCCCCAGGCAAATTTATTTAAATACAACAGGTTATTATGGAAAATTAGTAAAGAAATTTCAAATTCCTAGCTAGTTTAGTTTTTCTGAAAGATTTCGTAACAAAAATGATGCTAAACTGACGGCCCTCATTTATTTATTGAAAATATAAAATAGGAAAAATGCATTTGTACTGTAATATAGAGCGTAGTAAAGTAAAGCGTTATAGTGTAATGTAAAGCATAGCATTTGTAATGTTTAGCGTAGGCAGGCCTCCCACTAGGTGGACCGACGATATTGTGAAAGTCGCGGACAACCGGTGGATGCAATTGGCACGTTGTCAGTCGTTGTGGCGGTCTAAGGGGGACGCCTGTGTTCAGTAGTGGATGTCTTCTGGCTGAATAAATATAAATGGTATATGGTAAATGCATTTGTACTCCACTTCATTGGTTCTAGATAGTGACATTTCACTCGGACTGGATAAGTATGGAAGAAGTCATTTTTTTTTGTTTTTTTATGGCCAATATTCCGCACAAGATATTTAAATTACAGACCTGAACGGATCACGTGCTTACCGCTTACTAAGAGGACGCCGCTGCTCGTCCTCTGGTAATTCTGGTGGTGGTTCCAGTTTTAGAACATACCCATGTTCTAAAACTGGAACCAAATTATGAATCCAAAAAAAAACTATTGAATGCAGACGGTAATTAATGCTCAATGGTATAATTATCTAAGACAACTGGGGAGAAAGTGGGACTACTTTATCGTAAAGTCATTTAATAATCAAATTCAGTGTATCCTTTGTATATTTTTGACCTATACGAATATAAGTGAGACGATATACGAGTTAATTATACTTACTTAATCTACGCATTCTAAATCAATTTAAAATTAAAATGAAGCAGTCAATAAAAATAAACTTTATTAACATAAATAAAGGTTTTTTAAAACAATGTCATTCATTTATTAATACACAAACACCGAAATATTTTTGCACAAACTCATAATTCAAGTCATCATGCTGAATATGAAATTAATTTTGTAAAGAACAACGCACCTCAATATTTTCTTTAAATCTCGAGCGATTTTATTTTTTTCCATGACGGTTCATTGATTGGTTTTCGAAACTCGTTTGAGGTTAACTGCGGTGAAAAATCAAAACATGCTTCAGTGTCCATCCCCAATTCTAGCGAATGTATTATACACGTATATGCTATGAACAGTGATGACTGATAAGCGTAGCTTTTTCCCACTGACTGAAATATTACCACACCTCGGACACTCCAAATTGTACAATTTGAAAAAAGGCATGGACCCCAGAGTCTGTGGAGTAAAGCTTAGAATAATAATAATGACTAAAAACATTTTTTTTTTAAATTACATTTTAATAAATTAAAATGATATATATTTTTTTTGTTAAATAAAATTAAAAAATAAGTTTTTTTTTTAATCATTTAATTAAGTGTAAATTTAATAAAAAAAAATATAACTTTAATTTCTTTTCATTCGCGCGCGCAAAAGATGGATTCAAATTTTCGTTCAGTGGCGTTCTAATGTAAGGCCTATGTTCAGAAATGGACGTCTTCTAGCTTATGATGATGACATATTAGTACCGGTAGAGAAGTGTGATGTAAAGGTGGATTTGAATAAAGTAGTGATTTGTAGAGTGCCACTATCAATGGAACAGAAAAGAGATTTATGTACTTTATCATATTTTAGGATAAAATATAGGTCGATGGAGAGGAAGTTCCGTGTCTTATTGAAAAGCCAATTTAGTTAAGCTTTTTAGTTTACAAATACTAAGCTAAGTTTAATATAGGTTCTGTCATTTATTCCTTAGGCAGCATGTAAAAAAAAGGTTTGTAAAACAAAAACTCTTCGAAAAACCTCGAAATGTTAGCGTTTGTCCCAAATCCTTGCTCCACAAAACTCATAGGCACATGAGTCGCTTCATGTGAGTACTTGTCCTTGAAGCAGCTGTTGTCTCGCCATTTGGATAGGTCGGGTCGGTCTATGTGAGTGCACGGGACGGGAGTGTTGCTGAAAGATAAATTGAAAAGGTTAATCTGCTTAAGTGGTTTCAAAAACCGTTTGGTAAAAGGGTTTTTAATGTGTGACTTTTAAACGTAGTTCTAAGCCTTTGAATTAATTTCAAGACTGGTTTTAGCCAGTGGTTGCAAATTAGTTAGGACAATTTACCGAAAAAAAAGAGCTTTTCGTAAATACCTAAACCTTAATCACATAATACTAGGAAATAGAGTACATACTTAAATTGAATTTTACGTAGGATTTCCATTTTGTAATTTGATATTATTTTTTGTATCAAAGGAATTCTACATAGCTTAATTATATTGGAGCAAAATAAAATGCAGATCCAATATTTTGATAGTCTCTCAGTAACTTTCTGAAAATTCAAACATGGCTTTAAATAACAGGCATGACATCGCAGGAGAGAGATACCATGCGAACAAGGTACTGTATTGATAAAGAAGGGTTGTAGATGACAATGATTACGTAACTAACTTTCTGAAAATTCAAACATGGCTTTATATAACAGGCATGGCATTGCAAGAGAGAGATACCATGCGAACAAGGTACTGTATTGATAAAGAAGGGTTGTAGATGACAATGATTACGTAACTAACTTTCTGAAAATTCAAACATGGCTTTATATAACAGGCATGGCATAGCAAGAGAGAGATCGTGCTAACAAGGTACTGTATGGATAAGAAATGGCTGTAGATGTCGATGATTTTGTTACAACGTTAGGAGCTGCTAATCAGTTGCGTAATAATACCGACAAAGCGTTTAAAACATTCATGCCACATCATTACATTTACAAGCGAGCAAGATCTTATTACCTACTTGCCATTCAAATTCCACCAGCCGTTTACTTTCATAATACATGAGCGTCTGAGACGGTGGATGCTTCACGGCAGAAACGTTGTTGTATCCTTCTCTAAAAGCCTTTGCACATTATATACCCTTTTCAAGCTTTTGTTATAGAATTTATTATTTTTATGACATATTTTGTCTATAATTAAACTTTTATGCTGCTCTATGACTGTTAAATTGAATTTATTAATTCAATTCAATTTTATTTCAATTCAATTCAATTTTATTTCAATTCTTTATTTGCTCGTTAATGGGTTAAATAGATCTTAAATTAAGTTTAAACAGCCAATAACAACCTCAGATCAGGCATGCAAATTAAATATTCCAAAATTATTCAAATACATATGTCAAATTAACTAAACCTAATAATTAATTATATTTTGCGTGATAAGCATACAAGCGAATTTAATAATAAATAATTAATTAATAGAACCCTGTTTTTCTTTTCTAACAGTCTTTGTTATATTCTGGGGCCTACAATGATGATTACACGAGGGATTGATAACACTGAGCCAAAAGGTAGGCAATCTGGATGTTATTGCTTTACGTTTACTGACTGGTTATTAATACGTTTAGTCGCAAAATGACACAAGCGCAAAAATGCAAACGCATAAAAATCACGGAGTGTGCCGAGGTCCTTAGCCGTTCTTGATGTCTTCATTTTAGATAATTATATTTAAACTTCGTCTTTTATATCTCTTGTTCTCGTACATTGTGTATTGCGAACGTTGAGCAATAGATATAGGCTTTTACAGTCGCGCGCCTCCTTAACTTAATTTTGTTAACGGAAAAATTGACTTTTCAGATTATTGTTTCAAGAGTAAATACCGTATATTTTTTTATCGTAGCACCATAACTTTAATAAATTTTATTCTGACTTCAATACAGTTTGATTATGACAAGTGAAGTTTATAACTGAAGCCATTTTTATTTACATTATTTATCGTTCGAAAAAATAAATAGTAAAACTTTACCTAGGTACTATTGGAAGCGTATTTAAATCTTGAAGATAATTTTATAAGTACGCCTTTATATTTAGAAAAATTAGAAACAATCAAGCATCATCTATGATAGAAATCTTTACTTAAATAATAAAAAAATAAAGAATAATAATAATAATAATAAAAATAAATTTTCTCATTAAATTAGTTTTAGTTTTATGTTTTCTAAATTGTATTAAATTTAATTAAATAAAATTCTATCTTTGGGTACATAGTTTATGAACAATGGGAAAAGCCTATTTCAGAGCCAGTAAATTTAATTTTTGTGTATAATCAATTTGTACCCAAATAAAGAATTTTTATTTGTATTTTTAATAATCATACCCAGGTTTGACGTTGTAGAAAGCTAGCGGTTGTATAAATCTGATGCCCTCTGCGTTGTCGCATGCAAGTCTTGCAATGTTTGTTTTTCTGATCTCGTACAGCTGACCTGAAAGTTTTATTTTCAATAAAAATGTTAAAATAACCGTCCGATTGCAATACGTTTCCAGCTACAGCCACTGCAGTGTGAAAAACGATCGCGACCGAAAACTTTTGTTGAATGCGAGTGTTTTTCCATTTTTATAGTGGCATGCAGTCATGTTTTAGATCGTTTAACTTACTGACAGGTATTTTTATGAGTTGCTGCTCGGTATCTGCTAGCGACGGTATGCAAAAATTATGTTGATGGGCGTGTTTTCGTGCCACAGCTGTTTTCATGATCACGGGGTAAGTTTTTGAGAGAGTGAATTGCCGAAAAGTTTATTTTCGATAGATATAAAAAATTTATCAAAATGTCAGAAATATTTTTAAGAGATTTATCAAAATGATTTGATCATTTAATTTAACGAAAGAGATATAAAAAAACTTATTTTGTCTTATATTTCGATCTCATAAAATTAATATATATTAAAAGGAAATTTAGTTAAATAAATGTGTTTTTAAGGATAAATAGGTACAACATAACTATACTTTTTTGGAAATTTACACTTACCTAATTAAATAATTTTTTAAATAATTTCTTTATATTTTTAAATAATTAATTGAAAACCGTCTGCCGTAAAGGCTTATTTTCTGTACGAGGATAATAAACTTTAATACTGACAACATAAAGAGTGAAAGTAACAGAATATAATCACCTAATTGCCAATTTTCTGTATAATTATAATTTCCCTTTACCATCTCTGAACTTACCTATACTGAAACTATGGAACTGATCACCTCTCTCGTGCCAGAACCTGTCGGCGTATTTGAAAATCTCCAGCTGCTTGGTCATAATGCAGAACAGTGTTTGTCCTACATAGGTCCCTTGCATAAACTTCTCACTGATAACACCAGCTAGCAAATCAATATCGTCTACATCGTTGTAAAGCCTTTTCAGAGCTTCCATTTTCTAGAAGATATTATTTTGACGAAGATTAGTATCACGATTAGTTCCATACGACCCTATAACGATTTTTAATGCTATGGCAGAGCACTCAAATAAATATAATAGTGTTCTAATTAATATATTCGTAATTCTTGTTCTATATTAATAACAAAAACAGACCGTTTGACATTGAGTTAAAATACATAATATGGCGAATAATAGCATATAAACATTCAAACGACTTGAGAACCTCCTCTTTTTTTGGAAGTCGGTTAAAAAGTTAAAGGTAAGGTAGGTTAAAGTTGTTGAAAAGCGGTAATGCGTTTGTAAATGACAGAATGTCTGGTAGACTGACACGGCACTTAGATTTATTTCTTTACTTAGACGTCTAGTTTGTCTTGGCATCAGGGTCGTACTGGATGGGATAATGCTAAAAGGTTTTCACCCTAGCGAAAGTGGAATGAAAGTGAAAGATATCTTTGTCATTTTTGTTAGTATCATTTTTATCGGAGTTACTGAGTTATTCTTTAATCTTGTAGTTATAATATTTTTGTTTCTGGAAGATAAGGATAACATAGGATAACATTTTATACAGCTAAGCTATGGTTTAGGTCTTTTTAATGTTTTTTTTTTTTCTATTGTTGTTTTCATTAAAACACAAAAAAGGATTCTCAAATCCACCTGAATTTTTTAATCGCTTTTCTTGCCCCACATCAGACATAAAAACATGGTCTTAACAATTTACGTCTATTATAGGCAATGCAAGGACTGTGTGGTTACTAAAAATGACGAGATTTTCCACGGTCCACAATAATTATGAGTAATTGCGTAAGACAATAAAAAATCTACTTACACCGAGAACTACAAAAAAAAGACAACATACATTATGCTCAAAGTTATTAAAAATTATAAAATAAAAAAATAAAAAAAATTAAATTCCATAATAAACATGTTAGCTATGTTTCGTCACAAGCGAATGCGCCAAGTAGATACTCTACATGCACTGCATTTTCTTCTAAAATCAACCTACTCCGTGTTCTTGCATGGCGATGAGAAAAAACAACAAACCCCCTAGTAGTTTTACTGAAAAAGTTAACACTACCTATTTCACAAATTTGACTAAATCTTTCAACTTGTTTTGGAGCGCTGTTTAGTATTTCTGAAGCTTTCAAATAAAATAGTTTGAATAGATTTTCAGTTAGTGGCTTTTTGCGAGATTTGCAGGAGGCTAGACATTTAGAATAAGTGCTGGTTGTTATCTATAAAAACTAAGCCAAGTATTAACAAAGTTGAAAATAAATAATGCACGCATTGGTGACACTTTTCCAACAAGTATTTAACTACACTGGACCCGGGTGTTCTAAAACTGTGACTTAAATATTGGAGGATAGGCACAGCATCAGCAGTGGACGACTTCAGGGTGATGATGATGGTTTAACTGTTTAAATAAATACCTCTACTTCCATTACATCTATGAGTTCTTCAAATTTCTTAACCGGCTTCAGACCACACAAGTGCCTGTAATCGTTATATCCGCGGATACCCATGTCTCTACCTCTTTGAATATCTATGGCACCCAAGTCGTGGGTCTTTTGTAAGTCACCAAAGAAGTTTTCGGAAATCTGTAAGAAAACAAATTATTTATCGCACCAGTGTTAGTTGGTACCAAAAAAAAGAGAAAAATATGAAAAATTTGCTCTTCTGTGGTTGGTATTTAGCTCAACCACATTTATGAGCCGGTCACACAGAATCCAGTTGCAGTCCATTTCCATTGCGAGTCACACGTGGTAAGTGTGAAATTTTATGTAACAAGTTACATTGCATGTACTACGCGTGCGGTCCATGTACATTGCGTTGCACTGCATGTAGTGCGGTCCTTAATCAAATTTCACACAATACCAGCCCATATGTACTGCACTAATGGAGGACGTGGACTGTCATCTACATTTAAAAGCCCGAAGAGCGCACTGTTAAAAAAACGTCGTAGGGTGCGTTTTTTTAGTAGTGTGTTTTCAGCGATCCAAACGCTAAAGAATTATCAAAGGACGCCGAATGACTTTTTTTGGTTTATCGTAAACGCAAATGCAAATGTTCGTTTGCATCGGTGCTAAAAATACTCTCGAAGTCTTTTTAAAAATGAGTTACGTTTTATTTGGGATTCTCCAGTTCTTCTTGCATTTTCCGGGACAGAGCGTAATTTCAATGTAAACGTCATGATGCTACTACTGATCGGTTTAACCGTTTAGTTGGCAAAACCTAATAGGGATAGAGTGGAATTAGACATAATTAATGTTGTATTAAAATGTAAGTGTAATTATATAAAGTTGAATGTTATTATATTATTGTACCTCAGGATCCAGGGTATCGTCAATTTTGCTAGCGCTCTGGTAAAAAGTGCCACGGTTGATTTCTTCAAAGTTCATATCTTGCTCAATCAGGGCTTGCCTGTATAGCGTTTCACTGACAGAAAAATCACCAGTGTAGTGATATTTTTCTGTATATTTTCTAAAGAAATAGTGAAAAACCAGTACATAATTAGGTAAGTGAAATACTAATAGTTATTTTTTTTAATTAAATACTTATTGACGAGACGAGCATGTCGCTCGCCTGATGGTAAGCATCACGCTTGCCAATAACAATTCAGTGCCCTTCAGAATTTCGAACATCAACAAATCAAAACCCTGCGCAGCAATGCACTGCGCTCGTCACTCTGAGATATTAGATGTTAAATCTCTTTATGCTTAACAATTTCATAGCAAAAATTACCCTCAACCAAGATTGAACCATGATTGAAAATAAAAAGTTGGGGCTGGGCTGGGGGTGTCTTGGAAAAGCAGTTGTCGGCGACAGTTGGTTCGAGCGAGCATCATAAGCGGCTAATCTCGGCAGTGGTTACATATTTGAGCCGTTTTGGGTTGAGACATTGGGTCCGTGGGGGACAGGAGCTCTTCTTATTTTCAAAAATGTATCAGGGCCAATGCTGGCTTTTATCGGGCCCATCGTACAAGAATTGCCAATCAACGTTGTAATGCCGTTGTTTTTTTGTTTTAGTTTGTATGTATTTTTTTATTGCTATAGGAGTATGCCTCTATATTGCTAATTTTGCAGCTTTATTACAAATGAATATTATAAATACTAACTTGATTCTACCATCCAACATGGTGTGGAAAAATCTTGTTGCGATCTCGAATTCTGCATAAACTAAAGGATGCACTTCTTCCATATAAGTAGAGATTTGTTCTACGCTATTGGATATTAGACCGTAGTTCACCATGTTTCTATACCCTACCAAAGAAAATGTATAATATATTAAATAGTTAGTGAAGAAACAGTCTAAAGATAGAGATTTTATGTAAAGAAGAGTGCCAATGGCTGTAGAAAGATGCATAGTAACAGATAAGGACGTAAGATGTCGCTAGTGATTTAAGCTGCAACATCATCGTCACAATTTCCGCTTGACTTGAAATAGAAACCTATACCTAGCTAGGTTTCTATTATGTGCTTCGTACGGATACACAATGAATATGAATAAAAATATTTTTGCATTAGTAATATCAGTAAAATTATAGGATTTACAAATATAGTTCTAAAATACTGAAATCCAATTATTGAAAACCAAACGGAAAATAAAACTGGAATTATTATAAACTATTTACAGACAAAAAACAGAGCTCAGGTCACAAACCGCAGGGGAAAAAAACACCAAAATACGCTGTGTTCTTAAGAGATGACGTTGAACACAATATTTTGAAAAAAATAATTTTTTTTCGTGTTGAGATGCATTCTAATTTTAACTAAACCTTAAATTGCTGAAATATACTAATACTAGGTATGTTTTTATGTTAACCATATTTTCATCGGTTTAGCTGAATAAATAAGTAAGCGCCATCTAGTTTCATGCTGTTTTCGGGGGTTGCACTTTTTTGTATGAGATTATCATTCTTCTTGTATCATTTTTCTGTGGTTCAAACTTGCCGCAGGACCGATTAAAAGGAAAGAATTAAAATGTGAGTTATTCAAAACTATAATTTAGTAGAATGTCCGATGGCACTACGACGCCTGCTTGAAATAACACAAATGAAGAATGAATGAATGAATGAATGAAGGTTGTCTGGAAGAAATCGCTTTAGGCGATAAGGCCGCCCATTATACTACCGTTTTTTAAATATTGTTGTTTTTTAAGTTTGTCTGTTTTGATGTATAATAAAGTTATATTGTATTGTATTGTAAATGAGATGTAAATTCAAAGTTTACATTAAAATGCTTTGGTTTCGTCTTTACGGCGTCAAGGTGCTGTAAATAGACTCTGACCTTTATGCCCCTTTTCAGGGCTTCACGACAAAAGAAAAAAAAAACTGTGTGATGAGACTTTCATCTGTCCGTAAGTATGTTGGTACTTGTCACAGTCTTATTTTTCAACGAATCTTGACGAAACTTGGTATACAGGTTTAATTTTTTTTTGTCGTCGGTGATTTTAGTATGTTGGTACTTGTCACAGTCTTATTTTTCAACGAATCTTGACGAAACTTGGTATACAGGTTTTTTTTTTTTTGTCGTCGGCGATTTTAGTATGTTAGTACTTGTCACAGTCTTATTTTTCAACGAATCTTGACGAAATTTGGTCTACAGGTTTAATTTTTTTTTGTCGTCGGCGTTTTTTTTTTTTTATTGTTTATTTCCCCCAAAAAGAGAAGTTTGGTGTGCGGCCATTGAACGGCAGATTTTGATAATATTTAGAAACATTCGGTACTCAATTCTAAACAACAATTTTCTCATTTGAGTATAATCGGTATCGGAGGTAAGGTGTTCGCAGAACTACTAGTCTTTATAGTTAAAAAGTTATACCTACTTACCCAGTAACTGTGGTAGCAGTTCATACATGTAAATGTTAGCAGCTGTAGCTATGTTGATCTGGCGTGCTACTTTAAAGAGCCTATCGTCCTTCCAGCAAGGGTTGATCTTGTGCAAAGCGGTTGCTATCCGGTTGTGTTCCCGCATGAAGAATATTCCTAACGTAGTCGTTCTTAGGTTATAGTTTCCTGCTTCTGGGAACCCTTTAGACAGTGTGATAAGAATATATTAAATAACAAGAAAAACCAAAAACCGAACTCTTTACAATGTTGTCATTGAATAGTCTACGCAAAACATTAGGATAAATGATTTGAAAAAAACATAAAATAGTCAAAAACTTATTATTTTTTGCCTAATAGGTAAATTTAAAATAAATATAAACAGGTAAATTTGTTATTTTAAGGGCTGGCTTCCCTGATTCTCATTATCTCGTTCGCACTTTATCAACATTTTTGAATATAGGTTTCACTTACAGAGAGGATATAAAAATATGTTTTAATACCTTTAGAATACCATTGCTAATGTTTTATAGCAATTTTCATGTTATTTTGACGAAGGAGAAGGAAAAGTCTATTTATTTCGAACATAAATTTCATTATCTTTCGCCAAGACCACCCAGACCCAGAATAGTTTTATTTTTTCAATGCTTAACTTCACAGGCTCCGGGGTCTGTGCCTTTTGTCAAATTTAAGTCAACTAAACTATTATAAAAACTAAAGACTTTACAAAAATAATATACCAAAGAAAACTTATACTATTAAAGAGCTAAGTGCTACTTATTACAAGATTTGCGTATTTACTCCGAGCAGTGCAGTTCCCGCAAGAAGCATCCGTTCACGAGACTTGACTCATGGGCCAGCCATTGCTCTCCTAAACCATATTGCAGGAAAAACAGATATTTAAAATCACCATTTAAATACGAACCAGCCGAGTCTGGTCAGGAATAGAACCCTGAACTTCCAGTGCAGAAAGTAGCTACGTTGGTTCAGTAGCTCCCTTCAGCGCTGGAGGTAAGTAAGTCAGTCCGGATATAACTTTGGCTTAGAAAAATATTTAAAAAACTGCAATCACTTTGTTAAATATTTTTCATTATTCATAATCGATTTATTTACTTACCAAACTGGTAGCATATGGAAGCATTTACTTACCAAACTGATAGCAAATGGATTCATTTAATTTGTTTTGAATGCAAATACTCCTATCTGTAGTAATATTATTAACAGTAGCTGTAAGAGCGCCGTCCGTATTAGCGTCCACATTACCAATCACATTACTAATTGTTGAATTAACATTATTGATTGTGGAATTATCAAATTCTGTAACATTGTTATTCTCTATTTCATCTGGTGAAGTGATGTTTAGAGGAACGTGTCTATCACCTCTTCTTTCAAGAATCAACAAACCCAGTTTCTCTTTTCTTATTTTTGACAGAGATTCTTTATCAACTCCATATATTGTTGACAAGTCAAGAAGCGGAGTTTGAAAATTAATCTGTAAATTTAGATTGAAGCATAAATTTAACACACCAGTGATTTTATTTTAACATAAGAAACTTTGATCTCGTATAGTTAAGGTTTATTTAGACTTTAAAGTGAACGCTTTGAATGTAAAAGGCTCCAGTATGAGTATAGGCCAAAGGTGAGGAGCCCGAATTTCGTTTGAATCGTAATTCGTGTCGAATCAATTCAGAACTACTCCTGACTCAAGCCGACACGCTCGAAGGTCACTTAGTATTCCAACCACAGCCGCACGAGGATAAAGTCACGATTTAAGTCACCCTCTGAATATTTTAATATCGGAAAATATAATGCGAGTTCAAAGTGGGATCATTTTCACACGTATCATAAAGTTTGTAACGCCTTAGTTGGCAAGTTGCTAACCTGTTCTGGGGGTATTATTTCAGGTGTGCAACCGGAGTCTTGAAAAGTTTCGGCTCTGGAGAAGTTTAGACAGGTTATATCAGTCACTTTGAGATAGGGGTCGTCTTGTGGAACAGTAATAGGTAAGCAGCGAGGGTCTGATTTGCCCGCTTCTAAGCAGCAATACTGCCGCTCCCTGAGGTAATCATCTGAAACGAGACACTTGTTGATTTGATTAATTTTGTTAGAGATGGAAAAAAAGTCTAATCGGAGCGCTGAATCTCAAATGAAAAGAGATTGTGAGCTTTTTCTAACAAAACTAGTGTTTCTCTGTAGCACTTACATTAACTTAATGAAAAATAAATTGAAGCCCACTTGTATAGTCTCTGTCAATAAAATTCTATGAACTGGATTCATTTGCTTCAGTTTAAATCTAAATTATTTTAAACAAAATAATAATTAAAGAACGCCACGATAACAAAATTCATATAAATTAACTAAGATTTGTATCCTTCTGCTCTCAACCCACATTAAATTCGTATTTTTGCCCTATCAACAATCAAGTAATCAAAAAAGTTTGGATCGCACGCCGCAAGGCGTGGGTCATATTTTGCAATTCATTTTTTTTATCACTTGTAACTCTGCGTTGACCACCAACTCCAGGCGAGTTGGTAAGCGACGATGTGGCCGAATATGAAGCACGCAGACTTAGAAGATACCTATTCACTCTGACCTTGAAAAACTCTAGATTGTAGCTCTCAGGAAGCAAGGAAGCCGGAAGGTTATTCCACTCCAATTCGATTTTAGACCAGTTCCCCTTGTTCAATTTAGTTGAAATTTTACACGCCTGTCAAGTCCCTATGATAATACCATATTATGACACCGAGCTGAACTGATGATGGATACGGAAGGTGGAAAACAAAACTCCTCAGTAACTAACAGTAGATTGATGAACTTTGGACTTATTTTGATCAGCTTATAGTGCCAATATCGGATTTTATAAAAGCTTTTGAATAATTATTTTTTCCCAAAACGACTTATTATTAAGCACTGTTTTAGAATTTCGTGGTGGTTTTCTACATTACCATTGGTTTGTGGATTTGGTTTCGTGGTGGTTTTCGTAACCTTTTATCATCCATCCGCATCTTCAGCCTACCTGTGAACATGGCGCGTGCAACTGTGCCGGAATATCGGGAACTCAACAAAATTAAAAATCGTGATAAATATCCCATCAGTGACTTATTACTAGTTGTATTTACTGAATGAGGATGAAACTGATTGAAAAAAAATACTCAACAAAAAACTCAACAGATATATAAAGATATTACTTGGTCCGTTTAGTAAGCTGACATCCCTGTGTATGAACTCCAGCATGGCTCCTACAGCAGCAGTAAACGTTTTCTTATCCTCAACCCGGCCTGTTGACTGTAGAGTGGTCCTGACCTTACGAGCAGACGGCAGCGGTTCGCCGTGCTTGTTCTTACGAATATCACGTTCTGTAACAAGTAACATTTTTAAATGAAGAACAAAACACCTGACTGCAAAATAATTATAGCCCAGTAGCTGTTAACAACTGTTAGCTCTTAACCAAATTGTAAGAGGGTAAGTCGTAAGTAGTAGAATCTCTTGAGACTCCAAATAAAAAACATTAGTTCAAACAACTTCACTTTTTTTTCGTAGTATATAGTAGGGTACAGTTTTTTATAGGTATTAATATTTATTAGTTTATTTTCTTAGTTTTGTTTGTTTTATTAATTTAGTTTATTTTATTATTTTATTGGGTAGAATATTTTATTAAGAACATCGTCATAAATTCAACTCGATCCGTTCAGCCGTTTAGGCACGTGTAGGCGCGAGAGAAAGATAGACAAAGAAACAGAGTTACTTTCGCATTTATAATATTAGTTAGGGTTAGGATTTCACTCCGGACGTAAAGAGGAATCCAACGACACCACAATCATCAAACACGTCAAAACATACTCACAATACTTACATAAAAAAAAAACCCTCCTGTTGGGCAGTCAGGTAAAAATAAAACTTACTTTGAACTCGTGAATAATATTGAGCATAACATTATGGTTAATACACAATAACACGATTACACAATTCAAACTGTGTCTATCTTATTTAGGCGTTGTTGCAGATACAATGATTGTGAAATCACTGGAGAAGCAAAGTGCAAGTAAAAAAAAACTTTGAAGGTTCGTGATGGTTAGGGTTATTAACCATTTTTCAGTATAAAATATATCGAGCTTAGAAGTCTATTTATTTATTTGTATTTTAACTTCCATTTGGTGGGCATTACAAATTACGGCAATTCTCCCACCTATCTATTACGTAACGTGGCGAAAATAAAAGAAAGAAGATTCTTTTTAAAATTAAAATGATAAAAGTACGAAACATTAAAAATAACAATACAAATTCACAGTCTACAAATAAGTCTTCAAATATTCAGATCAAAGGGCACCCAAATCAGTTCTTCGGATTTGGTCGTAAAGGAGCTATACGTTTTTTTTATGTATTCTTTACAGGTACCAAAGGTACTATTATAGGTATTTAAAGGTACTATTTTATTCCGAAAAACATCTTGTAGCATGTGGATCTTGCGGATAAAAGGACAGGGACCCTATTCCTGTGCGCTCGAGATTGTCTCGGTCACTGTCTCTCTAATTTAGAATTTAATGGGAGTGAAAGTGACCGAGATAAAATGTCATTTCTCCGAATAGGGGCCCAGGTCATGTTGCGGGTAGCACTTCTTGCCTTACTCTTGTGAATATGTAACTAGAATTAACTTAGGGTAGTTATTTAAAATTTTTAATTTATCTTTTTAGCATTAGAGCTCGTAAATATTGAAGCTAAAAATGAAGCAGCAAAGTAAGAATACAGTTTATTTTAAGGCGCCATGAAATAAGGAGCTAGTTTATATTAACTTGGAATGAAATGGTCCGTAGTCTGTAGTGAGCTGCCCAGAGTGACGTCAGGCAAACAGTGTTGTGGAAAATTGCTTCGACGGCATGACGGATTTCATGAAATTGGATATATGGCTGGCGGTTGGCTATGTTGTGTTTGAGCTTGGATTTCAGAAGACATTTTTTCATAAAAACATATTTTAATGATTGGCAAAACGAGGAAGTCGCTCACCTGCTTAGTGTCACACAGAATTTTGAACAACAGTAGTTAAAGCTTGATTTTTTGAGTCAGCTGTCAACAAAAATCTTTAAAAGTTTACATTCAACAACAACGCGCCAAAATCGGCAAAAAAATGCAGCACTTAAATTTTTTTTGTTAGACAGACTCATATTGTACTATGAAACAAAAGGCTCATATTGAGTAAAAATTTACCTGATGACGCTATGGCCAAAGATGATAAACATACAAAGCCTGGAATAAGACCTGGCTGTCAAGTGATGCTGCGGAAACACACCTAAAGCTTCATCATCAGCCATAAGACGTCCACTGCTGAACATAGGCCTCCCCCTTAGAGCGCCACACCGACCGACAACGGCCCACTTGCATCCACCGGTTGCCCGCGACTTTCACAATGTCGTCGGTCCACCTAGTGGGAGGCCTACCTACGCTGCGTCTTCCGGTTCGTGGTCGCCACTCAAGAACCTTTCTTCCCCACCGGTTATCGGTTCCTCGAGTGATATGGCCCGCCCATTGCCACTTCAGCTTGCAAACTCTGAAAGCTATGTCGGCAACTTTGGTTCTTCGACGAATATCCTCGTTCCGGATTTTATCGCGCAAAGAAACTCCGAGCATAGCTCTCTCCATTGCCCGCTGTGCGACTCTGAGTTTTTCCAAAAGGCCAGTAGTCAAGGACCACGTTTCAGTTCCATATGTCATCACTGGCAACACACATTGATTGAAGACCTTCGTCTTCAGGCACTGCGGGATTTTGGACGAGAAGATATCACGTAATTTTCCGAACGCTGCCCATCCGAGTTGGATTCTTCGGGCGACCTCTTTGTCGAAGTTGGACTTACCTAACTGGACAGTCTGTCCAAGGTAATTATAATGGTCAACTACTTCGAGCGCATCGTTCCCAACAACTACCGCCGGTACGGGTGCAACATGGGCATTCGACATGATTTTCGTCTTGTCCATGTTCATTTTAAGACCCACCTGTTGGGAAACGCTACTGAGGTCGTTGAGCATAATATTGAGGTCCTCTAGCGACTCTGCCATGATTACTATATCATCGGCAAAACGAAGGTGAGTGATGTATTCGCCATTAATGTTGATGCCGAATCCGTTCCAGTCCAAGAGCTTGAAAACGTCCTCCAATGCGGTCGTGAACAGTTTTGGAGATATAACATCTCCCTGTCTCACGCCTTTCTGCAATTGGATTGGCTTCGTGCTCTCGTCCTGCAATCGGATTGACATGGTGGCGTTTCTATACAAACACTTCATCACCTCGATATACCTATAGTCAATATGACATCGCTGAAGGGACTGCAATACCGCCCAGGTCTCGATGGAATCTTACCTAAAGCTTACCATACATTTATCACTTACATTATTTTTCGTACTCTCGGGATATTTAACGCGATTTTGATTATTAAGACTTGGAAAGAGGATGAGTCATTTTTGTCTACTCCTTAATTTTCGAAATTTCTTTTCATGCACCTTGTGACTTGCTGTAAGTGACAACTCTATTCTCCAGCTATGTTTTTTTTTGTGTGGGTGGAGCTGGTAATACGTCTTTGGGATGAGTCAAGAAATGGGATGAGACCGCTGGGATGAAGACGGAACAACCCAAAAAATTCAGTCGACTTGAGATCATTCTTCTTTTTTTTGGAAGGCAGTTAAAGTAATGATTGAGATGAATACATAATGAAAGAATATGTTTTTGCTTATTCTGTTAGAAAACTGACGTGGTTTTAACACGTTTTATTTTAATAACCGGAAATAATTTATGTGATCGAAACTATAGTCGGAGTAACCGAATTAATTTAATGCGAGTATTCCAGTTTTATTAAAATAAAATCTTATGCTTTTACTTTATTTTTTTAACAAAAATAGAAGCTTGATTTTATATATACATTATTTTCTAGCTATTCAAATCTCACAAAAGCACTTTTACTCGTATGAATATCTCTTGGAGATTTTAATAATATTAAGATTTTCTTTGTTCATTTCGTTTGTGTAATTGGGCTCCATTGTTGCTACGTATTCGTATTGTGCAAGTTATTCAAATACTGCAAGAAAAGAAGGATAGAAAGAAAAATAATAATAAAGGACAAAATCTATATGTATACATAAAATAACAAGCCCTTTACTAGGAATCAACGCACAGACTAAACCCCTTATGATAGAGACGTGAAATTTGAACCCAGTACGAGAGTATTGGGTTCAAATTGAAATTGCAATAGAAAAACAGTGTAGGTGAACAATAAGAACGGATTTTGCGAAATTTCACTTTTAAAGGGGTAAAATGGACCCCCGATCTTAGTATAGAAAAAAAAAAACATGCTAAGCCAATGAAGCAAACAGGCTGTGTAATTAGCATAAAAAATAAAGAAAGGAATGTCTCAGGATTTATCGAAAATCATCCCTTAAAGAGATGTAATGGGGTGTTTCATTTACTGTGCCAGGCGAGGGAAGCCGTGCGGACAAGCTAGTAGGATATAAATAAAGAAATTGAAGGTGTAATCTGATAGAATACAGTGTGAATTTTCTTCGAGTCACTGCTGGTATAATGTTATTTTGGTGGTGGTAGTTATTGACGGAACGTAAGGCCCTAATTTACAAAGTAACTAAGAAACTATTGAATATGTATACTTGGTGAGCGGGCTTGTATCCGCAACTAGGCCGCATAGCGGCACTTTTTGCGTCATTGAATATGTATTAGATTCTTTATAGACGTTTTTTTAGCAATCTGTTTTTATGTTATTGAGTGTTGGTGTTAGCGCGGTGCTTTCCATCAGACGAGCAACTTACTCATCTTGCTAATAAAAACATATTAGCTCACATTCAGTAGCTGCATGAGCTAGTAAGTAAACTAAAATTTAATTTGCTTTTGAAAAAATGCATTTATTTTAATCATCATCTCTCTCTTGTCGTGCCATCTGCCTCACTCCTGAGGTAATTTCCAGGTTCGACCCGCGATGTTTAAAATTTCGTATTTCGTTATATCGTTAAAATAGTTTTGAAATCATTATCTTAATAGCAAACAACAATTAACTAAATTAAATTAAATTAATTTATTATTATATGTACAAATAATAATTATCAATTGTAGATAAAGTTGAAACGGTGAAAAGCAAAACACACAAGTCTAACTTATCCTAGGATAGTCCATGACGATCAGCCCCTCTACCAAACGCCCCCATAAATAAATACCATTAATTTTACAAATAATAATAATCAATTATAGATAAAGTCGAAACAGTGGAAAAAAATAACAATAACGTACCCTAAGACATCACAATCAGCCCTTGTACCAAGCGTCCCCATCAAGCTGGCAGCGCCACCGCTGGATTGCCAGTTTGGATAGCTTTATTTATAGTCTCATTATACAACAGCGTTGCTTCACTTACTCTGAAGTAACACTTCAAAGTTGCACTTAATTAGGGTTGGCTTAATTTAACTTACTGTTAGCGTAGTCCGGGTTGAGGAGCCTCAGGTATGGACCCCTCGCGGCGCCCCTGCTAGGGCTCTTGTACCCGTTACACGTGCCGTCCACTCGCCTGCCTTCACGCGCTGTGCATGTCTTTATCTCGATCGAACAATGCCTGTCGATGTACATACATTGGAATAAAACTTAACTATGTTATTTAAGGCCGAAAGGTTATCTAAAATAATACTAGTGACACAAAATAACTTCACAACCCCTGAACTGATTTATTTCATATTGAACTTAAAATTGTATTGAAATGACTACAAAATTTCATGAAGATTGGACAAATATACTTACAAACATACATATACAACTGTCGATTTGCTCTCGTAAACTCTGAGACCTTCGCTTCGCTCGGGCAAAAAATAAAATAAATATATAAATTCCAAACTACATCATTATCATCATCATTGTCAGCCAAAAGACGTCCACTGCTGAATAAAAGCCTCTCCTTAAAGAGGAGGGGCTGCCATAGTTACCAGCTTGGCAGACGTCTGTGGGATCGCAGAACGCTCACCGTTTACTAAGAGAATGCTGCTACCCATCTTCCAGTGGTTCTTCCCAGTTTTAGGACATACGGGTATAACTTAAAAGATATCAGTAATTAGTCAACTAAATGGAGAGGGCTATGCTCGGGGTTTCTCTGCGAGATCGAATCAGAAATGAGGAGATCCGTAGACGAACGAAAGTCACTGACATAGCCCAGAGGATTAGCAAGTTGAAGTGGCAGTGGGCAGGGCACATAGCACACAGAACTGATGGCCGATGGGGCTGTAAGGTTCTCGAATGGAGACCACGTACCGGCAAGCGCAGCGTAGGACGTCCACCCACAAGGTGGACGGACGACCTGATAAAGACCGCAGGAACGCGCTGGATGCGAGCCGCTTCCATCCGCTCTTCGTGGAAATCTAAGGGGGAGGCCTATGTCCAGCAGTGGACGTCCTGTGGCTGAGATGAGATGATCAGTCAACTAAAATACTGGGTGCTTGTTTAAATGACAGAAATTTTCATGGATATTATTGTACTGGTCATTATGAACAACTTTAAAAAGGGACCAACACTAAAACCGAAAAGAAAATTATGCTGTTCCATGGAAAAATTACATTCTCCCTCGACGATATTATATGGGACAAATGTTTCTCTTTCAGAGATTTCAGTTTTTAGTCTCATAGGAAAAGTTTTTATTGTTACCCTTATTTATTACTAGTTGTTACCCGCGATTTCATTCGCGTGGACGTAAATAAAGTATTCTATGTCCATCTCTGTGAGATACAGTAACTCCTTATCAAGTTTTGTCAAGATCCGCTCAGCCGCTTAGCCGCGATAAAGCGATAAACATACAGACAGAGAGACAAAGTTACTTCATATAGTCCGCTAGATGGCGTAGATCCATTCTGATCTTTTGTTGATGTTTTGTTTGGTACTGTCAGTTGTAAAGTTGAGATGTTTTGAATAGCGCAAGCGAAGTTTTATCCTCGAGACGAACGTCTTCATTGTCATAATATCGAAGCTTTATTAATCCTGACACTACTGCGGCTGTATTCCTCTGAATTATAATATTAGTTAGAATTGTGATGTTAGACAAATGAGAGCTGACTTTTTAATTGAACATAAACTGTTATTTAAGAAATAAGTATGGCGATTTCAGTCTTGTTGGTATACAAATAAATATATCATACCGCCATATTATTCTTCAGATAAAAGTTATCTGACGATTGATAAATCGGCCAAAAAAAATATTTAAATAATAGAGTCTTCTAATAAAACTTTACAATACACGTAGTACTTTTAATAATTGTAATAGAATTTTGTAAATACATTCTCTAAAAGAGGTTATTGTAAAAAAATACTATCGAATACCTACCATCACTATTAAAAAACTAATTTGATACTAAAAACGATCACAATGGTTAGTTTTTATTTGATGTACTGAAGTTGTATACTCAATTTTTTCCAGATTTTATTTTGTTTAAAACTGTAATTAACATAAGAAAATTAAAATGCACTGCGATTTTCACCAAAATTGTTTTTGAGTTATAAATTTACATGCGATGCTATGAATCCTATTTAACTTTAGTTTTACCAAGTTAAATTAAAAAGTTGGCTATAATTTATTGTTTGCTTGCAAGGTTTTGTTGAATGATAATTTTGCCTTCAGGCAACTTAGGTACAATAATTATTATGATTACTTAGATCAGGTTATTCGGAAATGTCCCCTGGGGTATTTCCGATAACTGTTACCAGAAATACCAGGGGCCGGATAGCAGCGTCCTCTTAGTAAATGGTGAACTGCGATCTCGAAGCAGCCTGCCAAGCTTGGGGATTATGGCAGCCACCCGAAATGGGGAATTCGGGCTCCGTCTAGGGTCTACGTCTGAGCTTCGTCTACCAGTCGACGAATAAAAGCTGATAGGAAAATTAGGAAATGGTGTGTCAAGCCGATAGGGGCTCATAGTAGGCACTAAAACATAAAGGATAAATAACATTTACCCTTAAAGCTGCACCATTTAGCACTACACTGCCGATTCAAGAAGGTCGCGTGTTTCTTACGATAGAGCTCGAAACGCGCGTTGTTCAAAGTTATTGATATTATATCACCTTACCAAATTGGAACATTATAAAATGTTTTGTAAAACCCGCAAGAACAACTTTAAACGCCTACAACACGGCCTAAGATGATGATGATTTATTTCTACATAGCTACAGACCCCACCGCAAGCATGTCACGTCACGCATTTTACTGATATTAAATTTGTTCTGTATTTTTTAATTCGTGTTGTTCAATTTACAGAACACGAACTTAACATCAGCGTGACTCTTACCATCAGGCGTGACTCCATCATCACCATCATCAGTGACTTGCTAATAAAGAAATGTATTCATAATCAAACTTTTTTTTTTTTTTATGTTGCTCGGTGACGAGACTAGCAAGTCGCTCACCTTATGTTAAGCGTCACGCTTGCCCATAACAGTTCAATGCCACCCAGAATTTTGAACTTCAACAGTTCAAAACTATGCGTGGCAATGCACTGCCCTTGTCACCCTGAGATGTTAGATGTTAAATCTCTGTATGCCCAGTAATTACACTGGAAACATTGCCCTTCAATCCGGAGCACGGTAATGCTTGCACACTACTGCTTGGCGGTTGAATAACTGGCAAAGGTGTGGTACTTCCCCAGGCGGACTCTGCAAGAGAGCCCTACCACTACAATGCTCGTCATTCAGTAGTTTGTGGGTTAGATACCCACCTATAGGACAAACATTTGTGTGATGAACATGGATGTTTGTTCTTTGGCTGGGTGTTTCTATGTATTCTATGTATATAGATAGTAATAAGTTTTTGCAAAAAACTTATATTTGTATGCTATCAATTATCTGGTTCCCATACTACAAGCTTAGTGGGCGCTGTATGTGAAAAACGTCCACCGATATTTAATTTTATTTATTTATTTAGTTTGACAGAAAGAAAAAAAAAACAGTACATAAAATTTATTAAAAATACTCACTCGGTGGCATTTTTTAATCGTAGCTCTTTCGATAGAGCTGCTTCCACTTTTTCCCCACTTATTCTGTCAAATGAATCTCCTCCGACATTGACTACCGTAATAAATAGTAAAATTGCAAATAGAGAGTTCATTTTGTTGTATAGCACCACTGGAGGTACTCGATACACTTAGCTGGGCAAAGGTTTGCGGACGAGCATTTGGCAACCGAACGTGAACATGTTTCATCAGTGAATGCGAAATAATTGATTTTCATACGATTTGTAAAGGTGTCATGAAAAAAAATTATACTTAGTTCTTTTGTAACGCTGAACATTTGATGAGATGTTTCAACACACATGTTCGCGATATCGATATGATTTAGCACGCAGTACCTATTTATTATACACACAGCGTGCCAATTTTTTCATTGATTAATTATTTTGTTGTATTATTCATGAATATTCACTTCGCAAACAGCTACAAGCAGAACGCTTACATTTTAACGTAGCTAAGATAGATTTTGTTTGCAAAAAACCTTATCAGTGAACCAACCTATCTTACTCAATAAATAATAACATTATCTGCTTAATGTGCTTCATATACAAAATAACTATATTACATCCCACATTAACATAACATTATATTATACCCACATCCTATATAATCCTAACTTTTTTTTATTTTTTTTATTTACAATATTGCTCCACGGACTCCAGGGTCCGTGCCATTTATCAAGTTTTACAAATATTTTATCAACTACAACGGAATATAAAAACTAAAGACTTTACAAAAGGAAATACCAACGAATATGCTAATAAAGAGCTAAGTGCTATTATAGATTTGCGTATATACTCCGAGCAGTCCAGCTCCCGCAAGCAGCACCCGTTCACGAGTTGACGCATGTGCCAGCCACTTAATCCTAACTTCATATGTAATATTATAAATGCGAAAGTAACTCTGTCTCTCTGTCTGGATGTTTGTCGCGTTCTCACGGCTAAACGGCTAAACGGATCGCTTGCGATTGCTCGATTGCTTAGACGGACGGACGGACGAACAAAGTCGCGGGAGTTAGTTAGCTAGTACAAAATTAACAATATTGTTACGTTATTGTTTATATTAAGTAAGTACATAGCTAAGAGTATGGATCTTGTCTTGTATGTCTGAAATAAATAAATTTTGTTTTTTTTGTTTATTTTTTTGATTGTTAGGAACACTTATTTCATACTATTTTGAATTTTATATCATACGCTCTGCATTTAATGATAGAAGATTTTCAATTCAGCTTAAGAAAAAAAAACTAAGGCTTAAAAAGTTTCACAGGTTCTTAACTTGATCCACGATCCACTCGCCGCGACCATCAGAAAAAGTCAGCATCTGTTACTTTAATTAAAACCAAGTTTGTTTATTGAAGTGCTGGAAATAGTAGTTTAGCCGAATAGGTACCTACCGGATTTTATGTTACAGTAACAAGAAATATTATTAAAAGAAAAACAAAATACCCGACTGCAAAATGTAGTCTATGTCCGTCCTATGTGACTTAAAGAAGGAATCCAACGGCGACTTACTTGTGAAAATCGGTCATGCCGTTTATGCTAAATGAGGTCAAGTAGGAACACAAAAACATACATACGTTATATAAATACTTACATAGTTACATGCACCTCAAAAACATTACCCTTCTTCTTGCGTCGGATAAAAATTTGATTGTCAGTTTACATGTAATTTTTGATAGATGAATATAGAATTCAAGGAATGAATTATCATCAAATTAAATATTGTTATTATTATTTCTTAGGATGTCTTAATACTGTGACCAGAACCTCCGGATGACAAACGTCTTCTTGTAAACTATGAGAGTTGTGCGATCCCAAGCCGCCTACCAAGCGCCGGATTATGCCAACCACGTCCAAAAACCCCCACCATCTCCATGTGGGGAGGTCTTAGTTCAACAGTGGATGTCTCCTGGCTGATGATGATGATGATGATGATATACTTATTTTTTTTATTTTTTTTTATAAACTTTAAACTACAGTACCATATAACGTTATGCTATATTTTGCTAAGTACTGCATTTGGTGTTTCTAATTAATTGAAAAATTAGAATATTAATATTTTCTAATCATTATTTTTTTGATTTCGCGAGAAAAACCTGGGACCCTATTCCTGTACGCTCGAGATTATCTCGGTGACTATCTCTCTAATTAAAAATTTAATGGGAGTGAGTGAGAGAGAGAGATAAAAATGTCATTTCTCCGAATAGGGGCCATGGTGATTTGTTTCAATATCTGGCGCGGCTGTCGTTATGACAAAGGTGTAATTAATAATAATAATAAAGGCCATTTACTTCCAATCCAATTATTACATGCAATATAATATATTAAAAAAAAGTACATTCATTAAAAAAAAACAATCTAAATATAAAATATCATTTTCATTGTTGATCGGAACCCTTTCTCGGGTATTGGCCTCCTCCAGCTTGTTCCAGACCTCTCTGTCGTTTGTTTTTGTTCTCCAGTTTGTTCCTGCTACAGCTTTTTTGTCTTCTATCCACTTTTTATAGGCCTCTTCTTCTTTTTCATGTCGGTCCATCCCATACCGTTGTCTCTGAAGTCCATCTTTTGTCTGTATATCTTGCTTTATGTCCTGTCCACCGTTATTTCAGTTTTAGAGCAAAATGTAAGGCATTTATACCTTTCGTTTTCCGTCTTATGTATTCGCTTCTTATTTTATGTGATCTTCTTATTTTTAACATGCTCCTTTCCATTGCCTTTTGACATTTTACTAGTTTGGTTTTTATTTTTGTATTGTAAGTCCATGTCTGGCATCCATATGTGTAATTTACGTAAATGTAAGGTGTAATTACAATCATTATTTAAAATATATCAGTTACCAGCGACACCGCTGGGATTGAAATGGACAAGTGAAGTCTGAAAAAAATACTAGCCGGAAAAACTCCGCGTTCCTCGTTACCATTATCGATCCTAAGAACTCCATCTCGCTCTCTTAATAAAAACGTCAATTACGTATTCACCAAGTTTTAAAATGGACAAAGTTTTGTTTACGCTGCAGAAACGTCAAGGACCGTCGCAGTGTACATAGGTACGTCGACCTATACAAGGGTGGGTAAAACTTTTAATGAGTTTCTTTATCTAAATGCAGGTATACAAAGTAATGAAAAACGTGCGAATAGGATAGTGTGGACTGAGACTCTTTTGAATCTAATATCGAGACACAATTTTTACCCGACTGCCCAAGAATGAGGGCAATATTTTTGGGATGTATGTATATGTAATTATGTATGTATTCCTGTAGCCTAAACTGCTTAACAGATTATGACGAGGTTGGTGTAGTTAGATTCCTCTTTATTGAGCGTCATATATTGGCTACGTTTTGCAGTCGTTTTTTTAAAAATAATATTACTTGTTACAAAGTAACAAGTATTTTACTTACTTATTTATTTTACGCGCACTTTTATGATACGCACTGATACACGCAAGATTTTTCAAGCTAAAATAACGCGCTCTCTTATAAATAGTTTGCCACAGAAGAAGTAAATCACTACGTAGAAATATGCTATGGAGTGCATAGTTTTCCGCTAGTCATTTGTTTTATCCCGACTTCCAATTGTTCTTTTAGCATATTTAAATACCTGTATGATTTCATTCATCCGATCTGGGAATCACCCGATATTTTGCTCTGACTTTACCAGGTTTTACACAATCGGAACAATGGCGAACAATATTCCCGTTTCTCCTATCAAGCTTCGATCAGAGGACCGGGAATATCATGCATAGATACTATTTAGGGGCCAGCAGTTTTCGGTTGTAAGAAATCTACTGCCAAAGAGCCAAATTATATGCCTGGTATATATATATATATATTAAACATATTATATTAAACACGGGTCTCTTTTATACTAACGTGTTCCATTCTCACCTACACAGTCACGTTGAATGGCGTAAACTACTAGTTGTTACCCGCGACTTCGTTCGCGTGGACCTACAAAAAAAAGTAGCTTATGTCCGTCTTCGACCCTTAAGCTATATCTATGCAAAAATTCAGCTTGATCCATTCAGCCGTTTAGCCGTGATAACGCGACAAACATCCAGACTATATTTCAGTTTCCTGTTAGGTATGTACGTTTGGAAAAGAATTCATATTTTATTTATGAACTTATTACTGTACTATTTGTTGTACAAAAAACAACAAACAAATAAACCAACAGACAAGCTTTCGCATTAACCATATCTAGGCGAGTAAAACCACTGGGCGCAGATTTGGGATAAAATGAGCATTCGCTCGTTTGGTCCAACCCCACCTTTATACTTTATAATAATAAAAACGTCAAACCAAGGTTTAAAGATCACGTCAGCTATAAAACCATCGTCATCTCATTTCACTGTTTGCTGTCTACGTCTCGCCATTCCTTTGTGTTTTACGAATGCACACGAAATGAAGAATTCATTACGGCTTTACTGAATGAAATGAGGACGTTACATTACATTCACGCAGCAGTGTTACTTCGGCGTCTCTTAATGAATTTCCTTGTAGAATTATGTGGTATGGAGCTCCGAACTAGGGGAATGGCAAATGGCTCTAAACTTTAAATACCTGGATGTGATAGTTTTAATTACTCGAAATCTAAAAACTATGAACAGGAGTTGAAGAAGTTAGTGGAGTGTAAGAAGTTGGTACTTAGCTTAGAGCATGGATCTTTGTGTCTGAAATAAATAAATTTTGATTTTGATTTTTTGATATGAAAAATACTTTGGGCTAGTATTTTCTTGGTTCATAGGAAAGTTATTACCCATCTAGAAGCTAGTTGCCCTGTTTTCCATCTAGAAAAAAAGTATTAAAAATGATAGTATACAATGAAATTAGGTCAAAGTAAGTGCAGATCAATGTAACAGAGAGACCTAGCGATTTTATAAATGTATCCCACTTTCAAACGGGTAACTGAATTTGCAGCTGGTAATTAGAGCTCTACGTGAATGGTAACTTTTTACCGATTAAAATCGTGGATTCATTTCACTATTAGGTTCCTACCTAAAACTATATTGGGAAAAAGACTGCACCTATAGAAGGTGTTAACCGTAACAGTAATCTTCTAGATTATTTTAAGATCTTGACAAGCATAATGATCAAAACAGAAAAAGAAATAGTAAGAAATCTGCATCTAGCTTCCTTCCAAAAAAAATGGAGAAGGTTCTGTTTTTTTTTAAATGTGTGTTACCTCCGAACTCTGTTATTTGAAAAGCGATTTGGAAACTTATTTTTTTATTTGAAAGGATTGCACCCATTTTTATCAAAATCCAGTTCAGATAATGGGATCCATGAGGAATTGAGAGAACTCCTCAAATATTATAGGCAATACATATAGTGACATTCATCGTTTTTTTTTCTAGCGAAGAATTTCAGAGCTGACATATTTTGTTGTAAGCGTCATCATTCTTTACCATAGTTGGACATAAAAAAAAACACTTCACATCAAGAACACCTGGAAGTATACATCCTAATTAATATTATATATGCAAATGTAACTGTCTCTCTGTCTGGGTGTTTGTCGCGTTATCACGGCTAAGCGGATGAACGGATCGACCTGAATTTTTGCATAGATATAGCTTAAGGGTAGGAGACGGACATAGGCTACTTTTTTATTGGTCAACGCGAACGAAGTCGCGGGTAACAGACAGCCAGTACGAGTACTTAATTTTCTCCACAAGCATCTTTATGGCTTGGAACATAAACAAATGTAACGTGTATCGTAGTAACAGCTAGTTTTGTGTACAGCAACGTTCAAAGTACTGTTAAGTTCGAATTATGTGGTTCAGTTTTCTTTTAATTTAAACTACACAACAATATAAAAGCTCAAACTCAAATTTACATTTTTAATAGAAATGTAGCAAATATTCATTTCTTTCTGAAACAAAAGGGTCAATAGCTTACGGGCGACTATGTCAACGAGGAAACCCTAGATTAGACGTAATCTCAGATGAAAAGGTATAAATACGAGAAGTTCGTATTCCCAAAGCTGCTAATCCAGGATATTTTTAAAACCCAAACCTGCTTTATTTAGCTTAAGCCGGCTGTTTTTGTGCACGCTCTTTGTGGTCTTTTCACGAGCATCCCTAAATATTCGACCCAAATATTTAGCAACCTTTCTATAGATTCATATTTTCATCAATAAATTTAGCACCGCGAGTATTTTAGCTATCAATAATGGATGAAGAACATAGTTATAGACATAGAGTAGGATATATATTTTTTTGCAAACATCAGTTAAATTGGAAACTAATGAAGCTAGCTTGAGAATATGAAAATTAATCATTTTCATCGCTAATAGGTAATAGCAATCCTGATATTACTTGAAATGTTTATTTTAATATTAAATACACATTTTGAAATGGTAATAGCCCGTAAGTAAATACCATTCGATGGTCTGAAGTTTACAAAATTGACCACAATTAAATGGAACATTGCAATATACTGCGTGTCGTCTCTAGCATATAGCACAGAACAACTCAATGCTTCCGTTAATTATTGCATGGTAGGTATACGTAATAACACCTGCGCTCAATGGCTACGGCAAGCACGCTTTAATTAACACCTGATTGCAGGCGGAATATTACTAAGTATATTTTAACAGACGACGTTATTATTACTAACTACATAATATTTGTTGAACATTTATTTTATGAGATAGATAACATAAGGAGTTTTGGCAAGATCGCGAAGAAGTCATATCGCGTAATTGTATTATTTTCTAAAACTTGTGTTATTTCGAGCGTTAATGTGTAAACACGGTGGATTTTTATTAATTATATGTTGTTCGAGAACGTGCACGAGGGTAGGTGAATAATTAATAATGACATGAAACGTGACTTATCGTTGTTTATTAAAGTCTCCACCATTTTACTAGGTCATGACTTGGACTTGACCGTGACTTACTGCGCTTGACTAAGAATATGATTGAAACTTGCTATAGATGTGAAATATTTTACTTCACTTGTAATATTACAAAACTGGACACGGGCGAAATAAAGTAGCTAAAATATAAAAGAAAAAAAAGTGAAATTATAAGCTATAACTTTAAAATATGTTTATAGCTATATGAATCTATTAGTGAACAATAAATGTATATAATAATAAGTAATTAAAGACACGATTCGCTGCGATAAAAAACGGACTAGCTCTTTAAGTGGTTGTACACCACATGATAAATACACTATTTGTGGCGCGACATTAATGACACTACATTTTAAGCGTGCCATTTTTAACGCGCCTTACACTTGCCCTAGATACGCAGACCAAGGATTTTTTTTGAGGATTATATTTGTAGCGAGACGATACAAATTTATACACGCTACACGTGGCGCAACATTTTTTGTGGCGACAAATGTAGCTTGTATCTGGAACGCGGCCGGATTAATACCATTTTAAACGACAGAGGCTTGGTACGATTTATCTTAGCAAAGTTATTATAGGCTTTAACGACGGACTTTTTTCCACGGACGTGGAGCCTGTATCACACACCGATGACTTAGTGATCATTTATTAATTTTGTTCGTTTTTTTTTGTAATATGGATGCAAATCTGGAATAAATCTATTTCATTTCATTTAAGTTACATAGATACGCGTGTATCTGTAGTTAAAAAATACTTTCTTGTAGCTGAAACGTTATTTACTTTATTGCAATCAATGTTACTCAAATTGAAAAGATTGAGTGCGACAACTAAAAAAACTGATATTTCCTGGCAAAATAAACTCTCAGTTGGTAAACATTGTAATATTCTTCGTTTGCATTGTTTAACGTTGGTACTTGAGAAATGCATCACAAGGGAGGGCGTAGTAGATTAAGTCATCCGTGTTATCTCGAGGGCCACTCCAGAGAACTGTTGTTCATTTTCTTCCGAGGAAAACTCTCTCTCTCTTCGTGAGCATCTGGTATCCTTGGGCTAAATTAACATCAGAACTTTATCGCGAAACATATAGATTGGGAGCGGCTGTTAGAAATTATTACGAAAACGCTAACATCATTAACAAACTGAGCTCACGCATTATCGGAACAATCGGGTATTATATAACATTAGTTATGTAGATTAAAAATCTTATTTTGGAATATATGTTTTTTTAGTTGTTGGTTGTGTAATCTAGTATTGCATGACTAGAAAATATCATTACATGACATTTTAAAATTACAACAATTGACAATTGAAATATCATTACATGACATTTTCTCGATAAAAATAATCATTGATAGACCTTGATTTACAAACATTTTTCGCTGGTGCTCGGAACCTCTGGCGTATATATTAAGTGATTATTACACTAATAGTGAGGTAATAATAATATCTAGGTTTGCATGGTACATAATTTAGATTGATTTCCTGGTTTAGGTGTAATTAGCAATTATCTAGTTTATTGTTAAGCACCCGCTTAAGCCATCCCTTTTCATGTGCGCGAAAGTGTATAGCGCTTTCGTTATCTCGAAATATCTTCTTAACTGAAAATGTTATAACAAAATAACTTTTAGCCTCCAGGCTAAAAATGATTTTGTTTTAGTAGAAATTGGCAGAACAAACGACCCGAAAAAGAAACATATTTAAAGATAAATAATCATTAACAAAATTCGGGTTCCAGTAATAAAATTTGGCATTAGCTTCTCGCCTAAGAATAGCCAGTGAGCAGAGTGGATTCATTCCTTTTTATTGCAGCTGTGTCGAATAGGACACCTAGGGGACTCCAGGGTAATCGGATGACCTAGCTTTGACGGCCGAATGTGAGTCATGACCAGTTTTTTTTTCACGTATCTAGCGCTCTGAATACAAATGATCTTATTATGTCTGGCGCTAAATCTACTGGGAGTTCCTCCATCTTCATGTGCGAATTATTTCTGTAGCTGAATATCATGAGAATTTTTCTCGATACAGATTTCTAGATTCTATCTCGGTTCATTAACATGTTATTGGGGCTTAAACAGCCAATGACCATGTACTCAAATTAGTTCCTGTTTTGTTGTTTAATGAGAAAAGTTACGCATTTATAATTGGGTCACAAAATTTCAAGTATCTGGCAACATTCTCATTTTTATGGATATTTTATGTCCTAAAAAACGTCATTACGAAAATTGAACACAAGCCCTGTTTTATTACCTTATGAATCTTTCGTAGGTAACATAGCTAACAAGTGTTGTTACTGTTACAGTACATATTATGGCTAATTAAGGTATTACCTATGACATGACTGTACTAAAAAAGGAAAAAAACGTAAATGAATTAAATTTTTCGTCAGTAAAATATTCTGAGGCCAGTGTCATAAATATTCAGGCATAGATTTTAACTTCGACTCTAGATTTTTTGCCTTAAAATTCAATATAAATTATATCCTAAACGTCTGTTTAAAGTAAAAAAGCTATGAATCACAGCAGCTTGCCGATCATTTTGGTCGTAAAAAGTACGGGGGACGCATAAAAAATATTTAATGATAAGGGGGACGAATTTATTAAGACAGCTGAAGGTTAAATTATGTATTTTTTCGCCTCTTAAGCCTTTGAGTTCAATACATTTTATGAAATGGGGGTTGGGTTCGCCACTAGCTGCGCCCTGTGGTTCGACCCGCGTGGAAAATTCTCAGGAACAGGCGGATCCGTTGCTCTGTTGTTGCATGAAAGAGGATCAAACAAACCAACAAACCCACTTTCGCATTTGGAATATTAGTTGGGATTTTAATGTTAAATAATGTTTAGAAATTCAATAGATTTTAAATACCTCCTTAAAAATTTGTCGAAAGGGCCGTAGTGGCCTAATTATATTTATATATGTTATACAGGTACTATTTTCCCAAAATTTTATGTAATTCGAAAACCATTATTTTTTGCTGAACTATATAAGCTTAAAAGACAGCTGATAGCCCATAATTACATTACAAAGGTTTTTTTAAGTAGTGCGCAAATTTTATGTACCCGAAGATTGTTGAAAAAGGATACGTATTTTTTTGGTTTTACCCACCTTGGTACAAAATTATCGAAATAACTTCAAATGAGAGTAGCTAGAGTAAGAACTCTATTCGTGATTGTAATACGAACACCTACGATACTTGTAGGTACCTACGTCGCTTCTTCTCGCTCGTTACAGCGAGAAGTAGGCAGTTCAATAATTACCTGTCTATTTTAGGTTTTCCAACATTTCGAGGTCAATAAATTATTAAAAGTAAAAAAAAAAAGATTTGTTTATTGGTTATATATGTTCTATTTGCGATACTGATAGCGTGATAAAAATTTACGCACCGAAAAACTTACTTAAAAAGTTACACCGAATACAAGAGCAAGCCCTTTCCTAGAAATCAACGCACAGGCCAAACCGCTTGTGATAGAGACGTGAAATTTGAATCCAATACTCCGCAAATGGTCAGTGAACAATAAGGACGAGTTTTGCGAAATAATACTTCTAAAGGGGTGAATGGGATCTTAAAATTTGTAGGGAAATAAAATGTTTCTTCATGCTAATAATAAACATGCCAATAAAACTCGGCTTATGAAAAAAAATATTTAAAAAATCATCCCCTAAAGAGGTGAAATGGGGTGTTTTATTTACTGTAATATGATAATTATATAAAAGGTAAAATGTAAACTGTTGAAATGTGGTGTTTCATTCTCTACCTATGCAAACGAAGCCGTTCGGGCTAGCGAGCAAAACTTAACGATAAGAACTTTAATTTTTCACCTGTTCAACTGGTTTTACTAAGGCATCAGTAAATTTTCATCAAAGACAAAGAAAACGAAGGTACTGCTTCCGCGAAATGTCCTTTTAAATATTTCATCAAAGGCTAGCTTTGTTCAAAACAAATTGGTTTACAAGATTCATGTTTCAAGAAACGATCCTTGACTGATCTTAGGATTACATTTCTGGATATTATCTTCTTTTTGATGAGTCATTCATCTCTACAATATGACTGCCGCTTGTGTTCAAGTTTAATTCCCGACGTTAAAGAACACCAATATAAATAAATAGTCAGATTACACCATGGCATTAGCATTGAACGTAAAAGGTGTGAGATTGTTCACAAGTAAATATATGTAAAAACTATGGAAATGGATGCGGCATTAGAAACGCCGAAGCGAATTATTGTTTCACTTTTTTTCTACTCTCTTGAGTTTGTTGTCAGACGACATAATACGTCATTGTATTCGACTTCATTCGACGCGTTTTTTCTTTCTTCTATTATTTACATACTGTAGCTGAGTCCCAGGCTTCGGCTCCACACACAGATTTTTTGAGAGTATCTAGGTAAGTAAACAGAAAAAACGAAGGCTGCCAACACTAAGGCTGCCAACTTCCGACGTCTCACTCACACGGCAGCACTTCATTATGTTTAAAGCAATATCAACTCTTGTCTACCTAATAAAAAAAATCAAATTTCTGACATGCTCGCCATTTTTTATTTTTTTATTTTTTTTTGGTTCTGGGTTAATTTTTTGGGAGGGTTATTATATTAAACCGCGTCGAATGAAGTTCTTCATATAATAGTGATCGAACTTCACTGACCTGGGTAAGTTCGTTTGATCACTAATTATAATGCTCATCTTTCTTGAATTTAACTAAATTTGTGATCATTGGCCTCAGTGCTTGTCAGTCATTGCGTTATTCTTGATGAAAAAAAAGAGCGATTTTTATCGTATAGGTCATTATCTTATTGTACTTAGTACACTGCTCGTCGCGTTTTACGTGTCACTACTATAAATTTCCCCCAACAAACTTGATGTCAAAAGTGAAATTACGATTAAATATTAATTACGCCCTTACGCCAAACTGAATATTCGCAAATCATTTTTTAACAAAGTTGTTGTGTATTTTTATTGGAATATTACAGGTAAATATTTAATTATCTCATAAGCCCTTTGTTAGACACTAAACAGGACTCATTTATGTTAAAATTACTTTTAACGATGTGTGAAGACTAAGTTATAAAATTCACCACATTGGATCAATTGTGAAATTACATGCCCCATATCTAATTTGCTGAAATACGGTTAGAGGCTTATGAAACAAGTGGGAAAATAAATGAACATGTTTATAATATATGCACTGGTGTCGATTCTGTTGTAACACTCTCAACTAATCTGACAAGACTAAAATTGTCTGCAACTCTTTTCGTTTTAATACGTGAGAATGACAATAATTTTAGACTGTATGAATTTAGTTTGGTTAAGGAAATGATACAACAGAATTGACGTCATTATTTAGACTATCTATAGCTAAGTCCTCCTTTTGCTGTATTCGGGTAGTTAGGTAAATGTTCCTCTTGGATTGTGCTTAGGGAACAATGGCGAACTCCCATACTTAGTTTTATGGCAATAAAATACTCGGCGTATTTAGATAAAAAATATCGCTAGTAATTCAGCAGCATTTCCTGAGGTTTGCTAGCCTAAGATTTTTTCAAAGTCCAGGAAAAATTGTGATTAGGCTTTGAAGTTTTGTAGGTTATGTTACTGTTATCAACTGAATGGAAACTGAAAACAGGACGAAATCAATAGCTATAAAAAGCAAAATCGGAATACTTGGGCACGCAGCAGTCACACAGAAGAAAAGCAATATGCGCAATGCCCAGGTCGTTTAGAAATAAAAAAAAAATCAAAGAGCAAAGTATAAGAGAGAAGTGTGAAGCCAAATTATAACATAAAAAAAAGCATTTGACATCCGAATCAGAAACGTCTTTGTATTATCTTATTTCGCTTTGTCGTTGTATACGTGATTGTGTTGTGTTGTTTTATTAAGTATTTAACTACGATTAAAAAGCGAAAATATACTAGTTATGAAAAATATTACAATGAACAGACATGTATTGGCTTCATCGTGCTTCCGCCAAAAGTACAATTCCATATAATAAGTATGGCCAATGGTGAAATAAAAAAAAAATACTCTATAAAATGGTAACACTAACAAATAACTACAACAACAATTATGTAGGAAATGACGTTGCAATTGAATGTTTTTTTTTCTGATTTTTCTATTCTGGCTTTTACTGGCAGATTGTAATATTTACATGTGTTCTGTAGAAATGATATATCAAGACGCTCCAACATCTAGGAAATAAATTTTCGCCATTGTTTTTTTTTTCTATGTATGCGTGATTAACCTTACCAAAAGATCAAATGCAAGTTAAAGCTATAGCGATTGTAATAATAGAGATAGCTGTGTCCCTGTGCGGGTTGCTAAGCTGTTTCGAGCCTCGCTTCCTCTTAAAACCCGAGTATTTACCACAAGCTAACTACGTTATGTCAAAGGCAGACTGAAGTAACCACAAAATGGGTTTTAGTACCAGGGTCACAGGTAAGATGAGAGCGACAATAAGTCGCACCGGCTCGTAGAGTCGCCTAAGAAGAGGTTTACTACCGAAATGTTGAGTATCTTGTGTACTTTGAGAAGTAAACTTGTGTATGACAAAGTTCAGGTATTTTAGTCAAAATAAATTTTGCCAAAACAGACTAACCACAACCTTCCTTGGTTACCTATTTTAATGTAGAAGGCCGTGAAATATGAAAAGGAGATGAGATTGCCAGGCTTCATGTATTAAGAATGTGTTGCCATAAGTATGAGCAGTTGTTCATTCAGCATCATAACTTTTAATTTTTAGCCAACGCGAATTAGCAGCTCGTGGAAATAACGTAGTCAGGTAAAAAGGGTTGGAAACGTTTGTTGTAGGTTGATTGATGGTGATTCGGTATTACGTGGTTTCGAGCGACATATATTACCGTGCTTTAGAAGTTCAGTAATTAGAATTCATGTGTTTTCGGAATAGAGTTATTATGCATAGGGATATAGTGAATCGGGCTTGCTCTGTTCGTACCTCAGTATGACTGTTGGTAGTAGCGTGGTGAGTGTGTTTAATAATACTTATTCAGACTGCATTGACCACTATCTGTTTAATCGTGCTAAGCCAAAAACGGCTAAAACACGTATTAAATCTGCTTATAATCATTTTGTAATGGTTATTCTATCTAACCATTACATACGTAGGTAGATAGATAGATATGTAGGTAGAGGTCCTGTTGAGGGTCCGCAAAGGAAATACCTTGACCGTGGTTCTATCTTTACCTTTGACGGCCGTGTGTCACACACTGGAGCCTTTGACTTTGAAGTTCCTAAAACCAGAGATACATTCAACCGAATCGCGCCTTGTAGGCGATAAGTATGTGAGTACGAATAAAAATAATCTTTAAACAGTTTTTGATCACACCGTATAAGATAAGAGTGTTAAAACACGTACCAACATGGTTGGTACCGACCGCCTTCTAACAAACGAGAGAGAAAGAGAGAGAATATATATTATCTCATTAGTCTGCGGTCCATGGTTGTCACTTGCGTCTGCCGCAGCATTGTTTCATAATAGTAACTAACTTATTTCCTTATGTCTTGAGCAATTTCAGGTTTGTTCCCAACAACAAAAAGACTGGAAGAGATCGCTTTCAGTGATAAGCCCACCAGTTGTTACACTAGTTTTTAAGCCTCTTTTTTTTCTTTTTTAATAAATTTTTTTTTGTAAAAAATAAGGAATAAATCTTATCTTATACAGTATACGTTCTACAAAGCGAAAGTTAGTTCGCAATGAAATTAACTAATACGCAGCACAAAAGCCTTAAAACAAGTTTATATGAGGTCTTTTCCGTGTAATATGGTGGCATTAAATAATTTTAAAATAAACCAGAATCATTAATACAATCATCATCATCAGCCAGAATACATCCATTGCAAAGGCTCTTAGAAAGCGGCTTGTCATAGCAGGTGGCTTGAGGTTCGTAGAAATTTCACATTTTACTAAGGGAACGCTGCTGCCCGTCATCCGATGGTTCTGGTCGCAGACCAGTTTCCGGTTGTTAGATATGTATATGGTGATAAATATGGTGATAAATATGGTGATAAGTATGGTGATAAATATGGTGATACGGTGATAAATATATGGAAAAAAATGTGTGTAAGAAACAATGAGTATAAGAAGCTCTTCAGACCATCTTGGTCGTATTACTAAATAATTATCCACTAATATTCGTGAGTACTAGACAGCGCATCATGTTCAAAGGCTGTGACACAACAAGCGACTCTTGGCGGCGAACACTTAACCTCTTTTACAATAAGCTTCTTAAGCCAGTTTTTAAATGGGTTAACGTGAACGCCGGTTTCGGTTACAGTAGAGAGGGCTTCACCTACTTTACGAGAATTAAGGATGCTCCGAGGATCAAAGAGATTTTTCCGCTGTTAATTAAGTCTTTCAATACTTAATTTAAAGGTTGTATATTGTTTGTAGTCCTTAATTGTGACTGGTTAGACACTAAAACATTGTATGATATCATTGTACTCGTATTATGAAGAACTTGGAACAACTTGAACAATGGGAACAAACCGGACGTACGTTGTACGAAACAGCTGTTTTTTTTTTCTATTTCTGAATTGGTTCAATAGTAAAAGTTATTCATAATGACGATAGTACAATGATATACTATATAATGTTTTCAGTAACTAACAAGCCTATAGGGCCAGTCCAAGCCAGTCGATTGAGATTCAGCATCCCTCTTTTAACATCCCATTGCTGGGATGTCGGTCTACCTTCAAAGGGTGATTGGGCCATATCCGCCACACTGGCTTAGTGCGGGTTGGTGGATTCACATACTTACGCCATCGAATTTCTCCTCCGGAAATATGCAGGTTTCTTGACGATGTTTTCATGCACTTTAAAGTCGGTGGTATATTCGTACGTAATTTCCAAAAATCATTGGTACGGGTTCGCCCGCTTTCGAACCCACGACCCCACAAATATGAGGCCAGAGTGCTCAAACTGAGCACGGCGACCACTACCACGACTTTTCGATTGAGATTAAAAATGGAAATAAGCCCAGAAAAAACTATCATACAACCTGATTCAGGTAAATTGTTTTTTAACACAGTCCTATACGTACATCCTATACTTACCAGATCATGTTTGACGCCTTTGGCTTATAATTCTGACACTGTGTCTAGGTATATGATAATAGGCTGCCCCGGTGGCTCAGTTGGTAGTGAACCTACCTACTGTGCTTGGGGGCGTGGGTTCGATTCCCATCTAGGACAAACATTCATGTGATGAATATTTGTGCTTGTTCTATGTCTGGGTGTTAATATCTATATAAGTAAGTATTTAAAAAATATCTATGTACGTATATCAGTCTCTGGCAGCCATATTACAAGCTTTGCTTAGTTTGGGGTCAGATGACGATGTGTGCAAAAATGTCCCAGATATTTATTTATTAATAAACAAGTATTTATTAAGTATGAGAACAAAGCCTTCCCTCGGTACGATGAAAATAAAAATTAATTTCGTAGACCCTTTACGAATGCATGACCTAATACAATAAGAATGTTGGACATACAGAACCCTCCTTATTAAATTGGACATCTAGAGACGTTTTACTGAAAAAATAGAAGGGCAACCACGGACCACGATTAGGCTTAGCATACAAACTCATAACATAAGTTATATATATCATACTGCTAACGAAAAAGCATCTGGAATATTGGTACGTCTCTGATAACTTCAAATAAAGAAATTCTAAGAAACCCCAGTTAGATTTGAAAAGAAAGAGTTATCAAAATAATTATGATTGAGGTTTTAGGGTTAGTTATCATAATCAGCCAGAAGAAGGCCACTGCAAAACAAAGGTTGAAAAAACTCCTCCTTGTGGTGGGATTGTCGTAGTCCCCATGCTTGGCAGGTGGTCTGTACCCTGACAACCTGGTCCTTTATTATGGATGTTCCTGATTGGGATTGTAATAGCATTTATGTGGTAAGAAAAAAAATATACAACATACTAGCATTGGGATTCGGAGTGGCGATGCCGTTCCACGCTAGAGGTAACTTCGATAGGCCGAATGGTTAGCTAGTTTTTATTCCGCCTAAAGGCCTCCGATTTATCTCTTTGGTATAGCTATTACGCTAGAAGTGGGTTCCTATGGTAACTAGTAGTGAGTTTCTAGGTTTATGAGAAATTTATTTTATCCGACTGGCCAAGGATGGTAATGTTTTTGGGGTGTATGTAAGGCTTGACCGAATTTGATAAGTGAGGCGTAATATGATTCCTCTTTACGTCCAGAGTGACGCAGACCACCAATTTGCAGTCGGGTATTTTGATTTTCTTTTAAACTTTCATTCAAATCCGTTTAGCCGTTACAGAGTTACACACACATATACTTTCGCATTTATAACATTTGTGTGATAATTATGGGATAGGTAGTTTTAAGATCGTATAGGTATCGTATATTTCATATTGTCGTGTAGGTATACTTGTGGACGTCTTCTGGCTGATGATGATGATAATGAAGTGTCTACAGAACTCATGTGCTAGAACTATTCTACTGTTAGTTTTATTAGGCAACAATATTATATTCTGTTTGCCTACCTCTACATTTATTCTACTCTTCCAACGTACTCGAAACATAAACGCTCACCTGAATATTGTATGGCCAAAATTAAAATAAGAGACACGGTTTGAATAAATAAATGATGGTGTTTATGTAGCGCGTTTACACTACGTATATAAAGCTCTTTTGAGGTTGAATTACGAGCAAAATTGGAAGCAATGAGAGCGAGAACTTTTGTTTTTTTACGTACTGGCGTGAAGTATTTTTAGTTTAATAGAAAATTTGCAGATTATTGATCTATCTTGACATATCTGTCCTATCTAATTTCGATATGTATGTATATGTTATATGTTTTTAGTATGTTACTTTTTATATATTTTTGTTGTTGTTTGTTTATTGTTGTGTTTACAATCAATTTTTTTATTATTACTTTTTCATCTTCCATTCATGCCACGAGAGTAACTTAAGTATTTCTTTAAATTATTCTTTGTTTGTTGTATTATTGTTTTAAGTTAGTGTTAAGCTTAGATTATGGTCCATGGGTGGGCGAATTGGGGTAACCTGTAATGCCCACCCAATGGAAAAGAATTGATAAATAAATAGCTACATATTAAGTGTAACAGCTAGTATATTATACAATTTTGAAATCTGCTAGTTAAGCCCTTTCATTTGATACGGCGTAAATAAAACTTTTTTTTTAATCCATGAATTTATGTCCTTTAGAGGGCGCCATAATATATTCAATTCAATGTGACGTCACATATCTTAAAACCAGCAGATGACGAAGACACTTTCAACGATACCTTTTTGTCAAATTAAGAAAAGTAGTTTTAAGTTATGAAGGAACAGAACAACGCTCCGTTTTGCTTCGCGTTGTCGGGTAAAAATGAATTGCCAAATCGCTCGAAGAAACCATAACCGATGGGGAAAAAGTTTTTCTTGGTTGGTGACCAGGAACTGAACAACGCAGCGCAGGCAGACGGCAGCAAGTTTTCCGTCGGTGTGGAGGTCTAAGGACGGGAGGCCAGTAGACGTCTTCCGGCTGATGGTGATGATGATGTTGAACTCGCAGTAAATTAAAAGCTGTGTTTTGATATTAATTAAAAAAACGTTCTACATAGGTACTTGACATTTTTAATAATTTTTTTGCCCAATATTTGATCTTATTGATTCGAATTAAATTTCAAAATTTATTTATGTCTCCGATGGGTCGATATTTTAAATGTGAATAACAAACCTAAATGTTTTACCATACAAATTGCTCTACATTACAAAAATCTAAAATTTTGTTTTTAATAGTGACGAAATCGGCGCAGTATGCTCTATAAAATAACCATTAAATAACATAAAAATCCGACACCCATAAATTCTGACACAAAACTTCCAAATCGTACGCGCCCATCACAGCAGATGCACATTTTATTCACGTTTTAAAATTCAATTTTGCGTCCAATTTTCGTGAAATGTTTATAAAATTTAAATTCATCGCGTTTGCCATTCACACTGGGGGGACGCGACAAAAGGAACAATTCATGGAAGCCGTTGGCTACGAGTGGGGACTACTAAAGCGTCGTTTGTAGCTTTGTCTTGCTCGGTGTACTCACCCACTGATAACATACCTATAAACTTCTCGTTTTTCCCGTGGCTGTGAAGCTACGGGTAAAAGGGTCACCTTTCAGTAAACAAAACAATCGCATCACTTTGAGCACTCTTTATCACTGAAAGAATTTTCATAACATTACCTCCAGGTATTACCTTGTACATACATTAAGAAGTGACGACATTAACATAAGTAAATTTATAAAAAGAAAAAGAAAAGTAACGTTTTTAAAATGGAGTCTTTGTCACTGCGCGTGTAAAGCGGAATCTAACGACACGTCACTCATCATAAACAGTCAAGCCATTTAGGCTGCAAGAGGTAATATAGGAAGATACATACAAACACAAATATACATACTTATATATTGAACTTATAAACATACAACCCAAAACATTACTCTACTTCTTGAGCGGTCGGGTAAAAAGTGAAAAAAGGTCATTTGCTTGTAGGTTATAATTTTAAATTTAAAACGACTTCATCAGGACCATAATATTTAAATTTGATTCGTCATAGTCGCTTAACTATCATTATCCAGTTAATCGATAATAATATATCTTCGTTAAAACACATAATTTGGAAGGTAAGTTCCCTTCAATCTACTGGTAGTCTAGAGTACTAATAATTAAGAAGATATATTTTCACTTAAATATATTTTAGCAATTATTGGAGGCCCTTAGCCGCGTTCACATTATTTTGTAGGCTCACGCATTTTCACATTGTGGGATAGTACACAGAATGTGAATTAATATTATGACAAGATAACAGAGGTTCACTTTCGTTTTTATAACTTTTGATTTGACGGAGGAAATAAAATAAAATAAAACTTCTATCTCTTACGTCAAATTAAAAGATATATCAAAACGAACATTTCTTTAAAATATTTCTATGATAGACAGATGCAACAATCAGTTTTTGGAAATATTTTACACTCCACCAAAACTTGCAAATGTACAAGTGAGATAGTTTTTTTTTCAATTTTAATTTATTCTCATCTTTTAATATTTTTTTTAATACACTGCAAGATTAAAAAATGTAAAACAGATGTTTCAATATACAATGGTTCACGGATCTGTGGGAGGACGATTGCTATTTGATACAATCAATCCTCCCACAGATCCAACTAACTATCTAACAAGTGAGATAGTTGCGGCAGGACTATTTACCTCTCAAATTCTCAGTCTGTATTTATATTAATCAATAACGTCGATTATGTTGCTGTTGTTTTGGGCTAGTTTAGTGAGTGCACTAAACTATCCCAATTTGACAGGACTAAAACTATTTGCATCTCTTTTCATTTTAATATGACTGTGAGAAAAGGATGGCAATTTTGAGAGCTGTCCAATTTAGTTTAAATTGTACAAGAGTATCGACGACTGATTCCTTATAGCAGTTGGTTTTATTCAAATGTTTCATTATTTTATTCAAAACCTTTACAATATAAATAATACTACAAAGGTAGGTACCGCTACAAATAAAATGACGCTTTTTCAGGAAATTACATTCACGTCGCTCAGAGATAAGGAGTGATATAATCGCCATTACCGTTCCTTGTATGATGACTTGATAACACACACGCAAGGCTGATTCAGCGTTTAGTGAAATAGAAAACAGAATTTATCGTTCATTAATAATGGTGGTCAAGTAATATGCTTAAAAGCTTATGGAAAGGCCCATCAATACTTGTATTTAATGCCTCAGACGTAGGGTCATTAAAAAAGTTAAAATATAACAAGACTTACAACGTAGCGACAAACCTTATCGCTACAAAACATCATCATCTTCATTGGCAGCTTATTCAGCCCACTGCAGAGCATAAGCCTCCTCCTTCTTTCTGCAATCTTCCTTTTTTTGTGCCAATCTCGCTCAATTTTTTGAATATCTTCATACCATCGAGTTTGTATCTATACACAAATATACACACACTCAAACAGACTTCTTTTTGTATATTTGTCCAACGATAACTTGCAGCCCGTTAACTCGATATTCATTCAATTTTGTAGGCAAGTAGTTCATCATCATCTTCTGCATAAAATGGCCACTGCACGCCTCCCCTTATGGGCTTGGGTGCCATAATCCCCACGCTTGAGAGACGGCTTAGGGATTACAGAAAGTTCATCGCTTTCTAAGAGGACGCTGCTACCCTTCCTCTGGTAGATCTGGTCGCAGTTTTAAGACATACCCCAAAAGTGGAGTTTTTTTTTCCCCCACTTTTCATGTCATCCCAGCCATCCATCTAATATAAAATTATGATTGTTTTATTTTTCCAAAATTTTTAACTACAGAAGACATATTTAACGATATGCCACATGATGGCTTACCGCGATTTTTTTTTCCTTCTTTCTTAGCTTTAGCTCTTACCCTCCCTTTAGCTTGAGGTCTATATTCAAAATGTCATGCAAGTGGGTTTATAATTTTGGAAGTTATAAGGCTGTAAAGGATTCAGACAGACGGACATGACGAACTTATAAGCTTTCCTTGGTTTTAAGGGTTCCATAGAACCTTATGCTGCTCCGAATAAAATCTGGGCACGATTGATTGACGAAAAGATTTCATGTAGAGGGCTACTGGTATCAAGCCAACAATATCTCGTAGGCAGCTTTCCTACATCATAGCTAACAACATTTTTCTACGACTTTTAAAAATTCGTAAAGTTTTCCCCAAAATAAAATAAAAAACGTATAAATTAGGGTTCCAAATGAAAGGACGAAATGCTCCAAAACAAAACGACGAAACGAGGCCCCATTTTGGTAACATTCATAAGATGGTGTTATGTTAGAGCAAGCTTGCTTAGTTTGGGGCTAGATGGCGCTTTCTCTGATATACTTCTACCAATATTTATGTAGAATTCCAGTAAACACAGAGAGAGAATTCCACAGCACAGAGCATCGTAATCTTTTTCCAGTTCGTTTGATGATCTTCTCGCTAGATTCTATCGCTCGATGTTCTCATGTGAATATACATAGCTATCTTCACGCTAGAGGTTCTTATCTAATGTGTATGTACATAACTACGTATAGTAGTTCTAGTTAATTAGTTATAGTATCGGTTCGAGCCTGTGCAGTACATTGGATCGCCAATAACAAATCGACCTTTACCGCCGATGCTGGCTGTTGGCTTAAATCTACGTTTCTAATCCATACAGCCAAGGTGTGAAGCTAACTGCCATCTTTGTTGTTTCCTGACATATATATCTCAATGTATAATCAAGGGATTTTCAAGGCCAAAGTGAAAGTTTTAAGTCTACGTACCCCATCGTCGCTTACCAAAAGGCGGAGTCGGTAGTTAAACGCAGACTTATATAAAAATATGATTTAAAAAACTATTTATTTTCCTCTATCTCGCATCCATTATATAAACTTCATCTTCTTACCAAATTGAGACCTGTTAAGAGCTACCTACATATTATACGATGTACTTACTTCTACACAAAGAATCAATAAGGAAGGGCACATCGTAGTAATCAGGAAAATCGACTGATCGCTATATTTCATTACTCTAACAGCCCCTGAACCTTTCCGAATCAGTTTTTTTATCTTCCCATTTTCTATGAGCGCCACTATACCTATTACGGGACAAAGGATTTCCGTATAAAAGATAAGATGTAAGTTGGGCTGATCGTCATCTGGTGCTAATGATAATAGCTCCGGAAATTTCGGGAGAACATGACGGGAAAGTGCGTCTATGCGTAAAGAAAATCGCCATTTCGAAAAAAAAAAAAAATGTTATGTTGCGGGCTCGGTTATTAAAACGTCATTTTAAATGGTTCATACATGCAGATTAAAAAAATAGCGAAAAAATAGGTAATTTTTCGTGAACTTTTGTTAGGACCTACTAAAACCCTTACGAAAATATCTGTCGTTATGCCAAGATAGTCTCTATCCTGATTCTATTTCAAGGAAAAATCTTGTCCAAAATCTAGCATAAGAAAAACTTCTGGCTTCAAATTATTCCCAGAGCTAATCTAGAAAAGTTATCGCTGCAAATATTTAAGAAACGTCCTTTATTGTCTCTCGTGTCAGATGTCATTTGTGCCTACCGGTCGCAACTACAAAGGCTTAATATTCGTGTTTTCAGAGAAACCCCTAGTCCCCTCAAGGTTTCCTTGGAGATAAAGGCTGCGACGCCATTTGCGTCACCCCCGAATTTCGTAGAGATGGACGGCGAGCAATAAAACTGAATGCTATCTCGCTAATTTTTTTTCTACCCTCAAAACTCGACCGTTCATTCGCTATAACAGAAATCTTCAAGGATATTACGAACAAAGTTGCCCGTAATTCTATGGAGAAAATCGAAATTCGCCAAGTCACATTTTCATCAGACGCAGACGAAGATATCCGAACAAATGGTTTAGTCGACGTAAGACTGATTAGACGTTTATCATAATTTTATATCTCTGAAACCGAGGGATTTACTGATGCCGTTTCTAATGAATTTAGAGTTTTGACTTTGAATTCACATAATAATGTTTTAAGTTTTGGCTAGAACTTTTTCAAATTTAGATAAATTTTCTATCTAAGTCTCTAGTTGAACAATAAACATTCTGTATTGATAGAACCCAATTTTATTTTATTAGACTCCAAGTACCGTCTCTCTTGAAAGTTAATCAAGAGGGACCGTGTTTCGTGCAATTTGTAGGCCTATTTGACCCTTCATAACAGTGAACTGAGTCCTTAATGATGCTTTCGTTTTAAAAACGAGCATCGTCAAATTTCGCCGGACTAAATATTTTGGGGGATATAACTTTCCTCTAGATATTGATTAGGCAATTTGTCAAAGTTATTGTGAACTCGCCAAATTTTGCTAACGAGCTATAGTTTTAGTTTTGCTGATAACCGTTTTGTATTCAAATAGGAAGTCGTTTATTTGTATTACTTACCCGACAGTAACTTAAACTAAATTGTTAAAATTATTGCGCGAACGCTTCTTAAAATGTTTTATTGATATGAAATGTTTATTGAACATAAAATTTATTTGGTATATATTATAAAAGTGTATTGATTATTATAAACAACAAAAAAACATACATTTTCGAAACTATGTACTGATAAAATTTTGATGGAAATAGTTTTTGTATAATCTAATTTTGCAATTTCAAAGTTTATAACAACTTGCTTTTTAGTAGGAGTAGTTATTACGTAGTAGTAAGATAACGGAAAAATATTTCGACCATTTTGAAATAGAGTTTTTCTAAAGGTCTCCGAACTACTACGTATAATGAAAATAAATAATGTGGGAAAACTATAGAAAGTACACATAATATACTATAAGAAATAATAGTACACTGTAAAGCTGCGAGACTTCGCTTTTAACAAACTTGATAATAAGAGCGAAAAGGGAATGAAATTTTATTGAGGTATTTTTAAGCATATTAATATACAGACAAAGATCACTAATCAAATCTAAATCAAAATTAATTTCAGGTGAATATACAGGGCTATAAGGAAAGGGTATGCTAAGCCGAAAAGGGCTCATAGTACTCATCATTATGAACAACTTTTACTTTGGGACTAAACCTGAAATCGAAAAAAAAATATCAACTGTTCCATAGAAATATTATAATGATGTTCGACAAAACATATGGAATAAAAGATTTTTTCTCGATTTCAGTTTTGGTCACATGCTAAAAATTGTTCAAAATGATTAGTTCTATGAACTTCTTTCGGCTTAGCATACCCCTTTCTTATAACTCTGTATATTCACCTGAAATAAATTTACAATAACGTGTTTGAATGGAGCTAAAATATAATAATTACAATAATCAGCGCTTGTAGAGACACAATCTCTTGCGTTTTGCAATACGTGTTTAGTTTAGTTGCTCATACACCGCCCACAAAAAGTGGCAGATTTTTTTAACTTACTAACTCGAGGTCATATCAGATCTTTTATAAAAGTTATTAAAAAAATATTAAAAGTAGTCAAAATCACTTAAAAATAATAGTCTAATCAATGAACTTAGAGAACTGTATGATAATGACCAAGTATGTGGTGCAGAGACTCATATAACTGAGAGGCAGCGTCATGTTCAGTTTAATGATGCCACAGAGAGTGTAGCTGAAGTCACTGTCTCGAGTCAGCTGGAAGAAAGTCTTCACTTTACGACGATTTGATTTGTCTGAAAATAAGTAAAGATAAGTGCACTAAACACTTGGACTAATGTCTTATATCTTTAAAATGTTGACATCTTAACTACACTATAATATCATATCCTATAGAAATAGTTGAAATGAATAAATAAAGAAAATATAGATTTAAGAATATAGATTTATATAGAAGAAAAGATTACATTAGATTCAAACACCAAAAACAAAAATTCTAATCGTATTGATTAACGATCTTTTCAAACCACATACAAAGGATAAAAATATAGCACACTAGCACAACACGGAGTGGTCCCGTACTTAGTTATAAATATTGTTTTATCCACTTTAATTTTTTCCTTTTTTATTCAACTTAACGCTCATATTAAAAAGAAAGGTTTTAAATTAATTAATTATAAGTAATACCTTTCAAAAATGTGTAGCTTTGAATCCCCCCCTATTTACGACAATAGTCAAAAAAAGGATGGGTTTTTTTGCAGAAAAAGAAAGTCCTATAGCTTTTACAAAAAAGCTTACGAAAAACAGACAAACAGACACCGGAATCTCACCATCTTACCGAGGTCTTTATTACCATTTTAATTTTTTTGCCAAAACAATGACACGGTGTTAGTATTTAAGTTTGAAAGTTTAAAGTAATCTTACCCATATGCATAGTATTAACAGCATCATGCAGGGTAGTACGAATAATAGAAGCCTGGGTATTTGTGACGCTTGAGTAATAGCAAGGCACTATTAACAGTACAGTGTGTTTCAAGCAGCGCAATACTAGATAGATGATAGTGTAATTCGTTTTCTGAAAAGAATATAAAATAAAATGTAGTATGTATCTGTATCTAGCCTTAACAAAATAATTTTAACAAAAAAAACTTCATAACTTCATTCACATTGAGAAAAAACAAATATGTGGGTTAGAAGTCAAAATTATTTTAACCTGTAGATGTTTATAAATTTATATATACTCACGTGATCCGAGCTCATTTGAAATACGTTTACGAATAATTTCAGCAACATTATTGTCGATATACCAGACGAAAAAAATATTATCAACATCTGAAATCAATCCGAAATTAACAACCTGTACAATATCGAATAAAAAGTAGCATTTATTTTAAGCCAGGATATAACCTATATTTATTACAAATTTCATTTAAATTTGTTAAGCGTTTAACCAGATGACTGGCAATAAACATATTCATACGCCTTTACAAAAACTGTTGCATGTATAAAATTTGTGTGATTTCTGTCACTCATAGCTTACAAAACGCCTGTCCAGGTCCATAGCCTATTTTAATCACACGTTCATTTAAAAAAAGTCAGCCAAATTTTTTCTTAGATATATTATATGATATCATGACTACGTTCAAACAAAAATATATCTAGTTGATATAGTTGATATAGTAGTTTATTTATACTCACTTACCGGTACACCCATAACAGCATTAAGTTCATATGAACACTTGTGCAACAATTCATAGACTCTATGCAAAGAACTTATGTCCAGATTTGCTCTTTCAGATAGTGCTTCAACTTCTTTAATTTTTTTATCTTCTGTGTAATCCAAGTTAAATACTTTAACAATATGAGCTTTTACAATCAGCAATCTGAGATAAGTGAACCGCAGAAGAGTAAAAAAAAAAAATTGTTCAAAATCGTGAGCCAAAGATTCAATAAGCATATTAATATGACTTAAATTTAAAGCACCATCATAAAATATATTAGTTTCTAGATAATATTCACAACAGCTGTAGAATGCGCATAGTGTTACAGGTATCAAAATTCTTCTAGACGAGCTTGTCACATTTAAAAACTTTTGTATGTTCAATATAACGTCCAACTTATTCAAATTTTCAAAGTACTTTATGAGCTTTATTTTGACTGTAGTAAGCACTAGAATCACTAATAGGGTATACTCTACGATCAATAAATTTTTAACAACAAAATGAGTAGTTCCTGCTTTAGCAGTATGAAAAGAAAAATAAATGTTGAAGCAAAGTAACATCATGGAATAAAATGTACAAATAAAAGCTTTGAAATTAGATACTCGAAACAAATACATTCTGTTAATACCAAGTACAGCCTCCACAAGTATCGGATACTTGATCTGGCGGACAACTTGTAAATCTTTAGCAACAAAGTTATTTCTGTTTGGCGGCGGAACATTTTGTGGTGCTACTTTAGATATTGTTTTGACACTTCTCATTTCGTTCAGTTTTCACTTCAAAATGACGACAAATATTTATGTACATATTTATAATAATATAAGTGCTCAAAACAATTAAGTGTAATGGAGCTTTTTGAATATTAACAATGATATCATCTAAATCTAAATCTAAAATAAATTTTAGATTGTCGGAATCGGAATGATTTATACAATTGACTGATGAAATTTAACTTACAAATTTAGACCTCTACATCATTCGTTTAAGGTTGAAAAATCGATAATTCCCTTAAAACATGAATGCTTCTACTATAGCGATTATAATATTTTTTATTTCAGTCGATAAACTTAGAGAACTGCACAACAATGATCACGTAAGTAAAACAGAGGCTCATATAAGTCAAAGGGAAAGACATATCAAGTTTGATAACGCCACATAAGGTATATGAGAAGTCACACTCTCGCGTCAGGTAGAAAAAAGCCTTTATCTTGCGACGGTCTTCAACGCCTGAAACAAATTTAAACCATTTTTTTCATATTTCTATAAATTACATCCTTTTAGGAATGTCCTTACCCAAAGACGTATTTTCCAAAGAATTGCATAAAATTTTGCGAATAGCTGCGGCCTGAACTTCGGTACTACTAGCGTAGTAGCAAGGAACCGTTATTAGTAATAAAGATTTGACCGTCCGAGTGACTGCGGCCATTATTATAGCAGTTTCTTCGTATGTCTGGAAATATGAAGTAAAAGTAATACATTTTTATGATTTATTTTTACTTAGGGTTTATTTCAATTGATTTATTTTTATTTATTTAAGAGAAGTCCGGTGACTCCCGCTCCGGCTCGTACCTGGTGCAAAGGTTGGCCATTGCTATTCAACGCGGCAATGCGGCCAGCGTAATGGGCACCTTTGCGCCGGGTACAGTTACGGGTGGGTATTTGTAATTTAATTGACTATATTTGTAAGTGTTATTATGGATTTCTATTTATTTACTATTTAATGTTATTTAAGTTACTATAATAAATCAAATAAAAGTAATAAAATTAAAGTATTCGCTGTTATGAATTTTTATTTTCCTTAACACACATACTTACAATATTATTCGTCGTGTATATTATTTGGAAAACCCCAACTATCCTTTTTAGTAAAATGACTGTTACAAATACCGACGCAATAAGTATAGCCAAAACCTGTAACGATTTTTAAAATTCACTATTTACTTTTGCTACAATTTAAATTACCTATATATTTATTTTATATGGTCCTTGGTAATAATCTTACCGAGATGTTCATATAGCTATTAAATTTTCGTGAGCATTTATCAATCAATGCATAGGCATTATGCAAAGTTTTTATATCTAACTCTACTTTAGGTGATAACATCTCAAATTTGCTTAATTTATTTTTATTTTTTTCTTTGTCGCCAAACGTTTTTTCAATATGTGAAGTTATGACCACCAACGTTAAGTAAATACTTCTAATTTGTAATATAAGAAATATTACTTCAAAGTCATGAGTGAACATGCTAATGAATATTTGTATGAAATCTAGTATATTGTGAATTAATATGTTATTAATCAAGCAAAGTTCGAGTAAATTGTAGAAAGCACATAGTACTAACAAGACAAAAGCGATTCTCATAGAATCTCTAATAATAGAGCTATGGTTTATATTCAACATATCACAAAATATACGAATTTTTCTCATCTGTAACTTAAACATCTTACTTCCAGTAGCTATTGCAATAATCACTAAAACGAGGTACTCAAGTAATATACTGATTTTAGAAAGGTTATTGAGAAAGCTCGTGTCATTTGCAGTCCTAATTAACATGGCGACAGTGATCGAAATAAGAAATAATGTGTAAACGTAGCTTAATATTTTTACAACTTTTGGGCATGCAGTAGAATAAAGACGGTTAATTCCCAGCAAAGCTTCTATGTAAAACATATATTTTGCTGCATTTATAAATTTATTTTTGCTAATCATATAATTGTTTTCTTTAGGTCGCATTATTGTATCACGAGTTTGTGGTATTTTATTTGATATAACACTAATAGATTTCATTGTTGTGGTTTTCAGTTAGTTGGGCGTTTAGTAGGTGTTTCGGTGATGAAATGAACCGAATTTCTATTGGAAAGCTTATGCTAGCTTATTTCATAATAACGAAGTTGACAGAATAAGGAATGGAATATTCCATGACAATCTTCTTATCTTAATCTATTCATTATAACGTTGACACTATATGACTAGATAAGGGCTGTTTTAATATTCTTACCTAGTTTATTGATTGGATTTTCATAATAAAATTGATGAACATGAAGTTTATTAATATAGACAAGTGACTGTACGAAGTAATTAACTCGGCACTCACTTCAGCATTATTACCATTTCTGCATACGACTAATCATTATTTTCATACTCAATATAGATCATAATTTTTGAAATTGAGTTTTATGAATGCTTTCAAGTTTTACATAACAAATAATTCCGATCGGCAGTTTTCGTTTGCACGGAAAAGCGCAGACCGGTCCGACAGTAGCCAAACAGTTAATAATGTATATAGAACTTTATTTGCAAGAACTGATAGCAGGGTATTGCTTGGTAAGTATTTACCTCTGTCCCGCTTACAAGATTCGTACACTGTAGGACGGGCGTCCGGCCAAGATGACGCACGGGCCCCCGGCCAATCGCGACTTAGCCGCAAAATCGAACAACCAATAACAGCTCAAGTTTTTATCGCGCGTAGTACTCTAGTTTGCCATTGGTAGATGTAACTTTCCCGCGCTACTAAAATATGTTTGCTACGCAGGTACTGTACTCGTACATCGGGAGGAATAATTTATTTATTTATTTTATTTAGTTAGTTACTATATATTATATTAGTTCTTCCGCTGCTTTTTCTCTGTTTACACGTAAAAATAAATACAATTATTATACGACGTTTTTCGTTTTATTCATTCAAACCGTGATGGAAGCTGAATGCACATCCCTGTCTTTATGGGATTAAGTTAATCAGTTAATTACCCAAAATAAATACTCGAATAAAAAACAAACTTTTAATTTAGTCATATAATTATTTTTTGTATAACATTTCTATTATATACAATAGTTTGTAGTATATATTTATCAATATTGCTAACTAACATTTTTTTTTTAAATATATTATGTTCTAGTGTAGGTTTTTTGTATGACCTATACAAAACTGATATCGCTTCTCTATCTGTATCAGCCTTTATGAACATCCCACTGTTGGGGTATCGGCCTACCCTCGAAGGGTGATTAGGCCATATCCACCACGATGGCCCAGTGCGGGTTGGCGGATTCACATACTCCATCGAATATCTTCTCCGGAAATATGCAGGTTTCCTCACGATGTTTGCCTTCACCTTCTTTCTATCACTAATAAACAATTCAACTATATAGATTGCAGGAATATTGCGCTTTAATATTTAAAGCGCAATATTCCAAACAAATCATGGATCGAATGATTTTCGTACACTGTTGGATAACGACAGCGATGTTATTTCAGCAACACTATAGATCGAAATAGTGTATGATGATAATTACATAATCAAGTTAATATTTAAGAGATCTTCAGCTTGTGTTAGTGTGTGTTGTGTTAGTCTATTTTACTTACGAATAATTATAAAATAAAAATCGCACCATTTAAACGCTTTGTTTAACTTCATTTCTGCAGCTGACGTGCGATCAATCTTTTCTATTCTGACATAATAGGTGGCAAGGTTAATCCCACACACTGGGTCCGGTATAAATGCCTCCCGAACAAGTCAGGATATGCTCCATCAATCATGGAGTATGTTAACCTGGGAATAAATTGTGTATACTGATTGATATATGTAAAATATGTATACGTGTCAGAATAAGATTGCATTTTGATTAACTTACAGCATTAATATACCCAAATTTATTCAATGCCTTACAATTACAACTATAACATTAAAAAAATATGCTATTACTCTGTAATAAAGAAAAGACGGAGCACTATACATATCTACTTATTTATTTACTTATCTTTTAACTGTCTGTTTTTCCTTGTTAGATCATGATAAGAAAGCACTTCGTAAGTGGTTTTCATTATTATGTTATTACTCTGTTATATGTTACTCATTATATGTATCGGACGCCTTACCATTACAAAAAGAACAAAAATAATACATTTAGGGCATAGTATAACTTGTTACGAAAATAATAATTACTATTGTTACTTCATGCGTGTCATTGATAAAATTACCGTTTAAAAAAACTAAAAGGAATAAATAGTAGCTCGCCCCGAACTTAGGCCTCGCGATGTTCCGTTTTACAAGCTTTTATTTCATTACACAGATTCTAATGTATAGAATTTTCTATGTAAATTGAAATGTATAATTTTTTTGTTCTTTCATATCAAAAATTTTAATAAAAATCCAAAATGTCCAATAAATGTTCGATCCTTGGACGAAACAGTATGATGCTAAATCCATGGTTCGATCTCTTCCGAGATTTCGATTGAATTGACATTTCACTTAGATACATAGATGCATGGTTACCACGACAGTAAACGGACAAATATACACACAAACATACAAATATACATACAAATTCGGATTTATCCCAGTAAACTCTGAGACCTTCGCTGCACTCGATCAACTATCTTTGACTAGAAAAGTCATCAAAAAGTGTAATTATTTGATATTAAAACGAAAAATTTCTTCAGATATATCTATGTACCAATGTGTAGTTTTATTGATATCTGGTTTTACTTATTATGGATTTAATATAAATCCCGAACGGAGTCTAACCCATTTAATAGTAAAACATACAACGATATTCCATTTACTTTTATTCGTCATCGTTTTGTTGGCATGCAAAAAAAAATTAAGAAAGTTATTTTGCAACATCAATGCTTTCGGTGAAATGTTAAATATACAGAATGATTTAGACAGCGCAAAACCAGTGAAAAAAAAACGCTGCTTTAGATGGTTTTTCTTTTATTTACTTGCTGAGCGAATACGTAACGTTGTTTTTTTATGAGAGTCAGCAAAGTAGAGCTCACTTTTTCGAGTGCCGCTCATGACAGTTAACAGATATTTTATTTCACTATTTTGCGAATGATTTATGTGAGATTGGCTGTCATAAAAGAACATGTCTGCAGAAAATGATCAATGGGAGCAATTACAAAAGAAAACTGAAAATTGGACGTTACAGGTACTGAAAATTTTGCAAATAAAATACATTTTGATATCACTGTTTTACACAAAGCATATCAGTTGTTAGAAAAATGTGCTGATCAACTTATATTTGTACGAGTTTTCTGGTAAGTGAATAATTTATCCATTTGAAGCATTTCTGTTGGTTATACTGATGGTCTAGTTAAGATTTCAGTGGACCCGGGTACACTGCTCTTCAAATGCAAATGTACATGAATGTTTTCATTCAAATGCAAAGGTACGTGAGTGTTACTTGATATGTATTATAAAGATGTTGCTTTGCTCGCTTCGTTCATAAAATAACACAATTTTTGCATTATTGTTAAAAAAGATTTATCTCTGGCGCATTCTTGAACGCAATAATGGACGGGAAAAAGCGAATCCTTGTTGCGGAAAGTGTTCAGTGACTGAATATTAAGGGACGGTGAATATATTTAAATATGAATGTAGTTTATTCACTGTGCAGAAAATGGTAGCTCATTGTACGTTTCCGATAAGATTTTGAGAACATTAGTGTAGGTACTAGTGTTTTTTTGTTTTTTTTAGCTTTTTGGTTAATTAAATCTTTACTTTCTGAACTAACTGGGTAGCTACTTTTTGAAGCAGTAAACACTTTACCACTTTACCTTCTGAGAGCGAGTATTGCTCAGGAAAATCTAATGGGGCTAATAGAAAGCAAAAGAGGTTTTTTTTTCGTGCTTTGTTACCAGAGATTTCTCAGATCTAAATTTCGTTTTACGAGAAAATTATTACCATAACGAGCTCTCATTAGCGGTGGTTAGCTTTTGTTTTCACAGTGACTAACATTTTCTTCGTAAATTTTTACTGCTTTTCGCAGTGTTTTTCTTAGTTAGGTAATTACGCTATGCTAATTTTAGTTTTGGTTTCTAGGTTAATTGTTTTTTTTTTCAGGAGGCTCGACGAATTTCCGCAAAAGAATCGAGGTCTGGAAGACGACCGCCGCTTACGTGTCTCTCCTTCAGTTAAATGAGGTAGAATAGGAGCATTATTTCAATTATTCCGAGACTCCAAACTAATTGAAATAAAATTCCTCGGAGGGTTCCTCGTTTAACTTTTTGTGTGGGGCGGAATAAGCTATCGCTATCCGCGTTATCCTGCATTACCATTTTAAAGTTGAACACGGAACTGGGATTTAAGTGAAGATTTCATGTAAATCCATTCAAAAGGTAGCTTAGATTATACAGCCGTCGGGTAAACACTTTTGTGCCATCTGTAATTATAATGGTTTTTCGTCGGCATAACTCTAAGGTTGAAAGGTTTCCCTTGTAACATCAGTAAGCCCTATGGTAATTTGCGTTTTCTGTAGATATATTTTCTCGTAAATTCGTAAATGAGCTCCGTAAATTTTATTTTGTTTTGCCATAATAACCACTGTAAGCTGGCTGAATATTTTGCTAATAGAAAATTACTAAATCGTGTCTAAGATAAATATATGTCTACGTTGAGTTATGAGTTTGAGTTGAGTTATGTTTAACATAGAAATTAAAAGCGTAATGCTAAATAAAAAAATAAATAAAAAAAAGCGAAATATTTTTTTGTAAAAATAAATTATTACAAATAGCAAGCCTTTTTTTAAAATAGCTGAATTTATCTCAAATTCGAATTTTGAAATACTTTTATTGTATAGAATGGGGAATTTTTCTTCATTACCTTAAAAATATTGAGAAAATACTTCATCAAAAGCCCAACAGAAGATTATATTATCAAAGTAATAACACTAACATTTTATCAGCTTTTCAGCCATGGCTACATTTTCGGACAGAGTAATAAATCAAACCTCTCTTTTTATCTGTAAAATATATCTCACTATACGTACGGGAAATAATAGAGGATTTTTCCTGCGGCAAATTTAGTCTCTTAGATAAACTTTGGCCATGTAATGGACAGCGTCTCACCATTATCAAGTATTTATTAGAGATCGTTCGGTAGAAAAAGGCATCTTGGGTGTGCGTACAATTGGGCCTTCTATTTTTTGTTATAATATATTTCCCGTCTAGAAGTTTGTTCAAGTTTGTATCGTAATACAGTAATACATACAGTTAAGTTAATAAAGTTTTATTTTGGATTGCCGTCGTCGTATTAGATTATGTGTAAGAATGGTAGAAAAAATTGGCCAAGTGAATTTCGGTCTCGCGTACCAAGGATTTCATAACAAAGTTACCAAAAGCAAGAGCCTGACTCACATTTGACCGATTTTTGATATGTATTGCTATATTACAGATTTTGCTCCATAATCACACTAAGTTGAACGATTGCAAATATTCAACTTCAAGCAACTTCAAGAAAAAGATTGAGACAGACGGAGGGGGCTTATTATTAGGGCCTCTTTGACAACCTTCAGGAAAGGAATGGTGTCAACGTAGTTGTCTTAGTAGTCTTTTAGACCGATTTTTGATATGTATTGCTATATTACAAAGTTGCTCTATAATCACACTAAGTTGAACGATTGTAAATATTACCGTTTGTACGGTAGAGCAACTTCAAGAAAAAGATTGACAGACGGAGTGGGCCTGAGAAAGTACCACACCTTTGCTAGTTATTCAACCTCCAAGCAAACATACAATATAACATACGTGAAAAAATGTTTCCAGCTTTATAACTGGGCAGCATTCTGTAGTTTGTCCTATAGTATGTAAATAAAATAAAGATATACGTAGTTTGCATATTTGATTTGCTATTAAATCTATCTGGGACAATATTGCACACACGGTCATCTGACCCCAAACTAAGCAAAGCTTGTAATATGGCTTGCCAGAGACTGATATACGTACATAGATATTTTTTAAATACATACTTATATAGATATTAACACCCAGACATAGAACAAACACAAATATTCATCACATAAATGTTTGTCCTAGATGGGAATCGAACCCACGCCCCCAAGCACAGAACGTAGGTTCACTACCAACTGAGCCACCGGGGCAGTCAATTAGAAATGTAGCTAAGGCAAGCACTAAGAGACTTTTTAAAATAATTATTTGTCCACCGTTAGTTGCGATATAAGAAATGCTATCTGTGCACGATGCTTTTTACTTTTATTGTGGATGCTTTTGTAACTGTGCTTTTATAATCTACAAATATTATTTCGTGAACCCGTTTAAAACAATGCTCGAAGGGTTGGCAAATAGAATAAACTGAGGGGCAGTCCTTTGGATTACTTATTATTTTATTTTCCTCTTATCGCTTTGTTTACAAAGTTCCCTGTTGGGGACAGAAAGGATAATTCTGTTGGAAAGGTGAAAGCGTTTTTTAAATTGAATGGAATTCATGAATACGCAACAATGAAACCAATTTTTTTAAGAAAATTGTTTTTTGTTTTTTTGTCTAATTTATTTCTTGCTATCTTGCTATCATCACTACTAATTTGATTAAATTATTTACTATTTACGATTAAATTAATTTTCATAAGACTAGAAGAAACTTTCTACAAGGTATGGTGATACAACCTCGATCTAGTTTTTAGTTTTTTCGTCCTCAATACATAATTTAGTAAAATGGGTAAAGTTAAGAATGGATCCTGAACTTGTTTGAATCTTTACTCGTCGATATAATAAACCTCTATAAAAGTAAAGTAGAAGGAAAGTTGGATGTTTTGCAAGGAAAGTTCATTTCTAAATTTAGAAAAATGTGCGATAGATTATTTCACAAACTTCTGGCGTTCTTGCTTCTCACATTTTAATGTAAAACAAAGGAACATGTTCTAATTCAAAGCTTTCATTTTTCAACCTTCTAGAAGCGCGGTAGCGCGAAACGTTAAGCCAAGTAGAGAGGTCGATAGATAGATTTGACAAATATAAATATTATGTATCAAAGAATAAGCCCTTTTCTAGGAATCAACGCACAGACCAAATCGATTATGATAGAGACGCGAAATTTGAACGCAATTCTCTTCAAATGGTGAAGGTGAAAAATAAGAACGGATTTCACGAAATGGACCCCCAATCTTTTTTTATGCTAAGTCAATGAAACTCTTTACGTACTAATCATAAAAATAATGAAAGCTGTCTCAGAATTTTTCTAAAATTAACCCCTAAAAAGGTTAAATGGGGCGTTTAATTTACTGTTGCTTACTAATGCGAGCGAAGCTATGTGTTTAAGCTAGTAATAAATAAATAAAAAACACATAACATTCTTACATCCCCACAAGGATTTTCTGTGTCGGGAATGCCATGGAACACATACAAAGATACGGACAACTATCAACCAGACCCAAGCAGTAGATATTTAAATTCAATGTTTAAACTTCAGCCCGGCCGGGAATCAAATTCGGGACCTACTGCTCCACTGCTTCCACGAATGTGATATCAACTAAGCCAAGAGGCGGCGGCCAGGATTTAGGAGAGGATACAAAGACATATAGGGAGAATTCTGTCGGAGCAGAATAAAGTAAATCTTCTTTAATTATATTGTTAACAGCTATAAAGACGTTTTCGATTGCGATTATGGGAAAAAATACCTACGATGGTGTCGTTTCCTTGACATTCTTTTGTCTAAACGGCTTGACCAATTTTAACGGATGAGGTTTTGTTGGATTCAACCTTATATCCAAAATGTGTTTAAGGCTATTTTGCAGTCGGATTTTTAAACAGTCTATTTTCAGTTTTTTTTTATTTATTTTTTTATGTATCTTTGTGTCGAGCAAGTCATTGGCCTGATGGTAAGTGTCGCTCTTGCTCATGACAGTTCAATACAACTCAATTTAAAAAACTGCTATAGTTCAAAATTTTGGTTTGTTAAATGCCTAGCAGTTTAAACAACTGCTAGGCATAATAATAGATTCCATAGGACTCGACGGGGTAGAGAACCAGTTAATTCAACTGTAAGGGTGGATGAGATCGACATCCAAGTAGGTCAGCACCTAAGGTATTTAGGGCTTACCTTAGACAGTCGTTGGAGCTTTGACGAACACTTTCGGCTATTAGTCCCTCGAGTCAAAAAGGTAGCAGGTGCTTTGCATAGATTGCTACCCAATCTCAGAGGGCCAAGCGAAGGGGTCCGCCGCGTGGAGTAGTCAGGTCGATGGCTCTCTATGGTGCACCTGTATGGTCCGAGAGATTGTCAGGCGTTAAACGCAGTAAGATTATGTTCAATAGTCTACAGCGGATCATGGCCATCAGGGTTGCGCGAGGCTATCGAACAATTTCTTTTGAGGCGGCGACCTTAATAGCTCGGTTCCCACCTCTAGATATCTTGGGGGACATGGATGCCGAAATATACCAACGAATACACCGGAGGGATGGATCAGAATCCTTAAGTCGGTCTGAAATAAGCAGGCAGGAACACCGACGTGCACTTGAAAAATGGCACGAGCGGCTGTATAAGCCGCAAAACGTGCGACAACGTGCTGTCAGTGCAATCCTGCCTAGCTTTAAAGACTGGCTTAAGAGGAAGGAACCCGTCACATTCCGCTTGACGCAAGTTCTCACCGCACACGGCTGTTTCGGTGAGTTCCTTCACAGGATCGGCCGCGAACAGACGCCGCAATGCCACCATTGCGAGGCGGAGATAGATTCTGCCCAGCTTACGCTAGAGGAATGCCCTGCGTGGAGCACAGAGAGGCGAATACTCATGGCGAAGGTTGGTCAGGATCTATCCTTGCCGAGCATAGTTTCAGCTATGCTGGCTGATAACTCGACGTGGAAGGCAATGGTGGATTTTTGCGAAAATATTATTGCGCAAAAAGAAACTGCGGAGAGAGCTCGCGAAAGAGCGGATCCTGGAAGGAGACGGCGACGCCTGGTCGGCGGAAGCTCCATCGCCCTGATGCCGGGGCACTAGAATACGGCATCGGTATCCCCTGCCTGTAGTAAGAGCCTACTGAAAAGGGGCCTCTGGGCTCGGGGGTGGTTAGAGGTGGGGCTCTAACCACCATCTACCAAAGCGAGCCTGGGGAGGACAACAGCGTCGTGTGGCGGACGCTGTTGTAGGACGTCTCACGACAGGTACCAGCTGTCCCGGGAGGAGCAGAAGCGTGCTGCTGAGGGCTCCGGTGCGTTCCCTTGGAGATCCCGGAGCCCTCGGTCAAGCACCAAGGCAGGCCACCGGGGGGGTTTTAGTGGGTATAATCCCACATAATCCGGCTGCACCCCAAAGCAGACGGGTATCTTGGTGAAGATTTCCCCCTCGCAAAAAAAAAAAAAAAAAAGGCATAATAATAGAATACTACGCTCGTCGCTCTTTGTTAATAGATGTTAAATCTCTTTATGCTCAGTAATTACGCTGGAAACAATGCTCTTTAATCCGGAACACAGTAATGCTTGCACACTACTTCTTGGCAAAGCTACTTACCCAAGCGGTCTCTGCCAAAGAGTCCAACCACTACAAAATGCCATCCCACCCCTGTATCTACAGTGCCATGTATCTAGAGGTGATATTAACTTCAATAAGCCAGACTATTTCTATAAGGTTGGTATTACGCGAGGCCACTAACGCTCCGGTTCTATAGCCCGAGTGCCAATAAATGGGTGCTGGTGTGGAAAATACGATGGAGCATTTTCGTTTAAAGCACCAAGGGAGTAAAGTGAAATTTTCCTGAGTATTACCAAGGGTGATTATACTTGTGAAGCAATGATACGTCGTCAAAGGAATTTAGTCAGGAACTAAAAACCGATTTCGTCTTCACATTTTTGCTTGCAAAATCATTTTTTAACAATGTGTATGCAAAAATAAGTAACAATATATACATTTTTGAAATGTGCTCACTAAAGCCTTTCAGTTGATACCCAACAGGACAACATAAAAAAATATATATTCAATTTACTGTGACGTCACATAGTCTATAGATGGCGGACGATCAAGGCGCTTCCAACGATACTTCATTTTTCAAATTATGATAAAGTAGTTTAGAAGTTATGGGGAACAGATGAACAAACATGCGATCAAACGCATAACCCCCCTTTTTCGTAGTCGGGTAAAAATAAAGATACGGCTTATCCTGTTTATGTTATTAAACCACTTAGGCCCGATTTCCATTTAGGTTATGTTGCATATAACTTTTCAGGCACATTTAAAAACATTCAATAAACGTAGTGGTAGGACTTTTTTGCAGAGTCCGTCTCGGGAAGTATATTATTATTGTACAAAACGCAACGGTCCGTTGCTCATTCGAGGCCGTGCGCTCCAAGAGTCAACACGTCCTGATGATGTCTCGCGTAGAGGCGAAACACGTGTCGATATAATATTCTAATGTTATTTGTAACTAGCCAAAATATGATACCATATATGATGAAGCAAATTGAAATAAATTGTTCTGAAGAAATCGTTATTTTTTTTAAAATTAAAATGATGTAAAAAGTCATAGACCAAAAGTTGCTAAGGATGCTAGAAAGCTGCCTGCTAGAGGTTGTTGGCTAGTTACCAACAACCCTAAATAATGCTCAGTGGAGTTGGACCTTTATTGGCGGTTGGCTTGTGAACCATAACATCATGACCTAACGACATGGCGGCGCGCGGCGCATTGCCATGGCTAATATGGAAGCAAATTTCATTTTAATGACTCACGCTCCAGGGACGCTGATACCATCTACGCTCGATTTACTCTTCAGGGCTGCCAGCCAGTGCCAAGTTTTATCTCCACCGCTAATGTTTGCCAAGTACACCTACATTATAACATGTAAATGAATGCAGCTTTTGGTATATCGTACATTCAGAGCATTTCCATTCGAAACTACAATAATTTGTAATGTAACTACCATGGTTTTTGGATTTCCAAAACTGGATTACCCATATAAATAAAACAACTGAGTGGATTTAGTTTTTTACGATTAATAATAATTATATTTGGCAAAATGTGGTGGTCCACCACCAAATTTAGTCTTACTAAACGGTTAGTGTTGTAAGATCGCTAAACCACCTGCCAAGCGTGGTTATTATTATGGGGTTATTATTACGCTTTGTTCAGCAGTGGACGTCTTCTGGCTGATGATGATGATGCGAGGATAAGTGGAGTCATCATGAGTCATCATCATCATCAGCCGGTGGAAGTGGAAATGGAGTAGGTCTGAAAAATCTCTCGAAACCTTTCGCGGCTACGCACCTAACGAGATTGGCACAAAACATGGAAGTTTGAAGAAGGAAGGTCGCTTATGCTCTGTAAGGGCGTGATGATGATGAATTTATTTCGAAATACTATTTGATCATAGCCCTGACGTGTTTGGCTGGTTAAATTGTCGAATGCGTGTAAGCCACTCGACCATACAACCGCCATCTGCATATCGCCCGCCTTCGATCACGATATCACGATTTTACGACAAGTGGATTGGCGATAACCGCTGTAATGGCCAATTAGTTTTATGGCGCAGTGCTTATGGCAACCCTAACAGGGTCCTAGGCGGGGCTTGTTCCGTCGCATTGAATAGCTTTTGAGTGGAACACTTACCTTTTGTTGTAGCGACAGCATCATGACAGAAGGGCCGTGATGTTGCGATTGTTCAGATTTACGGCTCGACCGTCGAAATTGGGCTTACATTTTGCACATGTCTGAAATTTTACGAGATTGTTTTATTTGTTAACTTTGTTTCATATGATGTTTAAAAATGTGTAACTTATTTTAAAAAAAAATGGATGACTAAGCTTTTGCCGTTAGCCTCTACAGTTATAACCGGACTTTGGTGAATGCAAAAGGCGTTGAGCCCTAAAACTATTACGGCGCGAGGGTGACTAGCGCAAGGGCACCGCTACGGCACAAATCCTGGCTTGGGCGTCACCCGGGAGAGGGATATCAAACTTGCCCTGGCACCCCGGAAGGGGTGTGCCCTGGGGCCCTAGCGTTTTGGTTATTATATGTTTCATTATTTGGAGATAAACTAATCGATCTTTGCACAGATCCTGCGATTCTTCGACCACGCCGGTGAGCTCTGTGTATGATTGTGTGCCTTTGGTAACCGGCGCCTATAACAAATACTGAATACTTCCTGTTTGCCGGAGCTGTCGGATCGGCTGAGTAACTCGCGTTTTCAGTTAAATTTATAGACGTGGACTCGGTGTAGGTTGCAAATGATAAATAAAATTGTACCTGCAATTTTATTTAAAACTAAAACTGTTATAGGTGGTATTGTAGTAAAGTAAGAAAAATGTTTGTATGTATTTTTACAATAAGTAAATTAAGATAGGTATTGTTCTAAAATAACGCAGAACCTCTCGCAGCTATTGTTCCGTAACTTTTCACAAAATTTTAATCTAAAAAAACTATCTATATCTATAAAAATATAAATTTATATATGTCTGAATAAATAATATTTTCTCCAAAAAATATTTTAAGTTTGTATGTTTTTTTTTTTTATTCTTGTATGTTTTTGGTGCAAATGTTTAGTTTAGTTTCTGAGTTTAACCGGGAGCGGCATTCCTTGTCATTTGAAACCGCTTAATGTTATTGCCATTTATGTACCTAATTTAAATGTTTTTTTTCATATGTTTTTGGAAAGAAAAAAAAAAAAAGAATTATTTTAGAAACAAAAATTGTTAAGTAACAGGGAAACAGGTTTTGCGTTATTTGAAAAGCACTTTGTATGAATTCGTAATGTGCTGCATACAAAAACGTGTATTACCTTATTACATCGAACCTTATACACGTTAATATAAAAAGGTTAAATGATTGCTTGTTGACCCTGCAATATTAGAGACCTGTATCACAGTAAATACTGTTCGTAATTAAAAAATAAATCTAACAACTGTGAGTACTATTTAAAATAAATTTATTAAAATTGATTATTATTTAGAAAATCTGAAATTTGGACTGAGTTGCAGACACCCAATCCAAAATTTTGTATATAAGTGAGGAGGCAAAGTACACAACTGTAAATCCCGTCGCTTTATATCGGTTTTTTTTTTTCTTGTTAACACAACTAAAATGTAAAGTAGGACTTATCTTTTTTATATACGTGAAAGGAGAATCGAGGATGGTTCACGTAAGCCTGTAATTAAAGTTTCCAAAATACCTAAGCAACTAATGAGACTGAAAACATCTAGGTACCTATTAACAACATTTTACTTGAAATAGGTTTCTCATGCCATTTTTTAGTAGCTCAAGACTTTCTTCGGAAGCTGGACTTTTTTGATGCATTTAGATTCTCGCGTAATTCCGAAGACTAACAATAATTGATGTAGTTTCCGTTTTAGGTCGTCCATGGCATACAGCTAATCACGACTATAGTTTCTCTTGTCTTGAATATATTGCACGTCAAAATGCAGATGTCTGCCCGACGAGAAAATGAGTTGATGGCATATCTTCCCCCAGTCGACAATATTACTAGTGACAGCGATGCAATTCTGTGGTATTATGACAATGAATATGTTGACTCACTCACTATATTTTGCACTTCTGCACAGAAGTCGCATCACTCGCTTATGTTTAAACCTTATAATGTGAAACAAGGGGAAATAAAACACATTCTCACCGAGGTATGTACCTACCCGGCGGCGCGTGTAATTAAAACATCAGTCGGCTAGAATCGACTGAAAGTACGTATCTCTCGGTCGTTTGTTTGAACAGCGGAACTTCTTGCTAATATTAAGTTTAATGAATTACGCTATTTTGTGTACCTAGTAAATGTAAAAAGCTATTTTAAGTGAGTAGGTTTCATTTGTTCTATAGAATAATGACGTCATAACACGATTTTTAGAAGATCTCTTGTTATTTGAAATCTTACTCCCGCCGACACTTCAATGTTAAGGTGACAGAGCGGTGAGCAGCAGCAGGTGAAATTTCGTAAAAATCGCCTTAAAGTATATTTTACAGCATTATATTCTGAGTTAAAAAATATGCATAATGGTTTTGTTACCAACTCCTGTAAGTTTTTATCATTGAAATTGCATAAAAATGTTATTGTTTTACTGAGGTTGACGATCTTCCTGTCTTAGTCGGAACCGCAGCTGACTCATAAGCAGGAGGTGCCGCGTTCGATTCTCTTCCGGGTAGACGTTTAAATCTAAAATCTGCTCTGGTTCTGAGTGGTATTTTGTCCGTGACGTGGTTTATCTTCCACGCCATTCCTGCACAGAGAGGTGAAGGGCTATAGTAAGCAGGCAATTTTTTTCATTCGAAATAGAATTAACGTTTTGTATTTTTAACCAGATGAACCTTATTCAGAAAGGTCGTCCGACGACGCTCCTTGACACGAGTATTCTGATTCGATACGGGGGCGATAAGTCTTGCGTTTCCCCCAGCCAGCGTCTACCCGAGCCAACCCAGCTCCTTGAAATAACGGAGCGAGGCTCTGGGCCACTGGCATAGCTGCTCCAGTGATGTAGATGGTGTTGACGATGATGATGACCAAGTATGCTGAGTATGCATACACGAGTATGCAGCAAACGTCATCGAGCGTCGTCAGACGACCTTACTAAACACGGTCCTGTCATTTCTTAATTAGTAAAAGTTTTTTTTTTTCTATTTCCTCCTAAGAGGATTTTGGCGTCGCATGTCTTATGCATTTGCCAGTGTCAAGTATACATATATATTTTCAAGTTTTGTTAGATATTATCAAACAAGTCATAGTCACAGTCAAAGGCGAGCAAAGCAAGTCACGGTCAAGTCCAAGTCATGCCCCAGTAAAGTGGTGAAAACTTTACTAGAGCCTTCTATGGAGTTTTGGAAACAACACGAAAATTCACGTTTCACGACATTATACCATTCACCAACACTCGTGCATGTTCAAGAACACTTAACGGGTAAAAATTCACCGTTTTTTTTTACACATTAACACTCGAAATAACACAAGTTTTGCAAAATAATAAAATGTCGCGACATGAATTCTTCACGTTCCCGCCAAAACTCTTAGTAAAAGTTAAATATAGGATACAACAGACTGCGGGAACAAAAAAAAAAAAACAAAGGACAATTTTCTGCCTACAACGTTGTTTCGTACGAAATACTCCCAAATAATTCGTAATTAAATTTGGAATCAAGAAATCGTGTTTTTGTTTCTCATCTTATGGAATTCTTGTTACGGAAAAACATTTCCTTTTATATTTTTGTTTTAAAATGTTCTTTTAAGTAAGGGTGATTGTAAAAGTTGATTTTATAAGAACCTATTATCGTTGAACGAAAATGAAAGCTGCTCACGTTCCCAAACTAAGCGTTGCTAACCATGGCTAAGCTGTGATGACGTGTCATCTTCTTTTTAGTACTAGTAGATCAGGGCTTATAGATAATAACAAATTTTGTGTTATCCGTATCTTCCTTTTTCTGTCATATGTTTATCATCATCATTATCGTTATCCCACTGCTGGGCTTAAAATTCTTTCTTGCTTTGTTCTTATCTAATAAATCCAGGTTACATTACATGTAGGTGCGTATTTAATTTTGTTTGCAATTATAAAAATACTTTTAATTTGGCTTAAAAATACTACATGGAATTAGGTACAAAAGAACTAAAACGTTTTAACTAACTCTACAATGTCTAAGTCAGTGCCTTAGCTCCTACTTTTCCACACCGACATCCAATACAGTTTTACCTTTACTGCGTTGTACAGTACAATACATTCTGAATTTGAAAACTAGCTTTTCTGTAAATTTACTATTCAAGATCAAACAGTTCCTAGGTTAAAGGAATTCTTTGATGTCTTAGTTTCGGTCGTTCAGCACCTCTTGTTGGAGTTTGCAGTTTGACGATATTCAGTCAGTGTTGTCGCCTCCTTATATGACATGAAATTATGCCTACTCTTTTTTAAAGTTCTCCTTTGTCTTCCCGGTCCTCTCTTTCCTTCTATCTTTCCCCTCTACGATGGTTTTCATCAGTTTATTCTGTTGTATAAGGTAGCCAAAAGCTGCGGTCAATGGCTCGCTTATTATAATATGAGAACAAGGCGATTAATAATTCAGAATGTATGTCTGTACTTTAGACACGCTACAAGATTTACGAGTACGTTAAGGGTAAAAGGCCAGCGAACGCTATACCCAAGGCCTACCCTTACTAATAAGACAATAATTTTAAATACGGCGTCCAACAAAATTACAGTATCGTAAATTTATTGACATAGGATTTAATATTACCTTAAAATTCACCTGCAAAGACGATAAAAAGAGACCCGCTGCCCTTTATTATAAATCGTCCAAGTAGTCTTGAGCTGGCACGTGCAGTTTTAAAAGTGATACAAGTAATGGTTAAAAAAATACCCTAGATTGAGGGTTCAGTGTAAACTGGGAGTAAGACTTATATATGTAAAATTGTAGATAGAAACGTGGTTATTATCCATGCAGTGACCGTGGAAATGGACGGGTGGAGACAACGGTCTGACGCGAGGGCAAGATTAGTCCCACATATAAAGTTTTAAATTAAACGCCTCCATGTGAAGGGTAAAATAGTGAACAGAATAGGCATTTAGGAACGAGACGGTTGTTGTTTTATCTTTGTGCTTGCTTAATTATTTTAGAGGCTTTTGTTAGGCGACGTTTGTAGCTGTGATTGAATAGATCTCTCTAGTTGCGGTATTTACGGATTAAGCGGGAAGCAAGTGTATTCAAACGTAGATTTAGGATGAAAAGGGCTTCAAAGAAACTTCTCTTTTGCCGTCCTTTTTGAGTTCGAGAATTGTAATAAATAAACCTAAAATTTCATTAATTATTAGTTTTGACGACTGTAAGTAAAATAAAAGTGTTTCTTTTTTTTACTCGACTACCCAAGGAGGAAGCCAATGTTTTTGGGGTATGTATGCGCGAGTATCACAGAATTCTCCTTATAAATATGTCTTTGGCGAGTATGTAAGAATGTTGTATGTTTGTGTGTTCCTATATTATCTTTTGTAACCAGTGTGCTTGTATTTTGTCGATTTTGACGGGGATTTTGATAGGTGGATTCAGCTTTATGCCGAGTGACATAATTATGCTACATTTTGTAGATACTTTTTCAAATAAAAATACCCGACTGACCAAGAAGGAAGGTGTTTTTGGGGTGTACGAAAGTATGTCTGAGTGTTCCTATAATTAAACAGGGTTATAAGGAAAGGGTATGCTAAGCCGAAAAGGGCTTATAGTACTCATCATTATGAACAACTTTTACTATGGGACCAACCCTGAAATCGAGAAAAAAATATCAGCTGTTCCATGCATTTTGTCGAGTGACATTGACATTTTTCTATGGAACAGCTGATATATTTTTATCGATTTCGGGGTTGGTCCCATATAAAAAGTTGTTCATAATGATGAGTACTATAAGCCCCTTTGGGCTTAGCACACCCTTTCCTTATAACCCTGTATAGTACATCGGTCAAGCCGTCAAGGCTGTAGGCTTGACGGCTTGACCGATGTACCGATTGTGACCGATTTTGACGAGTGAAGTGTCGGTTGATTCCTCTTTACGTCCAGTGAGTCAAAGAACGTGTCTCAGAAAGCTGCAACAATATTGAAAGGTATGTATAATGTACTCATTATTGTGCACAACTTTTACTATGCCACCAACACCGTAATCGCGAAAAAAAACTGCTGTTACATACGATTATTTTTTTATCCCCCTCATTACAATACATGTATGACAACCACTCTATGAATATAAAATTATGATTTTTTTATTCTTTTAAAATTGCTTTTCTTACCCTCTTTACTTGTATGGGTACTACATTAATTACATAAAAAACTCAGAACTCGTCTATACTTAGAGTATCGTTGTGTAAAATGTCGTGTTTCTGTACTTTTATAACTTTGGAAGTTATAAGGCTGTAAAGGATTCAAACAGAGAGACAGACATGATGAACTTATAAGGATTCCTTGTAGTACTACGGAACCTTAAAAAATATCTTTAATAAAAAGCGAAAAAAACTACAATAATGATTTCTGATTACTTCGAAGTTTTGGTAGACATTTACAGAAACAAGATATTTCTCTGAAGAAGTCTAATTTGCGCGTATGTATTATGATTATATTAATGCTCTTTAGTATCAAGACATTACAAAGGCATTTATTTACTAAAGACAAACTTAATAACACTAATTTTGTTCGAGTACAAAGATTTCCTGGTAATACTATGTCCACAAAAGAATTCTGCGAAATCTGTCTTATGATAGAACATCATTAATTACAATAGGTAATTAACTGGAGGCTATTATCAACTACATTTTGTTTTTATAAAACGGTACTCATGTTAAATTGAGTCGGTTATTCTGACTATAGTTTCGATCATATTTGGTGACCTTTATCAAGGAATGATATAAGCGTGACACGCGCGCTACCTCGTCTCGTCTTCAGTGCAAGGCAAGACGAGGACGCGCAGAATAACCGACTCAATTTTACGTGAGTATTCCCATTTTATTAACACAAACTGTGTCAAAACCAGTTTTCATAGTAGTATTTTCAGCTACTACACACGCATTAAAATAATCTTTCCATTTAATACTATTTTTGAAGAACATTGGATACTTACTATCTTTTTTATGTTATTCTAAGGCTATTTCCTTCTTAAGATTTCAATGTCTTCACCGTAAACCCTTTCAAGAAATGCACAATTCTCGTCTTTACAAAAGATAAGCAAACCTCTCACACTGTCCATTTAGCAGGCGCCATTTAGTTTCCCGCATCGGCGCAGTCCAATAAACATTTGACGAAGGTGTTCTGACATTATTTGATATGGAGTATACTGCCCTTTACGGACCCAATAATGGACCCCGCGATTTTCATGGCTGGCTCGTTATCTCGTGGCGATTCGGTTTTTCTGAGTTGGTTTACGAGATAGCTATCTACTGATCATTATTAAAACAAACTTAGTACTTACTTATGTACTAAAACATACGTAACGTAACGTTTTTGTTTTTTGTTTAGTAACGCTTACGTTTTCGGCTTTAATTATTATATGATTTAAGTGTTGCTGCTGACACGATTTCGTTTTGTAAAAGCTTTTAAGAAAGAATAACATTTATTTTACACACAAAACACTACAAACGTCAACTTAACAAAATAAATTAAATATAATGAAGAGAAAGGAACACACTAATATTATAAATGCGAAAGTTTGTGTGTAAGTATGTAAGTGTGTTTGTTCCCGTTAAACTCTGTAACGGCTGAACGGATTTGGATGAAACTTTTTTTTTTGTTAGGTATTTATAGGCTTGCGTTTGATTGCTGATGGTAAACGAGGATGCAGCCTACGATGGATACGATGGCCTACTCTGGATGGTATGGACTCGTATTGGTGGTTTTGCAGAATATGATGAAATTAAAAACGATATATTATAATTTAATAACAGTATAAATTATTAAGAAGTTAGAAAAACAGAAAACTGACTGCTTTGTGTAATTCATGACACTCCGGACATAAAAAGGAATCCAACGACAAAATCAGCTTAGCCACCTAGGCTACAGGATCTCCAGTACCACGTGAAGTCTAACCGATATATTTTATGAACACACAAACACCTCAAAAACATTACCCTCTTTCTTGAGCACTCGGGTAAAATGTTAAATTCCTTAATAAATTATAAAAACAACTGTGGATATTAAGTTTCAGTAAAGTTACTGAAACATAAAAATCATGAAAATGTATTTTCGTAATGAAAAACAATAAAATTGTAATTAAACTTTCAATTAAAAGTAAAAGTGTCCCTTTTCATCACCCAACTTAAAATAGTCTGATTTAGAAAGGGTTTTAATGGAATCCTTGAATTTAAATGAGTTTTTAAGCACTCAGACACTTGGGAGGCTGTTGAATGCTTACTACAACGTGAATAATTAAAGTTAACAGATATCCACATAAAAGCCAGTTTTGAATAATAAACCTTAAATTAAAACCTATTGAAATGGTGCATACTAATTATTGATAAATTGTAACGACCCCCCGTCTATTAATATTATATAAATTATTATATATTTATTATTGTTATATTTAACTATATTTACATAGATATTTATTTTCACTACCTATTTATTTCTTTAATTAATTCTACTTAAGTTAAACCTATTTACTTATTATATATTTGGCCATGTGATCGTCAAGTGATAGGACCCTACTTCGTGATCGTAGAACCTAAGTTTTCGAATAATTACGAGTTAGCGAATCCTAGTATAATTTCCCTAACCTATTACTACTACACCGGGCACATTACTAATGAAATCTAACTAATTACCGCGGTGAGCCTATTGAAACATGAACGTAAGCGCATATAATAAATATAGTTGAACTACAGAGTCTACCCTAAATGTACCTGAGTATTTATGAGTTATAAAGCGTTTATTAAGCATACCAAGATATGAGTTTGAACACATTCTACATTTATTCTGAGTTTATTTAATGAACAAATAATGATCGATTTATTGGACTAAATGAATTCGTGGTAAAAGAACGGTGCACCTCCCCGCACCAGTCCAGTTTGACTCATCCGAAAGACTGGGACGTCAATCCTCCACATTTATGTGTTTTAAATATAGGGATAATTACCTGTGAAATCTACTAGATTCAAAGTCCGTCGGTATGTCCTATCCAGGTTAGAGGGCTTATTCTTTTGGCAAAGTCTGGTACGTTAGTTTGTCGAACCTTTCAAGGAATACCTTCCATTAAAATACTTCCATAATACCTTATCTTTATAATTACCGAAGTAACTAAAGACCTTCCCTTACATACATCAATCTTAGGTTAAAGTTGAGAGCTGCCAAGATCTTCCGATCTTGGTCTCTCGTGCCGCCCCGCAGCACCCTAGCCTACCTATGTACAATGAAATAACTTTGATGTTAATATAAAGATGAAATATTCGGAACTTTACCGAAACATAAAACTAGACAATCAAGTCCAACACGTATATATTAGTGTATTTAAATAAGTAACTCCGTTACCACTTCAAATCAACTGTCTCAGATAGCTTCCATCTAAGTAAGGATTATTATAATATTTATACTAGTAATCACTCAATCATGACATGTATATTAGGCGCCTATCTTCCTCTATGGAGTCAAGGGTAACCTAAAGAGACACGCGCTCCTATGTATAATTTAGCTAATTACTAGCAAAGGTTCCAACCCTGGATCCCAATTTATAGTTTTATAACTAGACAGAAAGACTACCACCGAGACTTTCAAATTGAAGCGATAGAATATTGACTTCTCTCGTCAACGTCACGAATAGGAAACTATATTCCTCTGATTAGAATACATGTTAGACTTAGCTAGTCAAGAGAATTGATTTACTCTAAGTAAATGGTTCAAACAGCATAGTGACTTAGCGATACAAGTTTCGATACGGGAGTTATACCCACATAAAGTCAATCATTGACTAGTTGGTTATCTACCTGATTTTACTTTTGTAAGTATCAGAGTAGTAAAATGACTTTTGTCAATACTTCCTTACGGCAAGTTATATTCTTTCGAATAGGGTTTTAAACTCGTTGGCTTTCCAACTTACTTTACTTCAAATAAAATGCGTATAGCAACATGACTTTACTTTAAGGTTAGATTCAAAACTGGTTGGATGTCCAACTTACTTTACTTCAAAGCAATAGATTGATTTTAGATAATTATGTACAAATCAAAGTAATGGAAAGATCTCACTCGTGATATGCTTCGCCACTGTAGAAAATCCAGATGATTCACAGCGTATGTTCGCCCGTAAGCCCAAGCACCGAATGAATCTCCAAAACTCCGCACGTTCTCACCGCGTCGCCGCTCCCACTCGCTCACAATATAATCGCGCAATATAAAAATGACGGTATTTTCATACAACTTTTACAAAGGCCGATATGAATGCCGGATTTCATTAACCTAACTACAATTAACTAGTATTCAGTATGTAATATAACGGAAAAAGTATTATTTTTTCCTATTCTGATACTATTTAACCGCTATCGTTCTCTATTTCGAAAGTCGTCCTATGTTTTCGAAACCCTTTAATTACCCACTTTAGTGCCTAACATTTTTAGATAGCAAATCACTTGATACCGCAATTCAAGAAGGAGAATATTTCGGCTGTATTTTGTTTCTTATACGAATATATCTATATTTGTGAAAGATACGAAGGCTGTACCGTTACATTCGACCCCTTAAATTTACAAAGATGATGTTAATCGGAGTAAATTTAACCAAAGTCTCAACCATTTCACAAATATGAGTCTCCAACCAAGGAACCCATAGTTTTATATCTAAAGAATCCCCCAAAGTGCAATTTTTTTTCTGTCAATATTCAAGTTTCAACAATAAATTAAATGCGCGGTGTAGTTGTGTATGTAGCCCTTGTACAATATCATAGTATATTTAAACCAATTGAAAGCAGTCAGACTAAAAACGCGATGCCACCAGCAAACCCGTGCGTCATGAAAGAACATTGTCGTACACAAGATATATTGATCTCGGCAAGAAACCCGGTTGTGAGGCGAGTCGTTATAAGAACAGAGAGACTGCGTTCCCCATCCCAATTCAACATTCCAATTGCAGAGGACTGCACTCAACTTCCTACCTCAATCTCAACCCTTTTAAGCAACTTCAAAAATTCCCCCATGGCCCCTCAGGGTCCTTAAAACTTCTGACATCGAACCTAAAATCTGACTACCTGCTATCGGAGAGTGTAAGTGTAGGGAAGATGTGCAATTTCTCTTTCACTGGTATTTGCTTGTAAGTAACGGCTGTAATATAACTCAATATTTAATATCGACGAGGACGAATGTCATATCGACTTAACCTAGCACAAAATCCTCCTTCTTATATTGAGCCGTTTGTTGTAGTGTTTTGCTAAACCCTGAAATTGACAACTCGTCTCTAGATACTGATGCCAATGCTCCCTTGAAACCACATTTATCTCATCATCATATCATATCACCAACATCCATCACCAATCTTGGGCCCCCCACTCCAAACCAATTCACTTCATACCATTTTCATTCCATTTCATTCGTATAATTATTATTTATTTTGTTCCTTTTTTTTATTTTTTATTTAACTTTAATCCACATTCTGAGCACTTCCTGCTGCGTGCCTTGCAATCCATCCCAAAGAAACATTAGCACCTGGCAGTAATACTAGCGACGAACAAATTTGCACTTCAACTACGCAAACTTCCATTAAACTTATCAAAATACAAATGTTTCGACAGCACATGTATCCTCCTTTTTGTAATAAAATTCACGACATGTTAAGCAAACTTTAAATTTTGTACAATTTTTAAAGCTACTAGGTACTATGATAGTTCTATACAAATTTCTAAAATATTATTTTATAATAAACTAGCTGCGCCACTCACATTTATACCTGTATAAAATATAAACCTCCGACCCCCAAACTATACACATCGAAATTTCAAGTCGATCCTTCGCTTCACCGTCAAGCGAAAGAAAAACAAACAAACCACCATACCAATCCTCGCATCTACAATATTTTATTTCAGTAAAACGGAATGCCTTCGTTATTTAAGTCAGCTACTCCGACTATAGCCTTGATCATATTCGGTGATCCATATCAAGAAATGCTATAAGCGTGACGCGCGCGCGACTTCGTCTATCTCAACAATTTTAGTAGGCATTATGGATAAAATATTTATCTGTTTATCAACATTAAAATGTATCCGAAACTAAGTTACTAAATACAATTAATTGGCCATTTCAGTTACTCTTTCAATTAATGTAAGTTAACCCGAGTACGACCTATTTGAATTATAAACGTAATTATTTATCAGGCCTAATAATTTTGACACGTTTTTCTAACCTAGATGTAACCTCCCCTTAGGTTCACATCCCGTAATTAGTCTAGGCTTAAATGTTAAAAAACCCTGTAATGTAAAACAGCTGTAAAGGTCAATAAAATATTATACAAATTTTACTAAAGTTATCTAAGCACTGAAAAGGAAACACAGAATTTGAGAATCTAGTAATAATAAAATATTTACATGTAGATTGTAGCCACTTGTTTTCCCATTAATAATTTCGAAGTCACAAATAAACATACATAATTATACTATAATGCACCAGCAGCGCCCCGCGACTTCACCCACCATACTCAGAAACAGTATACTCTTCCGGAACAAAATTAGCTACATGAGACAACATAGATAGCCTATGTGTAAATTCAGAGCAGAAGCCTCCCCCAAACCAAACTCATCACAGTCCGCCCAGCCGGCAAGACTAAATGGGAACAAACATATCTACATACATACACACAAACCCTCGCATTTATAACATTAGTAGAATGAAATAATACTGAGTTAAACTTGACCTAAGTTTGTACCAAGCATCACAAAGTAAGTCCTTAATTTTTTAAATTTAAATTAATAATGGGAAAAGTATTATAACAATTATTTCTTTCTCCCCTTCTATTTTTATGTTATGAAATGAATATTTTAAAGGAACTTGAAAGTTCAATTTACTAAGTTAATCTGATAGTTAAGAATTCAAAAGCAGTTCGAAAACTTACCAAGCCTCCATCATGAATTTCGAACTCACCCGTGCTTACGTTACCTTAGAAGTACCCGTCGTTATGTAAGTCCGCGGACCAATATTACCGTCAGTCTAGTTGAAATAAGAAGAAAAGTACTGGATGACAAAGATCTCCTCGCTTCTTCTTAGTTTCTGCAAATAACTTTTTTTTTTTTTTTTTTTATAACCCTATAAATAATACTAATAGATCGCTCCGAACCAAGACCTCGCGAAGTTCTCTTCATCTGTAAATAAACTATTAACTTTTACATAAAATACAAGGTATTTATTAGATAACATAATTATAAATAAGTAGTATCTATCAAAGTTGCGATTTTGTTGCAAGCAAATCCCCCTAGTTCCCTCCAAAGAGAAGCTCAACATCGCGATTCAGAAAACCACCTCGCAGCGCAATTTCGTGGGTTTTGTTAGAACTAATAATAATTTATAAATCCCTATCTATTCCGTTCGACCCCAACATCTTCGCAAACCTCTTAAACCGACTCCGCTCACATTCGAAACCGAAAACTACATAGGAATAAACTACTTGGCTACAAAATTTCACAACTGTCGGATAACCAGTTGCAAGCCTCCGTCGGACAAACACATACAAACTCACTAATAACAAACATACAAACACCGACGTGCTTCCGCAGACTACAAGATCCTCGCTTCGCTCGATCAATTACTATTATTACATATTACTCTAACCAACTCCAGAAAACTGATTAGAAAATAAATTTCTACCCTTTTTAGAAGCAGTGAGCGTCCTCGCGTATTGTCGACCGTGTAACTAAGTTCTAAAATTATTTATTTAACAAATAGAAAATTAGAAATTTTGTGTAGGGAGAACAAAATATTATTATTTTATTGATAAAAGGCCAAATACAAAATAAATCTACCTCTCATTTTTATAATTACTGTACGCCACAGATTAATTTACGGTCACACAATAAGTTATTTTCAGCCCAAATAAGAAATAAGTCTGAATCTTAAAATTTCATGAACAATGTTACAAACATACAACACACAACAACAACATGTTACAACATTTGTAACATGTTACAAATTACATGCTAGTTTTGTATATTGATCAGTTACGTTACTAATCTTTTGTATTTTTATTATCTTACTACGTTACCGCTTGAGGTGATGTTTATCAAACGCAATTAATACAAGTACTTGAGTGTGCTAAGATCAATATTAAAAGTTATGACATTGAAACTCTAACGTTTCACAACAACTGAAATATGTACGCACACTAAAGTTTTAACAGTCAAGAAACTATATTTATTAATAATACTTTTCCATAACTTATGCAAAATCCCTGACATTAACTTTAAAAAACAAAATTACAACAAAACAATTTTGTTTCATAGAAACCATCTACTTGCTTATCTTACCTACATAAGAAATTAAACAGGAAACTAAAAACTATCAAACTAAATATTAGATGTTTTTGCGCATAGTAAAGTAAAGTTGTTGGTTAAAAGCCAAAATCAATTTTACTAAAAATATTAAAATTAATGTATAGCTACCACATTGACGACCCCATACCTTACACATAACGTAATCACGATAGATGTTACGAAGTTAATATTAAGCTAATCAAACTCGTGCAAATAGTTTAATTCTATAAACGTACTAACTAACATTAATCATACAAAACTTGCTGATTTCTGCTATAGGCAAAATTCGTCCATCCCAACTTCTGTATGTCAATAAATATAAGCGATACCGCCTAATCCCATCACTACGTGCTTAACGACTGATGACGCGCCACTGCCCACGCACTCACTTGATAGCCAATAGAGGTTTTTAGCGTAAATATGAAGGTAGACTTTTTGTTAAGATGATGATTTTTATGATTTTATGTCATAGTGTATTTAATTATTTATGTTCTTTAGTAGTGACCCATTTTTTTTTGTTTTTTATTAATGTTTTAATAGTTAATAGGGGTTAAGTCTATTAATCGTTTATTTTCAACAATACTAAATAGTTCATGGATTAAATATAATTAAAATCAAACTTTGTTTTTTTTTCAAAAGACTTTACCTGAAAAAGTTATTAAAACATATTGACGTATACTATATAATAGTATAGACGATGTCTAGTTTGTACGTATTTTATTATTATGTTAAATAATAAACTTTTAAAATAAAATAAAAGCACACTTGTACACAACTAAAATTATTATTGAACTATAATCTCATACTTTCCTTACTCAATACGATGGTTATGTTATTGTGGCTCTTCATACCTCGAATCCTTTTATTTTATTTTTTATCTATTACATAATATTATACAGAGCTAAGTATTTTTTTTTTTTTGTATATTCACTCACATGACAGTAATTAGTTAACTACAAAACAGACTATTACTTGTACTTTCGTTTCTAGTGTCCACAGCATGTTGGCGCGCCTTATGTATACAAACCGCATACTTTAAGTTAATTTAATTGATCTCATTAAATATTTAACCTTTCCTAAGTTACCATTAACTTGATAGTACACTTATGAAGTAAGCTGTACTCTTAACTAAATAAAATTTGATGATTCATTTAACTTAAACCACTTTTTATTTTATTTTTATTAATTTCGCTATTTATAGATAGCTCTGTTTTTATTTTCTTGTTTCGTCTATTAATATTGAATTTAATATTTGATAGGTTACTATTGATCAACATTTCATTAAAATCAGTCCAGCCGTTTTGGAACCTACAGGTAACAGATATACATACCTCTTACGTATATAAATAAATCTACTTACTCGCACGTAATAGATGAAGATAATTTTAGGAGAATAAAATTTTAACTACGTAAATTGTAAATAAGAATATCGTTAGTATATACGATGTTAGAACATAGGATACAAATTATCATGTTCGCGTGCTAACACTTTATAAAAGCCATACATATATCTCTACGTATTTAGTCCAGTTAATAAGTTAAGTAAAGCTAATAAATTAAGGTTCAGGTTAGTGTACCTACTTACCTATGAATGAGGCTTTCATTTGTAAACACAATTATTTATTAGGAATTGAATTAATTATTTTATTTTTTATTTTATTTTAGATTAAAGTAGATCTGAAACTGAATATATACAACTGAATACAATATTTTAATTACATTTATAATATTTGGTCCCCATGAAGCCAGAAGTAGACCTTCCCTAATTATTAAAAAGACATCCACGGGTTGTTTGTAGCAATAAACCGCGAAAGTGTAAAACAGTGTCTATGAATTTTTATTATTTTTATGAGACAAATAATCGTTATTTTAAAAGACTTAACGTTTTACCTATTTCCTACTTTCCCGGAGTACTTTTCTAGTAATATCTTTTATTTAAGAACCAAATTTACTACATAAATAAACCGAACCGTCCTACATCGTCCTAAGTAAACTAAATTCATAAATCTTACCCGTAAAACTCGTAATTATTCTCGTTTCCTTCCACGTCAACAAATTGTGTCCAAGTTACCTTGAACACTTCTTAAAATACTAACCCTTCCTAACAACGACTTTAGCACGAATCGACCCCAATTTCCTTAATAATACTATAACCGACATCCTAACACATAATATAAGTTTACTCATCCGAAGTTTGTCTGGAACAGACCGCTCTTAACGATAAGACTGTGTTGTTGTATTTACCTCTAATGTATTATTATTGTTTTTTTTTTTTTTTTTTTTGATAGAAAGAAAATAATGTTATTTTGCAACAACATAAACATTAAATAAATTGAAGGGTGAGCAATATCAAATAAGTATAACTGTCAATGTCATGTGTCACAAAAATGGCCTCCACTCAGCATAATGCTGATCAGCAAACAGCGCTGATCTTCCGTCGAAGCCGTTCGGTAAAGTCACGAAAGGCTCAAAAACAGTATATATCTAAACACATTAACTTAAACAGTTACAAACAATTACATTACAATATTTAAAAAAAGTCCAACCTAGTCATAATCAATTTTCTTGGAAGTATATAAAAGTTATATATAAATATGTGTTCAAAAATAAGATAAACAAGAATTAAAGAAATTAAATAATAATTAATTAATAAGATATTGTCAGTAAGGCGTTTATGTATTGTACTGTACCCTAAACTGCTGTAGAAAGTACACGAAACTAAGATTTTACCCTAAATATTTATTTTTAACCGCATGATATAAACATAAAACTGTTGCACGAAGCCTAGTAATGTAACCGTCATGGTAAGCATCCTGGTCACGGCAACTCATATTGTAACGACCCCCCGTCTATTAATATTATATAAATTATTATATATTTATTATTGTTATATTTAACTATATTTACATAGATATTTATTTTCACTACCTATTTATTTCTTTAATTAATTCTACTTAAGTTAAACCTATTTACTTATTATATATTTGGCCATGTGATCGTCAAGTGATAGGACCCTACTTCGTGATCGTAGAACCTAAGTTTTCGAATAATTACGAGTTAGCGAATCCTAGTATAATTTCCCTAACCTATTACTACTACACCGGGCACATTACTAATGAAATCTAACTAATTACCGCGGTGAGCCTATTGAAACATGAACGTAAGCGCATATAATAAATATAGTTGAACTACAGAGTCTACCCTAAATGTACCTGAGTATTTATGAGTTATAAAGCGTTTATTAAGCATACCAAGATATGAGTTTGAACACATTCTACATTTATTCTGAGTTTATTTAATGAACAAATAATGATCGATTTATTGGACTAAATGAATTCGTGGTAAAAGAACGGTGCACCTCCCCGCACCAGTCCAGTTTGACTCATCCGAAAGACTGGGACGTCAATCCTCCACATTTATGTGTTTTAAATATAGGGATAATTACCTGTGAAATCTACTAGATTCAAAGTCCGTCGGTATGTCCTATCCAGGTTAGAGGGCTTATTCTTTTGGCAAAGTCTGGTACGTTAGTTTGTCGAACCTTTCAAGGAATACCTTCCATTAAAATACTTCCATAATACCTTATCTTTATAATTACCGAAGTAACTAAAGACCTTCCCTTACATACATCAATCTTAGGTTAAAGTTGAGAGCTGCCAAGATCTTCCGATCTTGGTCTCTCGTGCCGCCCCGCAGCACCCTAGCCTACCTATGTACAATGAAATAACTTTGATGTTAATATAAAGATGAAATATTCGGAACTTTACCGAAACATAAAACTAGACAATCAAGTCCAACACGTATATATTAGTGTATTTAAATAAGTAACTCCGTTACCACTTCAAATCAACTGTCTCAGATAGCTTCCATCTAAGTAAGGATTATTATAATATTTATACTAGTAATCACTCAATCATGACATGTATATTAGGCGCCTATCTTCCTCTATGGAGTCAAGGGTAACCTAAAGAGACACGCGCTCCTATGTATAATTTAGCTAATTACTAGCAAAGGTTCCAACCCTGGATCCCAATTTATAGTTTTATAACTAGACAGAAAGACTACCACCGAGACTTTCAAATTGAAGCGATAGAATATTGACTTCTCTCGTCAACGTCACGAATAGGAAACTATATTCCTCTGATTAGAATACATGTTAGACTTAGCTAGTCAAGAGAATTGATTTACTCTAAGTAAATGGTTCAAACAGCATAGTGACTTAGCGATACAAGTTTCGATACGGGAGTTATACCCACATAAAGTCAATCATTGACTAGTTGGTTATCTACCTGATTTTACTTTTGTAAGTATCAGAGTAGTAAAATGACTTTTGTCAATACTTCCTTACGGCAAGTTATATTCTTTCGAATAGGGTTTTAAACTCGTTGGCTTTCCAACTTACTTTACTTCAAATAAAATGCGTATAGCAACATGACTTTACTTTAAGGTTAGATTCAAAACTGGTTGGATGTCCAACTTACTTTACTTCAAAGCAATAGATTGATTTTAGATAATTATGTACAAATCAAAGTAATGGAAAGATCTCACTCGTGATATGCTTCGCCACTGTAGAAAATCCAGATGATTCACAGCGTATGTTCGCCCGTAAGCCCAAGCACCGAATGAATCTCCAAAACTCCGCACGTTCTCACCGCGTCGCCGCTCCCACTCGCTCACAATATAATCGCGCAATATAAAAATGACGGTATTTTCATACAACTTTTACAAAGGCCGATATGAATGCCGGATTTCATTAACCTAACTACAATTAACTAGTATTCAGTATGTAATATAACGGAAAAAGTATTATTTTTTCCTATTCTGATACTATTTAACCGCTATCGTTCTCTATTTCGAAAGTCGTCCTATGTTTTCGAAACCCTTTAATTACCCACTTTAGTGCCTAACATTTTTAGATAGCAAATCACTTGATACCGCAATTCAAGAAGGAGAATATTTCGGCTGTATTTTGTTTCTTATACGAATATATCTATATTTGTGAAAGATACGAAGGCTGTACCGTTACAAAATATCGGGTGTAAGGGAAACGCTCCCGAAGCTAAGACCGTACTATTAAACTAACTATACACAATCGAATACCAATAACCACTTGCCTTAAGAGGATAGTCCTATCACGAGGTTTTGGCGCATTCAATATTTGAAACTGTATAGCTGTCGCTCTGTTTCTCGTGCGTACGATAGAGAGAGTTAGTTAAGTTTCCTAACTTTTTGAGGACTAGCGTTTCGGGGGTTTATCACCCCCTAAATCTTATCTTTTTGTTTTTGGTGTCAATGGCATGGATAAACTATAAACTATGCCGTTATGTTTTGTTTTTTCAAAAAATGTTTAGAATACTCTAATAACAACTACTTTTCGTCGTCGTATTTTCGACGCAAAAAAATTGTCAGTTTAAGTGCCAAGTGTAAAAAAAAACTAAAATACAAGCATAGTTGTCCACATTGTAGATAACATATAAAAAAGTCATCGATATCAGATAACATTTAGGGGTGGGTAATCAGACTACGCTTTTTGTGTGGACAAGATAGCAGTATACACTATTCTTCAACTTGTTGTTTTGCGGTTTAGAATTATGGATAATCTCGTTGGACCACCTAGTTGGAGGCCTACCTGCGCTGAGTCCTCCGTCACCAACGCGAGCTATAACACTACCTAATTGCTGCCCGCGAATTCGTACGCTGTGCTGCTTAGCCTTCATCATCATCAACAAGAATACGTCTACTGCTGAAAAAAGACCTCCCCCTTAGAAGGAGGACGAAGGGGATTTGTTCTTGGCCTTCAGCTTTGCGTATTTATTTAGGAAGGGCCTAACTTCCTGGAAGGCCGAGCCTCGGTCCCAAGCTCGGCCTTACTCAGCGCAACGCGCCTCGGCCTCGGCCCTACCGACTCGGCCAAAGGCTGCGACGCTCTAAGTGGCCTTCATTACACCATTTTCTAACAACTGAATGGCAGACAAAGCACAACCTAAGCCGGCGAAAGCATCGCCACCCGTACAAATTCAGACGTCGTACAATTGATTAGTACAATTCTGTCATCGGTAAAGTTTAGCGATTCGTATCAGTTCTCTGCTTACACAAATTATCAAGGAGTGATTTGAACAATTTGTACAACATTGGCGAATTACGAAAACCATGACGTTTTGCATTTATTTTTTTAATTCTTTTCTGAAGGTTTTAATTAATATATGTTGGATAAGGGATAGAAGTTTGTTAAGAAATTCGGAATTTCACTTTGTATTTGTGAGGCCAAAGCTGAAAGGCTGTAAAGCAAACAAGCAAGCAAGCAAGGCCAAGCAGCAACACGTACGAAATCGCAGGCATCATTTTAAAGATATTTAAGTAAATAAATGCCACGCATACTTTTAACTTATTTATTCTTATGTCATTGTGCACAGTTAACGAGTAGCATTGTTATTTTTACATCTTAAGTAGAAGTTATACAATACCTACTCAGGTTACACATGGGTTTCTAAGGCTTAAATACTGTTAGGTACGAGTATGCTAAGAGGTAACTTCAACGAATACAGAAACAAAAAAATAAAGTTTATATTTTGCTGAAAATCATAATAGTGAAAGAAGCTAAAGCAAATAACATAGGTATTTATTACCTATATTTTGATGGACATTTATTATTTAATCACAGACTTAAGTAACAAAATAGCAAGATAGATTGTTGATCAGATTGGTAGATTACCAATAATATATAAAATAATTAAAAATAAAATATATCAAGAATAATTGCGTAACTCAACATTTGAATTTTCAAATTCATGTAATTAGACAAAACAGTATACTTAGCTATGTTTTAATTCAAGAGCCAAAATAATTGTATTACGTAAAAACATTTATTATAACAAAAACTATTAAAAAATATCTTCATAACGCTTTTCTCATTTTAGCTATCTCGCTCGCTCATTTCAGCTTTTTGTAATTTAAAATTTACTGAGTGGAAATTAAATTTAAATAAAATATACTCTCAGTTTTTTATAATAACAATGTAAACATTTTAAAGCAGTTTTTGTTATTATTTTTTTATTTTGGCAAAAGGGAAAGAAAAGAAAACTAAAAAAAATTTTTTTTTCCTTCTTTTTCTTCAAAATAGAAAGCGATAACTAAATAAAAGCTTTAAAACATTAACATAGTTATTTTAAAGAAAATAAGTGTTTTTTAAATTTTCCCGTCGTATATATTTCTTTTTTTTTTTTGATAAATTGCGAACGTGATTGTTCAAAAAAATAGGGAAGCGAGCTCTTAACCTAACTTAGCAGTATACCATTTACATAGGTACGAATACATTTACCTTTACATTAGCTAATACACTACAAGATAAAAATGCTAATAAGTTGAATATTTACAAAATTATAACACGTTTTTTTGTCAATTGTAGATTTACTGAATCAAACAATGATATACATACTTATTACTAAATGTAACCTGGAAGCACACAGAAGTATAGAATAGATACAATAACTAGTTACAAAATGCTATTGTACATGATAATTAGGTATCTAAATGTTTCCTTACAAAAATCAATTAGAAGCAAAGTAAAAGAACTGTGGTTAATATTTTTGATACCGTAGTTATCTAAATAAAAATATTTGGTGACAATCTCTATTGTAACATTACGAATGCATGTTATTTTGTATTTACAGGATAATGGTGATGATTGATTATTTTTCACAATATTTTGGTGACTAAAGTTTTAAGATTTAGCCAAACAAATTGTAGTCGTATATCAAATAATGAGTACATTAGATATTTGAATTTAAACGATCTATTCTTATTTAGCTCATTGATATTATTGAAACAGCAAATTTTCTGCTAGTGGCTTCTCTGCAGACGAATTTGTCTGCACCTCAGATCAGAAAACAAATACCTCTGATTTTAGTCGAGCTCACCTCGGGGACGAATTCCCTTCTTTCGGTTTTTTACAAAATGCCACGTTGTTCTTTAGTTGTTTTAAAAAATATCAGCTCTTATGTAAGAGCTTAGGACATTTCCCCCACGAAAATGGCCTTCTGGTGAAACCACAACCAATGCGCCACTTGTATGCCGAAATGTCCTAACCTCTCACTTGAAAGATGTCATTTCATTTTAAACGTAAGTACTAAAATATTACTGTTTTTTCTGAAAACGTATATGGAAGAAACGCGGAGACATGCAAGCACGAACAATAATTGTTGAAAAACACATCTCCGTTGTTTTCAGCTCCGAGGTCTGTTCGTAACTTCCAGATAAATTCTAAGATTTTCACGTGATTACAAAAATATTGTCAATCAAAATCGGCGCTATATTCCTTCGCTCACTTAAATAAAGATTCGAAATAAATAAGTATTTTACAAAGTAAACGGTTTTCATAAAGGTTAATTGGTAAATTTAATGAAATGGTTGGTTAGCCAGTATTTATTCGACGAATCAGGTGTAAAACTAAGCTTAATCGAAGAAAAGAAATTAAAATGGAATTGCAAATGCCAATGAAAACCATTTTCTAGCTACAAGCAGAACACTATTATTAGAAAAGAAAACCATTATATTCTCTAAGATAAAATACAATTCAAAACTTAATAACAGAGATATTATGTTAAGCCTAGATAAATTAAAAACAGTGTAAGGTACATTAAAATTATTGTAAAAGTAAATAATTACCGAGACTACAATTTTAATGGTTTATTTGGGAAACTTTGATATAATTTATGTAGCAATTTACAATTCAAACTTGTCGAGTAGTTCAATTGGGAAATCAAATTTATGCCATAGCTATAAGTTAAAAAATAATCGTACATTATTCCAGCCAACAATAATTACGCACGAAAACATAACTTTTAGGTTATCGCACAGTTTCACGTATCTTCGCAAACAAATTCAGGGTAGAGAATGTAGTGAAATGGGGTTTTAACGAGCGAAATGGCAGCGCTGCCGATTTTATCGTACTCTCTATTGCCGGTACGAACATTAAAATAAAATTTGCTTTCTTTCGCAGCGGAAATAATCATACCAACATCGACAGTATAATAGTATCGTTAGCTAGGTCTCCGATGCTACCGCTTACCATCTCGGAAGAATTATTGTCACACGACGTCGTATCTTATATGCGAGTCTAAACGTCTGGTCCTCTCGTTTTCTACGTTGTCGCGGATATGTTTTGTATTACTAACAACACTATACACATATAATACAGAATTAGGTTTCATCTAGTTCACGTGATCGGCGTACAAGAGCCTTCGAAGCACTTGAGTCCTGGCTCACAAGTCCCGCTAAATCCACCGCAGTCTTCACCTAAAGTTCTCGCGCACACTTTGCAGCACCTAGAAACAAAACGTTACAAAACTTAATATTTTAGCGGAAATTAAGCAGCAAAGAAGATTACCGTAACGGCCCAAATTCGTTTTGGTCTATTAGGTATTTACTCGGCCGCGGAAGTCAACAACGAGCTTGGAAGAAGCGCTACAGATTTAAATTTTTCCGAAAGACTTTTGATATTTTTGTTTACATTAACGCTACGGAGCGAGCTCGGCGATGGAAGTTCAGTAATTGCATTTTCGTTCGACTTCCTTATTTTGAAGTTCATGGAAAAACTTCACCTAAGTGGATCAGTCCCTTGCCGAATGAAAGTTTTTCGGTAAAAGCCGTCGGTAATTACCTGTAGATAGAGATTTCTCGTTATCTTGTAATTTCAGTCTTCAATTTATGGACCAATTAAAAGTTGGTCACAATTATGCAGGAGAAGCGTATCCGATTATTGTCCAAATTTAAGAAGAGGAATTAAGAAGAAGAGGCCTCTTTTTCAAATGTCAAGTGTCAAGTGTGAGCTAGTCCGATAAAGTCGCACGACGTTTTTTTTTTGCTATTTCCTCTTAAGGTGCAACGTTTCACTCAGCGCGGCAAATTCAAATTTTCTTGCGTTATTTGTCAATTACAACTTAATTACTCATCGTGGATTTTGCGCTAATAAATAGGTTATATCAAGAAATTACACCAAACAAAAAATCAAGGTGAAAGCTAGTATAAGTATACTTATCACTAAACCAAAAACCAAGATAAAAATCAGCTTATTGAGATTTGTAGCTAAACCAATATTATTTAGGTTATCATTTTAACCGTTATATCTTGATACGACTTATTTATTGTCGCAAAATTCGGTTTCATATGCCCACGATGAGTAATTAAGCTCTAATTGACGGAAAACGCAAGAAAATTTCCCGCGCTGAGTGAAACGTTGCACCTTAAGAGGATTTTGGCGTCCCACGTCTTATGCATTTGCCAGTGTCAAGTATACATATAATTACATTCTCAAGTTTTGTTAGATATTATCAAACAAGTCATAGTCACGGTCAAAGGCGAGCAAAGCAAGTCACGGTCAAGTCCAAGCTATGCCCCAGTAAAGTAGTGAAAACTTTACTAAAACCTTCTATGGAGTTTCGGAAACATCACGAAAATTCACGTTTCACGACATTATACCATTCACCAACACTCGTGCATGTACACTTAACTCGTAAGCTCGTGCATGTTTAAACTTAACGGGTAAAACTTCACCGTTTTTACACATTAACACTCGAAATAACACAAGTTTTGGAAAATAATAAAATTACGCGACATGAATACTTCACGTTCCCGCCCTCAAATAAAATAATCAAAAAAAAAACTTGCTAGGTGCATCGTTTCGCTCATCGCGCGAAATTCAAATTTTGTTGCGTTTTTTGTCAATTACAGCTTAATTACTCATCGCAGGTCCATGAAAACTAATTTTGCGATAATAAATAGATTGTTTCAAGACATTACACCAACCAAAATCTCAATTTAAAAGCTAGTGCAGGTACATTTTTCGCTAAACCAAAAACCAAGATGAAAATCAGCTTATTGAGATTTATAGCTAAACCAATGTTATCTAGGTGATCATTTTACCCGTAATTTCTAAGAACAACTTATTTATTGGCGCAAAATTGGTTTCAATAAATCCACGATGAGTAATTAAGCTGTAATTTACAAAAAACGCAATAAAATTTGAATTTCGCGCAATGAGCGAAACGTTGCACCTTAAACAGGCACTGTCATTTTCTGTTTTTTTTTCATATGTTTTGGCTCCACGCGTTGTGTATTTAGCCAGTGTCAAGTATTGTACTATTCCAAGTGAAGTCTAATATCTCACAACTAAAATAAGTCTCAGTCATAGTCTTAGTCAAGCAACGTAAGTCATGGTCAAGTCCACGTCATGCCCCAGTAAAGTTGCGGAGACTTTATTAGAAGTTTCTATGGAGTTTTGGAAAAAACACGAAGAGTCATGCTTCACAACATTATACCATTCACCAACACTCGTGCACGTTCATAAACACTTAATGGATAAAAAGCCACAATTTTACACATTAACACAAGTCTTAGAAAACAATACAATGATGCGACATGACATGACATGACTGGTTATTTCCAGCTAATTAGACTAGCTTTGTCATGGTTTATATAGACATGGAGCGTAGATACATAGCCGCAAAAGTCTAAAACCGTTGTTGTAAAGTCTGGGAAAAACGTTTTGCTCCTCCCATCTTGCAGATCTTGCATCTTGCCCCGAGTTGCAGATAAAACTTCACTTCCGCACTATATATAAACAAACGCTGTTGAGATAATCATAGACTAAATAGTTTCGTAGTCATATAATAAAGTCTCTCACTAGTCAATAATAATGATCTCTAGTATCAGGACCGCTCCTAGGCTCGAGTACCTCGCACTGTATCGTTTGTAGTCGCAGTATCCTACGTCGTAGCCGAGTCAAACATAGCCATCATTGTGCGAATTATAATTTACTAACTGATCATAGTGAATATCCCTATCAGCACAAAGAGAACTAGTCCGGGACAGCCACTCGGCCAGCTAGATATTCTAAGGCTGTGTAGCCGCAACATTACACATCAATACTGTTTAGCTGGAAGAAAATTACTTACCCGCACGAGTCTAAGACCATGCTCCCTAATCCAGATCACCGCTGGACTTGAGCATCTCGCACTCCTATGTACCTTGTAAATACTCGGGTTGCGGACACAACACCAGACAAAGTTTTTGAGGTTGTGTGGCCGCTACGCTACACGTCAGCTGAAATAAATTACATTTAATAAATTACATTAATTAAATTACTTACCCGCACGAGTCTAAGACCATGATCCCTAGTCCGGGACAGCCGCTCGGCTCGAGCACCTCGCACTCCCTCGGGTTGCAGACGCAGTGCCACTCGCGCACCGCGCCGGCTAGCGCCACCACCGCCGCCATCGCCACCCACTGGCTAATCCGGATCATAGCTTCGATCACATCACACCGAATATCACCACTCGGGCTTACATTGTCCTTATACTGTCACGCATTTGTCCGGGTTCAGTAAGTTCTCATTCTGGAACAAAATTTAAGAGTTGTATTGGTATCAGAAGTATTGAATTGATTTTATAAGTAATAAGAACCGAGATTAAACTATAATTGGTGAAAAGTAAATTTGGATAAGTAACCCTATAACTTGAATCATGATTAATTAAGAAACGTTTTTTTAACAGATTTAAAAAAGCTTGCTTATATCTCTAAATTATATATCATTACAATCAAAGTCATAAAAAATTCAGATGTTAATTGATTACTCTTCAAAAAGAATATCCCCAGAGTTTCGGTTTCAGAGAAAAATTGGAGAGAATTATTTTCCCTTCGGCTGTTCATCAAGCTTGATTTTTATTAGCGCTAGTGGCGACCGGCATCGATCCTCACCCTCCTGTGGTCATTATAGATGGCCGACACTCACTTCTTTCAGAATTGAGTAATTTATCTCTCCTCAGCTCGCCGCTGAAGATTTCAAGTCTACTCTATTGATTCTCTGTTTGGATTCTTTAGTTCATAGAAAATTCTCATCGTTATAAAGCTCAGGCCGCTATTTACATCAAAGCCATTTAACGCATCGAGCATGAAATCGAATTAAGATTGCCGCTTTGTAGTACTCCAAAATGCTTGACTGATTTCTTGCTATTCTTATGGTTAAGAATAGTAAGGTTCGCTTTGATGAGATGAGAAAATATTATAAGCTTTTTCCAGTCTCTTTCGTTGAAAATAAAAAGTTCATGACTTGCGACTAGAGCAGCGATTGTTTTATTTTTGAGGTTGACGGTTTTATATACATCAAATTGATTTCAACTTTCAACTGATACTGTTAGTAAATCATTTGATCAAAATAAGCCTTTGAATTTCCAATTTACCAGTTGAAAGATCGACTCTAAACCTAATTGAGTGCAAAACAAGCCGCTCGGCTGGCTGTGGCTGTGGTGGCTATGTGCTGTGACAGCCAATCAGCCACTGTAGTACAAAGCCTGGCAACTATCTCTAGTCCTAATAAACTATTGGTTAATCAAGGATAGTGTCGAAAAGCTCTGATATAAACCCACAGAGTCCCGCCTAAATTTTAATACACAAATATTAGGGCATTTACTATAATGGTTATTTTTTTTTGTAGTGTGTCTGTACCAATCTTGCAGAATTAAAATCTAAGTAATGAAAGAAAGTCCCCTTTTACATAACTCACTCAACTAAAAACGAAGTGAAACGATAACATGAGAACACAGAAAAATTTAATCTGTAAGCAAGACGTGACCTACAATCTTATACACATGGCGTGATCTATAGTTAGGGTTTGTTCACACAATAAGAAAAAAACGTACATGTGTTTTTCCCATACTGAAATTCTAACGAGCCGCTGGATCACACGCGATTTTATTGAAAACCAGCGAGAAAGATATAACTGCAATAGGATGCACTTAGTGACATGATGGCACACACCAACATCAATAATTATAATATTAAGTGATGGAGTTAGGACCTCCACCGACGTCCCACCGGTATGTTGCGCTCTTCCTACAGAAATAATAGAGCACAGCTTTACGTTCTTTGATATTTAGTCAGCTGTCGCGGAGCCACATTGGAGGCAAATTATAGAGTTCCTCTACATAAGCAATTACTAACCTTCAATTGACACTACTATGACAGGCGACAAGCTGTTCAAACTGTCATTAAAAAAAAAACATGTTTACTATTTTGCTATGAAAACTGACGTGGTTTTGATACATTTTGTTTTAATAAAACGGGAATACAATATAATAATAAAATAAATACTTAATGTGCAAGGCAAGACGAGGTCGCGCGCGTGTTTCCCTGAGCATTTCTTGATAAAGGTCACCGAATGTGATCGAAACTATAGTCGGAATAACCGACTCAATTTAACGTGAGTATTCCCGTTTTATTAAAACAAAATGTTTACTGTTGTCACACGCAAAGTACAACTTAGTGTGACCTGACCTTTACATTGAAGAAAACTTTGTTGTTTTAACTGGCATTGTTTATGTTAGTAACATATTACACTCTTGACGAGTTTCAGTATAGAACTTTGAAAACAATTCATGCAAATTAAAGTTTGTTCACTATTTAAATTTTATCAAATTATTACGATATTAATCACTTTCGTTAAAACGTCTTAGCATCGATACTTTGGTTCATAATTCAACCTGCAGAATTATGCCTCAGCTTAGTATCCAAGCGTAACGTATATTAGCGACATAATATTCAAGTATAGGTATATACATAGCTGGCCTTGGCTTAATTTTTTTTTATTGCCTTTAAGCTACCATCCAGCAGTTTTTAATTTCGTGATAATATATTATTTATACTATACATTTTGTGCATTTTGTTTTTAGCCCAGAGGATTAGCAAGTTGAAGTGGCAGTGGGCAGGGCACATAGCACGCAGTACTGATGGCCGATGGGGCTGTAAGGTTCTCGAATGGAGACTACGTGCCGGCGAGCGCAGCGTAGGACGTCCACCCACAAGATAGGTCTTTATTAGGTCGTCTGTCCACCTTGTGGCCGCAGGTACGCGCTGGATGCGAGCCGCTTCCACCCGCTCTTCATGGAAATCAAGGGGGGAGGCCTATGTCCAGCAGTGGACGTCTTGTAGCTAAGATGATGATGATGATGATGATACATTTGTGCCTATCTATTTGACATTTGTAAGTGTACACTGTGTACCCATATTTGAGAATAAATTTATTGAATTGAATGGTATGTACCGGAAATAAGCATATACACTTAAACAACCTTTCCCATTTTTATTAAAACAAAATGTTTACTGTTGTCACACGCAAAGTACAACTTAGTGTGACCTGACCTTTACATTGAAGAAAACTTTGTTGTTTTAACTGGCATTGTTTATGTTAGTAACATATTACACTCTTGACGAGTTTCAGTATAGAACTTTGAAAACAATTCATGCAAATTAAAGTTTGTTCACTATTTAAATTTTATCAAATTATTACGATATTAATCACTTTCGTTAAAACGTCTTAGCATCGATACTTTGGTTCATAATTCAACCTGCAGAATTATGCCTCAGCTTAGTATCCAAGCGTAACGTATATTAGCGACATAATATTCAAGTATAGGTATATACATAGCTGGCCTTGGCTTAATTTTTTTTTATTGCCTTTAAGCTACCATCCAGCAGTTTTTAATTTCGTGATAATATATTATTTATACTATACATTTTGTGCATTTTGTTTTTAGCCCAGAGGATTAGCAAGTTGAAGTGGCAGTGGGCAGGGCACATAGCACGCAGTACTGATGGCCGATGGGGCTGTAAGGTTCTCGAATGGAGACTACGTGCCGGCGAGCGCAGCGTAGGACGTCCACCCACAAGATAGGTCTTTATTAGGTCGTCTGTCCACCTTGTGGCCGCAGGTACGCGCTGGATGCGAGCCGCTTCCACCCGCTCTTCATGGAAATCAAGGGGGGAGGCCTATGTCCAGCAGTGGACGTCTTGTAGCTAAGATGATGATGATGATGATGATACATTTGTGCCTATCTATTTGACATTTGTAAGTGTACACTGTGTACCCATATTTGAGAATAAATTTATTGAATTGAATGGTATGTACCGGAAATAAGCATATACACTTAAACAACCTTTCCCATTTTTATTAGTATAATAACACTAGCCGTTACCCGTAACTTCGTTCGCATGGACCTAAAATAAAGTAGCTTGTTTCTGTCTCCGACCCTTAAGCAAAACCTATGCAAAAATTCAGCTCGATCTGTTCAGCCGTTTAGCCGTGATAACGCGATAAACATCCGGACAGGGAGACAGATAGAGTTACTTTTGAATTTATAATATTAGTTAGGATTGGCAAAGTAACGTTATTGTGAGTTTGCTGGAGACGATGAAATTATTCAGATTTGGGCTTGCTAAAGGCTGCTTAGAAATTTGAATACAGAATTGCAAGCGTTGCATAATGTGTGCATATGTTATTAAATATATGCAGTAGGATGGCAACGGATGCAGAAAATGGGTTGGCGTATTTCTACAACTACATCCCAAGATGTAATATAGAGATATGTATGTATAAAGTGTATGTAAATGGACCACTAAAGCATTAGACCGCAAGCAGTCGAGAAAGAGAGGCGTTTTCTTAAATGAAATCACAAGTTAATAATATTTAAAGTGTGAAAGTATTTGGTATCAGTATGTTTATTAAAAGTCGTGGTAGCTCAGTGGGAGAACGCTCGCCTCACATTCGTGAGGTAGCGGGTTCGAGCCCGGGCGGGCCCGTACTAATGAGTTCTTTGGAACTTACGTACGGATATACCACTGGCTTTACGGTGAAGGAAAACATCTTGAAGAAACCTGCATATTTCCGGAGAAGAAATTCGATGGCGTATGTGAATCCGCCAACCCGCACTGGGCCAGTGTGGTGGGCCTAATCACCCTTCGAGGGTAGGCTGATATCCCAGCAGTGGGATGTTTAAAGGCTGGTATAGTAGTAGTATGTTTAATGACACTCATCTCCGTTAATTTGATTTGGTTGAGGCTCTGGACTAACTCATAGGCTGTTTTTAATCTCGGAACATTGCTCGGTTACTGTAAAAGCAACCTTCTACAGGTAGCATAATTACGGAGGAAGGTTCTTACACAGTACAGTGAGAATAGACTATAACAATGTTCGAGTATATTTAGATAAATCATCATATAATCCATATAAACAAGTTAAGTTGGACTATATAATCAATATTGAAAAGAATTTTATTAATATTCAGCAGTTCATAGAACCGTACGTATAATACTCTCACATTCCAACACCACTCGCTCTATATATTTCCATATTCCACCAAGAGCAAGTCCTATTTTCAGCTATTGCATAGTTTTCTGCATAAGTTCAAATATGAAACTAGGACATAGTTTGGTAGAGAAATTTGTGAGTAAACGTATTTTATTAGTGTTATGTAAAAGTCAAACATGAACCTCGAAGTGGGTGATCTAAATAATATGATTTTTGTGTATTGAGCAAATTCAATATTTAAACGCTTATTTCTTTTCACTTCGGTACTTTTTTTTTATAAATGGTCAAATAATAAAAAGAAAAACATTTATCAGTAGACGTATATTTAGCGGAGAAAACGGTTTGCTTGCCACGTAGGATAAATACATGATCCAATTTTTGTAAAAAAAAAAGTGTTTTAATAATTGTTGCATTATTTGACATTCTACTAAATTAATGTGAAGCGCTGCTACTTTCTTGAAGGCTTTACAGTATCCCCAATTCAATCACAACAGATAATTTACAAGCAAACTTCAGAAAACAACACTTTTGAAACAATTACCCCGCTAATAGCAAAAACGGGGAGTTATTAAAAGTTTCAACCAATTTGTTAATTCAAGTGACGTAAGACTTGGAGGAGGGTCCGATTCGGGCGATGCCCAACAAATAGGTACTATTTATTACAGACGAAGTTTCCCTATCAGCAATTTGCCAAAACCATTACGCGGATAACGGGCCCTATATATTTTATACCGATAATTTCTACCTATCTGCTCCAGGGCCTCTATTATAAACGGGAGAAATTCAAGCCTTAACTAAGTAGCTTTTACTAGAAATTGAAAATGCCCTAGCCTTAGCTACCAGCCTAGCCTTAGGTAAAATGATTTTCTTGAAAATGAGGATACATTAAAATTTATTTTAAGAAGAGCCGTTGGTTATTACATAGGGGCGAAACGTTTTTAAATCTACGTAAGCTCTTTAGGTTACTTCGTTAGCTCATGACTTTGAAATAGTCTGATTCAGAATCAGAATCTTTATTTTGTCAGAACATGGTAGGTATACATTTATACAAAGAAGTATACAGGATAGTCGGTACAGATTTACTTATTACATATATATTTTATATATGTAATAAGTAAAGTAAGTATTATATTTTGTTATATATACTTATAACTTATTTACATGTCCTTGCCGGGTACGGCGTATAAATACGAAAATAAATTTTAAGTGTCATAATAAATTTAAAATGTTAGACTCGTCGCTTAAAGTATCTACGTGTAAATATTACAAGAACGTTTGGCTGATTCTACAACTATCGACATCTTCTATCGCCGTCGCCTGTCCTTCTTAATAATAAATTACAGAAAGCAGACGCAAAAATCTAATTCAAATAAGGGCTACATCTTATTGTTTTCTGTTTTGCAACTGTTTTGTTCTTTTCGCTCTTTTCGAAATTAGAACTCGATTGAAAAAGACAGAAGACTGAGTAACTGCTTCAAGGTTTATCCGCGTTTATTATAAAGGCGCTAGAGCCTAGAAATTCTACATCTCCCATTTCCCATTGCGACACGCTCAAATTATGCCCTCTCACGGCTAAAACTACTTGGTACACTTACCACGTGGAAACTGTTAATCACACTTGTTAGAATAATGGTTGTTTATTTAATACCAAGTCAGCTCGTTAGCTTGGGGTTACTTGTTAAGGATAGGGAAAATTCCAAGGTAAGTAAGTAGCTATATAGTATATCTACTCCTACCTTATAAAAAAATGGGTCTTCTGAGTTGTGTTTTGTGTTGAAAATTAGTTTCATTGGCTTAGCAATAAAAAAAAAATACTAACTTTGGGGGACCATTATACCCCTTTAAGGGGAGGAATCTTGCAAATTTCTTTCTTGTTGTTCATCTAGACTATTTGAGGAGTACTGGGCTTGAATTTCACGTATCTATAGTAAGCGGCTTGGTGTGTGCATTGATCCTAGAGAAGAACTTGTTCTTTTATATATATAGATTTCTCTGTTGATTAGAGAATTGGTAGGTAATTAAGATTAGAAAATACTGTCCATAAAAAACCCCAACTGTTCCCATCCCTAAATTTTATCCATAATACATAAGATACCATAAAACTTGGTTAAATATTAAATACAAGATTAATTGTGTAGAGATTTATAAAGAAAAAAAATATATGCCGTCTAGAATTGTTTTTATTAAATGTAATTCTTATACAATCTCTGTGTATTTGGCTCTTTTTAGTGGGAAAAAGTAAACCTATTTGCACATTGAACTGTGCAAGATATTAGAGGGAGTTTGGGCGGGAACGTGAAGAGGTCATGTCGCATCATTGTATTATTTTCCAAAACTTGTGTTAATTCAAGTGTTTGGTATAAAACGGTGCACTTTTATTGAAGTGTTCGTGAACGCGCACGAGTATTGTTTTGTTTTTTATGCCATAGGTGGCAAACAAGCAGACGGGCCTGATGGTAAGCGGTCACCGTCGCCTATGGATACCTGTAACACCAGGGGCATCACAGATACGTTGCGGACATTTAAAGACTCTATTAACAGCCCTTTCGAAGAACCCCATGTTGTAGTTACTTGTTGTAGAATGTGAATAGTTTTGTGTCATGAAAAGTGACTTTTCGTGTTTCCAAAACTCCATAAAAAACCTCCAGTAAAGTCTCCACCACTTTAATAAGGCATCACTTGGACTTGATCATGACTTACTTTGCTTGACATATTACGACTGATACTTGTTTAAAATATTACAGAAGTATATTATAATCTAAACTTAAATGTACAAACTAAAACTATAAACAAAATTAAAATAAATACTAAATAAATTAAATCTAAAATATCTACAAATAAAAAACAGCATTTAAGTCGCTGTCTGCGGGTAAGGTGCTCAAAAAGCTGGTGACATTACCCCGTTGAATTGCCAATTATTACCCAATTGAAATACTTGTTTTATTTGTGAAATGTTTGACTTCACTTTAAATATTACAATACTTGACAATGGCAACAAAGTGTGTCATTATTCCCAATTTTCTCTTAAGGTGCATCGTTTCACTCATCGCGCGAAATTTAAATTTTCTTGCGTTTTTTGTCAATTACAGCTTAATTACTAATCGTGGATTTATTGAAACCAATTTTGCGCCAATAAATAAGTTGTTTTAAGAAATTACGGGTAAAATGATCACCTAGATAACATTGGTTTAGCTACAAATTTCAATAAGCTGATTTTCATCTTGGTTTTTGGTTTAGTGGGAAATGTACTTATAGTAGCTTTCAGCTTGAATTTTTGGTTGGTGTAATTTCTTGAAACAATCTATTTATTATCGCAAAATTAGTTTTCATGAACCTACGATGAGTAATTAAGCTGTAATTGACATAAAACGCAAGAAATTTTGAATTTCGCGCGCCGAGCGAAACGTTGCACCTTAAGCCACAATTTAGGAGAACAATATTAATATTAATGATTTTTATTATCCGGTTGTCACACCTCGAGTTATGAAAATATTAGTAAAAAGGGTAATTTATCTTATATTTTGGCACCACTTATAGTGTATTTAGCCAGCATTTAGCATTTAGTGTTTTTAGCTAACACGAATCTTGGAAAATACTGAAATAACGCGAAATGACTTCTTTGCGTTTCCGCCAAAACTCACTTAGGCCGGGTTTCACCACCTAGGTTAACTTTACAGTCATAACTGCAGTTAAAACTCCCGTTCATCATAAAAATGTGTTGCATTATTTTATCTATGGTCAATGTGACGGATAACACATGCTGAATTTCATGGTTAAGGTTAAAGTTATAGTTAATTTAACTATAACAGTAACTTTAACTGGAATTATGGTGAAACCCAGCCTTAGATAATGTTCTTCAAACCGTTTATTATTATTCTAGAACTAGCCTTATTACCAGTAAACTCCTTATTTGTATTCAACTATACAAGTTGTTCTAATTTTGTGTGATAGAGAAACATCCATAGATTGTTTTTTGCTCTATGTTCTGCCTCTGATTTAGTAATTTATGAGGCAGACATAAATCCTATTGGGCAAATAATGCGATATTTTCCGCACTCAATCATAGACACGATAAAAAGAGTAACAAAACAGGAAAAGGAAGAAAGTATCCATAAATAATAATTTGAGAAAGGAAACTGTCCATAAGTGTCAGTATGGAAACAAGATTTTTGCACTGTTTTTATTATACGGTAATTACTTTCTCACACCCACACGTTATATTATTCTAGATAGGTATATATACAACGTGTTTCAGTAACGTGCAAAAATCAAAGGTATGTATGTTCTCATCACGTTTTACTACGAGACCAACCATGAAACCGCGAAAAAAAAACAGCTGTTTCCATTTTTCTATGGAACAGCTGTTTTTTTCACGATTTCAAGGTTGGTGCCATAGTAAAATTGTTTATAATGACGAGTATGCATACTTTTCAATATTGTTGCACCTTTCAGTAACACCTTGTCATAATAAAAACAGTAAGTTTAGTAACCATAGTAAGAATTTCCCAATTGCACTAAAGAAGGGTAAATTTCCCAACTGACATGAAGAAGAGTAGTGTTTTTCAGGTATAGGTGTGTACGACTAGGCATGTATCTTTCTATGTGACCTCCTACCTCTTAAATGGCTTTTTGATGGTTAGGTGTTTTTAGATTCGTCTTTGTATTCCGAAAAGTCCTATAGGATATAGGACTTACAGAGAGTTACAAGGAATACCCTTGGATACAAAGACTAATCTTAAGACACCTAACCATCAAAAAGCCCCGAAAACGAAAACTGGTGATAATGCTGATGCGATACCACAAAAAAACGCTATTTTGCTAACAATTTTTGTTTCATGCTCGCAATGTAATACAAAGATGACGCTGGAAGTACGCTTGTATGCTTTACATTGCAGGTTAGCAAAATTTTAAGCCACAAAAACAACAAGTATACGGCAAATGATTATTGGTATTCGATTGTGCTTAGATAGTATAATAGTAGGGTTTTGGCTGCGAAAGCGTTTTCCGTAACACCCAGTAGAATAAAGGTTTTTTTTTCACAATAATATATCTTGTTACTATATCATGGCGATAATCACCATGCTTTTTTCTTGACTAGGAAATCTTCATATGGTATTCGTTTACTTTCGGTCACCATTATCATTAGTTAGACCTTAGAGTCGATACTGACTAAACACGCCCGCTGACCTGCTTGGTGCTTCACGGAGAGCTCCGGGATTCCTAAGGGAACGCACTGCAGCCCTCAGCGCCGTGTTACAGCTCCTCCCAGGACAGCTACTTGCTACGTTGTCGACCTCTCCCTGCTCGTTTATGTAGTTAGAGCCCTACCCCCGAGTTCGGAGGTCCCCTTTTAGTAAGGTCTTACTACCTTATAGGCAGGGGATGCCGATGCCGCACTTTAGTGCCCAGGCATCATGGCGACATCATCATATCCTATAAACTGAATAAATAATTTTACTATGAAATCTGGGCGTAGTTTTGACGTATAATTATTTTATTTTAATTATATTATTTTAATAAAATAATTTAACACATATATTTAAAACAGCATAGTTATAAAAGCGCGCGACGCACCTTGTCCCGCTTATAGCATTCCTCGAAAAAGATCACCGAAACTATAGTCGTTATTCCCATTTCATTAAAACAAAAAGTAATGTTATCTTTAATAATCCTCACAATCTTTTGAATTCACAAAAAATGCGGATTAAATATACTATAAAATTAAATCATTGAACAAAATATTGTTACGAATATTATTCCGATCTCAATAAGGAAAATATTGGTTGACAAGATCAATCCGATTAGAAAACATGTCTATGAAGAAAATTGGTCTTTGGGGATGTCTTATCGCCATCGAATAATAATAATCTAGTAAAATAGAGAACAAAGGCGCAAAAAAAAATGTACTGCTGCCGTAGTAATTAAAATGAGAACCCTTTATGTTTGAACGGTCGTTTAGCAACAGGCAAGTTGGTCAAGCGCGGGCTAAAAACTAAAAGTAAACCGACTAACTAGCCCCGATGTCAGAGTATGTAGACCGCCCATTGGACTACTAAGACAATACAACCTGAAGACCTCTGCCATGGATGAGTGGTTTTATGCTGATGAACAAAAATGTCTACTAAAGAGCGGAACATCTTCCATTTTCGAATTTGGTATGATTATGCCACCCTACAAAACCTCGATCAACACGCACTTCGAGCTCGACATAAGAATAGCGCGACCTTCTTAAATCAGCAGCGTACATATAGGCTGCAAAGTATTCCGCTATCAATTATTTTATCACAATCGACTATCCAAACCACAGAAGAGAAAAAAAATATATTTCTATATTATTTTCTGTGATCCAAACTGTCGGCGTTAGTAAATAAAACTAAACTAGTTTGGCTTATATAGGCTTCGATTGGTTCAATAAATACATTGACTGGCGCGAATAACTGCCGCAGTATACACCTCCCACACTAAATCCAACTGCCCCGGTGGCTCAGTTGGTAGTGAACTTACCTTCTGTGTTTGGGGGCGTGGGTTCGATTCCCATCTAGGACAAACATTTATGTGATGAATATTTGTGTTTGTTCTATGTCTGGGTGTTAATATCTATATAAGTATGTATTTAAAAATATCTATGTAGGTATATCAGTCTCTGGCAGCCATATTACAAGCTTTGCTTAGTTTGGGGTCAGATGACCGTGTGTGTAAAAATGTCCCAGATATTTATTATTATTTATTTTATTAAATAAAAGGAAAGGGTACAAACTAAAGTATAAAAGCTTGCTGCTCTCTCGCTGTTCACCGACTTGTGAGTTAGGTTCTATATGTCGTGCTTTTGAATTAACAAAAAGCCTCTCGAAGGCTTCTCCCCCACAAAAATCATACCTTAGATTTTTATTCTACTCACCAAAACTCATCAAATTTTGTTGCAAGACTTTAATAAATGTAGTTGATTGATTCTTGTAACTTAAATACCTGTATTTATATATCCTCACACTACACTCTTCTCCTTCACACACACAAACACAAGCACGCACTCACCCTCACATAAATACACGCACCCACAAACATACACGCACGCACACATACACATAGATAACTATATGTCTGTAGTTAGAAGTCCAATTATAAAATAAAAATCCATAATTGGCTGTTAGTTAAGTTTTGTCTGTTTTTTTCTCAGAGCTGTGGTTTTTGTAAATAAATAAAATAAAATAAAAATAAGATTCACACGTAACTTTGCGGAAGTTCATTTTTAAACACGAAAAAAAAAACCGTTCAATTTTGTTTTTTTTTTTAATTTTTTTGTAGACTTTAATAAATATAGTATTTTATAGTGGTAGTGCTCTCTTGCAGAGCCCGCCTGGGGAAGTACCACACCTTTGCCAAGCAGTATTGTGCAAACTCGTCTCGTCATCGAGTAACATAAAAAAAAGAATAAAAAACAAAAAAAAAAACTTTTTTTGTTCTCTATAAAAACAAACATATATTTACATTAGGACTGTTATAATAACTTTACGCGATCTCAAATGAAAAAGGAATCCAGGGGCCTGAGAGCTCAGGAGTCGACATTTGTACATAAAATACAAAGCTGAAAAAAAACTTGCACACTTGAAACCCTTTTTTCGGCGAATATATTAGGTTTTGTGGAAATTCATAGAAACGAACATTATGTAGGCAAGCTATCTTACGAGAGGTATTGCGTTATTTCAAAAGCACGCTGTATAGTTTTTAGGTATCTATAGCTACACTCACTGAATCTTACCTCTTATACTATTTCCATGCATCGTGATTTGACATCTTTACAATACAATATAACTTTATTATACACCAAAAACACAATTAAACATGAAAAAATAAAAAAAACTTTCCGATTCTTATCTATTATTTGGGCGAAAATTTTGGCACGCTCAGTATTGTTTGTTACTTCATAATTTATCTTATAAAATACAAAATTATAGCTCGATAACGAGTAATAAAGCCATCAACGATTAAATACACCGTTTGGCACCATTACCGGTTTCCAATTGAAATGGCGCAATGGAGCGTCGAACGTAGATATAGCGCAACAGCGTAGCATTTTGGCTATGATTTGGTACTTTGCGTCTTTGTTTACGCTTTGTAAATCTGCTTTGTGCAAGATCAAAGTGATCTGCTGCTTAGAGATGATTAAATTACTTGTTGTGCTTAAGAAAGAGTAACTTAAGTGACAAAAATCTTAATATTTATTGAGTAATAACAGCTTAAAAAATCTAGAAAATCTGAACAAAATAATAAGGTAAGTTATTATCGTGAAAAGTTTTTATTGCGGTTTTAACGGACCATGATATATAATATATAATATTATAACTGTTCATATACATTAACTTGTTCCGCTATAAAATAAAATAAAATATCTATCTATCTATCTATCTATCTATCTATAACTTATAAAATACATAAATACTTTTTTTTTGTAATTACATACATATAATTCATAGAACAAAATTAATAAATAGAATATCTTGTAAACTATTAAGTGAGTGCGCTACTATTCTTGTTTTTTTTTTAGATCATCCTTCAGCCGACACGTAGACGTACGTGGCTACTTTTAATTTGAATACATGTACGTAATTCTGAAAACCGCTTTTAAAACCTCATAATGATGTTTTATTCCTTTAAAAACGGTAGCCCTCTAGAAAGGGCAGGTAATTTTTTCATTCCTGCTTTCCAAGTGTCACAAAATTTCTATATTTTTCCTAGTAGCTGGTATTATTATTATGTCTACACTTGTGGTCACCAAACGTTGTCATTATAGTCCGATTATAAAGACTGGCATACAGATAAGCATATCGACACTATAAGGGTTCTATTGTTGTAAAAAAGTAAAAATAAAAATATTCTTAGCTTCTGGGCAGCCTAAAAACTCTGACATTAGGACTGTCCACTCAGCTTTCACGTACTTACTTACATGCTATTCATAATTGTATATTTATTCGTATTTATGCGTAAATGAATAAGCTACATTCCATTTATTCAATAATATCGTACATAACCCAAAAACAGGTCCCAAAAGAAACCTCTAGCTTTAGGATATCTACAAGTTTCGCGGTTCCCCATACGATTATTCCCTACAACGGAAACTTTACACCCGCTTCATGGTACATTGATAATTAATTAACGCATATAATATTCTACATCGTGTAAGCCCAAGCGTCACCTATTTTAGACCGTCGTTATCTTTTACGAGGAAGGTTCCTTACAACTACAGTTAATATATATGTATAGTTCTATAACTTTAAGATGCTTACACGAAATCTGGTCGGATTTAATCACTTTGATCTCAGCAAAGGACTAATTTTCTGCGACGTCTTAAGAGCTTTTTAATTAACTGCGAAATGTAAATTAGATTCTCGAATATTATCAGGATTAATTAAATTAGATACGTACTAATCTGTGTTTTCCGTGCGCTATATTTCATAATAATACTCATATAATAGACATGGCGATAATGGCTTACCGGTAATGCACTTAGCTGTAATGACTATAATGGACATGGACACGAAAATAATATGAAACACGTTATATCAAACAAAGTAGATGGTATAATTATGTGAGTGGTACATAATTAATATTTGTTTTACCGAAAACACAGACTACACAGCCCGATTACACAGACTAAAAATAGAACATAATTTTCGATTTGAGGTACCATATGTCTCTTTATTTCTGACATTTTAACGTTCGGTATATTTATAGTATTGGCTATTGGTATTTGGGACTAATGGGGAGTATGTTTGCGTATTTTTTTTCTATTTCAGTATTCTGTTCTCAAAAAGAAAAGAGGAACCCTTATAGGATAATTTCTTTGTCTGTCAGTCAAGATTCTTTTTCTCAGGAACGCGTGGAGGAATCAAGTTGAAATTAATATCAGAATCTTAGGTCTACGGTCCCTTGGAGCTATAAAAAAATTAAGCTCCTAAGTCAACACGATAAAAAATACCGCAAAAAAATGCTGCATTACTTGCAAGTAAATCAAAACCTATAAAGTACTAAAATCCCGTTGACCTAAAATCATGAAATTCGGCAAGGTCGTACAGGAAAATCGGAAAATCATTAATATGTCGTTATATAAATATATATATTTTTTTAATTTTGAACTATAAAGTTAATTTATACTTCAACTTATCTTTTCGTAAGAGCAACGCTCGGTGCTTTCATAGTTTTTTTTTTTCCGACTCCCAAAAAAAAGAAACAGGTTCTCAAGTCGACGGAATTTTATGTTAAAAAGTTGCACGGAAGCATCGGTACTTGTCCTGTATTTTTTCCAAATAAAAGGATAGTAATGAGGCGATCCCACTCTACGGCCTTGCGCTTATCTGGAAATGGTGTATAATTGCATAAAAAATTCCCAAGTTTCCTACCGAACCTAAAAAACTTTTTGTGCTTTTAGTGGCAAACAAGCTGATGGGCTGCATAGTGGTCAGCTCTAATTTTTAAAGCTTTATTCAAGCACACTGCGAGAGTCGTGGTGCTACTCGATTGACCCTAGTAAGAACGGCTTTATAAGTTTAATTCCACTTATACCTACAAGGTTTAAAAATTTGGCCTCGTAGCCCCCTTATCATTAAACTACAAGGTTTTTAAATCTTGGCCATGTTCTTTTGATTTTATGATTAATTTACTCAAATAAATGTATCGGCGCCTTCTGTTAGTGACCCAATGTCACGAAAACATAGAGGCAAATGTTTTGTGCGTTGCGCAGAGGTCGGCAAAGGTCTCTACTAATAATTAATTAAGGAAAAACGTTTCATGGTTGGAAACTTGGTAAATGGTGACAGAATTACTTTTCACTTAAGACTATTATGAAAATGCGGCATTCTAAGAAATTAGGTGTATAGTCTAGTATAGCTTATATTTTTTTTATGGAACAGTATTGTATTTTTTTTTAAATGAAATGTACTCTTCTCACTCAACAGTTGTAAGTGTTGTACATGAATATCATATCGCGCATGACGTAAACTGCCGGTCCTGACACAAAACCAGCGGTGGTTTATTACAACCAGCATACAAATACATTATACATTTGCTCATACATTTTTTTAAATATATTTATGTTTGCTACGTTTAGTTCTTTATGTATACGTGTATTTTTGGCGCAGGCAAGCAATTCTGTATTTAAATTAGATTGAATTGCGAAGTTTTTCTCTGTTTAGAAACTCAAGAGAAAAGGTAACAGTACAATAGAAATGTCAACTCTATCAACTATAAAATCAACTCAACAAAAAAAAAAGTTAATGTATTATATCAGTTATCTGGTTCCCATAGTACAAGCTTGCTTAGTTTGGGTCTAGATGGCACTGCGTGTGAAAAACGTCTACCAATATTTAAATTTAACTCAATATAATCAAGAAATCGTCGTAATCAACTCTCTGAAACGTAATACGGAAAATTAAAACCAAAAACGGTTTTTGGTCTAACGAAAAACAAAAGACATAAGTATGACTGATGTCTATATCAACCTCATCCTAATTCTAACTAATATTATAAATGAAAAAGTAGCTCTGTCTCTTGGTCTACCTGTCTCTCTGTCTGGGTGTTTGTCGTGTTATCACGGCTAAACGGCTGAACGGATCGACCTGCATTTTTGCGTAGATATAGCTTAAGGGTTGGAGACGGACATAGGCTACTTTTTTATTGTAGGTCCATGCGAACGAAGTCGCCAGTAACATCTAGTACTCAATAATAAATGCGAGCGATCAATATAACGAGAATCCGCTTCGTTGACGCAATTCGAGGACATATAAATAAAATTTAGACCCTTTTAGGACAGAGTTAACTAATAATGCCTTTACAGATCACAAAAAGCGAATTTTAATTATTTGCATTGTATAGAATTAGTTTAAAATCATTTAAATGACGCGGAGAGTGATCGCTACTCGCTCGCGTCGTTTCTTTAGCAGTTACAAATTGGAGCACACAAACAAATTTAGTACAGGGTATATCAAAATGTATAATACATTGTCAAGCGCTAAAAACTTGAGAATCTTGACTGAAGGAATAATTTTATTTGTGCTTTAAAAAAATCTCGAATTATAACAGTCAAACAAAATTCGATGACCAGAAACTGGTACTGATTTGAGTAATCGTACTGTTACTAACTTTTATTGAAGTTTTTCTGTCAATTTAGAATTTCATTGAAACCATCAACCGTTTTGAATTGTCTCGCATTATAATAGAGGAAACGCCATCAAGACAAAAGTGATGTTTTATTACGTGCCATCACATAGTACGGTGATAAGAGGAATGCGTAAAAGTACAAATTAGAAGCTGTAACAATAAAGTCTTCATTTATTTAAGTGTGTGGACAAATTTAAAAAAAAAAAAAAAAAAACTCTGACGTTTCCGACGTATTAAATCCTCATTAGATCAATCTCTTTTGATAGCGTTTAATTACGTTTCTGGACTTAAAAAATGTCACTATCATTTGTGAAAAGAGTATGTATTTAAAACAATGACGAAAGAAAAAAGACGACCTATTACAAGTCACGTCATTTACAGCACTTTGAATACACAATATGGCGTTAACTCCCCTATCCAAGGATCTTGTATCACACTGCTTCGTCTAAGCCCCTATCAATAGTGTTTTCCTAGCACTTCTAAAACATTTGACAGTTTTTGACAGCTACCGTACTAGCTTGGCTGGGATACAAAAGATGGCTGACGTGCCGCAAGGCGGTCCCATGTGACATGAGCAAACAATACTTTGTGCTATCCATACATTTTTGAAACATCTTTTTTGCCTGTCTTTTATTTAAAAAAAAATATCTTGACAGTAATCGAGGTATTTTTCGTTTTTCTCTGCGATACAAAGCTACACAAATCACATTACATTTGGAGTTCGTTAAACTTTCAGCGGACGAAGTGCGAGCCTGATTGGGATTTTCTCTATACAGCTGTTCTAACTCTGCAAGGGGCAACAATTTTTCTTTGGAAATTAAATAAATTCTTTATCAAGTGGGAAAACTACGTGGTTTACTTGAGCCTGTTGCGTGAATTGCTTAAGGTCTATCATTATTATTAATAACGACACGTGGCATATCATTTTCAAAAAAATGTGTATATTATGAAGAGTCTTTATCAAAGTGCCATTAATTATCATTAATCGACTTGTTTTTTGTCCACATCTCGCCATATGCCTTTTCTTATATCAGTACTTTCCATTTTGAGCCTCTCGTGTTATAGCCAGATGTACATAACGATAATTTAATAAAAAATTAATGTCAGCGAAAACATTAATGTAAGTGTACCTGCATGAATAATAAATTAATTCTATAAAAATAATGTATTTTACACGTGTCTTCCTTGAAAATTTTGTCGGTATAATATTTCCTACAAAATTATAACCAGAGCAGCACTCGGCTATAACAAAAGGTCATAACCGATAACGTCTTTGCACAACTTTTTACAACAACTATAAGAAAGTTGTATACAACGCCTCGGGGTGGTCCTATAAAGATCCGGACTCGATGACACTACGCAATAAAGGCGACAACAGACCGATTCACAACAGGCGACAGCGATAACAATAGCAGTGAGTTTTTAGCGGGAACGTGATGAAGTCATGTCGTGTCTAGTATTATTCTCCAAAACTTGTGATATTGCGAGTTTTAATCAAAATGTAGTTTATGTCACTTCTACCGTAAAGACGAATCTAACGTGACTTTTAATGTTTCTTATACTCCATACAAACAGGGCCTTGACCGTGACTTACTTTGCTTGACTTAGACTAGGACTTGTTTTAATTGTGTAATTGTTTTTTTACTTCACTTGAAATATTACAGAACATGAATATAATACACTATGTGTTGAACCAGAATATAAGTGGAAAAAAAACAATAGTGTCAAGCGACGAGTAATATAAAAGCTAATGCAACAGCTGTAAGAATCAGCGAAACAGAGTTTTTAATTAATTATGATCGCATTATATGAATTCTCTTCTCTCACTATATAGTCAAGGATATGTACCTAGTCAAAATCTGACATTCATAATTATTACATTAAACACGTTTACATTATTACATTTTAACATTAAAATGAAACACTACATTTCACCCCTTTAGGGGTTAATTGTCGAAAAATCGTGAGACATGCTGTCTTTATTTTTTGTGCTTATTACACAAACCGAGTTTCATTGACATGTTTTTTTTTTCATACAAAATTTGGGAAACAAATTTTACCCCTCTAGAAGTGAAATTTCGCAAAATCCGTGTTTATTGTTCACATAGGCCATTTGAGGAGTATTGGGTTAAAATTACACGACTCTATCATAAGCGGTTTGGTCTGTGCGTTGATTCCTAGAAAAGGGCCTTTTCTTTTTAGTAAAGATTTAATTTAATGTATTCTTAATAAAGCCTAATAAGTCTTTGGGTATGTGGAAATTCGCGATTCACCGAGCCTATACAAGGAAATACAATTTAGATTCACAACAAAAATGACGAGTCTATTCGTGATCGCAGTCGAGTCGTTAGTCGTGTCGCCGATAGTGAATTAGGTAGGATATACCCGGGGGACGTCTTTGTTGTGTGGAGATATACGCCCCAAAAACTGTCTTAATAGGAAAAAATAATAACATTGGAGAATACGGATATCGAACGTATGTTGCGCGTTAAGGCTGTTAGTCCTGTTCGCAGTTGTCTCACTTTCGCATTTTCACAAAAGAGTAAAAAATAAATGAAAATTTTCAAAAAAAGGATAAAAATACCACTGAAAATTATGTTTTCGATCTCTTGTGTCAAATAAAATTAATCAAAACAAAAAATCTAAAACAGTTTTACTTTATCACAGATAGATTACTCATTTAAAATCCACTCTAGATACGAAAATACGCTATAGTGCGAGAGAGATTGCTGTGTCACGACTAGCGTTGATTGTACGATAACATACTTCATATTAAATATGTAAATATGCAGATTCCTCACGAAGTTTTTCCGTCACCGAAAAGCCAGTGGTACGTGGGTTGCAAAGAACTCATTGGCCCCAGTGACTATTTTAAATAAAAAAATATCAATACCCATTATTAAACTGTTCATATTTTACTCGTTTTTTATTGTTGACAAGCTAGCCGTTTTTAGTGACGGTGTGTTGCTAAACACAACTAACCTGGGCCCGTACCGTGAGGTGCTTATTGCGATGATTATTAGGTTTAGCCGACGGTGCCGCGCGACTATACACCTTATCGCGCGGCGATACGGTTCGTGGTCGCGCAGCATCGTCGGCTAAACCTAATAATCATCGCAATAAGCAACTCACGGTACGGGCCCTGGGATGGAAACTGGGTCTGAACTAAGGCTGCCGGACCACTTCGTAGGTTCTCGGCAACAGATTTTCAACTTGAGGATTGTAGCTAGCCAGCCGAGCAGTAAAAAATACTCTACCAAGCTACGGTTATTTATGGTTAGCTATGGTTGGTTTATTTACGGTTAGCTTAAGCTCAATAGGTGCAACACACACGCTTTGAAGAATCATCTTCGGTTTTCCGCGACCAGGTGCGGTGGCAGTGTTGCTCTAACACAGTAAATAATGAATTAAGTATCGCAGAAACAAAAATAAACACTGATATCAAAGACAATAAAACCTAACCCGAGCAAACAGAAGTATGAAAATTATCCTGTTCATTTTGCGAGGTGGTTAAAAATGCTACTAGCTTTGGGTGACCGCTGGCAGCCCGTTGAATATTTCACATTCTGCCAAATACGTAATCCGGAAGACCGGAACGTGTTATTTCCCTCCCCGGCGTGTTAATATTAAAATGTGCAAATCACGGCATTACCATGTTCCTTCTACGTTTCCTCAAACATAAACGCAGAAAATGAAATCCAAGTTTTTTTCTTCTATAAGTTTCGTGGACTTGAAATAAATATGAGTATTACTTATTGGTAAGATTTAACCGATTTTTTTTGTACATATTTGGAGCTCAAAATAATTTAATGACCTGAACCGAATCAGATAGTGTGTTAATAAAAAAATAACTAGCACTATGTAACCTGTAGTGAGTTGGAGAAATCTTTGTATTATTACGATCACCATCATCATCATCAGCCAGAAGACGTCCACTGCTGAACAAAGGCCTCACCGTTAGAGCGCCACACTCAATGACATTCTGCCGTTTGCAACCACTGGTATCCTGCAAGTGTCACTACATCTACAGTCCACCTAGTGAGTGGCCTATTACGAGGCGTCTACCGGTTCATTGTCGCTACTCAAGAAACTTTCATCCCCCCCTGTTATCTGTATTATTTGGTATTAAGAGGATAGTCATTCCACGAGGTCTTGGATCATTCGATATTTGATGAAATTAGCGTCTGTTATCACCCCCGAAATCTTAACAAAATCTTTTTTTTTGGTGTTATTGACTTGGATAAACCATAACATACGCCGCAACGGATATGATTTAAAAAAAATATGGTATTCTAACAACAACTACTTTTCTTCGTCGTATTTTCGAAGCAAAAAAATTGACACTCTAACCCCCGAATACTGAAACGTTTGTTAACTTTGACGACAGATTAAGTCTATTGCTGCCTCTGTCATTTGCTTAGTGCCAGACAAAGGCAGTATTAGAATTAATCTGTTGTCAAAGTTAACAAACGTTTCAGTATTCGGGGGTAAGTGACTACAACAACGAAGACATAGCGAAAAAAAAAACAATCATAAAAGCTTAGTTATTCACGGTGTAGATAACATATAAAAAAAACATCAAAATGGGAAAACTTTTAGGGGTGGGTAGCAGACTACGTTTTTTGTAAGAACGAGACGGCGGTATACTCTATTCATAAGAAGATGATGATGAAGTAATTTACTTGACAACGATTATAAAAAATTAAGTACAACTGCTGCCTTAAACCACAGCCTACAAGTTTTATTGCATTGCAGTGGAGGTAAGAGCAGTACTGCAGTGCAGTACTACGTAAACAAGATCTCATTGTTTTTAATAGCTTAATATTATACTGCAGAGGTTTTTTATTTTCTGTGGCAATAGATGAGATCTTAAGAGGTAATTCCATACAAACGTATTTTCCTGTTTCCTCTATAAATAATGACATTACAGAAAATATTTTTTGCCATATAATTTACATCTACCACTGCAATGCCACCAAGCTTCAATATGCTCTATTGCTAACATGCGTTGCTCATGGCCTGCGTTTTTATCACGGCCGGCGAGCTTTTTTTATGTCCACCCGAACGAAGTATAACAAACTAAGTATGTTCTTTGTTTTTACCAGACAGCCCAAAAAGGATGGTATTGGTTTTTGGACTCATGTAAGTATGTATGTATGTGTGTTCTTTTTACTTCCTACAGCCCAAATGGTTTTACAGATTTTGATGAGAGGGTAGCGTTTTAATCCTATTTAAGCTTGGAGTTATTGTTTTTCTTTAATTATACTTGTTGTAGACTCGTAACTAGTAATAAACGTATTATATACCTGTAATAAGCACAATTTTCGGATAATTTACAGTAAACTAACACTTGGCTAAGGCACTTTCTACAACCAACCGTATTGGTGCCTGAACCAACAATAGAGCTGAATTAGTTCTCTCAAGCACCAAGTAAATAACTTCGTCAGTACAAACAATATGTCTAAGATAGTATTATTAACAAAGTTATATCTTGTGTATGTCTTGCTACTCCGCTTGGGGCTCAATTTTCTAGACCTCACATTACCTTACATCCTCCTTTTTGCGGCCTACACTGCCGATGCAAAAAGGTCGCGCCATTCTTTCTATTCCATCCAAGCGCACGTTGTTTGAAGATACAATTATTATCTTTATATCAAAATCTCATTCGAATAACGCGCGCTTCGAGCTATGTATAAGAACGACATTCTTGAATAGACTTTTTAGGCCGCACAATTTGGCAGTCTTAAAGGGTATATCATCATTTTGTTTTAATAAAACAGGAATACTCACGTTAAACTGAGTCGGTTATTCCGACTATAGTTTCGATCACATTCGGTGACATTCGGTGAAGTGCAATGCAAGACGAGGTAGCGCGCTTAGCATTCCATGATAAAGGTCACCGAATGTAATTGACACCATAGTCTGAATAACCGACTCAATTTAACGTGAGTATTCCCGTTTTATTAAAACAAAATGTGTCAAAACCACTCAATTTTCATAGTAGTATATCATCATCATCAACCAAAAGACGTCCACTGATGAACATAGGCCTACCCCTTAGACTGCCACACCGACCGACAACGTGCCGCTTGCATCCACCGATGCCAGATACTGAACGAAATAGCGCGGACGCCGGTATCGGTCATTCGGCATTTTCAACTTCAATTGGGTTGAAATATTGCATGCCTGTCAAGTTCCGATGACAATACAATATTATGGTCGCGAGCTGATCTGATGATGGATACGGAAGGTGGAAAACGGAACAGAAGTAACTAACAGTAGATTGATGGAGTTTGGATTCATTTCGATCAGATTACAGTAACACCAAAAAATTTAAAAATGCGATTCGAACCCACGACCTACGTGTGCCTGAAATGCGCTAACTAATACCGATCTGTCATCCCTACATGTTTCACCATGTTGTAGGAAAATCGCTACTTGAAATTTTCCTAAAACATGGCGAAACATGTAGCGATGACAGCTTGGTATTTACCAAGAAAATTATCTGAAAAGCTAAATAAATAATCTGTTAGTATTTTAAACATTAACCTAGAAATAAATAAAACAATGTAGGAAAATTTCAAGTAGCGATTTTCCTACAATGTTACCATTCCAAAGCAATTTTTTTCACATCATCATCATCATCAGCCATAAGACGTCCACTGCTGAAGATAGGCCTCCCCCTTAGACAGCCACACCGACCGTCAACGGGTCACTTGCATCTATGTCGGTTGCCCGCGACTTTCACAATGTCATCGGTTCACCTAGTGAGGGGCCACTCAAGAACATTTCTTCCCCACCGGTTATCGGTTCCTCGAGTGATGTGGCCTGCCCATTGCCACTTCAGCTTGCAAACTCTGAAAGCTATGTCGGCGACTCTGGTTCTTCGACGAATATCCTCATTCCTGATTTTATCGCGGAAAGAAACTCCGAGCAATTTTTTTCACGCCCAGATAATATTAAATTTTCTCGATAGAAGGCGGAATTTGAGAACAGTTTGTCTGTACACGACATTAAGGACAGCTGGCTAAATCTGCGCGAGCAAATAACTTTCCCCTTTGTTTTTGTTCCCGCTATTTGTATTGAGTGAAGCTATGGCATTTTCATTGTTTCTGATTTGGCTGTTATTTTTCCTTATCTTATATCTACAATTTAGATACTAGTGATTTGATTTTTAATTTAGAAAGTCCTTTATTATGATAAATGGGTACAATTTTTTTTTTTGTAAAAACTCAGCGTTAACAACTAAGCCATAAGATCTTAAATCTAAATTGTTGTATAGGCTAGGATCGCCTTTTAAAACTTTTACCTAACAACAAGTTAGTACATTAAAGCGCATTAAGTCGAGGACATTGGGGGTAGTTTGGAAAAAAGTGATCGGTTACATACTACTTTGCTATTTCGTAAGTTTATATCTTAGCAATCTATAAAGTACTATACTAGTAGTTCTGCGAACGGTAGACTTCGCAAGCACAAACTTTTTTTAAACAATCTCAAGTTCTCTCACTACCATTATGTTGATAACCTATTCACAGATTTTGCACATATTTGAAATTCTTGTTTGAATCGAGTACTATGTGATTCTGCCAAATATTATAAAAATAAATGGCGCTGGAGCATTCTTGAACCACAACCGCAACCCCTTTTTTTTATTTTTTTTGACGAGGGTTTTCCACTTCACAAGACGCCCTAAAGCTTTGGAGTGCAGCCGGACTATGTGGGATTGTACCCACTAACCCCATGGTGGCTTGCCTTGATGCTTGACTAAGGGCTTCGGGAGTTCCAAGGGAATGCACCGGAGCCCTTAGAACTTCTCAAACCCTAGAACGATTTGACTCATATTCGAACATAATTATGTCAAACTGAACATATTAACCAATGTGTAGTGTATTTCCGCTGCAATTTCGCGTCCAATACAGAAAATAAGAAGATCAATAGTTTGGTTTTTATTTACCGAGAAGTATATGAGCAAAATTTAAAAAAAAAAAAAAAAACATAAAGGTCGAATCAAAGGTTTGGGGGTTATCTCAAACAAACTTACATACAAACATACATTCAAATTCCCATTTACTCTGGTAGACTCGCGAGCCTTCGCTTTGCCCTTTCAATACTAATGATTAAGCAACATTTTTTTTTTGTCGCCCCATTTGTTTTATATACAGAAACATTGTCATCGTTCTGTGTCACCTTATACCTTGTTTCGAAATTTATCTTTTTATGCACATTCCCTCTATAAACTAATATAAAATCTATCACAATTTATCGTATTATTTATACGTTATACATATGTTTAAATCTAAAACTCTTTATAAAAAAAAGTATTTTTAAAAGTCACTGTGTATCTCTCAATTAACCCATGAATTATTAATTTCATTATATTTAATTACACCTTTAATGGTCTGTGGGTAATCCAATTGTTCGTTTTATGTAGTAGGCTAGCTAATGTTAGTAGTTCTAGTTTGTATATATTTTGTTTCGTTAATAAAGACACTTGCGCGGTTAAATAAAAAGTTAAACCGTGTAAAACATCCAAATATAAATAAACCTAACAATTCGTTCGTCGAATGCCCTCCCTAATTTAGTTAAGAGCGCTACCCTACGGTAAAAGGTACGGTTGAGCTTTCTGCATCACGACAACCCTTTGAAAACTCACCCATGTTTACCTTTAGAGAACCTTTGCATTATTTACTAGATCACGATCACTACTTGTTTACAAAATCATTAATTGACAATCTATAGTGTAAAAGGGTACTCGTACCTTGACGTTTACAAAAATCCGTGTTGATAACTTCGTGCACTAAACAACACAATTATGTAACGTACGTGCGCGGCAGAACTGTCGAAGTATCGAAGGGACGGAAACGCGTCCACCTCGCGTGCTGTCCAGAAGAATACTGAGGCACGTCAACGGTTGAGACAGCAACTCAGGCTTGCCAAGAACCGTGTGAAATGCGCAAGTCACACTACGCTTAACTTATCCACCTACTTTTGAAATTCAAATTGTCATTTACTCGGTCTTATTATACGGTATACACGCCGGGACCGTTCGGGGATAAATTTCCGGTATGCGGGGACTGCGTGTTTTCACGGTTCATAGCCCTCGGAATAGTTGTAGGGGTTATTTGAATAAATCACTCGACACTTTCCGACTGTAAAACTGTTTGCGGATGACTACGTTTCAAATTGATGATGGCAACTATTTGCTGGTTAACTCTAAATGTGTAGAGTCTTCACTTTAAAAGAAAGTAAGTCACGCTTTCCAGCGGGGCAACGCGGCTAGCATTTTGGGAACGTTGCCTGAAATTAGAGACCATTTAAACTATCTATAGGCAAGAAGGAACTGGATGGTAAAAACGATCTCTAATTTCTTTTAGGGTAATGTTAGTAATTAGTTTTTTTATTCATGTTGATATTTATAACTTTTATGATTTTGTCCAAAATTTAACCACCTACAAATATAGAGGCCACTGGATTCAAGTTACAATCGTAAAGCAAAATTTTTTTAAAATGTGAATTAAAAACTATCCTGCGCAGCATTATATTGCACTGGTCATCCTGACAAAATTACTTACACTAGATTGTTGTGAAGTCTAATCATCATAGTCATGAAAAAATGTAGTCACCATCATGAGGCAGAAGACGTCCACTGCTTAACGAAGGCCTCCCCCTTAGAGCGTCACCACCTTTGAACCCCAGAACCTGTCATTTACCCCCAACTGTTGCCCGCGACTTTCGCAATATCCTCGGCCTGCATACGCTGCGTCTTCCGGTTCGTAGTCAACATTGAAGAACCTTTCTTCCCCATCGGTTATCAGATCTTCGAGCGACCTTTAACCATAGTACTAGTTTTAAAATGTTGTAGTACTGTGACATAAGCTGAACAAAAACAAAAATTAGTTCGTTTGTTGGTAAAACCCGTAGAACTACCAAGTGGTCCAGTAGTACCACGGGAAGTTTTTTTTACCCGTGTTACACTCTTAGTTGACATTTCATAGTTTGACACCTGTCACTTTGACATCTACCTCTTCGACACTTGTCACTTGACTTTTGCTATTTTGAGTCAATTATCGCCAATTATCACTAATCGGGAATTTGCTAATCAACACTTTACTTCCAGATGATAAATGAGGCCGTATGTCTGACGACATTGTGAAAGTCGCGGGCAACCGGTGGATGCAAGTGGCCCGTTGTCGGTCGGTGTGGCGGTCTAAGGGGGAGGCCTATGTTCAGCAGTGGACGTCTTATGGCTGATGATGATGATGTATGTTGTGTAGAATCTTCCAAGTACAGTAACAGTTTAACTCGAGTACGAATAACACATTCTATCTAAGGCTACCAAAAAGGCAATGGGTAAATAACAGCAGTGCCAATGTTTCATTTGTGTGATTTAAGTGTTTCGTAGCACATTCGTAGCAATATCGTAAACGCGGCGTAGCGCGTAGCACGTAGGCAGTAAAATTTTGCGTACCTACAGTATTATTTTATGTAGGGCGTTAATCTTTACTGTTTGACAGCGGTCAAAGTTATGAGTTATTTTCACTACTATTTGGTTTTCTGTGGCGTTCAAAAATATTTTGGACATGGAAAAGTTTGATAAGAAAATATATAGAGCTATTCTGTAATACGTTAAGCTAAATAAACTTTACAAATTATTATAAATAACTTAGACTTTGAGACCAACCTTGACATTGGACAAATAAGCTGTTTTATAGTTGTTTATTTTATTTGCACTTTATTTAGGGACTTTGGCCAACATTGGCTTGACAGTCCCATCATAACTTAATCTGAACACACGTTAAACTGTTTTATATATATATATTTCGTATGTTTATTTATTTTGTTTAGCTAATTGTTTTCTCGATTTTGTTGTTAATCCTAAATTTGTGGTTAAAACATTATAAGGTACTTTTTCCCCTGAATAGACTCCGAGCTCTAAAAAAACTCCACGAATAATCTAAGAGCGAAGCTATAAGTTCCTTTATATTTGTACAGATATATAGAAAACGCTGGCCCGCGGGCCTCGGCCGAAGTCAACATAAACAAACGAACGGTATTGCCTGTATCCTTGTATCTTATCTCGGGAAAATATTGGGCTTCGCTTTCGGAAGCCCGTGTTTCATTTATCAGTATTAGCTATTATAGTTTTCCTAAGGGTCAGATTGCTTTGTAGAGAATTTGCCAGATTTCTTAGGTAAATCCGATATTTTCTATACAAAGTTTGCCGTCATTTTAACTGATACATTTGCTGGTCAAACCAGCAAACGCATCATGTTTTTTCTTTAGGTTTATGGTAAAACAATTTATTATGTCATAAATATGGGATACACTTTTATACCGAAACGGAAAAAAATATATCTGACAAACACACGGAGTTTAAGAATTTTGAAAACCGAAAAATCTCTGGTATCTGTTATAAAAATCTCGACAAGTTATTGTATACCACAAAAAAAGAGAATTTTGAAAATAAAACATCTGCGAACTAACTTGCTTGCTCCATGTACCTGTCACACACATTTTTTTTCCGATTCGGTAAAAAATGTCACCAATAAGGAAAACTATTTTGCGATGAGACTGAAGAAAAACCATTGAAAAAAATAATTACACACACAACATTTTCCGTTTCGGTTATAAAAAAGCACCACCACACAATGCACAGTAACAAGAGGACTTCAAATGAGTAATTGTACTGCTACACTTTTCTGTGGTTTTCGGACTGCATACGGCTTTTTTTACATCTACTTTTGAGTTTAAAACAGACATATTGCCGCTTTCTTCATCTCAAAGTAGTGTTGAACTATCCGTTTATCGTATTGGCGAGTAAAAGTCTCAAGTATAATAAACTATAGTCGTAATAACCGTTAACGTGAGTATTCCCGTTTTATTAAAACAAAAAGTCTCAAGTAACTTTAGTTTTTGTTCAGTTTATGTGACAACACCGACAGCGCTACTCCGTCGTTTTGAAATATGACTAGACTTGCCACTTTAACCAGCGAGTAGCCCTAGTTGGAGATGATGAAACAGGCCTTTAGTTATTTTAAATATAAATTCACAAACACATTTATGTAAGTTAAATATAAGTATTGTATAATAGGCTCTCTGTCTTCCAAATGTACCATTTTTAAAATGTTACGAGCAGTAAACGATAAATGATAATTGTTTTCTACTTTGAATGTTTCAGCCATAAAGAATATCGTTTGCGTTTAAAATGATAAAGAAAAATGTGTAGTTTTACTTTCTACTCAAAAGAGACTTCTAGAAAATTTAAGTTTTAGGCCTACTTTTACATCCACCCTCAAACCCACCTTCCAACGCTCCATATAGGGGTGTGAGGCGGTTATCAGCAAAAGCTCTAGTTTTATTAGTTATAGTTAGGCGCAAAACCTCGAACTATGCCCGTGGGACAGCCCTGCTCTGCAGACGGCCTTGGAAAGGGTCTTGTATCAAAACACCGATTCGTCTTTAAATCTCAGTGTAAGCAAGTACTTGTTTGCTATTCGTAAAATTTTACATGATTTATGATTAATACAGACATAGGTACCTTCCAAATAAATAAATATACCTGCTAGCGATCGCTGCTGATTGACCGAATGAGCGAAGATCTCAGTTTTAACTGGTAAAATTTGCTTTCATCTGTCCCTATGTCGGTTCTCGCGTACAGATCGTATTTTCCAACCAATCTTGACGAAACTTGGTATACAGGTTCCACAATTTTATAGTATTTTTTTTGTCGTCGGCGATTTTTGATTGGAGTTGTATTTCTCCCAATAAGGGGGGAAATTTGCTGCGGCGCCATACAACGTCCGATTTTGATAATGTCCGTATGTTGGTACTCGCGTACAGGTCGTATTTTTCAACCAATCTTGATGAAACTTGGTGTACAGGTTCTACATTTTTTTTTTTTTTTTTTATCGTTGCCGATTTTGATTGGTGAGGTATTTATTTCCCCAAAAAGGGGAAAGTTTGCTCCAGCAGCATATACCGGCTATTTTGATAATATTTGGCATAAACATTCAGTACTCTATTTTAAACAAGAATTTTTGAAAATCGATGAAGAGTTGGTCAAGATATAAGGTCGTTAGGTCAGTTCGGTACATCAAACTGAGAACTCACGACCTTATATCTTGACAACCTCTTGCCCGATTTCGCCCACATTCGATATTCTTGTTAAGAATTGAGTACCGAAAGTTTATGCCAAATATTACCAAAATCAGCCGGTTAATGGCGCCGCAACTTACAATAAAAAAATTGATGTCAGACTGGTACGAAATGACGTAGATGTTCTAAGGAACCCAAGTACTACTAATTCACTAACAAATTTATAAATAACTAGTAGTTCTGTGAACAGTAGAATTCGCGAGCACTTTTTCTTTTTTGCAAAATCGCAATTCTACAATTTCATGCAATTTTTTAGTCGTCGGTGATTTTCCCCAAAAATAATTTTGAGGACCTATCAAAAACATTACGGTAACTTATTTTACAGTGAAATAGCAGTACTTGAGTTCCTTAGAAAATCTACCTCATTCTGTTCCAATCAATGTTTTTTTTTAAATTCAAAGATATGTTAAAGAGATTTTTCTAGCCACTAGCGACGTGTTAAAAACTAAAGTCATAAGTGATTTGTACCGCCGTGGTAAATAATTCTGTAGTTTATTCAAAGTTTCAAAGTTAAAGCTCTTACAATTTTCGAATAAAGATCGATTACACGTCACTTAGACCTACATATCTAACGGTCTCCCGTCTACTATTGGCAGACGTAGGTTCTACGTCTGCCAATTACATGCCAGTAGCTGCCACTTCAGATGGTACTGACATCACACATCACAACATGTATACCCTTTTAGCTTGGTTTTATGAGCATTAGCGCATTGAGCAGCAGGCCTAGTATTTAAACAGCTTAGTTTCACTATTGCTACAGTACCGGTAAAATTAAGCTAAGCTGTCGAGCTAAGCTCTTACACCCTTAGCTTTATACAATACAATACAATACAATACAAGGGCCCTTTCATCATCAAAAAGTAAAGTTTTGATTAGCTACTTTCTTAGTTGATAATTAGCGAGTAAAAGTCCCAAGTAACTTTTGTTTTTCTTAAGTTTATGTGGTTAGAACTACTCCGACGGTTTGAAACTAGAACCTACTACGATTTCTTGCCACTTTAACCGATTTGGGACTTTATTTTGGGATGGTGAAAGAAGCTCTCGGTATATCTTATCCAATTATATATTTTTTAGTTTGATTAATTAAACTATCACGTTACTCTTTGTAATGTTAGGATTAGTTAGCTTTGCAATGAACAGAGGTTGATACATTCAAGCGGTTTAAAATAATAATTATCTATCATTATCCGAAGAATGAACAGAAAAACGAGATGAAGAAATACCAATATCGACCCATAAACAAGGTACGTCCACACCAATCAACTGAAACAATGGAATTCCGCAAGTCCCGGCACTAATCCATACGCAAATGGGAGTCATTTCCCCCAGCCAATGACAGGGGTGTTTTTGCACCAACATCGACAATACAGGCGCACCAGGCAATTTCCTGCCTCGTCTGCGTGCCTACTCGCACGCAATATCCGCCTACGTACGCGAGGAATGCTAATCTCGATAGCGTTGCTGTCACCTCACTGACAAATTTGGCACCTCTGATATCAACGTGCAGGAACTTTCGCTATAACTAATAGTTTAAAGGCTAAGGCATATTTGTAGAATACAACCAACAACCAGTGCTGCTTTTCTGTTGGAACCGAATGGTAACGTCAAGCGCTGTACCGACATGTATTGAAATCAAGTGCAGTTATATAAGAAACCAGACAAGTGTGAGATTGACTCGCGCACTTATTTTATAACTACGAAAACACCGAATATTGGTCAAGCAAAAAGAGAAGTTGGATTGAAGGACCAACTTAACGCTGTGGTTGAAAAAAGTGGTCTCCCATACATAGATATAAGTCGCGGTCTATTCTCCAACTACTTTTATGTAAGTTTATAATCGCAAAATAAGAATATTTTTTGTGTCATGTAGCTTCTAATTAACAATATTCATATTTTTTTTCCTTCTCGAGCTGCATGTAAGCGCGTAGCTGCTTGCCAAATTTCATGATTCTAGGTCAACGAGAAGTAAGTACCCCATAGGTTTTCATTTATTTGGGAGTGTCAACATATGTGGCTTACATGGCCGTATTTTTTTATTGCTTTGGCTTAAAAGTTTGATTTTTTTTACAGTTCCAAGGGACCGTATACCTTAGTATTTGATATTGATTTCAAGTTGAACTTCAACATTAAAATGAACGGTACCGAGTTTAAGAGGGTCAAAAAGTTGAGTATTAGGTGCAATGAAAACTGACGTGGTTATGACACATTTTGTTTTAATAAAAATGGACGTTAAATTGAGTCGGCTATTCCGACTATAAAAAGACGACAAGGCAAGACGAGGTCGCGCGCTTGTCATGCTTAGAATTCATTGATAAAGGTCACCGAATGTAATCAAAACTATAGTCGGAATAACCGACTAAATTTAACGTGAGGATTCCCATTTTATTAAAACAAAGTATATCGGGCATTTTGGTAGCCTCTGACCTGATGGACTATGCAGACTTGGAGCGAAAGGCGTTGTCTGTGAGGGCTAATATCATAGCTTGCAGATTCGCGCGTCGTTCGAGGGACGCCAATATTACTCTTTTCAGAGCACTATAACGCGTTTAGCGTGCTGATGGGCCGGTGGCACTGATTGTTTTTACACGATCATACTGAAACGGTGCACATCCCTGGTGCGCAAATGAGTTTTGATTTTGATTTAATACCTCTACGCGTTCGTGAGAAAAACGGTCTTGACTGACAGACAAGTGACAACAAAGTGTATGAGAGCCATCCATTTTTTTAGGTACGGAATTTTAAAAAATAGTGACGTATTGACAATTTAACAACGAATTTTGACAGGTGTGGAATACAGTACCATACACGTTGTCACCGCAAAATAAGTGACTGCATGTACAAGAAAAGTCGTTAGTTTATAATTTGTTTTGCACACTTTTCGTACATTGGTTGATTTCGTAGTGAAACCGAAATGCATGGCGAGCTAGGGTGTGGTAGTGAATAAAATTATTTACATGGCTCACTCAAAGGTCTTATGGATTGGAGTCCAAACAATGCTTTGTTGCTGACGTTATGACCCTAAACCCATAATTAGCGCTGTTAAAATAATATCTAAAGTTCTTAACGAGTTATACCAAAAATATTTATACCGATCGAGCGGAATTCAGCAGGTACTCAAAGTTTATTTAATATCTTTCGAGGAAAAAGTTCCATCGTGTAATAAGCTAAAGTTTTGAAGACATGATAATAGCAGCAATTTCCTCGTATCTGTCTCATCTATGCATGAAATAACCGTTTAAGAGGTGAACACCGCTTTTCACCGCTTCTCCTTGCACTTGCAGTAGTTTTATGACATAAAATTACTGAGGGTGATACTTGCTACATATTCCATATTTTGATTATGTTTCATAGGGGGTCCCAAACACGAAAAAGAGGCAAAAAATCTTTTGTGTTAACCATGGCATGAGTCATTATTTAGAGGTTATGAGCTCAATAAGTAGAATACAAATATATTTTATAATTATTTATCTTCAAAAATAAAGAGAATGGGAGATGTCAAAGTCAGTTCTAGACCACTTTTATTACAGAGCTTGTTGACAAGTTAGGAACTCCAAAACTCTTTGTTCGGTTCCGTGACCTCATAAACCTAATCTGGACAAACATAAAAGGTGGCAACACTTTTCTCTATCTGGCAATAGTCTATGAAAAAGTGTACAAGAATTACTGCTCGTACGACGCATTCTCAAGATCAAAAAATATTCATACAACCGAAAGAAAAACAAATTGGATAATATCGACCACAACAACTGAAACTTAGGTAAGCACCAAAAACTCTTTATATGAGATGTATCATACGATATCTAAACAACAAATAGTGAAAACGTCAATTTTAAATATAGTTCCAACAAACAAAAGTATTTTTTTTCTATCGCTGTTTGTTGCGATATGCCTATATCTAAAACGAAATATTTCATAAGCATTTTCATGTTATTTTGTGAATACATTATATAAATACATAGCGTGGTGGTGCGTGACTTTTCTACTTACGAGTGAAATCGTATATAATAAGTATATTTAGATATAATATATTATATATGTATTTATAATAGTAATTTAGGCCGGTCGTACATGTTTGTGCCGTTTGGGGTTGAGGCTTTAGGTCCATGGGGGCCGGCCGCTCACGAACTATATAGGGACCTGGCCAAACGTTTGGTGAAGGTGTCGAGTGACCGGAATGCTGGGGCCTATTTGGGGCAAAAACTCAGCATTGCCATCCAGCGTGGCAATGCTGCCAGCATTCTGGCCACTCTCCCCTCCACCAAGGGGCTTGTAGATTAGGTTTTTTGTATTTATTTATCTTTGTTTATAATTTGTTTTAATTTTAAGTAGATAAGTATATTAATATAACTTTTTACTATCAATATAATAACTACTAACTAGGATTCCCTATGTCAGAAATGCCGCGGAACGCACAAAAAGACACTACAGAGCAGTTATTTTAATACATCATTTAAACATTTGAGGAGACAGGATACGAATCGAGGACCTCTGCTTATAAAGCAGACGCGCTACCAACTAAACCAGAACCATCGTCATAAATTAAGACATACCACAATGTAAATACCACCGTGTAAATATTAAATGACTGGCTGAAAGAAAACGCTAAACGGTATCCTCATCTTAATATACCGAGCCTAAACCTCATATAGCCCACGCGTGTCTGGAAATAGCATGGAATCTTCTTGGCGTGTTATTGAACAATTTGAGCATGATAAGTACGCCATGGTAGAGGTTATACGCTGTATTCTTAAATAGACATCCACAAGGCGACGTGCTTTGGAGGCTTAATGGTAAGATTTAACTGAAAAATAGCAAATTTAAAAAAAAAGGTCTTTGAATAATGACCTCGAGGTATGAAAAAGGATCATTACAAGTACAACTTATATTTATAGATAGTAAGCGCAGCGCGGTTTTGCACGGGGTTTATTGAAAACCAACACATGCACAGATTTAAGCAAATTATGCCAGTTGTTACAGAAACTTCGTTCGCTTCACTCACTTGGTCAATTAACTTACCAAGTTCAAAAAACGCACGCTTCGAAAAGATTAAAAATATAGTATAAGAAAAGCACGAGCGTGACCTGCTTGAATCAGCAGCCTATGCTACTACAAAATGGGACACTTTAAGCATTTGATAGATACAGTCATCTATAATAATTTTCTTACGATAACGGAAAAATATTAGAAGCAAAAGAAGCAAAAAAATATTATTTCAATTATTAAGGATAACTTTTTAAGTAGTGCGTAAATTTTTATCACAAAATCAGTACCATTAATAGAAAATATTTAACCAATAAAACATTTTTATTTTGCGTTTATTGACGATTAATTTGAAGATATTTCGATAATTTTGTACCAAGATGGGCAAGACCAAAAAATGCGTGTCCTTTATTTTTCACCAATATTTTTAAGTACACAAAATTTGCGCAATACATTTAAAAAAAAGAGTTAACTGGTATATTGTTTTTCAAAGTTAAATCCACAATTGAATAAAATTGTCTGCGTTGAAACAGATAGGCCGGTAACTATTGCTAAGCATTTGACCCGTTTCAATACATTTCGTAAAGTTTGATTGCGAATCCAATTTGAACTATTCAAACTTCGCTTGTCATGCCGTTTTGACAAGGAGGTGAAAATTAATTCCATCATGAAGACGGAAACACTCGAGAAATATTTTCCGTCGATAATTGCGACATGAAGACGCACAAATTGTTCTGGATAGATAAGAAAAATATTGGAAATCCCGATTGTCTACCCTGATTATAATTCAAAACACAATAAGGTAATAAAAATAAGATTATGTATTAGTTAACACATGCATATGTATTATGTGTTACTACATTTATTGTATAACTATATAACAAAAGCCATCGCAAAGGAGAACTATTTAACCAAGTGGTAAATCCCGATTGGCTACCCTGATTATAATTCTAATACACAAAAGTAATGCATTATGTGTAACTATATATGCACAATTTTAACAAAAGCCAGGGCAAACGTAAACTATTTAACCAACGTTGTATTCTCTAACATCAGGCGCGGCTAAACTGCTTGAAAGTTAAGCGAGTTTCATTCCTACACGTTTACCTTGGCGGAATTGTTTCAATTGCAAACACTAGTTTAACTGCTTTAGTTCCTTATCTACACAGAAACTAAATAAAGCTCCTTGAAGTGTCAATTGAAATTACCACGTATATGTAATTTTGTAGTGACACCACAGAATTTTTCACGAGCCTCCTGGCTTCTTCACCTCTTAGACGTCCAATGCTGGATGAAGCCTCACTATTGGTTGCCGCTATCCCCACGCTTGGCATGCCGCTTGGAGATTGCAAAATGATCACCCGTTTACTGAGAGGACGCTACTGGACGGGACCCTTCCTATTATATTGAAAAAGCTTTCAGGGCCTGCAAGCTGAACTGGCAATGGGCAGACCACATCCCTCGAATAACCGATAACCGATGAGGAAGAAAGGTTCTAGAGTGGCGACCACTACGAAGACGTAGCGTACAACCACAACTGGTAGATGCAAATGGCAGATTGCTGTTCAGTGTTGCGCTCTAGCGGGAGGCCTTTGTTCAGTAGTGGACGTCTTCTGGATGCTGCTGCTAACGATGATAATGTTGTGTAATGGTTTTCAAAAATGTTGAATAAAGTGAATGTGTGAAAGTATATATCACACTAATATTATAAATGCGAAAGCTAATGTATAAGTGTGTAAGTATATAAGTAGATAATTATGTAAGTATGTAAGTGTGTTTGTTCCCGTTCAACTCTGTAACGGCAGAACGGATTTGGATGAAATTTGGTAAGGTAGCTTATACACTGGATTAACACATAGGCTAATTTTTATCCCGAAAAAAATAACGATTCATGTAGGTTAGCGGGTGAAACCGCGGGGCGCAGCTAGTATGAACTAAAACAAAAAGGTCAAAGCCAAGGGCATCTTTATAACGATGATAAATGGTTTCCCAGCTTATAAATCACGCCTGCTAGCACAGGGCTAGATAACACCACATAGATTTAGGGCACGTTTTCATTGGTATATATAACATTTTGTTTTTATGCAAATATATTATATATTTTGTTAGATTTTCTAAGATAGAGTGTACCGCCTACTTGTCCATACAAAAAGTGCCAACTTTTATTCGTTAAATAACCAAACTCGTAGATTTTATCCGGTTTTGATGCTTTTTTTAAATATGCTATTTACCGTTACGAACTATACTTAAGAGCCGGCTCGCCTGATTCAGTTATCTTCCCACTTTTGAACCAATTTTTATATACAATTACAGAGAAGAGATATTCTTTTTTATCACGGAATATCTTAAGAATACCATTGCCAATATTTTAAAGCAATTTTTATGTTATTATTTCTTATTTTGGCGAAGATGGAAAAAAATAATGTTTTTTTCTTCTATAAAAATATACCTTTTTTTTATTTTATTGTTCTGGCTCAACAGTTGAAAACCATGCGTGGCAATGCAATGCGTTCATCACCCTGAGATATTAGATGTTAAATCTCTTTATGCCTATTAATTTCGCTGGAAACTATGCACTTCATTCCGGAACACAGTAATGTTTGCACACTACTGCTTGGAGGTTGAATAACTGACAAAAGTATTTCCCCAGGCGAAATCTGTGAAAGTGTCCTCACTACAATTAGTACATAAATTATAGATTGTTTAATAGCTTATGGTGAAAACGACTTTCAAACTGGGTCAATTTACAACTTAAACAACTATTGCTCTTGGTAACGGCTTTTTAATATAAAGTAAGAGTAACTCCTGTTTCTATTAACCACGGACAAGGCGACGCCTAATCAAGGATCTCCTAATATATGTGGTGAAAAAATCTTTCAAGCTAGCTCAATTTACAACGTAAATAACTATTGCTCTGGGTAACGGCTTTTTATATAAAGTAAGTGTAATGCTTGTTTTTACTAACCACGGACAAGGCGACGCCTAATAAGGAACTTCTAATGTAAAAAAAGTCCTGAGCATGATCTTCTGTTTCACAAAGCCATTAATAATAGGACTCTTAAGTTAAGAGTTGCTTACAATTTTGAAAGCTATATAAAGTTTTGATGGCTAGGGCCAATGTATTGGTCGGACAGCTATTTAGTCCTAACGCGATGTAGTTATAAAGCTTCCAACCCTACATAACGACCTCGACTGCTCTGTCAAGAGCATAGCTACCAAGAAGAAGAGGGACAATAAAAATTATACATTTTGTAATTCAACATTTAAATCTGTTAAAACCTCCTTCATAAACGTAGCAAAAACAACGTGGCTTGGTTTTGCGTGGAACAAACAAAGGTTCTTTGTTCCCCGAAAAATACGCAAACACTTTGCGTCCTACCGCTTAAGGGGATAAGGGATACGAGGACCTGTGGGTCAGTAATTACAAAGTCAAATAATTATTATCTCGCGCGGACTACGCAAAAACAACGCTACACCATGAAAAAATATTTCTGAAGCGTTTTTGTTTTGTATAATAAAAACTTAACACCCATTTTACACTGAAAAAGTTTTATTTATATGTTTTGTTGTTTTATTATCATATTTAAAAGGGAGGAATATAAATACCTAAATCTCGTAGTCTTAAAGTACTTATAGTAAAAGACAACTTTGAGGCAAAGTGAACGCTCAAAGCATTTGTAGGTATCATCCACTTAGACCCCATTCAGTGAGCAGTACAAAGTAAAAGCCATCCTGTACCAAAGGATCCGTGAAATTAATTAAAACGGTAAGGAGGCGGCACACTGCAACGCGATGACACGCGGGTGATGGCCACCGTACACTGCGAGATGGAAAACGATGGTCAACTTTTACCATCCGGAGCATACATCAAGCTCAGTGGTTACTTTTCAGGTTTCCAGTATAAAAAGAGTAAAAACATTTTATAAACTAGAAAAAATAAAAATAAAAAAATTGTTAAGTTGGAGCTTATTTTCATGCAAAATTATTATTATTTTTATAGCCAGATAGCGGGTGCAGAAGCAGGAGTTGCTCTAGAGTCAGGTTGTTGTTCTACAGTCAGTCTATGTTTGTAGAGATAAAATCTGGCCTTGCTACCTAAAACGTCAGGTTAACATACCAACAGTCAAGACCAGTAACCACCTCGATGATTTTTAGGAAGACACTGCGCGACCAAAAACCGTATCGCCGCGCGATAAGGTGTATGGTCGCGCAGAGTTCTCGGCTGAGCCTAACAATCATCGCAATAAGCACCTCACGGGACAGGCCCAGGTCGATCACTGATAGGAAAATTGTCACAGACTAGAAGAACAGAAAGGAAACCTAGCGAATGAAAATTTCGTTAGCTACGCTCACTCGGTCAACTAATTGGTACCTTTTAGAAATGCTTATGTACCTATTGAAAGAGCAAAAATGTATGATGCAACATATAGAATTTGTAGTGGAGTAGAAACGTCAGGGGTTTTACGTATGCGTGGAGCCTTACCCGACATACGTAGTTACGTACGTGCACAAGTGACGGCCTTTTGTGAGTTAAGAAATGACGACAGGTTGCTACGTGCTATATCTCCCAGTTGCAACTTACAGAGAAAACTCTACAAGAGATACTTGTTTATTACATTTTAGTATTTCATTTAAAATACTGTCAGCTACGTGTGGGGACTGGAATAAGTAACTAATGGTGGTCAGTCACAACCTTTTATTGTAATTCTAATAAATTCCGATTGCCTCTCACGGTATAGGAAAAAAACTATTATAGTAATAAAAAAAAAAATTAGCCTTTGTTCGTTGCATTTATACAAATTAGATTAAATGTCGCGCGAGTTTTAATAAATGAACAGTGCGTTCGGTTTTTCTTGTGTTCTGATTTGAATTGTACAATTTTTTCTCTTTATCTCTCTCGATAGTAGAGAGATCGAGCAACACTTCAGTGTTAAGGACACGCTCCACTGATTCTTGCTGCCTCTATCGCACCTTTTCAACATTTCAAATTTAAACATTACGTCCAAAGTTTAAATTACATCTTTTAACCTTATTTTAAATAAACGAATCAATTTATTCATAAATTATATACATATTTACAATAAAATATAACCTACCTACTTAAAATCAAAAATTAATAAATACAAAAAACCTAATCTACAAGCCCCTTGGTGGAGGGGAGAGTGGCCAGAATGCTGGCAGCATTGCCACCCTGGATGGCAATGCTGAGTTTTTGCCCAAAATAGGCCCCAGCTCTCCGGTCACTCGTCACCTCCACCAAACGTTTGGCCAGGTCCCTATATAGTTCATAAACGGCCGGCCCCCATGGACCTAAAGTCTCAACCCCAAACGGCACAAACATGTACGACCGGTCTAAATAACTATATTTGTGCCGTTTGAGGTTTTCTGCTTTAGTCGCGGCAGCGGCAGCCTGACCTGCTGTTAACGGAAGATGGGACGGCGCCAGTGTGTCAACACATGTAGCGTCCCAAACTAGCGGCCGCCCCATCTTCCATGGGATGAGGGTCATCCCGTCGGGTCTCTTGCCGTCGTCCCGCAATATTACTAAGTAGGATTTAAAAAATATATGGTTATGGTTTTTTTAGCCTAGAAAACATATACTAATACTAAATATATGCTATAAACATAAATACTGACAACCGAGAATCCCATCCATGATGCATACTTACTGCCATTCTTGCCACTGAAATTGGCAACATATCAATGCAACTAAATCAAATTAGACTGATTTGTTGATAATTGTTGATAGTAAGAGTAGTAATAAGAGATAATAAAGTTTTACAGAAACATTAGCTAACCAATAAAAATAAGAAAACTGATGATAAATTCACAAGAGTCCCTCTAAAATAGCTCCTTAAAACGGAGTTAGGTTTGAGACTATAAATCGTGGGGCCATCAATTTGCATGCTAATATAGCCGGCCGCGTGGTCGGGACAAGTGACTGACAAGGACAGCATCAGGGCCTCCTAAACGCTCCCCCGAGTATTAGGACATTTTTCTTCTTTCGCCAATTATATTAAATTCAGAGCGCGCTTCAAAGAATCATCTGACCCTCTTATTAAAAATCATGTCAAGTGTGTGTCGTGCTAAGCTTATGGTAAGGTTCCATAGCTGTTAGAAATGAACAACAATCATCAAAACGAAGCTGGGTTCTTAAGAGACTAGTTGCCTCATATATCTGTGGTGGTGGCTCTCGTTCGTTCTCTTTATGATACTCATTTTTTTTTTAATCTTCAGAAATATTATAAATGTGCAAAAGACATAGCTTTAGCCGGGAATACCGTCATAACATGCAAACTTGTTTTATTTTGCCTCTGCATAACGATTCAGTTATTATTATATTATATTTGACTGTATTTAAAAAAACTACTGAACTGTTACTCATGATAGTATTAAAAGTAATTTCAGTTATATTATACAAAAATATAACAAATGCCTTGTAAAATCCTGGACGAAGTAAAATTGAAAATGGCCAGCTTGGGCCAGTTGAGTTTATTTCAAAAAACGTAACATGATTTTGGAAAAACTATTTAAAACCTTTTTTTTTTGACATCGGGCTAGGCATTCGCTGACCACAATCTCACCTGATCGAAAGCGACGATGTGGCTTGTAGCACCTACTTATTCAATTCTTGAACAGCCCTGGATTGTATTTGCTGCTTACCTACTTAACTTATGCTACAGGTAAGTAGAGTATTGGAAATCATATTAAACTATACCCCGATACGACTCGATGGGGTGAGTAAACAAAGTTTCTTCATCCCCACTTGTCATATAGAAGGGCAAACCTTTCCAAAACTACAATATTTTACTGTGTACATGGTAAATTATCAATTACATATGGCATTTTTTTTTTTAAATGTTTTATAAATAATATGACCGTAACATGGATAGAAGGAAGCGGCAGGAAAAGTATAAGTGTTTCATTCGTTTGCTACGGATCCCTAGTACGAAGTGAATAAACTTGGTCTGGGGTGAGGACTGAACATTTTCCAGATTTTTTGGTATTAGTAATTCCACTTTGAAAGTAATTTTGATCCGGTGAAACGTTCTTTTAAGTCTAGTCGCGTTTAATATGTTTAATTATGTTTAATTTATTTGTGATTCGTGAGAGAAGCGATTCAAAAATAAATATGCATTATATCAAAGACATAAAGGGGTAGACACCTAATCAGCAAATCAAACTATCTAGAAATAAAGTACACCAGATTGACGTACCTGTCAAATCAAATTAAGAGCTCCATACAGTTGTCATTCTCATCTCATACTGATAAAATCTCATAATAATGAGACAAAAAATGGTAAACTATACAAAAATATCATGCCAAAATTACAAGGATTCACAGGAATCAAAGAACACCACTGCCACATCCATCTTTAAGTCCTGAAATATACTTTAATAGGATATAAAATTATTGAATAATGTAAACAGAATAGTCGCTATGACAACGTTTAGGGATGTCAATTGAATTTCGGTTAGTCCAAAAATCGATTATTAAATGAAAAATTTTTTTTTGATATATCATGATTGAGGATTGTTTCTTGTACTGTAAAGAAGACCGGCGACGGTCATTGACGCAGCCCTTTGATAATTTTATTCGTCGATTAGCAATTGACAATCACTTCAATCGGATTAAAACACGATTAATTGGCTGCATCATCATTATCAGCCAAATAAGACATCCACTACTGGACAAAGGCATCCCCTTAGAGAGGTACGATCAAACACGTAAATATTGAGAATGCTCCATCGCCTCTAGTTTTTTTTTTAAGAGTCTGAACGATAAGGGTTTCACGTGGAATTTATTTGACTATATACTTGATCCAAAAATAATCAACGGTTTAATCGAAGTTCGTTTTTTTTTGTCCGATTGAAGAATCTAATACGAGATCGGTCCGAATCGGTTCGTATACAATTTTTTTCTGCAAGAATTGACATCCCTAAGACAAAATGAACTGTAGTATTGCCAGATATTTTTGTAATTTCCTAACTTTGTTTAGGTTTCCTAGAGACTCAGATATATGTAGCTGATCTTTTGATAAAAATAGTTCGGCAAAGTAGAGATGAATATTGGCGGGAACCTATTAAGGTTTCCACCAATATTAATTTGCTTATAATACATAATTTTCATAATTTTGCCTAAAAAACGTGTCGGCGCATAATTATAAACAACAAATAGAAATGTTTCACCAATCCCTATCCAACAACTTAACTTAAAACCGTACGGAAGCCTACAATGAGCGTGTCACGATATGACACAATTGTATTGCAATTTTATTAGAAATAAAATTTTGTACCTTCCTAAGAATGTAAGAATGTAAATTTGTCTAGTGTGGTTGTGGGTTTTTGGGTCTGCAAGTAATATGCACATTCTCTTAGGTTTTCACCGTCACATGCGTGTTACTTGAGGTTGCAGAATAGTCAGGCAGTTTCAAAAAACAATAAATCCGCTAATAAGCGAAAGTTGCGTATGCGTTTATTTGCAAATTTAGAGGATTCCATTTCCATCGTAATAAATTGAAAATAAAAACTTAACATTATTTAACTTAACAATAATGTGGTTGATAAAAAAAAAAGTATAAGAGCCTATTTAAGAACCACTGTGATACAACCTAAATCACTCCAATCAAAATTTATTTACCCGACCAAATAGGGTAATCAATTTTTAATGGAAAGCCTCAAATGTCATGACAAAAAAGACTGTCAAAAATTATAAGCCATTTCAAAATCGTGTTTGTATGGAGACTATCCTTCTGGACCTTATTTATAAGGAGAATTCTGTGCATTATATAATTATAATTGAGAGCCAAAACGGCTTGACAGAGTTTGACGAGTGATGTGACGTTAGATACCTTTTTACGTCCGAAGTGACATAGGCTACATTTTGCGGTGGAGAATTTTGTTTTTCTTTTAATAACATTGCTTACTAACGGAACAGGTTTTGTCCAATTATAAAGTTGATGAACACTCGGCTTCGGCTTCGGTCTAGCATAGCGCTCCGAATAACCAAGTAGAAGTCAGATACCACAAACCACAAATAACTTTTGTGATGATTGTTCAGTGTTCAGTGACTAAAAATCTAATAAGAGGCAAAGCTGTGTTGAATCGCGCCAACTCTTTGAATCAGAATTTACATTTATATTACCCTCAGTTTTGAGCAATACTTGTATCTGCTACTCGCAGCGCCGTCATACGGGCTGCGTCGCTCCTGAGCCAAACTTGGTGCAAACATACAAGTTGGGATAGCTTTACCTCTGAATAAGCTTTTTGGTACGAGCTGCAGCCAGAAATTGGCTTCATGGATTATTCAAACTTGCCGATAATAGAGCATGGAACAATGCATGATAACAATTCACACTGTTACATTTTACTCATGTATTAGAAAAGCATTATATATTGTCCTACTCTCAGTTTGTTATATTTTCATGATTATTTAGCTGAACCTATATTGATGAACTACCGGAGGACGGGCTGCAGCGTCATCTTATTAATTGTAAGCGTTATGAAAGGACCTTCGTTCATCAGTGGACGTCTTTTGGCTGATGATGATATTGATCAAATCTGGTAGTGTGCAGAAATATATAGAAACTGGACTTTTTCTAGAAAAAGAAAATGTAGAAAAGGTATTGTCTTCTTTGTAGAACAATTTTTAATGTGCCATTAGGAACTACGCGGCCGTAGAAAACACATTAAAGGCAAAAAGCTTGCCTTTTGTTTCATTTTATTTTATGATACAATAATCAACCACCAAAGATACTGTTTTCCTTGAACTTTCTGAAACATATTATATATTCTGTATTCCATAGCGATCAGCATAAACCAAATAACTGTGCTGGCCAAATGCGAACGTAAATAATAAAAATAGGGTTCTGTAGAAGAAATATGCGTTACTGCCAGGTGGCTGTTGACTTACGCACAGGAATAACATTACCATTCTCGTTTTGTTGTTTATGGTGATGATTGTGTGATATCTGTGGTTATAAGATCTAATGAGATCACATTTCTATTTTATGAGAGAGGTACTTAATAGAAAAAAAAAATATTCAGCCCAATAAATTACTTTGATTATTTTTATTAATTGATTGAATTATTGCCCTTGTTGTTTTGATACTGAGAGTCGAGACGAGCATTTCTCTAACCTTGGGTTAAGCGTCACGCTTGCCCATAACAGTTCAGTGCCACTCAGAAGTTAGAATTTAAAGTTTGATACCATGCGCAGCAATGCACTATGCTCGTCACCCTGAGATATTACAGGTTCCTATCTTCTTATGCCCATTAATTTCGTTGCAAACATTTAATTTTAATAACTGAGCAAATGTACTGTACTTTCCTAGGCAACTTTCCAACTTTGCAAAATTAGTCTTACCATTACCAAATAAATATAATACAATCACACTAATATTATAAATGCGAAAGTGTGTAAGTATGTAATTATGTAAGTATGTTTGCTCCCGTTAAACTCTGTAGCGGCTGAACGGTTTTGAATGTAATTTGGTATAGAGGTAGCTTCCACCCAGGATTACCACATAGATTACTTTTTATCGCGAAAAAATATTCAGTTTCTGAAGAATAGCAAGTGAAATCGCGGGGCGCTGTTAGTTAAAATATAAATCTATTATTTTTATTATCCTTATTATAAGGTTATTATCCAAGGTTATTATCCTTATTATAATAAGGATAATAATCCTCTATTCGTAGTCTTATAAAAAGACGAAGCTTAGTTTAACAAAAATGAGTACCTATTACGGTAATCAACATACACAATTTTGCATAAAATTATATTTAACTGAAAGTAAACGCCTCAAGATAAGAATTTGCGCTTCACTTTATTAGGTACAACTGTCCTCATCATGAACCATTTATATAATATTTAGAATTAATAATAAGTACCTACGTGTTCATGCATTCTAATTTATTATATTTTACGAAAACGAAAACTTATAGCTTTAATTAAATAGAGGGACGCGTTCGCTAAGCTAAGGAATACTAAAATAAAACCTAAGACCGTGTAATCTCGAAAGAAACAGCTAGTTTACTACTGAGCTCGACTGTACTCAGTTACATTTAATTTTATTGCCTACGAAACGGACTTTTTTCACGCAAATCATACCTAACTAGGTTTACTAGAGGGAATAGAAGACCTTGGGCTTTAATCTGTTTAATCGCTTACAAAGTAAGTGCTCCATTTAAAGAATGCCTAGCGTTTGAATGTTTTTACTTTAATCGGAGAAATGAATTTGTAAAGGTTTTAAACATTATTATTATTATTTGAGTTGAACATGCAAACCATTAACTTTTACTAAATTGACTGGGTTATTAGCAATGGTTTGTTCCTTTCTTCGTATTGCGGGCCAATAACTTCTAAGCCAATGCTTGCTGCGTCGACTTTTGAGGTGTACATTTTTAGACGAAATCGGGTCTCTGTGGCGATTTCATCATCATCTGTCAAACACAGCCTTATTCATCCCTTTGCTCAGGTACATTCAACTCACTTGCATTGTCCAATCCCATTCAAATCTGGCAGCTTTGTGAAGCAACGCAACGTGTGTTTCTGGCACGGTCTTGTCTCTTGATTCCCATAGAATGCACGTTGAAATTCTCTTTGGCAAACCTTGACACGGGATCTCTATGCTTTGGGTGACTGATTAGCATTTAAAGGTATATTACTTCTCATATAGTAGCGAGTCTTCATATTTTAAATTATTAAAAGGTGCGCGGAAGAAAAACAAAAATCAATATAAATTAACGAAATAGATAGGTAAATAAGTATAAACCATATAATAAAATAATTTTAATTTGATTTGTCTAGTGGTCCTTTAATTTATTTTTTATACAGTTATTTTAGGTTTTAGTTTTTAGTTAGTATTTTTAAGTTTCTTTAATTTTCTGTTTTATAAGTTGTGCATAATAAATATTTTTTTACAACTAATGGTATAAAAATGTTATGAAGACTTAAAAATTTGTAGACCTGAAACTATCAAACTTTCTATTTTTTTTTAAATACTGTGTATTTACTTTCTTTTGCGGAACCTGATGAGTATACAAATTTGATATTGTTTAATTTAATTCTATAATTTAGCAGTTCTATAAACGAAGATTTCATGAAATGTTCTTTTAAATAGTTTAATTTGACGGGAAGGCCGAAGCCCCAAGATACGGGTACCTAATTGAACCCAGTTTGGGGAATAGTACTATACTACTTTATTGATCTGTACTTTGATGAAATAAACAATTTGAATTTGACCATATTTGTGCATCAAAGGTTAGGATAGGCAAGACAATGCGCATCAACATGAGTTTGTACTTCAGAGTAAAATTGGTTTATTACAAGGAAAATTCTACAGTTGCGGGTAGGTAAGTATATTTTTCAGATTCACGGTTCATAAATGACTTTAATTTAGGTATAATCTGTCTGCCGGTGTCAGATTTACGTATATTTTACTAGAATATTATTATGAAATGAAAACTTTCACCAAAAAATATCTACGTAAGTAAATTCAGCATAAAAGTCACCAGCAGTAATTAAATCACAGAATCGATTTAAAACTGCTTTGTTGACTCGATTGTGCCGATAATTACGTCGCGGTTCATTCAATCGCTAACTTAATGGTGATCAAATTAATACCCAAGCGAGAAGTGCGAATGCAAAAGTGTTATAGAGACTTGAGTTCCACTTCGTCACTTTCATTAACAACAAAGTCATTTTGTTTTTAAATCGATAATAAATTGTGTTTCTGACGACGTTGAACTTTGACGTTGAAGTTTGGGATTGAATTTTAACAGCATGAAAAATCATAACAATTTAATGGCGTTTACTTGATATTCAGTAGGCATATGTACTAGGCAATGTCATTTAGGGCCTCAAAGTAAAGTGTTGATTATATAGCTACGTTCCAATTAGGTCTAATGACGAGTAAAAAACCAAGTAATTTTTGTTTCTAATCAGTTTATGTGATATTTTCGCGCTACTCCGTCATTTTGAAAGAAGTGCTACAATAACTTGTAATTTAAACCGGCGAATAGGTTACTTGGAACTTTACTTAGACATTATGAAAAGGCCCTTAATCTTATAAAGAACTTGCGTATAAATATATCGTGGGAGTTTTGGCGGGAACGTGAAGAATTCATGTCGCGTCATTTTATTATTTTCCAAATCTTGTGTTATTTTGAGTGTTAATTTGTAAAAACGGTGAATTTTTACCCGTTAAGTATTCGTGTACATGCGCGAGTGTTGGTGAATGGTATAATGTCGTGAATTGTGAATTTTCGTGTTGTTTCCAAAACTCCATAGAAGGCTCTAGTAAAGTTTTCACCACTTTACTGGGGCATGACTTGGACTTGACCGTGACTTGCTTTGCTTGACTTTGATCGTGATTATGACTTGTTTGATAATATCTAGCAAAAATTGAGAATATATATGTATACTTGACACTGGCAAATGCATAGGACGTGCGACGCCAAAATCCTCTTAGAGGAGAAAAAAAAAAAAAAAATATGTCGTGACATAATTTTGTAATGAGATTGTGCGACTACGCTACGATTATCTCTTAGTACTTTTATCTTGTATTCGCACAGTATAATAATAGACCTACTGGTCGTTTATGTTTGACGGTATTTTAATGACTATCGAATGACACCATTGTTTCCAGATGATTGGATATCAGTTTGTTCATTATGTACGTATAATTGTTTATGCAATGATCCTCATTCATTAATTTTGTTTAACAAAATTGTGATATTTTTTTATTTTTAACCGACTTCAAAAAAATAAGTGGGGGTTCTCAAATTGATTTCTATTTTTTTTTAAATAATTTAATGAAGTGATACACGTATTACTGACTATACATATTCTCGATAGAAGCTTATTCATTGTAGGCATTGAGCAACTCGGCACCGCCCCGATCTATGGACAGCTGGAGGCAGTCTCGGGTCAGCCGGAGGCCAGTGTTGCTTTATGACTGTAGTTATCAAATGTGAAATCTACAGTGAAACTGCAAAATGTAGCCTTTGACATTCCAGAGTTTAATATAACAACACACACAAATACACAGAAGAAAAAAAATATTTACTTCTCTCTTCTGTGCACAAATATATCAAGCCGCTTAGACACAATTAATATAGAAACATGAATTTTTCGTATATTTTTGTCTACGATTTATGTAGTTGTTCGTGTTTTACGCCAGGTTAATATTACGTTTTTTATCGACTCTGGGTTTTTGCCCAAACTTTTTTTAACATCTTTCTTTGGTTTCACTGCCAATTAAAATATACATATATTAATATGTTATTATTTATTTTTACTCTATACCTTCGATAATATAAAAATGCGCGACCGTGATCACTTTGGAAACTAATGGCGTAACAACACCAATACTAGTCGCGTGTCACATTATCACAAGCTAGATGACGTAATCGTACGCCTCCCTAATCTAACGAGAGTATATACATAAGACACTCGTACATGGATCTTTCTTATTTAGGGGTTTCTTATCTATCAGACGTCAGAGGATTCTAACCTCATAACTAATCGTTCATTATTAACATATATAACTATTATTATAATTTTTTATTATTAGTATCGCTTTAGGCGATAAGGCCGCCCATTATACTACCGTTTTTAAAATATTATTGTTATTTTTTTTTTAAGTTTGTCTTTTTGGTGTATAATAAAGCTATACTGTATTGTAATAAATATAACTCCAGCAGATTGCCAAATAAATATTGATGAGATTTAAAACCGAAGATTCTCGGATATCAATCATGCTCCCGTATGATTTATATTTTCACATGTAAATATAGTAATGGATCATCAGATCCAATGGACTAATTTTACTAAAATAATATTGCATATCCAAATGCATTAACACCGTATCGTTTCTTTAAGGTTCATTATGCGAGTAGGGAATTGCAACAGTTTTTATCAGGTCTGTCAAAAAAGGACCCAGACAGTTTTATGTGCACTGTATAATTGGGTAGCATACACAAGAGATAAACTTTTAAATTAAACAAAAGAGTGTCACCTCCACTCAGCTATGCAAAGCTTACACTAGAACCGCAATGTGTGCATGATAAGATGATTAAATTACCATGACGTATTTTAGACAAAGATAGCTACAGGTTATAGGAACTACAAATGATATAATAGTTAAAAAGTAATTAAGGCATGCAGAGCTAGGATTGCACATGTACATTAGAACCATAACACGTTGAATTAAAATCATGTAGGTGAGTTTTTGTAATTTTGTTTACGTATTCGATAGCGTTTACGTTAATTATGATTTGTATGAAGTAATCTAGATCTAGATGACGCTAGACGGCGCGGCTCTTATTCCATACAAATTATAGTTAACGTTAACGCGATCAAGTAAGTAAACGCATTTGGAAAAACTCGCACTCGGCACTCTGTATTCTTAACGACAAAGGACCTTTAGTTTTATTGCTAGGTTAGCTTATTCTACAGGGCTATAAGAAACGGGTATGCTAAGCCGAAGAGGGGACGTCATTGTGAACAATTCTTACTTGGGGGGTACACAGCTGTTCCATACATTTTCTCGAGTAACGAAGACATTTTTCTATGGAAAAACTCTTTTTTCTTCTCGATTTCAGGGTTGATCCTATACCAAAAGTTGTTCATAATGATGAGTACTATGAGTCCAGTTTTTCGTGTAAGCCTTGTCTGTGTAAGTATCTTATATTTGGGAATATAACTCTGCCACTCTTGCCTTCTAACTCTATAGGTTTGATGGGTTTTCACCTTTAAGAAGTAAATTTTCGCGTCTAGTAATAGACAAAAAAAAAACATTATTTTTTTGGTTTCAATTTATCTTTGGTCTGAAAAAAATAAACATAAAATTTATTTTCTCCGGGTCTCTAATCCGGGAAAATTTTAAAAATGGGGGGGAACTGCAAGGCGTAATTAGCATTACATTCACTATTTACGCGTTTTTTTGTAATAAATATAATTATTTAAACTCAATTCATTTTAACAATAAATAGAAATCCATAATAACACTAACAAATATAGTCAATTAAATTACAAATAATTACATTAAATATAATTTTATAATAATATCAAATATATTTTTTTAAATAATATTTTTTGTCGCGGTAAAATATCACATTTTCGTTGATACAAGAACAAAAAAAAAAATTTTCGTTCATGCCAGCATAAACAAAATGTGTGTACATTACGGAGATAACATCGTAATATTTCAGTGCCCGTTACAGCATGACAACGAATGGTTATAGCTATCAATTTACCTCGTTTTGGGAGAACTGCGCCAAAATAATGTTTATTTTCTATTTGATAAAGTATTGACACATGAAATTGATAAATTATCTCTCGTAATGTAATATTTGAATAATATACTAATAAATATAGTATTCATTTTAAATGATTACTTAATATCCAATACTAATTATAATTATTACAGTAATACGACGACAGCTTGTGTGTAAATACATTTGTTTTTCCCGACTTAACAAATTTTAGTGAACATTTTCCACGAAAAATGGCTACAAAGGTTTTGGTTAGATTAGCTTTTCGAATGACAATAGATAGATAGATAGTATTTTTTTTCTTTTTTGTAAGTATCTTGGTTAGTTAATAAAGACACTTGTCCAGTAAAAATAAATGTTGAATGGAGTACAATTCCTAACATAAAGAGTTACTAGTTGCTATGTTCGCCGATCGGTCTCCGATCGGTAAGCTATATATATTCAAAAATCAGCTTGATGCGTTCAGCCGTGTAGGCGTGATAAAGCAACAAACAACCGGGCAGAGAGACAGACAGACAAACAGATAGACAGATAGATTGATAGACAGATAGACAGATAGACAGATAGACAGATAGACAGATAGACAGATAGACAGATATACAGATATACAGATATACAGATATACAGATAGACAGATGGACAGATAGACAGATGGACAGATAGGCAGATAGACGGATAGATAGATAGATAGACAGATATACAGATAGACAGACAGGCAGGTGGAGAGATAGACAGATGGACAGATAGACAGATGGACAGATAGATATATAGATAGATACAAAGTGAGACAAATAAACAGAGAGACAGATACACAGAGAGCCAGATAAACAGAGAGACAGATAAACAGAGAGACAGAGTTACATTCGAATTTACAATATTAGTTAGGATTTTCAAGAGCGAACTGAGTACGAAATGTCTATGGTTTGCTTTATCTTCTAAGATGTATATCAAAGAAATTAGCACAGTGCGAGTACATTTCCAACAAAACTCTGCCGTTCTGGTCTAGCAAAATCTGTACCAATATACCACAGGTTAGGTTAGGTTCACAAATAATTGCTTGCAATATAGCAAACAAAAACGATCATGTGTAAATAAACTGAGTAGGTAGATATTCCACACCCACCCACAAATACGGCACCTCCAAAATACAAACCCATACCCTACTGTCTGAAAATAAATCCATCATCCAGTCAAATTTGCGATAAATACAATACTAGTCCAAACCCTGGACATCACGTCCCACCCCTCAAAAAAGTTCCTCCCGCAGTGCGGGTGCGGGACACTGCTTAAAATTCCAGAATTGCGCTACGTACAATAAATTTAACTCCAGAGACTCCCAGGAGCAGTAAATTTCGTGCTTATTTTCCACAAATTATTTTACTTAAGCGCTTTATACCAACAGGGCACTATAGCGCTTGTTTTGTTTAGCAGGATAGTGCTACATAAAATAGATTTAGGTTTTGCTAATCTATAGGGTGAAGGAAATATTTTTAGGAAATTATTTTGACTGCATAGGGACGCCATAGTTTATCCAAATTTTTTCCTACGTTTTGATCAAAGACATTATAAGGAGAATTCTGTGATTTTGATTGTATTTGTATCAAAAAAAAAAAACACCATGTCCTTTGCATATTCGTGATGAGCAAAAGGTGAAAGTATAGTATATATTCAGTAGAAGTAGTTATAGTTTAACTGGCATTAGTTAGTAGTTTATTAAATTTGACTAACTTCTATTTGCTCTGTTATTTTCCATCTGAAACGACTCTTAAACGACAATGAGTCGATCCGCATAAAAAAAATGTATTTAATATATACGTAGTGTATTTATGCTAAAAGGCGAATATATCGAAAAATAAAACAACATTTAATAAAAGTACACATACTCATACAAACACACTCACATTAACATACTCAAACATACTTAGAACACTTTAACACACTCATATACTCAAACACTTAAACACATATTATCTATACTTAAACACATACTATACTCATATACTTAAACATACTCATTCTCACTTTTTATTGAACGCACTACGTATAAAACAGGATTTACAGTCAATGCCCTGAGCAAGCTCGTTTTTCTAGCCATTAACAGGACAGCGAAAGAATAGGCAATTGAGAACGCCGTTATACGACGTATATCGTACCAGAACGGTGCATCCTAATCCCCTGAAAACCATTGTTGTACTAAAACAACACTATACTTTATTTTTAGAGAGAGCGAGAGAGTGAGATAGAGCTTTTGCGGGATCTTATATTTTGTGTCCTCACATAGTGTATTTAGCCAGTGTGAAGTTTTGTTATCTTAAAGTAAAGTAAAATATATCAGAATTAAAACACGTCACATACATGGTTTGTTTCTGATAATTGCATTATTTTATACCTTATCTAAATGTTTGTCTGCCTGTTCATCCTATACACCTTCATCATCATCGTTCATCCTACTGTACACCATTTATCTGATGAGCCGAAAGTAGAAACCGCGAAGCCGAAGGCCGAGCTAGTTATAATAATTACTAGCTGTTACCCGCGACTTCGTTCCAGTGGAGATAAAATAAAAAAAAGTAACCGACCCAGCTATATCTATGCAATAAAACAGGTTGATGCAATCAACCATTTAGCCGTGATAGCGCGACAAGCACCCAGACAGATAGACAGATATACAGTGAGACAGAGTTACATTCGAATTTATAATATTAATTAATTACGATTACGATTAGGATGACGTGACCACACACAAGTTAAGTGACAGTACGGTCAATACAAAAATACATGGATTTATGAATAAATCTGAAGTTGTTTGACACTTCCTTTTATAGATAGATAATAGATATACGACCTACTCGTTCTCATACGCGCTAAAGTATCTGTCAATATAAAACGCCATCTCGCTGTCTCAATATTATATTTTGCGGCCGGACCCCATTTGACCTGTCTTCCTTAGACCACTTAGAGGTACTTAAGGGTCGGCTTATTTAACTTGGAATCGAGGCGTATTGTAACCCGACCCTTCTGTGCCTTGGACGAAGGATCGGGACGACAAACTTCTGTCGTTACAAATTGAAACCATATTTTGAACGTTTTCCGATTAAAATTGAAAATTGAAAATTATTGTTAAATAAAATTAAAAATAATTACCTAAATTACTAGGTACCTGAATTAATAATTTAGAACATTCGAAATAATTAACTTTCGTTAATAAGTACAAAGCCATATACAGATTAGTAGGTACTATACATTATATTATATGCTACCAAAGTTAGAATCAGTTGTACACTTATTTTGAATGAATGCATGCAAATTGGATGCTTTTTTCTATAGCTTTATATTTTTTTAACCCTTGGGATGCCCGGTAGGTCTATCAGAGCCGTTCCCTTGGAGAATCGTCTATATTTTTAAAATATGAAATCTATCACGTGGAATTTCTCAGTAGCTTGGCGATGTACATTAAGGGTTATTTTTCCGCCCCAACCTCGGTCCGCAGCGCGCTAGCGTCCGAGTATCAGGTGTGCTAAGTACGTTCGGGTCCGGGTCCGGACCCGGGTTTTTCTTAAATCTGCGACACGAACCACCAGAGGACGGGCAGCTGCGATAACGGTAAGCGTTCTGCGATCCCCTTGCCACCTGCTAAGCGAGGGATTATGACAAACACCCCCCAACATTGGTGGTGGTTAGATTTAAAATGAAAGACCCCAAATTCGAAACAGATTGATTTATTAACGTATTGATTAAGTTTTTGCACATCATACGCCATTTGCTATTCAAGGCGAATAGAGAGAGATGGGACACACAACTACTTGAACTTAGCATAGACAACATTAGTGATGCGAAGATTACTGCAGCTTGCTAATCGATATCCAATAATTATCATCATTCCACTATTAGACTTCTAAGAGCTGATAGGAAGAATAAAGCTTTGTTTTATATATTTCTTTTTATTTTTTCTTTATTTTCATAAAAAACTGATTAAAAATAACGGAAAATATGCGATCTAAGATTCTTAGGATATAACATAATGAGTTTTTTTTGTTAAATACGGACCCACAGGACCCACCAGGCAAGCCGTGTGATTTTCATACACGAGCAACCCCAAGGGATAACCAAATCGTACAAAAACATCTCTTATATTTATTCGGTTTCTTCATTGCAGAAAGTTATATCTAGCCCTTACTAGATGTAACTTTCTGCAATGAAAGCTGGCTGATCCTCGATCTCCATTTGGACTATGTTCTTCCATATTGTCCTTTCCGCTGAAAGATTTATGACTCGGAAACAAAACAAATATAATATATAAAGCAATTTGCACCAGAACTTTCAATCCAGCTTAATTCAGGTGGAATTCAATCACGTAAAATCAATGAAAACACATCGTATCGTATCACCAAAATTAAAGCTAACAAGCAAATCTAAACAACTCATTTTACAAGTAAACACTCGCTTACGCTTATCAGTTTAATTAAAATTTAACTTATTGCCAGTACGCTGTTGGTATTGAAATGAAATTAATAATTTCGAAATGTATTTTGAGCAAACTGCGCTCGCCGCTGCCTGTGTTATCATATTCGTGAAAGGGCAAGGCGAAAATAATGGCAGTACGTAATTAAGACCCACATTTTAAGGGGTCTATCTATATTTATAATTGTTTTTTTTTTGGTTTAAGTTTTTGTAGTTATTGTGATTTTGTTCAATACTGTATGTATGTATCTGGGCCCAGGTAAGTCCTAAAATGACCGAAAATGAATAACTTTGATATTTTTTCTTTTTTTCTTTGTGATATTTAATGCTTGTGCACGCACCGTGCAATACTCGTGCGTGACGTCACCTGCCGGCTCCAACGGAAGACCGGCGCTGGTTGTTCACAGCCGGCATAATGCTGAGGTGGGGCCGGTTTGTGACAAAAATAAAACAAAAATCGTGTGTTTATTATGTTTTATGTAATTATTTTTTTGTTTTGTTTTTGTGACAAATAAATATCTGTCTATTGTGTATTGTAAAATTGCGAGCAGAAGAACCACCAGAAGACGGGCAGCAGCATACTCTTCGCGTCGTCGTTCGAGTAGTGTACGTGTAAGAGTAAGAGCTGATAAGGACATGTTGTATCTATCACATATGGAGTCCGGAGGCCTAAGTTGCTCTAACGTCTATCATAACATCAGAAATATTGTAAGGAAATTTTCGTTTAGAAATCTTTTTGTTTTGACGGAGAAGATAAAAAAAAATCTTAAATTATAGATCTAAAGTTTATTTACAATAAACAAACAACGAAAACACAGATCTTGTATAACTTGTTTGTATAAACAGACTTTTGGAAAATCACACTTTTATTTTTTTCAACAAATCAACAAGACGCGGATATAATTTTGAAGATTTAATGTTAATCTTGTGTGTTTTCTATTAATGAATTCGAAAGTAGATCGAGTGAGCATACTTCTAGTCTTACTCGGAATTATTAAATAAACAGATAATTTAAAAAATAGGGGCTTAGTTTTTTTTGTCAATTTCAGCGTTTTTTTTTTCTTACAAATAAGTACTTTTTTGAAGATTTTATACTTTTCCGTCCTCAGTCGTCTTAGTTGGTAACTCAGTAAAAGATGACAATAGATGGTGTTTTCTTAAAGCTATACATTCAGATTGTGTTGATCTGAGAGTGGAAGATAGAGAGACAAACACAAAATAACAAAAATGCACCAAAAATTGCAAGAGAAAATAAACATCAACTAAAAGAAATAAAATCAAAGTACCGAATTTAAAACTTGAAAAGATACTGACAGGCCATATCTAAAGCTTCTAAAATAGCAGATGGGCTAAAACTCTACAGAATGGAATCCACAAGACGCGAAAAGAAGTCGAGGAAGACAAAAGGAAGAATGTAGACATATTTACAGAATGAAATGGACCGGACTGGATGAGGAAGACGAGCGAAATGGAAGAGTATGGAGATTTAGAGGTGTCTATTCTATTTAGAGGCGCAGCAGGTTTACTTATATTTTGAATTGAGATTGTACATAATAGAAATGCTACTATGAAATAGTCGAACTTTTAAATCATAAAAATGTTACACGCTTACGACTTTACAATGAGTTCTTGGAACATTGATGTGATAATGTTTGTGTTGCACACCCTTTAAAAGACTGCCGTAGTGAGGCTTCTCTTCAAGACCTGGATGCAAAAACGCCTAGCCGGGATGTACCAAGTCTATAGGTTTTGATTTAATTGCGAGTGCAAAAAATGAAAACATTTTTTTATTGCGTTGATTTAGAATCTTGACTATCATTGAGACGCCAGAAATCACCTTCAATTTCGACGGGCAGTTGCATTCTGGGCCGTGCTAGCCACATATGTGCTATACTAACCGAAGCTAGCCGGATTCGCTATAGATAGATACTATACGACGATATATAGGACTATATAGGATATATAATATAGGACGATATTTAGTTAAAGATAATATATATAACATAGTAAGGGTGTGTAAGGAATATATGTATACATTTTGAAAAATGTTACCATGTATTCTGCTTTATGTGGCTATGTATACTTAAATATTTATTTATATGCTACTAGATATTACCCGCGACTTCGTTCGCATGGACCAATAAAAAAGTAGCCTATATGCGTCTCTGTGCGAAAATTCAGGTCGATCCGTTCAACCGTTTAGCCGTGATAACGCGACAAACACCCAGACAGAGACAGAGACAGATAGACAGATAGACAGAGAGACAGAGGTACATTCACATTTATTATATTATTAGTTAGGATACCTAATACTACTGTTTATTTCAGGTCAAGAAAATCTTGAAAATAATGAGAGTGAAGAAAAATCATCAAACCCAAATGACAACCACACTTTTGTAGCGTTAATTGAGTAAGTTCTATCGATTCAGTGACCCAAAGTGTTGAAGTTGATTAGTTTAAAACCCTGCGTGAAATGCAGTTCGCTCGTCACTTTCGAATATTAGATGTTACATCTCTTATGCCCAGTCATTTCACTGAAAACATTCAATCCGGAACACGATAATATTTGCACATGATTGCTTGGCGGTTTGAAAGCTTGCAAATACTACAAAAGTGTTCTACCGCCACAAAAGCCTGCTTACATTCTTTGGCAGTAGGTAATGCCAAATAATGGAACTCCGTGTCGACTTCTCAGTTTTATAAGAACTAAGATTTGGGCATCTTCGAGTAAGAGCAGATTTCTTCTACATCGACATGTTCTCTCCTCGGTCACACCGTCACTTAGCATCAGGCGGGTTGGTGGACAAATCAGTATATCATTTGAAAACCCCTAATAATTTATACATGGACCCGGCTATGCCTAAAACTCACCGGAACCACCACAAAAAAAGATAGTTTTTTATTCTCTTCTGCGAAAACCACCGGAGGACGGGAAGCAGCGTTCTCTTTGGCAAAACAACACCGTCCCGTCCTCCAACCCTCCTGAACACGAGGACTTTTTTCAACAGTGGACGTCATCTAGCTGATGATGATGATATTGAATAACTTGAATATTTGCGCAGACATAAGTATTTTGATTCTTGTTATATGTGTAAATTTATAATGTCCAATATAATGTATACTATTTTTTCAGCATTATTTTTAAAGATAGTACTAAAAGAACATGCACAGGGGCTATTATACACGATAATGTCGTCGTCACAGCTGCTGATTGCTTGTAAGCATAACACTTAAAATTCTAATAGCCCATGGTCGTTTTTTTTTGTAACTAACTAGGAACCTTAAAGGTCTGGACAACAGATCGGACTGAATCCAGTTGCAGTCCATGTCCGTTGTGGATGCAGTAAATATGCTTGCGATACGACGTAATGCATACAGACTGCACGCGTGAGTGTCACGTCTTTCTATACTACTAAGACATCTACTGCACAAGCAATGAGATGGACTGCAACTGTATTTGATGTGGCCGAGACTTTATAGTTTCACTGTGTTCATCAAGGTCCTTCTGACTGAAGCGCTGAAATTTGGTTCACTTATAGACCCGCTTCAGGGAAAATATTGAAATTTAAAAAAAGGTCAGAATCACAAAAGCGGGGATAGAAAAACTTAACTACCTACCTACTTTGAGAAGTAAAGTTCTCAAATCCTACCTCGTAGCAAAACTGTTCTAAAATTGTCAACTAATTCCATATTTTATTTCGGTATTTTTTATTTCATGTATGGGATGAATGAAAAGAAGTAATAAAAGTTCGGTTTAATTTTAATTAAATATTCGGTTTTTGATCAACATTCTTTAAACAAAATATTCAAATTTCAGGTGTATAACTTATTCCGATTACGAGCTAAAACGAAGACATACGAACGAACAGATAGACAGACTGACAACTGAGTAATTGGATTTCGTTTGTTCCCTTTGGTACGAAACCCGAAAAAAAGTTCAACAACCACTTTCACAGCTTCTCAACAAGTCGTTTTTCAAGAAAGCAAGCTATCGTGAAAACTTCCAAATGAAAATGTACACGACGTATAAATTCCAATTAAAGTTACAACTCGCGAGCAAGCCTTTGTCAAGAAGTTTACAAAGCTGCACAACTAGAAAATATGGGCAGTTTAGTTCCAAGTTTGTTCGGTCACTTCAGCGGCCACATCTCTGTGTTTGTGAGCCATTACTGTTCTCATATTCTGTGATTGGGTAAATGTCGAGTAAAATCTGAAGTTTGTGTGACACCATTCCGCAGAACATTATTTTAACTTTGACCATCTAACTTTAGGTTAAAACTACGAGCCGACAGACGTACCTTGTTACGGAAAAACACGGCTTACAATAGTTTACAACAAACTATTTAATTTTCTATTATATTTAAGCCGTATTTTTTCTAGAATTTTCCATGTTCTCGTAACGACTTACATAGTAGGTAAAAAAACATTAATATACGTCAACCCCAATATTTTTTCTTACAGCACTATTTTCTAAATTTGATTATTGCTATTCATTTTTCACGCATTGAAATGAAAAGAGATGCTGAAAGTTTTAGTCCTGTCATTTTAATTTAGTGAGTCGTAACAAAAGAATCGACACCATATAGGACAAAAAACTTTGACATCAATGATATTGCACAAGAATGTCTTTGCATTATTATTTGTTATTTTTCTATGATGTGTTTTTTTTTGCTTTTATACGGAACGGACTCATATGAGCAGTTATATATATTATGTATATTATTTGGTAACCACAAAACAGTGATTATCATTTAACTTTGTTGTTGTTGGATCTGACCATTGGGCAATGTGGCCTTCTCCTGGCTTTTCCAATAATGGCGCTTTGGACAGAGTATTCGAATGGCAGACACTGTCTCTTTCAAAGCCGCCAAATACACAGCGCTGTTTTGTTTAACATTTAATTATATTAGTACCTTAAAAAAAATAAAAAATTGATTTATAGACGGTGTCTTACCAACTACACAACGTTTCATCCCCATTATTTTGGTTCTTTTCAGCCTTGGTAAAGATAACTTCACAAGATCGAAACCAGAATTAACCACATCTTTCGTCGTGATCGGAACAAAAAAGATGTTCGACACGGGATACGAACAATACCTTCCCATTGAGAGGATCGTGGTCCATCCCAAATACGAGGGGTGGACCGCAAACCTGGCCCTGGTGTTCACGTTCGCAGGCATGACCTCTGATAAACCTGGAACTGTTATTCCTTTAGCTGGAGAAAAAATGAAGACCCATCTGGATTCTAACGTAACATTATTTAGTTGGGGGCATGCTCGTGCAAATGCAAGTATTTACTTGATTTTATTAACGAGCTCTCCTAGTTTTAAGGTAGCGCGTTTATCTTACGAGAAGGAGCTATCAGGTTTGACTCCCGGTCGGGTAGAGATATGAGAGATGAAATTAAATATCTACTCTACACCTGGTTGTTCATTACAAGTCTTTGTGTGTTTTGCATGGCCTTGGCACAGGAAAAACTAGTGGTGACCTATGAGTGTAAATCGTTGCATATTTGAAATGGAAACAAACATTTTATCCTCTCACTTTAATTGACAACGATGACTATTGTTTCAGTTTAGTTAAAGATAACTATATTTTTCCATTAAAATTAACGACAATTTTTTTTTTTATAAAAAAAATAAAAACAATCAAAAATCGCCGACAAAAAAATACTATAAAATTGTACCTGTTTATCAAGTTTCGTGAAGATTGGTTGAAAAATACGACCTGTACGACAGTACAAACATACAGACAGATGAAAGAAATTTTTGCCAGTTGAAGCAGACTCTTTCGTTCGCTTCGCTCACTCGTCGTCATTGCGTGTAATTCAATGGGACATTGCAATTTAGTGCAGTAGGAGTCACTTCTAGAAAGTAATACATAATATCGAGATAATATCTTAACGATTACCTAAGTAAATATTAGATAACATTACATTCTAAAAAAAACATTACTCTCCGCAGTGCCATATATTTTTGGCCGTTTGTAAAAAAATCGTCTCAAATGAGAGTGCCTCCCTTGAGAAGCAATGTGACTTAATTTATTAAAAAATTTCAAGAAATACTTATTGTATTTATTTATTTCGATAGGCGGTGACCAGTACGGAGAATCAGCCTGATCAAAAGAAATATGAAAATTATAAAAACGCGGAGGTTGCATCTAGTGAATCGTGTTCTTCGGTACGCTTTCTTTTTCTTTTTTAACTACTTTTCTTTTCTCGTCTGACAAGAAGAAGGTAATGTTTTGCCTTTCCTTTTTGTCCTTTTCTAGGAATCAAAGCACAGACCAAACCGCTTCTGATAGAGACGTGGAATTTGAACTCAAAACTCTTCAAATGGTCTAGGTCAGGGGTCTCCAAACTACGGCCGGGGGGGCCAAATCCGGCCCGCCACTGCCATCAATCCGGCCCGCGACAGCTTAAGACTAGTGTCATCAGTCTGGCCCACGACAGCCAATGTTTTACTGTTGTTACTATTGCAGTGATAAGTTGAATGGAAGAGAATGAAAACACTGAATGATAATTGATGTTTGCTTAGATGGGCAGAATAATTAATATTGTTATGGCCCTTGCAACATACCGAAAAAAATAGTATGGCCCCAAGGCTTCAAAGTTTGGAGACCCCTGGTCTAGGTGAACATAATGAATGAATTTTGCGAAATTCCATATTTAAGGGTAAAATGGACCCCCAAAGCTTGTATGGAAATAAAAACGATTTTCGTGTCATTGTAAATCCGCCTAAAATTAAAAATAAAGAAATGCATCCTTCAGAATTTTTCAAAAAACAACTCCTGAAGAGGTGAAATGGAGCTTTAAAATTACTTTAAATATCTGAGGATGACGAGAGCAGTGCATGGCCTCGGAGGGTTTTGGATTTAAAAATTTTGGGTGGTACTGAACTGTTATGGGCAAGCGTGACGCTCTCGTTACTCAGTACCATAAAATTGTAAAAAATGTGAATGTGCAAGGCCGCCGTTGACCCGATAAAAAAAACCCCTTAAATTATTAAAATTATTATGTAATAAAAAAAGGTAGGATAATATTTCTTATTCTATTTTAGGATGTAGAAAATAAGAAAAATAAACAACCACGGAACAAACGCACAACATATCGAAATACAGCTCCAATAGTAGGAAAACGATTCCGGAACGAACAAGCTGCTGTTGTGAGTATTGTTTTTCTTACAAGATCATACAATGGGGCAGCTATACAAGACAATGGGCAGCTAACTTGTGCTACCATACGTATAACACCGGCCACAACACGAGCTAATACTAGAACAAAGAAATAATAGCTTAGTCTATTGGTCGAACATAATAATATTAATCATTAGAAAAAAAAAATATTATATATTTTTTTTTAAATATAATATTTGGCAAACAAGCGACGGGCCTCCTGATGGTAAGTGGTCACCGCCGCCTATAGACACCTCCAATACCAGGAGCATTGTCAGTGCGTTACCTTTGAGGACCTTTTTAAAGTAAAATATTAAAGAGCAATCTTCTCGCTGGGATTTACAAATAGAATACTAATTGTGTTATGTTAACATATAATTTACGTTATGCTGAGTTATGTATTGCAGTCTAGTTCACATCCACATCGTTTCAAGAAGAAAAATAATTCACGAAATCATAGACGAGACAAGTTTAAAGGTCGTCAAGAACGTGCACAAGACGGAAACTTTGGGGAAAAAAATCTTAATGGAGATGGAAAACGGACTTCAGTTACCAGTAGCTACCTGTCCAGCCTTGAAAGTGCTGAAAATGTAACTAAACTGTTTATGTAGAATATATAATATTATAAAAAGAATCACAAAAAAACCTGACTGCAAAATGTAGCCTATGCCTATGTGGCCTATGCAAAATGTAACAAAATTCCTGTTTGTGTTTCCAAGCACAAACAGGAATCCAACGACACCTCAATCGTCAAAATCGGTGAAGCCGTTTAAGCTATAGAAGATAATATATAGAACCAATATACAAGTATTATTATCAAAAGAATACCAAACAAACCCGACTGCAAAATGTAGCTTAAGTCATTCCAAGCGTCGTAACGACGTACTCGACGACTCGTCAAAATCAGTCAGTCCGTTTAAGGTATAGAGGACAATATTTAGGAAAACATATTATACTTACTTTTAATTATACTAGTAGTTCGCGGCGAACTGGGACCTCGCGATCCCTATATCTTCACAACCCCTGGATCGGTTCAACTCATATTCGAACTTAAAAATTATATTGAAATGAACTACTTGCCTACAAAATTTCATGAATATCGGATTAACGGTTCGCAAGTTATCATCGGACAAATATACACACAAATATACAAACATACATACAAATGCCGATTTGTCCCAGTAAACTCTGAGACCTTCGCTTCGCTCGGTCAAATATTAAGTGAATACTAATTTACATATATACTTTCAAACATCCCAAAAACATTACCCTCCTTCTTGGGCAGTCGGGTAAAAAGTCCTAATTAGCCATTATTTGGACAAATGATCAAATCGCGTTATTTGTACACTCACGATCAAATAAAAGAGCTCTATCATCTACTTCGTAATAGAGGTGACACCACAGTATTTTGCGATGTCTTATTAATCTAATTGTTACCACTTAGCCAAATGTCACTTAGTAAGCTCGCTGTATGATCACAAACATGTTTTGTTGAATTAGAGATGTATACTGTATACCACGAGCCACCCCTGGCATATTTATGCGAATAAGGTTTGTTCATCTAGCCAGCAGTGTTGGATTTCGTAGTATAATTATAATATTTGTACCATTATTTTATAATGTGTGTGTACTAGTATGGAGTGTCGTAATGCCAGTATACTACGCGAATTCCTGAATGTAATGTATATGCAAGAGGGAGTTGTAATTCGTTCAATATCAAAGGATTTTGTGTTTTTTTGTTTTTTAGTAAAGTGGCCATTTGTTCTGACGTAGTTATTTTAAACATTTCCATAAAAACTTTGGAAGTCCATTTCGCCTCTTTAGAGGTGGAATTTCGCAAAAACCGTTCTTATTGTCCAACAGCTAGACCATTTGAGGAGTATAATATTGAGCCCAAATTTCTCGTCTCTATTGTGAGAGGGTTGCTCTGTGTATTTATTCCCAGAAAAAGGCTTGTTCTTTTATATATATACATTTATAATAAAAGTGAAATATAAGTAATGTAAAAAAAAAACTGTAACATCGAATTGGTCCTGGACTGTAAGGGTGTTGTCACGTCTGTTTTAATAAATAAATAAATATTAGAGGACAATTTTCGAAAGATTCTGAGACAAGCGATTCTAGTACTACTTTCAAAATGTAGGAGTAGCGGTAACTGTCACATAAACGGAACAATTTAGCACTAATCAAAAAGTAGCGAATCAACACTTTGAAATTTACTTTGAGATGATGAAAGTGGATTAACAAATAACATGACTTAAGTATCTGTCTACCTCTAATTACAGGTCGAATCCAGCATTCATCCATACGTATTTGGCGTGAACGAATATATAAAAGTATTTAAAACTCGCCGTGTAACTATTATAACTCGCAAAGAATTAACAACACCGGCCGAAAAAGTAAGTAATTAGGAACCAAGAAATATAGTGCCCGGATTTGGACCGAATAGTGCGATCAGCGGGCTTATCCCCTAACTTTGAAACGTTCGTGATTCTGATTGCGAGAGCATGCCATCTCGCTCGTACCAACTTAGTCGCACTATGCGCGGTCTCGCTCGCTTTCAGAGTTACGGGATGAGCCCAGAGAAACACTGAAAAACGAGCGGCAGCGCAATCTTAGTAAACGGTGAGCGTTCTACAATCTCTAAGCCGCCAAGCGCCAAGGCCAAGTTAACGTCCAAGTTTGTGTTTTCCTCGCAAGTGTGTTGAAAAACGTGTGCATTGATCATTACACTTGTATCATAATGTCCTAAAATGCTACAAAAAAATTACGACAGTGCTACTCTTACTTGTACAGGTAACTTGATTGCACTGTAAGTAACTTAAAATTCAGGGTTCGTCCGCGCTAGTTTTAATGACGCGGACGGGCGCTGATGAATCAGTAAACATTTTGTTTCAAACAGAGAAACATTGAGCTATAATACCTACAATGTTTCCAGAACACTTCATATTTTTATTCAACAGTGTATCTTATTGAGTACGTTGTTAATATTATGCACCACGTATATTTATTTCATTATTTGTTGTGAATTTCCATGGACTCCGTGCCCTTTGTCAACTTTAACATTTTTTTGTCAACTATTGGTAATCTTATATTAATAATGTATGTTCCCTATAGACTCCAAAACGACTGGACAAATTTTGATAAAATTCTCAGTGAATCTTCAGATTTGCCCAGCGGGTGATCCTATGAAGTTTGGTACCCATGCAAAGCCGGGGCGGGTCGCTAGTATAACAAAACGAATTACTTAATATAGCATTGACTAATATTTATAGCATAAACTGATACTTGAGCTATCATCTATTTAGTGCTAGAGTTGACATCGCAGCGTATTGCAATGTCAGTTTTATTTGTGGTCACTTTGCCAGACTCCACTCTGTCACTCACTTTTTTTCTTCTGTGCTGTCACTGGCAAGAACTCGTTGTATGATCATAAATGTTATGTTATACTTCATAATTATAAAGAAGTATGTTCTACGATACTCTCGGGGTGTATTATGTAAATACCACAGAAGAGAGAATAAAAAAAATTCCTCTTCTGTGGTAAATATGGTTTACTTTTCTAGCGAGTGCCAGTGAAGTGTACCACAATTAAATGGGACATTGCAAAGTAGTATCAACTTTATTACGAGGTACATTTTTGGCAAGTTGCTTGTATTCTGACTGATGAATATGTTTGATTGTCTTCCAAAATATTCACTATTTTTGTTCTCCAGAACAATGCTGACACAGAGGAAATGTTCCATGAAGACGACCCGAAGCAAACGGCGGTCAAAGCAAGGAGGGAAGCGAAGAAAAGGGAGCAGCCACGTATATTATACAGACTTAAATCAAACAAAGATTGGAGGAGGAGCATGGGATCGCAGGTACCAAAAAAAAATTATTAAAAAAACTACAAAAAACCGACTGCATAATAAGCCTACGACACTCTGGACATAAATAAAGTTACCTGTCAACGACACCTCACTCGCCAAAATCGGTCAAGCCGTTTAGGCTACAGGAGGACATAGGGACAACACTACCCTCCTTTTTTGGGAAGTCAGGTAAAAGAAACAGCTCGCGGATCAATAGCGCTAACTAACTTTACTAACGTTCAACGATACAACCTGTCCTCGCTTATCACTTACCTGGCAATGTTTTACATACAGGGTTATAAGGAAACGGTATGCTAAGCCGAATAGGGCTCATAATACTCATCATTATCAACAACTTTTACTATGGTATCAACCCTGATACCGAGAAAAAAATCAGCTCGTCCGTAGAAAAATATCAATGACACTCGCTGAAATGTACAGAAATGCTGATATTTTTTATCTCGATTTCAGGGTTGGCCCCATAGTAAAAGTTTTATTTATTTTATTTTATAGATTATGGATCCCCAACAGAAGTTACACATTACATTCACATTATGAAACATAGGCATCAAGCTGGGTGCACCCCCAATTACAGGAGACCACGTCGTGCTCATGGAGGTTCGACTAGACTAAACTAAAATGAAAATATTTTTTGCTGCCTGCAGTTGTTCATAATCATGAGTACACCCGGACACTCGACTAGATCTCCATACAAACGCCACGTCCTAACTATCTATTACACAAACACTACACACATGTCGTTTAAGTACAATTGTGTGCGTCAAGTCTAAGGTTGTCACCGCGTATGAATAATTGAATAGTGCTGCGAGTGAGACAGTTGCCAAAGTTTTTGCAAATGAAAATCTTCTGATCTAACGTACCTATACATAAGTAAAATCAATTTCGTTATTTGAATAGTGCTATGTACTTAAAGACCAAAAAGTTACTTAATTTGAATAAAATACAATAATAAAGTACCTACTTATCTGATGAATGACAATTATTTAGTGTACATTACCAAAGTTTTTATACAGACACGTGTACTTGGATCCTTCTCAAGTTGTGCCGGATACTAATTTTAACCCTTATTTTGTGTTTACAGCAAAATCGTTTAGTTGTCGAAAATTTTGGGTTTGTGAACCTCCAGACCTGTAGAGGGTTGGTAGATAAAGCACTACCAGCCAAATACAACATCTGTAAGTACCAATACTGTAGATTTAAATGGGCGTCTTCACAGAGCAAGTGATTATAATAACTGACCGAGTGAGCGAAGCAAATGCAGTCTCAGCTTTAACTGGAAAAATTTACTTTCGTCTGTGTACACGGTTTTTGTATGTTAGTACTCACGTAGAGGTCGTATTTTCCAACAAATCTCTTCTTATTTATGAAACTTGGTTTCTCCGAGATTTCTTCTTTAGAATTGAGTACCGAATGTGTCTGCCAAATATTATCAAAATCGGTCAAGTCGAGTCAAAAATCGCCAACGACAAAAAAAAAACTAAAAATTTGTAGGATTGAGGTTGTACAAAAAAGTTTGTGCTCGCGAGGTCTACTGTTCGCAGAACTACTAGTCTATTTATTATTCCAAAAAATTGCACTGATTCATCAATAAACTTTCTGAGGAGACTGCCACAGGTCAATATAATTATTAGATTGCATAGAAAATTCACTAAAACTTATGATTATCTTTTTTAGCAAAATTTAACGATGTGATTTGTTACTCAAATGCTGATCGATGTGTCGACGAAGTAAGTATCAATACAATTTCAGTTTTACAAACATTCTTTGATATAGTTAGTTCACATCTTCACATTGTTTCATCAATATTTCATTTCACATGCTATCAGGTACTACATTTTTTTTTTTAATTGACACCAAAAATTCCATTACTGTATACTACTAATTTGAGAGTCACGTGACTCTATGCTCTATGCGTATACTCTGGATGGTCGCACAGAGAGGGTACCTACGTAGCTTATTTATTTATATCTATGGGTACTTCTCTTCCTATTGGTCATCTTACATCATACCTACCGCCACGCTTACATACATTTATGGTACCTACAGGACTTACTCGCCCATAAGACCGCGCTCCCGGTCAGAGTAATATCTCTTTCTCACATTTTAAATATTTCTTAAGATATGAAATTACAGAGTAAGAATTTAAAAAAAAAAACCTAGTTATCTTAGTTATCTTTAGAATAACATTGCCAATGTTTTACAGCAATTTTCATTAAATCATTTTTAAACTAGTCCTACTTTTTTTAGGACTAGTTTAAAAATGATTTAATGAAAATTGCTGTAAAAAATTATCCTCAAAATAGAAAAACTTAACATAAAAACTGCTTTAAAACATTAGCATTGGTTGTTCTTAAGATAAAGGACCTTTTTTTTTAAATGTTTCTCTCTCTATATTTTTTTGTAGTACTAAAATTTGTTTTTAAATGCGCTACATAATGAGATCGTCTGTGACTGAACCGGGTTCTCATCAGGACGAGTCGTTTGCTCACTGACTCGCATCGCGGTCCCTGAAAAATAATAGATAAATAAATATTGGTGGACGTTTTTCACACACAGCGCCGTCTGACCCCAAACTAAACAATCTTTTGTACTAAGGGAACCAGATAACTGAGAGAATACATAAATACTATTTTTTTAAAAATATAGAATACATAGAAAAATAATACTTATAGAAGTTTTACATAAATTATTACAATTGCCTACAAAATAAACTTTAATTTAAAAATGTCTGTCAACGTTTTTCATGACTGTTGAACTTATCAGAAAGACTCGGGAGCGCCAGCGGTCCGGCAAGGGCAGCTTGTGGCGATAACAGTGGGTGGCGCTGAATGCGACGGTGACCAAGTCGCCGTCGGTATGAGGATGGCTTGCTACTGCAGTTGGATATCCGACAATCTACCGTAAGTTAAGAAGATAGTATAATTATGCAACCTTCTTGTTAAATTATTAGAAAATGTATTGCTATCGATACATAAGTGCCGTTCTCTTAAACGAGCGATAGTGAAAGAGTGCTCGTGAGTGTTAAGGAACAGGAGAAATAAAACAAAATCTGTCTCACAATGTAAGCATTGCTAAATTATTTAATTTAAGCCAACAAACTAGAACTAAAACCTTACTAGAACCCAAAGTGAATAATCAAATCAAATAATACCTAAATATGATATTATATGTGACGGGGACCGCTCCCAAGGCCTGTATTCTGGTTGGTCCAAAAGCCAAAATAGCCAAAGCACTTTGTAGTTCACACGTTTGTTTCCGAAATTACAATCACAAGACAGTAGTTTTGTAGCACGAATGCAAAGATATCCTTGGATTCGGCGGAAACCGTTAAGTTCGACACAGCAGTGGCTTTTGTGACTTATGCTCGGTTCGAAGGCTCGACGGAAAGTGTCTCAGCTTCACCCTCAATATTCACTGCCCTTGAGCATGAACTAACGAATATTGATTGAATGTTCGAACGAATGAATGAACCGACATTGCCCACTCACGGCCTCTAGCAACCCTGTGTCGACCTTACCCAAGTGACGGACGACAATGACGACATTTTCGACTATGATCATCGGCAATAGATGGCACTGTTGACAAGCTTTTATAAACCGGAACACTGCGACGGACATTCAGTGCTCCGACATATTATATAATTATACTAGCTGTTACCCGCCACTTCTTTCGCGAGGACGACATACAAAAAGGATTTTATGTCCATCTTTGTGCTATGCAGTAACTCCTTATCAAATAGTAGGTAATAACGCGACAAACATCCAGACAGACCGACAGAGGGACATAGTTGCGTACAAATTCGATATTTTTTTTAATTCCATAACTTAAATAACATTAAAATGTAAATAAATTGAACAAACCCTAAGTAAAAATAAATCATAAATATAATTAATTGAATAAATTAAATAATTAAATATACAACTTAAAACAAACACTAATCTAATAAACCGCTACCAGCAGGCATCATGCCCAAAATGCTGGCCGAATTGCCACGATGACTTGCGATGGCGTATTGTATAAATAATTATATAAATAAAACATTACTGTGTTACGGATTGAAGCGCAAAGTTTCTATCGAAATTGCTGAACATAACGAGATTTTAACATCCAATATCGCAGGGTAACGAGCGCAGTGTATTGCTGCTCAGGGTTCGCTGCATTCCGCTTGGCACGGAAATGTTACGCTTACTATTAGGCAAGCGACTTACTCGTCTCGTCACTAGGTAGCATAAAAAACAATATTGGTTTTAGATATAACAGTCTATTGAAATAAAATTAAAAAGATCTATAATAGATCCACTGTTATGTACTTACGCCATTTATTTTACCGGTGCGCTGGTTTTCAGTAGAAAATAAAGTACATTGGCACCCGACACGAGCGAGCGCTGGATTTCCCCGTGACAGGGCGGATGAATCGACTCGCTGGCCTTGACTAACGCCGATCCGTTCCCAGCCTTATTCTAGAAGCTTTAAAATTATTTCTCGATCCAGTTAAACAACCTACGCTGGTGCTTTTCTGGGCAAGATGTGTTTTTTTTCCTCTTATTTTCTCCACACGTTGTGTATTTAGCCGGTGTCAAGTATTGAAATATTACAAGTGAAGTCAAATATTTCACAATTAAAATAAGTCTCAGTTATAGTCTGAGTCAAGCAAAGTAAGTCACAGTCAAGTCTACGTCGTGCCCCAGTAAGGTGGTGGAGACTTTACTAGAGGTTTCTATGGAGTTTTAGAAACAACATGAAGAATCACGTTTCACTACATTATACTATTCACCAACACTCATACACGTTCACGAAGACTTAATGGATAAAAATCCACCATTTTTACACATTAACACTCAAAATAGAAAGTTTTGGAAAATAATACATCGACGCGACATGTCTTCTTCACGTTCCCGCCAAAACTCCCAAGGTGTCTTTACTAACTAAACAAAATACATACAAAATTTAAACCAACTAAGTACTTACATAAACTACTTATTTAACTCAAAACAGTTCGATAATCCAGAGACCGGCCTAAACCGGTTGATGCCTAAAGATAATCCAATGGTCAAGGTAAGCAGTCTTTCCGGTATGCTGGCGGCATTGCCGCTCTGAATTGCAATGCTTATGCTCGCGTTGCGCCAGATAGACATCAGCATTTTGGTCACGCGTCGCATCAACAAGGCACTTTGATAATTTTTTTAAATCAGATGAGACGAAATGATTTTTGGGGCAAAAGAAAGATCGTTCGGTGGGTGACGTCATGCATCGTGGCGCAGAGTTCAAGGCCCAATAAATGCCTATTTGCAATAATCTCAAATTAATTTGCCGCACAGACGCTTACAATGTTTAACTCGTGATTCGACGTGACGAAACTTATCATCAAGAATTAAGATTTTTAAGTATCCCTTATAGAAACAGGGCGGGTGAGCTCAGAATAATCCCGGCTCGTCGGCTTATCAGTGTGACGCCGTCAATTACTAGCTGTTTTGTTCACGGGAAGCTGCATCTCGTGGCGCTATTATTTTTAAAAACAACAGTCATTTCGTACGCTTTTGCACTCGGAAGCTGTAGATGCTTCCGAGTATTTTTAGTAAATTGGAAGTAGCATCGTTGGGAATTAAATTGACTGTGAGTTCACTCTTAGGTGGCTTAGCTGGCTTAGTGAAACTCAAATTTTGCATTCGAATTGGTAATTTAAATCCATTTTTGGATTTAAAATTTTTGGTTTTTGAAAACTCATTCTTCCATTCTATTACCCAATAGAAAATAAATTCGTGGGCGGTTCCATTGGACCCAGCATTAAAAAAGCCGTAAGCGAAACACACTGCGGTGCGAAAGGCCCAATTATTTTAGAGCATTTGGGCGATTTACACGTTGGTCCGACCCACATGTGCTTTGAGATGCCGCAGTATTATTATTATTATAATTTCGTTTCTCTAGTATTATAATTTGGTGTTCGTCCGTGTAGTTATTGTACTTTTAACCGACTTCCAAAAAGAGATTATCAATTCGATTGATTGTTATTTTTTGATATTTTTTTTTGATATTTCTGAGGAAAGGTCCCATTCTTATCATAATCCAGTTCTGATAATGGGATCCATGAGAAATTGAGGGAATTTCTCAAATATTACAGGCATACATTACATATAGCGATTTTGGTATTTTCATCAACTCTAGTCAAGTGCATTCAGAAAGTATCATTTGGTGAAGTAGAATTGATGAAGAAGACGACAGATGGCTACCTCAATGATACGTAAGTAAGTAGAGGTCCGGAATATATGATGATCAAAATATTTAACCACCTACCAACACAGATAAGAGACGAGATAAACTCTAGAAAAATCCAAAAGAAGCTAAACCATTTATTGTTAAAAAATGCTACTATAATATAGAAGATTTTTTGGAGGACAAACATTAATAAATTTTAGTTATAAGTCGTATAAGTTTTCTGTATTATTCTATATTTATTAATAGTTAATTTATAGTTAGTTAGTTTTTTTTTTTCTAGTATGTAGGCAACAATACTGTTTGCAACACCTTATAACAGGGTATAATGTGTAATTTAGTACATTCTGAAAAATGTTACCATTACGCATTATGTGGCAATTTATACTTAAATAAATAAATACGTGTTTCACGGGAGGCACCAAGATAATTTCCATTATGATAGTCAAGCGTACATGACGAAGCAAATTTAAATAAATGGTTCCGATGGAGTTGGTTTAAAAAAAAAAATATGTTGTACAGAAAGACGAAGAGCGAATGGACAGCTTACTACAAGCTGTCCATTCGCTCAACGAAAACAGAAGTCAGCTCAAAACCGAGAAATTCGAGGAGAGAACTTTACCCAGCAGTGGGATACCATATGCTAAAAACAATAACAGCAAATATGAATATAATAATATTTTTTACAGACCGGGCAGCACTTCGTTATCATGCTGCAAGAACTGCTGTGACGTGAAACATAAAGACGAAAAAAAGAAAGAACGACGACATCGATTTAGAAATAGATTTATTTAAAGTAATAATCATTGCATTTCTTTTCACATTCTACTTAAATAAGAATAAATAAATAATAATGACATATTTATAATCCATGTGACTTTTTTTTTTTCTAGGTACTTCCCGTTCGGTAGCATCCGAACGGGAAGTACCCAGTGAGAGAGAAAGCCTGCCGCGACCCCATAGCACAATTCAAAGTAGGTTCACTTAACATTAAACAATATCGTTAAAAGAAATATTTTTTCAATTTCAAAACATTGTTATATAAAATTAAAATAAATACAATTATATGGTACAAACGGTAGTATAGATTATTCCTTGCGGTACAAAACGTACAAGTTTTTTTTTTTTGAAAATATAAATAAAACTTAAAACATCATATAAAATCATTTACGCCCTGCTGTTGAGCCGGGCAATAATACTGTACTTGTGCTCTGCTGTAAGTAAGGCACAAGTAAAACAATTCTTGTAAAATTTCACGTCTAGGTCAACGAGAGAACCCCTTTTTTTCTTTTTCCTTTCGAGATACGGAAGCCAAAAATGACCGACTTACTTTAACTACTAATTATAAATTCTTATTAACTAATTATTAATTGAAGTAGTTTATACTAGCTTACCCGCACGGCTTCGCTGGTATATTCTACAGTAAATTAAACACCCCATATAAATACATTACACTTATTTAGGGGTTAAATTCGAAAAATCCTGAAATATGACTTTCTTTATTTTTTATGCTTAGTATACATAAAACGAGTTTCATTGGCCTAGCATGAAAAAAGATTTCTTACCATTAAAACTTTGTTGGTCCATTTTACGCCCTCAGATAGACCATACAATTACAATAGTATTGGGTTAAAAATTCACGTCTTTATCATAAGCTGTTTGGTCTGGCGTTGATTTTTCGAAAAAGGTTTGTTCTTTTATTAATAACGATGGAGTAAGTCAGTCTAAAATTCTCTCATTACATTTTCCCAAAATATAAGCAAAATTACCAATTTTTTGGAGTTGTACAGCGACCAAATTTTCTAATTATATTTATAATATTTTAAATTTTCTTCATCCAATTAACGTTGCTGTCACTGACAAATTTAACGAATTAAATCTGTCAGTTTGTAATAAAGCCTTAATGGGTGCGGTAACAGCGATAAAATTACAAAGTTAATAAATAGCACGAGTCGGGGCCGAATTTTAATTTCACCCCAAATGTTCATCTCTCATTCGCCACTGGCCGAAAGCCATGCAAATAAGCTTACACTGTCTCGTAATAAGATTTATGAGGACAAGCTAATCCATACTAAATCCGATTTGTCTGTTTAACACCGAATAAAAAGCTTTATCTTCTGAAAAATAAGTCGCCCAAAATTGGCAGTGAGTTTTTTTAAAAATAAATATATAGTTGTTATATTATTTTTGGCTTAAGATAAATTTTGTTGTCAAATCAAAGAAGGTTTTCAAGCGATTATTTGAGTAGGTAACTTAGTAAATAAAAAAATATGAAAGTTACGAAAAATACAAGGTGTTCACAAAAGGTGTAGTAATATTGTTAGGTATGACATACCTGTATGTACTTATCATAATGAATAACTTTTACTATGGGATTTATTATTATTATTTTGTCGAGTGTGATTGGCATTATTCTATGGAACAGAAGATTTTTTTTTTCGTGATTTCAGGGTTCATTTTATTATTCCGAAATTAAAAGACGTATTAGTATGTGTTAGTTATTTCCACACACATAAATGTCATTTTCCCTAATAAAAAGTATTCTCCCTAATAAAAAACGTATTTCCAGTATATAGGTAAGCCAGATAAGCCAGATCCATGCAGAAGTTTCTTCTGAATGTATTCAGCCATTTTGTTTTGAACAAAACGGGAATACTCACGTTAAATTGAGTCAGTTATTCCGACTATAAATTGGATCACAAATTACGATTTTGATTAGTTTCGGTATTCAGCCGTTACGGATTTGAGTGACCAAACATCTACTCACCAAAGCTTCTTAAGAATTTCAGAATTAGTGAGCGTGATGCTCACAGATAGTATTGGTCAAAACAAGCATTCTTATTACTTACCTTATTTTAAAAAGTACAGAGCACATAACAAAAAGAAACATAAATCAACAAAAAAAAAACACAATGGTCCCAATATATGAGTTGCATTGCTTCTCACATTTTACTGTACTATTGAAATCTATTGGGATCGTTTGTTACACGTCTGTAGTCTTGTATCTCGGGAGCAACGTAACCTTTGTCCTCTCGCTTCCCGTCTAGACATCAATAGTATCAATATTGTCTGTTTAAGTCCATTACATTATCTGTAAATCCTGTAGCTTTTGTTACAAATTTGGCACGAGTTAAACAAGTTGATTCTTTTTTCTTGGACTGCTTTGTTGAGTCCGCTTTGGGAGGTACCACACTTATTCCAGTTATTCAACTGCCAAGCAGTAGTGTGCAAATACTACTGCGTTCCGTATTGATTGGCTGTTTCCAGTGCACTGCGCTCGTCATCCTGAGATGCTAAATCGTTTCTGTGCCCAGTAATTTCGCTGGAAACATTGCCATTGCATCTGGAACCCAGAAATGTAATTTAGTGTAATGTAATGTGATGTGTTGTAATGTGGTGCGGTGCGGTGCGAAGCGGTGCGATGCGATGCGATGCGATGCGATGCGATGCGGTGCGGTGCGGTGCAGCCTATCACCGGCAGTACACTGATAGAGGCCTGATGAGGATGACGTAGTCAGAACGTCTGACACGTCTCCCTCTTCACCCTCGTCTAACTTCTTCATAACATGATGTATTGAAAATGGATTACGATGAAGTAGTAATTCTAAAATTTGTAAGTCTCTTATTCCATACTGATTACTCAGTAGCACAACGCGTTTCATCCTGCGGTTTCCATTCGTCCTCTCAGGCAGCATATATTCAAAGCAAACACCGTCACGGTTTCATGTTCTGCACACACTGGAGATTTTCAAGGATTTTATGCAGTTTAAAATCATTTTCCCTGAAATTGAGTAACTCTTCTTCCGACTGGGATGAAATAATAATTATTTGAGGATACTTGCGTCATGAGATTGTAATACCAAAACTGCTCAACATTGTATCATTCATTTTCTAGGATTACTTTGTTTGAAGCCGAGTTAGGGTATACCTAATCATCTATTATTATTTTATTACGAAATCTGTTATAGCCAATTACCAACCTCTAGCTCTGAAGCAGCTCTCAGCAGTGTGCGATTACCGACTAAAAATGATTATCATCATCACCATCGGCAGCTTATTCAGCCCACTGAAGAGCATAAGCCTCCTCCCTCCAATCTACCCTGTTTAGTGCCAATCTCGTCCTGGTGTTGCCGCAAATGATAATGATATTAAATTGTGGGTGCGAGTAAATCTCTAAATATCAGCTTACTTTGCTCACTTTTAACTCTATACTGCGTTCTAAACCAGTTTTACGCAGTGTATATTTTCAGAGATTCAGCGAGTGCACATGGCGGCCTTTGCCCGAACGCGCTCTAAGTAGATATGGAGCCGGACAGGTTATTTGCTGCTATCGTGCTCGGTACACGTTTCATATTTTATCCCCCTATTGAAAAGGATTTCCAGGGAAAGGACATACAATCGTTGGGTATAAGTAGAAAAGCCTTGCTTACTTCTGAAAATGAGTTGGGGCGCTTTACAATTTGGTGATTGAACGCAAGGCTGGCTCGAAAAGTGTTTCCGATTAATTATTTATTATTCTCAATGCAGATATAAGCTTTGTATTTAGTCGTCATAACGGTTTTTTACAGATTTGCCATTCTAAATCAATAAAATTTTATTCATAACCCTTTGACCAAAGTAAAATGAATGGACGGGTCTTACCACACAACTTCCTTTTTTTTCTTTTTTTTTTTTAGTTTTAAAGAAATGGAGTACTAGGAGAACTACAAAACTACAGTAAGTTTGTCGCGTCTATGTGTGTCACGCGTGTGTATTAAAAATAACAAGTCAAAACAATTGAACTCAGGCTTCAATACGTAATTAAAAGTATGTGTACATTTTTAGCAAAAAAGAGATAGCGATTATAATATCTACGAGAGAAAAAGGGACACCTGTGTTTATTAGTTGCTCTCGAACCGTTTGACATTCGAACGTATGTCTCGCACTTTTCACAGACTGAGAGCGTCTGAAGCAAGGTGAGCGTGGCACCCACTTCAAGTCTTCAAAATTCTCTTACTTGAGCAGTCCAGTCATTTTACTAAACGCCAGACGCGTCAATAAAAATACTTCACTACACCAATGACGAGCATTTTCTAATGAATTTAAAATTATTAAAATATAAATTTTTTTTAGCCGAATTTGTACGTTAGGCACGGTAAAGGCGCGGCTAAAATTGTTACAAAGAAAGTACATTTTGGAAAAGACTAACTATTTCTATTTTAAGTCTTTTATGACCTTAAAAGTCCGAAGTCCCGCAAAGTTCTTGTACCGATTACACCAATATGTCTAATGACATTTTAAGCAGTACTTAGGTACTGTTTACTGTTATAGGTAGGCACTCGCTCTCAACGTTACACATTGGAAGGAAATATACCTTACGTTACTGTTAAGCTTGTGCGTTGGAAAGTAGTTGAATAGCAAACAACTGTAGTATCTAGTTCGGAGAGCGTGTGGCAACACATAATACCCCTCATTGTTGGAGGATAATAACAGTGCACCGTGAAGAGGCAACGACCTAGGATTACAGGGCGATTGAGATCAACCCAGCGGACTCGCAGAATTCTGGACAGGTTCACTGTTGCAATAAGTCAAGAGAAAATTGACTTATTTTTAATTTTCTCTGTGAAAATTAAAAAAGGTTCCGTTGTTTATAAAACAGTCCGAGTACGCTTCTTGGAAGACAATGAATGTTTGCGATATTTATTCCAACTATAGAAAAAAAAGTGTCTAAACAAAGGAAGTGAAAGTAGCGAGAGAAACCATGTGAGTTTTATAGTAAAATGTTTATATTTTATGTAAGTTATAAAATATTTTAAAGATATTTTTTCCTGCCCGTATAACATTACACTAATGTTATAAATGCGAAAGTTTGGTTGTAAGTAGGTAAGTATGTAAGTGTGTTTATTCCCGTTCAACTCTGTAACGGCTGAACGGATTTGGATGAAATTTGGTATGGCGGTAGCTTATTCCCTGGAAGAGCACACAGGTTTTTTTACACTTGTTATTCTGAAAAAAAAAAACGTTCCTGTAGAATAGAGGGTGAAACTACGGGGCGCAGCTAGTTGATAATAAGTGTGCTGATCGGTGAGGATGGTTACTATGCTTTATTTTTAGGCACTGACGGCGGTAAGCATGTTTAAGGTCTGTCAACAGTTTGTACCCAATTACCGGCAAATACCTTGCGCAAAAATCGGCATAGTGGGGCATGTCCAAATCCTCCACGCACAATAAAATTATTTGTGTTGGCTACCAAATCTGCATATGTACTTATATTACTAATACTTTCCAAAAGTTAAACTAAAAAACCTGCCGTTATGGATTAGATTAATTTTATCCATCAGTATACTTTTCATTTCAACATATCGCATAACAACACGGTTCACAACTGAATTCGCCGCAAATTCAATTCCGCGATCCGCTCTGATCCGTTAGGCACCATACTGATCCGGTCGGTTTCATGTTACCCCGTATTGATGCTGGTCTGTTAATCTGTTAAGCTGCGATCTTGAGCCCGGATCCAGACGATACTGCGCCAGTTAATGAGCTGGAGAAGGGTTGTGTCTTAACTAATTGCTGAGCTTAGTAAAGCGTCGCACGTGATTAGAAATCGCAATTGATGTGTCTATCGACGGCTGATTGTGTTTTGACAGGTGGTTTCATGATTAAGTTAAGTATAATTTGTATGAATGGCGTGGACTGGAATTCTGTAGTCCGTTGCCATATTAAGGACGATTTACATAATACACGCTCTCTAGCTCGCATAATGAACATTTTTATATAGTTAAAATTACTGAAGGTGATAAAATGTTTTAATACGTTTTATTAATATAACAATAAATTAAAATGTCTTATATTCATTCTCATGTTGACTTATGCAATTGTTCATTTATTTAAATGAACGTCAAGATGTTTTATCTATAGCAAAGTTATTATAGCTTAAATCGAATCAATAATTTAAATGAAACTTGTTAACCGATGCAATAAGAAACGTATTAAAAACATTTTTTAATGTCTCAGTTATTTTAAATAAATAAAAAATTTAATTGTGCGAGCGAGAGAGCGTGTATTAAGTATAACTTCGTAATATGAAGAAGAAAAAACAGTTTTATATAGACCCGATTCATAACTGAGGCGGCCCTTAAAGAAATGTAAAGGTTGCAGATTCCCTGAAAACTTCCGAGACTGTTGCCTGTGTTAGGATTTCTTAGTTTCTTTAGCAATCATTAAAATTACTCGAGTGTTCAGAGCAACACCACGTATAAGCCTCGGACACATTCAACGCAATCCCAAATAGAGATGCTACTACGGACATTTAAAATCAAAGACACTTTATTTCTCCTAAGTACCGGAAGCAATTTAAATAAAATCAGACCCCATAACGCAGCTTAATATCTTCTGAACATTCTGCAGAGACATTTTAAGTGAGATTTCAGTGCAGGCTTTTAAGAACGTCCTTATAAAGCCGCAAGCTGTGTCGTGAAATGAAACGTCGAGAAATATTATTTTGCGCATATAATAAACTGAAAGCCGTTTGAATGAATTTTTCATGATTCTACCTACAGTTTTGGAAAACTTGGCGTGGGTCTGGGCTTAAAGGGGAAATGGCACATCACAGAAGGACAGTTTAATTGTGCCTTTGCAAAAAACTTTCGAACGGCACGAGGCGGCGGCGTGGCTGCTGCCTTTCTTGGCTGGCACCGACTTTCTAAAATAAACGATTATAAATTGGAAATAGGTATCAGCAATTTTTAAACAGGTATAAGTATCAATAATTTTGTTCATAGTCCTTTAGTGCTCTTTGCTTTGATGTAATTAAAATATAATTTTTTACATACTATTATAAGTTTGTACATATGGGTAGTCTTGAAGTCGGATATTGTTTTTTTTCTTCTAAAAATAAATTTTATCGTAAAAGTATATTCGATGCTTTCGTGATATGATTTTACGTTAAAAAAGTGTAGACAAATAAAAAAATGTAAATAATTGCCTCGGTGCGTGAGTCAGACTCTTACTTTTGTCCTTTTTTTTTAAACCTGATAAGCCTACAGTCTTATATATATATATATAAGATATATTACAGTATGCTTCGCTACTTCTGCCACTGGCATTTCTTGTTTTGTTGTTCATATTTTGGTAACCATTTTTAACGCAAAAAACCGTTAAAAGTATTTAGTAAGATAAGTTAGTTTTTCGGTGTGCGACCATATAACACCGTTTTAAAGACTGACAACTCTAGAGAAGAAGCGAAATAGTCTAGGGTAGTGAGTTTGCACGTGGTCTGCAGGCCATTAGTTGGTGGGGTGTTTGCACTGCGCCCTCTAATGACTGTGTACTTGCAATACATCGCTTGGGCAGCTTTTATTGCAGCCGAGATTATTTAAACGGCCGGAGGGAGTCCGGGAGGGTAATAATTTGCGAGAACACTACGGCTCCTTGGAACACATTCAGTGGAGCGTAACTGGATGTTGGACTGTAACTCTTATCTCACGGCTTTGAGCTGTATTTTTAACAATGCAGTCGGATGGAAAATTTTGTATTCTGGTACATATAGTTATGGATCGAATGAGTGAAAGAGGCGGAAGTGTGAGATCTGCGAGCCCTCTCATAATGTGTGTGATGGTTCACAAGCGATGACTCAATAAATAAATCATCAAAATGACGTAGATTTCATAAAGCATGCATAAAGAAAGTGCATTAATTATTCCTCCATGAATAAAATTTTGTTGGAACGTATTCACACGAAGATTAATTTTCCAACTGATACAATAATTTCACGCCGTCACGAAAAAGACAGGCGGTGGAAAAACATATCATATTAACACAAACTTTTCCTATTTAATACAGCCTCCGGGCGAGTTGTGAACTCCCGCCATTTGCTCCCTCTTGAATTACCATTTGTAGACTATATCAACTTGGAAATACGGTGAAACTTTTATTTAAACGTCAAAAACATTTGCAAAGCTTCGACCTTTGTTACGATGCGCCGTTAACGAAACTCATTTGGCCTTAGATTTTATCTACTCATTTAAACTTTTCATCCACAATAGTTTTTGGCACCTAAACCTGAACCGCGCTAACAAGCGTTCTGATATTATGACACCAGTAATACTGTAAAAGGACTGAATCAAAGCGGTTAATTATGATCACATCTGCTAGTTTTTTTTTTTGAGCGTAAGTATGTAGCTGCTAGCTTATATTTATCAAAAAATATTTTACTCAGTTATTTTTCAATAATATTGCAGCTCTCAGAACGTTTCTTAGCGCAGTTCGGGTGTAGTATACATAATTTGGCCGTACATTGGCTTAAGGGAATTTCTGGATTTTTGTACAGTTATCCCACCCTTCAAAATAAAATAAATAGTTAGGATTTCTAGTTTTTTGTTGTCTAATAATCTCTTCCGTCTCTCAAACGCAATGCTAAGGAGATTTTTGGACAAAAAAGTCAAAAAATCCCCTTCGCAGGTGTTTGTCGCAAGGGAATTTCTAGACTATGCCGCACCCACTACAAACTTAATACTTTTTGCGATATTATTTAAGTACTAACTCCAATAGCTTTCCTTTGTCCAATATTTGTTTGGTAAAACAATAATAACGGCAGCTTCTAAAGGTAAAGGCTAGCCTAATCTTAATAGAAAAAAGTGTCTTGTCAAGCCCCATTATTATAGTTTCTAGCCGCCAAAGCCTCTTATCTGGGTAGACTGGGTGAAAATGCGTATTAAGGATAAACCACAGAAGAGTATATTTTTTTACTTCCAGATCTCTTTACTGTGGGATAAACTATTCAAGATACACTATGAGTCTTCATTTCACAAAAAAAAGCCACTTCAGCGCGATCTAGTTACTAGTTTAATTCAAAATAAATAAAACACGATCGACTCGCAATTGAACTTTCATAACAAAAACTGGTAACTCCCATTTGTTTATGGGACTGTGACGTCACAGAACTGTCAAGATATTTTTATCCATTTTTTAAAACGAAAACTGGCCCATTTGTTCTATAGAACTAATAATACCTGGGTAACTTCCAATCCACACATCTTCACACAGCTTCAGATATCCGCCCTAATTCACATAGTCTATTTGACAACAGCTTTGATAATTATACCTGCATTTGCTAATTATACAATGAGTAATCCGAAGTAATAATAAGTCCATGTGAATACTACGTCCAATAAAAAAATAAACAAGTCACGGAGAGAGAAAATAATAAAATCGTATTAAATCGATCTCTTTTTTAAAAAAAATGTTTAAGAAGTTAATAAAAACTAACAAAACCTTTTCTAAAAATAAGATCTAACAGAAAAGCAGACCTAGAAATTCTTATCTGAATCAAAGAAAAGCTACACAAAGATTTCGAACAAAGGCAGTAAGTATTGAAGCTCTGCGGTGTCGAAATAACCTTTATAAAGAATACACGGAAAGTCAATTATAGGAAAACTGTGCCTCCCGTCTCCACAGCAACAAAAACTGCTGGATTATTTATTACTGACATGTAATTCACCATCTTGATCGCTAAAAATATACGTTGCCTATAATGACACCGAGTCAAGAGTTGTAGTTATTCGGTTGTCGATAACATGTATTGTATAGTTATTTACATATATTGTATTGTATATACATATATTATTGTATGTAGTTTAGCTGAGCTCAGTTCCAGACTCTCCACAGGTGTTACTTATAGCAGTATCGAAAAAATAAATCGGCCATTGCCGGCTTTCAAAATGAACTTGATTACATTTCTATATAGCATCGAGATATCCGATTCAATTATTTTTATTCATCGCTTCGCAATTTCCTCTTTGAGAATTGGCGAATTGGTGACTCTGAACATCCCATTTACTCGTTTACCTCGTTCAATGAAGCTCTTCATTAGTAAATTGCTAATTGTGTCCCCTTTCATTTTATGCTCGAGTACTTTAATGTAGCGCACACACATTTTGATGATTTTGTGACAATTTTGATAAAAATAACATTGCTTCTGTTTCTAGCTATTATCTGTAAGTATTAAACAAATGTAATAAGTACAATCTAAAGTCAATCCAAGCCTTCAAGCTCACTTTCACAAATGCCTGCGTCAGGCAGCGTATCCAGCTCACTGGCGGCATTACAAGGCTGGATGGCAATGCTTTTGTGCTGAACCGGACAAACGCCAGCATTTAGGTCTCGTGCCGCAAGTTGCAAGTTAATCATCAATTTAGACATAAAGATAGCGCTCTTTTTAAAAAACTACTCTATGCATAGACAACAGTAACTAGCACTAACAGGTATTATAACTTAAAATCCGACCTTTTAATAATAGACCAATTAGTTAACTGAAATAAAATTAAATATTATATTTTTATTTATTGCAATATTTTCAGAGTAAGAATGTAAGTAAAACCAAGCAGAAATCAAAAATCAAATATCGTTTTGTTACGAATTTATGATGGGAAAATTACGTCTTTTTAACCGACTTCCAAAAAAAGAAGGAGGACCTCAGGTCGCATTTTCCTTTTAAAAAAAAATAGAAAGCTGTAATTGTGACGATCGTGTCACAGTTTAAAGCACTACGATATCTTACGTCATTATCGGCTGCTACTATCGGGCTACGCATCTTTCTATGGCCACTGGCACTCTACTTTATATAATTTCTCTATGGTAGTGATAATATTTTAAAAATATTTTGCATTTTGTTTCAACTGTTGACATTTTAGTATTACTTTCACGATTAGGTAAGTGCCAGCACTATCTTGGACCATTTATAATCAAAACACTACAGTTACTTGACGATTAATGCAGAAAAAATGTAAATACATTGCAATAAAGTAGCTTAGCTAGAAGATAAACGTTGCTATCCTCCGAGGATTTCCTGTAGGTACGTGTAATCGTACAGTTTACGAGGGACTGGAGTAAATCAGCATAATGCGCTTTATACCTAGAAATTGTAGAATGGACGTATAAGATTAATTTGTATTATAAATAAATAAATATAAATAATAAATATCTGGGACATTTTTGCACACACGGTCATCTGACTCCAAACTAAGCAAAGCTTGTAATATGGCTGCCAGAGACTGATATACGTACATAGATATTTTTAAATACATACTTATATAGATATATAAAGTTACCTTAGTGACCATATGCCACTGGAATAACCCGCATAGGTGAATTGCATGCTTTGTCTTCACCTGCGCGACTTTTATGTGGTTACTTTGTTTCGTTTATTTTTTCTATGTAAAAGCTTTTGGGCGTTGTGAAGACTGACACAATAATAATCTCCGTAACTGTACTAAAATGAACGAATAAGTTCTTGATTAAATTGAACATGCCTTCGAAAATATTGAATCTTCCTAATCTGAGCCAAAAATTAAAATAAATTATGAATGGCGGAGCGTCTTTTTGATTACGATCAAGAAATAGGAATAACCAACAAGTATATTATGTGTCTAGTTGTGATTAGAAGATATTTTTTAAGAAACTCTCCCTATCCAATCAAAATCACTTGACAAAATAACTTTAATAAAAAAACGTCTTCTGTAATTTTTTTTTTGTTCTTTATAGTCACAAAAACTATAATAATTATATTTATCAAAGATAAATAAAATTCAACAATTAAATGTGTATCTAAAATAAATTTAGTTAAATATTTAAAACTAAATCAGTCAAATAACCCGCCCCTAACAGTAACGCCCAATTGCCCATAGCGCTAGCGGCATTGCCGCGCTGGATGGTGAATGGCCATCTTGCACAAAGAACGAGCCAGCAAGGGAGTCACCACCGCTGTCCCTGATCCTACGCCCTATCTCGCGAACCAAACGCTTAGCCTTCGCCCCCAACAACCCATGGTCTCCACGGCGATAGGCACATAATACTCTTCTCAAAAATCCCGTCAAATTAAATGATATCGAAACTAAAAATTCTTGACAATATATCTGATTTCATGCCAGACACAACATACAGTTTGGAAATTTACACTTACAGATGTGTGAGTAAGACAACTATAACTCAAGTATATTCAACTCCATAAATGCTTAAACAGTTATCAACTTGGGATTTGCCAAGTTGAGACGGAAATAGATCCACAAATAAGGTTAAACATGCCTACGCAGTCGGATTATTTAGCGAATGGGAAGGTTCTGCTCATCCTTACATACTATTTAAATAAGAATTAAAGGCGGACCAGATGCTTCTGAAAATTCATAAAATGAAAAAAAACTGTGGGTTATAACAACAGTATTAGGACATTTTAAGTTTAGAAAACATAGAATCACCACACCTACAACTACACTCTGCGGTCTTACTTGCTATCCTATGTTTTTTTTCCAAAAAAACCTTACTATGAGTAATCCAAAAAATAAGCTAATCGTGTCTTGTTCTTGAACCGGGTATTTCCTAAAACTGCGACCAGCGCCGCGCTCCGTCACTCTCCGAAGGTATAAGCTGAAATCGCAGAAGTGGGATGTTAAAAAGCTGAGGCTGTGAGCGTTCTGCAATCCCCAAGTCGCCTGTCAAGCTTGAGGATTATGAAGCCCAACTAGGGTTCAGTGAACTTCCTCTGGCTGATGATGATCTTATACCCTAGGTTTTATGAAAATCCATTCAGAAGTAACAATGATCAAACAAACACGCTCACTTACTTATAATATAAGTGTGATATGAGTACATCGTAAAAAACTGTTCGAAATGTAACACATTATGGCAGTAATAAGATTTGGAATAATGAGCAAGTGAGCACACTTTCGAAGGCCAAGCACGAACACCGCATGGCATCGACATTTGGCGGCTAGCCAGACTGTTTGGTGTTTATATCGTGCGGCTATCGCTTATATATTATAGCACCAAATAAAAAATAGTACAACCACAAAACCCTATGACAATGAAATAAAAAGAGACTTTCGCTAGGACCCATAAAGTTAATCTTATTCGTAGAACGCATGCAAAGCGTAACTACCCGCGATGAATACCTATAAGCACGCAACGCGTGCGAGACGGCTTTAGTAATCGTGCTACCTTCACGTTCTAAGTTGGTTCTTAAAGCGGTCCAGCATGGCTAGCATGCGCACCGCGACAAAATTTTTTGTTATGCAAGAACAGGACACGGCTACGATTATGAATACGTTTGTCTCACCACCACATGAAGAGTAGAGAAAATTTTGTCACGGTGCGATGGTAATAACAGACTATTATATTATTTATTGACTAAAATTATCTATTGATATTTGACACTTTTTACAGTGAAACCACACCAGATAATAAGCAGTGCATCTCCCGATTCCCCATTATTCAGTGATACTAACTCCTAGCACAAAAGTTTAGCCTCTCATAAAATGGAAAAGGATATCACACTATTACAAAACTTTGACCATTCTAACTAATATTGTAATTCAGAGGAATATAGCCGCAGTCGTATCAGGACCAATAAAGCTTCGAGATATAAAAATGAATACGTTCGTACCAAGGAAAAAACTTCGCTTGCGCGATTCAGAACTCCCTACATTTCAAATGTCAGTCCGTACAAAACGACATTAAATGCACAAAAATGAATCAACGCCATCTAGCGAACTATAGGAAGTAACTTTGTCTTTCTGTCTGGATATTTGTTGCGTTATCACGGCTAAACTTCTGAACGGATCTTGATACAATTTGGTAGGGAGTTACTGTATATCATAAAGACGGACATATGATACTTTTTTTAAGTCCACCCGTACGAAGTCGCGGGTAACGACTAGTGATAATAAATATCTGGGAAATCTGAGTATTGTCAAAATGTTGTCTTGTTGCATACCGCGCCACTCATAAAGCTAACACTATCGTAAAATCTAATGCATTAGTAGTCGACACAACGCTACCAGAGTTCTATGTGAGTGTCATATCTATCTAGCTATGAACTTTTTAATATGTTTGTCTGAAAATTGCACGTAAACCGAACAACGCTCGCCAAATGTAGAGCGTGGCTTGAAACTTTAATTCGTTTCAAAAGCGCATGCAAAACATTAAGAGCGTACGAAACGCGGCCAAATGATGCTTTCGGCACCAAACTTTGTCAATTTTTATACTGTATGATACAGTTAAAGTCTTGATTTCAGGTTATTGTTTCCAATACATTGCTGTTTACCTTAATTTTTAGCTAAATTTTACCCCCAGTCAAATTCCACTCCTCGACTATAATTTATTTATTTATTTCATTAGTACGGTATTAAACCAATTACACTAACTACATTACGATCAGATACAAAAAAAAAGTCAAGAATTAAACATTAAATAATAATAGAACATAAATATCATAGAAATTTTCGAAATATACTTTAATTCGTGTGCTTGTTAGCTATTGAGTGTTCCTGGACATGACAGTTTAATTAGCTGAAATGGAAAAAGCAATCATCAGAATCGTAATTACATTTAGATTTTAACAAAATTGGCGAATTAGTCATTCAATATTTTTTCGTTAAAAAAAAACGACGAAATGCTCGTCGAGACACCTATGGTAGGGGTTCTATATCTGTCTTAGAAATAAATAATAAACATCACAAACCAAATCAAAGTTACCTGTATTTTTTAATAAAACTAATTTTTACTAATAACATTTTTGTTATGTTGTTTTTGTAGATTTTCAGTTTTATTTAATTATTTAGAGTTAAAAACAGAGGCTCTCACTACCCAAAAGGCTGATGACGTACCTCGTGATTATTTATTATTATTTGATGCCTAATATATCGTATTAAAAAAAATGAAATGGTACTGAAAGGTGTCACAATATTGAAAGTAGATTGTACTCGTCATTATGAACAAATAATTATTTTCTACTTTTTAGTTTAAGTTTGAAGTCGGTTTTTTTCTTCTATAAATAAATTTTGTGTCAGTTGTCATTGCATTTTTTCTATGAAACAGCTGTTTTTTTTTCGTCGGTGATAATGATGAGTACATACATACCTTTGTCACATTGTCATACTTTTCAGTGTAACACTTTGTATAATTTATATGTGAACCAAATTTTACGAATGTAGTCCGTATATTCTCTGAATAAAAGTACCGTTACATACAGATATAAAACGTCCCTTAAAAAAGTATACCTATCTCAAAATGACTTCTATACATATAATAAAAGCATGTATTATTATAACTTTTTAATCGACTTCCCAAAAAAAAGTTCTCAATTCGAATGTTTTTTTTTTATGTTTGTTACCTCAGATATCCGTAATTTATGAGCGGATTTAGAACATTATTTTTTAATTTGAAAGTAACTTACAGATTGGTTTATTTTGATAATACGGGAATATTCACGTTAAAACAAACTAAAATCGAAATGTGTCTAAACCACGCTAATATTCATAGTAAATATATTATAATAATATGTAACATTAACGATTTCAATACAATTCCTGTATTGAAATCGTTAATGTTTCACATTATTATGCTATGTACTTTTAATCAATGTCATATTAAGGGAGCCGTTTCGAAAAGCCCCGAGTTCAGTGTGTCGTTCACAAATCCCAGAACAGTCGTTAAGGCCGTCCTAATTGTTTCCAAATAAGGATCGTTTTGTATACAATTTTAAATGAATTTTTGTTTGTTTACCTTGCTTTCTCGTTAACGAATTGTGAAGGTTTTAAGAGGATTACTCGGAGTGAAATAAATCAGTGAAAATGAATTCGCGAACGCGAGTTTTTTCGGGGATGGCGACGTTTTTACAGGGTTTTATTTCACCTGCAACGTTTGTATGTATGTTAAGGTTAAATCTTGCAACAGAATTTAAGACCTGTTCTCCTTGTTCAAATAAGTTGAAATTTTGCATGCCTGTTAAGTTCCGATGACAATACAATATTATGACAGCGATCTGATCTGATGATGGAGACGGAAGGTGGAAAACGAAAGTCCACAGAAACTGTGTACTCATTGTTTGGACTCATTTTGATCAGCTTACAGTACCAATAACGGATTTTACAAAAGTTTGTCAGGTTTTTTTTTTCACAAAAACTTTTTCTTGTTTAGCTTCATGCTAGTAGATTGTATTTCAGCTATAAAATGAGCTCATATAAAACAAAACAATCATTATTTTCAATAAACATTAATTGTGATGTATTGTTGTATTTTCAGTAAAAAATATTATAAGCTATAAAAATATGTTATACACAATATTATACAAGCAAACGTTTTTATTGGACTACTAACCATTTAATTAATGAATATTAGTTTTGTGATAGATAACAAGATAGGTATTAGTATTATTGAAGGTTATACGCTAAAATTGATTATTTGAGTAAATGATCACATCATTTTTATTATAAAATATTCTTAGATTATCGACTGCAAAATCTCATTTTAAAGCTAAGTTACATTTACTCGTAGTTATGACACGCTTCGTTAATCAGAATTAATTTATATTTTCATACAAAGATAATACAAGATAGTAATGACACACATCAATTCATTCACCGTTGAAGATAAATAAAGTAATACAGTTCAAGTCGTTTATGAGTAGACAATAACAAGAAAGTATTTACTTACGGTCATAATTTAATATTTAATATATATTTATAAAGAATACGTTAATTCAGCAGAACGGGGAAATACTGATATAAAACTATATTGTAGTAAGTCTCCTAATGCACTAAATAATCAAAACTCCACGAAAAGGTTAGATATTCTCGCTAAGAAATATGCCTGTTGGTTCAGGGTCGATCCCTGGACGCTAGTTCCATACACTTAAACAACTTGAGATTGCTAAGAAATGGGCTTTTTATGTCTTCTACTGATGTGACGAAGTGAACATAATCCGCCCTGAGGTGGACCTTAAGGAAAACCTTTGAAATGTATTAAAAGTTTATGAGGATGTTTGGCTGCAGAAAGGTTTGAAGCCTTTGCTGACTTGTAACTTTTTCTTTTATATAGAAGGATTATTAAAAGGCGTATTAACCGCCAAGAACAGTACCTACCACAGGATATTAACTATGCGAAGGAGAATGATTGCGTCTCTCGTACCTTTGGCTAGGAGCGTGGGCCTGTCGTCGCCACTCTGATTGCTACAAGAAGAAGAGGATGATGACATTGTAACTAAACGGAAACTAAAACATAATTTAAGTTTATAAAGTTTTTATCTATACTATTGTAAATAATACAGTTGCGTTTGACGAACTCTATTAAAAGTTCGTCCTTTTCCTTAGTAAATTTATCCATAACTAGTTACGCCCCGCGGTTCCACCCGCTATTCTACCAGAACGGTTTGTTATTCCAGGGAATAAGCTACCTTCATTACGTTACAGAGTTGAACGGGCGCAAACAAACTTACATACTTACCTACTTACATATTTACATACTTACATACAAACTTTCGTATTTATAATATTAGTGTGATGTTTAAAAACCGACCACCCGCCGCTATGCCTCGAAATTACTAAAAGATCGCGGATGGCGGGTGTCGGTTGCGTGCGGCGGGTAGAAGTTGCAGGCAGCGGGCGTCGGTCGCGTGCGGCGGGTAGAGGTCGCGGACGGCGGACGTCGTCGGTCGCGTGCGGCGGGTAGAGGTCGCGGGCGGCGGGCGTCATCGGTCGCATGCGGCGGGTAGACGTCGCGGGCGGCGGAACAGAACAGCCGTTCCCTAACATTGTCGAACGGTACCACAAGCATGTTCAAAAACCGGCAGCGTCCACCTGCAGCAATGCCTCGAAATAACAAAAGAAGTCACTTGAGTGGCTGGTGAAAGCGACCGTGGTCTTCGTTGCTACATTTGGTAGGCGTTACTTTAAGCCAATGAGAACGCTTGGCCATAGTCCCCACAACTCGCGCTTTCCCCAAGTTTGGTTAGTTTTAGTAGGAACAACAATATCCATCAACCACATCGTAATCAGGTAAGCTGTGTTAATACCCTGTTGTTGTTTGTTTATTTGTTTATTTGTTCCTCTTGTACGCTGCAACAGAATTATTGCATGGATGTAGTTTAAAGGTCTGAGAGTAACACACGCTTTACTTTGTATCCTGGGAAAAGTGATAAGGAATTTTCCACGCGTGTACCTCTACTCGGGATACTCTAGGGATACTCCCTGGGCGCAGCTTGTCTGAAAACAAAACAGGAAAAAAGAAAAAAATCTTAACCATCATAAGTTCACAACCTTCAATATAGCTCTAGGTAACGTTTTTCGGTCTCCTTCAGACTAAATTACCGTTTCCACTGACAAAGGAAAGTGGCTTTGGTCATCGATTGCGAGGGTTCAAATGTATTCGAAAAGGGGCAATAGAATTCAAGTAATTTAGCCGGGTTTTGGTTCACGATGATCGATGAGATGTCAATTGGATAGCAAAATGTCCCCGTTTCGCAATACGATCCCGTTTTAAGGATACACCCACACATACAGTTTCGATACGACGCCGACTCGATTATACAGCTTTATTAAATATTATTATTATTTATTGATTATTATTAGGTAGTGTTATTGAGATTTTGTGAATCACAGTAGAATATAAATTATGCGATGCGTTGACTAATGACATTTCAATATGTTAATGTACAGATACAGATACAGATACAGATTATTTATTAATAAATTATAAAATTTACAGGTCAAGATATCATATACTAACTGTCGTCACTCGAAATGCTTCTGTACTTGAAACTGTTATTAGGCTGTTTGGCTGATCTGATTTGTGCAAAAGAGATAGTTACATTTAAATTTCATGGGACTAAAAGAAACAATACAATAAGGTCATAGTTTGTCCCTTTTGCAACCATGAAGTTCATATTTATATTCATCACCTTATTATGTACGTTCGCGATTCTGATTGCAATTGCTTACCATCCCGCTCTTACTAATTTTCGTACCATGCGCGTTCCCGCTCGCACACGATCACAATCAGGGACATCCATATTTAGAAGGCAGTTCTTGTATTAGATGCCTGTAAAGCTCATATAAAGCCAGGAAAGAATTAATAAACAAACATGTTATAAAAATTACGACACCTTGATATTATATTATACTAACGAGTACGAGCTGATAAACTTTACGTACTAACTATAAAAAAGTAAACAATGACAATTGGATACCGATAAGCAATAACACGTCAAACCAAAAAAAAAAAAATTTTTTTAATTATACAGAACGCTTTTTTGGCTGACAAAGAAGCGTTCTGAATAACTAAAAATTTTTTTTTTTTTTTTTTGTGGTTTGACGTGTTATTGCTTATCAGTATCCAATTGGCCTATAGTTTGGCGGAATTTTATAAAAAAAAACGAACTATGATTCGTTAAAAAACCTTTCAGACGTTTCTGTGTCGAGCTGATCCAGTTTGAGATGACCCTTAAAAGGAAAAGCAGTCCACGTCCGATCCCTTTTCAATTGCCCTTCACACGACCTTTTAACTTTTTGCTGCCTCGTCAACGAGCCGACTGTTTGACAGGTAGGCATTCTATTGGGTGAAATCGGTGAAATTGCCTCCTTTCTCTGAATAATCCTGTTCTCGATGTGGCTTTTATTTTCTCTGTTGCTAATGTGAGTAGAAAAAGTAATTTTATTGACCGAGTTTAACGATGTCAGTCTGAATTATTCCGGTCTGTCCCCTTACCCTTACCCCTACGGCGTAAGCGTGATAAAAAAAAAAACACTATTTTATCCCGCGCGAACGAGACGGACGTATCCACATTCTAGCGTTGTCACGTTGACGCGAAGACGTAACGGGTGGACAAAACTTTATCCCAGCACGCGTTCTAGGCCTGCATGAGGGCACAAATTGGCGTTTGTTTATATGTTTGTATATTTGCATGTTGGAAAATTTATGCAACAATAACTCGCGAATTGTAGATCCGAACTTAATGAAATATGTAGGCAAATAGTTCATTTCAAACAAAATTTTTCAACAAGTTAGAAAATGAGAGACTGATCGATACACAGGTTTCGAAATTGTAGGGGTAGCTCGGTTACAGTTTGGAGCGAACTACTAATTAATATTTAAATAGCTGAGCAAGACCAAAGTAATGATCTCAGAGTCGGTAACAAATTGGTGCTTGTATAAATGTTTTCGGGGTTTGACGATAACTTGCGTCCAGTTGATACGATCCTAAAATTTAGTAACCAAGTACTTACTTCATGCAAACCCAATAGTATGGGTCGAAAATTAGCTAAATCGGACATCAGGTCTTGAAGAGTCACACTTCGGGGAGAACAATATAATGAAGTATAATTTTGGTAGATGTTCTTTGGTAACCAAGTAAGCTAATTCACTACTATAGTAGTTTGGCCGAACTGCGACTCGCGGCCTCTATAATTTCAGAAACCCTAGTTTTGCTATATTCAAATTATAAAATTGTAGGTTTACTCAGTAGGAATACTGAAAATAGCTCCAGGAAATAACACAAATAGTACCGATAATAACGAGCCAAATTTGCGGAAATGGTAAGGTTTGTTTGTAACTTTTAGTAAAAGAGGAAAAAGTTTGCTTCATATACATCTTCCTTATATTACCTGAGAGAATGCGTCTTCGTATCCCATTATGCTTCGCTCCATCACAATATAACCATTATAATTCTCAGAGGAGCAAGGGTATGAATTCCATAAAACAAAAAATAATATTACGTAGAGACCCCGCGACTTCAAAGGTACCTAAATAAATTGTTTGTTTGAAACACAATGATAACTTCATCAGGGTAAGGCAATAAAGAAGCCAATGAAATAATAATTATGTATCCGTCGACCGTAAATGTATTTTTCCAGTGTTTGAGGGAATCATTGTGTTGTGTAAGTTCACATCCATTGTCTATTTTGACTCAGTCGAACCATGTACAAAATAGCTTCGTCCACTATTTTTTATTATGTCTTTATCACAAAGCACTTGAACTAAACAGTGTTTCTGTTACATACATTATTCACTAGACCCCTTTGTCGAGGTAAAGTGAGTCGAACAACGTTTTGTGAGTATGAAAAGATAGGAACGGTCAATGCAATCTATGGACACTTGGACGAACGTCTTTATACCTGTCCATAATTTATTCTTACAATGTTCTAGAAATTGTAGGTCACGTTTGTTTGTCGTACAATAACAATTACTAAAGATCCCGACTCTGAGTGTAGCTTGAAAACTCTGAAAATATTTGCTACTCAATCGACCGACATACGCTTAGTTCACTAAAATGAATTTTCTTGTTCTGGCCCCGTATCATGAGCTGCTTATTGCGATGATTATTAGGTTCAGCCGACGAGGCTGCGCGACGACGAACCTTATGACGCGGCGGTACGGTTCGTGGTCGCGCAGTATCAACGGCTGAACCTAACAATCATCGCAATAAGCACCTCACGGTAATCCCTGATCGTATTAAATGATTAGAGATATTTTTCCTGGCAATGGCACGCCAATTCGCTTTGCTTTGACATTAAATACAACATCAAAAAAAACCCGCCGGTTTATAATGTAAAAACTATCAAAATGTACATTATGGCATATATACAATGCGATAGCTAAAACAAAATTGTAATAGAAAATGGTGCACACGGAACAGTCGTTTTTGTTTTACCCGACGGTCGAACGAGGGTTTTTTTGGGTGTTTTATTATGAATAGAATGTTTCTTTGCGATATCTTTAGCCTAAACAGCTTGATAGATTCTTAAGTATAAGATATCGTGAGATTTGCATTTAATAGCCCATTTCAATTATGGTACCCACCAATACATTTATGCTAAAATGTTGATACAAAACTTTAAAAAAACTAACAAAGTTTAAAATAAAAAACTAAATAATCGTTTCATCATTTACGATAGCTGTGTATCCTAAATCCTTACTAATATTATAATTCAGAGGAGTATAGACGCAGTCGTATCAGGACCAATAATGCGTCGAGGTATAAAAATGAATACGTGTCTCGAGAAAAAAAAATTTGCTTGCGCGATTCAGAACTCTCTACATTACTGTTGTCAGTCCATACAAAAAGTAAAAAACGTACAAAAAACGCCACCTAGCGAACTATATGAAGTAACTTTGTCTCTCTGTCTGGATGTTTCTCGCGTTATCACGGCTAAACCCTTGATACATTTGGATAAGGAGTTACTGTATATAAGAAAGACGGACAGATGGAGAAAGATAGAAAGGCGAACGGAGTCGCGGGTAACACCTAGTAGAGCATATTTTACCGTTAGTAGGTACATCCTACATACGTATTTTACAGGGTTTTTAAAATGTACATTTTACGTCTATTCTGCTATTTTGTACCTTTTGCCTTTAGTGCATTCGCCGTTTGTACATTCTACGCATTGTACATTTGGCATAAAGTACATTTTGCTTCATTCTACGTATAGCAATTGTACATTTTGCTACTTTGTGCATTTTGCGTGTGGTTACCGTTTTGCGTGTTTAACATTAGCGTTAGTATGCAAACTATTGCAATAGTTTGTTGTTGATCCTCGGCTGACACAAAAGCCTTTTTATGACATCCATGTTATTTAGATTACTGTTCAAAATGTGGAAAATTCCTGTCGACAACCGCCTAGTTTCACATGCAACGCGTCTGCGGGCAGGCTCAGGTAATATAAATGTAAATTTACACTAAAAGAAACGTAGCCTGCCACATCAAATGGACATTTACTTTAATATTTATGAGTTCATATTTCTCGCGTAAAAGTCATTCAAAAGTATCGTTAGATTATTCGAAAAGTATGATGGTAAATTAAATTGGATAACATTTTCTCTAGTAACACTTCGAATGACTTTGTAAACTACGTTTACTCTATAGCTATCGCTTTATTTGGCATCTGAAAATAAGATAATATTTGTAGAAGTGCGAACACGTTTACAAATATGTGAAGCTATTTTCATCCTAAAAATCGCTTGAAGACATATGATTGTCATCACAGGTCAGACGTGCTACCTTGCCTTCATCAAATTTCAAGTAAACTGTAGTATGCCAGATAGAATAAAACTCGAATCCCTATAAGAATATAAAGTCGCATAGGGGGCTCTATGTAAGAATCTTAAGGTATTTCTTTTGGGTCGCCTTTGTCAATCTGTATCGGGTCTGTATCGGGTCTGACCCGAAACAGACCTGCTGTTTCGGGTCTGTTTCAGCCACCATAGCCTCTGGTCTTGTCGACGTAATCTGTCAATTACAGCGCCCAATGCTTAAAGTCTACAGCGCTTACGTAGAACCCTCACTGGTTTTGTTGATAAGTTCTGGCGCTCGTTTAATTCTGTACAAATCGGCCGCTGACAACCCGCTGAATATTCCTGTAATTAATGCGCAGCAATTGAAACTACCAGTGTGTGAACGTTTGGTAGCCTGTCCCCGGTAACTTTTAAATTGTATACTTATTTATTGTAAAACAGTACAACTCACTTTTTAGAGCATCTCAATACCCACATGAACATGGACTACAAAATATAAGTCATGTATTAACCCTGTCCGTTGCGGAGTTATGAATAATTGTCTAGTCGCGCAGAGTGGTTTTTGTAGTGGTAGGACACTCTCATCAGGTGAGCAACTCGTTCTCGTATCGTCACGGAGTAAAAAAAAAAAGCGAGTGAATTTCGAGGCTATTTTTCACATTTTGCGATGCAACCCTTGAGTCACGAGTTATACTAAAAATTTTGGTAACAACAAAAAGACGAGAGAAAGACCTTTTAAAAAAGTTTTCACGTTAAAATGAATTAAAAAAACATAACAAAACTCAGACAATATTATGAAATATTACAACAAATCAAAATACATCATATGTGTCCATATTAATCTGCTAGTGACGGCTGAGTAAATCCAGTGCCCATTAATGCGCAGTGATTACTTGACCGACATAATCCCAACACGTTCCGTTACAGGTTGAGTTAATCAAATGTTAGCATAACTGATTAAACAATTGTAGAGCTTCCTACTTGGAATATTCATCGATAACTTAAGAATTCAGAACATGATACTTCCGATTACCTAACCAGTGACAATCAGAATTTATAGTGGTAGGACTCTTTTGCCTGGGGAAGTATCACATCTTTGCCAGTTATTTAACCGCCAAGTAGTAGTACCAAAGTGAAATATTTCTATGTTCCGGACTGAAGGTTAATGTTTTCAGCGAAATTACTGCATGGGCAAGAAGAGATTTAACATTTCACTAGCTGCTACCCGCGACTTCGTCCGCATACCTACTGTATTAAGTAGAAGTAGGTACATCTTTTGTAGCTGAACTAAGCTTGAACCGCGAGTATCAAATCTTTAGTTAGTTCAATTCAGATGATTAATACCTATTCTAACACGTATATACAGTTGTAAGTTACAACTGTAAATGTTAGAATCTGTTGTTACAGCTTGTAACAATAGAACTACCTATGGTGAACCATTTTGAGCCATAGATTGTTTTTCTCATGTCAATTTGCAATAATAAATGTCAAAAAATAAAAACTACATACACCTTTTTTTTTCTCTTTCCTCCTGAGAGAATTCTGGCGTCGCACGTCTTATGCATTTGCCAGTGTCAAGTATACTTATATATTTTCAAGTTTTGTTAAATATTATCAAACAAGTCATAGTCACAGTCAAAGGCAAGCAAAGCAAGTCACGGTCAAGTCCAAGTCATGCCCCTGTAAAGTGGTGAAAACTTTACTAGAGCCTTCTAAGGAGTTTTGGAAACAACACGACAATTCACGTTTCACGACATTATACCATTCACCAACACTCGTGCATGTTCACGAACACTTAACGGGTAAAAATTCACCGTTTCTACACATTAACACTGGAAATAACACAAGTTTCGGAAAATAATAAAATGACGCGACATGATTTCTTCACGTTCCCGCCAAAACTCCACATACACCTTCTAATCTTGTAGTCTTTAAAACCCCGTTTCACTTTAGAGGTTGAATATCACAAATCCTTTTCCTACTTGGAGGTTACATAGTAATAGAAAACTATTGCCCAAATTTCACGTCTCTGGCTTGAGTGGTTTAGGATGTACGTTATCTGCCTATCACTTTTCCTGACACTTTTATATAAATAGATTATATTGTAATTATATAGATGATTGCATTATTCATTTAAAATTACTGTTTTATTCATGTACTTCAAGTATATTTTTTTATACAAAAACAGCAAAATGCAAAATGTTGTCTATGACAATCCGGATACAAATTTGAATCATACGACAACTCGCAATTCAAAATCGGTCAAGCCGTTTATGCCGTAGAGGGTCACATGGGAACACTCAAACAAAAAAAATACACGAAAAACATCACTCTCCTTCTCGGTAGATGGGTAGAAAGTGATTCATGATACACCTCTTGAAGGTTCGGGAATTTTGTCATTGTTACGTTCATAATGCTCTTGAACAAGAGAACAAATTTTAATGTGCAAAGTTGCGAAAATTCTCGGCCATAATTATACTAGTCGTACCTTTGGTACATATTTACGAATTTTGTTATTTTAAGATAGCATCTACATACTCATACATGTTAAATTTTTCTGTAGACAATGTACTAAAATTTACTGTAGCTTGTTTTCCTTTGTAAATATTTGAAATATGATGAAGGATTTTAAATTTATTAGCAGGCGTGGGCACTAGTTGTAGTCCGTGACTTCGTACATTGTAGTGGCTAACTATAATAGCCAATCACAAAGATCAATCTGCTTTCATTGTTCATTCCCGGTGTCTGCTTCCACTCAAGGTTTTCCATGAGAGCGAACACACGTAACAATTTGGTTGGTTCTGAGCATCGTCTAATAAATGAGAGAGAGAGAGAGAGAGAGAGAGAGAGAGAGAAATATATTTTACAGTACATAAATATTACCTAACAAGAAGTGTCCGTTATCGATTAGTCTTCTTCAGTAAAACCCAAACGGCTCACCACAACCCGCCAATACGCTTAAATACCGTCGAAGCCTTTTCACGCCGTTAAAGAGGGTCCTTAACTGACGCTGTCGTATGCATCTAGCATTTTTAATCTCTCCCCAGAGCCATAGTCGGTTAAAGTGACAAGGGTGAATTTCGACAGACTATTTTGTAGTCTAGCCGAATATTGGGCGCTGAAAACATGCCCTCTCAGACGCCGGATGTCGGTTGATGTATCGGGTGACACGCATCCCACAGGCAATGTCGATCGCTCAGTGTTGTATCTTTGCAGTATCGCAGACTGTATTAAAAATGTATTTATACTGGTTTAGTTAGTTATTTCTGTGGGCTTAACAATAAAAGTATAGAATTCTACGAATCTTAACTATTATAAATTCGAAAGTAACTCTGTCTCTCTGTCCGGGTGTCTGTCGCGTTATCACCGCTAAACGGCTGAACGGATCGAGCTGATTTTTTTCATAGTATAGCTTAAGGGTCGGAGACAAACATAGACTACTTTTTTTTGTAAGTCCACGTGAACAAAGTCGCTTATAACAGCTAGTCATTTATATTTCTGTCACTAGTTTTTACTTAATAAAACTAGTGAACAGTATGGTATCATTTTTTTTTAATGATTAGTTATACGGGAGACTTCACCTTTCTTTCTTCTTTCGATTTTCTGAACTAGATTTCTGATGTGTATAACTTGGGATAAGTTTAAGTCTGGTATCTCTAAAAACTATGCTATCGTAAGAGCCGTGTCGTAACTAAACGCTGAAGTTGACAATGCGTGGCTTTGTTTATATAATACGATAATACAAAATCTTTAATGTTGTAAGCATGTGACAATTTGCGCGTCCTAAAACTTAGCAGATTATTTGCATTGCCCCTTAAGCCCGAAACCCATCGAAGTACCATGGCATCTGATGTGGCAAGTTTTCCTTGCGCGTAACCTACACCAACCTGGCAAGTGGCAGGCCATACACTACTTGCCACGCGTTGTATGAAAATCTGTCAGATCGCGTAACACGTAGAAGGATTTCGCCTAGACTTGACTAGCCTTGTGGCTCAGTGGGTGGATTTCAGCCTTCTGATCTATAGGTTGTGGGTTCGATTCCCACCCAGGACAAACATTTGTGTGATGAACATGGATGTTTGTTCTTTGTCTGGGTATTTCTATGTATTCTATGTATGTATTTACAAAAAAAAATATGTATGTATTCTATCAGTTATCTGATTCCCATAATACAAGCTTGCTTAGTTTGGGGCTAGATAGCGCTATGTCAGAAACGTCCACCAATATTTATTTATTTCGAGTCTTAGATGGCTATCACAAATATTATCGATCAATTTTTTATAGGTCATTTTATGGAATAAAATCTTTTACAATATACAGTTTCACAAATTCTTAATCACTGCTGTACACTGTCGTCCATTTCAGATCGTGTTAGGCCGGTGAAATCGTCCGTGATGAGGCCATGATGGCTTCGTAAGGTGCCGTAATGTCACCTATACAGCCTTTATGATGGGAAAGGCAACGGGGTCGGTCGTTGACATGGCCTAGCTATTTTCAACCACCGGCAAGTACTTTGTATGTAGTTGTAGTCATTAAATACAAGACTAACTAAACTGACTATGATGTCACTAGTGACTAATAATCATTAATCGTCGTTGAGTACGGCCGTTAGGTATCAAAATAGATGTATTAGATTTTACTAAAGTCTGAATTGGTAGACGATGGCTTCGATTCTGATGTACCATTTACTAAACTAAACTCATATGATAGGACTAAAATTATCTGCATCTCATTTTCATTTCATTACGTGATAATAAGGTGGCAATAATTTTAGAGCAATCAAATTTAGTTTAGTTTAGAAATCGGTACAACAGAATTGACATCAATGACGTCAGATAGTTGTTTATTGATGAAGTTGAAAATATCTGATTGCTGTCTACCATCAAATTGTTTTTGTGGACTTCCAAACCCCGAGTTTAAAAAGTAACTTTCAAACAACTGTCCTATTACGCTTCGAAAAATAATAAAATCGGGTAAGATTGCGCAACTTTCTGTAATTCGTATTCAAAGCCAGACAAAAACCATATAAATAGCTTCCAAAAGTTCAACTCTTTTCTACTAAACAAAAGTAATCTTAGCAATAATTCAAGAAACCCGTTTTGAGGCAAATAAACGGTTTGACCCGGCGCTAGTACCAATAGGTTTACCGTCCCATAGCCACTTATCAGGTATACGGTAACCACTTTCAGTTAGCACATTAGCGTAAAAGCGCTTATAAAAACCTCAGCCCACGACACATGACATTGATGGCTGACCTTGATCGGACAAAACAGCGAGCGTTCCGTATCTCATCCCGCGCAACTCGGAAAATGGTATTTTTTTTTAATTTCGTTTATGGACCGATAAATCGTGGTACCTAAATGACGTCTCTGAAGGCCGGTGAGTCACTGTCAGAGCAGCTAGTACCGTACCGAGACATCCTTAGTGCAACGATTGTTAGGTTCGTATAAGCCGTGAACCTTATCGCTCCGCGATACTACATGTGGTTGCGCATGTGGTACATCGTGGTAAGGATGTCATGGTAAGGGTCCTGGTTAGGAACAAGTCAGTACAGTCTAACAAGATTTGCTCGAAACACCGCTGTCTCTTTCACCGTTGTTCTAGGATAACACTATCCTTGTCATGCGTCACGCGCCGAGTCAGCCAGAAATACAACTTGATCCATTGTAACTGATTATCAACACGACATGGTGTCTTCCTCTTTTTGAAACGTCATTGTATTTGTCGGCCTATTAGTGCCATGTATGCAATATTTTTTTTGGGTCATGTCTGCAAGATGTCAGGTCGTTGACATAGGCGTTTTTATTTAGAGCACCCACATATGCAATTACCAGTTGAGCGCGGGACGACCCGTGTTTATTCGTGAAGCACCGACTTGGGTCTGTTTATGGCTGCAATAAACCGACCAACAATAAAACTTTAGTTTTACGCCGTTTGCTTCGCAGCTTTACAAGCAAAAGTAAAGTAATGAGGGTATTCTTTCAGGCGCAACTACTCGGCAATATTATTTTTCTTCCTATATAATTAATTTTCGTCGTTCACTAAAGCAACTTTGTTATATTTAAGAAACTACAAAAAAATAAAAAATAAAATGTCAGTCAATTCAAATCAATACAAAGGTGCAAGATAGCGAAATCGAAATAAAACAAATACAAATTAAGCCCGGATTTTCAACTTCCGAAATGTTCAGACACAAATAATAATTAAATTTAAATGTCCCAAAAAATGTGATGTACTAGCTGCATCCCGCGGTTTCACTCGCTATTCTATAAAAACCGAATATTTTTCTGGAATAAAAGGTAGCCTATGTGTTAATCCAGGGAATAACCTACCTCCATACAAAATTTCATCCAAATCCGTTAAGCTGTTACAGAGTTGAACGGGAACAAACACACTTAAATTCTTACCTAGTTAAATACGAAAGTTTATGTGTAAGTAACACATAAACTTTCGTATTTGTAATATTAGTTTGATCTATGATGGTTATCTGGGAAGTAATATAAGAAAAGTCACCGTTAACCATGATAGATATGAAAATAATACAGACTACTAACGAATAACTACTACACATTAAATATTATTTTATCGACTTTTGTGCCAGTCAAATCAAACCCATGCAAAGTGATAAAACAGTCAAGTCAAAATAAAATAAAATAAATATATGCGGCCATTTAATAATTAAAATGTCCAAAAAAATATGATATAATATATAGCATGATACTTTTAAGAGAAATAACATAATAATAAAGATTCCTGTTCTCTGCAGTCCATACTGCAGAGAACAGGAATCGGTCTGGAGAGACATCTTATCTGCGGTCTGAAATTTTATCATAAATATTCCTGCGGCAAAGTTTTCAGTATAGCCATATAGATGTTCTACGAAACGTCTACGACGACGTTTGATAAGCGCTACGTGCTACGTCGCTACGTGCGGAAACACTACGTGAGATAAGGTAAGCCTACTTCTAAATATTTTGTTTTAAGGTCCCAGTACCTAATTCTCCAACAAATTTATAACATGAAATGTACACAATTGTTTTATTTTGTTTTACTTCAGTTTCACTTGTTCAAGGAATGCCATTAACTGACAATGAATAATAAATAAAGTTGCTTTGTTATATAAAAAAAAAAGTTATTTTAATGACGGAAATAATCACGGTAAATTGAGTCGGCTATTGCGACTATAGTTTAGATGTCATCCGGTGATTTTTTCAAGGAATGCAATAAGCGGGACGCGCGCGCGACTTCCTCTTACTTTGCACTCTCTTTGTAAAAAGCTTTCACTTTTTTTTATATCCTTGGTATTTAAGTTATTATTTTAATTTTCTTTGTAGTTTAGCTTGTTTATTTGAGTTTAGATTAAAATATTTCACAATAGAACCTCTTTAAATGCATTTTCGAGCAGGTTCTTGGCGAACATTCCGACCTCGCTTCAATTTGTATTATCATCATTGCTTCACCCCAATAGTGAAGCAAGAAAATCTAAAAAGTAAAAATCAAGCTTCATGCTTCGTTATAAAAAGAAATACTTTAAGAGTAAAGGAGTCACAAGTTTAATGAAAATTAGGTGCCTAGTTACACCTTTCACAACAAACTAAAACAACAGTAAATATCTTCATTTAAAATACAAACAACTAAACTAACAGATTAAATTTTTGTTCAAATAAAATATAATAAGGAAAATGAAATCCTAAAAACCTGTTAATAGTACACTATTCACACGACGATGGACAAAATTTATTACATATTAGCAGATACAAAAACAGACAAAAGCTTCTTTATAAATATCTTATGTTATTTTCTACAATTTTAGACAATGTTACATTTTTGTCTTGACGATGCTATTGAAGATTTTATCTTTTTCTTTTATTATTTTATTTATTATGCAGTAAGAAATAATAAAGTAATGAGAGCAAACGTAATTTTGAATTTGAAATAAAATTGAATTGAATTGAAGTAACATGAATTTAAGAGCTTTCTAAAATAATACAAATAGGTACTTATTAAAATAATGACAAGGTTATAATAAAAGGTTAACAATGTCAACAGGGTTTGTAATTGTGAGAAAGCAAGCAGGTTATAAATCTTTTCACCCTAAATGGTTATTTACAGCACTTTTAGTGATAGAGGTCCCTTTTGTAACCCGAGCCTTATTGCTTCATAATGTTATTTTAGCAATATTGTTTCGGCTAAATTCTGCTTAACTGCGTATTAAATATTGTAAGTAATTTTGAAGGAAGTGTTTTATCAAAGTAAGATAAAATTTCAATTTTTTAATACCCTGCTTTAACTTGACTTTATAGATTTTTATTACGTTAATTAATAGACAGCATTATTAAAAAGTCGCACAGCGGGCAATGGAGAGAGCTGTGCTCGGAGTTTCTTTGCGCGATAAGATCCGAAACGAGGATATTCGCCGAAGAACCAAAGTCACCGATATAGCTCTCAGAGTTTGCAAACTGAAGTGGCAATGAGCAGGCCACATCACTCGAAGAACCGATAACCGATAGGGAAGAAAGGTTCTTGAGTGGCGACCACGAACCAGAAGACGAAGCGTAGGAAGGCCTCCCACTAGGTGGATCGACGACATTGAGAAAGTCGCGGGCAACCGGATGCAAGTGGCACATTGTCGGTCGGTGTGGCGGTCTAAGGGGGAGGCCTATGTTCAGCAGTGGACGTCTTCTGGCTGATAATGTAATGTAATGTAATTATTAAAAAGTGAAAACTCGGGCATAAGCTTGCCTGTGCCAGAACAGTGCGATCCAGAATTCGACTTCAACAATTCAAAACCCTGTGAGGAAATGCACTGCTCTCCTCACCCTAAAACGGTAATGTTAAATCTCTTTATGCCCAGTTATTTCACTGAAAACATTACCCTTCAATCGAAAACATAGAACATTTTCACATTACAGCTTGGCGGTTGAATAACTGGCTAACATATTATTTACTTTCTAGGTTGACTTTGCAAAAGAGTCCTATCAGTAACAAAGTTGCGTAAATCCACTGTATGTTAGAAAAATACTTAAGCTTACCATAAGCTTGACTTCGTGATTCTATCTACATCCGTTATACCTTATCTACTATTTACACCTTGAGTATAGTTACTTATTCTACCTACTGACGAATATTGTGAACCATAAATATTTATTCCTCAAACTTACCTTCGATTTACTCCTTGAATATGTATACCTAGTCTACCTACTGACGAGCATTTTGAACCATAATTATTTATTTATCAAAATCGGCATGTCGGTGCCAGCGAGTTGCAAGTTAACAAAGTAACGTCACCGTCGCCGGCAGGAGCTGTTAAGTTGTTGCATAACTAGCGCGCAGGCAGCCGTATAACGAGTGGAACAAATGCTGCTAATGAAGCGTCGTACAAGTAGTGCTGCACCGTGGGCAGACTTAGCCGGAACCATCTTTTGTCCAAAAGCTCTGGCAAAGTCACTTGAGAACTAGTTTCAATTCCAAGTTAATGTTTGCCGTCTTTTATCAGAACTGTAAGTAAACAGGCTTTGACTGTGCACTATGATTACATCAAACAAAAGTCTACTAATAATATATATATAATAAATATATAATAATAATAGCCTAGTCTGTTAACCATTTGAGGAAGTATACAATATTTTGCCACGCCTTATGATAATATGATATGATGTCAATAAACAGTCTTTACGGAATTACTAAACTAAAATCTTGAAGGACGTCACTAATAGAAGTGTCAGTGATCAAAATTCTGATCGGAGACAATAAAATAATTATGAGTAAAAAAGACATGTTAATATACCTGTATTTAAGGTGCAACGTTTCGCTCAGCGCGCGAAATTGAAATTTTCTTGCATTTTTTGTCAATTACAGCTTAATTTCTAATCGTAGGTTCGTGAAAACTAATTTTGCGATAATAAAAAGATTGTTTCAAGAAATTACACCAACCAAAAATTCAAGTTGAAAGCTGGTATTAGTATATTTCTCACTAAACCAAAAACCAAGATGAAAATCAGCTTATTGAGATTTGTAGCTAAGCCAATGCTATCTAGGTGATAATTTTACCCGTAATTTCTTAAAACAACTTATTTATTGTCGCAAAATTGGTTTCAATAAATCCACGATGAGTAATTAAGCTGTAATTGACAAAAAACGCAAGAAGAGCGAAACGTTGCACCTTAATGTTAAGCATCAAATTACACGAATTTCACGTGGTTGTCGTGCCAAAGCTACGCCTTCTCCGCGTCGTTCGAAGTATGCCATATTTGAAAATGTACTGAACGTAACACGATCCAGAGTTCATATCACATTTATAATATTCTTATTTTTCCCTCGGTGACCTTTCCTCATTAAGTGGCTTTTCATAAGAACTGTGTGAATAAAACAACCGATAACCTTTACGCTGTCCACCTTGATATCTTATTCCTAGTGGTCCTAGTCATGGCATCATCAAGCCCCAAAACACTATTTTATAAAACAATCCAAGTCGCAATAGCAAAAATCAGAACAATCCGAACATTTTACGGACAATTTAAACCTCACTAAAGTCAAACACATGAGCAGCGGAATCAGAACTGAAGCCCTTGTCAGTCAGACGTTCTCAACAAATGTTACACTGTTTTTTCACGGAACTCTCTAATTAATTTACGCCAAAGTGTTCTTATCACACTTAATTATCAAGTTTTTACTGTGATAGATAAGTGTTATTTTATTAGCTTTGTGACGTTGAAAATCCTTGTGAAACTGAAACTGAGATGAAAGATACATTTCGAACAACTTTTTCTCCGATTATAGTTGTAGAAGACGTTTGGGCCAACAGCTTAGTCGTCCATATAAAAAAAAATGTTTCGTTGTTCCCTCGTATCTCCAAAATACCTAAGTATCAGATTTTAGTAACTTAGGTGTCTATCGATCGGTGATCTTAATATGGCGGGCGTCATAGGATATATGACGTCACACTAAATGTAATATGGCGGACTTCATAAACTAACTTCATTAAAAAAAATATGTTCGAACAAATTTACCTGATGTGAAGTTCAGTCTCAATTATTTGGGACAAATAATTATAGTTCAATGATTTAGGCTTTACTTTGCAGAAGTTAATTTTCAAACTATATCTATAGTAAACAATCTGTAGTACTACATAATTTACTACAGTAGAGTTTTACAAATAGTTATGTCATGTTTGGTATCAGAAGAAATGAATATTTATTATTTGTCTAAAGACAACAAATACAATGTTACAAAAGGTTGTGCAAAAAACTGAATAATATAGTTTTTTTTAAATCTATCTACATAATATTAAAAATGTGTAAATCCAAACTAATATTATGCTTCAGAGGAATATATCCGCAGTCGTATCAGGACCAATAAAGCTTCGATGTGTAGAAATGAATAAGTTCGTTTCGAGGAAAAAACTTCGCTTGCGCGATTCAGACCTCCCTATATTTCAATGTCAGTCCATACAAAACATCAAAAACTGAATCAACGCCATCTAGCGAACTATAGGAAATAATTTTGTCTCTCTGTCTGGATGTTTGTCGTGTTATCACTGCTAAACGGGTAAACGGATCTTGATAAAATTTGATAAGGAGTTACGTATATCACAAAGACGGACATAGGACACTTTTTTTTTATGTCGCGAACGAAGTCGCGTGTAACAACTAGCAATAACTCATTGGAAAAATATTATATACATTAGATTCTCCGTGGTATTTTTTGAATTTCGAATAATATTATTTTCTTGTTTCATACTTTTACGTAGGCGGGTTTTTTTTAGTATTCCCAATTAATTAACCTACAAATAAAAATGTGGGACCTAATAATCCGCTTTATCGTATGTGTCAATCCTACACTGATATCTACACCGACGTATGTGACCAACTCGATATTTTTCATCAAAACTTGTATAACTTTAAAAAACTACCTCTCACAAAGATATTTAACTAGTTTGAACTATACGTTTGACCTTTGACGTATTACCTACATATTCGCAAGATATACTTATCAACAATGCTGTATACAATGTATGGATTAGCAAATTTAAAATGTATTTTCTGTATTGTTTATTAAGTGTCATAATTTACTAAATATTTTTGTACATAACTTATAAAAAATAAAATAATAAGTTCCCACGTCCACAAATATCGATATCGATTTTCTACCGGTAAATCCCTAACCTTAACCGGATGCCCCGAGTTCGGCGCCGTGACCGCACTGCAGCCGAGCGATAATAGTGTGGAAATACTTAGCGGCCGCTCCTTCAAGACCACCTGCCACGAAGATACACTGTGTACTTGAATAAATGGGTCGCAACGTCTGAATTCTAAGAATACCTCTGAAATATCGTGAAAATGAAACATCCGCTTACCGTGCTATTGTGCTGTGCTGCAAAGTTAGATAAGTTAAAGTTAAAAATAGAACTCGCTTTTAGGCAATCGATATTGTTTTTGTTCTCGTTGCTTTCATGTCCGTCTGTCTCTTAGTGAATTATAGACGAGAGAAATAATATCTATGGTGCCGAAATAGCAGCGTAGGTACTCGTAGCTCTATATATATGCACGTAGGGCTGATAAATTAAATAATACAATCTATATATCACACTAATATTATAAATGCGAAAGTTTGTGTGTAAGTATGGAAGTATGTAAGTGTGTTTGTTCCCGTTCAACTCTGTAACGGCTGAATGGATATGTCGAGGAGATGTCTCATATTTATTTATAAGACAAATATCTCTTATGTCTCATTTTCTCATATACAAAACAGAGATGTGATTTTGGCCTCGCAAGCTGGCGACGCCGCTAACGCGGCGTGCGGCGAGCGGCACCGCTAGGTCCCCCGCGTTACACAAAAAGCCGCTCAACTCTCGTTAGTACAGCGCCGCACGCAGCTCAGCTCCGCTTTTGCCAGTACACGTCTCTGCTCCGGTCTAACCAGTACGCATCTCCGCACAGCTTCGGTGGAAACACCTTAGCTGTTAAACATCTCCTCTCGTCTCCGCTTCGCACATCTCCGCTTCGGAGGCGTCTGAGCCTTATACTTACGCAAAGTATTTGAAGAAAAAACTTAATGTTTCAAAAGCAAACGCCCCTTCAATTATAATAATACCATACTCCACAGTATTATTTCAACAAGACTCGCTACGAATTAGTTTTAATAATTTCTCGGAAAATCATCTTGTTAAAAATAATTGGAGTTTAGTACAAATACAATAACAATAATCATTACATTGCCAATAGGTTTAATAGAACAACGCAAATGTTTTTGAGTGATTCGTCTCTAGTACACTATAAATAATTTTTAGATTAAGAATTATGAATATTCGGTACAACAATGCTTGTGTTCGTTTTACCAGTCGTAGTATTAAACGTATTTTTTAAAAACAGATTATCGTATTTTTCGTTATCATCATCATCATCAGCCATAAGACCTCGTCTGCAGAACATAATTATATAAGCCTACCTCTGAAAGCGCCACACCGACCGACAAAGTGCCATTTACATCCACCGGTTGCCCGCGAGTTTCACAATGTCGTCGGTCCACCTAGTGGGAGTCCTGCCTACGCTGCGTACCTTTATACGTTGATAACCGATGGGGATGAAATATTCTTGAGTGGAAACCACGAACCGCAAGACGTAGCGTAGGTAGCACTCCCACTAGGTGGACTGATGACATTATGAAAGTCACGGGCAACACGCGGTAGATGCAAATGGAAAAATGTCGTTCAGTGTGGCATTCTAAGGGGCCTCCCCCTTATATTGCCAAATTAAACACTGGCCTTCCCTTGTGTTCAGGAGTGGAAGTCTTGCAGCTGCTGCGATGATTCATTGATTAATGTTCAAATGCAGTTTAAATTTGGCACCCGGTTATGAATTTCAATCTGCATTACAAGTCAACACACGAAAACTTAATGGCACTCTTTTAGTATTCATATTCAACGTTTAAAATTAGGCCGTTATTGAATTAAGGTTGCCCAATAATTCAGGCGATATTTTCTTGATGAAGCTTGTCGAAAAAACGCGTCGTCGGAGTTGGCGTAGTGGAGCCACAATTTAAAGTAAAAAGCTATGGCCTAGCTCCGACGAGTGACTCACACATAGACAGAGAGGCAAAGAGCACAATGATAAAGGAGCATCTGCCATTGTCTGCCAGTGGCTCACTTCGACGCTTACAATAACACCGACAAACATAATTCAGGCTCAATTAAAATCCGCCCGCATTGCACACAAACAACTCCCGTACAGCCTTCATTTCACCGTCTCAGTTTTAACGACAGACAGTTTTATAAGCGGAATAATTTCAGGCTGTCTCGGATCTCACCGTAGCGAGATTCGCGTAATAAAATCTATAATGACGTGACATCAAACAAATCACGGCTTTAGCTAATCTTATGACCTCTTTAAGTCGTCTGGAAATTTCATTCTTGCGAGCTTGGAATAGATTGGCAATTTTTATTCAGTGAACGTAGAATGGACTTGTTTTTGACTTCGTTAGGCCGGCTATATTATAGACGGCGTTTGAAATTTGTGTGCGTATAAAGGCGTCAAAAATAACGAATATCTTGAGACATACGAAAATATAACATATGCCCTATTTAAATAGGGAGAACTCTGTGAGCATAGACTTACATATTTAAATTGTAAACAAGCTAAATTAGTCTTGGCGTATGACATTTTGCGCAGATCCTCCGCAAATATAATCATCAGTGAACGCAACTGCCAAGTTCCAAAAGTGTTCTCGTCCGAAAATAATTCATTAATTGGCAGTCTCCCGAATCAATACTATTGAATCGAGAATCAGCATTGGTAATTTATTAACATATTTCTTGCCTAGGAATTATTTTCGGTTAATATGCCATTTTATTAACGACACAATAAACATAATTATATTATATAAATTATTATATAAACTTAATAGTTGTTACCCGCGACTTCGTTCGCGTGGACATAAATAAATTATCCTATGTCTGTCTTTGTGATAACGCGACAAACATCCAGACAAAGAGACAAAGTCACTTCCTATAGCTTGCTGGATGGCATTGGTCCATTTTTGTGTATTTTTTGACGATTTTTTTATATGGACTAACAGTTGTAATGTAAGGAGTTCTGAATCGCGCAAGCGAAGATTTTTCCTCGAGACGAACATATTAATGTTCATACCTCGATGCTTTATTGCGATTGCGGCTATATTCCTCTGAATTGTAATATTAGTTAGGGTTAGGACTTAACTACTTAGCCTACCTCTTCCTATTAGTCTTTAGACGTCCACTGCTTGACGAAGCCTCTCCCATAATAATTTGCCATAATTCCTACGCTTGGCCTACTTACTTGCTTAGCCTAAACAAACAAAAAATTGTTTACCGAGAGATTATTGCAGGTTTAAAGATATTCCAAATGCCTCACCACCAGTTAGCAACTTACCCAGCATGCTGGCAGCAGTACCGCGCTGAATGGCAATGCTTGGGGGTTGCGCCAGAAAAATGTTACCGTATAGGTTCTAGCTACTTAAGCTCGCATGTAGCAGTTTTTGTGAACCACGATTTACTTTTCATATTTTTTTAAATATCTATTACTTAGCGTAAGTTTTTGTTACAAAATTCAATTTGGATACCGCGCCTGACGTTTTCAGAGCACCTAAGAAAATATGACCTACGTAGAAACCCTCTAAAGATAATAGATTTTTAAATTGATAAAAATGAAATAACTATACGATTTTGAATTTATAGCTGTTTTTTTTTTATGAGAAATGCAAAATGTTATATAGGTATATCGCTGGTAAATTTTAAATTTTATTTGATCCGTATATTTGTCTGAATCCGTATATTGTTTCAGTTAGTATTCGTCGTTTTGTTTTTTGATTCGTATTTTTATAAATATTCCGCATAAACCCACATAAATAAAATATATGATTTTTATAACATACTAATTAAATATACAGGGTTATAAGGAAAGGGTATGGTAAGCCGAAAGGGGCTCATAGTACTAATGATTGTGAACAACTTTAACTAACTACGGACCTACCCTGATATCGAGAAAAACTGTTCCACACAGCTGTTCCATACAGTTTGTCGAGTGTCAATGACATTTTTCTACGGAACAGCTTTTTTTCTCAATTTCAGGGTTGGTTCCTTAGTAAAATTTGCTCATAATGATGAGTACCATAAGCCCTTTCAGGGTAAGCATACCCTTCATTCTTTTAAGTTTTAAGTAGATTTTTGTATTATGCATGTAATTTCTGGTGTGAACAATAAAGAGTTATCTATCTATCTATCTATCTTCCCTTATAACTCTGTATTATACGAAATCACTGCATGAATATTAAACGTATGCAATTGAGAAGTAGTTGTTGTTTCGAAAGCTTGAGAAGTTCAATCAGAGAGCAGCAACACTATGGAGAGTAGTTTCGCAATCGTGTTCGTAGTTGAATTACTACCGGAGAGCGGTGGAGTATTTGCAATACATTCTTGTTGCAGTTTGGAATGTTGGGCACACATCTGAGCAAGAAACCCGATATGGCTCTACTGTTGGAACATTATTACCTATTCTAAGAATATCTTAGTACAGTGTTGCAATCAACTAATTCTTATGCTTATACTCGGAAATTCAATCCTACAAAAAAAAAAATCGGTAGTTAGTACCTGTATACCAACTCAGCAAATTCGTTGTGCACAGGGTTATATGAAAGGGTATGCTAAGCCGAAAAGGGCTTATAGTACTCATGATTATGAATAACTTTTACTATGGGACCAACATTGAAATCGAGAAAAAAAACAGCTGTTCCATAGAAATATGCCAATGACGAAATGGAACATATGATATTTTGCCGGTCTGTAGGGAACATACGTACATCATATTTATATTTATTTATATTTTTCTTATAATTATGTTTTGCTTTTGGCCAGTAACCAGATGTTATGCATCTGGTTATTATATTATCAAAATTCAAAATCGTATGTTACGTTACGTTAATTATCGGGCAACACAATGTTAGTTAATATTAATTAACTAACATTGTATTATTTTACAAGGAGAGGCCATCGGCTACTAAAAATCAGTTTTTAACTAGTTTGCTCGCCTTTGGATTCATCATAATTTATGTACCTGTAAATGTATATCATAAATGAATGATTTGATTGATATATAAAGATAATATTTAAATCACACGCGCTTAAATAAATGAGTAAGCACTTGATCTTATGATTACGGTGCTCGTAATCATCTCAATTTTTTATTTTTTTTAATTTGCTTATCACTTATTACTCTTCACTAAGATTACCTGTAACGGGGATGCCATGGAACGCACAGAAATACACATACACAAAAAAACACACCCAGAGCATACATTTAAATTCAACGTTCGAACATCTACCTGGCCGAGAATCGAACGCTCGAATCGAAGCCTCCTACTCAAAATCCTTGTATTAAGTACTACAGATCGTCAAAAGAAAGGCTAAGACGAGATTTTTATTATATTTAAAGCCACTATAAAACGACAAACCAGGAACAATGACTTAATCAAAAATACCAAGAAGCCATTGTCGTTTTGAAGCGATTACATTAGTTTTGGAGCTGGATGTTTCAGTTCAAATAAGGAGTAGTGTACGCGAGCATGGAATGTGTTTGTCTTGATTCCACTAAACTTCAAGAACCTGACGCGGTAGATAATCTCGTAGAGTAAGTGCTACGGCGTAGTCATATTCGTAGCACTAGATACGCAAAAATAGGAGAAAAATCTATATAGGACAATAAATACTATAAATATATAATAATACGTCCTTTTAATAACTTTGCACCACACGGATAGTTTCCTCGCTAGTGATAAAATTACTCGTAGAAAGTGTTTTTATAGTGCTCGCCTGAGTTTTATATTTTCGTGTTAAGACACGAAAAAAAGATACCTAAAAAATACATTTCATATCTATATAATATGTATAAAAACATTAAAATTTCATAAATAATTACAGTTTCATAAATTAGTTACAGTAATGACCCATGTCAAAATTGTAAAAACAAAATTGATAAACTAATTTTTTATTTAAATTAATTTGTCCATAATTTGTTTTTTTTTTTAATCCATAATATTTTTTTGTCGCAATGTCTATTGTGTAGTCCATTATTAAATATATCAGTTCTCAATATCAGAAATCACATTTTTTTTTTTTTAATGCAACTATGAGGAGAAATTTAAAATTTCATAGAAATATCATCATCGTCAGCCTGAAGATGTCCACCTGCTGAACTGCCTGCTGACCTGCTGCTGTTTGCCCCTCCCTTAGAGCAACAAACATAGAAACAGTGCTCGATAAATCAGTGGCAAGTATTCGAGACACGCCTGCGATAGATCCTCGTTAGGTTTTGATACAAAGGAACTATTCCAATAGACTCGAACAGTCATGCCTCAGACAGATTTCATTTGCTTCGCATTTAGTGCCTTTGTTAAATGTTGGACAGTATTATAACTAGACATGTCAAAGTAGACAAAGCTAACGTTAATCATAGAGAAATTATGTAAATACGAATGCTAATGTATATAGGAAGATGCGTAAATCGATCGTAGTACTGATACGGACATAGCATGTCGTAGTGCTTTAATCTGCGACATGATCGTCACAATTTCTGCTTGTGACGACAGTGTATTTTTTTTTTCAATAATAACATGCTATCATGCTATTATTTTGTTTAGACTAGTACAGAGTGGATTTGTTCACTTTTCGTAATAAATTACATTACATCACGTAAACTACATCACACAACTACATAAATTACATCACGTAATAAAACCCAATTTCAAATGACAATAATTAACGAATGCATTTCAATATAAAATAACACTATACGACAATAAATACTAAAAATTAACATAAAAAAATAATATTTACCCTTAAATCATCGCAACAAACAAACGTAGCGGCCCAGCCGCCATAAATACCAAAAGATCGGTATATTACGGAAAGCAAACGGTACATTTTACCTTTTTTCGATTAAAAAAGCCATTTTCACACGGTAAAACAAAAGAAACCCGAATAAATACAGCGGGATGGTCGTAAAAATGAGGCAGGAACTCTGAGAGCAATTTGTCTTCCCTAAACAAGGCAAAATAATTAACGTACGGAGAAAGAGTTAGACGCCACTTTCACTTGTATTCTGTTAGCTATTCAGAGCCTTTATGCCTTGTTGCCTCGAGTAGGACAATGAGATTTTCTGCTACTATTTTACGTTATATTTAAACTTTTCTATAAGGCACTTATGTTCGTACTGATTAGTGTGTTTTTAGTAAACATGTAATGTAATGAGCGCGAATAATTTGACTCCGATGCTTAATTAGGTTACTGCGGTTACATGAAAACTTACATGTACCTAATTATTTCGAACTTCGTCATCATAGAAAGCCATCATCGTGATTATTGAACATCATTATTGACGATGATGATCACAATCAGTTGTGGTGACTGCCTACATTAGTCCCGTTGCTGAACATAGCCCTTTGCGAAGGCACGCTACGCGTTTTATCTTCGGTGTTAAGCTTCCAGACACTTCTTAGATTGCCATTCGTCACTCTATCGATTCGTAGGGCCTCAAATGATATAGTCTTTAGAACAAATATTTACGTTTACGATAAAGATTAAAATAATCGTTGTAAATAGTAACTGATATTTTTGAACTAACTCAAAACCATAATTCAATAGTATCAAACATAAAAATACTGTTAAATCAGACACAATTCGATTAAACCTCCAGTGAGGGGTCACCGCCTCTATTTCCGTTTCCTTTTGTGGTAAGTATCAGTGAGCCGTAAATCATAGGATTGCCTACATGAAGCTATAAAAATGTCTGCAAAAAGTACGCTTGTGGTAGACAAATGTATACCCAAAAATTTATTTACAAAAGTAAAATGATATCCCCAAAACGTATTTAACTTTCAGATGAAGACAAATGCTCACGAAATATGAAGAACGTCGACTTTAGGTACGGATTTTTTCAGTACAATATTTGTTATTTGTCTCATTCATACGCTTATATAGGTTTTGGGAAACAGGTAGATACTCATTGGTACGTATATTGCTACGTATCTGTTGATTGAAACTTAGCCGCGCAGACTGCCTCATCTATTGTAGAAGCAAACATCGCCAGGAGCGTTGAAACTGATATTGTTTTAACGAGAATGTAGGAAGCAATAATGACGCTTTGGGCTTGGGTGTACCGATGACGTAGAGACAGGGGCGAGACGGAGGGAAGGAGGCCTATTCAAATCCGGCATCCCGCCGGGGCCGGGACGGAGCCTGGCGCTTCCGGTCTCCGGCTCCCAGATATTACCGTGAAGACATCTGCGGCCATCCGCAAACCCAATTTAATGCCTCACGAAATCTGGACAAAATAAATGGTAAAGTATAGTATATTCTCTATACCCATTCGCCAAGCCAACAATACCGGAACACACCCACTCATAAAATAGTCAGCCGCTTTCGACGACCTTTTTGTATTGCTTCTTACGGAATATGCGAGATGGAGTTTACACGAAAACTTCTTTATTTAATATTTAAAACTTATATACAAAAGACGGCTTGGTCGGGGTACGGCGACAAACATTGTCGGTTGAGTAGCTTATAGAAATGCGACACATTCGGGCAAAGTTACGTTGGATAGAGGTGTTTTAAATCTCAATATGCCAACCTCACGTATGGTTTAGGCACAACGCGATTAAGGCACGCTGCGTTTTAGGTAAGCAACGAGCAAACGTCTCAGATAATATGTATTGAAAGATATACCTTGAAAAGAATGAGTTTAGATCTTTTCAAGGTATATCTTTCGATACAAACGCAAACATATTCATGCCTACGGCTCACAAATTAAAATTACTTCGAAAGATGAAATAAATCCGCAACCCGTAATGTACACCTCCAACTCGAAACCGGAAAACAAATAAAGTCGCTCTCGAGTTTATCAAACAAGTCTCGAACAGATTAACGAGCTAATTTTACTGTGAATGAGATTCTACGGTTGCTTTATCCTTTATTTCGAGGGAGGTGAAAAAATAATGCTAAATGAAATTCCTAACATAGCGGGACAGCACGCGCGGGCTGATTCCCGCGAAATCCACTCTACTGGAGGATTTCCGCGGCGCGACGCGTATTCAGGAGACTTATGTACGCGAAAAATTTAATTTAAAAAATAACTCGTAAAGAATCTCTGTTTGCGACGCTGCAGCGTGGCTAGAATTCGTTCTCCTGTGGCTTCGTGTACTGTTACCAAATACTCACGCTATATTAGGAGCTCTCGTATTAAAACAATGTGAAGGATTCTTAATATATTATGCTGATTCTTTCATTACCTATTTACTATTTTATATCCGGCTGGCCAAAAAGAAACGGTAACGTTTTTAGGATTTACGTGAATATGTAAGTATGTTTGTGTGTTCCTATATTACCTCCTGTAACGTAAACGGATTGACTGATTTTTACGAGTGAGGTGTCGTTGGATTCCTTTTTATGTGCTTAATATCATTTTGCAGTTGGGTTTTTGTTTTAATAATAATGTTTTTTTTATAAGAGTTATCACGAGTTAGCGTTTGCCAAACGGGGCGTCAATGTTAGTTAGTAGTTTACTAAATTTGACTATCTTCGGACTTGACTATCTGAAAAAATTTGGTATTCTAATAAAAATTACTCATAATTATTTCAACGCACTTTAGGTGCTTATAACTACGAAGATATTGCGATATTTCGAAGTTGGATAACATTTACTTGGCGCGCCTACTTGTATGGACAAGTAGGCGGTATACTCTAATCTTAAATTTAGCATCATGTAATGGTTTTTGTAGACTAATCGTTAGTAACTACTGTTTTTGCAAACATCCCTAATTTTTCGTATCATAATCCCTAACAAATGTTTTTGTTCGCCTTTCCCGATAACTATGTCGCAACTCATGCGGCTAATCGTTAGTCCGACACATAGTGTTGGGTCTAATTTACTAGCGTATATGTACTTAGGTATCTTTTGTAAGAAATGTGTTACATCACCATCATTAATATCAATATATGTTGATGGCTAGCATGTACAGGCGTGATTACAATAAGCTAAGTGAACGCGATGAAATATTGGGGGTAAACACAGTAAATTACTTAGACTAGCTCTCCAGTGTAGGGTGAAAGGATGTAAGTGTATTTTGTGAATTTAATGTTTTAACAAGGCACGTCCTGCCTGAAATTAGGCCAGCCATGTTTAAAATTAGAGGATTTTTTATATCAGTTGGATAATTTTTTTAATGTGACTGGAGACAAAACCTGTTAAAACAATAGACATTGTTTAGTTAATGAAAGCACTTGCCCGTCGAAAATATCATCTTCTTGATGTATTAGCAAAGAATGGAGTCATCCTTTTTGTCGCAGAGTTTGTGGAAATTTTCGATAGAATAAACGATCAAACTTTTCGCCGTCTAAAGGATTAGTCAAAATTCGACGAGCGACAAAGTCGCAAGCTTTTAAAAACTTTTAAGTGTTGCCAGTACTTTCGGAAGGCACTTAGCGCTTTTTCTCGGAACAATAAGCACTAGGTATCCTTGGCATCTATTTGTTTGAGGATATCATACTTTTTTTATTACTATTCTTTTTATGAAAAGGTCATGACGTAAATAGCTTCCATTATTTTTATTTTTTTGTCAAGCCTTCGTTTAACGAAGACCGTTTCATTAAGGGACACAACACCCAGTTATATTTAGGTTTACGTTAACAGTTTTATTTATTTTTTTACTGAGAAAGGCAATGAAACCGGGTTGCTCTGAATATTTTTACACTCTGGGGCCCCAAGGTTTTCTTCTACTTAATACTTAAAATGATTTACATTTCGTCCAGAAATTTATTATTCTCATTATACAGTTCCAAATTTCATCGGGGCACGTGACGGGCCCGGACGTACACAAAGGTCTTATTAATTTTCACTTTTTCTGATATTCTTGTACCTTTGTAACTTATCTAAACAGGAAAATTGAAATGGAATGAGGGAACTTTTAAAAGCCAATAAGTCAGGAATAAATTAGTATTGTAAATTGTAGCAGCGTAATTTGTATGGAATAATTATTATTGAGATAATTTTTTTGCAGTGCTTTAATAGAAACCCGGTGATATTCTCAGGGCGTATCACAAGGATCATTTCTTAGGATGTCTTATAGGAAACCGATAGTTAAGCAAAATGACCGGACTCCTGGCCATCGAAATTCTGAAGAATTCCCTTCAGGAGCTCAAATGATCAAGATTACAAAACGTGATTTTTTATGAATGCTTTATTGACTGAATGATGTCAAATTAAATGAGGTATTCATGTATTACGTCCAATATAATCTTATCCAACTGAAACTACCTACACTACAAAGGCATAAAAAGAACAGTTGGAGTTATCCAGAGAGGCTATGGATGGTATAAAGATAATCCAAATGTTCAAGCCTACTTCCAGTTGGCAGCTTACGTAGCATGCTGGCGAAATTACCAAGCTGAATGGTTATGCTTATAAACGGGTACGTATTGAAATGTTAAAAGTATAAATAACAAACAGCTAAATGTCTAGGTTTAAATGTCTAAAATCTAAATGTTAAATGGTTTAAGATGTCGAAAGTCATTATGAACAAGATCAAGTAGCAAAATTCGATAAGTCAAACGTATAAAAACTAAATGATTTAAAATGTTAAATGGTCCATAAGTCTAAGCTTAAAATGTAGTAAAATTGTAATTAAGTATCTTGCAAAAACTGTGGGCAATCTTAGTACCGAAGCATATTTATATTGCAATGGACTTTTCTGAATTTTAAATAAATGTAATGTAAGTTAAATGAAGGTTTTTTTTTTGTTATCATTTTATTCTTTGTCTGACTAATTGTAGTAACGCAATAATTAATAACGCAGTAATTTGTTTTCTATAATTTCGGAACAACTTGATATCACACTAATATTATAAATGCGAAAGTTTGGGTGTAAGTATGTAAGTGTGTTTGTTCCCGTTCAATTCTGTAACGGCTAAACGGATTTCAATAAAATTTGGTATGGACATAGCTTACACCCTGGAATAACACATAGTCTACTTTTTATCCCGGAAAAATATTCGGTTTCTGTAGAACAGCGGGTGAAACTGCGGGGCGCAGCTAGTGATTAATATTAATGTTTGTCTCATAAAAAAGTTGTACACGTAATAAATAGCTGTTTACAAGTGATCATTTAGACATTTAGGTAAGTAGGTAGACTAACCTTACACTTAACTTATTAGGTAGGTGTTTATAAAGCTATTTATAGAGTGTTAGCACCCGAACAAGATATTCTGTATCTCGGATACTAACGTCTTCCTGCAGTAGGTCGATGCCTCATTGTAAGACAGATCCCTTTTGAAGATAAGTAATATATGTAAGATAAGTAATAGGTACACACAATATGGAAGAAGATACTCGCACACATAAAGCCTGCATTTGTCACAGGGAAACGTAACATACTGTGTAATTGGAATCATATGTCACTGGATCCCTTAAAATCCGCTATATGTTCGAAATAAAGCGTCGGAATATTCTATTTGTAGGTGAAAATGAAACGTAAGGGTTTCGTACGAAAGGCGGTGCTAGTATCGCACATACGGTGACTCAAGTAGCGTAGCGAGTCACGCAAAAGGACACCAATGTCGTTTCAAACAAAAGAGTGACTACTGTAATAGATAGTCACAAAACATAGTTTCTGGTGAACTTAGGCTACCGGCGCACGACAGATAACAATGACAGAGTAACTTGAATAATCGTGCGAGCGCGACAACAATGTTCTGAGCAAAACAACTATATAATAGTGTCATTGGAAACCCGTACCGTGTGGTGCTTATTGCTTTTTTTCTTAGGTTCAGTGACAGACACTGCGCTACCATGTACAGTATCGCGGCGCGATAAGGTTAACGGTCGCGCACCTTCGCCCACTGGGGCTATAACAATCGTCGCAATAAGGAACTCACGCACTTTTTTTAGTTTCAAAACGAAAGTTTCAGTTTCATAACATCTTTATTTCCAATGAATTATTTAAGGGCCGGGCGAGTGCGAAAGAGACAGAGCGATCACTGTCGCCTTTGCGTACACGTTTCGTATTTGTAAGCATTTATCCACAGAAAAGAGAAATACATTTTCTCTTCTGTGCATTTATCGCCGGTAGTTAGGTACGCTCCGTTTTGCGAGCTAAAATAAACTTTATTGCGACGAATCGAGAGTTTCTATTATTTAATTGTCAACTCGTAGTGAGTCTTCTGTTCTTGAACTATTATTTATTCTGTGGTCAGACCGGTCCCGAGAGTAAGCTACCGGTTTTCCTCTGTTGAATAGGTATGGGAAGACACATGAGCTACGTACACAAGTATGTTGAAAGGTGCAAAGAGATAAAATCCAAGCCAAAAGTCAAAAGTGAGAAAGAGAGAGAGAATAGCGTCCAAATCTCAATAGTAAGGATATGCTCAACCGAAGCTCTCGCCAGTATGTTTAGTATAATTATGGAGGCCCAGGTTGAGAGGGAGTGAGTCCCTAGCTCTTTTATACACATAATATTATAGATTTTGCAGCGGAGGATTTAAAAGAAAAACAGGTATTTTAGATATTATGAAACATGAATCTCAATGTGATGAAATTATTCATGCAAGCTATCGCGCGCAAAATCATCTTATCAAAAGCATTCTGATTTTACCACAGATAATATAAGTGTCGTACAAAAACAGAAAGCCCGAAGAACTTGAAAAATAATTCAACAATATAGTAAGTATAGTAGTACAATATAGTAAGATGCTACTTCTTTTCTGAAGTCTTTCCTCGCACTGATGTATAATAATTATTTTGTTCTGTCAAAGCTTTAAAGTCCTCAATCTATACAAATATAATCATAGAAAAGTAAGTATATTACATTAGTGCTTATTTTTTATACATATATGTATATCTTAATAAGTTAAATTTAATTTTAAAAGTAGGAATAAAAAATAAACAGGGCAAGAAACATAGGCACATATTTGCACAGGCGCGGATCCAGCTCTCAAAGCCCTCAAAAATGGTTTTGGTCACAGCCCGAACCCGAAAATGGGCCAAGTGCGAGTCGGAGTATGAACTCGCTCATGATCAGTATAGTGCATTCCTACAAAGGATCTCCTTTTTACTACGCTTACAAAACATATCACGCCCTGACCAAGATTTTGTACAGTGTATAGTTCCATGTGTATGGGCAAACCCGTAGGGATAACACTAGTAAATTAATAGAAAATTACAAAAGTAAATGTGTGCTTGTATGCACATCACAGTGGCACATTTTTTTAGAATATTAACGTGAGAGTGTGACGTCACAGGTGTGTTACGGTTGTGGGCATGCCCATCGTGCCCACAACGGCGGATCCGCGCTTGCATGTGCAGGGGCGATCATACGAAATATTTACATTATAATCATTATTGATCTAACAAAATCATCGAAGTAACGAACGAGAAATAATTGTGCATTTCATCCCGAACATATTAATTAATATTGACGGCACATATCCGAATAATAAATTTGAAATTCACGGGTAATATTTCATTTTAAAGGAAATAATTTTGGGCTTATTAATACTTAGTTACTCGCGGTTTAACACGAAGTTTTCCAGTTTTTCGGCAGTATTCCAGATAAAAGGTATCTTAGTCTATTATTTTAAGTGAAATAACGGGGTGCAGCTAGTTTAATATATGTGAATATTTCCCTTGGGCTCGCGCTGCGTTCTAAATTAGTTTGCCCGCTTCCTATATAAATCCGATCGACCAATAGATCAAACGTCGTACATGGAACTGGACCGTCACACTCTTCGCAAGATCACTGCCACGGGGAGGCAGTGCGGTTATGTGGGAATCCAACCCACTAAAACTCCACGGTGTCCCTCCTCTGCCGCTAGTGGTGGGAACGCGGGAACGCTCTCGCACACAACCGCGAACCCGCTGCGGCTGTCCGTCTCCGGATCCTCCTCCGGGGCGATACAGCACCGCAAGCTACTGTGGCCGCTTCATCGTGGGCTTCCAGGAACAAGCCCGGAGGAGCGGCCCCTCCTCGGGTTCCTCTTAGCTTCACCGTGGGTGACCAGGTCACGGCTACTAAGCCACCCCGCCACGACAAGGCGGAAACCCACTAGGGGGATACCGGCTAACCTAGATCTAACCGGCTACAACTAGGCGTAGCCGCACTTCGGGTTCTAGCCGTAACATATATACTAGATTTAAAAGACACAGACCTACAGTACTAATATGTACATTTAGCATTTCGAAACATTCAACAGTTTATAGTTTTTTCGTTGAACATATTAGTTATGTTCATTATAGACGTATTAAAAGAAAAACAAAAAAAACTGATTTCTAAGTGTACCTATGTCCCTGCAGTCATAAAGAGGTATCCAACGAACTCGTCAAACTCGGTGAAGCCGTTTAGGCTGCAGGAGCTACTACAGAAACACAAACATACTTACCATACACCCCAGAAGCATTAGCCTCTTTCTTGGGGAGTCGGGTAAAAGCACAAAGTGCATTAAGCAATCTTGAAGAGCGTTAATTGCCCTCCGTTAAAATAAACTTTACCCCGCCTTAGCAGTTATGCTTATTCGGCAGCAAGGTAAATAAGCTTAAAATAATACGAACGTAAGCAAAACTTCAAACAAACGCCTTGATTCCAAACTAGAGAAATATTTAACCCGTAAAGTGCAACAATGATACGAGAGGCCAAACTGAGGGTTGAAATTTCAAACTCCATCGCATTGCACAGAAACTACTCACGAATGAAACCACTGTTTTTAATTAATTCACGAAATGGACGTCCGGACTCATTAAACGTTGATTTTAGTTCAATTTACTTCGAAGTGCGCTCTTTTACCGAAATGGGAGTTTATGTACAAAATTTCGTTTATGAGGTCAAATGTTGCCATGAAAGTAATATATTTAAACAAGTTTTATGAGATGCCATTAAATTAAGGTTCTACCTTCAATTTTGGGTAAGTCTATGATAAGACAGATGAAAGTCTGTTTCGTCGTGCTATTTGAATCAATCACACTAATGGCTGTTCATACCAAATTTTAGTTAGTCACTTTACGGGTTAAGTTTTATTTTGAAAGGACTTTGCTAGAGCGCCGTGGATTTTTTTTTTCAAAAGACTCGTTTCAAGTACGCTGACACTCCGGGGACCATAGTCATCAAATCACGACTTAGAATGAATATGAATGTACATATCACATCATACTAATAATAAATGCGAATATTTGTATGTAAGTGTGTTTGTTTTCCACTGAGCTCCGTAACAACGAAACAAATTTGGATATTTGTTTTCTTATAGCCTGGATTAACACAAAATCTACTTTTATTCCGGAAAACATCCGGTTCCTATAGGATACGCGCTTCTATAGTATTGTACTTATTGTATCTACATTTAAATTACGTCCTATTTTATGTTACTCGGTGACGAGACGAGCAAGTCGCTAACCTGATGCTAAGCGTCACGCTTGCCCATAACAGTTCAGTGCCACCCAGAATATTGAACTTCAACACTTCAAAACTATGCGCGGCAATGCACTGCGCTCGTCACCCTGAGATGTTTGATGTTAAATCTCTGCCCTTCAATCCGGAACACAGTAATCCTTGCACTCTACTACTTGGCGGTTGAATAACTGGCAAAGGTGTGGTACTTCCCCAGGCGGACTCTGAAAGAGAGCCCTACCACTACAAAAGCGCAAAATTCGTTATTTGATCAACTGACTGCTGACTCGTCAGCTCATGAAGCAACTTTTCGGAACTAGAAATAAGGGTTCGGTACAAACCGAATCGCGACTAAAAAATACCGAACATGCGTAAAAACTTCTTTTCCCACATTTGCAAATGAAATGGTAGGAAAAAATCCGGAAACATTTCGATTATTAAGAATCAAACGATGTCTGTTGAACCAAATTGGTCTTCAAAGACGTTACGTTCAAAGACGATTGTAATTCGCCAACCTCGGATATTTTCTCGGAAAATGTCGGGAAACCTAAATAATCAGATTAACCGTGATTCACAAGCTTTTACGACGCTATTAAATTTCCCTGAATACGCCAACACCATTTTAAGCCAGATTCTCATTCCAAATAAGACAGTAATTAATCACACCCTGGTAGTTTATACAAACAGTATGGAAAAATCCATAAAATAAACCTACATAACTTAATACAAGCAGGAACAAGCCTATCTCCAACTGACTAACCCCACCACTTCATTTACATGCAGTAAGATTTTCTATACAAAATCTTTACTATAACTTATTTTATTTTGAAAAATATATATTTATAATAAAGTAACTAAGTAAAGTGTCCACGGAACGTGGCCTTTTGGAGAAGCTCAGAGTCTCACTGCGAGCAATGGAGAGAGCTATGCTCGGAGTTTCTTTGCGCGATAGAACCCGGAACGAGGATATTCGCCGAAGATCCAAAGTCACCGACATAGCTCTCAGGGTTTGCAAGTTTAAGTGGCAATGGACAGGCCACATCGCTCGAAGAACCGATAACCGATGTGTAAGAAAGGGTCTTGAGTGGCAACCACGAGCTAGAAGACGCAGCGTAGGTAGGCCTCCCACTAGGCGGACTAACGACATTTTGAAGGTCGCGGGTATGCAGGTTGCAAATTGTCATTCAGTGTACCGGTTTAAGGGGGGGAGGTTTTTGTTCAGCGGTGGATGTCTTCGGGCTTTAATTCGGGATTTTTTTTACTTAATGATAGTTTAAGTAATCATTAAATGTTTCTGATTGCGGCAGTTACTTAAGGACCCGCGCGGACTTCGTACTTAATGTTGAATTCTGGGGCTTTGAAAACGTTCTTACTCGTACGCTTCATTTATTCACGCAAAATGGCAAGCTTGTATTGTTTTGTGATATTAATGCTTATGATGTCAGAAAGCGGTATTAATTACCACCTCGTTTAACCAAATTTTCACAAGAGAGAACTGCAGTGCCACCGTTTTGGTAATTACCACATTTATCAGGAACTTTGGCGTATGAGACGAAAGATACCTAGCCTAATAATTTAAACGGAACATTTGTTCCAAGAAATATAATGCTGGTAAGAAATGCAAAGATGATAAGATTACATTTTATGAGACAGTTCAATTACACTTTTGGTAAATTATGTGATTAGATTCACAATCACGTCTTTGTAAATGTCAGCGTTAAAATAACATAGCTTTCTTAAAGATGATTCTTGCGCGGTGTTTAAAATAACAGTAAATTTTTAAAGCTCCGCAAATATAAGCCCAATGAGCGGAGGGGTTATTGAATATTAAAAAGTTTAATATCGTAAAACGTACCAACTACCTACCTTGTAAGGACTTTTGCACACTCTCTGCTAAAAGTCTCGAATTTTCTGCTTTTGTTGGCATGTTTTGTTTGTTGTGTGATTTTATATCGTACGAGAATTTCATTATGTCCCATATTATACGTACTTACTTAACTATCAGACAAATATAGTTACAACATTTATTTTCTACTTTTCTATCCCTAATATAATATTATAAAGTACGACAGTGTGTTTGTTGGTTTGTTTCTTTCTTTCTCACGCAGCAAAAACGACGTGATTTTTTGCATGGGTACAGTTCACAGAAGAGTTCACTCTTCTGTAGTACAGGTCAGTGACATTGGTACCTAATCCCGGAGAGTGACATTGGTCTCTAATCTATTTTGTTTACCGAAACAAAAAAAAAAGTTGATTCTGATGGATTTTCCACGCAGGTGAAACCACCAGGGCAGTGTGATCAATAAGTAATATACAGTAATATTTATAATGATAAACTTTAAAATAGTGAATTGATTATTATCTAAACGAGAAAATTAATAAGTACCTAAAGTTCTTTGCTGGAATACCTACTTTATGCAGCAAATTCCTTGGTTTCTAGTGTCGATAGAAAAGTACCAAGTGTGCGAAGTGATTTAAAGAAAATCCTTGCCCCATCTCCTTACCTTGCGTTTTGTTAAATCAAAACCATTTTACTCATAGCACGTAATTGCAATATCTGAAAACGAGCAAGTGCTATAAGAAGGCAATATTAATATCTCGTTCAAATAATGGAGCGATTTTATCGCGACGCGTTTCCACAAATTACTAATTTCACTATTATTGCTTGCGATGATTGTACTCTACGTTGCGACTTCAAAGGTCATGAAGCACAAAGTTTAATTATTATGCTAGTCACGACTTGTTTGCACCCAACTCTTGTGTCTTGAGAGGTTTAGATCTTTTTTGTCACACTAATATATAAGAAATAAATATAAAATAACATTTCACACCGCTAGGCAGGACTCCATTAGGTTTTTCTATGTCAGGAATGCCTTTGAAACACACACAAAGACACGGAACACCTAGACCCAAATACCCTAAATAACCCAGAGCAAATATTTCGATTCATCATTCAAACATCTGCTCGGCCGAGATTCGAACACGGGGGGCCCTGCTATGTAGCACGTTTACCGTAAAACTAGACGCGTTCCACCGTATGGTAGAAGAGCTACCAACGGACCAACCAGTCCAGGAGAGTTTTAAAAAAAAAAATGCAAATAATTATGTATTTGACGTTGTTACCACTCAACTCGGTTACGGCTACACGGATTGAGATAAAGCTTGCCATCCGTACATTACCATTTACCAACCGAAGGTGACAAGCCTTGGGGCTATGTGCCCTTTCTGGCGTTACAAGGGCACGCTTTAGGCTCGAAACTCATCTAAGTTACGTGGCAGTGATATGACAAGTTTTCCTAGCGTATAACCTATAAAAACGTGCCTTTTGCAACGCGCCGTATGGAAATTTGCCAGATCACGTGTCATGTCATTTCGGTGGGCGCTGGGCCTTAGAATGTCATTAATAGCACGGTATTGCGTTCTTTGGACAGCGCACCGACTATAGTTTAGTCTTGAATATTTTACTCTTATCTATTACCTACATTTACTTGTCTTTGTGAGGTTTGATCGTAATGGTCTGTCTAGAATCAAGTTTATAGCTCTGTCTTTGTGATCGTGGTCATTCTGTTTGAATCATGGGCTCTATATCAAAAGGCTGGGAAGTTTCTTATCTGTTCCTAAGTAGATTGAGGGTCGTTTGTTCCAGGTTCTGTAACTAGCACCGACTTTATACCATATTGACATTACATCAAACTTATTCGCAATTCAAACAGCTTTTTGCAACGCAACGCAATTCAATCAACTCGTTGAGGTTGTATGCTGAACGTTGTATGGTCCACTTAACATCACGATTTTGGTACTGACGTGTAATTAGCAGGCAGAGTTTTTATGCCAATGTGTTGACTGAAAGTGTTCGCCCTATGCGAGGTATTAACGGGTTAAGAGGTCGTTGGTAAATTATTCCTAACAAGAAACTGTTAGATACCTACCTACAGCGTTTTTGCTTCTAAAACGTAAATGCCTTTGAGAATTTCGGTTAGTAAATATTTAGCACGTAATACAATTTTTGTCATTGATTAATTACAGAAGTATATGTAGTAAGTTTTAATTTTGTTGTAACTTTTAGAACATTTAAATATTTATTTTAAATGTTGACACAAAATTGAGCATGTATATTTGTTTTCAGATCCGTTTACTAATTTCAATTACACATGAAATATATAATTTAATGCCTTAAAAATTTTGCTCCCTATTTCACGCTCTATTTTTGATACATAACTTTTTTGCATAAAAAATATTTTTCTTATCTTTTTAGTTTCTAACTCTAGAATAGTTTTTGTAATTAAAATAAGCTGTGACATACAGACAGACAGACACTGATGTCTCACTGGGTTCCTGTTCCTTAAAAGCTCATAATATGTGCTGCCATCTCCAGTATAAAACCTGCAACCCTCCTTCATACTTCCAGTTCACCGCGCTCAGAAATAATAAGGCCCATTCCCACAGTCCTCATTAGTTTTAATGAAACGGTGATCATCTGAGAAAGAATGAGCCGGTAATTCGGCCGAAGGGTCTATTGCCACCTTGCTCACGTCTGGCGAATTGATACAGCGGACGTGAGCCACTTGAAGCGATGAAGCTCATTCCAAGTTCCGTAATGAAGGTACATGTGACTTGATGCGGCTATTTGATGTGAAACCTGTGTCAAAGTATATGTACGAGTAAGTACAATATGTGTGTATTATCTTTACTACCCGTTGAAGTTTTTTTTAATGTTTGACAGACTGGGCTGGGCTGGGGTGGGCTTTTATGTTGACCACAACAGTAACTCGCCTGATGATAAGTGACGGTGAGGTCTAAGCGACACCACACACCAATACTACAAATATTGTGCATCGCACATTTATCGTAGACACATTTATCGCATACCTACATTTCAATGAGAGTACGCTAATAGAAAGCACACCAGATCCAATATGTGTGCGACGTAACACAAATGTCGTACTGCACTCAAATGTGTCATTGGTGTGTGGTGCGCCTAAGATAGTAATACCTAGCCTGGAATAGGAGCGGGCTCAGGTCAGGCTGCCGGAATACCGAGGTGCTTGCCAGTAAATATACAACTTGAGGCTGATAGCTAACCAGCAGAGTTTCAGAAAGGATCCTACCACAATGACTTGGTTTCCGTGCGATGTTTTCCTTCGCCGGTAGCTCAAGTTATTATTGCATTATTGGGATCCACGGAGTGTGATTAAAACATGCTAACCCTGAGCTGTCATCTTTACAAATGACCTCAAAACAGACTTAGAACAACACTGGCCTCCGCTCCGCTCGGGCCGGGGCCTTTCGGACAGGTTCCGAGTTGCGCAATTGACACAGATTAGCTAAAGCAAAAGATAGTTTTAACATGATGTATTTTATGATGCGATTTATGTAACCTTTTATTGTTTTGGATAAATAAATGTATGGGCTGGTTTAACCCACCCCGGGTATGTCATATACTGTGACCAAAACTACCGGAGGACACGCGTCTGCGTCCTTTTCGTAAACGGCAAGCGTTCTGTGATCCCCAAGCCGCATGCCAAGATAGGGCATTATGGCAACCTACCCCTATTTCTCAAGGGGAGAGGCTGAGGCTATATGAGGGCTGATTCACAAGCAGTTGACATATTTTTGTCCCTGTTACTTCCAATCTCTCTCAAGGAGAATGACAGGTGACAGGATAATCCTTACCATTATTATAATTTAGTGGAATATATCTGCAGTCGTAACAGGACCAATCAAAGCTGAAAATGAATACGTTCGTCCCGAGCAAAAAACTTCTTTTGCGTGATTCAGAACTCTTCGAACTTAGTCTTAGTTATTATAGCTATTCTATAGCCTGCGAATTCACATTCTGCACTGATGCATTGTGGCTCTTCTTGTGATACAACAAGTAAGCTCGTATAAGCTATGATCTCAGAGTTTTCAGGCCGCCTGAAAGCCTCTGACGTGGCTTAGCGGTTGTTATTATATAACAAATAACCGATACCTGACCTGCGGAAGCGCTCAATTGTAAAATATCACTCGCGGTCAGACCGTGTCAAAGAAAAAAATCAGATTTTACGAAACTCATATTTAACTAGTAGTTCGCGGCGAACTGAGACCTCGCGGTCCCTATATCTTCATAACCCCTCGACCAATTCAGCTCACTGAACTTAAAAAATTGTGTTGAAATGAACTAGTTGCCTACAAAATTTCATGAAGATCGGATCAACGGTTCCCAAGTTATCGTTGGACAAATATACCCACAAACATACAAACATACATACAAATGCCGATTTGTCCAAGTAAACTCTGAGACCTTCGCTTCGCTCGGTCAAAAAGTCGAATTTTAATCAATAAATATCTTAAAATAAAATGGAAAAAATAACGAGAATGTTTGAGTCAGGAGTAGGTAATCTTTACGACAGGCGGCGCGATTGGCGAAAATAAAAAATTGGTCCATCAATAATCCAATTGACACGTCGGACGTGGGCTGTTTGGAGATCTCACGCTCGTTTTGGTGCTATGAGTTTTATTAACATCACCATCATCATCAGCTGGAAGACGTCCTCTGCTGAATAAAAGCCTCACCTCTAGAGCGCCACAATGAACGACAATCTAACATTTGTATCCACCGCGGTTGTCCGTGGCTTTCAAAATGTTGTCGTTCTACCCAGTGGGAGGCCTGCCTACGCTACGTCTTCCGATTCGTGATCGCCACTCAAGAACCTTTGTTCTCCATCGGTGCACATTGTCACTTCAGCTACGAATAAGTTATTTTATAACTAACACCTGTTTGTTGTAAGGCATCATACGCAGAAGGAAACCAAAAATTATATTATTATAATCTTACTAAATTCGAACAACGCGCGCTTCGAGCTCTGTATAAGAATGCCACGACTTTCTTAAATCGGCAACGTGAACGATTAATTAAAAATCCATTCCACCTCCTACTCCTCTTATCAAAAGCGTTAATTAGTTTAGTTTACGATCAAGTAATTTTTCTTAGACCGAGTTGCACCATTTAGGTAACATAACTTTAAACTGCAGTCATAACTGCAGTTAAAATGTGTTGCATTATTTTAACTATGGTCAAAATGACAGATAACACATGCTGGGTAATCTTCACGGCTTAACTGGGATTATGGTGCAACCCAGCCTTAATGATTTTAAAGTAATAATTTCCATTTCAGCATCGCAAGTTTAGATACTGTAGAGAGAACAGTTGTTTTCTTAATGATTTTAGAGTAACAGTTTTCATTTCAGCAACACAAGTTTAGATACTGTAGAGAGAACAGTTGTTTTCTTAATGATTTTAGAGTCACAGTTTTCATTTCAGCAACGCAAGTTTAAATACTGTAAAGATAACAGTTATTTTCCTAATGATTTTAAAGTAACAGTTTTCATTTCAATAACGCAAGTTTAGACAATGCTAAGAGAACAGTTATTTTCTAAATGATTTTAAAGTACAGTTTCTGTTTCAGCAACGGAAGTTTAGATACTGTTTTACATATTGGCAACGCAAGTAATCAATCTATACAAAAAAAAAACTACATAAAAAAATGATTTTAAATATGAAGGAAGGTGAACGCCTCCTTCGGATGAAAAAGGTTAATAACATATGAGTAGGTGTATATTCTTTCGTATATAACATAGACGCGATGAACGTGAGCCATCCAACCGATGACTTTCATTTCACGTTAAAAATAGGACTGAGGTGTTCTTGGCTGAGTTTTTTAACTTAAAAATGTCAGCTTATTTATCTTGTAATCTTGTATCTAGGTAAAACACACAGATCACACTAGAAACCGCATTACGAGATTCGTTGTTCCTACAAAAAGTCACCCAAATTTGAGGAAGGCGCGGGTCGCGGGGAATGCGACCAAGTGTACTTATTGGCTATCTCAAGGTTACGCCTACTCGCGCCTAACAATCAACCAATCAGAGTAATTTCTTATAAGTGTATTTAGACTGCGTCCTGTATGCAGAATCTAGGTGTAATCTGTGGTAAAACATCATATTAATTTACTTAAAACTTACTCATGGTACACTGCCGTAGTCTGCTATATTTTTTTTAATGGAATTAAATAACAAGCAAATTGCTCGCCTGATGATAAGCGACACGCTAGCAGTTCAATGCCACCTAGAATTGTAAACTGTCGCAGTTGCACTGCGTGCTACGTTGCTTATCACTCGTGGCACTGTCCTGCGCTGGAAAGTAATTACACTGGAAATGTTTACAATGGTGTCAATGCTGTTTTATTTTAATTTTATTCAACAGAGGTTTGCGTGTGACCACGTCCTGCCTGATGTTAAGCAAATATGTGGACTATGATGGAGCAAGCTTACCTATAAGGTACCTTACCTTACCTTACCTATATATATATATATATATTACTCTTGATTTGAAGACGATCATGTTGTACTTTTCGGGAAACATAGCAGGGGCCCTATTCGGAGAAATGACATTTTATCTCGGTCACTGTCTCTCTAATTTAGAATTTAATGGGAGTGAGAGTGACCGAGATAAAATGTCATATCTCCGAATAGGGTCCCTGCACTTAACGGCCTACTTTACGGCTTGATGCTCTCAAAGTACAGAGCTACCAACTTATCTGTAGAGCGAGCCCAATGAAGGCAATACAATTTTCCGCGTTAGTCTATCAGTTTCATTCGGAACCTGATATGATGCTTCCCCCTTTCAACTCTTTACATAATTGGTCTAATCCACAGATACCTAACAGTATCATCACTAGCTCGATCTATATTGGGTATATGTCGTTTATCTGTATGACATGTGATGTCGTCCAATCAAGGTGCGACTAATTGCGGTTCCTGCTATCAATACCCTGTTGTTGGCCTTTCAATAGAATCGGGAATAATAGGGTTTGATCAAAGCTATAAACTAGTCATTTCCAAAGATAGCGTTGTGGAATCAGAGCTTCAATATCCTTTGCTTCTTACGTAGGGTTAGGTTAGGTAAATTGCCTACCTTAGGCTTCAAAATAATATCAGGCCGTTTCGCCATGACACGTTACGCGCTGTCTCAGTTGCACAATCACATTTAAAATTTTGGAATTTTGGAACAAATGTGTCATCTACAATGCTATGACAACATTTTCCATATTACCACCGTTTACATATATTATTTAAAAATACAATAACACTTTATTGACACCACAGAAGTACATAACAAGAAAAATAATTAGAGAGTATATAGATAGAACAAGGTGGTCTTATTCTAGTATTGACAGAGAAAAACTAATATATAAATAACGATCAATGTATAAAACTAAACTATCTTAAAGTAAGTATCAAATATCTATATTTAACAAACTTTGATAAAAACTATCCCTTGGTGGAAGGAGAGGTGGCTATTTGATAAATAAATATAGGTAACTTCAATATCAATCAAACAATCAATCAAATTATTTATTTGCAATACTACATGTTAATAATGTTCTTATAAATTATTTATTATATTATATACATTTTATGTAAATATCTACACCACCGACCGTATTGTTTTTTCATACATAATTCTGTCCATCCCAAGGTTGTCTGGAAGAAATCGCTTTAGGCGATAAGGACGCCCACTATACTACCGGTTGTCTGTTATTGTTTATATTTAAGTTTAATTGCCTTTTGGTGTATAATAAAGTTATATTGTTTTGTATTGTATTGTATTTTAGAATCACGCTGTATCTAGTCTGCAATCAGACGTGCAAATATTTTATGTTATAGAACTATACTATAAAATTATATCTTATTATTGTTACATAGCTTGAATTAAAGATTATTAAATTCTTTGATGTTATAGAAACAGTTGCTAAGAAGCCAGTGAGTCAAAGTACATAGTTTTAAATTTATTCCCTTCCAACACTTTAATGTCATTCGTTATCTTGTTATATATTAAATTATCTGGAAGAAATCGCTTTAGGCGATAAGGCCGCCCATTATACTACCGGTTTTCTATTATTATTTACATTTAAGTTTATTTGTCTTTTGGCGTATAATAAAGTTATATTGTATTGTATTGTATATTAATACTGGTAACGCCCTGAGTTTATTCTGAGGTTACCCAACTCTAATGCATGTTGCGGGATAAAAATACCCCTATGTTCATTCTTGTGATCTCGACTTTTTTACCTTTCGTCAAGATTACGAGTATAGTGTATATGAAAATTTAGCAAACAAACAAAGAATGTTATTTTGCATACCTCAAAAGTAACATTTTTTTAATTAAAAAGCCGCATTTCTTTCCAACTTCGATTACGAAAACAGATAGGCTGTTTCAATCACGATCTGATGGCAATTTGTTCCAATCACTTCGTCTAATTTATCTTCGCTACCGCAGCAAATTATGAGTTTGCGTTACCCCTCGCCACGCGGCTGAATCCTCTAAATTATCCTGCTGATTAATTAGGAAGGCATTCAGACTTACCGACCTCCTCCGCCGCGACAAGCGGAATATTGGGAACTCAGCTTTATAAATAGGTAGGGAGTATGCAAAGGCAAAGATTTACAGTTGTACTTAAGTGCCTTTAGAGTGGTGCCATATAGCTATTTCAGCTGCATACATATATAAATATAGTGGCAACACTTTGCAGTGGGGAAGAAAGGTTCTTGAGTGGCGACCACGAACCGGAAGACGCAGCGTAGGTAGGCCTCCCACTAGGTGGACCGACGACATTGTGAAAGTCGCGGGCAACCGGTGGATGCAAGTGGGCCGTTGTCGGTCGGTGTGGCGCTCTAAGGGGGAGGCCTATGTTCAGCAGTGGACGTCTTATGGCTGATGATGATGATGATGATGACTTTGCAGTATAGAAGCTATGGGTACAAATCTCAATAATGAGCTTGAGCTTTCGGTGAAGAAAAACATCGTGAGAAAACCACAGCATGGTAGTAAGGTATACTATCAACTTCTCAGCTGGCTGGCTACCACTCTCAAGTTCCGATAGCCCTACTTGAGAGCACAGCAAGATTCAAAAATTTTTAAACAGAATTTTCAATATACACTGGTTCACGGATCCGTGGGAGGACGATTGCCATTTGATACAATCAGACCTCCCACAGTCCATTTTTTGTAGTTATTCTGAATTTCTAAAACAAAATGGTTTAAGGTGCAACGTCTCGCTCATCGCGCGAAATTCAAATTTTGTTGCGTTTTTTGTCAATTACAGCTTAATTAGTCATCGTGGATTTATTGAAACCAATTTTGCGCCAATAAATAAGTTGTTTTAAGAAATTACGGGTAAAATGATAACCTAGATAACATTGGTTTAGCTACTAATCTCAATAAGCTGATTTCCATCCTGGTTTTTGGTTTAGTGAGAAATTTACTTATACTAGCTTTCAACTTGAATTTTTGGTTGGTGTAATTTCTTGTTACGACTTATTTATTGTCGCAAAATTAGTTTTCATGAACCTACGATGAGTAATTACGCTACGAGTTATTACGTAGTAATTACGCTGTAACTGACAAAAAACGCAAGAAAATTTAAATTTCGCGCGCTGGGTGAAACGTTGATTGAACGTAATATTGATTTTTATGTCGATTAATTTGACGGAAGAGACTGAAAAAGAAACGGTTTTTTCAACATACGTCAATTGAAAAAAAATTAAAGTTACTTTTTGTTTTTTTTTATGTTGGTAATTGGTGGCAAACAAACAACGGTTATACTTATAAACATTATAAGTATAACAAATTCACACACAGTGACTGTAGCTTCTATACTGTAATGAGATAAGGCGCGAGCGAGACCACAGCGGTCGGGATTTCTGACGACTGTAGTGATAAGTAAGACTGTACTACGAAACTCCGAATTCTATGTTTACGGTGTAAGTTGTAAGTCTAGGTATACCTTTTGGTATACGTACTGGCGAGTGGCTTTAAAACGCAAAGCTTTCCCCTAAAAGGTCGATATTAAAAACAGAAAATCAGACAGAATAAAACCTTTGAGCTACATTTATAGCAGAATATCGATGTGAGTAAGTTACCTACAATTACGCATAAGACTTTATTATCTCAATTTCTCTAAGCATTTCTCAAGAGAAAGAATGTTTCGTAGCAATTATAAAAAATGTATCGTAGCAATTATTTTTTGGTCAATTTTGTTTCGTCGAATTGTTCCAATGGGCCTCGAGCAAAAGCCCAAACGCAATCTTAACTTCTTTATTACATTATTTTGTAAAAGAAAAAGAACATCTACTGAGTGGAGCTGCGTGTAATCGGCAGATAGAGCAATATCGTAAGTGCTCGAAATCTGTATCTAATTCCATCCAGTGCGCTCTCTCCCCGTCACTATTGATTTGTTCATGTTTCTTAATACCAGCTTGCAACATCTGGCAAAAGTAATCTGGAAAAATTAGAAAATGGATGGTACTTATCGTTCTATTCGTTAATGTAATTAGAGGATAAGACAACAAATAAATTCCAAAGCCGTTTGTACAAGCATTGGTTAGATTCTGAGTAATAAAAATACCAACGACATAATAATATTTTCTACCTTGATATATCATTACAGGGGAATAATACTAATAGGAATCATTATAGCAAAGAAACTTGTATTTTACCTACGATTATAGTATTGTATTCTCCTGCGTACAATATATCTAAAGATAAAAATACTGTCAAGTGCGTTTCGTGATATTCTCATAAGGGTTTCGAGCATAAGGCTTTTATCAAGAGCCGGGGTTTTCCGGAATATTTGATTCTACTTGGTGGGTTATATCACGTCAGCTATAATTTGTACCTCCAACATGCTGTATGTAATAAGTTTATTAAAATTATTTTATACTGGTTGTTACCCGCGACTTCGTTCGCGTGGACTTAAAAAAGTATTTTTATTTTATTTATTAATAGACCAACAGAACAAAATCATAATGTAAAAAGAATCTTAAACAAACATATAGTACAGCCTAAAAGGTCTAAACATATTACTTAAGTAGGTAGAAACAAATCGTATTATTATGTGTATATATAGGTATACTATAAAGAAACAAACTAAATGATATGTTTATAAATAATATAACTATATATATATATGAAATAAAAAATAATTATTATCCTATATATAATATGCTATGTAAAAGTATATTCATGATTTTCAGATTTATTTCTTTACTTGTGTTGTAAGACATTTCTTCTTACCAAACTTCATGATTCTAGGTGAACGGGAAGTACCCTACAGGTTTTAATTTACTTGCAAGCGTCAAATTTTAATATGCAGCATGAATGACCGTATTTTTATTGCTTAGTCTTGCTTGATATTACATTTACAGCTCCAAGGCACTGTAAACGTAAATGAAATGACAGACCGATGGACAGACAGACGAACAGATGGACTATACGAAGTGAGCCTATAAGGGTGCTTTTTTTTCTTTTGAGGTCTTTTTGAGGAACGTTGGACAAAATCTTAATAATTTCCCAGCCAATGGTTACAATTACCTAATTTAATACATATAATAAATATAATAAAATAGAATAGAACAAATAGCAACAGACAACTGAATAAATTTCTTTTTTCCACAGAAAAAAGGATGGAAAATTAAGTATTACTCATGAAGAAAAAGGATAAAGTAAGTAAGGAAAAGAGATATTGCTGTCCCGTAGTGTATGTTCAATTGTTTCAAGATTCGGCTATTATCACTGCATCCTGTGGGCTTATCCCGTAACTCTGAAAGCGATAGCGAGAGTTGCGCGAGCGGGACCGCGCATAGTGCGCTTAAGTTGGTACGAGCGAGATGGCATGCTCTCGCAATCAGAATCACGAACGTTTCAAAGTTAGAGGATAAGCACGCTGATTGGTCGAAAATTGGTAATTAATAGTAATCGTGAATGGTTGATCATGCAAGTACTAAGGAATAGGGCTTCTTTGTTTACTGTTGAACCCTCAAAAGTGAGTAGTATCGCGACTTTTGATAAAAGATATTATTTGAAGACTGAGTTCACCTAAATTAAGTAAATAACTGAGTATTGGATTAATTAGGTCTACTAATTTAATATTAACGACGAACTAAAAGTTGGTAGAGCTCAAGTTTACCCAGTTCCTAATTAATGTACTTACCTACCTACTCGTGCCATACCGACTCAAAAGCATAAGTGCTATCTCGAAATCAAAGCAAAACTTCAAAGTTAATTTCTCGTATTTAAATATATTTTGTTGGAAATTAATAAAAGACGTGAGTTGAGTCCAAACTCGGCCGACGATTTCCCTCCATTCAACCGCGTAGAAAATTATGCTTTATTAATTATTGCCGTTGAATAAAATCATGGAGGGAGTGGATGTAACTTTGCAAATTACTAGTCATTCTCCTTTTGAAACGAAATAATTGTACATCAATTATTTCAATAAGATATCCACGAAAAATGGCGGTCCCGGCGGCCATTTTCTTCGAGTTAAGTAAATAATTGAAAGGTTTCATCCAATATCTTTATTAGAGCAACATTGGACGGAAAAGTGACTTTTTGGGAAGGCGGCTCACGTTCTTAGTATTAATTTTGGGTTTATTGAATAATACGTGACCCACATGGCCAATCTGTACACGGTACACTCGATAGTGGGTCCGCAAAATTGCGTCCACTCGAGTGGATTGGGGACGCTTATATTTAATAGAAGGTGTTTCTACTGAACTACCTTCGTAAAGTAAATTTTGCTCGGAAGACCATAAGTAGGTATGCTTGCTTCGCAGAACATTAATTTGTTTAGGATAGACCGCAGATTATATTAGATTATTCCACACTCAGAACAATCAAAACGCACCACGCATCTGTCAAAAAATACGTATAATAAGTAATATTATATAAAGAAAAACAAAATCCCGACTGGCAAATGTAGCATATGTCACTCAGCACGTAAAGAGGAATCCAACGATACCTATACTCGTCAAAATCGGTCTAGCCGCTTAGGCTACAGGAGGTAATATAAGAACACTCAAACATACATAATTACATAAAACGTATATACTTACATACATTAGGGTTCCTTCTTGAGCAATCGTGTAAATATTCACTCTCATTGGTTCATTGCTAATCGCGAGTAGGCATATCCCTGTTATAGTGTAAGTTTAAGGAACGCTTGGTGTCAGTCTCCGCAACACATACTTTTCTCCAACTTTGGTGCCTGTTTGTCAAAACAAAGATCTCGGAATGCTGTATCTGTAGGGGGTAAGCTGTGGGATAAACTAAATACTTTAAATATGGTAGGAACTCTAAAGACCCGATACTGATACTATACTACTAATACTAAGCCTAGTTGTCTAATAAACTCTTTTGCCTATTAATTACCTATCCCAAATATCTTCTCTGTGTATAAAGATTGTAGTAGAGTTCTGAGGAAAATTCATGGAGTTCCTACACACAAGTACCCATCTCATCATCATCATCATCTACAGGCAGATGCGTCCAATGACGAACAGAGGCCTCCCCCTTTGAGCGCCATCTACCCATCTAGCCCATGAGTACCTATCTAAAACTAGGTAAATTAAGTTACGATGTCGTTAACAGACATGTTTTCTTGTACTTGTAGCGAGAACCTCATTATTATAATAAAATAGACTCGCACCTTTCAACAGGTGTGAACATCCCAGCATCAAAGGAAAACATTTTATTCGCCGCACACCTTAAAACGTTCGATCACATTTACAAGTTTCAAAATACACCGACGAGGGCTGGGAACACGCTGTAACATAATGACTTTAAGCGGGCCAGGCGCGACCGGGTTAAAAGCTTGTTTCGGAGCGAATGTCGAATAACAACGAGAAGACTGAGATAATATATTGAAGGGATGGCTTATGTTGGCAGTTGCAAAATGATACCTCGGAAAATTTCGTGGCTACGAAAGCAGAGCTCCGTCATCATTATCATCGTCATCAGCCAGAAGACGTCCACTGCTGAACATAGGCCTCCTCCTAAGAGCGCCACACCGACCGTCAACGTGCCACTTGCATCCACCGGTTGTCTGCAACTTTCACAATGTCGTTGGTCCACCCAGTGGGTGGCCTGCCTACGCTACGTCTTCCGGTGAGTGGTCGCCACTCAAGAACCTTTTTTACCTATTGGTTCGTCGAAGAACCGAAGTCACCGATATAGCTTACAGAGTTTGCAAGCTGAAGTGGCGATGGGCAGGCCACATCTCTCGAGGAACCGATAACCGATGGGTAAAAAAGAGCTCAATGTATAGGTTCAAATCAAAATATTACGTGGTCTTGGTGAAGGAACACATAATAAGCAAAACGTAGCAAAGTAGTTTGCTACGTCTTGCTCACCAAAAGCACGCGATGTTAATGCACTGTTTGTTGTTGTAGTAGTTGGGTACCTTTTCAAGCTCAGGTGACAAGTTACCATTCTGAACTCATAAATATATAGTTATATTAGTAATAGTATAGTATACAGTTATATTAGTAATAGTATAGTATACAGTTATATTAGTAATAGTTGACAAAAGCAATGTAAAAGTTGACAAAAGGCATGGACTCTGGAGACAGAGCTGAAAAAAAAAAAATATAAGTACATATCACCGCCAGCCTTTCGCCAGCACTTGAGCACTTGAGTGACAGTTTCCATTACAGGCCAGGTGTGCCCATCTTCGATCACGTTGTCACGTACCGTCAGGTGAGCTGTGGCAATCGCCCAGCTAGTCAGCAGTAAAGTAAATAACAAGTAATATAATTAAAAGTAAAACAAAATACCCGACTGCAAAATATAGCCTATGTCACTGCGGACGTAAAGAGGAATCCAATGATACTTCACTCGTCAAAATCGGTCGAGCCTACTTTTTTACAGACCCTCTTGGTTTAGCCTACAGCACGTCAGGCTCATGATTGGGGTTCGATACCCGGCCGGGCAGATATTTGTATGATGAATATTTGTTCTCTGTGTTCTGGTTACATTGGGTAAATTCCCAACAAAGGCAAACCTAGTAGCAAGCCATGAGAGTGAAGCCTGTAGTCCAAGGCTTAAACTACAGGAGGTACTATTATATAGGAACACACAAACATACTTATACTTACATAAACCCCAAAAACATTACCCTCCTTCTTGGGCAGTCGGGTAAAAAGGACAATGGTTTAAAAATAATAAATAATGCTCGCCCATGGTAAAGGCCTTCACTTTCAAAAAGGGTCAATAATAGACCAGGATTTTAAAATACACGCTGTATCTACCGATGTCGTTTAATATGCACAATTTTCTTTGGTCCTTTTATAGTTGCGAACAAAATTTTCAATTCCAATGAAATCAAATAGCGCTTCCGTTCATTCCGCTTAACTCCAAGAAAGTGGCCCAACGAGCACTCCAAACTTTATAACATTGTCTCAAGACTGAATGTATAAGCGAACAGTTCCAAAAAGCACGTGTAACTGCTACGTAGTACGTATATATTCGTATATACGCGTTTACTGACTCAAAACATCTCTAAACTTAGGGACTATTTACACGGATAAAAATTGGCGAAAGTAAATAACATAAAATAAATAAACTCCAATATTAAATATTAATTTGCCTTAATATTAGGCTGGACTAAATATTATAATATATGATGGGGGAAATTAAAAATGGCCGGATTATTTGTAGGGCTAAGAGCTTGTATATTTTAGAAACAGCTATCGAACCTTTCCTTAATAAAATCTGACCTCATGCTAATAAGCAATTTATATGTAACTAAAAATATTTTGTGATAAATTACAAAGAACGCTGTTTCCTATCAACTAATTTTAAAGAAATAGTAATGACGAGACATCCACAATGTAATCTTAGTACGTTCAACAAAACAAGAAAGTCATAACACGTGGAGACGCTAACTTATACACCTACTTTGCTAACTGAATATTTCGTCCGAATATAATTTTCACTTACAAAAACATTTTCTGGGTAACGGAACGCTACAAAAACTATTTACCTACGTGTACTATCCCAATGCGGTCCTAATAGAACGAACGAACGATGTTGGTTAAATTAATATTATTATGGCCAGTTTTACTCTGGTATTGCTGATCTTGGTATCTATTCATTCACTTATTCATAGTTTAAGAGTGTAGCTCTTATCGGTGGAGTAATTTCCATGCTTGGCGGTCTTCTGCGGCATTTTCACCTCCTTGTACGACATGACATAGGCCTTCTCTTTTGTCTGGTCTATGAAAGTTCTCCTTGGTCTTCCCGGTCCTTTCCTTCTATATGATGGTTTTCATCAGTTTGTAATGTCGCACCAGGTGGCCAAATACCCGAATGTAATATCATTAAAAACGGCCGCGAAATGGCGCCGCAGCAAACTTCCCCTTTTTTTGAAGGAAATACCCCTACAAAAAAAAACGCGGATGCAAAAAAGACTAGGTAATTATATCATTGAGGTTGAGATAAATATATCATTTTGAAATACCTGTTATTTCAAGCATCTAAATACATGAGGCTTGACGTGCGATTGTGATATTTCGTCTTTTTTTTCGAACCTCCTCCCCCACCCCTTTTCGTGCCTCACGCGATTAATGGACGGCCCATTACGGTGCAACGTTTCGCTCAGGGCGCGAAATTCAAATTTTCTTGCGTTTTTTGTAAATAGATATGATAGAAATAGATTGTTTCAAGAAATTACACCAACCAAAAATTCAAGTTGAAAGCTAGTATAAGTATAAGTAAACATTTCCCAAAAACCAAAAACAAGGTGAAAAGCGGCTTTTTGAAATTTGTAGATAAACCAATGTTATCTAGGTAATCATTTTACCCGTAATTTCTTAAACAACTTATCTATTGGCGCAAAATTGGTTTCAATAAATCCACGATGAGTAATTAAGCTGTAATTGACAAAAAACGCAAGAAAATTTGAATTTCGCGCGATGAGTGAAACGATGCACCTTAAGAAATATTTATTGTCATTTGATGAAGTATCTGAGTATATTTTCGTTTCCAACTTCCTCTGTTCAAGCTTCACTTTTTTATTTTCCGCTATACCCACAAAAGGGGATTGCGTAATTACAACACTGATCTATGGGTGTCTACACATGGCCCGACCAGACATCGTGTGAAAGGGACAACTAGATTTGAATTTCACGGGAGCAAAAGAAACAAACTATTAAGGTTATAGCTTCTCCCTTTCGCTTCCCCAGAAACTTATATATAGCCATCTCTTTCAAGCGATGTCGCGTCGGGCCATGTGTAGACAGCCTAAAACACATCCAACTTATCTGAAGTGGTAGGTGGGGAGCCAACATCCATTTTCTTAACATAACTCAAGGCTACCGTAAAATTTTTAGTTCCTTAATTTGACCACATTTACAAATGAGTTGGAAAACAAAGACTTTCTAATATTTTAGTGAATTAATATATTTGTGAAAAGATAGTATTTTAATGAGGCGTTTTTTTAAAAGGGGTCGCGGGTTCGAACCCAGGCCGTACCAATGAGATCTTTGGAACTTACGTATGGCTTTTACGTATACCTCTGGCTTTTCGGTGAAGGAAAACATCGTGAGGAAACCTGTATATTTCCAGAGAAGAAATTCGACGGCGTATATGAATGCGTCAACCCGCATTGGACGGTATGGCCTAAACAATATTCTAGGGTAGGCCGATATCCCAACAGTGAGATGTTTAAGGGCTGATGCAGATTTGTTAAAAAATGGGTTTATAAATTAAAAATAAAATGTAAGCTTTAAAAATATGGTTTGGACTAAATACCGTCTTTTTCTTTTGAAAGTGCCGTAGCTACGGCACTTCCTGCCCACTCTTCAAGAAATTGATGAGAATATTGAGAATCTTTTCACCGTTATAGTGACTTTTAAACTTAGTAAAAGCTTGCTCGGTTTTTGTTTTATTTAAAATTTGCTTTAGTGCCGGCGCCTTTTTACAGACATTAAGAAGGCTTGGCAAGTCAATGTAGCAAGTGAATTTCATATTTTTGCGCCTTTGTAAACAATAATAACAACTACAGTAAATTTTAAAGTTTATTATCATTTCAAAAATTTATAATATAAATCGAATAGTACCATTTTGTCTACCATCCAATTATTATTCTTTAACACAGAATTTTCACCAGTATACGAGTAAACTTAATCTACTATAATTTTATATTAAGATAACTTTATATAATATAATACGTTGGTTAAGTTTGTTGCGTCCACAGTTATGCTCACGCATTTTCACATTATTGAAAATATAAAATCAATGAGTGCACTTATACAAATAATATGTTTTAAAACGCTTAAAACGTATATTTTGTAAAATATTATGAGTGGCAAACAAGTAGACGGTCCACCGGATGGTACCTAAGCAGTAACCGCCATCAGACGTTATACAACAGTGTTTTGCTGGACAAAGTCTCCGACCTTTGTCGGAGGAAAAAAGCAAAGCATACAAAAAAAAGCAGTAATCGCCGCCTCTATAGACATCTGCAACACTAGCGGCGCACTCGGATCTTTGTCAGACCGGAGTAGCTCGGCGAAAAACCTTGGGGGAAGGATATTCCACATCTTGAAGATCTGCGGGAGAAAAGATCGAAATAGCCGAACGGTGTGGGATTTATGATAATAATACAAATGTTTTTAAGAATCTTTCATTATACAAAGTTTCTCAGAAAAATGCAACAATATAATGTAATAATAATAAGTATTTATGTACTTATCATTATGATCTACTAACTACTAACTTTTTCTATGGAACCAACACTGAAATCGCGAAAAAAATAATATTAGCTGTTCCATACATGAGCTGCTTCCATTTGTTGACATCAAATTGTCATTTTTCTATAGAACAGCTGATTTATTTCGCGATTTCAGGGGCAAAAATAATGACACATAAGTAATTTCGATTTCTACCGTCAAATAAAAAGCGACGAAAATTTCACGAAAATTTGACAATAGACAATTTTTTTATTTATGGAAAAAAACACTCAATATGTCTCGCAAACGCAGTGCTAACGTATTTTTTTTTTTCGAAAACCTATCGGGACGTGTGCTTAAAATTACAATAAAACAAAAACTACTTCTGACTAAAGCCAAACAAATTATATGTCCAACTGGCATTAAAAGTGAATGTGCGAACGAGCGACGACGCGAACCGGATAATTTTCAAGACATAAATTTTTTTTACATAGTTAAAATTATGAAGATAACAATAATCATCAATTTTAATGATATTTATTCTAATTTGATAGGAATTTCCACGCTGTTTCCCGCTAGTTCTTCCCTGAAACAAGTATAATTCTCGGTCATTGAAGTCAAAATTAAACACTGATCATTTTATAATTACATATTTGATGTGGGCGTTTACCTAAGTGTGCTATCACCGCTACTTGCCGTAAGGACAATAATGCTTTTCGTTCCTGAAAAATACGAATAGTGGCGTGATATTATGTTATAGCACATAATATATTGTATAGGTACTTTTATGATCTGGATTCACAATCCTAATAACTTTAACAAAGCTTTGTGTTTTATAATATTATAAAAAGTTGACTTGCTTAGGCTTATTCAGCATCAAGGAAAACTTTTCAAAAGCAAATGTCCGAGTGTTACTCTTTCGGAATAAGGCAATTCAGACATTCGAACTACTGAGATCCGTACCGAAGTCGTTTGCCGTCGACAGAAATTCCAATACCTATGAAAATATTTTTTGATAAATACAATTAATATAAATAGTCTTTATGTGCGTTACTTTTTAATTTTAGTCATGATACATTTTGCTGTCTATCGTATCGAAAAAGGAACAGCTAAATTATTAGCAAATTATTCCGTTTAATTGAATTTAACATATTCCGAAACATTAATCATCATCAGCCAGAAGAAGTCTACTGTTGACCAAATGCCTCTCCGTTAGAAACGGGGGGTGCCATAATCCCCACGCATATCAGGATTGGGGATAGCTCACGTTTACTAACAGGACGCTGTTGCCCGTGCCCCGGTGGTTCTGGTTGCAGTTTTAGAACATATATCCAAAAAATTACACATGTCTAAAAAATATGCCTTCTTTCGTTACTCATCAGAATTGCTTACAGTATAACTTCATTAAGTCGTCTAACTTTAGATACCTAGTAAGTAGAGACGTAGGTACATACAGCGTAGACAATGTTGAAACTTATCGGTATCTTAGCATAGTAACGTACTATGTACGGTTCAGTTTACGTCACGATAACAGAGTAAAGACTAAACTTGTGCTCATCAGTGGCACGATCCACACTAGATACATTTGCATATACGGTTTACATTTCCCCAGATAGGTAGCTGTTATTATATTTGCGAAACTGTGTCTTAAGAGACTTCATATCGTATTAGAACTTAGCAACTTCAAAGGATAACTTAGGTATGTAAGTAACTATTTCTATACTTAGTTTCATACTCGAACATCTCGAAGTTTGATTTAGAATTAGAAACTTTGCTTCTTTAATCATAAGACTACCTATAGCGAGCTTATTCTCAGGCAATAGATATGGTTGATATCAAACGCGATAAAATGAACATGGGAATAACGGCGACAGAAGCAGATGAGTGCTCTTGAATTAACTTACAGTTTATTTTATTTCTTACTTACGCGTTATAAGGATGCTTGCCCTGCATAAGAAAAGAGAGCGCAGCCTTCGAGCTTCGTTTACTCGGAGCAGCCCCGTCCCACAGCTCCTTGCTTAGCATGTGATCTGTGAAGTAAATGCTATTTTCATTCCACAGACAAGGCAGCTGCTCCACTAATTCTAATTCTATCTGGGGCGATAAGACCTGCACTGACGTCCCGCTAAGGGTGTTTTGTGCATTTACCCCGCTGCCAGCCTACCCAAACCAGCCCAGCTCCTTAAAGTAACGGAGCACGGCCTTGGGTCGCTGGCACAACTTTTCCACTCCTGTTTCGTCAGCTGCTAGCTAACTGTTAGCTGCTCCACCAACGACGAGTAGAGCAGAGCGAGAGCTAGAGACTAAGAAGCAAGAACGTTTCAGTTGTTAGCTAGATGAAAGAGTGCTTTTATCTGCTTACTATAATGAAAAGGTCGTTCAGGTTGTACAAAATATGTAACTTTTACCAAAGAAAATCTACACGAGAAGAATAAGAATCTCATACAAAAAAGTTTACCCCCGAAAAATCTGCTTTAATTTAAATGGCGCTTACGTATTTAGTCAGCTAATGTCCAAATCGTTATAAAAGCCGATGAAAATATGGTTAATAAAGAAACATAGTATTGTATTTGTCCGCTATTTAGGGTTTAGTTCAAATTAGATTGCAATCTACGACGTAAACTATTGTTTCCAAAAATAATGTTTTGAACGCCTAGCGAGTTTTGCAAATAAAATGAAAAATTCGTAATTTTACTCATATTATAAACGCAAAAATATTCATAACAAGTTGCGATTATCCTCCGTACCATTACGAATGAGTAAGGTTAGGTCTCTATTTCAAGTCGAGCAGAAATTGTGACGATCATGTCGCAGATTAAAGCACTAGCGGCATCTTACGTCCTTGTTCTCTATCTGGGTGTTTCTATGTATTCTATGTATGTATTTACAAAAAAAAAAAGTATTTATGTAATCTATCAGTTATCTGGTTCCCATATTACAAGCTTGGTTAGTTTGGGGCTAGATGGCGCTGTGTGAAAAAAGTCCACCAATATATTACTAGTTTTTTTTTTTTTTTTTTTTATCGATACTGCAATCGAGTATTGGATATTTCTATGGACATTAGCACTCTTATTTTAATGTCTCTATGGTTTTACACAGCAAGTGTTCTGACCGCCACGTGAGTGGAGCTGGGTTTTTACTTTTCTTTTTTTGTTACCCTTGCGAGCGGACCATTTGTCTAGGCTGTCAAATGGTCCGGTCCAAAGCCGATTCAAGAAAGTTAATCTTATCAACTTTTAACAAAGCCGGCTTCGAGCCCTGCATAATAATGGTGCAGCGTTCTTGAATCGGCAGTACAAGACAGTAGACTAAAAAAATACTAGTAGTTCTCGCCGAACTGAGACCTCGCGACCCCTATATCTTCACAACCCAAAGACCGATTCAGCCCTTATTCGAACTTAAAAATTGTATTGAAATGAACTACTTGCCTACAAAATTTCACGAAGATCGGATCAACCGTTTGCAAGTTACACACAAATATACACATAAATACACACAAAAATAGAAAAATACATACAAATGCCGATTTGTCCCAGTAAACTCTGAGATCTTCGCTTCGCTCGGTCAATTATTCTTGTCTTTTCAGTTGTGACAAGCTCGCTTACTCGCCGGCATTAGGACAGGTGCCTTAGAGAAGTTTGCTCGTACGTGCACTAGAGGAGATTACAACCTCGTAACAACAGCAGTTGTAGATGGGACGATAAAGAGGTCATCAACAATATAGCTAGTGGAATAGCTGGGATGTGATTCTGTTTTAAAACATTGTCTAACACAATGTTTTTAAACATCGACATTGTCATGAAAACTGACGTGGACGTGGTGAAACTTAGTTTGGGGCTAGATGGCGCTGTGTGTGAAAAGCGTCCACCAATGTTTTAAAAGACTCTAAAAACGTTACCCTCTTTCTTGGACAGTCGGGTAAAAATTGAAATGTTATGGAAAATCATTTTTGACTGCCCCGGTGGCTCAGTTGGTAGTGAACCTACCTTCTGTGTTTGGGGGCGTGGGTTCGATTCCCATCTAGGACAAACATTTATGTGATGAATATTTGTGTTTGTTCTATGTCTGGGTGTAAATATCTATATAAGTATGTATTTAAAAAAAAAAACTATGTACGTATATCAGTCTCTGGCAGCCATATTACAAGCTTTGCTTAGTTTGGGGTCAGAGGACCGTGTGTGCAAAAACGTCCCAGATATTTATTTATTATTTATTTTATTTCCAAAATTTCAGGTAGGTAAGAACCAAATCACAAAAGTCTTCCGGTGCCCTATAAAAATATTTATATATTTGAAGTATTTTCTTCAAAACATTTTCGTAAAGCAACATTTCTCACTCTTAAATGCATTTCCAGTCCTCTTCCTGTACTCCTGCTCGAGTGCCGGCAGCAAGCTTGGATACATTGGTAATGGCGTCCGGTAGAAATCTGCACAAATGAAATATGTGAGAGTATATATTTGTGGTTACAAATTACTAGCCGAGGTAAATACAAAGTAAGTTAGTAAAAAAAAAAGGTAAAGGTAAGGTAAAGCGGTTGTAGGTAGTAAGTTCTAGAATTTCTAGAGTAGCATAACAATTGGTTTTGGATTACATCCTACTTTTTTGTCAATTTAAACAAATAGCTGCACACATAGGGACTAATAAAAAATAATAATAATAATAACGGTTGGGTGAAGGGCCAGATACAGAAGGCAGCCATCCTTGACACGGCGCGCATTGTCAGGAGGTTCCTCACTCTGCAGCCCTAACCGCCGGTAGCTTGGGCCCTGCCTCGCTGACGGCGGGACTCTAGATTTAGGTTTTTATAGCATTTTTTTTTTTTTAATATTAATTTTATAAAAAACCTAAATTTAAGAATTAAAATAAATAAATGGAATAATAATAATAAATTAATAATAATAATAAAATAATCAAATAATAATAATTTGTTTGCATAGTAAATTAGATAATATAATTATAAAAATAGTAAATTGTCCTGGTATCCTCATAATTCACACAACACATTTTTTTAAGTAAATAGAAGATCAAAAGAAGAAGAAAGAATTGAGATTTTTTGTTTAGTAATAAAAAAATACAGACAGACACAAAGGTCGAGTTTCTTTCGTATTTACTTGTACCATCATAATCATTATCAGCCCTGAATCACCCACTGCTGAGCACAGGCCTCTCTCTTGTACGCTAAATAAACCCGGTCCCGTGCCAATCTTGTCCAGGTTCGACCAGCGATTTTTACAAAATCATCGACCCAACGAACTGAGCTAAACTGCCGCTTAGCGATTATCGCCTCGTTTATCAGTTAGGGGCCACCAATCCGTCAACTTTCTACTCTATTCTTAAAATTATGTGGCAATTCTAAGACCTAAAACACAACATGAGTGCGAAAGTTCGAATGTACTGTAATTATGTTACAGTCTTAAAGCGTTAACACACTTGAAAACGTAGGACACCGAACCGACGAGAGAACATATGAGTCAAATTTCTCTTCGTTTTTAGACGGTGGTCGGCGCGAACCAAATTCGCTAGTTTTATACGTATAGTATAAGTGTATATACTTATACGTATATAGTCTTAACTGTAGAAATTTTACTAACGGGAAAATAGTATTATCTAGTTAGTTAGTTAGTTATCTTATTTTATAAACTATGTAGGTACATACATAAAAGCAGGATATATATACGTAGCGAAAGTAATTTCAATTGCCAAAATACCAAAAGTAAAATACTGAATACAGCAAATTATTTTGTTATTTATGATACGAGCGTACTCCCAAGCGAGTCGAATGGACGTAATTTTGTTTGTTAAATACAATTATAACGCAGTCACATGTAAAGTATATACGAGACTGTTCACAAAATGTGAATATACCTGATGTTTGGTACAATGAATTCCGTGGAATGGATTTTCCCAGAGGCGTATTGGTACAATTTGTGTAAAGCTTTGTATTTGTGTAAAGGTTTGGTTTGTTTGTAACGAGACATACTTACCTTGTATTTATATAATTGTGGCTGTGACGAAGTCACTACTTATCCTAGCTATACAGGGTCATAAGGAAAGGGTATGCTAGCCCGACAAGAGCTCATAGTACTCATCAGTATGAACAACTTTTACTATGGTACAAACCCTGAAATCGCAAAAAAAAATGTCAGGTGTTTCATACATTTTGACGAGTGTCATTGACATTTTTCTATAAAACAGCAGATATTTTTCTTTCGATTTTAGCTTTGGTCCCAGAGTAAAAGTTGTTCATAATAGGTATAGTTCATAAACAGTATGTTCATACTATGAGCCTTTTTCGGCTTCCTTGTAACCCTTCCTCATAACCCTGGGGCGCTAGTCTCGACTTTTCGCTACAGCACTTTGCGACCGAATTCGGTCGCTATGACGCAAAAATTCGACAACGAACACGAATTGTTAAGGAAAAAACGCAAATATAGCAATGTTTTGAATGAAACATTTTGAATTCAATTCAATTGCAATCAATTGAATTGAATTTTGCATCATAGCGACCGAATTCGGTCGCAAAGTGCTGTAGCGAAAAGTCGAGACTAGCGCCCCTGTAGAGCAAACACTCTAGCAGAACACTTGCACTGTTGGCGTTTCTGAGAAATGGTAGAAGTAGATTGGCCTAAGTTCTTATCCGTAGAGTGAAAAGAAGCCAACATGAAACCTGGATCCAGCTGTGATATGAAAGTTGTTAACAAATAAGTATAGGAGGTACATTTTTGTATTTTCCATCCAAATAATACGGACAACATTGCAAATCACTGTAGGTTTTCGTGAAGTTAAGAAAACGAGTTTTTTTCTTATTTCTATAAGTAATCAATGTACCATATTACAAGCTTTGCTTAGTTTGGGGGCAGATGACCGTGTTTGCAAAAAATAAACAAAAAAAAAAAAAAATATTAAAGAATTGAATATTTTAGTAGCAAAATTGATTACTTTATAAGCGTTTTTACGTTTTTATTTTTACCGACAGTCAACTTTTGAGTGCAAGTATTTTTACTAATTAAAATTAATTAATTTAAACACATTATGTCACAGACATCATAAAAATTAAAAGCCGTTAGAACCGTACCTATTACATGATATGCGTTTTTAATGCCTAAAAATTAAATAAATTACTAAACCCTAAGCCCCATATAATAAGAAAAATATCAAAAAGAAAGACGATATAATGCCACGACGAAGAAATTACTGCATCGAAGATAATTGTGGTAAGTAGTGCTGTACGAAAATCTGTATAGTACGCCCAGTAGCGATTATAGCCGTCTTTGGCAGACCAAAGTCGTTAGTATGGCTGTCTACAAATTTTCAAACTTTCACTTTATTAAACTAAAATACAATAAAAAACTGTCAAAAACAACCAATATGTAGTGTCTTTCCGCTGTAACGTCGCGTCCAGTACAATAGGAGGTTCAGGCGCAAAGTTACGCCTGAATCAATCAACTACTTAAAATACAATAACTAATATTTCGACGTAAATGTCGCACACGCATAATTGTATTACAAGAATCCAAAAAAAGTACACAAATGCAGCTTTGGCTTTGTTCTACCAATTTTTATACATAAGCTTACAGAGCAGGCGATCTTCGGGAAGTTCTTCTGGAATCACATCATCTGAACGTCCTCTAAGATAATCTAAAACAAAAGAAAATAATAAATAACGCGACATTGACGCTTATCTTACAGCTAAAATCCATACTACACTCGACTACACTTCCACAAACAAAATAGTTCATGACCAGTTGTTATATAGATATCGGTATTACCTTGGGTAAATTTTATAACTTTCTAGGGCACAGAAATGCTTTCTTTGAAAAAAATAAACATCTTCATTACGGACGCCATTAATTACCTACTTACGTCAGTCTTAACAAAATAAGCTGGGTTTTTTACTCAATTTAGGCATCGCTTTTGCAAAACCTAACAAGGTTCTATACAGCTTATCTGTATTCAAGTCTATTCATCTAAAATTTATTGGAAAAAGCTATTTTGCTAATAGCCCAAGGATGAGGCATACGAAAAATAACCTTCACCATTATAAAGTGGGAGGAATGAAGATACTAAAAATTCATAAATAATTTTTCATCAAAAATTTCTTTTTATATTCTTACGGTAAAAAGGTGTCTCTCAAACATTTTCATCGGTTATTGAAGCGTACTTGGTTTTGTATTGAACAGTTATAAAAGTGCTACGTAGGTAATGCTTACATAGCAACACTTTAACTGCGCGTCCTAAAGACTAAAATCAAAATTTCAAATTTCAAACAGAGCAGTGTTCTCGAACCCGAGTGCTCCCGATTGTCATGTCCACAAAAACTCACTACCTAACCCATTTAATTCCATCAGGATTTTTTTCCACGAGATAAATTCCAACTGATTTTTCTGTCAGTAAAACAGACCAAAAAACGTGAAGGCGAATTCTTGACAGAGCGATGACCATATACATATACGCCGGAGATAGCATATTTGCCGCAGAATCGTCGCGCCGATGGGCTATCACGGACCGTCGTTTCACTTTATGCTCTATCTCGAATCTCCTTTCAACTATCTATACTGGCACGTTATGAAAATATCATCTAGGCCTTTATTATGACGGAATTTAGTTCTGAGCTGCATTGGGGTTGGTTATTTTATCAATAGATAAAACTCGTCAAGAGCTTTGACGACGTTATTACTTAGAAAAGAAAGTTACAAATTAATATTAAACCTTCTATTAATAAAAGTTGTCACGGTACCTTTGTAAAAGTTAAAACCATCTTTCCCAATATCCGAACCTTTGGTGAGAGGGGCCACAGCGAGCAGCGCTAGGATTGATATAAGTGCTTCCCTCATGTTTTCTTGTCACTAAGCAAATGAGTCAAGCCAACATGACAAGCAGGTACAAGCGGAGAAGAAATACTGAGCAAATAGATTGCGTATTTGCATTTTTATAATCTCTACGGTGCAAGATTGTGGGCGAGTGCGTCAGACAGATGAAAGTGCGGGATCTATTCCATCACATTATTTTATACAATATGTTAGTAATTTTTTTGTCGGACATTATCTGTTTTTTTAATAATAATAGACATGTTATAGAAAAACTGTTATGTAATTTTTATCGACTCCAAAAAAAAAGGAGAAGGTTCTCATTTCGACTGTTTTTTTTTCACACAACGGATTACGTATATTCAATAGAAAATAGAACAGGGTCTCTACTGGACGGAAACAGAAACTAAATTTGTAATTGAGTACCTAACAACGATTTTTCGTTAGTGTTTATGCTAGGGGTATATTATCCAAGTAAAAGCTATTGCTAACAAGGCAAATACTCCTCAAGTAACATGGTAGAGGAAAGCTAACATAAACGGAGACATAGGTATATAATAGCGACACCCAAATGCACCAACTGTAAATTATACCTCATTAAAATTTCTAAAAGCACCGGAACCAGCTATAAAGTTAACCACCGTCGAAGTGAAGCTACCTAGAGTTGAGCGAATGTAAAAGCACGTAAAACTGGGGTTGAAGTCGTAAAGGCCTTAGTTTTGCAACTGACAGCGCCGCAGGAGATCGCTGTACTTATGTTAAATCGAACAACCCACGAGATCTATGGAAATGACATAAGACAGCCTATTTTTATACTCGGGTGATTGTTGCGATTTCAATGGGTCGCCTCAGATGGAAATGTCATGTTATGCGCCTAGATGTGTTTTGTTTCCTTTACATTGGAATGAAATATTTTAAGGTAAATGGTGAGCTTGCGGTACTTTGCTAGTATATTTCCGCAAATTCCGAGTTTTCCGGTATTTTGAGGGATAAGAAATCTCTTACATTGGTTTGCGCTATTTGGTTCCGAAATCTCTCATATTGGAGCTCGCTACTGGGTTCCGAGATTCGAAAATTCGAATAACATATCGCCGAAAGATTAAAGCTTCGAAGACCGCACCAACGAAATATCAAAACGTGTAGAGAAAATTGCAGCAATGGCTATTTCCCTACTTTCTCCTAGCTTGCCGTATCCGTGCTCATGATTCCCACTATTTCTTTGCCAAGTTTTATCAAAATCAATTTAGACTTTTACTCATACAAAAATACAAACTAGCAAATATACAGATTGACCGCTTTACTTGGGTATCACACTATCACGTATGTAAATTTGTTCTCAGTCAACTTAACTGCTGAACGGATTTGTATGAATTTGGTATAGAGGTAGCTTATGACCTGGATTACAGGCTACTTTTTATCCAGGAAAAATATACTATTGCTATGGTATAGCGGGCGAAACCACAGGGCACTGCTAGTTCATATTGAATACAAAATATTGACGAAACTAAAATCATTTAAAAAACTATTTATGTTCACCTACACTGATGTATTAATACAATGTCAAAAAGCTTACACAAATAAAATAGGGCTAAATGTCACAATAACAACAGGGAGACAACATACAATAATATTGAGCGAGAAACTATATATAAATAGAACACTGAATAATTTAGACCCAGTTCCCAATTCATGCCAAGCTTATTAACTATCTTCGACCACACCGTCACTTAAAATCAGGGGAGCTGTGATTAGACGAATAGCCTGTCAACTATAAAAAATTAGTAAGTATTGCTGGTGTTAAATGTAGCGAATATAATTATGCAATAAATATCAGCTGTAGTTTGGTTCTTTTGTAGGAATCTTAGAATCGTAATCGCAGGGTAGGTATATCTGACATAGATATATAAATGCTGGAGGTGTTTATAAATATAAAAATAAATAAATACATTTTGATAATTATTTCAGTAACAATAATTTTTAATATACACGTCGAGTACTAAGTCCCAAGTTGGGCGCCAAATCTATTTATAGATACGAAAACAACCTTTCTGTTTGTTTTGAAATAAATCGCTTGAATGTACTTTAAAGGTGACGGAGAATACACAGAAACAACGTTTTCAACAAACAAATTTGTTTTTTCTTTTTTGTTTAAAACTACGCCAAACTGTGCTAGGTGTCATTGTTAAATGCAGCAGTAAAGAAGTACCTCGCAAATGGCCGGATTTCTGACGACACTTCAGGCCGGGGCTTTCAGCAAATGAGCGACGGCCCCGCGACATGGACAAAGAGGCCCTTCTGAGGCCTTTCCAGCCCAGTCTACTCAGACCCCGCTTGCTCATATAAAACTATGTAAATAACAATGGGTAAGGTATAGTCGCGGCTCTATTTAAATAAGGCGGTTTGAAGGCAAAATTCTCGTTGACGGCTTCGGCGCTCCGCTGCACATTTCTGCAGTAGGTACCTACATACATTTGCGATAATTATGTGGATCGTGCGAATATGTTGTTTTGGAACAGAATTAAGTACTTATAGGTAACATAAAGAACACAATACAATACAATATAACTTTATTAAACACCGAAAATACAATTAAAATTAAAATTAAGTAATATTAATATCCGGCAGTATAATGGGCGGCCTTATCGCCTAAAGCGATTTCTTCCAGGCAAACTTAGTATGGATAGAAAGTAGTATGTGTAATAGTTGTAATTACTTAAATAAATATATAAAGTTTCAAAATTTATGGAACAGCTGATATTTTTTCGTCGTTTCGTGATTCTTTTAAACTTTCGCGATTTGAACACATAATTTAATATTTCTTATCAGGACTTAACTTTATTTATAAATAAACTAGTTTTAGCGTGGTTACGTCCTGATAAGAAACATTAAATTATGTTCCGTGATTCGTCATATAGTAAATTTCTATATACACTGATTATCCTACAATATTTTTGTTGGTCGTCTAACCGAATATAAATAGGATAATTACTTATTAGATGAGTATTAACGAAGTAGTCGCTTAGGAATTGTATGTAGTAAAGAAAATCGACACGAGAAGAATAACAATCTGATACAAAAAGTACCCCCGAAAAATCTGCTTAAAACTAGATGGCGCTTACGTATTTAGTCAGCTAGTGTCCAAACCGCTATAGGTAAAAGCCGATGAAAATATGGTTCATGTTGAAATATGTCCACTATTTAAGGTTTAGTTCAAATTAGATTGCAATATACGACTTATATAATATGTTTCCAAAAATAATGTTTTCAATGCAATCTCTTGAGAATCTAGCGAGTCTTGCAATTCAAACTAATATTATTCATTCGAAAGTTTGTGTGTAAGTATGTAAGTAGGTAAGTATGTAAGTGTATTTGTTCCCGTTCAACTCTGTAACGGATGAACGGATTTGAATGAAATTTGGTATAAAGGTAGCTCACATAGGCTACTTTTTATCCCGGAAAAATATTCGGTTTCTGTAGAACAGCGGTTGAAACCGCAGGGCGCAGCTATTAAATTATAAAATCGCAATAATTTTACTTATATCATTAATGCATAAATATTCATAAAAAGTCAAACTTTTACACCGTTCCATTAGGAATCAGTTAGCTTGAGTTTCTATTTCAAGTCAAGCAGAATCTGCGACATGATCATGTCGCAGATTAAAGCGCACTAGCGAAATCTTACGTCCTTTTCAATACTACAATCGAGTTACGCAACTTTCTAAGGACATTGGCAATCTTAGTATAATGTATCTATGGTATGACTTATACTTTGATAGCACCGATAACTTAAAAGTTTCAAAGTACTTGGTATATATAGGAACGTAAAACATTGTCAAAAGTAGACTTCGTCTGCGATAAGGCACTACTAGCCTAGTGGTAGTGGATTTCTACTGTGGGATCTACCATAAGATAAATTAGGATATTACTTTTCCCTAACTTACCTATTGTAATTATTGCTAGCATCACGAGTATGGACCGGATTTACAAATACCAAGAATATTATTTAGTCAACTAGTTGTTAACCGTTAATACGTTCGCGTGGACATAAAAAAAGTATTAACTGTCCGTCTTTATGATATACAGTAAACTCCTTATCAAATTTTATCAAGATTCGTTCAGCTGTTTAGCCGTAATAACGCGACAAACATCCAGACAGAGAGACAAAGTTACTCCCTATAGTTCGCTAGATGGTGTTGATCCATTTTTGTGATTTTTTTGACGTTTTATACCTATGGACTGACAGTTGTAAGGAGTTCTGAATTGTGCAAGCGAAGTTTTCCCCTCGAGATGTACTTGTATATGTACGTATTCATTTTCATACCTCGAAGCTTTATTGGTCCTGATACGACTGCGGCTATATTCCTCTCAATTAATATAATATTAGTTAGGATTAGGATAGGACTAGGATAGGTTAACTGACATGCCTATATATAGAGAACAGTAGGAAAAGATACTAAATAGGACTTGTTCTCAATGGTATTTCTACTTGGGCTTAAATAAGTGCTTATGAAGTAGGTACATTTTTATTTGTTTCAATATTTATATTGTAAACTAATACTTATGACTAACAACTTAAATAATACTTACTAATAACTTAAACTAAACGGCGTACCTCTATATGAAGTAAAATATCTACCTACCTGCATACTTACTTACCAACTACCAACCTATGCGCGAAGTTATAAACCTATAGTTGGATACTGATAAGCAAAAACATGTCAAACCACAAAAAAAATTTTTTTTTTTAGTGATACAGAACGCTTTTATTGCTGACAAAGAAGCGTTCTGTATTATTATTATTATTATATATTTTTTGTGGGTTGACATGTTATTGCTTATCAGTATCCAGTTATACCTAGCTGCAAAGAAAACAAAACTTTGCAACAAACGAATAATTAAATAGGTTAGTACCTAATTACTTTATCGAACAAAGGATAATTTTTAAAAACAAAAATGGCCTGATATAACAATGAATTCGCTTTGTCACCAGAAGCCTTTTAAATTAATTGCGGCTATCACGTTAATAGCTCGTTAACTGATGTCCGCGTCTCCAAATCACCGAACGGCAATGATTTATGTCCTCTGTGACACAGATTGGGTTATAGTTCCCAGTGGGGCTTCCTCGATCTTAATAATTACCGTGGATTAGATTTGGTAGGAATGGTATTTTGATGTTACACGGGGTAGTACCGAAATGTAAGCACCACAAGTATGAGCAGAGTGTCTACTCCCAGGAGGATTCCGTCGCTGGCGCTGTCAAGTTGCTGCTAAGATCGTAGTGATATTGTGTGTATTGTCGGGACTTGCAATCAAGTTCTAGTACCGGTACCCGTAGCAAAAGACTAAGAAAGGGGTTAGATCGGTTTGTCTGCTCCTAAATTTCGTTTCTGTTTATCATTCACCCGCATTTTCAGTCAGTGGCGCATGCAACTGTTCCGAAATATTGGGAACATAATAAAACTAAATCGTGGTATTATCTCGTGAGTACTTAATATTAATGTGATATATAATAAATAATATAGCATAATATAGTCCTAGTTCGTTAGAATTAGGATTAGTTAGAATCTACAACATTAGGTAACTATGTGTAGGTATACTATGGAAATAAGAGACGCGAAGCGGCTGGACTGGAGTAAATGACCGCATTCAAGAAGCCACAGGCACTTCGACGTCGGTCGATAGCCTATCAAACATCGCTGTCGGCCGGTTCATGCGTCACTTGACACAGATTCATTTTTTGCTTATGCAACTAAAGACGACAAACTCGCGGTCTGATGGGAAGCGTCACGCTCACTCATAATTTGGAACTTCCAGTAGTTCAATACATAGGTAAGTTATACAAGGGCACTACGCCCTTTAGATAACTAGAAATAACTGTACCCTTATCGTGTTATCGTATGCAATGCTTATGCTTAGGTACGGCAGTTTCCAACGACAAACTACGACGCATAGTCTCCGCAAAAACAAATGAAAAACTCGACAAGCATCCGATGTTTTCAATGGAACATTTTGGCATGCGTAACAAGTCATTCATTTCACTATCATGGTTCGTCCGGGCCGTGACAGAGCCCTGCAAGCCTAGCATGCCCACCGCGATAAATTTTCTCGATATTCTCAATATTTCTCGCCTACGATTATATCTCGTATAGATAGAGGTACTTTTGACTCATTTTCGCACGACATAAAGAGTAGATTTTGTCGCGGTGGGCTTGCTAGGCCTGGCAGTAATACCTACTTATTCAAGCCTTACAGTATAGATCTTAGGTAAATTCTATTAAATATATTTTCAGTTGTTTTCAGGCATCAATATGTGGGCAACGTAGCGCTTAACTCACAATTGGGTGTCCGAGTCCATTTGCGGAGCATCTAATAGAAACTAATGCACAATATCTGTCGCGACTTATCACTGTTTACGCTACATACGTTACTATCCAACTACTTTCGACTATGTTACTGTTGATACAATGTAGATATCTACCTATGTTAATCTGGACATTGGGATATGGTAGCGGGAAACTATGACTAAGTATTATACCTACTAGAGATAATAATTATTATAATTATACAGTGTTATAAGGAGTGTTAGGGTATGCTAAGCCGAAAAGGGCTCATAGTACTCATCATTATGAACAACTTTTTCTATGGGACCAACCCTGAAATCGAGAAAAAAATAACAGCTGTTCCATAGAAAAATGTCAATGACAGTCGACAAAATGTATGGAACAGCTGATATTTTTTTCTCGATTTCAGGTTTGGTCCCATAGTAAAAGTTATTCACAATCATGAGTAATATGAGCCCCATTCGGCTTAGCATACCCTTTCCTTATAACCCTGTATTATATTAGAGACGATTATACTATGTCTATTTCCTTGTCTTCTTTTGATTTTAGATGCAATTTTAAGGATATTGTTTCCTTATGATTGACCCTTTCGAGCTGTATCATAAAAAAAAAAATGTTTATTTCTAAAAATAAAGAAATGTCTCCTTTGAGTAAAATTCGCTAACTTCAATATTTAGGGTAGTTTAGTTCCCGGGGACATTGGTATGGTCAGCCGGTAGATAAAAACATTCTGATTGAAGTGACTATATAAATACACGTAGTGCGTTCAATAATAAGTGAGAATGAGTATGTTGCCAGTAACTTCCATTAAGGTGCATCGTTTCACTCATCGCGCGAAATTTAAATTTTCTTGCGTTTTTTGTCAATTACAGCTTAAGCTGTAATTGAGTAATCCACGATGAGTAATTAATTACTCATCGTGGATTTATTGAAACCAATTTTGCGCCAATAAATAAGTTGTTTTAAGAAATTACGGGTAAAATGATAATCTACATAACATTGGTTTATCTACAAATTTCAATAAGCTGATTTTCATCTTGGTTTTTGGTTTAGTGGGAAATGTAGGTACTTATACTACTTTCAACTTGAATTTTCTGTTGCTGTAATTTCTTGAAACAATATATTTATTATCGCAAAATTGGTTTTCATGAACCTACGATGAGTAATTAAGCTGTAATTGACATAAAACGCAAGAAAATTTGAATTTCGCGCGCTGAGTGAAACGTTGCACCTTAAATGTTATTTTCAAACAGTGTCTATAATAACCAATCTGTAGTGTTTCCGCTAATTAAAAAAATGAACTTCCGCAAATTTACGCCTGAATGTTATATTATTTTTCTATATAGTCGCCTTTAAGCATAATACATTTGGAATATCTTTTTTCAAAGCTTAAAACTCCTTTCTTATAAAACTCTTCATCCTGAGCACCTAAAACTTCCTGTACCTGCTGCAGCGACTACTGCTTCGTCATTTACTATTTCATCATTTCTGTCCTCTCAGAGACTCGTCCAAACCTTGTAAATAGATATAAATCAAAACGGGCAAGGTCGGGTGAAGATGGAGTATGCTGAAATCGAAGCCAGCATCTCGAAATGCCAGCCTGTTTGTAAGCGACGATGTGGTCAAAGATAAGACTTAGAAAATTCCGATTTCTGAATTTACAATTAGTTCGTTGCTGTCTTATTGGTCAATTATTATTACGTATTCGTGTTTAGTATTAATACTAATTATTGGGTAGGAGGTAGGACAAGAATTCGACTTGTGAAAAATATATAAATAAAATCAGTGTTTGAATTGCATTAACGTATATTGGCATAATGTATAAAATATAATACCCTATTCAAAATAATATCTACATCTCTACCTTAAATTATTAATTATCAATACAATACAACAATAAATATGCGCTTTAATTTGGATTTTTAATGTTAACAAATCTTTAGCAAAAATGCCTAATACTATAGTTAGTTTAAAAAAAAACTAGGTACATTTATTAAAAATGCCATCGAGTTATTCCACAAAATCATATTTAGAAGAATTCACATCAATGATAATTCAAAAATAAATCAATTGTAGTAATATTTAAATTTAATTAAATACTGAGGTACTTAATTAAATAGTATAAAAAATGTCCTTGCTGCGCATTATTAGTGTGGCTTTTATTAGAGCTGCCATAAAATGTACTTTGACACAATAATTCCCGGGAAATTTATTGAAATTACCCCCAAAAATAATTACTATTAATTGTAATAAGGCAGTGCTATTGGTATAGCTTAAATTGTATTTAGGTTTATTTAGGAGTAACCTTATTTTTATAAATAGGTTATAAATATAAATCAGATAATAATAGCTGTACACACGGTTACCGACATAATGAGCATAATTAATGAAAGTCTTTTTAGAGACATTTTTAGGACGTGGCTTTTTAGGCCACAGATGGCCATCGGAACTCCAGTGATATTGATATGGTTGGCACCGACTTCAAAAATAATTAAACATATATTGTAAATAGGTATGTAAGTGTCAATAATTTCGTCGGTGGTCCTTTCATGCTATTTGCTTTGATGTAATTAAACTATTATTTTCTTCTTTTTAGTTTAAGTTTGTATATAATTATAGGTCTTGAAGTCGGATATTGTATAATATATTTTTCTAAAAATGAATTTTATGGTGCAACGTTTCGCTCAGCTTTTTTTTTATTTTTTGCATTTTTTGGCAATTACATCTCTTCATTACTCATCGTGGATTTATTAAAACCAATTTTGAGACAAAAATTAGGTTGTGACAAGAAATTACGACTAAAATTATCACCTAGATAATATTGGTCTTGCAACGAATCTCTGGTTGATTTAATGAGAAGTGTACTTATACTAGCTTTCACCTTGATTTTTTTGGTCGGTGTAACTTCTTGATACAAAAATTTATTGCCGCAAAATTTGTTTTTACAAACTCACGATGAGTAATTGAGCTGTGATTGACAAGAAACGAAAGAAATTTAGAATTTGGCTTATGAGCGAAACGTTGCACCTTAATGTGGAACACCGGCTTAGTTGATTCAATTTTGTATCCTGGATTAATCCTAGCTCCGTAATTAAACCATGTTATAAAAATAATTACATTTACACCATAATAAAATCATGAAATCTGATGAAACCGTGAGTACTACTTACAGACACAGACCTGGCAACGCATACAGCGTTCTTGTCATTACGCATAAATTATAATTAACACCCAATATAAGCAAAAAAAAAATATGTAGAAAACAGAATTACCCCTATATAAAAAAAGTTATAAAAACAGTTTATATTTTTGTCAAATTGTAATTCATTTGTGCTATCTTCTAAGCAACAATCGAGCCTGTTACAAAATTCATTACGTAATCAATAATCAATATCTACAGAACAAACGCAGTCATTTTGAACCGAATTTTAGTAAACAATAGTTCTAGTAAAATCTTCAAAATTTTAACATTTTAACTAAAAGATGAGTATTCCTAAATCACTAACTTTATTATGCAACTACAAATATACTGCTAGTAAAATAATTAGATATCATTAAATAAATCAGATTATTTTCACTTTCATTTCATATTTAAGATTTACATTGACTTGGCGAGAAAGTTGTCAGTTATTCTCATTTTTACTTGGATTAGTTAACTGAGATACTTGGTGCTGAAAACACAGATTACCCCCCATACACTCAAGATGATCGAAGCGCACAATACATCTAACAAAATGAACATTTAACAATTCACTCTAATTGCTTCATTGCTAGGTGCACGAAGGCGTAGCCAATGGGACTTGCAATTGTCGTTGCGGGGACTGAGCAGTACCCACAACCCGCGCTTTGCATCAATTCATTTGGCGCGTTTTTGTCGGAGCAACTATCGCTTAGTACGGCATTTACGTATATGTCTGTGGGTAATAGCTATAAGGCAACTGAATAAAATAATATGCAATAATATAATACATGAGACAAACTAACCCTAGACTTGCTTTGAAAGATCTACACTGCTAAACTAAAGTATAATAACAATCAATACTCAGATCTCAGATCAGGCATCAAGATTGGCCGTATTATTTACGTATTATTTATGGTGTATTTACACCTTAACTAAACATTCACTCATTGGTTCATTGCTAGGCGCGAGTAAACGACGCCTTGAGATGGCCAATAAGAACGCTTGATCTCAATCCCCGCAACACCTTTGTGCGCTTTTATCGGAACGTAGATCTCGTAATGCGCTATCTATAGGAGATAACCTGCGATACAATAATATATATTTTTCAACTTAGAAAAAATATAGCTAATGGGTACCGAAAATATTCGCTGTTTGAAAGTAAATATGCTGATTTATCTAACGACTCTATATAAAATGTACTTACTTGAATACAACACTATGTTACTTATTTCTGTCTAACGATATTGTCAGCCATTATTCTCCTGCTGCTCTACGCACGACCCAAACTTAGCGCTCAGTTAGTCGATAAACTTAATTATAAGTACTTATAAAGATTAGTGGCAAAAAAAAAATTTGAACATAAACAAACGAATTCTGTATATCTTGTACTACAAAGTATAATAACGCCCGAACACTAATTAATAAATGAAAAAAAAAAGTATAAAAACAACAAAATATTGAGACCTAAGATAATACTTTTGATACCTCATTGAGCTTGAATCACACAACATCGGCCCCTTTTTTTGGCCCAAATGAACCACACACTGATCTGTTTTAATGAGAAAAAAGAAACTATAGCCCGTCGGGAATTTCGTACGGATGACTTAGCTTATCATGGGAAAATTTACTGTACGAATCATGGTATAAAGATCACATTTGAATATCACGGTTCGTCTGGGCCCGGACAAAGCCATATAATGTGATCCTTTGGTGAACAATCTTACAATTTTAAAAATAGTTCTAATTGTCGTCCGACATTAAGGATGGTTGTAAATAGTTCTAATATCCAATATTTAACTCATCTCACAGCTCCCGTTAAGGCCAATTGGCGTTTTGAACACATCTCTTGGCGTAACCTTGGCTTCAATAATTTAACTGCATAATATTGATACCTTTAAATATGTAGGTTTCATTATACACTTCCCGTATCTAAAATGTCAAATAAACACCGAAAACATGCCTGATACTTTGGTTCCTGCTTGCGAATATAAAACATATTCAATTTTTTTAGGGCCACGTTCAAAACCAATGAGTTGTCATAAACTGAACAGCAAATACAACAAGCAAAATAGTAGTTATACAACTGAAAAAAACATAATTTCGAGGGACAATTCGAAAGTCAAAGACAAAATTCGAAAATGTATATCGGTCCTCCGCTCAAGATTCTACTCTAGAATCCTTCGCTGCTCTCGGCGAGGATACTAGAGTAGAATCCTGAGCGGATAAATTATTTTTTTCACGAGTTTTGTACTCTACCCTTTAACAATAACTACGAAAAATAAATAGTATAGTATTTAACATCACGATAACAGAAAAGAACCGAACTAAAATTGGCGAAATGATTTTGTCCTAATTTAAATTGGCTCAATGTTATAGCTCCTTTCAGCCAACCAGTAGGTACGTTCAGCGCTTTTTCTTTAGTGCTTACTGCGTAAAAGTAGTGCTGTTCCAAATTCAAAATGTGTTTATTCTCTAGTGACGAAAAAAGCGTTTTATTCACTGTTATCTTTGAATCTAATGCCCTTTTTCGAGAGGCAATGGTAAAAAATATATCTGATATCTATCTGAAATTTAAATATCGAAGCCAAGTTTAAGTCAAAGGCAACCACGCATATCTCTAACAAGTACTTTAACATTTCGATAAACTTTACAAATTAGATGATGTAGAAGACCCGAATAGCGAAGGGAAGCCGAAGGGAGTGAAGAGGTTAAGATCGTAGGAGATTCGGTCGTTGAAACTTGAAATGCAACAATACAACAATTTGCACAATTATCTACATAAATATTCAACAATACACATCGTATTTTATCGTCAATGATAATTGTGTAAAAATATGATTATTTATGTCACTACAAAACATACAGAGTAATAGAAATTTAACGTCATTCGAATTTTTACTGTTTTGGTACTTCTCGTTTTAAGAAGTTGACAAGGCACTCAACTAATTAATTACTCGGTACATTAGCCAATGAATCTTTTTAAAAATGACGAATAACACTTATTTCTGATCACCTTACAAATGCAGATCTTTATAAATCGAGATTATTAAATTTGTGTTAATTAATACTTTGAGATTATTTGTATTAATACTCGTGGTCTAGGATTGAAAATTTGCTACATTGAACAAAATACTATTATATAAACATACTATGTTTCTATAGACTTTTTTTCGTAAAATGAATTGCAAAATTTCACATACCTGAATTTTGCGTCATTTCAAAATTCAACGCTATGTTTGCGTTTTTTCGTTAACAATTCGTGTTCGTTGTCGAATTTTTGCGTCATATTTTTGCTGTAGCGAAAAGTCGAGACTAGCGCCCCTGGGACTATATTTAAATTTTCGTCACAACTGATTTCGACAACTTTAGTATGCGAAAGCTATCAAAATTCGTAAAACAATACTTCGTTACAGTTTTACACAACAAATAATTCCTCGCGATGTGCTGCGCAGTACCAATTTTAGTACCGCGGGAAACTTCGCTCTACCAATAACAAAGTATTATAATACGCGCGGTAAAATGATGCGCTGTTATTGGTTGTTCGATTTCGCGGCAAAATCGCGGCCGCTTGTGCGCTATCTTGTACGAATCATGTAAGCGGGACACAGCTAATGCATAGCGAGTAATACTCTGCCATTTAAGCTAGCAAATAAAGTTCAATATAGAATATAGATTATTTACCCGTTCGGCTACCGTCGGAAACCGGTCTGCGCTTTTCTGCACAAACGAAAACTGCCGATCGAAATTATTTGGTGTCTAAAACTGTACTCACTGATTTCTATTTTATTAAGTACGGATAGATGATGTCAGTGTCGTTACTTCAAATAGAGGCCCTACGCAGAAACGAGTTTTGACTTCACACACACACAAATGTCCTTGGATTGAAAAAAATGAGACTCCTTAGATTCAAAATACAGTAAAAATCAAATAAAATTTAAAAAGTGTAAAAATAAAAATGCGTGTACACAAATTTATTGCAATAAAGCTGCGCAGACGCGGTCGGTTAGTAGTTCGGTCGGAGCGCTAGACGTGGGGCGGCGGCGCGACGCGAGTGACGTCACACGGCGGCAGGAGACGCTGATTGTCAGTGCCACTTCGCCTTCTGGGCGAAGATGTCAGCACGCAGATTCTGGGCGAAGCAGATGCCGAGGATCTGTAATTGAGGAGTCGAAGATTAAATGCTCATTGCTGTCGATTCTATTGTAACACTTTCTAATCTAAACTAAATTTGACAAATCTAAAATTGTTGACATCCTTTTCGACAGACGCAGAAAATATTAGTTCTGTCAAATTACTTTAGAAAGTTGTGCAAGAGAACTGACAATATGTAGTTACAATAAAAAAATTACATCATCAAAAATAAATACAGTAGAATCCTCATAGAGCAGCTAAATGACGGAAAACTTACGTTGCACTAACCGGATTCAATTTCATAGTACTTTCGAATGAACTTTAAACATAATGGTTAGTTTAAGTCGTTATGACCAGTTAGTCGTTGCAACTGTTGGAAGCAGTCATTATAGCCGGATTCTACCTAATCACGGACATATTTCCGTATGCTATGCAGTGATGCTTTGGTGGTAAGCGCAAAGCCTACAAACAATTTAAATTTATCTACAATTACATTACTACGATTAAAATGAATACTGAGTTTCCTCTATAAAATTCAGCCGTCGCCTGCACGTCGTCATCGAGGTGTTAAATATACTCAAGGGCGTAGCTAGATAAGGGCAGGGAGGGGCAATTGGACCTTTAGGGACTAGTTGGCATTCAAAATTAACAATAATTAATAATTAATAGCGAGCATTATACACGCGGCGGCGCGCGCAACGTAGCGTTTCTGGTACGCGGCTCAGGCGCTTGTTATAACTAACTTAGATAATTTCCCTATCCCCGTAGGTAGGCATAGATAAATTATCTAAGTATGTCTATGCCTACAGGCATAGAGAAATTATCTAAAGAAGAGTACTAATGAGCAACTTGACTTGAAATAGACACCCAAGCGAACTCATTCGTAATGGTGCAGAGACAAAACGCTACTTATTTTGAATAGTTTTGCATTAGTATATCAGTAAATTTATTAAATTTATATGTAATTTGCAAAACATGCTAGGGTTTCAAGAGATGGCGTTGAAAACATTATTTTTGAAAACATATTTTACGTCGTATATTGAAATCTAATTTATATAATATATATATTGCAAACTAAACCTTAAATTGCGGATATATACCAATACTATGTTTCTATGAAATCCATCTTTTCATCGACTTGTATAGCGGTTTGAACATTAGTTGACTAAATATGTAAGCGCCATCTAGTTGATACCGTTTTATCGGGAGTACACATTTTTGTATGAGATCGTCATTCTTCTCGTACAATACAAATTTATCTATGGTACATGTAAGCGCTCCGTCGGACAGCCCCCGTACCATCAACGTTGCATTTAAAATCATTTTAAAATGTAATTATTTCACGTTTTCTACCCTTACCTGTCGCCATATAACTTTAATCGTAGTATTGTAAAACAGAATCGGAAGCGTTCAACAATAAATTAAACGACAAAGCGTGCAAACTACTTACTTGTGCGAAAGCGGTACAAACGGCCGAGGTGGCTACTATCAACAGGTTGTGGTCGAACCACTCCTCGGCCGCCTCGAGGCAACCCTTGTCATATATTATCTTAACAACATCAAAAGTCTAGAACAAAAAGAAAATAAACGGTGAATAAAGAAACGAGACAAACAGAACTATTCTACATATAAAACAACTTGCTTTTGAAATAAAGTAAAACCTCTCGCCGGCAGCTTCCTTACATAATCGACCGAGCGAACGGGTCCAGCGAAGGTCTATGCAGAAACTGGAAAAATTTGATACCCATATTCATAGATTGAATGTTTTTATCCAATCTTGACGAATCTCGGTATACAGGTTCTACAATATCGTTTTTTTTTTCTCCCCAAAAAAGGGTGAAGTTTGCTGCGGCGCCATTTACTGGCAGATTTTGATATTGGGCTGAAACATTTGGTAATTAATTCTAAAAAAGAATTTCGGATACAAGCAAAATTAGTCAAGAGGATGTCGAGATAATTGCGATTGTGCAAAAAAGTTTATGCTCGCGTGGTAACGAATTCTGATAGTGGGAAGCCTGTGAGAAGTTTTGCGTTAATTTAAAAGCACGTATGCGGTTAATGTTAGAATCAATGATATTTTACTTAAGATAGGAATTCTGCTCCGCTGCTGTCTGTTTACATTGTGGTTGCTAGGATTATAACTCATTGTAACCTAGCAACCAAGTTTCGCCAAAGAGTGCCAAAGAGTATGCTTAATGTAAGAGAGTAAAAGAAATAGTTATATTAAGGTGCAACGTTTCGCTCATCGCGCGAAATTCAAATTTTCTTGCGTTTTTTGTCAATTACAGCTTAATTACTCATCGTGGATTTATTGAAACCAATTTTGCGCCAATAAACAAGTTGTTCTAAAAAATTACGGGTAAAATTATCACCTAGATAGCTTTGGTTTAGCTACAAATCTCAATAAGCTGATTTTCATCTCGGTTTTTGGTTTAGCGAAAAAAGTACCTACACTAGCTTTCAAATTGAATTTTTGGTTGGTGTAATGTCTTGAAACAATCTATTTATTATCGCAAAATTAGTTTTCATGGACCTACGATAAGTAATTAAGCTGTAATTGACAAAAAACGCAACAAAATTTGCCTTAAATCAACAGTGCTTTGAATGTTACGACACTTGCGGTAACATAGAATAGTTTATCTTATTTTTTTAGAATAAAAGGAATTGTTTTTTTTTAAGAGTAACAGTCAATACAGGCAATACAGTCCATAAATGAGAAGACTGAAGGCATATTTTCTGAAATAGACACGCTACCCTGAGTTACTTCTCGCTGACTGAACGGAGAAAAATGAAATCTGTCTTACAAAGACAAGTTTTCGGGGCCATTTTGATGGCGCTAAAAGCATATATCAAGTAAAACATCATTGGTTGGTAGTCATCGTCAGTCTTGCTGTATGACTGATGAGCTTGAAGTGAAGTAAGTCGAACAGTATACTTAAAAGAAAATAGAAGTTGTACATTTTAGTGCAACGAAAAGCACCACCCACCATTTTAGACTTTAAATTTTCTATTATATTGACACGTTTTTATTCGGACCCCAACCTCAGAAGAAAAAAATCGTCAATCGCTTTTATTAGATAACCATACACAATCTAATAGTCCAATAGACGTTGAAGGTCAATTATCCATATGCTCTCAATGTGTCGGGTGGTAATTTTCGCAACATTTCATAGGGGTTCGAACATTTTTGTATGGAAGTTGGCATATCCACCCGCCGCAATAAATTTTTTGTCATCGATGTTTCCGTGTATGATAAAAGTAGTGTATATGGTTGGAGGGCACTCAAACGAACAAAATATGTTGTGTAACATGGTGTCCTAAAGTGTCACGGTCACGAGATATTTGGAGGAAAGAAGTTACTGTTCTCATAAAGCGATGTTTACCTTCAAATATCTCGGTGTTGTAATATTAGTAAAATGATAAACCTTAGTCGATTACTGTCATATCGATTCATATTGTCACCTCTCTAAATATTTATACTCTATGACAACATTGTCTACTTGCTCGCTCACACAGATATGTCCTTTCTCTTTCTAAAAAAGCCTAACCTTAATGTACTGCGTAAAATCTCTCTCTAATATAAATTTATTAAATAAAGCGTTCATTACTATACACGTGACAACGAACGTACGTGACACTTTAGGACACTATGATATGAAACATCTTTTGTTTGCTTAAGTGTCTTCTACCCATATGTACTACTTCCAAAGAACTCGAAAACTTTAAAAAATGGCGGCGGGCGTATATCCCACAAATGTTCAATCCCCTTTCTACAAACATGTATGTACACAAAAATAACGTATATTATAAGTTTAAAGTTACATGTGCTTTACAGAAACCAGTGAAGCCTGTTGCAGCGACGGATACGAAGTAAATTTTCTACTGTCTAAATATTTGTTAACTACACACAAATATAAATTCAATGGAGCAGTAATAAGGTCCTAACGGTGAACCTTGATAGATAAGGGTCCGAGTAGAATGGCGGCGGCGGGCGCGTAATGTCTCTGCAGCCAGTCCTCTCCCGCCGCCAGGCAGCCGCGCTCGTGGATCACGCGCTCGCTCACTTGCTAAGCATCATCAAAATTTAATTTTGAAAAAAAAAGCCGACTTTATCAAAAACATTTATTTAAATTTGCCTCGTCATAGTCGCTTAACTATCTTGGCGCCACCGAAACCCGCGCTTTCCTCCACCTTTGTTGGCTGTTTGTCGAAACAACGATCTCGTAATGCGGTATCTAGAGTGATCTATGAATCCCACATACGACCAAAGCAGCCGCGTAACTTTCAACAATTTCCCTAGAAAAAAGTACAGACAGACAGAAAGAAGATAACACGACTGAATTAATCATCATCAGCCGGAAGACCTCCATTGCCGATAGGCCTCCCCCTTAGACCGCCACACCGACCGACAACGTGCCACCTACATCCACCGGTTGCCCGCGACTTTCACAATGCCGTCGTCTGAACGAATCAAGCATATATAAGTAGTGTTTATTTAAATTATGTTTCTTTTATTTTGTGTATTATGTTATTTAATTAGTTACTTTTTATTAGCATGAACTAGTCATAAATAACATTAAATATTACCAAATAGAATTTAGAAAATCTGTCTTAGTTACAAAATAAAAAATCACAAAATGACCCACTGAAAAAAAAAGAAAAGAAAAAGTAGTTTTTAACTATTTTAAATCTTGTAATAATGTCCTGTAACGTATGATTAATAAATTGATGATGATAGTGGTAGTTACATAGGTGGTCTTCCTGACGTCATATCCGCACTGCTTGTTCCGGATGACGTCCTGCGGCTTGCTCCGGCAGCAGCTGAAGGGCACGCCGCACGCCTCGCGCGACCCGACCGCGCCCGACGAGCAGTTGAAGTACGCGTTCATGTCCCAGTCCTTGGGACCCTCCACGCCGCAGCATTGGAGCTGGCGAGATAACAAATCAAATCATTTATATAATAGTAGTTCGCGCCGAACTGAGACCTCGCGACCCCTATATCTTCACAACCCCTAGACCGATTCAGCTCATATTCGAACTTAAAAATTGTATTGAAATGAGCTACTTGCCTACAAAATTTCATGAAGATCGGATCAACGGTTCACAAGTTATCATCGGACAAATATACACACAAACATACAAACATACATACAAAAGCCGATTTGTCCCAGTAAACTCTGATACCTTCGCTTCGCTCGGTCTATAAATCTTCATTCAATAAGGTCCAATATTTTACAAAATATTGTTGCTTAAAAGCGCATTTTAGTGTCGTATAGCACCTACACTAAGAATTACTTCTTTGTCGTAGGTTAGTTACAAACCTTCATAATTATACATTACTAGTTGCAGATAACAAATCAAATGGAGTTTTGGCGGGAACGTGAAGAAATCATGTCGCGTCATTTTATTATTTTCCGAAACTTGTGTTATTTCGAGGGTTTATGTGTAAAAACGGTGAATTTTTACCCGTTAAGTGTTCGTGAAGATGCACGAGTGTTGGTTGGTATAATGTCGTGGAACGTGAATTTTCGTGTTGTTTCCAAAACTCCATAGAAGGCTCTAGTAAAATTTTCACCACTTTACTAGGGCATGACTTGGACTTGACCGTGGCTTGCTTTGCTCGCCTTTTTACTGTGTCTATGACTTGTTTGATAATATTTAGCAAAACATGAAAATATATAAGTATACTTGCCACTGGCAAATATCTTTTCATATCTAATCATCCGATCATCCGATACATCGCGTAGCTACTATCCAGTAGCTACACGATGTATCGGCAAAAGCTACAAACCCAGTCTTCTTGTATCCAGTCGATTAAGTTCTGTTGGTCAGGATCTTCTCTATAATGTATAATGAAACTCTGGAACCCACCCGTCGCTTGTTGTTTTATCTGAAAAATATATCGTACATTTAATTTTTATAACCGTTTAACAGTGACACAAAATATATTTGGCGATAAATACCAATAACAACAGTTTAGCTATAGCTATAGTTTAGCTGTATGTGAGAATTTCGTGAAATACCAACTTAAGCCCCGAATACTGAAACGCTTGTTAACTTTGACAACAGATTAATTCTGTCTGCATGCTTGTCTGGCACTAAGCAAATGACAAAGGCAGCAACAGACTTAATCTGTCGTCAAAGTTAAGAAACGTTTCAGTATTCGGGGGTTAATTACTTAAAAATTGAAAGGAAAGTCTATTACGTAACCCTAATGTATTACGTCTTCATAAAAGCTTCTATAAAATAAAACACTAACAGCCAATTCAGTGAAGTATCATTTTACTAGTGCCTAAGAGATATTATATAAAGAAGAGTGCCAATGGCCATAGAAAGATGCGTAATTTGATTGCAGAGGTAAAGACCTAGCGTTGTTATTGGTAGTGCTTTAAACTGCGACATGATCGTCTCAATTTCTACTTAACTTGAAATAGAAACCCTAGCTAACTCATTCGGATGCGGAGAAAAAACGCTACTTGTTATGGATTTTTTTGCATTAGTAATATCTGTAAAATTATTAATTGTATATTTTGCTAGCTGTTACAAGCGACTTCGTTCGCGCAGACCTAAAAAAAGTAGCTCATGTCCGCCTTCGAGCCTTAAGCTATTGCTATGCAAAAATTCAGGTCGATCCGTTCAGCCGTTTAGCCGCGACAAACACCCAGACAGAGGCAGAGTTACATTTGCATTTATAATATTGGGATTTGCAAAACACGCTATACATATTTACGTCGTATATTGGAATATAATCTGAACTAAACCTTAAATTGCGGATATTATACCAATACTATGTTTCTACATTAACAATATTTTCGGCTTTTACAGCGATTTGAACATTAGCTGACTAAATAAGTAAGCGCCATTTAGTTTTATGCTGTTTTTCGGAGGTACACTTTTTCGTATTTAGATAGTAAGATAACTCTTTATTGTTCACACCAGAAATAACATACAAAAGACCAAAAAACAACTTAAAACAACTGACGGCCTTATCGCTTAATTGTATCAAATAATTGTTAATCGCTTCGTAATTGTCATCCTTTCGTATTTGTTTTTCTATGCTAGTGCTAATGATTAGGAGATACTTTCGACGATTTATGCTTTACTCACCCAGTCTTTGAAAACAAAGAACAGAATTCCCGTTGTCATCTCAGCCAGCAACAGCAAAGCGAGGAATACGGCATACTGAAAAGATAAAAAGTAAAAGTCTTACCCCCGAATACTGAAACGTTTGTTAACTTTGACGACAGATTAAGTCTATTTATTGCTCTTTGTTATTTGCTTAGTGCCAGACAAAGGCAGTATTAGAATTAATGTGTTGTCATAGTTAACAAACGTTTCATTATTCGGGGGATAAACAGATACTAAAGAGTAACACTACTATTGGACTGGTGCTTTTTTGTATTTTTTTTTCATTTTATACGAAGGATTTTTTTAAATCAATTTGCTATTACCTAAATTTGTACAAGGGTTTTCCCAAAATGTGACCACGCGACCTCATCGACCATCATTACTTACAAGCAAACTGACAAGAATACTTCACGCAGCCCCTCGATCGAATTTTCTCGTATTTATTCGAACTTAAGATCTCCAGAAGCTGCTTACTCCAATCTTCGAGAAATTACACATGCCACATGCCTATTACTAATACTTGCGACATGCCTATACGAAATTTCCTGGGACCCGGGTATTTCTTAAAACTGCGACCTGAACCACCGGAGGACGTGCAGTAGCGTTCTCTTAGTAAACGGTGAGGTTTCTGCGATCGCCAAGCCAAAGAGTCCGTAACTACAATTCCTAGTTTTGAACTTCTTATTAAATATTCGATTTTGGATCAAATTTTTACACAAAATAAAATAATATATTTTTTTTAATAATAATTTCAGGCGTGTAACTCATTCTAAACCCGTGAAATATCTAAATACAACAGACAGCCAGCAGAGTGACAGCCATAGATGATTCCGGTATTTGGGAACGAACCCAAAACAGACAGAGATAGTTATACTGTCGCATTTTTGACCGAGCGAAGCGAAGGTCTCAGAGTTTACTGGGACAAATCGGCATTTGTAAGTATGTTTGTGTGTATATTTGGCCGACGATAACTTGCTAACCGTTGATCCGATCTTCATGAAATTTCGTACGCAAGTAGATCATTTCAATACAATTTTTAAGTTCGAATATGAGCTGAATCGGTCCAGGGGTTGTGAAGATATAGGGGTCGTGAGGTCTCAGTTCGGCGAGAACTACTAGTTAGTATTAGTGTAATTGAAATTTGGACCAGCAATGCCATACTCAACTTGCAGCAAGTGCTAATACTACAAAAACTGTTGCAATATTCAACCTTGTGCAAGCATCATTGCAAGTATTATCTATACTACGTTTTACAGTGTATAATTATTATAATAATACTTATAATTATTATACTTACACACGCCAACAGACATGTGTTCTCACGCAATGCGCCGACGCAGCCCGTGAAGCCTATTATGAATGTTATTGTTCCTGCAAACAAATGAAGGTTTCGAATCAGCATTACAAAATACTAGTTACTTTGTTTTTGTGACATTTTTGACAATTTATGAGGTCAATGGTGATACATGTAGACTACGTTCGTAGCGGCCGTGAAGGAGAGGCGAGCGGGGCGAGCCCCCGTACTGTCTCAAACATAGATTACCCACTAGAGGTATTACGAGATCTTTGTGCCGATGAAAATTCCACAGTTCAAGAAAAGCGCCGGTTGTGGCGGCTGAGAAAATGCCTTTTCATTGGCTATCTCATGGTTACGCCAAAAACAAGGTGTGATTTTTATAGATGTGTTTTTACTGACGCGCTTTGATCGTCTTGGGTACGGAATCTGTAGTGGTTATTTGAGGTCTTAGAGCAAATGGAGAAGCGATTGGTGCGGAGGTGCTCTCCTCGCGCGCTCTCATTCTCCGCCCAACACGAAATTTTTTACGAAAGTGAAGAATTTAAATATTTTACAAACAAGGTCAAATGCATAATGAGTTAGAGATAATAAAATAAAAGACTGAAAGTGTCATGACAAACAAGCAGGTTTAAGATTTTTTTGACAGGGCCCTATCTATCAAGTCATTTGGATCCAATTTGGATCCCTGGTTCTCTCAATGTAACCCCGAGTTGATGAAGAAAAGCTATTTATTTTTACAGGGGGGCCTGGTCTTTTAAGTCCGTCACTGAGTTGTTCACAAGAAATGCATACTTAATGGACCCTGATTCTCTAAGTCCAACCCTGAGATAATCAAGAGTTACAGAAAGGGGCCTTTAGTATAGTGCTGAGAGCTTCTCTAAGTCCTAACCCTGAGTTAATCATGAATTACAGACAATTGCAATATAGCCGCATTAAAGGATCATCCAGACAAATCAATTTAAATGTTGCATGTTGTACTCACCCACACATATCAATACAAATGCTGGATCCAGTGCTATGTTTGTCAGTCGGGAGAGGTTGTTGAATGTGTCTTTTTCCATCCAGGCCCATATTCCCACTGCAAGCACCCCAAGCCCTAGCAACTGGAATCAGAGAAAGTTCAACAAGTATTTACATAATTTAAAAAAGAATGCCAATACGCTTGTCCATACATGTTTATTAATATTTCCTTTTATTTTTAATATGAATAATATGATATTATATTATAAATTTTATTCCCACTTAAATTATTTATGTTATTTTTTTGCCTGTAATAAAGGGAAACAGTATTTTAAACATTTCTTTAATAAAAGCAAAAAAAATATCTAAAATCAATTTTGAATTGCTTACACTGCCTTTTAATGATGCATCAATTGACTATATGGCAAAACTTTAAATAATCCTCTATCCCAACAAATAAAAATGTTGGCAAAATGCTATAAAACTACCCGCTATTCTACAGAAACCGAATATTGTTCCAGAATAAAAAGTAGGCTATGGATTAATCCAGGATTTAAACTGTCTCCATACAAAATGTCATTCAAGTCCGTTCAGCCGTTACAGAGTTGAATGGGAACCAACACAATTACATACTTACACACGAACTTTCACATTTATAATATTAGTGTGATGTTAAGATAAATTTTGATCTGTTCCAAATTTTAAGTTGATAGTTTTCACAGTTAGTTAGTACACTAGTAAAAGCAGGTGCCACATACAGAAGAACGGACAAGGCTATGGAAAATTTATATGGTTAGAGAGCTCCGCATAACAACTAGGCTGTCGACAATTTGGCTCTTAACCACTTTGGACACATTACTCGCAGAAACGCTAGGAACCTTGAGACACTTTTAGACCTTACTAAAAAATGTCACCAGAAAACATCACTCAGTCGATCTCCAACAAAATGGGAGCCTAGATAAAATGACTGACAGGTCTCTCTGACCCCATAATGTCTGCTGCAGACGGGACTAAGTCCAGAGAGTGATCATGGATCAAACCGCTCTTAACTAGACTCTGCCTTCAGCGATGAAGAAAACAACTAAGAAGATCTGGTTTTTTTCTGTTATGTTTTGGCTCCACGCTTTGTGTATTTAGGCAGTATCTTGTATTGTAATATATCAAGTTTTGTGTTACAAAACATTCTGACAGCTGCAATCACACTATTATTAAAAAGTTTGTGCATAAGTGTGTATATATGTAAGTGTGTTTGTTCCATTTCAACTCTGTAATGGCTTAACGGATTTCAATGAAAATTGGTGTAGAGTAACCCTGGATAAAAGCATGGTACCTAGGCTACTTTTTATCTTGGATAAGTATGCTATTCCTATAGTATTACGGGTGAAAGCACAAGGCAATGCTAGTACTTACTAACATCAAATAGCCACCATACCTGCTCTGTCATTCACAGAGGTATCATAATTTGTGCATATTTATATCAAAATTTATTGATTTAGTTATAATATTGGAAATGTATCAGGTCAGAATTGTAAAACAATTTCTGCAATGACTAATGATAGGTTTTAAGATTCTGAATCAGTTGCTTGCTCTGATGTAGATAAAGTACAGTTAGAAAATTATTAATGTTCTGGCCTCGATTGATAGACAAGCCTTTTTAATGATAGTTCCGGTACAGTTATAGAGAGACGTATTAGACGTGTGACGAATTAAATGTCCGTTGATTAGAAATGGAACTACTTACATCAGCAACATTTATTGAATAGATAAAGAAACTGTAGGCTTATTACCTTGAATTTCATACAAAACTTTCAAGTAGTCATACTTGGGCAAATCTAAATGAAGTAATTGTAAATCAAGTTGTAATCAGAACTAATTGTTATTCTAGAAAAATAAATTTATGTGCACTCACCCAGAACAAAACATTTACACCAAAAATTACATATTTTAGGCAACAGCTGACTTCGCTGGTGTCACGTCGATACTTCCTCATGCTAGGCATTTTCAATGAATATCATCTAACCATGTCAGTAAATTATATAAAAAACAAATGAACGCGCTACATTAGATATTACACAAAAAACTATAAACAAATTAGCACAAACGAGAGATAAAAACGAAAAACAATTGAACAACGACAGATGGGATCGTCGTCCGACGAATGACAAAAAAGAAATTACAATTACCTATAACAAGGTAGGTTGGGTACAATACAATGTTAAATAGAAAGTATAGGGAAAAAGCAGAACAACTCTATGCTATCATGTCAAAATGCCGTAATGCGCATGAACTTCTTGTGTGAGAGAAAGAGATAATTAGTTTGAGAATATCAATACAGCAACATTTTATTTTTGTCGCATAATAATGGCGTTTATGTTCGGATACACCATGCACACATTTCTATTTCTATTATTTCGCTTTCGGATACAAATCTTATTAGTTCAGAGAATGAGTTGTCCAAAAAAAAAAGATTGTTCTAAAATACTTACTAGATGGCGTGATAGTCTTATCGTTTAAAGTCCTCGCTACATGGCCTGACCTGACACCGTGTGAAAGGGACAGCTAGATTTGAATTTCACGGGAGCAAAAGAAACAAACTATTAAGGTTATAGCTTCTCCCTTTCGCTCCCCCAGAAACTTATATATAGCCATCTCTTTCAAACGATGTCAGGTCAGGCCATGTGTAGACACCCTTACCTGTCATTGTCATTTCTGTCGAAATATTTTATGTTTATTTTTTAAATCGTAAATTTTGGCTCCACACGTTGTGTATTTAGCCAGTGTCAACTATTGTAATATTTCAAATGAAGTCAAATACATAGTTACTTTACTTGAAATTGTCAAAATACACATGAGGAGACAAAAAACACGAGAAAAAAAAAGGCACACGTAATTTTTTTTGTCTTTCATGTCTTGACAGTGACAGAAAAACCTTAAGGTACATCTAACGCCATCTATTGGGTACTTTTATTACCAGGATTTCTTTTTTTTTTGTAAAACGCCTCATTAGAAAAATAAAAGATTTTTTAAATTGTTTTTATTAGATACATACACCAGCAAACTTATTGTTGTTATTATTATTATATTCAGAAAAATAGGTAGGTATACAATAAATATATCTTTAGTTGCTACACTTTTCTGCATTAGCAGAGTTTTTCTTTATCCAGTCAAGGTATTTGCCGACTTTGGTGTATACTCCTGAAACAAAAAATAATAGTGAATTTGCAGCCCGCCCTACAAGTGCTATTACCTTGGTATCACTTCTTAACAGACGCGTAGACACAGGAGAGTACTTAGGTATTTATTTATTCTTACCTGGGTATCTTGGATCAGCGCACCCAATGCCCCAGGAGACAACTCCTATACAAGTAAAAATTATTTTAAACATTATCATGTGTAAAAAAAAATGGTAGGTAAGTTAAGTACTAAGTACGTAAATTGAAAGTTAAAAGCTGTATATTGGTTACCCGCTTGAACATATCTTCCTGTTGTTTGAAATACCAGCAATGGTCCGCCACTATCACCCTGCGAAAAGAAAAACGCATGAGACGTATTCAAAAAAAAAAAAAATGTTCTAAAATACTTACTAGATGGCGTAATAGTCCTATCGTTTTACCTGTCATTGTCATTGCTGTCGAAATATTTTATGTTTATTTTTTGAATCGTAAATTTTGGCTCCACACGTTGTGTATTTAGCCAGTGTCAACTATTGTAATATTTCAAATGAAGTCAAATACATAGTTACATTACTTGAAATTGTCTAAATACACATGTGGAGCCAAAAAACACGAGAAAAAAAAGGCACACGTAATTTTTTTTGTCGTTCATGTCTTGACAGTGACAGAAAAACCTCAAGGTACATCTAACGCCATCTATTGGGTACTTTTATTACCAGGACTTTTTTTTTTTTTTTTTGAAAACGCCGCACAAGTGCTTTTACCAACTGTCTTCTCTTTACTGACTTCCATCCCAGCACGGGCACAGAACATAATAATATATAATAATACTACGCACAAGTTAAAATGAAGTGCCTAATACAAAACGAATAGCAACAAATGGGAATTTAGTGTTGAGGGAAGTAACCATAGAGACTAACGGCTGATATGAAGTGAAGTGGAGCAAGCAAATATGCTGTTCTAAGCCTACCAAGCCCACCACCGTAGTGGGATAGGAAGAAAGATAAAAAATACAATACTACAGGAAAGCTTAGCAGTGGGCGATCTATAAGGGTGAAAATTATGATGATGACTTCAAGAGTACATAAATAAAACATTTTCACCTGGCAACCATCCTTCCCTTTCGTAAATGCACACAACATAGTTTCTATCTTCAGGTGTTCAGCTAACTGCGACTTCTGGCATTCTTCGTCCGTCTGAATCCTGAGGCTGGCTTTCAAAAGAACTTTTGAGGACGACTTGTCGACTCCTATGCGACCCCATCCGACTATCGTACCCACTCGATCGGCAAACGTTTCTCCTGTATGAAACATTATGATAGTAAGTACGTATAAAAATGTACCTAAATAAGTAGGTCGATGCTAGCAGAGCGTTATACCTTCCAAAACCCCTGTCTCCACAAAATGTTTACCGATATTACTAGTACATAAGTATGTTTTAAACACAGGACACATCACATCACACTAATCAAACCGAAGGTTTTTTTTCTTTTTTCTTCCCTTGAGGATTTTGGCATCGCACGTCCTCTGCGTTTGCCAGTGATAATATTTTCAAGTTTTAGTAAATATTGTCGCGTTATACGACTGTACGGATTTTGATAAAATGACAAAGACGGACATAGGATACTTTTTTTACGTCCACGCGAACGAAGTCGCGGGTAACAGCTAGTTTCTAAATAAAAATATTGGACTGGTTAAAAACCAAAATATTTCATCAAACGATTCAGAGTCAAAAAAAAATGTAAATAAGCCTTTTAAATAAGCGTTGTTACCCGGTTGCGGTAAGCAAACCGGCACGATGGTGTCAGAGAAGGTGATCGGCTCCTTGAGGGTAGCAATGGCAATGTCGTTCTCATCCCGGACTGCTGTCGACTTGAACTCCTCATGGATGATCACCGCCGATATGCTCCGCTGCTCCACGTTCTTCATATCGGTCAGGTCGTCCAGCCCGGCCAGAACTAGCATTTGCTTGATGTTGTCCCTGAAATACAGACATGCCAGGGGTTAGTCACAAATTAATGGAAGGTATTTTGACATGTAGATTTTGTAGATCACTGAATCCATAAATAAATAAGCGGTTGATAGATAACGTAGGCTTTTCTACGTGAGACAAACAGATCTCAAAATAATAAATAGGAGCTAAAATTAGGACAACCAAGGTCGAAATATAAAGTTTAAGGTTCTGTCCTTTTGGCATTGGACCAATATTAAACTATCTGTCTCACCTCGTCCACGCACGCTACATTTCTAAATTCGTAATGTAGAGGTGCCAGAATGACTGCGCGCAGCCTTATTCTGTTCCATCTTTATTTCGCGGAAAACGCCACCAATAACATCAGTTACATTATTTTATTGTAACAAAGATAGCTGATCTAATAGAGGAATCTATGCCACGCTCGCTACGACGGAGCATCTACGCTGCGGTATCTATATACCAGCGAAATAAATTTCTACCTACCAAAGTAAGTGAGTAAGCATATAAGTACCATTTGAAACAGTGTCCAGCGCTCAAGACGTGTCTGGTGGTGATGATGGCGCCGCCGCAATGCATGCGCTCGTTCTTCAGGATGGCCACGGTCCAAGGGAAGGAGTGGGGCTCCGCACGCCTGCCTCCCACGATGCGCATCGACAGAGTGGCGTCCGAGTGTTTGCCACATTCTAAACAGAAGCTCTTTTGTCAAGACTGAAAAAAATTCAGCCTAGGCTCTATGATTTTCTCGAGCTGGTACAAAAACATATCATTGTCGCCCTTCGCAAAAGTAGGGTCCGTCCGTCTTGGAGTCGCCCCTACTCGCTATCGAGAAGATTTTCTCTAAGAAAAATTGGCGAGGGCGAGCTGGCCGACCCCCCTGTAGGTATTATAGCGACAAGCGAGCGCCGAACTAAAAGGATTTGAAAGCTTAATAATAATTATCTTTGTCTAAATGGTTTGTCTCATTTATCATCATTCCATCATAATTCAAATGTAAAAAAGTTAAACAAAATTATTATTAACATAAATTATGAGTAAAGTTTAATGCTAGTTGCTCTACATTACTCAAAAAACCTGTAATAATACTGCTTGTGACTAATATAGTTTAAAAAAATCAGTTATTTATCTACTTTTACCAAGTGGCTGTAATAGTTTGTACAGAGAGTTAAATATTTTTTTATTATTTTTTTCAAGCTATAACTGTGACGTCAGAACTTATGTACGAAAAACGGTGGCCTATTACTGACGGAACCACAGACAATGTACGGAACTAAACGGAAATTTCTCGAAGAAAATTCTATAGCGGCTCCCCACAGACTATACGTACACACCTAAGTTGGTCGCTCGGTAGAAAATTGTAAAATGTTCAATGCAAAATGATGATGAGATGGAACTCGGCCTGGGACCCTATTCGGAGAAATGACATTTTATCTCGGTCACTGTCTCTCTAATTTAGAATTTAATGGGAGTGAGAGTGACCGAGATAAAATGACATATCTCCGAATAGGGTCCCTGAGTCGAAGATGATCCGTTATGTTTTGTATCTTAGGTTAGCATAGCAGAATAATATAGAGCGTATCTAAGTTTGTTAGTAATAGTATATCTAAGAGTTATCTGTATAATGTGTACCTTCCCAGTTTCTCATATATGTCATCAGCATCATTATCAGCCATCATGTTCCTAGAGCTGGCTGGGACACAGGCAAAATCGATGAAGAGGTTATAAGGTCGTGACATTCTTTTTTTTTTTTTAATTTTCTAAATTTTATATTGTTGATTTTCTGTTTTTATTTAATATGTTTTTAGTTTTTTTATATGTAGAGTAAGTAACGTTTTGGTCTAAATTAAACTGTAAAGTTGCTTATTTTGTAAATAAATACTCAATTTGATTTTGATGAAAATGTAGAAATGACCTCATTTACTTACTACTTGTTCAAAAAAGTTTTTGCTCGCGTGCGACATCGCACATGCTACCGCTTGGTCCCTATCGCTCACCGGCCACGATCGCTCAATTCGTATTTTTTTAACACACCTATATTTCTACACCTCGTTTGAATGTTACGTAATTTAAAAAAACATGACAAATTCGCACAATGATAATATTTAATGTGGATGCTTTTCGTCCTATAATTATAAACCTAGCTACTATCTACTTACGACTATATTATTACAAGCTGCGTTCCGCGGTTTCACCCGCGTGAAAAGTCCCTCATGAACCGTTCATTGTCTCGGGATAAAAAGTAAAGATAAAAAGCTTTTGTCACTCACCGACCCTTAAACTATACCCATGCAAAAATTCAGATCGATCCGACGGTCTGTTGCTGCGTGAAAGAGGAACAAACACACACTATTAAGTGATTAAGCTTATTCACAGAACATAATTATAACAATGCATAAGTACACCCGTCGACCAAAGTAAAATTTTGATCGAAGAGTTCACCCTGAGTTTTGGCGGGAGCAAGACGAACTCATGTCACGTTCGTCATTCTATCATTTTACAAAACTTGTGTTATTTCGTGCACGAGTTGGAGGTAATATCTAGTACCTACAGGCAACAAGGAGACCTAGATATTGTGTCCATTCAAAAGGCACGCGCGATGCTCCCACGCGATTGCCAAGGGCAGTGAAAGGATATGCAATGCAAATAGTGATAGGTACAGCTAGCAATTTTAACTAGGTACTAGGTACGTGACTGTCCATGTTCACATTATAGGTAGATACACATATATTATAGATGTCGTTGATTGTACTTTCCTGATAGATTAAAGAATTGAGTGGACAGGATTAATATCCTGTCGTTGCCGTAATCTGCAATCTCACTAATCCAGCTCTTCAGTACCTATACATGCATATGCACGTCCAGTATTCCGGCAGCTACGCGGGCGAAAACAAACTTTTGACAAAATGCCTTGTAATGCTGTTCTTTGGTTGTTTGCAAAAATACCAGCTGTGATGTAAATTGCATGAAAGATATCATAGGTGTAGCACACGTAGGTAAGTACCTACTAAAATATGTTGTTGTATGTAGGTTGTTCTTCATATAAAGGTACTATTCTGAACCAAGCTGCCAACTGCAACTGCCGACAGTACTTGCAGCGACTGCATTCAATCGCGGGCGTCGCCTCTGCCGACTGCACGGGCTGCTGGCGCGGTTCTCCGAAGTAATTTCATAGAAATATATATATATACATACATACCATTCGTGCAGCAGCGGCTAACTGCATGCAGTCGCTGCACGTGCTGTCGGCAGTTGCAGTTCTCGGTTCGGGATAAGCGCGGAGACATTCGAACACGAACAATAATTGTCGAAAAACCTAAATATCTCCCTTGTTTTCTGATCTGAGCTCAGACTAAACACTCTGCAGTATAAGAATTTTGTTCATCACATCCTCTGAAATAGAACCGGGAGAAAAAGTCTTGTGAATAGCGAAAAATACTTATCAAGTAAAGATAGGTACTTACGTAACCTATTTAAGCTATGCACCTACGTAACGAGTAAACTCTTATTCCGTTAGTACTTTTTACACTAATACAATGCCTAAGATTAAAATTTAAGTAAAATTCGGATTTACCACTCCCTAAATGTCATGAATAAATTTAACTAAATTAAATGTAGAACATACATCAATCAGTAAGGAAATCACCTGCATAAGTATACTATAAAGATGTTCTTATATACTATATACTATAAAGTATACTATAAAGATGTATGTTCTTTATAGTATACTATAAAGAATTATATTTCGAATTATTATTTATTTTATTTATTTATTTTTTATTATTTAGAATTATATTATTATACTATAAAGAACTATATAGTATACTATCAAGAATTATATTATAGTATACTATAAAGAACATACATCAATCAGTAAGGAAATCACCTGTGTATGGCGAATAGAAACATTTAATTTAGTTACATTTATTCATGACTTAGTTACTCCGTATAGCTAAATCGATACCTATATAGGTATAACGTTAAATCCTAAGCAGATTTATGTACCTACAATGTTGAATAAACATCCTTCTAATAAAGCTGTTTTCGGCAAGCAACAAATCCAAAAGCAGTACTTACGACAATCTAGTCCTAAAGCAGTGACCAGGACCTAAAATACAAGCAACTTCGTCAGTTTAATTGAAAAAGTGACCACATGTATGCTTAGTTAAGCTCACTGGTACCTGACTGGTAATGCAGAGGAACAGCAAGCGATATGTAGATAACATTTTGAATACTATTGTTTATGTACACTGCACTTCATAGCCACTCGCAGCTCAATGCTCTCTCTCTAGGACTTAGGCTAACCAAGAACACCAGTTCACGCTCCACGCAGATTTCAAACGTAGAATTATTTAATTTTCCACGCGATAATACTCTTCTAAATTTTACATGGCGCACATGATTTATGCGTTGTAAATAATAATTTTTAAGTGTCACTTATAAGTGCCGATACGATTGTTATTGATTCCTATTAAGTCCCAAGAAGTTAATATTAGACATACCTACTTTTGTAACCTTATGTAATATAGGTAAGTGAAATGCCGATAAAAAACAACTCAATTCATTTTATCGTTTATTGGAAACCTTATCGGAAGGTGGTCTGACGAAAGTGAATTTAATGACTTGTAAACTAAAATGTTCAAGGTTAATTTGGAACCGTGGCTCGTAATAATTCCCTGAGCCTTCACAATGTTTCGATCCCACAGTAACTAACAGTAGATTTATGGAGTTTTGACTCATTTTAATCAGGTTACAGTAAGTATCAATAACGGATTTTCTCGAAAATTATTTTTCCACCAAAACTTATTTACCTCGCTACTTGTGAAAGAACCTTACGTTCTGTAAAATTTTTACAATATTTATTTGACAGATATTTATTCTTGCTATTTCTTCTGTAGTATGTGAAATAAAGACACAAACAAACATAAAATCCTAAATAATATTTTGTTTTTCACATATTTTTTTTATGGTACACAGTGACGAGACGAGCAAGTTGCTCACCTGATGTTAAGCGTCACGCTTGCTCATAACAATTCAATGCCACCCATGCAGAATTTGAACTTCAACAGTTCATAACCGTGCGCGGCAACGCTCTGCGCTCGTCACCTTGAGATATTAAATCTCTGTATGCCCAGTAATTACAACAGCTACGTTACGCTGGAAAAATTGCCAATACATAAATAGTAATAATATGAAGTAATAGTAGTAGTATGTGACATAAAGACACAAAATAACAAAAATGCCAAAATAATATTCTATTTTTTTATTTCACACACAATACATTCCATCTTCAGACTGTTGTCGGATCCATTTTATGTATTTTGATACAACAGTATAAACACCTGAAAAAATACAATATTATCCTATTATTTAATATACATGGTATGTACATAACCTAACCAGCTTACTATTTTATATGGTTCATTCATGGCTCACTTTAATGTTTTGAAGTCACAAGAATTCATACCTACTATGAAATTATATGAAAAACCGATTTCCGGAGGCACAATTGCCGCATATAGAAGAAATGACTTCTTGCATCGTGATTTCAGCCACTTTCACAAAACTACTCTGTGCTCTATTTTCAGTGCCCTATTCGTCCGGTTTTTATATACTTTTGAGTATGTTTGGATTAGTAGATATCATCAATGGTTCCTAAGTAATCGAGCCATACTAACTAAAAATTATTGACAATGATTTGCGGCGACGTCTAACGAAGAGTGGCAGTCTGCCTGTTCGTTTATTTTATGTGAAAAAAAAGAGCTTTACCTGGATAATCCGGCTTGGCGCAGTCTATTCCCCAAGAAACAATACCTTAAAAAAATACGTTATCAGATTTTGTAAATTGAATGTACCGCCAGAAGCAATAGTAGCTAGCTAGCTATAGTAGCTATAGTATATAGCTTAGTTTGGGGTCAGATGACCGTGTGTGCAAAAATGTCCCAGATATTTATTTATTTTAATGGATAAAATTTGGTCCGTTCTATCTAAGTACCTTTGAATACCTATATACCTGTCATATATTCAAAGCTACAAGTACATACAAGTACACTACATATGTGTGTAGTGTACTTCAATCAATAAAAAATCAATCAAAGTTTTTTATTTGACACATAAGAGCGGTACATAAAAAGTTTCGAAGCCTCTGGTTCCCGAACTAGCATAACACTGTATTTCAGAAACCAGAACTTGTCCTCTGCGAACCCTGACACAAGTGGTGATATTCACACATACACAACACACCATGAGAGGTCATACTACACCAAACATTTATAATTACATTCAGTAAATTCAATTTCGATCTAATTTTTAATCAGGATAATTGTGTTTAGTTATACTTTTATATAATTAACAACTATGTACCTACAATTTAATGCGAGTACACTAAGTCTTTGTCGTAAGGCTGCCAGCTACCCAACTACACATGGGAGTAATTTCCCTTCTAAAACACAGGCTTACACCACAGAAAGGATAATTGTGTTTGGTTATACTTTTCTACAATTCACATCTATGAACAATTTAATACGAGTACACTAAGTTTAAGTCTTTGTCGTAAGGCTGCCAGCTATCCATAATTACACAGGGGAGTAATTTCCCTTCTAAAACACAGGTTTACACCACAGAAAGGATAATTGTGTTTAGTTATACTTTTCTACAGTTCACATCTATGAACAATTTACTACGAGTACACTAAGTCTTTGTCGTAAGGCTAACAGCTATCCAATACAGCAGCTAGTCAATACTTTTTGACATTAGCGCATTGCAATTACGTAAGCATATTTTACTGAATAAAGAAATTGTCATTATTCATTATCCAGTTTTATTTATTCTTCTGGGTACAAGTTTTGGTCACCGTGATTTTGTTCGATAGTCCTCTGAGCGGAACATATTTTAAGATTCTGTAGTGTAAACAATTTTTTATTTTGCTAAAACTATTTTAAAGAAGATTTAAAATTTACTGACCAACTTGATACCACTTTTTGTTATGCGCTTGTGGATGCTTTGAGAACAAGGGCCCGCCACTGTCACCCTGAAACAAAAGTAAACTTGATATAAAACTAGGTATGTAGAATCATGAAAATGTGGTTCACGCGAAGGCAAAGTCACAGAAGAGAGAAGTAATTTTTTTTTTCTCTTCTGTGGGCAAAGTAGACGCTTCAATATTTATCGTGATCCAATTCATGATACGGATTACAGAGTGTAGCTAGTGTAGTCAATAGACTGCGGTGGTACGGATGTTATACAAGTAATATTATTTTAAGAAAAAAACTAAATACTCAACTGCAAAATGTAGCCTATACTTAGAATAACTACCAGCCTATGTAACTCAGGACGTAAAAACCACAAACGTATGTAAAGACAAATCCAGCGACACCTCACTCGACAAAATCGGTCAAGCCGTTTAGGTTAGGAGGTAATACAAACGCTCAAACATACTTACTTACATTTTTATATACATACAAAAACCCAAAAACATTAGCCCCTTCATGGACAGTCGGTTAAAAATTGTTAACACCTCAACCATCTTGATGAAACGCATAAATGGAACCGTAACATAAATTTGTTAATCATTCTATCATAGTTAAGAAGAAGGAAGACAACAATCGAAAAAAAAGTGTATCGACCTGACAAGCATCCTTTCCAAGATTATAAGCGCACATCATGGAATCCATCACCAGGTTGTCTCTGTAAATAGACGACTTTCGACATTTCACGGCGTCAACAATTTGAACCTTAGTCTCTAGCAGGTATCTTGAAGAAGTCAGCGAGCCTTGTCTCGTCTTACCCCAACCAGCCACAGTCAATGGTATGTTTGAGAAATCCATGTCTAGAAAAAATAAAATAACGTCATCAGTGGCAAAAAACGTATTATTACAAAAAACCCGAATGCAAAATGTAGCCAATGTTTTACTCCGAGAGGACTCCAACGACAAAATCAGGCAAGCCGTTTAGTCTATAGGTGGAAACCACAGACAAATTATCTGTGATGGAAACATACTTACTTACATCCCAAAAACATTAGCCTAATAATTAATTAATGAATTAGGATCGATCAGCATGTTTTTAAATATTTAGAAAAACGCTGTGCGATGCTTTTGATTGATGTTGGTACCGTGAGAACGCTTCACACCAAATATTGTGAACGGCTTAGGTAAGAAGACTGTTATTACGAAATAAGAAGAATTGAAACCATGAAAAGATAAAGTAGAAAATAGTCATTTTAAGGCTGAGTTAACCAGACAAGTAAGGTTGGGGTTGTATGGGTAGTTTATCACACTAATATTATAAATGCGAAAATCTGTGCGTAAGTGTGTAATGTGTCTTTGTTCCCGTTCAACTCTGTAACGGCTAAACGGATTTGGATGAAATTTTGTATGGAGCTGGATTGATTAACAAATTTAATAGGCTTTTTATCCCGGAAACTGTAATGTTTACTATAGGATAGCGGGTGAAACCGCGGGGTGCAGGTAGTAAGTTTATACGGACTTTTTAAATGTTTTCAAAAAAATAGTAAGTGCCAACGAGGTTGTAATTTTGCCTAAATACACACTAATTTGTAATCGCATTTTCTTCCGAGTGATATGAGCTTTATAATACAAGTACGAGATAATCTGAACTTTCAATTTGTTTTGGCTTTTATTTTCCTCGTTATTATTACAAAAGCAAACGATTCGCACGCACGCGATTTTTTATTTTTTTTTCCAGGTAAAAATAATGTTCAGAAAATGCTTGTGGCCAGTATAATTTTGCAAACTTTGCGATAAAAACTTTCTGTCTTTTGGCATTATTACCGATTTATTATATTAGTTACAGATATTACTCAAACTTAAAAAAAAAAAACAGCGCAATGCAACAATGCTTTTTTTCCCGGTCTGTACACTTTTTCTGCCCGCATATTTGTTAGACACTAATTACGTACATTCTCCCTCGTTTAAAAATAGAAATAAGTTACTTTCCGAGATAGTGTAGTATAAAATAATATTCTTAGACTTATATTAGTAGTCTGTCTCTGTGGGTCGCTCACCTGATCCCGGCAAACATATAGGCCGAACTTTGTCCGAGAACTTCAGCTTTCTATCCAGCGCCAATACAGCAATATCGTTGATGTCCCTCACTGCGTTTGAAGTGAACTGTGGATGCTTAACGCCGTTGACCAGGCGGTATGTGAAGTGGTTGTTGTCCAGACGGTCATGCATGCCCACATGGACGGTCAAGTCACGAACATTTACCCTGAAAATTATAACATAGAGTCAGTAGAGCTGCGACTTAGTCGGATGTTTAACTGAAAATTAAGTGCTTGAATCTTAAGGATTCAGCTTCCCTGATTATCTCTATCTCGTTCTCACTTTATTAACATTTTTTATACCAAAATTACAGAGAAGACATTTATTAATTTATTTATTTCGCTTCGCTCACTCGGTCAATTACAATAACGTGGCAATAGGGAAAACATTTTGTCGTTCATTTAAATAAACGATAAAGAAAATTTTACAACAACGTATTTTATTTTCACTCTCAGTAATTATGTTTTTTGTGCGAGCGAGAGAGCGCGTATTGTGTGAAACCAGGCCTATCTCTCTGCTAGTGCGGGGCCGCTGATTTATACATCTAAACCATCGAGTGCGAAAGTGTCAGAGCTATCCCTATTGCCTTTTCGTACATGTTGAGCGTTTGTAGGCATTTAAACTCTGCTATAGGCTGCTTGTTCCGCTCCGCTGTACGTGCTAAAATGAACTTTATTGAGACATATCGATCTTTATATATATTTAATTATCACCTTTGAGTGAGTCTTCTATTATTTATTTATTCTGTGGTAAAACTCACCCGAAAGTAATGCAGTGCCCCGCAGTGAGTATGTGTAAGTCGCTGACGATAGCCCCTCCGCAGTGCAGTTTGGGGCCCAGCATCAGCGACACTAACCAAGGATACTGGTGGGGTTGGACCGTAGTCCCTCCGACTATCCGCCTGTTGTTGCCTTCTATCCCGCATTCTAAAAAAAATGAGACGTTGGTCCTACTACTTTTTTTGCTTGCCAACGTGAAAAAATCAAGTCGCCGCTACGTATTATTTTCCAAAACGAGTGTTCTTTCGAGTAGATAGCAATGTATAATAATGGCGTAACAAGTGTTTGTTAACGTGTACAAGCGTGGGCAAATCGTATAAGGTGATGTATCGGGCTTCCCGTTCGGTAACATCCTTTCGTCAACAGTGTTCCCGATCGTCATCGGGAAAAGCAGTTCCACACGTTCTCAGTGTTGACGAAAGCTACTTAAAAGTCCCATTCGTTCAGGGTGGACGAATACACTTTTTAATTATTTTTCCATAATAAAGTAAATTTAATAAAAGATAGTACGAACGTTTTATTATGACTGTCTAAAAAATACATAGAAAAAAAAACATAAACGTTTTTAATTAATATCACTTTAGCATTATTACACAGAAACACTGAAGATCATACATCCCACTGCCATATCCACAACGCTGGCCCGGTGCGGGTTAGCGGATTCACATTTTAAATACGTCATCGAATTTCTTCTCTGGAAATATGCAGGCTTCCTAACGATGTTTTCTTTCACCGAAACGCCAGTGATATATAAGTTCATAAGAACTCATTGGCCCAGTTTCGAATGTGAGGTGAGCCCACGAATGTGAGGTGAGCGTGCTCCCACTTTTGATGATTTTGAACTTAAGATATAATGCCAAAAGAATGGACTTGTAACTAGGTATTTCTGATAATATTATGACTCGCTGTATTATTTATTTATTTATTCATACTAATTACAACTATCCTTACAGGAATTTACTAATTATGAGTCAAGATGTTACAAAAGTGTATGTTATAAAGAAGTTAATTTGATGGCTTGGGAGACTAAGTTTTTTAAAACGTCGCTATAACAATGCCAATAACAAAATAATAGGTACGGACGCCAAGCTGGCTTATCTAAGTTAATATAATTAAGTATGCAATGACTTTGAAATAATTAAAGCTTCAGTTTTTCTGTATAATAATGCCTACAGTAATGTAGGTTATAAATATATTTTTTTAGGAAAAAAACCGTCTCCAAACTTAAGCTAAAAAGTAGAAAATAATATTTTAATTACCTACATCAAAGCAAAGAGCATTAAAGGACAGTCAAAGAACTTATTGATACTTATATACCTATTTAAAATGTAAGTTATTCACTATTACCACCATTATAATCATTCAGTAAATTTTAATCTTATTAAAATATGCACCTATGTTTATGCTGTACCAGGATAATTACGCTTTTATAATTAATTATTATATAATCATTTCGCAGAAGATTGAACATTCAAAACGTTAGAAAATTTGTTTTTTAGTCCAACCAAAATTCATCTATGGTTCCACTATTTCGGGACTCATCGCTAGCGCATTCTGGAGCTTTGTGTGGAGTGTGGATATAGGTATCTTTCCTCGACGTTAGATGTCGCTAATTTAATACCGATTTTGCAATGCAAAATGAAATGCTATCGAATATTTTTGGCGCCACCCGTGAAATACTTAATATCATTGTGGAGTTCCGATGGTCATCTGTGGTCTTCATCATCAGTTCCATTTCACCAAATACTCCACCAATGATACTTTCCGAATGAAAATGCTTGACTTGTTAATGAAAATACCAAAATCGCTATAATATGTGTGCCTATAAAATTTGAAGAGTTCCCTCAATTCCTCATGGGTCCCATCATCAGAACTGAATTTTGATAAAAATGGGACTAGAAGTTTCCAATATAGCTTCCACCACTTTGCCTACGCTTTGGACTGGACCAGCTGATACCTGTTTTTGTTGTGAAATATCAGAAAAAAAAATGAAATGGAAAGAAAAATCACTTAATTCAGATTCAAAAATTCAGATGGTTTATTGCTTCCATTAAGTACAAGGTGGTCAAAAAATTAACATTTTAATACAAAGTTACACAATGGACCCCGCCGGGCACAACAAAACTAGAAGAGAGGAGGACAATTAAATAAATAAAATGTTTGTAATTATTAATTATAAAATTAAGTTGCCAAATGTCTTGCATTTTAATTTGTGAGTTGGGTTAGTTTCCAGTTGGTACATAAATGTATGGGCAGGTAGGTACCTACTCTGCTAACTGATAGTGCAGTAGAGATTTCCAGATACAGCATTAGTTTACATAACTAACAGGGTGTTTTTTTTTTGCTGTTACCGATTGATTTTTAACCGACTTCAAAAATAACTGATTATAAATAAGTATAAGTATCAATAAGTTCTTCGATTGTCCTGTAATGCTCTTTGTTTTGAAGTAATTTAAATATTATTTTCTACTTTTTAGTTTGTTTTTTTTTCTTCTAAAGATTAATTTTATTAGGTAAGTAAGTTCCTATCTTTGCACGTGTATTAAATTGTCATTGCTCTTCAAGTAAGTTAGACTGTAGTGGCGTTAGTGGCGTACCTAAAAGATAGTGGTAGTACCTACTTAAGTGGTACGTAGAGATATCTAAGTGTTCGTTTTGTCTTACCGCAGGATTTATTATACTTTTGTCCATGTATCTGCAAAATTAATTTTATTAGATATTTATTTAAATTAAATTAGATTGATGGAGTTTGGACTCCTTTTGATCAGCTTACCCCCGAATATTGAAACGTTTGTTAGCTTTGACAACAGATTAATTCTAATACTGCCTTTGTCTGGCCCTAAGCAAATGACAAAGACAGCAATAAACTTAATCTGTCGTCAAAGTTAACAAACGTGTCAGTATTCGGGGGTTACAGTACCAATAACGGATTTTCTAAAAACTTGTTAGGAAAAATATTTTTTCCATAAAACCTTATTTTATTATCATTATCATTAGCTTATAAATACAAAGAATGTAAAAATTTAGGGGTGCGAAAAAGATATGATGATAAGTGCCCTCATCAGATTATCGCGAGAAATTCCAAGTTCAAATGATGGCCTATCACTTATCTATGGAAATACCCACTCACCAAGGTGAAGATCAAACAAAGTACGGTACATAGCCCTTTCATCTCATGGATGCACTCGGTTACTCGAAAGGAAGATAAAACTCCGTCATCTCTCGCATGAATGCTGTGATTTATTTGGCAATAAAAGGTCTCCACTAAGAATTTAATTAAAACGTCTCGTGTAAATCAAATTCAAATCAAGCGGAGATTTGTTTTCAGTTGTCGTTAATCATAGGAACGAATCAAAGAGCATGAAATAATTCGATTATTTTTAATTTCTAATAATGCTTCTATGCTTTTGTTTTTTTTTATTTGGGTTTTGCTGCGATATTGCTCTACGTATTCGTATCCTTCCGCTTACCTTAAATGAATTACAAACTTTGCCTCTTTTAGTAATGTGCAATTATTAATACCTATCTTACAAAATAATTACCATGTTTCTTCGTTGATTTTGATATGGAATGATGCTGAATGCATATCAGGAATAACAAAATATTTAAAAAAAATACTTGACCCACTTATGATATAATCATCATCAGCCAGAAGAAGCTAACTGTCATCGCAGATTTGCGGCAAAGCTGGCACACACTGCTTTATACGGGGTTATAAGGAAAGGGTATGCTAAGCTAAAAGGGCTCATAGTACTCATCACTATGAACAACTTTTTCTATCAGACCAACCCTGATATCGAGAAAAAAAATCAGCTGTTTCATGGGAAAATGCCAATGACACTCGACAAAATGTATGGAACAGCTGCTTTTTTTTTCTCTATTTCAGGGTTGTTCCAATGGTATAAGTTGTTCACAAACATGAGTACTATGAGCTTCTTTCGGCTTAGCATAACCCTTTACTTATAACCCTGTATTTGTAATCAAAACAGTGCTCTACTCGCACCTCTCCTCACGCTACTCCATTTTTCGTATTAGGCGTTGCCAAAAATTGCTTTCCAGCCTCATAGCATAGAGAAATAATAGTTTTATTTATAGGTTCCAGCGCTCGACCTTGTACCTAGCGTTCTCTTGATTTTTTTTTTCTGTTCGAGTTTGGCTCCACACATAGTGTGTTTAACCAGTTTCTAATTCAAGTAAAACGCAATATTTTATAGAAAAAATCAGTCCAGGTCGGTGTCCAGTAAAGTGGAGGAAGCTTTACTAGAACCTTCGGAATCTTGGAAACAACATGAAAAGACGTTTTACCACCTTAAACTGTTTTCCACACACAGATAAATAGATAATGTTAGTAATGATGAAATGTCTACTATTCCATCATACATATAGGTATACATGGTTATATGCATAATTGGCTCATCGAATTTAAAAATAATAAGAATCTGCGGTACCCGCCCCATATTTTACCCGACTGCATAATAAAGTGGGTATTGTTTTTGGGGTGTATGTAAGTTTGGAAATATATAATGTTTGTGTGTTCCTTTCCTATATTACCCCCTGCAGCATAAAGGGCATGATTTTGAGGAGTGCGGTGGCGGTGGATTTCTCTTTATGTCCAGAGTGTTATAGACTAAATTTTGTTGACAGTTTTTTGTTTTTATTTTATAGTAATACTAGCTGTTACCCGCGACTTCGTTCGCGTGAACTACAAAAAAAGTAGCCTATGTCCGTCTCCGTTCTTAAGCTATATCTATGCAAAAAAACAACAGCTTGATCTGTTCAGCCGTTTAGCCGTGATAATGCGACAAACATAGAGACAGAGAAACAGACAGAGAGAAAGAGAGACAGAGAGACAGAGAGACAGATGGACAATAGATAGATGGACAGATAGACAATAGACATATAGACAGACAGAGACAGAGAGACAGATAGAGTAACATTCGAATTCGTAATATTAGTTAGGATTACGATATAGTTAGGATTAGGATAACTAGTTAAAAAGGTTATAGTTTAATCGGCACTGCTATCACACCAAGTTTGACGCTTACTGTATGTATTAACGTCCATACGATGGAGCAAAATGGCTGGATGGGAAGATGGAGGTATTACGGTTCAACAGAAGATAGAACGGACAGACAGACAGATGGCGTTAGCTTAGTAATAGGGTCCCGTTATTAGTTAGTTAGTTATTAGCATCCGTTCGGGTTCTGCATTAGCTTTTTAACATCTGGGATGTTAAAAATATTGGCTTATTGGGATATTGGCTTACCCTCGAAGCGTAATTGGGCCATATTGACCAAGCTGGCCCAGTGCGAGTTGGCGCATTCACATTTGTTCGCCATTGCACATGTACGCCTTCTCCGGTTGGGAACCCTAAAACTACCTCTTAACAAGTTCTTAAGTTCTTACATTCAATTGGTGCATTCTGACATTAACTATAATGTATATAATTTATACATAAAATGTATAGTAAAAATAATGAAAATTTCTTTAGTATTCAGCATCACACTCAATAGAGAAGAGGAATTTGACTGTTTTTCTTAAAGAATTTAAATAAGGTTCCCCTTATCGAATTCCTCGTAATTGGCTAATTACGTTACCGGTAATTAAATTACATACAGCCCTACAATACCTTATCGAATCAATGCCGTTGCCTAATTAGCGACCCCTTACCCATTGAACTTCCTCTGAGCAGTAAGGCATTATGTAAACCAATTCCAATCAATCGTTTTATGTAAGTAGACAATTAGACATAGGCAAACTGAACAAATTGTTTTAAAAAATTAACAAACACAGACCGAGTTACTCGGAGAACTATTTGAAAAAGACTCACTTTGGTTTCTAACCGACTTCCCAAATAAAGAGGAGGTTCTTATTTGTTCTTAAGCTTTTTTTATTTGTTACCTTGGAACTTCGTTGTTTATAAACCGATTTGGAAAATTATTTTTTTATTTAAATAATATAGTTCTGGATTGCACCCATTTTTATCAAAATCCAGTTCTGATAATAGGATCCTTGAAGAATTCAGGGAACTCTTCAAATATTATATGCATATTTTATAGCGATTTTGGTGTTTTCATCAACAAGTCAGTCGTTTGCATTCAGAAAGTATCATGTGGTGAAGTGGGACTGATGAAGAAGACCACAACACCGACTCGGACTGAACTCCGTAATGATAAGTATTTCAATGGTGACGCCAAGAATATTTTGATAGTACATTTGTTTCAGAGTATTTTGTTGAAGTCGGTGTTTTTTCTTGTTAAAGTTATTCAAAATTGAGTATTTGAAATTGCAGCTGGAATAAATATGAATATAATAATTATTTAATATGTTAACTACCTAGCTAATTCCATCGCATTGTTCTGAAGCAGGAGCCGGAATCGTCTTAACAAAGTATCAGCAACGAGTCAACACGCTGGGTTCCGTACCACCAATTTTTTTAAATGTTTTACCAAAAATGTTGTTTTCTTCCATTTAGTTCGAGATCTTTAGCGCCAGCCCGACTCTTGCTTGGCCAGTTTTTACAATTTATTAAATAAAGTTCGCATCAAGTTTAACGTACAATTATGTAGTAAGCATTACAGATTACATTCTGCGCTAAATAACCAAATTTCAGGTCTGAATCTCATTCCATTTACGAGCTAGAAACCCAAAGCATACGGACGTACAGACGGACAGACAGCAATGGAGTGACAGCAATACGTTTTGGCCATTAGGACCGAACCCTAAAAATAACAAATATAACGTATTAAAAGAAGAATAATGGATATTCCATCCTCAGTTTTAACCAAGTAAAGAAGTCTCTTGGCTTGCGAATTTAATAACTGCTTATTCAATCTCAAATATTTATTCAAGATTCGATTTTATTCACAACTATAAATAAAATATAAAAACATTAACGTAAGTACTCACGGAATATTGGAATATATATATATATACTATTACTATTATTATTAATTGCAAACTCCGTCTTCTTCCTCTTCTGTGAATCCTCTCCATCCTAAGGTTGCCTGGAAAAGCGATCTTTAGCGATAAGGCCGCCAGTTATTACACTAGTTTTTAAGACATTTTTTAAATTATGTAAAATTTTGTGTGAGCAATGAAGAGTTAATCTATCTACCTATTTATCTGATAATAAAACTATAACGATTACTGTACCTACATTAAAGATATTTTTGAACATTTATTTTTTTATGAGTATTTGGGAGCAACAGAACCCAAAAATATAGTTTACAAACTTTTGCGTGTCTGTCTGTCTGTCTGTCTGTCCGGGATAATCTTGGAAGCTTAGGCAAGGATTTACATGCAGTTTTTTAAAATATGTTCTGTGGATTCCGGCGCATAGCATATACTTTATTTCATCAAAATCTGTGGAGGAATATTGAAGTTATGACGCAGCTTAGGAAAATATGAGGATGTCTACATGTACATACATGTACACGCGCGCGCGCGCGCTTTTGTGTGTGTGTGTGTGTAAATATGTGTGTGTGTGGTATATATAACAGTGTGTGATTGATAGTGTGTATGTGTGTGCGTAAGTTACGAGGGAGACAAAATACCCTGATGGAAAACTATTTGCAGAGTGATTTAATACAAGACGGTTCTTGAGAAAATATTAAAATAGCAGGCAAGAAACTAACAAAATGACAGAAACAGATTCCATTCCTCAAGACCGTCGAGAAGATTACACTACTTTAGACGAAAAATCTGAAAACTATGGAAATACATCAGGGGGAAATGAAGTGACTTACACGTGCAAGGACAACATAGGCACAGACTACAATTACAAACATCAGATAGTCTGGAAAAATGCCATCGTGTTTTTGATTTTGCACCTTCTAGCGGCCTATGGATTCCTTTTAGCCCTAACAGGATCATGCCAGTTCTATTCAATAGGATGGGGTGAGTCAAGAAAAATGCTCAATTATTTCTTCTTCTCTTAATTTTTGACTCAACACAGTGTATTTAACCAGTGCCAAGTTTCGTAATATTTCAAGTATAGTATACTATTTCGCAATTAAAACAAGTCTCAGGCATGGTCAAGTAAAGTAAGTTAATTATAGTCTAGTCCAAGTAATGCCCCAGCAAAGTGGTAGACACTTTATCGCAGTGTTTTTATACAATGCCATGCAAGACGTCAAAAAAATTTCATATACAAATATTTAATGACTGTATAATTTGTTACTTTTTTAACTAGAAATAGATCTGACCACCAACTCGCCTGATGGTGAGTATACTTAAATAAACCCCAATTTAAAGGTTGTTTGGAAAATTTCGTTTTAGGCGATAAGGCTACCCATTATACTATTATTAGTATTAGTATTGGTGTACTGTTGAATTGTATTCTAATGGTATTCTTATCAAGTTCAGCTTAAAATTAAGTTAAAATTAAAAAGCTAGCCTGTATAAGCTGTATTTATGTTTATAATTATTGTTCACATTGTTTTTAGCTTTTTGCTTAGCCGTATTTCTCGGACAGGGTATAACCGTTGGAGCCCATCGGTACTACACACACAGGTCGTTTAAAGCGAAGCCTCTTCTGAGGATGTTGTTCATCATATTACAGACCGCGGCAGGTCAGGTAAATACAGACAATGTTACACTAGCGTTATGACATACTATCAAGTGCGTATCGTGACACGCTCGAGCTAGGCTTCCTTAGCTATCCTATCCTAACTAATATTATAAATGCGAATGTAACTCTGTCTCTCTGTCTTCTACCTAATATAATCAATTTTGGCTTTCGCCGCGGTAAGTTGACGGATGATGCGTTTCTTAAATTAACTAATTTAGTATCGAAAGGTTTAGATAGTAGACAAAAATGCATTGCAATATTTCTGGATCTGGCTAAAGCGTTCGATACAGTCTCTGTCAAAATTCTCTTATCCAAACTTAAGAACATTGGAATCAGGGGTTGATCGGCTTGATATTTTTTAGGGACTATTTAACCTATAGATTGCAGTTTTAAGAGCGGCACTCATATTAGTGACGAACTACCAGGTACGCACGGAGTTCCACAGGGCAGTATTTTGAGTCCTAATGTTTTTTTAATATACCTAAACGGATTATGCTATCCGTTAAGCTTTATAATGGCGAACTTATCGCAAATGCAGATGATACAGTCATAATGTTTATTGCTAAACGAGTTGGTAAAGTATTCTTCGTCTTCTAAAAACTTAAATCATTAGACTTACATTCTTACTTAACATAAAAAAATAGAATTATTGTTAAGATACTTAATTTTAATTAGAGTTCTTGAAATCTGAATATGCAAACATAATATAGTAAGGATTTTGAACGATTAGATAAATTACAAGTTATCTTCATATAGTCAGCCCACCACAGAAGAGAGAAGTAAAAAAAAATATTCCTCTTCTGTGCAGCCCACCATAAAGTGTTAATGAGCTAGATTTACTTTAACCATGATAATTTCAACACATACATGATAATTTCAACACAAAATTAAGATAATGTAGATGTTTCAAGTATGATAATTATAATGTAGGTGATGTAATGTCGATTCGACAGCTCCCGTCAATAGGAAGTATTCATTATTTAGTATAGGCACCGGCTACCAAAAGCACAAACTTCGACCTTGCCGGCGTGGTCGACCAGTCCCAGGATCTTTCCGAGGACCGATTAGATTATCCCCAAATAATCAAACAGATAATAAACAAACCGCTAGGGCCCCACTTCCGGAGTGCCACGGCAAGTTCGATTTCCGTCTTCCGGGTGACGGCCCAAGCCGAGGTTCGTACCGTAGCAGTATCCTTGCGCTATTCACCCTCGCGTCGAAATAATAGTCTTAGGGCTCGACGCTATATGCATTCGCCAAAGTCCGGTAAGTCCGATAATGCTGTAGTGGCCTATAGAGGCAAACAAAGTAGTCATTTAATAAAAAGTGATGTAATGTACCTTTTTACGTATATGTCGGAAAAGAAAAAACGTTGTCTCTAATGAATACTGGCTATTAAATGAATGTAAAGTTTAATATGGGTATCATGTATTGTTATATCACAGGCTCACTAGAATTGGTATCATAGTAAAAGTTGTTCACAATGATGAGTACAATGAGTTCCTATAATGTAAACCTATAATTATATTTTCAAAGCTTTAATTATAAGAAACTAGTAATTTAGGAATTTAGTTAGGTATGTTAGGTACATAGAAGCTCTAACGTAATTTTCAGGCTTTTGCTTGCATTTGTAATTGAGATATGAAATAGTTTAAAAGTGCTTCGGATTGCTTCAAGAAAAGGATTCCTAGAGGCGGTCTTTTACTCGAGCCCTGATATTCTTACTGTATCAAATATCCACTTACTGTTGTTACTCATAAACAATTTTACAGAACTCAATGTTCGTCTGGTGCCGAGATCACCGCCTTCACCACCGCTTCTCCGACACTGATGGCGACCCTCACAATGCCAAGCGCGGTTTCTTTTTTAGCCACATCGGTTGGCTGATGTCCAAAAAACACGCTTTAGTTTTCAAACTTGGAAAGCAGATCGACTTAAGCGACTTACAGGCAGACTGGATGGTAATGTTTCAAAAAAAGTAAGTTGATTCATTTTATAGTAAGTACAAAATTATTGATTACGTTTAAATACTACTTATAATAAAGAAGAAAAAAAAACCGAACTAAAATCCGAATTAAATAATGATTTAAAATCCGGAACGAGGATATTCGTCGAAGAACCAAAGTTGCCGATAGCTTTCAGATTTTGCAAGCTGAAGTGGCAATGGGCAGGCCATATCACTCGAGGAACCGATAGCCAGTGGGGAAGAAGGGTTCTTGAGTGGCGACCACGAACCCGGTAACGCAGCGTAGGTAGGCCTCCCACTAGGTGGACCGACGACATTGTGAAAGTCGCGGGCAACCGGTGGATGCCAGTGGCCCGTTGTCGGTCGGTGTGGCGCTCTAAGGGGGAGGCCTATGTTCAGCAGGGGACGTCTTATGGCTGATGATGATGACTACTTATAGTACGCCTATTGCATTCTGGATTTAGATTGAGATCAGAATAGATTCTAGTGAAGATTATGATGAATTAATTAATATTGTATGTATCTAAATAGGATAAAAAGGAACAACCCATTTTACTACTTTTTCCCCAAGTTCGTTTTTTTTATTGCTATGCTCAATGTGGCAAGTTAACGGTATTTTTTTATCAACTACCTACTACTATCTTTTTTAATCTTAGGTTTTCTCACTTGTTGATTGAGTGGTTTTACACGCCCTTTGGGTTTTAGATCGTTTTACATGTCTTTCTAAAAAGATTACAATGTCATTTTTTTTCCAGATATTACTACCCTTTATACATAATTTTATCAATAATAATTCCTGTGGCTGTGCCAGTGTATTACTTTGGAGAATCATGGACAAACTCTGTTTTGATTTGCTTTTTCCTTCGCACCGTAGTACATCTAAATGGCACTTGGCTTGTAAATAGCTTTGCTCACCTTTATGGGACCAGACCTTATGATAAGTAAGTCTTTATAGTTTAAGTTTTATGAGTCTTTATAGTTCAAACCCGGTCTATTTATCTGTGGAGTACGTTTGCCAAACTCTAACTTGTTTTCCATGTCCATTTTTTGTTTTATTTTTGGCAATAAATATATTCTTATTCTTGTTATTAAAAAACTGGCCAAGTGAGAGGCGGACTCGCACACTGAGGTTTCCAAACCGAACTTACCGAAAAAAAATGTTTTCTTTCATTCATTTCGGGATCCTTAGTACGAGCCCGAATCACACTTGAAAAAGTTTTAGTTGGCCTATTTTCAGCGATGGACGTCTTCCGGTTGATGATGATGATGAACCTCGGGGTTTGAATTATTTTATGGTGGTGAAGCAGTCTTAGTAAACGCATAGACCCAAAAAGTAAGGCATGTCACACAAGAATGAAACACTAGTCTTGTTCTCGTGATACCTTTATTTTATTTGATATTTAAGAAAAACTTACACCCATAAATCTGGCTAGCTGCGCCTCGCGGTTTCACCCGCTATTCTACGGGAACCGTTAATTTTTTCGAAATAAGCCTATATAAATATGTTAATCCAGTCTATTAGCTACCTCCATACCAAATTTCATTTAAATCCGTTCAGCCGTTACAGAGTCGAATTGTAACAAACACACTTATATACTTACACACAGACTTTCGCATTTGTAATATTCATGTGATTTACTAATATAATAATTTTATTTAATACTAGGTGCGCTCCGCGGCTTCACCCGCTATTCTACAGAAACCGAATATTTTTCTGGAATAAAAAGATTAAGAAAGGATTTTTTTCGTAAACTTTCAAAAACCTTAGAACAAAATTTATTTGCTCACAACCACATACGACATACTCACAACCACTTCCTGGCCGATTAACAAACACCATGTATACAGTATGTCCATGTACACATCGGTGTCAGAGACGTATCTATAAGTACTTGTTATTGTAAGCAACTTTTACTATGGGACCAACCAAGAAAACGCAAAAAAAAAACTGCTTTTGCACACGTTTCCTAAAATGTCAATAATAATTTTTATATGTAACTGCTATACAATATACATAAACATAAGCCAAGTGTGTTACAAGTTTATTTATTTTATATTATATCCTAATTTAAGCCTATGTTTATGCTAATATATATATTTTTCATTTTTAATTTTCTTTATTTATTTAAAGCCAAGGCAGATGGCACAGCAAGAGAGAGGCCTATACCCAGCAGTGGGATAAAGAAGGCTGTGGATGATGATGATGATGATGAAGTAATTTTGTAGAGGCTGGTCGACTATAAAAAATGGGTTTATACCACTGATATAGGAAAAAAAATGGAAGCAATGGAAATAAAGAAATGTTCAAATTCACCTTTTTGTTCCTGTTATTTTTTTTTGTTTCCGTGATAAAATACTATAGGTATACTTTATGAGTATTTTCGTATAATTTCAAGTATCAAGAGACAAACTCTTCTGATCTATTCCAGAAACTTCCAGCCTGTAGAAACTTGGCTCGTATCCCTGATCACGCAGGGCGAGGGTTGGCACAACTACCACCACGTTTTTCCTTGGGACTACAAGGCGGCTGAACTTACGACGCTCTTCAACTACTCTGCAGAAACGATTAGATTCTTTGAGTTCATTGGACTTGCTTGGGACTTGAAGACTGTTTCTCCAGAACTGGTATGTATTTTTTAAATATATTAACGAATGTACAAAATACACACCTTTGCCAGATATTCAACCGCCAAGTAATAGTGTTCACTGCGTTTTGGATTGATAGGCAATGGTTCCAGAGAAATTATTGAGCATATAGATATTTAGCATCTGATATCTCAGGGTGACGACTGAAGAGTGGAAAAAATTGCCGTGCATGGTTTCAATCTATTGAATTTCAAAGTTGTGGGCTAGCGTGGTGAATAACATCAGGCGAGCAACTTGGTTGTCTCGACTCTCAGAATCATAAATAAAATATACAAAAAGAAGTTTTCACGCTTTTATGTAAAGTAGGTTTATCTTTATTCAGGTGAAGAAACGTGTCATCAGAACTGGAGACGGCACTCACTACCTGTTCGGTAATGAGGAATCTAGGTCGGCAGTCACAGCCATGGGTTTCGTACACCCGATAAATCCTACATATAGAACGGTCATGAAGACTCCTGATGTAGATCTGAGTCCTGAAGGTGTCCCGCTCTTCCATGACGAAGACAAATGAAAAGATCTGGTTGGCGAATTATCAATAAGCAGAATTATTATTATTACTGTTACCTGATATAATATGATACCCGGTGCCCAAAAAGATAGTAGGTAATGTTTTTGGAGTGTATTAGATAAGAGTATTGACGAGTGAGATTTTGTTGGATTCTTCTTTATACCCGGAGGGTCATAGGCTACATTCTGCAGTTGGCATTTTTTTTCATATAATAACTAACAATAATGTAATAAATAACTTGTTAATATATAACTTGTTTTATTTATTTATTTATAAGTTGTACCCACAGTAAAAGTTTCATAATGACAATGACGGAGTTATTCTAGGATATTATAATAATATCGCCTGATGATGATGCATTCCAGGCCATTTTCGGCCACGGCGACTGCTTCGGTGAGATTTGATTACTTGGTTCGTACGCACATCGCTGATATATAAATTTAAGCAGTAAAAGATCGTGAACAGTTGCTACATAAGTAGTGAAGGTTTTAATGAGCTTATTAATATTGTATTAGTATTATTAATATTGTACATAATAGGAGGAAAACGGGACAACCCATTTTACTACTTTTTCCCAAGTTCGTTTGTTAATTGCTATTCTCAGTGTGGCATTTTTTTTAAACTCTATTAACCCACATAATTGACTTTGTTTGATTCCACCACTGATTACCGACTTGAGACAGAAATCCTATAAATGTATATAAAAACTATAAATTAAATATTCTGTTCATATATTATATTGAAATGAGTATAAGCAAGACAAAGAGCTAGTCCTTACAGAAACAGCCAGGACGAGAGTTGTGACGAATCCAGTACAAATACTTAGAAATTCTGGTATATACTCCAGGGTACCCGGGACGCCCACAGCCGATGCCCCACGAAACAATACCTACAAATAATATAAACTTATATAGATAAGTATAATTTAATATAGTATAATTACTTATATCACTTTACTTAGCATTGTCGTTTAACAGTCTTGTGAAAAAACATACCTAAAAGTTCATATCGCTTGTCGCCCCTCTCAGCAGATAAAGGGCCTCCGCTATCACCCTGAAATTATAAATAGATTTATGTAAATTCCTTAATTTTAATTATAAAACAGTGGTTTTATTATTCAAAGATTCAGTGGATGTATCTTGGCTGATGAAAAAGTATATTTGCACTTCAAGGTACACCTTAACATTATGTTTAAAAATGAAGAACACGCTGTTTAAAAAAGAACATGAATATAGTTTAAAGAGGAATTTAACTATCCCAACGTAGAGACTTCTCAATCTAAAGAAATTCAGTGACGATGAACAGTTATTTGACGAAAGAACTTTGATAAATCGTCTCATTTTCTGATTACTTGCGGCTAAAATTTAGTTTAATTCGAATTCTTCTAATAAAGTCAATAAATTCGAAACTTAATAGTAGCCTGAGCAATGAGTACCTGGCAAGTATCCTTCTGTCCTTTATCAGGGTAACCAGCGCACAACATTTCATCTCCTATCATCGCAGACTCGTATTTAGTGCTCCTGCATTTCTGGTTGCTCATAACTGGCAATTCTACTTCTTGAAGCTTGCAGGAGTGATTCTTCTGCTCGTTGGTCGAGCCCCAGCCGATCGCAAGGGCTTTTACTCCTTCGTAGGTATTTTCTGGAACAAAGCGTTAACTGCTGAAATATGCTTAGCTTTAACACACATTCTTAAAATCGAATTGCACTTCGATGCTGACGACTTTTAAAAATTAAAGGTAAAACTCATAGTCATAGTAGTAGTTATTATAGTAATAGTAGTAAACTAAAAAAATTGCACGCACAAAACTAAGATTTTCCAGCTTGAATCTTAATACCTATTCCAACTTTTAATTAAATTTTAGGTAAAATATTCTACTTAGATTGGTTTGTTATATTCTTCCGTCCATCTTTCATCACTCAGACGTCCTATGTTTTGAGCAAAGAGGTATTTTTTTTCCCTGTTTTTTTTTGAGGTTAACAATGTTTAGGCCTAAGTCTTCATCAGCCTTTAAACTTCCCACTGCTGAGATATCGGAGTCTCGAAGACTGATTGGGCCATATTCAACACGCTGGCCCAGTGCAGGTTGGTGGATTCACATACGCCATCGAATTTCTTCTCCGGAAATATGCAGGTTTCCTCACGATGCTTCCCATCACCGAAAACCTAATAGTATATCCGTCCGTAAGTTCCAAAGAACTCATTGGTCCGTACCAATGAGTTCCCTTCCGGCTTCGAGCTCCCACTGAGCTACCACGGCTTGTGTAGGTACATATATAATTCTATTTGTATCTCTTAGACAAAATTACTCTCAGTCAATTACAATATAAAACTCTATGTCAGATTCTTTGAGGCGAGTCTCACCTAAATAGTGACTGTTATGACGCGAGGTCATAAGGTGCGTTTTAGAAGCTCACCATCATTATGCGGCATGCAGACTGGTTTAACAGTGTCCATGATGGCCACCCGATCGTTCATCTTTAGCACCGCGATGTCGTTTCTAAAAGTGGTGTAGGTGAAGTTGTGCGCAAGCCGCAGCACCACGTGCCTAGTGAGGGGCTGGTGGGTGGTGTTACAGCGGTCGTGCTCGCCCAGGGTCACTTTCATCATGAACCACATGAATCTGGAATTGAAAAGTTACTTGTGGTTTATATCCATAATACGAGCAAGCTGAATTATGGAGTAATTTTAAATATTCACTTGTTAAATCATCTACTTAATTAATTTACATAATTATAGGCATTAGGCCGAATTGGTTAACATTGATGTGGTACCTACTACCTTGACAATGTTTAACACAGTCCGTTAACTGAGTGATGAGTTAATGGTCACGTGATTTTAGATTTTGATGAAGGAAACGAAAACTAGTTCCTAGTTTGCTACGTTATCCTAAAATTATTCAAAATTATTCTTAAAACGTCGTACCCTTTCACGCAATGTGCAGCAGTTAGCACGAATCTGTCGTTTATGAGGGTGGCTCCACAGTAGAACTTGTTGAATAGAGAGAGGCGCGCTATCCAAGGAAACTCGCTCACTGCTGTCTCCACACCTCCAACAATTCTGGAGGCTTCGTTTCTTTCACCGCATCCTTCAATACGACAGTAATTAAAAGTAAATCTACAATTGTTAGACTTGCTTTAATTGGTCATAGTTCCCTCTCCTTTTCCTTGCTTCTTATACTTTTTTTTTAATTATTAGTAATATCCAGAAGTACATACTGGTCCGATTTAAAATTTATTTCTCTAATAGAAAGCGGGATGGAAGGAGAGAATGGAGGCATTTGCCCTGCAGTGGGACGGTGTAGGCTAATGTAATAATAATAATAGAAAGCTACACTATCACTGAATGCTTTAGGTTACTTGCTATTTTGTTCATATAGCTAGTGAAACTCAAATGTACTTTGATAATTATGAAAAAAAAAAACAATTATATTTTTTTATTTTACTCCATATATAAAATTGATTTTACTATTACGAGCAATGTTTCACCGTCAGCGGTCTCCGACTTGCAAAAAACTAAATGCCATAGATTTTATTTGCAATTAAGCGGAAATTTATGAATTAGTTCAATGGTAGATATTTTATAGAAATAAAATTTAATATGGGTATTCGTTCTCGCTCATAAACAATTAAAACGCTTCATTTAATTCCCTCAACGCATGTGTAAATGTCTGCCTTGAAACCTGAATATAATCTTAGCAAAATATATGACGCTTTTTATTTTTTGCTCCACGGACTCCGGGGTCCGGGCCATTTATCAAATTTTACAAATATTTTATCAACTAAAACGGAATATAAAAACCAAAGACTTTACAAAAGGAATATACCAATGAATATACTAATAAAGATCTAAGTGCTATTATAAAATTGCGTATATTCTGAGCAGTCCATCTCCCGCAAGCAGCACCCGTTCACGAGTTGACGCATGTGCCAGCTATCGCTCTCCTCAACCATATTGGAGGGATAATACCTATATGACGCTTAAAAACTTTAGGGTATTATTTAGAATAAATAGTAGATAGGTTATTTTCATTAAATTACATGAGTTTGCTGCATTACCTACGCCATATCTAATAATTTAGTAAAACTAATAGCACAAAAAACCATTCTACTTACGGCAATTACACTTCTTTCCATATTCACCTCGAGTTCCGCTCAACTCAGGTTCAGTAACGTTCCCCAGTCCCACCTTGAACGAATAACGTTTCAAATCAGTAGCTGGTATAGAACCAAGTCAACCGCATTATTTTTATGTAGTATATTTCATATTATTTTAAAGATAGACAATTTACTTACAACAGTTTCAACAACAGCACCAATCAAAATTAATACATAAATGATGCACTTCTTCATTTTAAAACCACAATTAAATCTTAACCTTGTTCATAAATATTGTAAGTTTGTTACTGAACTTGCGGACGACCATCTCCCGTTATGAGGAGTAGCAAACAGGAATGGGGACGTTGCTCCTTGCCGTACAGCTAAGTATAGTAGTAACTTCCTATTGAACTAGGCTTTAAAACTTCGCAACCGGTCCATTGAGTTCTCCAGTTACATTCGCCACCGGCCTAGATGGAAAGACGTGTAGAGACAGGATATCTTCGACCAGCATAAAGAACAATCTCTATAATATATATAAAATACAAATACAAAATAATTTATTCAAGGAAAGGTACATTCACTTATTTACAGTCCCTTACCGCCAAACTAGGTGTTAAAAACCCGTGTCTTGGTAGTTAGTTCCTTCCATTTGTCTTATATAATATGGTTGTTGTACATTTGTTCTATGATCATTTTATTTTCATTATTATAACAGAAAAAATTGGATTGGAATGAAAAAATAATTTATTGGATATTATTAGTCACAAAATATATACTTAAATTCAAGTTTAATATATATATGTATATACATCTATATACAGGGTTATAAAAAAGGGTATGCTAAGACGAAAAGGGCTCATAGTACTTATCATAATGAACAACTTTTACTATGGGACCAACCCTGATATCAAGAAAAAAAACAGCTGAATGTCAAAGACAATCGACAAAAGGTATGGTACAGCAGTTTTTTCTTCTCGATATCAGTGTTGGTCCCATAGTAAAAGTTTTTCACAATCATGAGTACCTCGAGCCTCTTTCGGCTTAGCATATCCTTTCCTTATAACCCTGTATAACAATCAAATGTCACATGTATGGCGGAGCATCACTTGAGAACGGCTGGACCGATTTGAATGATTTATTTTTTATTGCTTTCGTAATTTTCAGGACAAGGTTTTTAATGAAGACGAAGGCCGAGCTAAGTTGCGGACATCAGCTATTTGGTAATAAACACTGAAGAGTGTTAAATACCGAAAAACTGAAAAGTAAACTTTGTGGTCGAGAAAACTGGAAAAAAGGTATTACTACCTACCTACTTGTAGAAACTTTTACTTTTTTTTTTAACCGGGCAAGCGCCTTTATTAACTGAAAGAAATACATACAAACTAAAACTACCTTAACTACATTAAACAAACAATTGGTTTCCCCAGATACCATTAAAGGTCTAAAGTTAATCCAAATTTTCAAGCCCACTACCAGTTGGCAGCGTACCCAGCATGCTGGCGGCATTACCACGTTGAATGCAAATGATTAGGTATGCGTTGGGTGAAATAAGCGCCAGCATTTTGATCACTTGTCGCATCAATCAGGCACTCTGATAGATTTTTGAAAATGAGATGATTTCCCGGCCCTTACAGACACAATGTCTCTCTCACTGTCTCTAAATGGAATTTAATTTAATTTATTTTTAGTAAACGTAGCTTAGTTAATTTTAATTTGTATGTATCTTGTTTAATTTAATAAATGCACTCGCCCGGTAAAAAATCTATTACTTTGTTTGTTTCAATATCTTGATTGTAGCTATTGTATATAGGAAGGTAGTATTTTATCTATTCAGTGATTGCAGTTAGAAATATCTAATATCAAACGATTTATTATTATATACATACATAGGTATGTATTAACATCTACGTGCAAAGCTATCAAAAAATGTTACAGTATTGGATATATATAGATACTTGTAACTACTTTTAATGTGAAAACTTAGAGCAACATAGGCCTTCGGCCGACCCGGAGCCGTTCGGTCCAGTACCAAGTTGCAATGAATAGTTATAAATAATGAATAATGATTATTATAAATAACGAATGGAAACTGGAAATAAACTAAATTAATATTATGACGAGTTTATTTAAGATAGACGTGGTGTTATATTAGCTATAACCCGCTTGAAATAAAAATTAGTATTTGCAATAACAGCCGTTTTCGGTGTTATCTCGGATCCAGTCCAAGTATTTGGTGACCCTTGTGTACACTCCTGGGTAGCCTTTCCTAGCACAGCCATAGCCCCATGAAACAACGCCTGAAAAATAAGCAAAATAAAATTGGATACAACGGGAAGATTAACACATACTTAGGCTACTGTTACCCGTTTGCCCAAAAAGGAGGGTATTGTTTTTACATTTATTACCCGAAGACACAGCCCGAAGACGACGGCAAAGCAAGGGTACCATGTTTAGCACATACACTCTTGTATATTACCACTTGTAGACTCGACACTACAACCGTACAGTACAGTATATTAGTTGTATTTTATAGTTCAAGTTCAAAAATTCAACAGTTGCTGTCTACAAAGACTGCTATAACGATTTTAAGCGTCACTATTGTCATTGTCGAGCGATAGCTATAATATCATAACACTCGCAGTGCAAATAGATTCGTGATGGTTTTTATTTATTTTATTTATTTATTTATTGAGGCTTCACATTTATAACAACATTAATTCTAACACCATAATCTTACACTAAATTTAAACAAAATGCGTTATATATCTAAGGAAGCATAGCATGCATTAATATTCCTTATTTTTTAACTATTAATAATAAAATCAATATAAAACAAATATCTAGCAGAAGAGTTAGAGAGTTTGTTAAATACAATGTTCAAGACTAACCCAAACCTGACTATGGCCGTTTTGATCACAGAAGAGGAAAAATGTTAACCTCTATCTCTTCTGTGGTTTTGATAGTGACACTGGATAGGTAACGTCATCATAAATTTAATAAGGCGACTAGTTTTTTTAAACCTAGATCTGCTAAACAATATTGACTGCCCTTGTGTTAACCATAACTTTCAATCACCAAGATTCATCCGATCTCAAGAATCTGAACTGGATATAGGTAAGTATTTTTCGATAGCATTGGTAGAGTCAAAACTATGCTTCTTGCCCACATTAGTCATTGCAGTGTGTAATGATTTGTTTTTTTTTTCCTAACTAATATTATATATTACATTTGCAGAGTTACATTCTGCCTCTCTGTCTGGGTGTTTGTCGCAATATCACGGCTAAATGGCTGACTATAAAATATTTCTGTCTATTGAAAAGTATATTTTCACCACAGAAGAGATTTTTTTAGTGATTTTCACGCACTACTTTTATTCAAGTATGCTGTATGAACGTGACAGTAAACTTGTGTGGCTCACCTATTAACTCATAAGCTTTGTCTGCATTTTCCGCAAATAATGGACCTCCGCTATCACCCTGTAAAATAAAATACGTTTATATATTGGCTCGTCCAATAAAACACTAGTCGATTTATTCATTTACTTACCGTACAGGCATCCTTTTGCGCAGTGGCAGGGTATCCCGCGCACATCATGACATCTTTTATCCTAGAAGCGTTGTAGTTAGTGTTCTGGCATTCTTCGTTGCTTAGCACTGGCAGGTCTGCTTCCATCAGAGTGCAGGACCATTTCCCCGTTTCGCCTGTAGCACCCCAGCCTGCTACAGTGGCAATAGTGCCCGTGTAGTGATTATCTGAGTCAAAAATACATCTTCTGTTATACGTGCCCAAATCTTAAAGACGTGAAATAAAGAAATCAAATCATTTTACGAGGGCAGCTGACATCATTTTAGTCCGAATTCAGATTATGTTGTTGAGTAAAACAAAAACATTTTAGGATGGGTTGAGGAAAATAGAGATATAAAACTTGATTAAGTATAGAAGGAAAATATATTTTACAACAACAAACAGAGAAGTAAAAGGGTTTAGGGACGATTAATCCCATAATATATCGTCACTAAAACCATCTTCGTAAAATAATTTCTGATGTTAGATTTATGAAACGACCCTCAATGGAAGAATAACATGAATCACAGAATGAATGATATCTCACATTTAAGTAATGATCCAGGTAAAATTTGAGAATCACTAATCTTTTTTGGTCTCAACAAATTCAAAATGATGTTGTCTCAACTGGTTGGTGTACTCACGAAACCTAATGAACTAGTTCAAGACGTTGCTGTTGCTACCGCGTTCTCTAGTTCGTTGGGGTTCGAAAAAACGTGATTTGATCTCCTTGAATGCGCTTTTCTAAAGAAAATTATCTAGATCGAAGCGTGGCAGGAAGCTTGGTGGCCAAATATAAATAAAAAAGCTACCTACATTGACTTTTGCTTGCACAACTACTCCTGCTCGAAAACCGACTTTATCTGCCTACGGTAGAGATCTTCGGTTCTTCATTACTACGGAAACTGAATTGAAAGAGTATTCAAAATATACCAGGATCGTACTAGTTAAACACTTTTTTTTATCTTTTCCTTTGTCCTTTTTTAGCCGATTGCCCAAGAAGGAGTCAAACTTTTGGGGTAAATAAGTATAAGTATTTGTCACCAGTTTCTATATTACCTTCATTACGGCTTGCCGAATTTTGACGGACGAGATGTCGTTGGATTCCTTTTAATGCCTGGAGTACGATAAGCACCTTTTAGCAGTCGTGTTTTTTTTTTTCATTTATATTACTACTGGAGTTCCTACATCAGCGAGTACAAGCGCTCCAGGAAACCAACGTCCGAGCTGTTTTTTACTAAGCGATTGCTTAGTTTTATTGATTGTGGTATTTATTTTTGACTTACTATCAGTTTTTGGCAAGCAGACAGGCCTAACAGCATGCGAGTACTCGACAGGTTCATTCAGCTGTAGCAGGGCTATGTCATTAGCCAGCACTGATAGGTTGAAGTTCTGCGCGACAACCTTCACCAGATACCTGGTGATTGGCGTCTGGGTCTTGTCGCAACGGTCGTGCTCACCGAATTTCACTCGAAACATAAACCACATAAACCTGGAAGATGATCATACATTTTATTCAAGGAATGAAACCTATCTAATATTTTTATCATGGCACAGAAAATATTTCGACTTATTTATATTTCGGCTGTTTATGATTTCACTACAAAAATGTGCTTTCAAAAGCACAATTGTGTTGACTCTTTTGCAGAGACTGCCTTGGGAATTACCTTTAGCATTTATTCAACTGCCAAGCAATAGTATGCCAAGATTATTGTGATTCTGACTGAAGGGCAATATTTCCGGTGAAAGTACTTGTTGACCGACTCAGCTAAGCGAACGAAAGGTCTCGGTTGTAACTGGCAAAATTTGCTTTCATCTGTCCCTATGTCGGTACTGGGGTACAGGTCGTATTTCTCAACCAATCTTGACGAAACTTGGTGTACAGGATCTACGATTTTTTGAAATTTTAGGTGTTGGCGATTTTTGATTGGTGGGGTATTTCCCTCAAAAAACGGGGAAGTTTACCGTGGCGCCGTTTACCGGCTAATTTTGATAATAATTGGCATAAACATAAATATGATTCTAAATAAGAATTTCGAATATAAGCAAAATCGGTCAAGAGGTTGTCAAGATATACAGTCGTGAGTTCTCAGTTCGGGACATCGAACTAAGAACTCACGACCTTTATTTTCGATATTCTTGCTAAGAATTTAGTATCGAAAGTTTATGCCAAATATTATTAAAATGGGCCGGGAACGGGCCATTTTTTTGGGCGAAATACCCAACCAATCAAAAATCGCCATCGACTAAATAATTCTATGAAATTGCGATTGTGCAAAAAAGTTAGTGCTCGCGAGGTCTACCGTTCGCAGAACTACTAGTATAGGTACTCGATACATATGTTAGTCTAACTACCTATGTAAGACAAGCCTGGTAGAATAACCTTGGATTACCCTGATACCAAAACTTTTCGCCGATTGAAAAGATGTGAAAAAGAATAGTATAGACACCTGGCTGGCTCTACAATATTTTCAGCTAGCTCTCATTTTAATCTGTTACCTGAATACCTTTAGTTCTGTTACTGTTTACCCTTTCATGCAATGCGCAGCAGTGACCACGTATTTATTGTTGATGAGGGAAGCCCCGCAGCCGAAGGAGTTTTGATAGATGAGCCGGGCGAGCCACGGGAAAGCGTTGACTTCTGACCCAATACCGCCCACCACTCGGGGCTCTTCGTTACGTTCGCCGCAACCTACGACATTGACGTAAATGGTGTAAGAAATGTTGAAATGGCAATAGTATTTTTATTTTTAGAGGTACAAAATATTGTTATTTTTGTATAGACGAGCCCTGTGCCCCACACTGGGATGAGTCCTATATGGTGGGATCCAGTGCCTTCTATTCCCAAAATAGAAAAGTGATCATCGTAGACTTAGTGAAGTATTATATCTAAATGATTAAATAGCTTATGACTTATGAGCTTATGATGATGATGAGTATAAGCCAAAGGTTACAAATGTGAAATATCTAAGAGTAAACGGAACGAAATCACGTAAATAGAATCGCGTATAATAAGCAGGCATGTGTTATCAATGTAAACAATGATTTACAGATTTACAGAATTGAGTAGCGATACCTTGAAATATTTTCATTTGTTCTCTTTGTATACTTATTTATTCTGTGATAGGTTTAAATACGACGAGAAATAAAACACTACTCACTCGTCGGGGATTTGGTTAGGTTGGATTAGGTGTGTGATCATGCAACTTTTTACAACAAGCTGCATGAATTTAGATCATCCTCATTATCATCAGTCAGAAGAAGTCCACTGCAGAGTAGGCCTCCCCATAGAGCGCCACGAACGAAACGTCATGAATGTTCGAAAGTTTGAAGATTTCCCAAGGTTGCCCACACACAACGAATTTGTCTCTATTATTGCCCAAAACTGATTTAATTAAAGCAAACGAAACATACCGCAATCTTGACATGCTGGTAAATTTCCTGCGAACCGGAGAGATTCCATCGCCGATATGTACGGATCTTGGTAAATGCTGCCATCCTAAAACAAACACAAAATACCTAAAATGTCCAAGTATATTTTTTAAGTTTAGGAACCAAGACTCTATCATGTAATTAACCAGCACGTGATACAAATTTTGATTTCGAAGCACTTTTAATTTTTTGTTTTGTTTCTTACTTACATTTTGTGGAGCTCTTTCTATTAAAGAAATTACAAAAAAAAATTGTCTCACAGCCTCTTTTGATGTTTTTCACAACACTATTTTGTATCATTATTTTAGTTTCGATCTAAAACATATCGTACATGACCTCAAGTATTTGACAAGCTTACGAACTATTTGCTATGTAGAGACTTTCCTACATAGGTCCCATGAGTCCGTTGAGTGCTCTCTGGTATAGTTATATTGTATAGAGAGCTCTCAACGGACCCATCGACCGGATCACTTGGATGCCAGTCAACAGACCTAACCTGGTTTTTTGACTCGAGATCGCAGAAAGCTAAAATAAACACACGAAGAGTCACACAAGTTCGCTACAAAATAAACAAGTTAAGTCATTCGTGCGCTATTCTTTGGAAGAAACCGTTGCAAATGATAATAAGGCTCTGAGTATACCTACAAAAAAGAGGTATACTAAAGAAATGCAAACGATGTGACACTATTCGTTGTCTTTGATATTTAACCAATCTGTTTCTGTATTTTTAGGCATTTGGCTGTTAAACATAACTATTGCAGATATTTATGCAGTTTATACCACGGGATATGTCACTGCTTGATACTACCAGTAGTGCTATGGGAACTTTCTCTCTCCCATGGCACTACAATTCTCATTAGCTGATAAAGTCCATACATTAAAATTACCCGTAGACTAACTTATTTCCAGTGAAACTACTATCTTTAAATATAAAAATAAACAAATAATTATAATACAAAATAGAAAGTTTTTTGGGCAATATTTTGTAATTAACAAAAGATAAATAACACTTGCTCCTATGACTGAACATTGGAATGCCCTCAATCCGGAAAGCAGTCATATTTGCAGACGTACTCTAAAAAATCCTACCACTACCATAATCACAATATTTATTGACCAAAAGTAAGCCTATTACATTTTATACAAATTCGTGTACATAATTAGATACCAAGAACGCAATACCAGAAAATTTGTGCTGTATCGATCGCTGACTTCTGGCAAAGACGCAAGGCCGTTAAATATATCGGCTCTATTAAAATCTATAGGCATAGCAATTATGTTACATAATTAATACAATGCCTACCAGTAAAACGTGTTTTAAATGCGTAAAATTTAACAGTTATACATACTGTATTCCGAGTGTGCGGCGCTAAGCCGGCAGACGCCATGCAAAGGACACTGCATAACAAATACCACCACATATTTTTGTCTCTCACTTAACTGAATTTAAATTAAATTAAACTAACTTATAAGTTTAGGAACTTAGTCTCTGCAAAAAAGTTCATACGTTTGGGGTTCAATGTTTTTGATACACTAACTCATGTCTCCGATCTCAAGGCACTTTATGTGTGTGGGACGTTTAAAACGTAGCATGAAGGCTATGGGCTTCATATACATACAAAATTTAAAATTTTTGGCTGTTGCTATATTTTGGAGAGACGGGATGTTCGTTTCTGTGTCTGTTCGTGGAATGGCGAGACTTCTGCATTAGACTTATTATATTAGAATTATTATTAAGGAAGTCGCACGTTTCGTATGATCACTCCGAAATAACAAGCGACACTTTAGCGGCCCGGGTATTTGGCACTGACCTCGCAGATCATTCACCTCGTCCAAAGCTTCTTCGCATCTAATCACATGCTTTTTTATTTTAGATCTTATAACTGAGGAATAAAAGTGAAATTACTGATGAAGGTGATGCTGGTTTGAGGTTTGGTCGTTTTTGGTGCACCTCATTATACGAGCCCTATATGTTACGATCATTATGGGATGGAGCTCGCTGATTTTTAATTGCAGCGACGAAATTTAGGATTAACCATAAAATCGTATAATTGCTAATAAGTAATTGATTGTGGCAGTGGGCGTGTGTTTTAGTTTGGGTACGTCACAGTGTTGTCATATGTTATTGTGATAACGTTGTAAAAGCTTTTCAAATAATATCTAATGCCTTCTGGATACAAGCCCGACAATGTTAAAGAAATAACTCTCTACCTGCAGCATATATAGGGAGGCAAAAAATGTAATTCCCGCACAAAATGCAAGCGAAACAAAACATCATAAGCTGTCATAAACAGAGAAGATTCGGTGACTTTGTGTTCTGCTTTCGCAGACGAAGAATATAATTGGTGATATACTGTCATTGTCATCATATAAACGCACACCTACGCATAAGAGGCACTTAGTCTGTGATAGGACTAAAGTTTTGTTTGTCATATTTTCCTCTAGGGGAAAAAGTTTTTTAACGTGAAAACTTTTAAAAAAAATCAGTACATTGTTTACCAAAAAATTTCATATATCTCGTGACTTCACGGCTCCATGGTTGTACCGTCAATCACACTAATATTATAAATGTGAAATATTGTATGTAAGTATGTAAGTACAATACTGCATTAGTCTGTGGGGGGGGGGGGGGTGCTGCCATAAACAATATGATTGCTTTGGAGAAAGCTTGACGGGTGGTTATAAAAGTTATGCTCGGGAAACCCCGGTTACATCCCACTGACCAACTTTACCGGGAAGCAAAACTGCTAACGGTTAGACAGCTTTTTATTATGCGTGCGATCGATAAAGCACACAACACTCTGGTTTCAGATCCTGCAAGAAGAAGCGCTCGCCCCATAGTAGTTCCGCTTCCGAGAGTCAGAACAGCTTTCGCTAGTCGCCTACCCCCATACATTCATACTCTTACATACGACTCAGTGCTCAATACCAGGACCTACAAAAAACCACTCACAGAAAAGCAAGAGCTAAGGTAAAATCGTGGACTCTCAATCTCACTTACAAGGAAACCGAAGCTCTAGTAAAAGTCTATGATGTTGATGCCTGCCTCACGACTTGTCGTTATGCCTCTCACACGCGCAAGTGAGCATCTCCGCGAGACAAACGTTTCGTGACTGACGTTAAGACGCACACACACACACACACACACACGCATGCTCACACACTCGTCATCGCTGCGAACCCTGACTCTTTCGAGGACAGGAGTATCGCAGTGATGATACTCATACACACCCTCTCTCTCCCACTAACACTGCCTCTCAACAATATACTCACCCGAATACACCACTTTCAGTAGTGGCTTCTGAATTTCAGAGAGGAACTCGTTTTTGATTTTAATTTTGTCTCTAGGATATCAATAATGTAATGTTTTTATGTTTAATTTTAATAATTTAATGTTGCAATGTAATTGTAATTTTAGTTTGTAATTGTAGTTTTAGTTTATTATCTTCTACTTCTCTTTTTATTATTTAAATATTTTTAATGTTATTAAATTGTAAGTGCGTGCTAAATACCTGTAGGTAAATCTCCACCGGGCCCCAATATACAGGCTTAGCCGAGTTTGAGGTCCTCAAGAAATGCTTGTGTTGATACGTTAATCAAGGATAATAAATAGTTTTGAATTTGTTTATTTTTTATTTGAATTAAATGTAAGTGTGTTTGTTCCCGTTCAACTCTGTAACGGCTGAACGGATTTGGATGAAATTTGGTATGGAGGTAGCTTATTCCCTGGAATAATAAATGGCTACTTTATATCCTGAAAAGTTTAACCTATCTTGTAGAATAGCGGGTGATCGCGGGCCGCAGCTAGTTCTGAACATAAATCCCTGAGCTGTGACTGTTAGTACACTTACGTCATCGTGTGTCTGCGTCATTGAACACTGAACAGGGAAAAAACAGGGTTAAAAAAAGTCTCGAATTTCACTCTGCGCGACCAGAAAAATAGTCATAGCTCCGCAACGGAAAAAGTTACATTAGTTATTTGTACGTCGTCTTGTGAGCTAAGGAGAAAAATAAAGGATAACTTGACAAGTAATAAGTAGTGACAGGGTGACAGGGTGACAGGGTACCAAACGTTCAAAAACTGCTATTTTCAGGCAATGCGCAGCAATTACAAGAATATTTAGCGCCAGAGGTAGCGGGAAAGGACTCAAGCTCTGAGCCCGGCTTGTACTGAATCAAACGAACGTCAAAATGTATCCACACAACGAGTGAGGCGCTTTCGTGAGCGCCGAAGACTTTTATATACATATATACTTCTGTGGACTGCTCAATTGGTGGCCGTACAATAGCGCCCAACGCTCTAAGTCTATTCCAAGGTGTAGGTTTAGTGCGTTGACTAGCCACACTTGAACCGATCAGCGATTACCTAATATAGATTTGTTGACAAAAAAATACTCTTCAAATGAACGCCTACAAAACTTTATAAGGCAAAAATACCACTTTTGCCACAGAATTTAGCGTTCATTCTTTTTAAGGAACAAAATATGTTATTTATAAATTTTGAGAAACATTAATTTTGCGCCGGGTCTGGGTTTTATTGTATGGCATTTGAGAGCACTCAAAGTTGCGCATTAGCTCTGTTTACAAAGTGTTTCACACTTGTTCGTTTGCTTAGGCATTATTATGAGGTTTTAGTGCGGAAGAAAACGCTAGTAATTTTCCTAATTTCCAGCGCATAATTTTCACACAACTTTGTACTGCTATAGGACTTTGTCGAAGATATATATTTTAAGCTCATCTTGCTTTTATGTGTTTAGCTCAGCGCCTATTTTTCACACAACTGTACTGTCATAATTTGAAAAGTACCTACACCTTTTTTGTTTTATTTTGTACTAGCTACGCCCCGCGGTTTCACCCGATATTCTACAGAAACTGAATATTTTTCTGGCATAAAAGTAGCCTATATATTACTCCAGGGTGTAAGCTCCCTCTATACCAAATTTCATTAAAATCCGTTTAGCCGATACAGAGTTGAACGGGAACAAACCCACTTAAATACTTACCTACTACACTAACACTGAAACCGCGGGGCGCTCTAGTATAGAATACTTAAATACTTCTCGCTGTAGCGTGCAAAAAAAGCAATGTAGGTACCTACACGTGTCGTAGATGTTCGTAGCACACTTGCGAATAGAGAGAACATGACTACAGCTCTTGCTGTAGCTACTTACATTTGAAGATATTTCGATAATTTTGTAGCAATGTGGGTGACCAAAAAAGATGGATCTATTATTATTCAAAAACCTTTAAGTACACAGAATTTGCATACTACTTAAAAAGTTACGGTGTATATATGCAGAATATTTCGGATTTTTGCTAGATGAGCTTAAATACTTAAATATTCCGCTACGACAGTGCTACGAACGTAGCTTGATAAAACGTTAACGCATCTTTATCGTGTTGTTATCTGCTACAGTCAGGAATATCAAGATAGAAATGAGGTAGGTGAGGTTAACTGAAAAAATCACTTTATCATGGCCATCATCATCATCGTAATCTGTGGGCTTATCCCGTAACTCTGAAAGCGATAGCGAGAGTTGCGCGAGCGGGACCGCGCATAGTGTATACTAAGTTGGCACGAGCGAGATGGCATGCTCTCGCAATCAGAATCATGAACGTTTCAAAGTTAGAGAATAAGCTCGCATGTACAGGTATCTTACTAAAGTGAGTTGTTGTGAAGGTGCTGACGGTACCTGTACCTAAGTTTGTTAATCCTTACAAATAAGTTTTATACTAAAACACGTTATTTATCTATAGGTCTATAACTAACTAAGACGTATAGGTCTATAACTTGTAGTAATCAAAAAAAAAGTCTATTCTATTGTGCCATTTTCTAAACAAAACTAAATTTGAAAAAACGCATTCTTTACAGTAAGCTATTTCAGATACTTTAGATTTATTATAGATAATGTAAAAAGTGCCAGACAACTATGTCAACGGGAGATGTGTATTTTTAATAAAACACTGGTACATGAAACTGAGGTACTTTAATCTTCAGATGAAATTATAAACTTATACAAAATTATATTTCTAAGTGCACCAACCATTAACTTCCATTATGGCATTGTACAGTTAAATGATTGACTTTTTAATTTAAATAAATTTAAGTAAATGACTTACGTAATTGTACCTGCTACTGCTTACCTATCAATATTTTACCATTATAACTAAAACCTAAGAAAAATAATTTAGTTCATTATTTTTGGCACAATTCACAAATAATTTCTCGATCAAAATTGAAATGTTTTTGTCGATTTGTGACTTCTGTTTATCACCTTTAATAAGATTATTTTAATAATAATGTACCTAATATAATTAGTATTGTTCACGATTTTTATTTAAACTGCATTATTATATTGCTAGGCAGCAGAGCCACAGTAATGGAGAGTCTTCCGTGCATCACGGCCACAGAAGAGGATTTTTTTTAACTTTACTTCTCTCGTCTGTGATCAAGGCCGATCACCGGTGCGAAAATGCACTATGAAAAGTATGACTCCGCAGCCGCGCGCGTCTGTCGCAGACTTACATCAGAAGTGGCGCCATACATTTTCACAGTGCGAGTATTGTAGTACCGGCCGCGCACGTCAGCCACGCGCGATCGGTCGCACGCGGTTGCGTTCGGCCGCGAAGCACGGAAAGATACAAGATTTAAAAAAACATACTGATCTGATGGTTTTGATCGGATTGAAGCTCGACTCATTGTAATGCAATACATACTACTTCAATAATCTTATTTTTTACACCTCAGTACGTACCTAGCATGCCACGATATAGCTCGGATTTATTTAGGTACATTATTTAAGAGCTGGAAATCTATTTCCGTTCTCTTTTACGAATAATTAATACATATTATAACTTATAATTAATGAGGGTGATATCTATAAATGATTTGCAACATTATCTTAATCGTAACGATTAGGTGAAACTAGCAGTTTCACGTTGATCCAAACAGGTTTTCAGTTATAAATTAACGACAAGACAAGAGACAAAGAAGACATAAGACATTTTTTCTCTATTATTTATCATAATAATTAATTAAATTAAAATTAATTAAACGAAATATTTATACCAGTAAATTAATATAATTGAAAACGCCGATTGTGCGAACGATTGTGTGTATTGTGTCAAAGTGGTCATAACGTAAAGTCGCACGCACACCTGCAAGATATAAAATGCTACGAGACAGAAATCAGAAAGGGGGCAAGCGGCGAACAGACCGTATTTATGAGTATTAGAGTATCTTAGTCCTTTCTCATTTCTTAGATCCTTTTCATTATTATTTTGTTCGTTGTTAGTGATAAATCTAATTTTCCCTTCTTCATAACTTTCAATTTATTACAACTAGAACTTATTTAATCGAAGACACTATTTTAAATCAGATTTTATGATAAAGTTCTATTTACTTCCTGTAGGTCGCTTAGATGCTAACATTACTATAAATGCACTGAAATACTTTACCTACACGTTGTTACTGAAGTTTAACTAAAGGTCAATTGCCAAATTACTTGTCAAGAAACAAATAATTATTTTTTTGTGACATATTTGAAAAAAAATGTGTCCTAACCAACCGCTGCTTTCAAACAGCTTTTTCTTATACAATTAAAAAATTCTATACAACATATTATATGTAAGTCCTTTCAATATTTTATGATGCAGTATGAGTGTCAACATAGGTAGTAAAAATTTTGCCGCATTTTTCCTTTACAAAAACCTTAACTCATTACATAATGTTCGAAACATATTAGATAATTAAAGATACATATTAGATATATCATTCAGTAATCTCATTAGATGCTTAGCGAGTATGCAATTTATTTCTGAACTAGCTGATGCCCGCGAAGCTCGGCCTTCGGCCTCGCTAAACTATTTATACAAACCTTGTCCTCGCAATTACGATCACAACAAAAAAGAAATTATCAAAATCGGTCCAGCCTTTCTCAAGTTATAGCGTGACCAGGAGAAATAGGAGTTCATTTGTATTTATATAGATTAGTGATGTTGGCCACTGATTGATTTTTATAAAACAATCAGTGTATATCAATCTGTCTCAAAATTAGGAGATACATTTTGTTCTCCTTAATCCGTGACAGGGTTTTGTTTTAAAATCATAAAGGCTAAAGTCGAATCATATTCTAACGATCATCGAATTGTCTAAGAACTCGTTACCAACAGTGTTTATTTATTGCTTAGCATTATAATATTATAGTAATGCATGTCATTTATTTAAGTGTAATGCATTTCATTTATATGGTATTTTAAAGTTTCAAGAACATTTTCCAATATCTTCCTTAGTAATTGCATATCGATAAAAATGTAAATATGTAGAATGTACAGGCAAGAGAGATTATTTATTTCATTGATCTACTCTTACCAATCCTTCTTACTTGATTTCAAATGTATCTATGTTAAGATTTGTAGATCTGCAAGTTTCTTGCATATTATTTGTCGCAGCATCTCTCATAGAAAGAAAGAAAAATGACGATTGCTCTAGAATCTGCTCACAGATAAGATTATTTATGAAAACATCAGTAACAACCGCGATAAGCCGTGGTTAACTGTTAAATATTAATTAGAACAATAGCACCCATCCTGCGTGTTCTCCTTGATCCAGCCCAGGTAGTTCGTCACTCGGGTGTAGACGCCCGGGTAGCCCACCCGGGCGCATCCGTTGCCCCACGATACTACTCCTAGAAATATTCAGAAAGTGTGTTAGAAAACTGAAAATTAAGGGCTCGCTCCTCTAATACAGCTATCTCGATAGCACTATTTCTAATTTTTTTATTAAAAAAAACTGAGTAGTATTTAAAAAAGGTTTTTTAATTTATCTGTGGTATACTAGCTGCACTCGCTATTCTAATGAAACCGAATATTTTTTCGGGATAAAAGTAGCCTATGTGTTATCCAGGGAATAAGCTACCTCCATACCAAAATTTGATTCAGACCCGTTCAATCGTTACAGAGTTCAAGGGAAACAAACACACTTACATACTTACTAATTGTCATTGGTTTATAGCAATTTGCATGTAATAACTTATTATTTTAGAGAAATTAAAAAAAAAAACTCAAAAAAAAGTTATTTCCTTTTTCTTCGTCTAAATAAATAATCACACTAATATTTATAAATGCGAAAGTTTGTGTGTAAGTGTGCTTGTTCCCTGTTCGACCCGTTAAGTATCGTCTCAGGAGCAGATTTGTATGCAATTTGGTATCGTGCTGTTCTAGGAAAGCGGTTAAATCCACGGGGCACTGCTGATGGTTACATAAAAATTGCTATAAAACATTGGCATTGATATACCAAAAGAGAAAATAACGGTTATTTGTTTTTAATTTCCACTCAGTAATTTTTATATTAAAAAATGTTGAAAAAGTGCGAACGAGATACGGAATCAGGGGAGCGGACCCTTCAAAAATGAATAATACGAGTAAGTACTATAGATAAGATACAATAGATATAGGTACAATAGATCTTAAAAATAAAACACCATCCCATGAAATTTGGTTGAAACTCAAGAAATGTAATTACATGAAGCTTTCAAATCTTTACCCGTCCTGATACTTGATAGTATTGCCTTGCATTGGCGCTGCTGCAGCAGACATCAGAGGAGGTGATCTTTTAACAGTTGAAAGCCGTACATACAGGTATATAAAGCTTAACTTTAAGTATGACATAATATTATTAAGTATCATCTTTGTCTATATTGGCCTGACCAAGGGCTGACTTAGAATTATAATTATTATCATCGGGGTAGCACATCACATCAACAACAAATGTTTAATATTAGTGTAATGAGTTATAATTTAAGTATATTAGCTAGTTAGTTATGGGGACCGTCGATATAGGTAACCCAAGACATATTTTATGTCGATGGTGTGAATTTTATAATTATAATAATATCTAAATAATATCTATATATATAAATATATAAATAATCTATATAAATCATTACCTATCAATTCGTATCGCTTGTCGAACTTTGTCTCTGCTATCAGTGGACCGCCACTGTCGCCCTGGAAAGTAATAGATACATTATTAATTAGCGGGAAGATTCATTTCAGTTCAAGAAAATAAGTTATCTGAGAAATAGTATTTGTGTATATGTGTCCTAAAACAGTGAATCACAACAACCGAGGGACAGGAGCCAGCGTCGTCTTAATAAACGGTCAGCGATCTGCGATCCCAACCGTGACTAAATGGGAGGTCTTTGTTCAACAGTTGACGTCTTCGGGTTGATGATGATAACGTTATGTATATATTTTTTTTATGCCGTAGGTGGCAAACAAGCAGACGGGCCGCCTGATGGTAAGCGATCACCGTCGCCTATGGATACCTGTAACACCAGGGGCGTCACAGATACGTTGCCGACCTTTAAAGACTCTATTAACAGCCCTTTTGAAGAACCCCATGTTGTAGTTACTCGGAAAAGCCGCTGGTGGAAGCTCATTCCACAATTTGCAGGTGTGAGGCAAAAAGGATCGCGTAAAACGCACAGTGTGCGATTCCCACAGATCGATTATATGCGGATGAACTTTTAAGCGGTGGCGGTACTTTTATTTCTGTAATGCTAATACTTTTATTTCTGTAATGTAATGTAATAGAATAAGCTAGTGCAGGCGTATTCTAGGTATACAGTAGGTTCATTGTGAAGTTTTGTAAGTAAGCATCTAGGTATACCTCTAAATACTTCTAATATGCAAAGCTTGGGATAACAAAAACTTCGAGTTACACCCGACTGCCCAAGGAGGGTAAAGTTTTTGGAGTGTAAGGCTATGTAAGTATATGATTATGTGAGTATGAGTGTGTGTTCCTATAGTACATCCTGTAGCTTAAACGGCTTGACCAATTTTGACTATTGAGGTTTCTATGGATTCATCTTTGCGTCCAGAGCGACATAGGCTACATTTTTCAGTTGGGTATCCTTCTGAGCTAGATTGGTCAGTTCCTTTTATTTCATATTATAATTTTAAATTTGACTTTTTATTTTCTTTGTATCGTAACTTCACTTTATGTTGAATGTAATATACAAACCTCAGTTTCATTTTACCTTCATAAGTAGGATCGAAGCTAAGAGCCATGTATAGGGCTTAATCCCATAGTTATTATATATTCTGTGCCCAAGCCTCAAATTTAGATACCTACTTAATTAGATAAACATGCTCTTATTATTTTTATCCTGCTTCTGCTTCATTTTGTAATATACTCCAATATGATTCAGTACATTTTGCCCGGCGGAGGGTATTGTTACGCCACGATCTGGCCAAAGGGACAGCTCACTCACCTGGCAAGAATCCTTTTGCCCCGTCTTCGGGTAGCCGGCGCACATCATGTTCTCTGTGATCATGGAGGAAGTGTACTTGGTGTTTCGACAGTCTTGGTTGCTCATGACGGGAACCTCCACCTCCTGAAGCGTGCAGGACACCTTGCCTTCCTCCGTAAGGGTACCCCATCCGGCGGCTACTGCCTTTACACCCACATACAAGTTATCTGGAAACAATTAATAAAAATTGCTACAATACGAATATAATATTGTAAATGAAGAATTAAATTTAGTTCTTAATTGTCGTCTCTATTATCAAGGTAAAGTATAATATGGTTGTTTCTAAATGGTCCACTTCTTCCACCTACTTATTATGAGTATTTCTAAATTAGGTATGGGTACGCTTTAGGTACATAAGCATAGATTTTTTTTTTAAAAAAACGTCAATGCTTTTGACGATGATTAGAAAATTTGGACGACTTGTTTATTATTACGTAAAGTAGAGTTTCAAAACTTTGATCATGGATACTTACGTGAATCAGTAGGCAAGCAGATTGGCTTGATAGCCTCAGAAATGGGAACTTTTTCGTTAAGCCTTAAGAGGGCAATGTCATTATCGAAGTTGGTCAGGCTGAACTTGTTGGCGATAGCGCGCAGTACGAACCGGGTTTCTGGCCTCGTCGTCGCGTTGCACCGGTTATGCTCCCCAAATGTCACCTTTATCATGAACCACATAAAGCTGGAATTTAAAATGTCAAATGTCAGATCTAATTTCGGATAAACAACTATATAAATGACAACCTGTCGTGATAAAAACAAAACTTTATCGGGCTTCTAACCTTTGATGCCGAAGCGTTTGTTATTTTCATCGATAGTTATAGAGAAAATGGAAATCTAGTAGCAAAACGATTGACCCGCCGAGGTGTTACTGACTTATTGTGTAACTGATACTTTTAGGTGCTTACCACGATGTCGCAGTGACGAGACGGTAACAAAGTCAAGTGTGCGTCGCCGGCATTGAGCGAAAGTGACACTGTGTTTTGGCAGACCACGGTCATGAATACTATTAATGCCTCATTTACGCTTTCACTACTAGCAGTTGCGTACGTGAGTCTTATTTTAAATTCAACGATCTAACAATACCTATACCCTAATGAGTAAGTAACTTTAGAATTTTGGAATTCTTACTCAAATAATTTCTCTTATATGTATTTGTAAATTACTGTACACAGGATTGAGATGTAGATGTGACGCAAAAAGCCCACTCACAATGGCGCCTAAAATGGTCATATTTCGTGGAGGATAATGAACTGTTCGGAGCCCGCTCTTGGGCCGGTTTGAAGGTGAACGTACTTCATCGATACCGATTGGAATCCGCAAATTCGAACTGCGATTTTATTTTGAACTTGTTTGCTAAATCGTAGGTTATCGGACCCGTGAACGTATGATTAACGATCTCAAATGCTCTTTAAGTGTCTGCTAAATTTATTTTGTTACAAATTAGTCACAATACTAATAAACCTTAAGTATTCGAGGCTCGGGTTTCGTTATTATCAAAAACAATAATTTTGTGTCGTAAAATTTAAATTACTTTTCGGAAAATTTATTTAGTAGGTAGATAGGTACGAACATCCATATCCATATGATACATGGCTACAAATTGTTTTTATTATTTATAATGTAAGATGGTTTTATCATTAACCTCCTTAGAAAGGTCAATTGTTTATTGAATTAGTTCCTATTAACCTTAATAGGCTTGTCCCTTTTATTAAACATGTGTTCAATAGTTTGAACATTTAAACGCATATACAAAAAATTTACAGACTAGAACATATTAACAAGTAAGACATGTCAGTTGTCATTTTTACGTTCGATGGAACTTGTGAAATGCTTTAGGAAAATCATCAAAGGGAAGAGCACCCACGCGCGTAGGAAAAAGATGAAGATCTATCATACAGCCTTGTACAAAAGAAATATTTAGCTATACGTATAATTTATTCGTTGTTGGCGTTATTCTACCTGTTATTTGTCAAGAAATATTAACGTGTAACGTGGCAGTTTGTGTGCCCCAAGTCAACATCCTCCTGAGAGCTTTATTCAAACACTAGAGTGCTCACTCTAACACTCACTCTAACACATTCGCGCCTTCGAACTAAGTAGGTGTTAGCTTTAATGTTGTAAAAGAAAGTAAACAAATGGAAGCACTTGTTAATTTCTTAAAAAGCTTGCTGGGATTGTTCGTTTTCGAACGTAAGATAACATTATGGGTCTGTTATGGTAAAGATAGAAAAAGAGAGATCGAGAAGAATGTGGGAGAAAAACGAAATCAAAGGAAGGTTTTTGTGCACACTGTAGATACACCTACCCAGATGTGATTCGAAGAATTATTTCCAGGCTATCTACTCAGATAATTAATATTAGATATATTATGTACATGTATAAGCTACTAGTATATTATATTACTATAATATTATATTTTATTTTTTTCTAAACGAGTATAATTTATATTATTTTCATTAAATTACTGCTTTTTTATATTTGACAGGCTAGACATTTCATCACAAACACACCTATCTCGATGTGGTCGAGGATGGTAAAAACAAAACTTACTGCAAGACTGTTCCAATAAAGCTAGGTTGATTAAAAAGCCTACCCTTTGACACAATGTGCAGCAGTGAGGACATATCGATCGTTGATCAACATGCCGCCGCAGTAGAACCGCTTGAAGTATGACAAGCGAGCTATCCAGGGGAACTCGTTTATGTTGGCTTCTGAACCGCCTACGATTCGGGGCACCTCGTTTCGTTCACCACATTCTGAAATTTGAAAAGCAGTGCTGTTATGATTGTTTCGATACGTTACAACGCATATCTCTTCAATCCTGCTAATTGTAAAGCAATATCTGTAGTTAGATGGTGTCACGACCTTTGGCTGGCTGTTCGCTTAGTCAACGAGTCATTTCTTTGAGCATCATCTCCGCCTCTATTTATAGTTATTTTTTGGTAACAAAAAACCTCACGCGGGCACTGTTTTACATCGTAAAACGATTTTTCACTAATTCGTGTTTTTTTTTTCTTTCCCGGACAATAATTTCACACGATTTCAAATAAGAAGGAACGTGGAGGCTGGTGAAGCTAAGAAGGAGACGTTTGCAACAATAATTACAATAAATACAATACAATAAACAATAATTACAAATAATTACAATAATTACAAGGATAAAAATACTCCTCGCTGTTTTTTTTTTTCCTGGTTTTGTTAAAAGTCATAGAACAGAAATTGTTAACGATAACGTGTTTGATGAAGGGAAGCTGTTTGCGAGTTTTTTTTAGTAAAAATAACCCTCTATATGCGATTGGAGCAACAATGGTAATGGCCTATCATGCAAAGATGGGTCGAAAGATGCTAACCTAAGCATGCACATGCAACTTAGTCATGCGTTCCGAATGTAGAGTTATCGTAAATAATAAACATGGTCCTTCAATTTATCTTAATATAAGTCCTACTAACTGCAGGTGCACGTGGTCCGGGGCTGATTGACCTCCATCAACGGGGGTCGGTTCCCCCAAACTCCACCGAAGATGTTCTTTGTGAAGACCCCGCGAGAGTCGCGCACGCCATCACCCTGTGTGTGAAACAAAAGCTTTTCAATCGTTGGCAAGCGTTATTTCCTGTAATAGAAAAGGCTTGTTCGCTTTGTTAATCAGTTGATGGTTACTTCAAGGTTTTGAACTCTTTTAGTTTTATTTAATTTTGACTTATAGTTGAATTCATTTATTAGAATTTAGTCATTCTAACAAAAACAAAAATTGATAATCTTATTGTACTAAGTTATCTTAATGTTAGTAGTACTTCCACCTGGTGAATTATTCACACATCAGTCTGTGTCCTTGCCTAGTTGCCTACCCTTGGTTTTATTATCAGTCATGTATTCCAATATTTTTATAATGATTGGATTACCTAAGTATTGATATCGCTCTATCCTAAATTTTTATTCTTGACTATTTCTTTGTTGCATACAAATTAGGGGAACGTCGATCACGAATTGACTAATTTAGCACATTCACAGTTACATTTTTGTCTTATTTTATCTCTTTTAGGAGATCGCGGTCAGTGCAAACTTTCTAGTGTTCTGTCTATTACGGACAGGATTAAATACTGAATGTCTATTCAAGTGTAATGTTTCTAATATAGTAATATAGAAAAGTAAGTAATGTCATTACACTTTAATACGTTAAATCTATACCCCAATTGATGCTAGTTTTTTTTTTAAAGATTTAATAAAAGGAAGAAAAAAATAGTAAAAATTTGGGCACAGGGAAATAAATACTTCTAATATTCAAAGTAATAAAATATTCCAGCAACATTCAGTTTCTTGCCGGAAGCATGTGAGTTTCGACATAATTATGTCTTAAATAGAAGATAAGGCAAAAAGATCAGGGAATATAACAGTAAAATAGGATTCATCTCGATATTACAAATTATTTATATTAGCCCCATCAATAACAAAAACAACAAACCTCAGAACTAGTGAAAGTCAAAGTCCCAACCACCAAAATAAATGCGCACTTCCACATGCTGACAATCTGGTTTTAGAAAAGAAAACAAACAAAACGATGCAGTTATTCGAATATCGGAATCAGATTTTCGCGGGCATCGTATTCTGGCTGCCGGAAGGTTGTGGCGCGAACTCGCAGGCGGACACACTGAGATGCGTTTCATGTGAGCGCCGACAACGGACGTGAGTTGGATACGTGCTACCCCACTAGCCGCAGCACCTAAGCCTGCCTCCACACGATGCCACTAATCAACCGGCGGCGCCGGCGTGTCATAGCGGTCACGCCTGTTTCGACGCCGTCGTAAAATAGGCGGTCTCTGTGACGGTGTCACGTGCCATTCATGTTTCTAATTAATTCTTTGTCGCTGTGGCTTTCTTATCTTGTAAATCTGCGCAGCATATTACAAGTCGAGACATGACTATGTCTCTTTGGATCTACACTAACAACAGGCGATGTTTGGTAACGCAAACCCACAGCGCTACCATCGACCAAAAGCAGTGTAAAGCTTCGCGACATTATTATGGAGACAGAATAAACTAAGTATATTTCGCTACGAAATTATTTTAAAATAAACGCATTTTAATTACAAAATCAATAAAAAGCAGTCTAAGATCCTGAAATACTTGGAAAGCATCTAGATTTAAATTTCACTTAATATTCCCCTCTTCGACACGTCTCGGCGACATTGACGAATTGACATCAAGCTAACGGTCTCCAACAAATTGGTAAGTAATTTTGAATCCCTGTCGAACATTCGCGATTTCAATTTAAACACGATCAGACTGCAAATAGGAAAGTTTTTTTCTTTAGGTATAAAGTCTAAATAGCTCGTAGTTGAGGTTCTCTTCTCTGCATATCATGCGTTCGGTATGAGCAAATAATAACTAGATATCCTAATCCTACCTAATATTATAATTCAGAGGAATATAGCCGCAGTCGTATTAGGACCAATAAAACTTCGAGGTATAAAAATTAATACGTTCGTCTAGAGGGAAAAACTACGCTTGCGCGATGTAGAACTACATTACAACTGTCAGTCCATACAAAACGTCAATAAAATGGATCAACGCCATCTAGCGAACTATAGGAAGTAGCTTTGTACCTCTGTCTGGATGTTTGTCGCGTTACGGCCAAACGGTTGAACGGATCTTGATAAAATTTGGTAAGGAGTTACTGTATATCACAAAGACGGACATAGGATAGTTTTATTTTATGTCCACGGGAACGAAGTCGCGGGTAAAAACTAGTTTCTTATAAGTCTTTTAATATATTTTTTTTTTTTATTTGTTTAGGTAGTATAATTTACGAACTACATAACAACAACGTACAGTAAGGCCACATTTGTCGATGCAGAATCAATCTAATACCTGTTGCACTATGCAGTTTTTTGTTCCGAATTTTATACCGTCTGCTTTGCTAAAATTGCGTCAGAGAGGGAGGTTACTTTGAAAAATTTGAGCTCGTCAATCTGAGATAACTGATTAAGAATCTGAGAAAACTGATTAACGAGAAAAGTACCGAGAAAAACGATTAAAATTAAGGATGGCCTTATCTGCAAAAAAACTTTGTTTTTGTGTCATGTAGGTAGTTTTTATTATTTATAGATGAGTATACTAACGTGCTTCCGCTAATTTCAAAATTGTTTTTGATTCGCTTGGCCGGTGAGGAGGAAAGCTAATCAAATACTTTGTTTTTTTATGACCGAAGACATAGAATAAATAATAGTACGAGCCTGAGAGCTGGTCAATTAAGCCTCCTTACCTCCAGTTATCAAAGGAGAAGAGGTGCATACGTATTGCCTCTCAAGCGACCGGTTTGGTAGCGAAAGTGACACTTTCCAATCGGCACAATGCTAGTCTTTTTGCATGTTATCGCCGTTTCGTACATTTAATTACGCCTCGGTAGAGTTTGTGGACGACTTTTCCTCAAATAAATATATATTTATTGTAAAAACTGGCATTTTTAATATCCCCATTCAAGCGATAGGTAAGTATGTAAATGCTCTACACAAAAGCTTGATCTGTATTTATTTTCGAAGGGCTAGCTAAGTTCAAAAGAACTTTACCCCAGCGGTTTGTATTATTTATTCAAGAAGTGTGTGTCTATCTTTCACTATAATCAGATTAATCAAATCAGACCCGTGTACAAAGGCCTTAAGAGGGTATCTCCTTCCGCGAGGTTTTGGCGCATTCGATATTTGAAAAGGTATAGCTGTCGCTCTGTTTCTCGTGCGTGCAATAGAGAGAGTTAGTGAATTTTCCTAACTTTTTGATGAAATTATAATATCGTTTCGGGGGTAGTCTGTTATCACCCCCTCACCCCCTTTTTTCAAAGAATGTTTATGGTATTCTAATAACAACTACTTTTCTTTGTAATTAAAAAACAAACAAACGTAAAAGCATAGTTTTTCACGACGTAGATAACATATAAAAAAAAACATCGAAATCGGTTAACATTAAGGGATGGATGCTTTTTGTATGGACAAGACGGCGGTATACTCTATTCTTAACTATTGCTGTGGCAGCTTGTTGTCATGTCTAATATAGACAAAAATCATAATAATTATGATCAAGCCTTCAGATCGACAGAATGTAAATTCATCCAAGGCTTCAATTTTTTTGTAACTGCTACGGTTTAATAATAGGTTTCGACATCTTTGTCAAATTCGAGAAAATGGGTTGTTAAGTAAACTCCAATCGCGAATATAATTGTTAAAACCTTATCGCACGCATGCACTTAAATATTGGCCAACAATAAGGTATTTTTTTATTGTAACCATCTTTTTATACGAACTTAACATTAATGTTTGATTACTCTGTCAGTAAACCATTAGCAAGATATATTTGTCTCTCGTAAATAAATCTCTCGTAAAATAAAATAAAGTTTTGGTAGGTATAGGTACCTAGGTATTTGCTGGTGATCTCAAGAAAAAAATTCTTGCGGTTTTCCTCAATATAAAACCGCTTATGCGTTTGTTATTCTTTCCAACGTCTTCGTAAGTCAGCAACAAGATCAGTGAAGGAGCCAGACTTTTTCGGGAATAAAGCTTCCTAAATTCAATTAAATATTACTTGAATCTAAGTCTCAGGTAGTTTTTTTTATTTTTTTATTTTTTTTACTCGGTGACGAGACGAGCAAATCGCTCGCCTGATGTTAAGCGTCACGCTTGCCCATAACAGCTCAGTGCCGCCCAGAATTTTGAACTTCAACAGTTCAAAACTATGCGCGGCAATGCACTGCGCTCGTCACCCTGAGATGTTAGATGTTAAATCTCTATATGCCCAGTAATTACGCTGGAAACATTGCCCTTCAATCCGGAACACAGTAATGCTTGCACACTACCGCTTGGCGGTTGAATGACTGGCAAAGGTGTGGTACTTACCCAGGTAATTCATTTATTCGGTCCCTGGGTTAGCACAACACTTGGTAACGTCAAATACACAGTTTTCATATGAAATTAATTAAATATTTATTAATTATTAATAATACATTGCAAGCGAGCTCCACTTTTCGACGTACCTCGCTACTAGAATTCGTTACTGGGGTTGTATTTAGCTACCTGTTCCTCGTAAATATAAAACCTGATAATAATCCCTCCGCTCCGTGACCTTATTTTTATTACAGGGAAAAAGGACAAAAACGTTATGGTATAAAAATCGTCTTATATTAGCACCTTCGACGTAATATAAAATTCGGCAAACATCAAAAATATTAGTAACTAGGAGAGTTAAAATGATTATTTTTATGTATCTACAACTCTACATATATACCAGACTATAAATAGTTAAAACATATTTTTACATATGTAGATTATTATTCAGGTATTCCGTGATACGCGTTTTAATATCTTTATGGTATATATCTAAACTAAATGTATTTAGTAGATATCTATTTTATTATTATTATTTAAAATGTATGTATCCAGTATATAACCCATAATGTTTAATGCGCAGGGCATTAGCAAATCAGACTAATATTATAAATGCGAAAGTTTGTGTGTAAGTATGTAAATATGTAAGTAGGTAAGTCTGACTAACGGCTGAACGGATTGGAATGAAATTTGGTATGGAGGTAGCTAATACCCTGGATTAACGCATAGGCTATTTTTATCCCAGAAAAATATTCGGTTTCTATAGAATAGCTGGTGAAACCGCAGGATGCAGCTAGTAATTAAATATGTTTTTGATTAACAGTATAAATAATAATCTTGCGTTAAAAATAACTTACACGATTTAAAATCTCTCTATAATTATAACTTGGTAGATAGAGTTGTTGACAACTTTACTATTAATAAATTAGTAACAATTAATAAGAATTACAATAAAATAATAATTTTATCGTGAGTGATCACAGATATAGCCTAAAGAGCTTTTTTGTTCTAACAAACTATTTAGTTATAATCCATTCGACATAGCATGGTGCGAGCGACACCGCGACATCATTAAAACCTATGTTTTTAAGCTTTTTAATGAATTGCGACCACCCCGCAGCACAGTGAAGTGTGTGACTATTTTAAACACATGATGTTACTGAAAGATGCAACAATATTATATATTATTATATATTATATTATTATATTAAACAACAATATGCGAGACCTCTCATTTCTTTACAAACAAATTCACAGCTTTACTGATTGCCCCTCAATTTAAAATGTTATTGCCCTTAAAATTCCTTGTCATTATCCGCGTCACAGAATCTCCAAAATTCTTCATGTTACATTTGCTAAAACAAACTTAGCTTATAATTCTCCTCTAACAAGAATATGTCGTACATACAACGAAGTTAATGCTTCGTTGTGTGATCTTGATATCTTCCACGACTCTTTACAAGTTTTCAAAAATAAAATTGTAAAACATCTAAATGCAAACAACACAAACGAATAATTTCTTACTTTTTCATGCGTATCTATGTTTTAAACTATGTGTATATAATTATTATTATTTTCCAAACCACGCTTTTAACGGTGAATGCTGTAAACACCTGTTACTGGTGTACATATCAGAACTGTATCTAATTTAAAAAGTGTTACCCTATAGATGATAATTAATATGTATACTGTTGGTGTTTCTTTAAATAAATAAATAAATATTGAAAGGTATGTATTTACTCATCAGTGAACAACTTTTACTATGTGTGCGATGAAATCGCGAATAAAAATCAGCTGTTCCATACAATTTCTCGAGTGTCATTGACATTTTGTCGAGTGTCATTTGAATATGGAACATCATCAACATCATCAACAGCCTGAAGACGTCCACTGCTGAACAAAAGTCTTTCAATATTGTTGCCTTTCAGTATACCTTGTATACATATAGAATTTCTTCATATAGCTCCAAAATGTTCACACACTTCGTTGCACACGTTCGTGGGGTGGCCGCAATTCAATAAAAACCCATGTGTCGCACCATGCTATGTCGAATGGAGTCTAGATAACATAACTATGTAAACTTAACAAATCAAAATAACTAAGTTTAAGTACTATAATTTATTAAACGTGTTACGCCAAAATAAAACACAGCTTAGTCAACAGATTATTCCGAAAAATTAACAACGCAAATCCGAAATCATTTAACATTAAAAAAATTATGATGTTACAGATACCTATATAATTATATCACTTGTTTAACTTTTAGATGTTATGTTGTCTATCTAAAATAAAGTTATAAATCTTGACTATCTTGTAACAAAGTGTTTATTTAGCTCGCTTTTTGATCTAACTGTAGTTTATTTATTTATTTGTTTGTGCGTTACAAATAACGCAATAGATTTTAAACTAATTTTTCAATAAACTAGACTTGAAACTAAAAATATAGCTCAGAAATGGATGACAATGCAATCTCGCGTTCTCGCGTTTTAAAAACGGGATCCATTTTTTTTGGATATTAGGGTTGTTGGAACTGCCCAACGAGTAGGCATATTTATTTCACCGACACCGTGTGTTACATTTACTTTATTGTAAAACCTAGTTATTTATAGCCAAAGGTATTTTTAAACCCTTTTAAGTATCTAATGGAAATATCGTTAAGTAGACATCAAAGTTTAACTTCTGATTTTTGTAATAAATTCAACAAAAAATTTAAGTAACAACAAACAACATAACAACAAAATACAACAAACAAACAATAACATAACAACAGTGAGTTTTAGTGCCAACAAAATATTTACATTGGATTTTAAACATAACAATTAGAAGAACAACTCATTTAGGTATATTAGTAGAGAATCCCTAATTTAAATTGTAGCAAAAAAGCATTTAATTAGCAACAAAATAATTATTATTTACAAATTGAATTTGTAAAAATATATTTATTTACAATAAACCACGTGAACACTCGGGGTAGATCCTCATAATTTCTTAAAATCTAATGGTAATCTGCACCACCGGCCTCTAACGAATATTAAACATTATAAACTTAACGAAAATATATTTAATTAATAAGCTCATTGAACTATTATGTACTATGTACAATAGAGAAGACACTGTCCTAAAAACGTTGTCATGTGCCATTCAATTGTGGCTACCGTGACTCATTGAAGCACTGGGTAGAAAATATGTTATTTTCATAAAATATGCCTGAGCCAGGGCGTGCTTAAACACTCGGTAAACTTAACCGATTTATACACGTGATCACACGAGTGAGTAAAGTGTGGCACAATAGCTACAATTTAATGGGACATCGCAATGTTGTGCGGTGTCGCAGCACTGCAATACTTAGTGCAATAGTAAAACCACAAAAATTATTAATGTGCAAGACAATTAATAAACGGATATTGGCACTGTATAATGGGGTCTATTCTGTTGCTCCGTTTCCTAAACTAAACTAAATTTGACAGCTCTAAAATTATTGCCTTCCTTTACTCATATACTGAAATAAAAAGCGATGCAAATCATTTTTGAAGATAAAAAATCACAAAGTATTTTTTTTTACTGACTTATATAGAGGTGTATTGTTCGTGCTAGATAATTATTCCACATCTTCAACTAATAGCTAAATACACCTAAATACCACCCTATCTACTATTCTTTTTTAGTTTTGTTAATAAATTAGTAACCTACTTTTATAAATTATTGAGACCGTTGCTTACATTGGTTTTAAATTTTAAAGTGTAAGTCGAAGGTTTTTACGAGCAAGAACTTAATTTAAAGATTATTGTGGACCCAATGATATTTTACCTGAGATACGGTTTTAGCGCCCTTACAATGTTCCCGCAAATCTATCTTTAAAAGACAGATCTCATTATTAGATTTTCGCATCTTCTTTCGCTCTTTGGCGAAAATTGGTTGCTAGGTTACAATAAATTGTAAACAGAGTGCAGCGGAGCCGAATTCGAAGATGCCATTTTGAAATTAAAAACCTATCTTATTAAAATATCATTGTGTAGATAGAATATATTTTATAGTTTTAGATAGAATTATTTGCAATTTATTGAAATTATGGCATTTCGCAAATTAAACGTTTTGCCAACGCAGTCTGCAATTGAGTTATTACGTTTACACAGACTTACGACTAATTGTTTTAACCATCATTTCGAGACCATCTAATCCCTGTGTCTTTTATTTAGAGGCTAGTTGTCACAGAGGCATGTGTCCCGGAGGTTGGCGCGCAGCCAAGGCAGATACCTGGTGATCCTGGTGTAAACCCCCGGATATCCCGGCTTGCCACATCCCACGCCCCAAGAAACTATACCTGAAACAAAGTATTATAAGAATTATCATTATATTTTTTGTGAGGAAATAATATCTGAAACTACTAGATTTATAAATTAAGGTTCATTTTTAAAAATTCCAAACAATAATTTTAATGTTAAAAAAAATTAAAACAGTGCGAACGAGATAGCGAGAATCATGAGAGCGAAGTATACCACGTCTTGTCCATACGCAAAGCGTAGTCTGATACCCACCCCTAAATGTTATCCGATTTCGATGATTATTTTGTATGTTATCTACACCGTGGAAAACCATACTTGTAAATTTCTTTATTTCTTTTTAAAGTGACAATTTTTTTGCGTTGAAAATACGACGAAGAGAAGTAGTTGTTATTAGAAAATCAAAAATATTTTTGAACAAAAAAACATAGTGGCATAGATTATGGTTTATCCAAGCGATTGACACCAAAAACCAAAAGATTTTGCTAAGATTTATAACATATAACGGTGATAACAGACTACCCTCAATATCCACCGTATCCACCAGAATGGTTCAGTGCCGGTAGGCGGATTCACATACACCATCAAATTTCTTCTCCAGAAATACGCATGTTTTCTCACGATGTTTTCTCTCACCGAAAAGCCAGTGGTATATCAATTATTTCCTTAATCAATTTACAATTTATGTTAAAGTTTACAAATGAGGTCTGTGGAAACAAGCTATACCTTTCTATTTAAATACTTACTTAGGTCTAACCTCAGCGTTAGATTATGCTTTAGTACTAACGTTACGCCCTATGTGTGGTAACTCAATTTTGAAAGACGAATGACAATACTATATACACCTAGCAAAATAGACTCCCACGTCTATTTTGCTAGGTGTGTATTATTGTTTAATACTTACCAACAATCTGGAACTTGTCTCCCTGCTGAAGTAACAAGGGCCCGCCACTGTCACCCTGGCACGAGTCTTTTGACGCACGCCCAGCGCATAACTGGAAAATACAATTTAGTTAATGACCCTACAAAATAGGACGCTGATAATTAACTTCGTACTTATTTCAACCCTATTTCCCGCCTAACGTAAAATGTATAGTTAGTCTAACTCTACGACAATTAAGTAGACAATAACATCGATTCCGTTGTTCCACTCACTGAACGAGTTGTATGCGAGTTTTTTAGACATGAACTGTAGAGAAAATCTTCATCATACCATATTGCTAGTAATCCTGGAGGCGCGGTACTTCATTCCACGGCACTGCGTGAGCGACAGTATGGGCACGCGCACCTCCTGTACCACGGCCGGCAGCTGCCCGCCTTCAGAGGTGCGCCCCCACCCCACCACGACGCCTTCCTTGCCCGATGGCTCTATGTCTGAAATTTAAACAGTGCTCACTGAACAACTTAATTCTGGCAACAAATATTATACGAGCACAGCATTATATCCTCGGAAATCAAATAAAGCCATCGAACGCGTCCAGCAGCTGGCATCTTCAGATTGTAATCTATTATTATTGATTTTGGTGGACAGCCTACGGCAAGGTGCTCAATTTTTCAATGGCTCGTATGATCGTACAAATTTTTGAATTAGATCATGATTGATAGACAGATAACTCTATCTAAACACAAATAAAGTATAGAAAAACAAACTCAGCAATTTGTCCAACCGACAAGGCTTCTAATTGGCAGCCTTATCGTTTGAAGTGATCTCTTCCAGGAGCCACTCAGTGAGCCATGAAGCTCTTGCAAACATTCGCCAAAATCGATACGGAAGAAAATGTACAGACAAGCTTGTTTACGGTGTACTCGAGGCTTAGTAAAGTTTTGGCAAATAGTTTTCAAAGATTTAATAAGCAATCTGCATTGCTTTCAAATTTAATTTAAATAAGGTTCTGTGGAAAAATATATCTTTCCAGACAAGCTTTTATAAAATCCGTTAAAGGTACTATAAACTGAGCAAAATGAGTGCAAACTCCATCAATCTATGGTTTGTTACTCAGGAGTTCCGTTTTCCACCTTCCGTCTCCATCATCGGATCAGCTCGCTCTCATAATATTGTATTGTCATCGGAACTTGATAGGCAATACAACATTTCAACTCAATTGAACAAGGAGAACTGTTCTAAAAACCAGTTGCAGGATTTGATCGAACATACATACTTACATACATACATACATACAAACATTGCAAGTTAAGTAAAGCTTGTAAAACAGATGAATACTCACTAGAGGGCGGCAAACAGACGGGCTTTATGATCTTGGAGAAGTTGACGGGCTTCCGCAGCTTGAGCAGCGCAATGTCGTTGTTGTAGGAGTCAGCGTCGAACCCGCGATGGCGGATGATGGAGGTGACGGCGCGCATGATGGCCGCGCTCTCGCTCGTGATCGTCTGGTCGTGGTCGCCGAGGATCACGCGAATCTTAGATCGCTTCAACCTAGAACATGCCATCAGGGTTTGTGGGCTGACTCATATTTTTGAAGCAAGTATTATACATTAACATATTATTATGCGAAAGTTTGTGTATGTTTGTTCCTTTTCAACTTTCTGATGTTTGAACGAATTCGAATGAAATTTGGTATGAAGGCTAACTAGACACCCTAGATTAACACATAAACTTAAGGTTTTTGCTAGCATGTCACTGCGGGTGAAACCGCGGTGCGCAGTTTATTATTTAGTTTTAGTTTATAGTTAATATTATAATTTATAAAGCGTTCTGGATGTTTTTTTTAATGTTATTGACTGACTTGACTAGCAAGTCGCTCACCTGATGTTACACGCTTGCCGATAATAGTTCGATTCCACCCAAAATTTTGAACTTCAACAGTTCTAAAGTCTGCACGGCACCGCACTGCGCTCGGTACTCTGAGATATTAGATGTTAAATCTCTGTATGCCCAGTAATTTTGCTGGAAATATTGCCCTACAATCCGGAACACAGCAATGCTTGCACAGTACCGCTTGGCAGCTGAATAACTAGCAAAGGTTCTACCTCCCCAGGCGGACTCTTGCAGAATCCTGTACCACTACAAATTGCGATGAGTTGAGACAAATTGATTGTAGATGGTTGGACGCTACTCGGCATCGTGTGGGTTCTAATTCCAAATGATCCGGAACTTTCTATAATAGTGAAAATCATGAGAAAATCAAGGTAGCTGGCCACTATCTAGTGATACTAGATAGTAATAGTACTAATTTGTCGACAAAAATATATCCCGGCTGTATGTAGATCTTAGTAGTGTCACTAGAAAGTTAGTTCCCTCTCTAGATTTGGTGTCTTCATTATAACCAATCACACCTACACCGTCACATAACATCAAATCAGCTTTGGTCAAATGCCTTGACTGTCGCCTAAATTTAGAAGCGTTCACAGATGTTTTAACACTCGTGATGATAAAAAGCGTTAAAACGCGCGCCTAATAAGCAACTCTCCTGAATAACAAGCTTCGTTTTCAGAATGACTTCACGGAATAAAAATAATGTTAAATGGAAACTGGTGAAACTATCCAGGCAAGCTCTCCTCAAATAATATTTGCAGTAACATGACATGTATGACACAAACTAGGTTCTGGTGACAATAACAATATGAATCAGGAAATATAAAAATATTTGATGAACCGCGTCCCAACTGCAAACTAACACTCGTACCTACATGGGCGTTGACAGCAGCGTGCAACGCAAGGGGGTGCTATTCGGATATATACACACCCCCTATTCGGAGAAATGACATTTTTATCACGGTCACTCTCACTCCCATTAAATTCTAAATTAGAGAGACAGTGACAGAGATAATCTCGAGCGCACAGGAATAGGGTCTTGGAAAGAAAAACTATTTAAATAAAAACTTAAGGCGTCTAGCTGTCCTTGCTATCCTATGCTGTCCTTTGTTCATCACCTAATTAGAATTACAAGACAAGCGTACCTAACTGTTTTTATACATCTATAAGTTACAGTGCGTCAATAAATGTCAAATTAAAAGTTATAGATCACTATAACGCAATATTGCGTGAGTACTAAAAGTATAAAGTATAATGTAATGTCTATGTAGTCATAATGTATGTGATGTGATTTGATGCGGAGGTAAATAATATTTTGTTAAACTTAGTTCATGGAATACAGCTGGTATACCCATTTTATGAGTGCGGAGCAGTTTTTTCATTATATAGATAGATAAATTATTTATTGTTCACACCAAATTGTGAGGACAAAAAAGCTTAAAAATAGTGTAACTGGCGGTCTTATCACTGAAAGCGAACTTAGTTATGTCTCGTCCCATGTCTTACGCCGTTTTACTCGGAAGAACGTTATGAACCCTTACGTCACAGAGATATCTACTATTTATAGTGCCATCGAGACTTCGATAATAATTTAAGTTTTTGCAAACCTACATCGGAAGAGACTCGAAGCTTACGCACAAATATTTTTTCGAATATTACGATTACTTACTTTCTTACACAATGCGCGGCAGTTAGCACATACTCCTTAGTGAGCAAGGAAGCTCCGCAATGGAACTGCCCGTCGTAGACCAGCCGCGCCATCCACGGGTACCTGTTGACACCCGCGGGCAAGCCGCCTACGATGCGGTTCTCCTGGTTCGTTCCGCCGCACTCTGCGGATATGAAAGCGAACAGTTGAACGAACTGCACTTAGCATGCCTGGTTAGAGATATCCATAGCTGGTTACACTTCCGCCACTACTGGGTGCGAGGGAACCGGGGTGAATGTACACTGGGTTAGGAGCGACATAAAGGCAGGATTCAATGATTAATTTCACAAAAGGTTTCTTGAATGTCTAAGCGGTAACTTTTAGTTGCTCTATCATATAGAGAGGTAGGTAGGTACAATTTACCAGCAGAGAAAGAACATTACAATAGGAGCCATGTAAATAAGAGTACAGTCGTTGTCGGTCGGTGTGGCGCTCTAAGGGGGAGGCCTATGTTCAGCAGTGGACGTTTTGTGGCTGATGATGATGATGATGATGAAATAAGAGTAGGGACTCATTTACATCTAATGCTGCAAGTATTTTGAGTAAAATAGTGGTTACCTATGGTTATCATACTACAAGCATAATCAATCTACAAAATTCCTGAACGTGCCATAGTTCTTTTTATCGTTAAAAAAGTTCAGAGTAAGTTACGTTTCAACTTAGCGGCAGCTGCGAGATTGAGGCACTTTCACTATCTGCGCAGTTCATTGCACATGAATTCACATGATACATGATTGCACGACGCCTCTGGCGCATATTACGCACAATTACTAGGAAATCGCACGCGCCTCTATATTTTGTGCTGTTTTTAATCATACACAATGATAGGAACCCAAGTTAACTTCAACCTGAATCAGCACTACACTTCTAACAATACTACAAGCACTAAATGCACTTACGAAAATACACTGATTAATTCTAAAAGATTGCTTAGATCAATAGCTAAGTTAAATAATAATAAATAAAGGTACAACTATAACGCATAGACTACCTATACTTAGGTTTAACAAGATCTAGTGCACAAACATGTAAAAATACTGCTACAGAAGCAATCTAGTGCATAATGTCTACACGTGCATCGTTTCATGCATAATATGTAGCGTGTCTTAACTATACAGATACACTAGCAGGGCTTGCAGGTGCCTTCAACTTACCCAACTTTCTAGGAAGAGGATTTGCTCTGCCGCATTCTAAAAGGTGAACGTGAATGAAGAACATTAGGATTGAAAGGAATTTTCAACACTTTCTACTCAAGAGTGAAAATAAATAGCTAAAGATGTTGTGTTTGTTCCCAGCTGTAATTTAACTGAAACAAGTACCTATAAATGAAAATCATAATATGCTAACATGGCTGATATCGCTTAGTATGCGATTAGATTTGCTACAGAACAATGCAAATTGGTAGAAGCTTATGTATTTACTAAGTTTCCGTAAGTTGAAGAGCTTTTTTTCTCGTGCCTACTTATTTAATCTTACTCATTTTATTAAATGTTTCTGCCCGGTTTTTGGCACATAAAGGCTTTGCGACGTTGCACCGGCTTAATGTGTATGGCTCTAAATTAGTTAGCTCTTGCCACAAATACTCTAAAATGGAATCCACAAGATGGTTGTTTCATCTCAAGAACATAAACAATATAAACATGCAAAAAAATATTTTTTGTATTTACCACACGAGCATTTTTGCAAATTAACATCTTCTTCGTCATCTTCTACGCTTTGTTCTTCGAGCAGAGGCACTTCCAAGCCGAAGATGGCGTCGAACAGGAACCGCGACGACCTATTGCCTGTCGAGACCTGAAAATCCAAAATAGATGCGAATGAATGAGTGGTTTCTTCCATAATCGTCCACTTATGGACAACCATTACAAAACTATTATGTAAGTTGCCGACTACCATAAAATAACGATGTCAATGGAGCCATCAATTCATAGCAGCCGTTGCGCGTTCTGATTTGTTCTGTACTGCACCGTCTATAAGTTCTTCGTGTTCCTCAACAATGTTTTCATGTTAGAGATAGGTCCTTTCTAAGTCGATGATAGTCGTTATGCGTGCACCTAATTGTTTGACTAGGAAGTAAGTAGGTAAGAGTGCTAGTTTCGAGGCCCGCGCTGCATTACCTCATAACGTTACATCATACGTGTAAACGGGTATTTTTCTGATTCCGACGGAAATGCACTTATATAAGTTTTGTTTATCGTTTAAGCCGCGGGTTGCTTTCGCGAGTCGGAGACGCCATGGTTGCGCAACTCGCCGGCTAATTGGCGAGTAATGTCAATGTTGCTTTCACAATCTCAGCGACCGTGTTCCGGCTATTATCTTTTTTGCTTCAATTTTAGTAACGCTTGCACTTTCTCGCCTCATCATTGTTGTCAGAGAAACATGCTCTACGTAGAGAGTTAACAATTTTGCGGGCTTGTCAAAATTATTTAGGTAAACGTTGGATAGTTAACTATCTAGTCTTATAACACTAAGCACTTTTGTCTAACTTAGCCAACCGCTACTTGAGTAAATTATTGCTGCAACTACCCGCACTTTCGTCGTTATTTATTTATCTAGGTAGCTCCGGTTATTCACGAAAATATTCAATGTAAAGTGGCACCCACATGTTGCCTACTCCAAATTGATTGACCGAAACCCAAGAATCGTCCTCCAAGCTCCAATACTGCGAGCCCATGCCATGTTGAATACCAAATATTCTCGGATTCTATCGCTTTCCCCGAGTGACCGACCACGTAACTGTGTGACGAAATAGTATTGTTTGTATTTCTTGTCGTATTAAATGAGTTAGCTAACAATGTCACTTGATGATGTGACATAATCATAACCAGGCCAAGGTGCTAAGGTTGCAGGCGCATTATTGGTCTGTGCTACTTTATTAAGGAAACTCAATTCGAATGCAAATTGCAATAAAATAATATGTACCTCAAATAAACAGGTAGCTATGTATTAATTTATCTGCTTCTATATAAGATCCTATTGAGCAGCACGAGTAGAGCCACAATATTGCTGAAATTACTTTGTTCGATCCTTATCAACAACTGTTGTTGTTTGTTGCAGCGTAAAAAATTGTCAATATATTTTCGATGATAATAGAGCTAACTATGTCAAGGGAGCTATAATATCTAGAATTCATACAAGATCAAGACCCAGCCCTGGATACCCGTGACCGAGATAATGAATAGATGCATTTCGCAACTGGTCAGGGCTAGTAATGCTAGACGCAATCTAGAGTCAGTGCCACTTTACAATAGTGATTTGACCGTCATCGGCGGGCCCAAGTTCAAAGCCACCAATCACGGTTACATTGTGTCTGACATTTGGATAGTACTTAATAGAAATATAAAAAAACACACATGTGTGTGTATTTGTTATTTATATTAACGGTTATTTAGGTACCTATGTATTTCATTAAAGTAGGTATTTCTATATTTTTAATGATATTTAATTTAAACGCAGACGCATCTCATAAACATGAGCCCATACCTAACCAAGCTGTCCTATTTGGGAATTCTCTGGTCCTAATAGGACGAACTCAGGTCACGAAAATAGGACACTGTATAACGATACAAGTTGTTTCTTTGCGTCTTATCGTATCGGATAAGCTTATATACTTCACTTTATTATGTAAAGCAAATTAGAGCGACATCGGTTTTTTTCCTTATAAATAATACAATAAATAATAATGGTGTACAACGGTGTAAATACGGTGTATAATGTTATGAGCGTACTTATATAAAACTCTAAATTTATTACCATAAACATGATTATGTGTAGGGTAACATGAATAGCACATTTCCTAGGTTAATAGTAAGGAGGTTATATTAATTGCGATGATATGAATAGGACGTAAATCCCCAAGCTTCAATCAATCGTGGGCTTTTGATACATAACGTCTAAAGACTTTCCAAAGTATAATCACGAATGCCTTTCACGCTGTAATTGTTCTGTTGCTCTCGTTTTGTTATCCATAGTCGTTTATCAGTAAAGTAAAGAAAGTACAGGCCCGGTGGCGCCACCTTTAGTGAGTGTCTTGCGTTGTCAGTTTTTGTTTTATGAGATGAACATAACATTCAGTACATAAGAAGTTGCTTTCATGGGTTACCTACTGTAATGTTTACTACCTCTTATTATCAACAGGACAAAGCAGTTCGAAATACAGTTTTAAATTCCTTTATAAGGACCAAACTTGTGTAGATGACAAACATCTTGTTAAAAATAGGTATCAAATTTTCAATGAACTTGATGCGAATTAGGCCGCCTAGTGTCTATGGGGTCACACGAGAGGGGAGAAAGAAAAGAACATTTTCACCCTAGAGCTCTCTAGAGCCTAGAGATCTCGGGCTAGAGAAATACACCGTTGACTACTTATCTATAGAGATTCCGATACTTTTGTCAGCCACAAATTCCGGCAACAGTTGGGTTTTAGTTGGTGTATTTATCTGTATTTCTACATAAAGTACCTAATCCGATGCAAAGTATCTATACTGAAATTTTTCCCTTGTTACCAAAAAATATGGTTTTAGTCCGCCAGGGAGGGAGTTACCACATCCTTTCCAGTTACCTATTCAAGCTCAAAGGAGTACTGTGCAACCATTACTGTGTTTCAAATTCACAATGTTTTCAGAAAATATCTATATATTATATATACATTCCATTATATATAATCTAGGTTACACTGCAACTGTTATGAGTGCTTACTATATTATATTATTCTTTGGTGCTTACGGCGTCTTTGACACGTCACTGATTGGCAAAACAAGCAGAACTACGCAGGTCTGCTGTATAAAATTTTAAGCAATAAATATTCTGCGTAAATAATCAACTTTAAGCCTACTTCCATAATTTAAATAACTGATATCAATCTTACATAAGATCAATTCCAACATAAGTAAAGAAGAGTGAGCGAAAGTAGTGCATATCCGGCTTATATAGAAGTTACATAAATCCAATTACATTCGAATGGGTATAGTTAGAACCTACTTTGTACATAGCCTTGTAATTTAGTTGCAATTACAAAATTAGCAATGAAAATCTAGTGAAAACAATATAGGTAGACAGGTAAACTCATGCATACAAAAATGATGTTGGTTACCTACATTATCATCATAGACCCGCATTGACCTAAATGAAAGATTGTAACGATAGGCCAAGCAATGCAACAGCGTGCAAAACGATACATTTTCTTAATTTTCCTCTGACATTTCCACCTACCTACATGCACAATTTGTAGACGATTTCAGTGGGTTTCTTAGAAACTTAGTGTTTTTTTCTAAAACTAAAGGCAAATAATAATAGGTAATAAGTGGCAATGGTTGGTACTTAACTTTTTTGGAAGTTTCAGGGTTCCGTACGAGTGATAAAGAGGAACCATTATGGTGGGACTCCGATGTCTGTTATACCGATCACTGACGATTCTCAGGCACTTTAAATACTATACTATACTTCTTCTAGAGTTCTTCTTCTTCTTCTAATTAACTTTGCCTACAGAATATGCTCTTTTTTTGTCGGTTAATAGAAATAGGGCCAGATATGGGGAACATGTTTAAAGCTGTGGTCAAGTGAAGAACCATAAGAAAGGTTTATTCGTTTGTTGACCAATTTAAGATGACCTATTTATTTTCTAAAATACCTAACTACAGTTTTTTTTTTTTAAATCCAAAGCATGAAAAATCTTTTAAATACCTAGGTATACGGGCGGATAATCTGAATTAATTTACGCAAGTACAGCACCAGGCAGACATAAGAGGAAAATAAATGTATTTTTCCTGTAATGTTTGCCCTGATTGCTTTGAAAATATTCTGGTTTTTTTTTTTCTTCGGAAAATGAAAGAAAAACTATGTACCTATGTATGTCACTTAGCAACGAGTACTTACCAATTTTTCAGAAACTAAACCCTGCCTGTAATTTGTAATCTGGACCTACCCAATAACACCCTGTAAGTATTAACTCAAGCAAACAAATTCATATTTATAATCTAACCAACAAGAATTGCATAAAACACGCAACGAAAGCAAAAGTGCTCGTTCAAGTCATTGCACTTACGCACTAGTTCTATGACCGTCACCAATTAGGGGTAATGATTCACTGTTGATTTCAGTATAATTAAATAAATTGAGATAACTTGAGTATGAGTAAACGAGACCCGAGAGAGAGAGACGAGACTTACTTGGTTGTGGAGGGTGGCTGCGAGAGGCGACGTCAGCTCCCTGGCAGACGCTTCTATCGTAAGGACCACGTAAATAATAGTCACAAGTCTCCATTGGCACATTGTGGGGATCCGGGGTCGAGCGCGTGTTTATTATCAGTGCGCACCACTATTTATTTGAGCGGCATCTCCGCTCTCGGCGTGTCCACTGGCGAATTGCCTGTCAGCGATCCGAAGGCATTATTTCGCAAAGGGGCGCCCGTGAATCGCAGGCCGAGTTCGGCCGCGGCGGCGCGGTTGCACCGAGTGCCGCTCCGCTGAGGTCTTCGTCCACCACCTCGCGTACCTACTTTCTCCACGCGCCAAAATATCTACAATGATTTGGTGCCCATAATTGACCCATCCCAAGTCTGGAGTAGATGTCCTGAGACGCCTTTTTGTTTTAATAAAACGGGAATACTCTGTCTGAGAGCTTATGAAGTTTTGAGGCTTGAACAGTTTTCATCAACCTATTGTATAACTCGTCCACAGTCTCGCATTCGCAGTTTTGCAGGCGTTCATATCAAATACTGGTATTTTAGTACTTAAACATTGTCATCTTTTATTATTATTATTGATATCCCGCCGATATGATATAAGTATTATTATTTTCTATTAGAAAAAAAAACCATTTGGAAATAGCCCGTCCGTTCAAATTAAGGCAGGACAGGATTTTAACCACCCGGCTATAGGCATAAATAATGTTTAATTAGATATAGTAAATATTTAATCCTATGTAAACTGTCAAAAAACAAAAAAACTTCATAAGGCAAAAATACCACCTTAGCTACAGAATTTAGCGTTCATTCTTTTGTATGAAAAATGTGTTATTTATACACAAAACTTTGAAATACATTAATTTTGCGCCGATCCTGGGTTTTTTGTATGGGATTTGAGACATCACCTTTGTACCTAAAAATACCAAGAGCTCGAAAAGTATGAAATTATTTTTAATTTTCTGAACTGTCATATGCTTATTACTCCATAACCTGTATAATATGTTATCATTATACTTCGAAAGGGCTGGACCGATTTTTATGTGGTTCTTAGGGTTTCGGAGCAAACTAAGGTACCCTTAGTCTCACCCTCTCCGTCTGTAGATATGCCACAGTCCTTTTATTCAAAGACTAGGACTATAGACTATAGACTTTATATCACTGATAATATTATGTATGTACCTACTTAGGTACTTACACGTATAGATAAAGATAACAACAGTATAGTACTAGCTGCGCCCCGCAATTTCACCTGCGTGAAAAATCCCTCAGGATTAACTCATTTTTTTTATATCACTGACGAGGCGTGCAATTCGCTCACCTGTTGTTAAGCGTCATGCTTGCCCATAACAGTTCAATGCCACCCACAAAATTTTGAACTTCAACAGTTCCAAAATCTGCGCAGCACCGCACTGCGCTTGTCACCCTGAGATATTAGATGTTAAATCTCTGTATGCCCAGTAGTTTCGCTGGAAACATTGCCCTTCAATCTGGAACATAGTATTGCTTGCACACTACTGCTTAGCGGTTGAATAACTGGTAAAGGTGTGGTACTTCCCCAGACGTACTCTTGCAAAACGGCTCTTGCAAAGAGTCCTACCACAACAAAAATTGCTCTGATATTGCGTGAATATATTAGTAGGGATAGTAAGCTACTCCACAAATACTTAGGTACTTGTATTAAGGCCAGAACTGATCGTGATTTGAAATGAGTATTGTCCCGCTCAAAGTTCTAAGATTTAAAGTTGAAAATCGCATATCATACTTGATGAGAAAACGGTAAATTGTAGTTTTTCATTGCTTTTTTGCCGATTATCGGAAATATACAAATCAAAATTAATCAAATAAAAAAACTACCTGGTTCGCCGTATAAACCACTAGCCTGAATATTTAATTTGTAAAAGAAAATTTGTAGTTACCGCTGAAAATTCAGAGCATTTGATTTCAGAAAGGGGGGGATTTCACAGGGGGTATTTTTGCGATTTTTTATTTTGCAACTAAGACAGATTTTCGAAATTTTATTCAGTTAAACGTAATTTCAGTTTTATTTAATAAGTAATCTCGTCACTTCGAACAAAGCGCTGAAAAATGCTACTATTAGTTGTTTTCGATTAGACCTGGCCTTAAAATGTTAAGTTTTGTTTAGAGGGTTAGCTCCGCTAAATGGCATCACCAATGCTTAGTTTTCCATCAAATACTTAGCTTTTATTTTCGATGCCTTTAGGTATAAGTAGATAGGTACTATATAAAGTAGTATATAGTTACCTATTTATAGCTCTAAGCAGATAGATTGGTTTGATTTGGTAGATCTACCTAGTCAAATCAAATCAAGTAAAAAGCATCAAATAAAAAAACCTATAAGGTACATAAGTACCTATTTAGTATTTACCCATACAAACAACAAACTTAGGTAAACTTACAAATCTGCATCATCTGTATATAACCTAGTTATCAACGTCATTATCTTGTAAGCTTATGGCCATGTACCTATTTCCTGTATTTCTGGTGCAGTGCGGATTTTCCACATTGATAAACGAAAGTGAAATCAGCGATGGTTTCCGCTACTGGCGTGCTTCCACTGACAACGTAATCGTGACATTAATAACTGCCTGCTCCGATCTTGTCTCACGAGAAAATTATCATGATGTAGGTGTAGTTAGTTAAAGGTATAGATATAAGCTGTGTAGTGTATGTACCTACCTTACCAAATGCAGGCGAAGTAGGTTTACCTACATTTTTAGGAATTTCCATGAAAGATAATCTTTCGTAGAAAGATAAGGTAAGTAATTAATATTTCACACACACACAGATAGACATAGTTTCATTCGCAATTATAATATTAGTTAGGATAATTAAGAAATTCGACTTTCGTAAAATTTACATAACTGCCTTCATTGCTCAGATAAAATTGGTAGGCGTTAACAAGCGAAGCGATGGCGAAGTTAAACCTCTTATTTGCCCACCGCTTTGAGTTTTTTACCGTCTGTCACGATTCTGAAACAGCTATTGCCACGATTATATTTAAATGTATAATATTATACAGTCGTAAGAGAGGATATATGACCCAGATCCTATTTCTGAGTTTAAAGATTTTTTCAATGAGATCAGTTTTTAACCTGCCCACACAGGGCTGTGCTATCTCGACGCCCCCTAATTTACTCGGGGTGTACTACTGCCTCCCTGAAAGTCTCAAACACCCACAGGGTGCGTTATCGCCCACGTTTTGAAACTATGGTTTACGGGAACAAGTTGCTGTTTTTAAGTGAGAATGTTTGTTTATTTGTCCAATGATGGAACCGTCCTAAGACTAAGTCTTCAGTAAATGTTGTAGGATAGTACTTAGTTATTTTTTTATATTTGAATATGAGTAATTATTTTAGGTTCGAATGGTCGCGATGTCTCACTTTGGGGCGGCGAAGTATCCGCGGTAGTCATGTAAGCATGAGGGGGTGTCATTTCCTTTCGCCTATCTTAATCTGGGAAAGGTGTTTTTCGCAAATATCTCAACAACGGCTGGACGCACAAATTTGAAACTGCCATACTCATTTACAGGACCTCATGCACTAAATATATCTACTCCACTCAAATCCCGATATTCGACACTTTTCCGCCAGGTGTATGCACACACGGTAAGCGTCTGCGTAGGCTTGTTCAGAAAAAATTGGCAGGCGTTAGCGATACTTGTGCAAACTCGGAGGGTTGTCACCACCGGTACCAATTTTTTCTTGATCCTCTTTTACCTTTGACAAGTATATTTTTCCTTTTCCCATACAATTTTTAATAAGAGAATTTTCTCTTCTATTTAGCTTTAGCATATTAATTTATAAACTACAGCGATTTACGTAGTGTCGTTGAAATCTAATACACTACTGGTAGTGCCAAGCAATAGTGTCACCACGGAGGATAAACAAGTACCTATGTCAGATAGGTTACTGGACACGGGTTCAGGTACCCGAAATAAGTAAAACCAACAAACTTTTTGGAGTAATCATTTATTTTCAAAATAAAAAACAGTTGCATTGCAACTAAAAAATAATCTTTAAAAATATGTTAGTATGTACGTAAATTAGGTTTTATGAGGTATATTTTGGTAGATTCAATCAAACAAAACTTACCTGTCGTACTAATAATCGTAGGATCTCACCAGATCGATATGTCCCCGAAGTTCGCCATGAAAATAAAATTAAAAATATTAGAAATAAAATCAACAACAAAAATTAACATCTAATAATTATGTATTTTTACAAATGCAATATATATTTTATTGTGATGAAAGTAGTTAGCTTCGAATTGCGGCCTTCCCAAAAATAAGTGTGCGTTACTTGTTACAAAGCTGCCACGTTTCTAATAGCTAACAACAGAACCATATTCTTTTACCCCAAACATGGTCCTAAGTCAAATTTAGTAAATAAATGCACCTACCAAATTTTAATGCACGTTGTGTAGAAGTCGATTTACTAATCGGTGTAAGGAAGGCTTATTAAATAACAGTAATATAAAAAAGCCTAAGCTTTAGGCTCTTAGGCAGACTATAACCATCTATAAAGACGGTGAAGAACCCTCATCGTACAAAAATATGTCAAACCTCATTCAAAAACTATCTGGCTAGCCGATCGAAACGCAGATGCTAAAGTAAAGCTTATTAGACTTCTTCAGAATAACAAATCCATTGAAACAAAGCTTATAAAATAGCTTTTTAGATAATATCTAACTAAAGTATAAGGGCTAACGGACATTACTTGGAATTACCGCTGACGAATTTTCTATACCTTGAACCTTCTATGCTTCTATGAACCAGTTGCCATTCTGAGAATTGGGCATTCTGCACTTATGCCAAAATTACAAAAAGCGATATCTAGCAACCTTTGCAAAGAGATGGATTTTCTGCAACTTGAATGCAAATACTTGGAGGTTAGTAAGCGGAATTATTCATTTCCGACGAAATATACGATACAGGAAGGTACAACGGCGACCCATGAAAGATATTGTATACGTAAATGGAGGTAACCACAGACTAGAATTAGAATCAGCTCTTTACTACACCGGTGATTTTTGAGGTAATTCAAGTTAGGTACTGTTGAAAGCTCTAATTAATCTCTTTCAAACCGACATAAAAAGTGGTGTCAATACACTGCTTGGCTTAAAGTTCAGTGATTCAGCAAATAGACTTTATAAAACCTAACGCAACGAAATTATTGTAAGTACCAACCTACCCAATTCCTGCTATTGTAGAGTGCCCCCTCACACGACTTTATTTGTAGGTTCTAAAGGACTTAAGTCCGCAACATCAGCTCTTCAAAAATATGGCCACTGTAGGCATTATTCTGATCCTAATCATTGTTTTTACTGTACTGTGTTACTAATACTGCTTACCAACATTTGTGAACCGCGTGTCTCGTGACCTAGATTTGTCAAGGCGACATCTACAAGAACGGCTGTAAAACTACATAACGGGAGGATTGGGAAGTGGCTCATGACACCGTTAGGATAACGGTAGATATATAATATATACAACATATGTCTAAATGAGGGAAAAAATACAACAAAAATAAATAAACTTCTACAAAAATAATACTCCTAAGACTAACTGAACACATTTATTTGTATCTGTACAAAAGTTGCTCTTTATCTATGTCAGCTACAGCCGCGCTTCATTTTACTACAGAAAGTATACATACAACTACAATACAAGCGCAACTTGACGTGTTCTCGGCTGACATAGGTAATAAACTAAATAATAAACAAAAACTAGGTTTATTTACAGATCTAAGAAAACAACCCTACTGATTTTGTATTCAAATTTATTTTACATTTAATTTAATTAGCCTATAAGTCATCAATAAATTCTATACCTATGCTATACTATTTGAGAACTTAATACTGAGTAATATAATTAAGAAAAATGTAGTTAATTTTAATGTTTTCTCGTCTATTTTGACTGTCAACTGTTTACTAAACCTAACATCTACTTCCAGGGAAGGTCTTACAGAGAATCCTAATCTTGTACTAAATTACTCATCGAAAATTACAAACTATGAAATCCTTACACGTACGTCACGACAGTACCCGAGTACTACAATAAATAGAAGACCACATTACAATCGATACACATAATTCTATCGTCATATTCTTGTAAATGTTAAAAAAATCACTAGCTTCTGCTAAAATAAGTATAAGTTTCCTGACGGCGTCTCCTAGATGGTCTCGCGTGGAGCATGAGGCTGTATCTAGGCTCCGGAGCGTACTGCCTACACTAGCACGGAATACTCTGCTTTACTAGTGTACTTAGCACGAAACCTAGAGATTGAAAAAACCTGTTATCAGACACGTATAAGAAAAACATGCTAACAATAGCGGCTACCTTCATAGCATTAATCATCGAACTATCGCCGGACTAGATCTCATATGCTCAATTAATGCTATGTAGTGCTCAGATAATAACCTAATCAACAGAACTCAACATCTAATACCACACGACTTCCTATTCCGGTAGTCAGCAGTGAGGATTGTCTCAACGAGTAGAGTAGATGATGAATATTGGTGATGTGCTAGGTGTATAGGGCTGCGAGTATGGGTGCGAGTGTGTATACTTACATGGTCTAGAATCGTCCCCCTCGGCCCTGGCCACCACCGCCACCGCTGCCGTACCCGCCACTGCCGCCCCCATATCCGCCGCTGCCGCCCCCACCGCCGCCCTGGTTCATGTTGTAGGGCGTGGCTCTGTTATTGCTGTACTGTTGATTTCTGGTAGGGCCACCACTATAACTCTGTTGGTTGTAATTGCCGAAGTCTTGGTTGCCCCACCCCCCGCGCCCGTTTCCACCCCCGTAGCCACCCCCCTGGTTGCCGCCTCCCCAGCCACCCTGATTGTTATCCCAAGGATTCGAATTGCTCCAGCCGCCGCCCTGGTTGCCACCACTATAACCACCTGAAATCAACAAAGCAAAAACGATCAGCATATAGTGTCGATAGACAATGAACTGTACTGTACTGTTAAAATACAATTATTGTACACACCTGCATTGCCCCATCCGCCATCTTGTCTCCCGCCGCCCCCTTGCCTGCCACCTCCCCTCTGTTCGCCGCCATCTTTAGGTAGGGCTTTCTTTACATCTAACTGTTTACCGTTAATTTTGTGAGGGGCGTTCACTATAGAAAAAAGAATCATAATGTTAGAACTTTTTAAATACATATTTATGACGAGCATACCTACTCAAAATGAACAAATAGGTACAAGGAAATCATGTTTGTTGACTTGCGTACCAGATCTCCCACTAGTTAGGTAGTCAGGTATAGCTTAAATCAATAAATTAATATCCACAGTTAAGAGAAGCCAGAGGTGGACATATACAATCCATTCTGGGGCAAGACTGTGGAACTTTACAAATAATGTGAAGATACTTACAACAAACTTTGTCAACAGGGTCATAGTCATCGAACTCAACAAATCCAAATCCTCGCTTCTTTCCAGTAGCCTTGTCAGTGACGATGCTAACATTCTGTACTGTGCCATAGTTGGAGAAGTATTCTCGAAGTTGCTCTTCATCGTGGTCGTCTTTTATGCCACCAATAAACAACTTTTTAACTGTAGCACCAGCCTCCGGATTTTTGATGTCTTGCCTTGCTACTGCTCGTTTAGTTTCGACCACACTGAGAACGAAATAACATACATCAATTAATCAGATATGAAGAACAATTGAATTTAGAAAATTAGGTAGGCAGCTGGGGTCCATGCCTTTTATAAAAATTTTCAATTTTTGCCTATTAACCTAATTACTTTACAAAATACACAAAAGTAAATGTATACTATTATTACAGAGTTGAAAAAGGTAATTAGGTTAGGTGCGGTGTCGGCTCATCAGAAAATGCCATGTGGACTAAAACCATGCGACATTCACCATGACGAGTCTTTTATTTTTTGCAGCGTAAAACGATGTAAAAATGAAAGCAAATTTTCACATAGCTGGGCTGCAGGTGATTTACTTTGTTACCTACAAAACTATTCTAGGTATTTTACAAAAAATATAACTTACCGTCCATCAATACGATGCGGCCTGTTGTTCTGAGCATCATCAACCATGTGCGCCTTTGAGTATGTAATAAAACCAAAGCCACGAGAGCGCTTGGTTTTCGGATCCTTCATAACGACAACATCTACAATTTCTCCCCATTTTTCAAAATGTGTCTTTAGAGATTCATCAGTTGTACGATAATTCAATCCTCCAATAAATATTTTGCGGTGTACCTCGGGCTCATCCTGAAAGTAGGACGCTTGCTATAACAAAATGGCGGCGCGGCGTGGCGTCGTCACATTATCGGGGTCAACCATATTTCATTGTATACTTACAAGTTCACAGAAATTTACTTATAAAACCTTAAATATTCACACGTAATGTCAAAGGTTAAGTACATAGAACTAAACAGCAGCTTTTAAATTTAAGGTGAGTCATAGGTTAATTGACCAGCAAAGGAGCTGGTAGGGCAAAAAATATATCAAATGTACTCACGTATCCATCATCGCCGTTTTGCTGGGGCCTCATGATTCCGTCTTTTAGCACTAAAGAACTTAACAATACCAACAGACAAATTAATATTACTTTTTGGACTTTGTGAGCTAGGCAATATTCACGTACACAACGCACGACCTTCTCTGATCGAAGCCACGCCAAAAAGAAAGGAAGGCAAATGTGGGGATAAGAGTACGCTTTTGTTTGACACGAATGAACGCACAAAAGAATGAACATCGAACCATAGATAAGAATGTATACATCGAACAATGACCAAAGAATGCGGATTACACAGAAAGAACGAAAGCGGAAATTGCCAGTGATGTCCTATGTCAATAAGTCAATTCGATTTCATGGGTTTAGTCGATTTGAACTGAGCTGACTCAATAGTTCTGCGAACGAGCTCAAGCTTTTTTGAACAATCTCAATTTTTTTACAATATTCCTCGACAGCCTCTTGGCAGATTTTGCTCGTAATCGAAATTCTTGTTTATGAAAATAGCTACCAAATGTTTCTGCCAAATACCAATAAACTTCCTCCCATTTTGGGGGAAATACTCCTCCAATCCAAACCGTCCTTTACCATATTGGCCGTGATGATTACATTATCTTCAATGAGCCATATGTACTTACAATACAACCACTACCGTGGCCGCATGTGCAGGCCCCTTTTGTCTAGGAATAATTTTATTGAAAACGACAGCAGACTTTTTTCTCTGTAAAAAGTAGAAAAATTGAAGTTCCGTGAAGATGAGTGGTGACGACTGGGTGTCGACTATAGTTGCCAGTATGTAAATAATTCCATAAAACGTGGTGATTTAAATGATGGTTAACCTAATGGACATATGCTAAAAGCAGTACATAGTGTTAACAGTATATTATTTTCCACTTAATTACGGTGGTCCGCTGTCCTTGGTTTTCAACTGTTTTCAACAGTATGAAGTGTCTCCGCAGTCGTAGCCGGCCTAGCCAGCAACAAGAACGGTTGCCGGAGGTGGACGTGTAAAACGTTAAAAAGAAATTCTAGAGATGGATAACTGTAGATTAAGCAAAAAGATATTTTATTAACAAAAATTAAGATAGAAATTAAATTAGATTAAGCTATTATTTTGTTTTATGAAAAATAGGAAACCGAGTTATCCGACTAAAATGTACTACACCGTAATTCGTAGATAAATGCGTGGTTTTTTTTTTATTCGCTCGTTAGTTTTAGGTAGGCTTTTTGTATTTTATAGGTGTGCTAGGGGAATGCTTATGTTAGAGAAACTGGCAACCTCATTGACGACGCTGACGTTTCTCGTTTTTCTTTTTTTTCTCGATTTCTGCAGTTTTATCCATTATTTTCTCTTTCTTTTTGTGGTATTCACGAAAAAATAAGACCAGTCCTCTTTAAAAAGTGCAAAGTTTATCAGAATCTGTAATTAACATAATTATATTAGCCAACTCAACATGAAACCAAACGGAGGAGGTGACGACTACGTAAGCGTAAAACTTCGATAAAACCGAATCTTTTGATCAAACATTTGCTAAAATAATGGCTTCTTAATTTATCATTACTTGCAGGAAGAGCCGGAACATCTGCGGAAACTGTTCATTGGAGGCCTGGACTACCGTACTAATGACCAGTCATTGAAACAGTTCTACGAGCAATGGGGCGATATCGTCGACGTCGTGGTCATGAAAGACCCCCAAACCAAGAGGTCTAGAGGCTTCGGCTTCATTACATATTCCAGAGCTCACATGGTAGATGATGCACAGAAGAATAGGCCGCATAAAATAGATGGACGGTAAGAATCTGACTTAGGGGCCAACTTATTTGTAGAGGTGGCAAATTAAGGAACAAGTTTTTGATGGATGAATGTCAGTATTGTGGCTATCAATTTTACAAATCTAACTAATAGTATAAATTCGAATGTAACTATGATGCATCAATGTTTTAAAATAAAGTATTGTAACTGTGAGAATGATTTTTTAAAGTTCAGAAGCTCATTATCTTGTCGACAACTGGCATGTTCACGTATAATTTATACCAAACAGTGCACAGGAAATGAAAAATGTTTGACATTTGCATGGAACAATGAAATTAATACATCTTATAAGCTAGTGGAGTATTTGTTTTAGTCACAAAATATTCTAGTCACACTTTGTGAAAGTCTGGTATGAACACAAGACAGTCAACTGCTCTTAGCTCACATCAATACTGGCATATACATACAAACTGGCTAAACTTAAAGTAAATGATATTTTTTACAAAATAATCGACTGATAGCTTGTGATTCCTTTATGGAACGTCTTAGGAATTAGTGGCAAAATGGACACAGTTTTTGCAGGAAAATATCGCAAAGTTCCAAACATATCGGCCTTGTACAGCTTCTACATACGTATTTTGTTTGTCTATCTTTCTTACAGGGATAATCAGCACATCTAAATAATGGTGAATAGCATTTTTAAAACATGGGCGTGATGGTTTGCCGATTTGAGAACTGATTATTAACTCACCAATCTCCTGTTCCTTCTCAAATTCAAAGCTATGTTTCTTGATCGGACCAAGACTTGATTGGCCTCTGCTAAAGCTTCTTCCAAAAAACATAAAATATGCTTTATTATTTTTCTGCATTTATTTTTAATTAATTATTAAAATGAAATCAACATACTCGCCGAGTAAATACCATGAATAAATTTGCATCCTATTTTAACTCACTCCTTACAAATAGTCAAAAGATGTGGGAGCATGTGCACATCCATTCTGGTATGCATTCGGTGTAAATTATACTTATGCATCAACAAAGTGAGTTTTGACAGCAACAAGTCAACAAGCATTGGCAGTTTCAGCAACACCACAGAAGAGAAGTAGAAACTATAAAAGCATACTCATGAATTTTAGAGTGTAACATAGCAAGAGGCAGTGTGTAGAATAGCAGGAAGCAGTGTGTAGAACAAACTTCTTTCAAAATTTCAGAGTCGTTGAACCAAAGAGAGCAGTGCCAAGAGAGGAGATAAACAGACCTGATGCGAGCGCCACAGTCAAGAAGTTGTTTGTTGGTGGTTTGAAGCAAGACATTGAAGAAGATGACCTGAAGGAGTACTTCAGCTCCTACGGCTCTATTGTGTCAGTCAGCTTGGTCACCGAAAAGGATACCGGCAAGAAGAGAGGTTTTGGATTTGTGGAATTTGACGACTATGATCCTGTTGATAAAATATGTGGTAAGTGTTTTCTGAATAGTCTAATGGTTCACTAACACTAATAATAACAAGAAATACTAATATTAATAATAATAAAAAAAAAACATTACTTTATCTGACTGTGCTTTATCATTCGTTCTGGCCTAGCGCTTACAACACTTGCCAAGAGTTGTAAGCTTGTGCTTGTGTAGTAGCGGACATTCACTACTACAGTGCGAGTAATTGCCCGTATCACTCATACACTCGCTATAGCCCAGGGACTAAACTATCGGAATTATACACTCGCTTCTCAGTTCTAGCTCTACATGCTTCTCATACATTGGCGGCGGTCGGAAAAGTCCCGAAATGTAAAATTTAGATTATATAAAGTACTCTGTACAGCGTTCAGGCCGAGCCCGAAAGAGACTCGGCCAGAATACTACTACAATATCCTAATTGCTGGTCCATAGGTGATTACAAAAGCTTACAAACCGTTCTTCTGGTATTTTCATTCAGCACACATTCCACAGTAATGTCATATTATTATGTGCATGTTATAGACAGCACAGTTTGGATTAGATTTTTTTTTCTTATTAAAAATGAATATTTATTATGTGGGATGTTCCTGGTACTAAATATCAAAGCTACAACAGTATCATGTTCATTTAGAACATTGGTTTCTATCCATGGATGTCTCAAAGGCTCGTTCAGTTGACCTGGATCTTAAATCAAAGTATAATGCCTAGTCTTACTTTCGTGCTTGACACTATCACTCATCAGTGAGAAGATGACTTAATTAAAGGTTTTGAAGAACTTTGGGGTTACTGTAATTAATTGTCTCAGGTATGAGATTGGCTTTGCAGAATTTGCAGATCTGTTTTGTCGTTAACTTACTTATAATTGTGATGTCTGTCAAGTGCAGCAAGTGAGCATTTTATACAAAGTTCAATCATCTTATAATCTCTTATGTGTGTAATGAGGGATAAGGGGTGTAAATTATCTTTGTCCATATTCCAGGCACACCAAACCACAAGGTGAAGGGACACCGCTTAGACGTGAAGAAAGCTCTGTCCAAGACGGAGATGGCGGGCGGCACCGGTGGTGGCAGCGGCGGCGGCAGGGGCGGCGGCGGCGGACGCGGCCGCGGGGGCGGCGGCTCCGGCGGCTGGGGCCGCTCCAACCAGCAACAGGACTGGGGTAACTACTCCACTCAATCCGCTCACACTACACTATCCAAATTATTATTGCCATGTCTCTAGTTTGTATGTTATTTGAGAACCAACCAATCACCATATCTTTGAGAGAAGAATGCCTTTTGCTACAGACTTTTCTTCGGCATCAATAACAAAAATGTTAATGCAAAGGAAAACTCTGTAAACGTCATGAAAGTTATTATAATATTCTCTTTATTGCTTAAAATATTTTAAACAGAAATCTTTTCTTCAGAAAATGAAATTTATTACTGGTTCAAAAATATAAATTAAGACAGATGGGATCTAATTTATATATTTGAACCTTTTTTTTTTGAACTTTGGGTGACCCAAAGTCATAATTTCAGGCTTGAAGTAATAATGACTTAAGATAGGCGGGCATTCTTCTGTGCGTTACTATTTCATATTTCACAACATATGTGTCCACTTGGGAAAGTATCACACCGTTGCCAGTTATTCAACCGCCAAGCAGTAGTGTGCAAACAATACTGTGTTCCGGATTGAAGGGCATTGTTACCAGCGTAATTACTGGGCATAAAGAGATTTAACATCTAATATCTCAGAGTGACCAGCGCAGTGCATTGCTGCGCATGGTTTTGAACTGTTGAAGTTCAAAATTCTGGTGGCACTCAATTGTCATGGTCCAGCGAGACGCTTAATACCAGGTGAGCGACTTGTTAGTGTCTTCACAAAGTTCAATAAAAAAAAACCTCAGCCACGCTAAGAAGAGTTTTGGTAGTTGCAATAATATTGTAAAACCCGAATGAAACGCTTGTTTTTCGAACATAATATTGTATCTGCTAGCTGATATTCTATAGTGAAATATTAAAAGAAAATGTTTTCATTCAACTTTTTTCATGTCTTTACCACTGCCAGGACATTTCGTAGCGTGGCTTGAATATAGTTTTTTTTAGTACTGATGCATTTTATTTTGCAATTATTATTTAGTTTTGGAAGTAATTTCTTTTTGTCATCGTATTTTAAATAGTTTATTATGCTACTAGCATAGAAAAATTATATCCTAACTAATATTATAATTTAGAAACTTCGAGGTATGAAAATGAATACGTTCGTCTCGAGGAAAAAATTTCGCTTGTGCAATTCAGAACTTCCTACATTACAACTGATCAGTCCAAAACGTCAAAAATGGATCAACGCTATCTAGCGAACTATACGAAGTAACTTTGAGTCTCCGTCTGGATGTTTGTCGCGTTATCACGGCTAAACGGCTGAACGGATCTTGATACAATTTGATATTTGGATACTTTTTTTATGTCCACGCGAACGAGGTCGCTAGTAACAACTTAGTAAAGTATAATTTTTCTACGCTACTAGTAAGATAGATTCTAGCAATATATGTCGAATTGGTGCAAAATTGTGGTGGTGGTGAAAATGTGATATCACTGTGTGACTCCACACAGTCAGTGTAGTATGAAGTAGCTAAGCGTGAGATGAACACAGGTTCTGGAGGCGGCGGTCGCAACAGCGGCGGCGGCGGCTGGGGCAATCAGAATGAGCAGCAATGGGGTAATAACACTGATCACTACTGCCACTCGGGAAGTAGGGTTGGCTGCTCCACACGGGCTGCGACACGATTCAAACTTTATTTGACTCGAGTCTTGGGTCTGGCCCTGTATTATTAACCCAGTCAGAAAGGATCCTATTCGAGATATTTATATCCGTCTAGACTTTGAATGGCCGAGATAGAGAGTATATCTTTATTCGATTATATAATACTCCGTCTCCGCCAATCACTTGTCTGACTGGGTTCGTAATACAGGGCCTGGGGCCTTATTTTGTGAGTCTGGTGGCGATTGTAATTGTTTGCTATTCCGCTCGCTCGCATGGAACGAGTAAGTTAGCGCGAGTGGGACGGCACGCGATGACCGTCGCCACTAGAGTGTGATGATAAGACCCCTGGCCTGGACTTACACATAGGATACACAAAACACATCATTTTGGTATCGGTTCAGAATGACGGGGAACAGGGGCCTTATCCCGTAACTCTGGTGGCGATGGTCTTCGTTTGCTATCCTGCTCGCTCGCATGGTGCGAGTAAGTTGGCGCGAGTGGGACGGCACCGCGATGACCATTGCCACCAGAGTTACGGGATAAGACCCCTGGTCTTGTACCCATATGACTGATTAACATTCAAGACAAAGGCCATTAACTGAACTGATGCCAGCCTTTTAATTAAACTAGTCAGTTCCCGTCTACCGTCATGGTCAATGCCCTTCAGATTTAAAAAATAAATAAACAATTACTCCTTTATGAAATGTTAACAGGATTATTTTTAATTAACTAGGCACGTCTCGCCGGCAGGTTCCCTACATCATAGTCAACAACTTCACAAAATAATAATTCCCAAAAAATATATTTAAAGTTCGTATGGATTTTTTTAGCCTATCATATATTTTTTGGTGCAAATGTCAGCTTTTTTTTGTCTCTAGTTGGAATGCTTATGTTTTGGGAGAAAAAAAATCGAATTACTAAATGTAATGGAACAAAATTTTGAGTATGATGTTGGGTTGGCCTGCGACAGGGCCGGCTCTCCCGATTCTGGCTATTTCGTCCGCACTTTATGAACATTTTTGAATGTATCAATTATAGAGGTAAAATTGAAAAAAAAAAAAAAACGTAGTACCATTGCCAATGTTTTATAGCAGTTTCCATGTTATTATTTTTGTTTTGGCGAAGGTGAAGAAATTTGTCTTTCTCTTTCGGCAAAATATAAAATATAGCGAGAATCAGGGAAGCCGGCCCTGAATTAAAAATTACCCTGTATCCGTCCGCCATTTTGATTGGGCATGACAATGACCATGGGGACAGAAGGAAATAAACCAACGTTGATTGCGTGCATGTGCGATTCAAGAAATCCAGTTTGAATCGCGTCGCATCCCGTGTGGAGTGTCTCTTGTTGCCCGGGACGAGGATGGAATATGGAGGCCGCAGAGAGATGATAATTAATATATTTCCAAACTTTTGCAGCTTCTGAGGAGTTTGCACGGGCTTTGTTCAGCAAAAAATAACCAGTAAAATGTTTGCTCTTTGTTTGTTGATTTACTAACAGCATGTTGAATGTCATTTCATTACGTACATACATATACTTCACGTGGTACTTGCAGGGCCCTTATTCTCTATTGCCATAACTAGTTTGTTACGCGCCATGTTAAGTTCACTCCGTGTTAGTCGCATGAAACGGTATTCTCTAAGTTTCTTAAACGCGCGATTCTTCACGTCGTGGCACGATTAGGAGCTGCGTTTAAGTTTAGAGCATGTTATGACGTCACTCGTGATTGGCAGGTTATCTTATGTGCGATAGAGAATAAAGGCCCAGTCTTGACTTGACCGTGACTTGATATGCTCGCTTTTGACTGTGACTATGACTTGTATGATAATATTTAGCAAAACTTGAATAAATATAACTATACTTGACACTGGCAAATGCATAAGACGTGCGACGCCAAAATCCTCTTAGGAGGAAAGAGAAAAAAAAAAAGGCCCAGTGCAGTTAGTGTCAAACAACTTGAGCAAGGACGTCACCTGCGCAGCGATTTTTCAACGTACATGTAAATGTGTCAACTTTCCCCCACTACGCCGCTTTTTGTTCAAGATGTTTGCCGGTTACAAGGTCAATAATCCGACACAGAGATATCTATAGGAAAGATACTAGTAGTTTTACATATTTAAAATGCTTTCTTAGTAGTAATAAAATAAATCACACTAATATCATAAATGCGAAAGCTTGTAAGTATGTAAGTGTGTTTGTTCCCAGTCAACTCCGTAACGGCTGAACGGTTTTGGAAATACCCTGGATTACATATAGTCCTTTCTATCCAGGAAAATGTACTATTTCTATGGTATAGCGTGAAAACGTAGGACGCTGCTAGTCTATATCTATCTATTTATACATAGTATAAAATAAAGTAGCTTTCCCCATCTGTCTGTCTGTATATGTATATACGCTAACTCCTAAATCACGTAACGGATTTTGATGCGGTTTTCACGAAAATTTTTCACGCAAGGATTATATTAAACACGTGCGAAGCCGGGGTGCTAGTATGTTATATCATATTACATACAAGAATTCGTAACAGAGTGTGTGGTTTGATAATTATAAATATCCAGACGAAAAATGATTTTATGCAACTGAATGACTGGACGAGCGAGTCGCTCGGTAAACATCACGGTTGCCGGTAACAGTGCCACTACGAATTTTTAACTTCAACTGTTCAATGCCACGTGCGGTAATGCACTGCGGTAGTCACCCTGAGATAAAAGATGAATGATCTTCAATGCCAGTAGTTTCGCTAGAAACATTCCCTTCAATCCGGTACACAGGAACGTTTACACACCACTTCTGGGCGGTTGAATAAATGTGAACTGAAAAAAAGAAAACAGTTGACTTGAGAACCTCCTTCCTTGGAAGTCGGTTAATAAACAAACGTTCCTGCTAGATAGCATTTGAAACTGACAGATTACCGAGATACCATGGTGAAACGCAATGCCAGATTAGTGGACTTGCGGGACTATCGATCTTATACTTTCCTACAAAAGTAATATTTTGCTGATAAGTATATGGTTAGGTATTCGAATGGCATTAATATCAAAAGAACTAAGCTACCTAACTAAGATAATAGCTATTCTCAAAAGCTGAAATTCAATCTCGTGTCGAAATATATGTCGAATTTCGAGTTTTCGTATTCTCAACGCTATCTTTCGAGATATTCACGATGGCTAGCGTGCGAGATACGTAGAGTGGTCGGAGGCAATCGAGACGAGAGACAGTCGAGATTGGAATCTCGAAATCGATATCAATTTGTCTTATCTCCGAATAGGGGTCCGGGTCTGATTCTTGTGAAGACAATAGCTAAAAGAATACTGAAAACCTTACTTGCACGCTAAAGCACCGTGTAATAGACAGGGGCTCAGTTTTTGAATCGGTCGTATGATATTGCTCACGAAAATATTCGAAATGACAGAATTTCGAAAGAATTCCCAAACAGAAGTCGTATTTTTGAAATAATCATATCACTCGTTAACGCAACGAGTAGTTTGAACCATTCGAATTTGCTTCTATCAATAAAAAATCTTTCATGTCGCATGATATTGTCTTCTTTAGTCGATAACTCTTTAGATAAAAGTGTCATGGTTGGTATTAGTGAGTAGGCCTCCGACATCATCGGTCTTCCAGGCAGCGATCACTGATCTGACCGGACAGGAGGTAACAAATCTATTTGCAATAAATAGGTATTGTGTTGTCCTCAGGCGGCAACTACAACTCTGGTTACAACAGCAACCAAGGGGGCGGTTGGAGCAATCAGACCCCCTGGGACAGCGGTAACAGCGGCAGCGGGTGGGGAAACCAGGGCTGGGGGGAGCAGAGCGGTGGGGGCTGGCAGCAGCAGGGCGGCGGAGGGAACAGCTTTGGTGCGGGCTACCAGCAGGGGTTCAGCGGAGGGCCCATGCGCGCTAACTACAACACGCAGCGAGCGCAGCCTTACAACCAAGGTTAGTCATCGACTCGCACTCCACGACTTTTGTAGACTTGTGTTACCAACTTACCGACTTTTGTTTTGTTTTGCTACAAGTACAGTCTTTTAGGGCCTGCTTCCGTCACAGGCTATCTCGTTCGGTTTTAGCGAAAGAGAATGACAAAAAATATTATGAATAACTTAACTTTGACTTTAATAAGTTTTCTTCTTTCCTTCTACGCCTAAATAGAAAATTTCAAAGTGAAAGAGGTTAGGACATTTCGGTCGAGGCCGAAAGCAAGTAGCAAGTAAGTGGCGCATTGGTGAAGGTTTCACCACTAGTATTTGCAATATCTGTGCCTGTTTACAGCTTTTTATATTCCTGCTTTATATTTATTTGCTTCAAAAAATGTTTGAGAACTTGCGAAATGTGAAGCTTGCCTTTTGCCGTATACACATCTAGCGATCGAATGTGCTGCGTCTCTATCATTGCAATTGAGGTGAAACGAGACGACGCGGTGCACGCGCTCGTTTTGAGCGAATGCGCCGCATCTCGTTTCTTTGCTGCGCCTTTGTCGTTAAGATCTGTTTATAGCATTATACAATGTCGCCTATCATCAAGTGACCGCCTGAAAAGGGCTTATAGTACTCATCATTATGAACATCTTTTACTATGGGAACAACCCTGAAATCGAGAAAAAAAATCTGCTGTTCCATACATTTTGTCGAGTGTCATTGACATTTATCTATGGAACAGCGGTTTTTTGCTCTCGATTTCAGGTTTTCAGTAAAAGTTGTTCATAATGATGAGTACTATATGCTTTTTTCGGGCGATCACTTGCCGATGGGCCACCCTGTAGATATCTAGGCCTAGATACTCCAAGATACGGGCACTTAATTGCACTAATTCTGGGGAACAGCGTTATTACATTTGTTCTTTGATGAAATAAACAATGTTGAGTTTATCACGAGAAATGGTTTCGTGTTTTTAAAAAAAAATAAAGAAATATACTGTTTATTACTATGGAGTATTACAAAAAAACTACAATCATGCTTAGTTTAATCTTATAATTAAAGATTGTGTACTAGGCAATCTTTTTAAGTTTCTTTATATTGACAACAGTTAACTGTCACTGTTACTTACTTATTACATTGAGGATTGTCCGGGCATGCACCCCCCAAACATTCTTTATATTTATCTAGGAGGAAATATTGCTATAATCGTGCTTAGATTATTCCGCAGGGGCCGGCAGCAATGCCGGCGGCAACGGCGGCTACTCGAGCAACAACGCGGGTGGCGCCGCCACCGCCGCGGGGTACAGCACGGGCGGCGGCGCCGGGAACCAGCGTCGGTTCTAGGCCACGCCCTCTTGTAAGTACGAGACCCTTTTTATTCATTATTCGAATAAGTGTTAAAAATCGTCTATTCATTGTTCGAATAAGTATTAATACTCGTCAGTTTATAAAACTGAGTTACACCGAAATATTGTACTGAGCGGAATCGAGCTCTTGCACTTATCATTAGAAAAACTTTTACTAGAGGGCCGTAAAAGGGATAAAAAGCTGTTCCTTAGAGAATTGTTATTTCACACTTAAGGAAATGATAGGAACAGGTGAATTTTTTTCGCCATTTTTTTTTAAATTGGAACTCGCTGATGCCCGCGTGTTGCAAATTGTCGTTCATTGTGGCGGTCTAAGGAGGTGGCCCTTGTTGTACAGTGGACTGCTGAATGATTCCCTTCGGCCTTGCTAAAAACCTTGTTCTAAATTATGAACACAACAAAAAATTAATCATCCAAATCGGCCCAGCCGTTTTCAAGTGATGCTCCGTCATATACGCGGCAATAGATTTTTATATAAATAGATATGTAGATTTACTTATGGCCACCAACTCGCCTGGTGGTAAGCGACACTTTGTTCGAGGATAGAACACGTCGGTAAGAAAAGTGTTGGTCTAATAGTAAAAGTTGATCGTAAAGTACAACGAGATCCTTTCTGCTTCGTACAGTTTTTCCGTATAACTCTGTATAGTTCAATACACGAAGACGCGTCACCTTTATCTAATTGCTTACATTGCAAATGTTCAAAGTTCTTCTAGTATGTTCTAAACACAAGTATATAAGTATAATTATGTATAAGTAGTGGTAGGGCTCTGTTTCAGAGTCCGCCTGGGAAAGTACCACACCTTAGCCAATTATTCAACCGCCAAGCAGTAGTGTGCAAGCATTACTGTGTTCCGGATTGAAGGGCAATGTTTCCAGCGTAATTACTGGGCATACAGAGATTTAACATCTCAGGGTGACGAGCGCAGTGCATTGCCGCGCACAGTTTTGAAGTGTTGAAGTTCAAAATTCTGGGTGGCACTGAACTGTTATGGGCAAGCGTGATGCTTAACATCAGGTGAGCGACTTGCTCGTCTCGTCACCGAGTAACATAGAAAATAAAAATATATGGGTTCGCGCACACTAAGATAAACTGGCTAGTCATAAGCATAACAGTTCAAGCTTGCACCAAAGCGATTAGAAAAATGAGACGAGTGACTTCGTGGATTGATATATCGTGGAAAAATTCATTGCCATTTCTAATAACCATAATATCAAATAGTATCATTTAGTCCAAATCAATTCACGACTGAACTTGTTTTGATTGATATTTCACTTGAAATAGAAATAAAAGTGAAGTCACAAATTGGTCCCCGAATTTTTAAGACTATCTATTGAGCAGTTAGTACACCTAAACACCCGGGCAGTTGCAAGTTGTGGAATTAATCCCTTTCCTTCCCCCGAAGGTCTCTCCGTAGAGATACAACATGCAGTGCTTTTAAAAGTTCTTCAAACACCTGTGAGCGCTTTAACAAGGTCTTATAACACCAGTCAGTGGTGGCAAGCCATCAAGAACACAATTAGTGTTGCATGTGTCCATAGGCATCGGTTTGCTTACCATCACACGAACCGTCAGCTTGTTTGCCGCTCTTCCTATTTTTACCCGATTGCCCAAGAACTTCTTCTTGGGTATTAATCTTGGGTAGTAATGTTTCTGGGATGTATGTTTGTTTGTGTGTACGTATATTAGGTGCTCATTCCTATTTTTACCTGTCTGCCCAAGAAGGAGGGTAATGTTTTTGGGATGTATGTATGTATGTTTGTGTGTACGTATATCACCTTCTGTAGCGTAAACGGCTTGACCAATTTTGACGTGTGGTACGTTGTTGGATTCCTCTTTATCTCCTGCGTGACATGGGTTACATTTTGCAATCGGGTTTTTGCTTCTCTTTTAATAATATTACTTGGTACATGAGATTTTATTATGACAATGCCTAATGTCAATCAGATTTAGGAACTGACTGCTTGATAGATAGACGCATACACAATCACTTTACATTGACATTTATAACACTAACAGATCTCCAAACATTGTATGGCCGGACCGCCGTCTGACAAATGAGAGGGAAATATATTTTCCTCTTATTTTCTCTCGTTAGTCCGCTGTCCGTGGTTTTCAGCAGGCCTAGCATGCGCACCGCGACAAAATTTTGTCTATTTAATTTGTCGTGTCGTCTGATACCGCATTACGAGATCGTTGCTCCGCCAAAAAGTCGCTAAGTCGTCTAATGTTGCCTTTGTCTGGCACTAATCAAATGACATAAACAGCGATAGACTTAATCTGTCGTCAAATTTAGCAAACGCTTCAGAAACCCGAGGATAGTGTATTTAGCTTGTGTCAAGCTTTGTAATATTTCAAGTGAGATCAAATATTTCACAATTAATTCATGTCATAGTCTAAGTCAAGGACAGGTCCAAGTCATTCTCCAGTAACGTTAAAATCCGAGGTACATGTGGAGCCCAAATATAAGAAAAACAAAAAAGTAGAGAAGATTTAGTCGCGCTGCGCTCGCTAGGCCTGCCGGTGTGTTAACGCTATTAGAAGTAAGATGTCGCGGTTTACGATTGTAGTAACCGCTGTGTACTGATACAGGTTATTTTTTAATGCGTAGGTCTCAAGTTGCGCTTAGTTGAAGCTAGGCAGGCAGACCGTAGAGTAGTGACGGAAGGTAGGCCAGGCACCAGCTAGCTAGAAAGGGACAAGCGGATTAGTGAAGCGACTATCAATATAGTCACTTTCTCTCTTAATTTTCCCACTAAACAGGTTGGTTCACAAAAGGTACTGTTTAGGCACTAGATTCATTTTTTTTTCTCGATGTTAATGTTAGTCGTTTAGCACTCAATCACAGTTTTAACATTTTGAAATATCACTCAGTTTCCAGCACTGTGTTAGTCAGGTGTTGATATTGAACGCTAAACGTCTATGTTAAGGCCGCGCTCCCGAAAAGAGCTGTCTCTTTCGTACATTTTGAACATTTTTTGGAGATCACTGGAAGGATTCAAAAATGATTAACGGGCACTGTTTTTAGGTTAATATTGCAAATCTTTTAAAGTTATTTTCCTGTTTTTTTTTTTTTGGGAATAAGAAGGAATAAAACTCGAAAACATTATAGTTTTATTCCTTCTTCGCTAATAGACAATATCTACATGAAGTATCTCTAAAACAGTTGCGATATTATTCTAAAGATAATGCCTGATGTTTTTTTTTTTAAATCTTCTATATCTTCAAAAACGTTGAAAACTCGCTAACGAGACGGGCTACGAGGGAAGCGGGCCCTTAAGTTATTGTATAGAGTCTGATTGTTAATATTACGTTCGAGCTGTGGCACTAAGCAATTCTTTGTAGACGATAAGTTATCCCGTTGTTCTTTCATATATTCATTCACACTTTTTCCATTTAAAATCTATTTATTACTAGAGATAGCTATGACATTCCAAAATAATACTCTATGCAATCAGATTACATTACAATGTATAGAATATTTGACCAGAATAATATAAAAACACAAATACACTATAGCTATCAAAGTAACACAATATAATTATTTCAAAGTATTTTTAAATGTCTATGATGTTAGAATAAGGAATTTACGAATTAAATAATATATATATCTGTAAATTGACTTGAAACTCAGGGCATCTTTGGTTCGATAAGGTGATACAATGAATGTTTTTAAGGTTATCAACGATTAGCGAAACTCAAATGTACGAAAAAGCATGTCGTTCTAATAAATCATATAACTTTTGTTCTTGGTTATGTTTAAATGGAATATAATTATATTTTTATGTCTTACGTGTAAGTTTTCATATATTGTAGAGGTTGTACTTTGTTTATTTCTCGTGTGCATAAAATTAAAAACATATGTACTATTTTCCATGGACTCTTCTTACCGTGCTGGAGCGTGCGTGGAAAAGGCCATGGTAAGTTGACTATCGGAATAAAAGTATTGGAAAAATTATACATCTTTTATTGTAACTTTATTTACCTTAGCAACATGATATTATCAATAAGTAGGTATAAATATTATAATTTAGTTTCTATATACATAAATAGTTATTGTACAATTTCGATGGCAACTAACTGTGTTATTATACTTACAAAATATTTAGGAAGTTGTTTAATTCAGAATTAAAGAAACTTTCTAAAACTCAGGAAACTGTACCTACATCTTTACAAAGTAACCATTTCTTTATAACTTAACACTTTGACAGACCCGTGGGCTTATCCTGTAACTCTGAAAGCGATAGCGAGAGTTGCGCGAGCGGGACCGCGCATAGTGTGATTAAGTTGGTACGAGCGAGATGGCATGCTCTCGCAATCAGAATCACAAACGTTTCAAAGTTAGAGGATAAGCCCGCAGGTAGACATGTCGCACAAGTCTGGGTACATATTATGGGCCCCACACCTCACTCAATTTGTTGGAAAAAATTATGTATCATACCGGATCACATTTACAGCATTTAAAATATGGTTAAGTATGGCATAACACATAGATTATGAAACAGCTTAGTACCGACGATATAATTCCGTGTATGCGACAGGCGAGGTGGAGGCCAAACTACTGACGTATATTCGTTATTTTTTTTTATTATAGTACTAGGCCCGTACAGTGACGAGATTTTGTGATCATTTTTTGGTTCAGACACTGACGCTTGCGCGGCGATACGCTTCGTGGTCGGGCAGTGTCGGTGGCTGAACCTAACAATCATGGCAATAAGGATTTCACGGTACCTGCGCTAGAATCAAAAGTAGCCGTGTTTGAAACGTAAATCGAGAGGTTTGCAAAAACCGCAATATATTTTTTTTTTTATCCGACTATGCGAAGCAAAAAGAAGGGTTATGATTTTGACCGGTATGTTCATGTTTCGTCTATCTTTCTGTTTTCTGTGGTTATGATCGTTCGATGGCTAGGTGTACGTTAAATTGTTTATGGCGGCCTCAAGAGAACTCATGAACGAAAAAAATATTATTGGTGTTCGTGTTGGGTTTCAAATGAAAGGGTTTAATTAGCACATTTCGATATAATATTTATATTGCTAGCTGTTTTTATTAACAATCACATTATTAAAAAAAATGCAAGCAAAAATGTGCCGTAAGGATGAAGTTGGGTTTTAGTTTTTCAACCTGAATCTTGTCCTGTAAATGCCTAACGGTCTAAATTAAGTCACATATTCTGGCGGTTAACTTCGGAGATAAGGGTGTAATTTTTTTATATTTTCTCTTTTTTGTATATTAATAATAACACTATCTATGATAGAGAAAAAACAAAAACTGTTTTAAATTCCTTAATTTCAGACCCTATTTTAACAAAACTCAACATATTTTTTATTTGATTATAAATTGTATTATCAAATAATAAATAAATAATTATTTGTAGGTAAATAGTACACGCACACATACACATATAGACGCCTGTAGTTAGTAGTCCAGTTATAAAATGTAAATCCATAATTGGCTGTTAGTTAAGTTTGTAAGTTTTGACTGTTTTTTCTCTAAGGGCTGTGGATTTTGTAAATAAATAAAATAAAATAAACTTCAGGGTGTTAGGTTTTACAGTTCTGAAGGCTCCTACACACTATGTGGGCGGCACGGCCGGAGTTAACGATTTCAGCATCACACCTAGACAAGCACAAGCATCCAATGGCAAAGACGGCGTGCACAGATCACACTAGATACCGCATTACGAGATTGGTTGTTCCTAAAAAAAGTCATCAGTTTGAGGAAGACGCGAGTCGCGGAGGTGCAACCAAGCGTTCTCATTGGCTATCTCAGTTTAACTCGCGGCTAACAATCAACCAATCAGAGTATTTTCTTATAAGTGTATTTTGACTGATGCGTGGTGCGCTTCGAGCGCCCTGAATCTAGGGCTTGATCTGTGACGGTGTGACATAAATAAAGACACCGCCACACCGGAGTCTTAACATAAGGGTTCCCTTTTACCATTTGATGCGGATCCTTAAAAATTTACCATCCATGTAAAACTATTCATCTACCAACGAAAAAATCTGTGACCTATCTAAACATGAATATAATTTCTTAAACTCTATCATTTCGTTAGCTGTAGCTTTATTGATAAGCTATAAGAAACCTTCATATTTCAGGGCCTTGACAAATGAGGAAGTTAAAAAGAATAAACTATAATAAACTCTATTTGTCTAACGTGGAAGGTGGATGTTGGACTGGCAGGCAGGGGCAGGGTGTCGGGCAGTACGGCTGGCTTAGCACCGACGGGAACAGTCCTGATGCAGCAGCTAAATGCCTGGAAATATGTGACATTCAAATAACGCACGAAAATGAGCAATGTTTAATTTATCACCAGTACCTACACACACGAATACCTACCTAGAATAGAATAGAATAGAATAGAATCATTTATTGGCCTTATAACTGATTTGTCATATTAGGCAAGTCTTTTTACAACATTGTACAATTATTACATATTAAACTTTAACTAACACAATATTAACCAATTATTATTGTCAATATCAGGCACGTGTAATAATAATAATGATGTCAATCTAGTTCCACCCCCATAAAATATAAATAAATATTGTCATTTTTTTTTAATTCTAATAATAATTAATGTCATAAAAATAAATTTTAAAATAGTAGCTATAATTATTATAACAATGTCAACTACATATAACATTCTAATCAAATAAAAACGAAGATTCATTCAGACGCAATTTCATAAATTCATTTGGTGTGTAGAAAGGGTTCACCTCAAAGAAATGTTTAATTTTTCTTTTGAAATCATTGGCATGTAGTTTGGTTATACCTTGCGGCAATTTGTTAAACATACAGATTTTATTATATATTCCTTGCTTTTGTACTTTCGTTAATCTGTTAAAAGGTTTACACAGTTCATAATAATTTCGACACTTGCGCATGTACTTGTTTTTGGGTTTACATAGTTTTTCTTTTTCGTCATAAATTTCTAGAATACAGTTATATATATATAATGAAATGGCAGTCATAACTTTATTGTCTTTGAAATGCTGTCTAACTGATTTGTAAGTTTGCCTGCTTACTTATCTTTTCGCCACAAAACGCCCGAAGTAAAGTGCCTTGTCAAAATGAAAATGAGAAAGTGATCAGTTCTGAAACAGATCTTGATGAAGCTTCGCAAATTTAGTTTGCCTCAAGAAGGCGGTCGTGAGATTTTCCTCTTCCTTCATTTTTTCCCAGGTACGGTAAAAAAAAGCTTGGAAATCCCGAGTGAAGTCTCGAGGCGTAACTTTTTCGAAAAATAAATCATCGCATATAACCTGCGAACCCGGTTCGAGAGCTATTGATATTTCGTTCGCGCATTTTTTATCAATTTTAAGATAAAAATTCACTGAGCGCGAATTGATAAAAACTAAACAGCAATCTGAATTTTCAGAATTAATCTTTAAAAGTGATTTTTTTATCTTAAAAATGTTGCCGTAAACGAAAAAATGCGCTTGCGACAGCACCATGCGCATTGCGCTGCGTGCATCCTTCTCGAGTTGCGCAGATTTCTTGCGCCGTGTGCGAAGGGCATATCTCAGAGTAGCCTTACCTATATTGTTGATCAAGATGAGCTTTTTCGATTCTTTTGTCTTTTGCTCTTCTGTTCTGAAACCAAATCTTCACTTGCGTCTCGCTCAAAGACAACGCCGATGCTAATTCACACCTGAAACATAACGGCAGTAAAAGCAAATTATTATAGGTAGTAGATATGCTATGCTATTGTTATGCTATGCTAGAGTCGGTCAACTTCGGACACTGCATTCACATATATATAATGCGAATGACCTCTGTAGTTTTACCTAAGTTATTTTATATAACTACTAGCTGAAGCCCGCGAAGCTCGGCCTTTCTCGCTGGCTCTTTTCGTCGCTAAACTCTTCATACAAACCTAGTCCTCACACTTACGAACACAACAAAAAAGAAATCGTGAATTTCGGTCCAGCCTTTCTCAAGTTATAGCGTGACCAAGAAAAATAGGGGTTCATGTTTATCTAAATAGATAGATTAATAAAGATAATGTATATGTTTATCACATTTCAGATTTCACACATTATAAATGAGTGTGAAATCGAGCGAATGTAACTTGATCAGCTGTTTACTATTTTTGAATCGCTCTTATGATTTCGCACGGGAATTTCATGCGAAATGAAAGATTTTCTATTGATAGAAAGCAAATTAGAATCGTAGCGAGTGATATACTATTTCAAAAATGCTACTTTTGTTTGGGATTTTTTGGAAATTCAGTCATTTCGCATGATATTTGTAGTGCGAAATTCATACGAGCGATTCAAAAATCGAGCCCCCATATCATGTAATTCTGCATGGCGGCGAAGGTGGTCGTGGCGTTCCACTCGCGCCAACTTACTCGCACCGTGCGAGCGAGCGGGATAGCAAACTAAGCTAGACCATCGCCGCCAGAGTTATATGATAATGCCTTTTTCCTTATATAAATAATAAATGACATAAATGCCTAAACACATCGTGATAAAATTTGGTAAGGACGACAACGAACATATTTTATAATATTGTTGTGAACTCTGGCTGACCTTCTGGCTCGGGCCACGTACTCTCCCCTGGCGTACTCCAGTTCAAGCCTCAAGGTCTGGTGCGCGGAGAAGGTGGTCCGCTGGCGGCGCGGTCGACTCTCTTTGCGTCTTCTTCGGGCCACTGAACAGAAAATCACAAGTTCCAGAAATTAACTTTTGACTTGTGAGTTACAAATAATCAAAACGAGCAATATATTATATCGTCTAGCTAGGAGGTATAGCTCGTCGGAGGTAAATTCAATCGCTGATCACCTAACCGATAGGCGATTGAATTGTAGCAAAAACTTTCCATCTCATTCGCTTTAAAATGCCAAAAACGGAACAGAATCACAGTTACAATATTCAGTGGAAAGAATCACGCGTGGAATGCGTGTGATTGAGCCTGGGAACGCGGGATGGCGCTTGTAGGAGTTCCGCGCCATACTGACCCGGAAGTCGCCGCATCGCCGCGAAACCTTTGAGTTCTCATCCGAGCGGGCTACGAGCGGGCGAATCATAAATAAACCTTTTTGATTATTGGCAAACGGAGTAGCAAGTTTATCAGAAGTAAAAGTACTATGGAAAATTATTTAACTACCTATACGTTCACGTCTACTGATGCTATTAGGTACCTACTTACCTACCTTATAAAAAGCTTATTTTTTAATTATGTCTATATAACGGGTATCGACGGGTCAATAAAAGGGCTAGTATAAAATTATAACTCGACTTATTTTTTGACATTTATAAAACTTGCTGACATTATTATTAATCATATTTTATTAAATTATTTATTATTAGTACTTATTTTTTGTTGTGGCTTTTGATTAGATATTTGAAATTATGTAATTATGAACTAAATATTTTGTAAATGTGACTTGCCCAGTGTAACTAAGTACCAATGTTATAGGGCCAATTAACGATTCTATTCGAGTACTTACTTAGAAAGGTAGAATTAACCCATTTAGAAAGTGACGAAAACCGAAGTCGACGAGTGTCTGTCGTACCTAGCTATCGTTCGGTAGCTTCGTAAAGTGCCAAGCAAATTGAAGTAAGTATTTACTTAGGTACCTTTATTAACTAAGCAAAATACATACAAACTCCGACTACCTAAACTACTTAGCCTACTACATAAAAATAACAGTTGGATTATCCAGAGACCATTAAAGGTCTATAGATTAATAATCTAAATGTTCAAGCCCACTACCAGTTGCGTACCGAGCATGCTGGCGGCATTACTACGCTGTATGGCAATGCTTATGCGTTGAGCTAAAGAAACGCCCAGCAATTTGGTCACGCGTCGTGTCAACCAGGCGCTCTGTTAAGTTTTTGAAAATAAGACCTATACGGTGGGTGCAGGCATATACCTACCTTACTAAAAAATAATTAAATGTACCTAGGTAGATAGTTATAGATTAGTATCTCCCTATACAGTTGATATTTCCGTTCACTTCATTAACCGGAGGAAGTGAAGGCCCACGGATATCACTGCTGTCGAGATTGAAGCACTTCGCGGCGGCATATGGCGTGCCGGTGTCTGTTACTATCGTGCTCGGTCACTACTGATGCGGTGTGCACCGTGCCGTGTCATGCATGGACTCATTGAAATCACTATCGGTTTGACCATATTTAAAAGAATCGTACCACGAAAGTACGTGAAAGATGCTGACTTCCGAAATCTTTATCTAACTCTACGTATTTGTGTTGTGATTTTAAAGTAATTAAAATATGACGACGTCTTTGAATTTCTAGCAATTTTTTGCAACAATACGGAGAGACATTAAAAGACAGGCCAACAAAAATATAGATTGCCCTCCCCTGTATACATACTCTAGCAAGAAAATAAGGTTATATTTTAATAAAAAAAACCCTGTGCTATATGTGCCTACCCAAAATCCAAAATCAAAATCGCACATAATACCTATAACTATATTATATTTTTATTTATATATATTATTTTTATATATACTTATATATTTACCTATTTTTTTAATGACGCGGTCAACGGCTCGGTTGCAGTGGCCGCTATACTCTAAGGATATATATATATCTTTACTTACCAACCTTTGAGAACTCTCAAAGCTTCTCAAAGCTACCAACCAACGCAGATCAATTCAGGCATTTCACCTGTCTGTTGACAAATTAATGTAGCTTATTCTAGGAGCGGTCCGAATAAAATAACGCTCACGACGCCAACAGCGCTAACGAGCGCTCCAATTTTTTATATAACTATTTATCTTGAATGTAACGTAATAATACTTCCAAAATTAAACATTTCTATTTATTATGTTTTAGAAGTGTTCGAATATCTATGTTTTTAGTTGCATAATATAGGTAATTGAGCACGCTCACTATTTTTAGGTGTTCTACAAATCAATTGCTCCTGTGAGAGCGGAGCGCTTACGGTGCTAAAGTGCTAATTCACCTATGCGCGAGGCCGTGAGTTCATATCACAGAATACGAATCTGTCCACGGTTCATGTTATAGTCCTAGATAACATCAATTACCTCTCAAATCTCATTGGTGCCATGCCAACGGCGGTTATCGCATTGTGGACAGACCGTGAGCGCGCCAACTTTGATAAATTATCCAAAACTCTCTCTGTTTTTGTCATTGTCAATGTTTAAAAAAATTGGCAAACTGTACATATCTACTTTCACCTAAAAGAACTTGTATTGTGTTCTGTTAAACTACACAAAGAGAGAAAGTTTTTGTATGTTTTTTACTGCTCTTAATTAGGTAATAAAGCTGGGAATTGAACAGCCCGGCTGTCTTGTAAAGAAGCTTCTTTCTGTTATACCTAGTTCGCATGATTAGAATCGTTAGTGATACCTACTTGGATGCGTGCGTGCGATCGTTCTCTGCCATTACCGAATACGAGTATGATACCTTTATTGTATTATTCCCGCACAATGGTGAGGAGATTAGCTAGTTTAAAAGAGAGCCATCACGTTTTTCTTTGTTAGACAAGTAGGCAAACCTAACTGCCCAAATGATAACGAACTTAGATCCAATGCGCTTTTACGCTCCCGAACAACGATCTCTTTAAAATATCTTAACATTCATTTTTAAAATATTAGAAAATCTTTTATAAACCATTGGGAATGGTACGTTGTTTTTATTTTTAAATTGTGAAGTAGAACCTACAAACCTATGCTACGCTACGACTAATAGGTAGGTACCGATTAGTAGAATGAAGCCTATGCCCGCTACATATACATATAGGTATTAGGTAGGTGTGATCAAAGTATGATGTGGTTTGTAAGTAGGTAGGTGTTTGTGTACCAAATAGATATACATCATTTGGCGCTTCCCTTGTTCAACTACCTCGTTCGCTCTTTCTTATTTTTTTTTCATATAAAAATTACTGAGTAGAAATTTAAAAAAATACCTACTCAGTTTTTTTTTAGAATAACATCAAACAATTTTATCGAGTTCGTTCTCCTTCATCAAAATAGAAAAAGTTTACATAAAAATAGGTTATTTAAAACATTGATATTGAAATAGTCGATAAAGTGTGAACGAGATAGCGAGAATCAGGAAAGCCGGGTCTTAAGGCTATATAGAGGTCTACCTATTTATTTAATCTATCACTCTTCTAAATTCATTGTGAAAAGATGAATGATAGAGAGTAAACGATATCATTGTTAAACCAAGCCCAAACAAATCTCTCGATTCACAATAACGATATTGGCTTAAATTGACAATACAGATGTAAAGGGGTGGTTTGCGGGAAACGTCAGCTGTGGTCGCCCCCGTCGCAATACGGTCGGAGAGGCAAGTGCATCCGGAGATAGCGATCAATTTCGAACCTTAGTGCATTTAGATAAAGCCTAGGCGACGATGCTATTCTCTCGACGTCTGTCCCACAATGAAGCTCTATCTGACTGAGTTGTCACGTTTAATCGTCACGCGCTTAATCGAATCGAAAGTGTTTTATTAATAGGTATTAGCGGCGTTGTTATGCTTATGGTTTCTACACGTGCAAAATCTAATACGAGTACCTACCTATATTAAGTGCTAGCGCGAATTGAATTTAGTTGAAGCCAGTTTACTTTACTGACCGAGAGAAGCTAAGGTCTCACACAACTGGAACAAGCCGCAGTTTGTGTGTATATTTTCACCCGACTACCCAAGAAGGAGGGTAATGTTTTTGGGCGGTATATGTTTGTGTGTTCCTATATTAGGTACGGTTTATTTAAAATGTAAAATGTAGCCTTAGAATAACTACCTAATAGCATATTATCTAAATCGGTCAAGCCGCTTAAGCTACCGGAAGGATATATAGGAATGCACAAACATACATAAGTTACATATGTTTACATCCACTAAAACAGCTTCTTGGGCAGTCGGGGAAAAATAGGCGTTTGTTCGACGATAGCTTGTGTAGCGCGGATCTGATCCGATGAAATTTTGTAGTTCATGCAAATATATTTATCGAATAAGCTTTCGAGTAACGTAGCTAAAACGCCCTAATGTTTCCACTATGTAGGTAGAGACTTTACCACAAAGAAGATGAAAATAATTAAAAACTTATTGGCCTAAATCAACAATGCCCACTGCCCAGATTGGGGCTATGCGACCCCTTAATATTAATTATCAGAGATCCCCTAATTACGATTCCATTCTTCCTCCTCGAGATGGGAGCTCACACCTGACTTGTTTGTGGGTATAGAATTGTATTGTAGACTTCGGTTTTGTTTCCAGTGCCTTTTGAATATCATTGATATTGCGGAGGACGCTTCAATGAACTTCAATTGAGAGTTGAGCACAATATTCTTGCGAACAAGAATACCTATTGCCTCTAAGTGGAATTGTTTCTTTAATCTGCAGTATAGAACTCTATTGGAAGTAGCCATGGTGGAAGAGTATAAATCACATCACACTAATATTATAAATGCGAAAGTTTGTGTGTAAGTGTGAAAGTATGTATAAGTAGGTATGTAAGTGTGTTTGTTCCCGTTCAACTCTGTAACGGCTGAACGGGTTTGAATGAAATTTGGTATGGAGGTAGCTTACACCCTGGATTAACACATAGAATCTTCGATTCGTCGAATCTTTATGAAATTTTTCAGGCAAGTAGGTATATAAATAAAGGTAGTTTATTCAAATACTTACACTTGTTTAGTTCGAATTTGAGAAAAATCGGGCCAAGATTTGAGACGACATACTTTCTTACCTACTTAAATTTAATTAAATTAGAGATCATTTATTTCGGAACCAGTCCATAAGTCCATACTTAGTTGTGGCCAGGACACAGACGGACATGACGAACTCATAAGGGTTCCATGTAGTACTACGGAACCCTAGCATTATAACATGAACAACTAACATATAGAGAGTTTTGGCGGGAACGTGAAGAAGTAATGTCGCGTCATTAAACTATTTTCCAAAACTTGTGCTATTTCGAGTGTTAATGTGTAAAAATGGTGTATTTTTATTCATTAAGTGTTCGTGATCGTGCATGAGTGTTGGTGAATAGTATAATGTCGTGGAACGTGACTTTTCGTGTTGCTTCCAAAACTCCATAGAAGGTTCTAGTAAAGTTTTCACCACTTTACTGGGGCATGACTTGGACTTGACCGGGACTTGCTTTGCTTGATTTAGACTATGACTGAGACTTATTTTAATAGTGAATTATTTAATATCACTTCAACTATTACAATACTTGACACTGGCTAAATACACAATGTGTAGCCAAAAAAAAAAAGAAAAAAAAATACTAACATAAAATTATCATGACAATCGCATAACATTTACGCTTTTTGTATGGACAAGTAAGTAGGCTCTTAATAAATATGTTTTTAAATCGCTTTAATTTTACTCACCCATCTTTTACCACGTGGACTTTCAACATTAAACAGGGATGGAAATTAGGTAAAATAATATTCGTGTAATCAGTCAAACCCTTGGTTAAACGGACCGTTATACCGTAATAGTTATTAGAGTCGAACAATGGGCGGATTTTCCAACAGAGTACGTTCAGTGGCGGCAATTTTCACATGAGAGCAGGCGCGAATCGAGCTCATTGCGGGCGGCGAGACGGCGGTAATCGCATCACCAGCGGCAAGCGAGCTGTCCTCATCGCACTCACACCCTTCCCACACCACAGAACACTGACAGAAGGACATCGTCATCACGCACTTGGAAAATGCTCCGAGTTTTGGCGGGAAAGTGAAGTAGTCATGACGCGTCATTATATTGCTTTCCAACACTTGTATTATTTCTGTGGAATGTATACATTAAGTGTTCGTGAACGTGCACAAGTGTTGGTGAATAGTATAATGTTGTGAAACGTGACTATTCGTGTTGTTTTCAATACTCCATAGAAACCTCTAGTAAAGTCTCCGCCACTTTACTGAGGCATGACGTGGACTTGACCGTGACTTACTTTGCTTGACTTAGACTATGACTGGAAATTCTTTTTTTTGGGAAATATTGTGGTCCAAATGAAATATTTGTGTGGAGCCAAGCCAAAAGAAAAACCAAAAAAAAACTGCTCTAGACTATCGACCTTAGACGAAGCATCATACACAAGATCCATGCTATCGACTATAGCTATAGAATATCTTCTATATTACTCTTTGACTAGAAGCTTCTTTTCTACTCTGCGACTTGACTGCGAGAAGAAGCTTTTTATGCTTAAAGTCTTCGACCAAAATAAAATACTTTGGTAGAAGCTTTTATTAGATCTTTAAAGATTAATAGAAATCATACCTTACGTAGGTATGTTTTTTGTTTTTTGACCAATTTTGTTACATGCCTTTTAATAATTCCTGTCTTTTTTTTCTATCACAAGGATAGCCTCATAAGTGGTACAGGCAAGGTACAGGTAATCAGATCAAAGCTTCTCAAGTTATCGACGGACAAATTTACCCACAAAGGTACTAATATAACTGGTAATTTTCTCTCGTATACTCGTAGACATAATTTGAGCAAATAATTTTTTTATTCCACTGTGTCAACATCGACAAGCGTAGCCCACCCATCATCCACCACACCACCACCGACGCGACAAACCATTGTCATTCTATTTTCACAGCAATAATACTAATATTATTCTCCTTCTAATGAGCTTAACTGAAAACTCCTCGTTATTGTTCGGAAACAATAATTTTATTGTGTCCGCATTGCCATGCTGAATTGTTCGTAAAATGTTTTGTTTTCTTTAGAACAGTTTTGTTTGATGATTTATTCAAGCGTCTGTTTTTTTTTTCAGTTTTACCTATGGTCTATCAATTCTATTAATCGCTTTTTGACAGCGCGTTGACATAACATATCATAACTAGCTAATTATGTCTCATAGAGAATGTGCAAAAAGAGAAGCTTCGTGGAATTGAGAGCGCTCATGTGCTAATTGTTGCATTGACAACAATGCTCTGATATTGCCAGCACAATTCAGCACTCAGTTCTGACTACTACTCGGGTGCTACTAGGTAGGTGGGTATCATATATACATTATAAAATAAAAATCGGTTTAAAATGTTAGTCCACCGTTATGCCACAATGCTACTCTTTTTGCACAGACTACAAAAAATCCGTTATATTTATTATTACCTCATTATAATAATACATCAAATGTTAAAGTATCCTTGTAATGAGGCAATAATAAAAAGAACACATTTATGTATGCGACATATCTATACCTATGTACTTTGCTAGACGCTTATACAAAGTTATGTCATAGCACTTTCAAAAATCGGTGTACATAATGGATAAACTGTAAGTAGGCGTCAAACAAGGCGGGCTGATTCTGACTAAGGTCTTTGGTTTTTGATATGGTGATTAACAACTTTCTTCCTCTGATATCAATGCTAATCGCTGTTAGTATGACACGGCAAAGCAATGCTGAACTTACACTGAAAGATAGGGTTTCGCTGAAAGATAGAGGTTTGGGGAGTGGTATTTACTGGGTAGGTCAATTGGGTAGGTACTTATTTATAACTTCAGCGATGATCTGAAATTCTTCGTTTCAATATCTACCTAGTTATTTGTTCAAAAATAGAGTAAAGAGTGCGAAAGAAGATACTAAAAGATAGAGAGTAAAAGAGATATCTATAATGAAATCTGTCCGAAAGGACAGATTTGCGGAGTCATTAATCGTATCATAAGGTGAAATCATAAATTTTTACCTCTCGCTCGAAAAGGATGCTTTTTGTTGTCGCTGCGTAGCTTGAAAGGTTCAGTTAACTACAAAAGTGTAGGTAAGTTTTGATAGAGGTAAAATCATCGGGTAAAACTGTAAAAGGAGGCAAACAACAGAGATCTCAGAATAAATCTACATAAAAACGTTTTCTATTGAATCCTGAAAAGAAAATGTCCGGCAAAGAGTTGTGTGAAAGGATTAGGGGTGGTATCTCCCGCGACGGGGCTTATCGTTGGGCTCTCTCATAAATATTGAAAGATTTTTATAGTGATATTTAATAGGTACGGAAAAGCGCCGGACGATAAAAAAATTATATCTTTGATCTTTGTGTTTGTATAGCACAGGGATCTGGGAACTGTGATATTTTTATTAAACCTCCCTTGAATAAGATTAGACGATAAATAACTACCTAGAAGGATAAATTATTAACTATATAAAATAATCTCTTGTGTTACTTCTCTTTGGCTAATCATTTACAATGTCGAATATATATTTATTAGGTAGGTATATACCTGTAACTCTATTCAAGATACCTTACCCGCTCCCCGCATGCGCCCGCAGTTTGTTTGCCATTGCTTGAACGATTCTAGAAAATTACCTATAGTCAATCGCCAGTCGAGTATTTTTAAATTAAGCTTTACGTTATTTCTTTCTAAGCATTAATATGCTTCCGAGGCTTCCGCAACCGTATGGGGGGCATCCACGTGTGTGCGATCGTATACAGACCGTATGTATGTAGGTGGTGCTAATGCATTAATATTGCTAGGAATGTCCGAGGTGTGCTCCGTGTGCTAGATGTTTTAAGTTAGATATAAATTACTTGTTAGCCTGCCTGAGGCTAGATTGTAATTTTAGTAAGGAATGGTACGAAAACAAATAAAAACGAAAAAAAAATTACGTGATTATTTTTAAGATTCTGTATCAAAATGGAACCTTTATGTTAAAACAGCCAATATTCTAAGAAACTCAATATAAATAATATATCAGATATACCTAAATAGAGATTAAGTTTGCTACACAAATGTTTCGTTGTGTCCTTTTAAAAAACAAATAAGTTACTCAATAAGTGCGCCAATAGTAAGAATTTTCTGATTTAGGAACATGAATAGAGCCGGGACCAAAGAGAACCAACATAATTTTCGAACTGGCCGGCAGTGGCGCGCGCCAGCTGTGTAATATAAAAAACTGACAGAATTTTGCACATTTTGGCGTCAAACATCTCGTTCCGTTTGGTTCCGTTTATTTGCCAGTGTCGAAATATATTATACTACTAGCTGTTACCCGCGACTTCGTATGCGTGGACCGGTAAAAAAAGTAGCCTATATGTCAGTCTCCTGCAAAAATTCAGATCGATCCGTTTAGCCGTGATAACGCGACAAACACTCGGACAGAGAGACAGAGTTACATTCGCGTTTATAATATTACTTAGGATAAATATTTTTTATTAAATATTGTCAGACGAGTCAAGATAGGTAAGTCACGATCAAGTCGCAATCACTATTTATTTATTTTTCTGACAAAAAAATCCGTCCTCCATATCTATCTCTGAAGCATACCTGCATACCATACCTGAAAAAAAATGTTGGAACTACAAAGTTAATACTTACCAGAAATATTTTATGAAAAAAAAAAAAAAACTACAACGGAACCCTCGACTGCTACTCGACTCGCGTTTAGGAGCTATTTTTTCCCCATGGTGGTCCTGCGTTGAATATGACGATGGCATAGAACACACTCAAATAAACAAAACACTCGCAAAAAGGAAAATCCCACTTTTGTACCCGCGGGAACTTCTACTACGAAGCTTAGCATACCTTGTAGGTAGATATAAATAAGGATTTTTTTTGTTCCCCCTGTACTTCCCCCAACACAAGTCGGGGACATACGTAAGGTTTAAAATACTTAAGTATTTTACAAGAGTTGGTTTTACTATGTAATTATCTATATACTATTTAGTGTAGGTATCTATGTAAGTATATAGGTATATATATCTCTTTAATTTTCATAGCATTATTTCTTCGCTTCATCATAAAACCATAAAGATCTATCAACGGTTCGCTTGTTAGCATCGAACAAATAATAATTACAACACACCACACCAATAACTCGGACTCGGAGAGCTTCGCTTCGCTTGGTCAAAAGTCAGTAACGGGACAATGTTTAAGTAATTTCAACCTGTGTGCTAGTTTTTTAATAAAAATACATTTTTAGAAAGCAATATAAATTGGTAGCAGTGTAGGTAGAGTAATATCTTGCCTCTAACGCTGTACCCTAACGGAAAAAAATCAGACGGCAACTTTGGACCCGAATATTTAAATATAGTAAACGTCAAAAAAACAACTTTATGCTGCCAAAAATAGTAAATGAGCACCAAAATTTAAACTACATTTCAATGTGAAATCATACCCAAACTCCAAACTAATCATTGTTACTCCAAAAAATAGTAAATGACAACCAACATTTTATTCACATTTTAATTTAAAACGCTAGCCAATTATTTAACAGCTCGCTATCCTGTAAAAGTAATTTATAGATTAATTATTGTTTACCTAAACATAGTCAATTAGCTCCCTAAAGTTTGACCCTATACTACTGTAAAATGCTTACTAAAGTCTATGCTTTTAAGGACAAAGCTTTGTCGGCCTTTGTCGTGGCACGCTAGGCTCGGCTGGCGCGTTGTTTGTCGCACTTCCAGCATAACCTAACCTAGTGGTTGCTAATAGTCACAGGGAAGTTAGAAGGAAACAGATCTAGGGGACGCAGCCCAATAAGATGGTCCGATCAGGTGTCCAAGCTGGGCACGAAGATTTCAGATGCCCTTCACCACGCCAAAGACCGAGAGCAGTGGAAGCGGCTATGTCAGGAGAAAGGGCGGGCACATCATGACGCTCAGTACTTAGCTAACAAATCGAGGAGGAGGAACCTAGTCGTTGGGGCCCCGATTTGACAGCTCCCGCCATCAGGAAGTATTCAGTATTTGGTGTAGGCCCCGGTTACAGTTACAGACACGCAGTCATACACCGTCCTCGCTGGCGAGGTCGAAGAATCCCAGGGTCTGTCTGCCTTTGTCATTTGCTTAGTGCCAGACAAAGGCAGCATTAGAATTAATCTGTTGTCAAAGTTAACAAACGTTTCAAAATCCCGAGGTTAGTGTCTCGAAGTATTTTTGGTGCTAATTATACTTGTTCCCATATTTCATTGCTACGAACTTGCTACGCGCCGCCCATCGTAGCACTTCTACGCTCTAAACCAGTTCTGTAGCCGCCCGCCGTAGTTTTTTCACAGAACTATCATTTCAAATAATGTTCTTCTTCTCTACATAATATAAAATAAAGTGGCTTTCCGCGTCTGTCTGTATATCCGCTAACTCCTCCAAAACCACGAAACGGATTTTTATGCGGCTTTAACCGTCAGTATTCAAGGTTTATAAATAAAGAGGCAGTATATACCTAACTTCATATTTTTCATCTCTTTTTTTTTCTAAATTAAATCCGTGTTAAGCCGGGGCGGGTTCCTGGTAATGTATAATGTATGTATGTATGTTCTCCATAGTCTCCAAAACGGCTGGACCCATTTTGATAAAATTTTCAGGCTTTCTCCAGATTAGCCCAGCGGGTGATCCTCTGAAGTTTGGTACACGTGCGAAGCCAGGGCGGGTCACTCGTGGTTAATGAACAATATAATATAGCTTATATAATATATATAAGTATAGAGCCAACCATTTGTGGTTTTTGTTTAACACAATAGTTTAGATAGTTTAGACTGTTTTAGACTTTCGTGGTGGTTTTCTACATTACTATCGTGGGGGTTTACTTTCGTGGTTTACAATAGTTTAGTTCATAATAACAGCTTTAAGTATCGACAACTTAAATGTCGATTTACGCAGAGTTTAGTTTCTAACCGAGTTATTTTTTTTTTGTGATCTAGGTGTCACAAGCCGTTGCAATTCTACTCAAAACTTTAACTGGCCCTTGCTTTCGGCTATTTCCAATTTTCACATTTTTCACTGTACGATATTATTACATTTTGCTAGAAACAATTTTGCAATTGCTTTTTGTACCACAGAAAAAAACATTTCCCTATTTATTGGTTAGTCAAAAGTTAAACCCTTCCACACAACTGAGCTCTGGAGGTTATATAGTACCGTAATCTACCGGCTATTTTTATCACGACGTTGTTACGAAACCTAGCTATTTGCTACAAAGCGATCAATGTTTTACAATAGCTATATTAACTACGCAATATACCTAGGTACTTTTGTTACTACAATATTCATGTAACGTAATTTAAAGTCCGTAGGTAGCTCCGTATAGGTGTAATCTTCATCGAGTTATCTTTTTATGTTTTTTTTTTTAACTTTTATGTAAGTGCATAAATCAGCTCCCACATTTGTTCAAAATAAAAGCAGATGACTTACGGAAAGCTGCAAGGCCAGCGCCAAAAGCTAGGTGTTGATGCGGAAGTAGCATCGGACGGGGGCAAAGCGGGAGCGGCGCCGGTGCCCACACGGGCGGCGTCTCCTGCACTCTGCCTTCATCACCTATCTCCACGTCAGAGGACGACGCGCTCTCCACCTCGCGCGATTCTCTCTCATCTTGCGAACTTTTAAAATCTACTTTCTCTGAACTTTTAGGTTCTTCGAGATGACCGTACAAACGCGCGAAAAACTTTCTAGGTGACGACGGACGCGGTGGCGGTTGCACCGATGTTTCCTCCAGCTTGTCCTTATCACTCATCGTGTGACCGTATTGTCGGTCCAAGGGTTTCACGTGGATTGAGTTGTGGAGTCAGGTGCGTCCCAAGTCCTGTGGGAGCAAGGCCCCGCCCTTGACGCGGCCCGTTCCGGAATGACGACACAGGGTAGGTTCGCTCCGCCAATCGCAGAGTGCGCTTCGGGAAAGCCGGCCTTATAGGGGCGTGTTTTATACGTAAGTTTGAATAAGTATGAGAAATATTTTATACTTTTCAAGTAGGCATTCTAAAGTTTTCAGGGTTAAAACCAAGGATCTTGGTATGATGCTTCGTCTAAGGTTAAAACTCATTTATGAAAATAAAATCTTACACGACCTTATTTAACCTGACAACATGTTTCATATAAGTTTCATCGATCAGTCGCGTCATCGTCACCAAAGACTGCCAACTCCATTGCATTTCAAATTCCAAGTCATTGAGATGTCAACTTTAATATTTTTCCAAAATAAGTATCTATTTAACGATAAAACTTTTGAGACTATAATAATACTTGTGTTATTGAATTCTACCCATTGTACATTTCAATGAGCGAGGCTTTTTTAAATGTTAACAGAACCATGGGAAAAAACATCGCCGTGCTGACTGCGATCTGTTTGATGCTTTGTCTCAGTTTCAACTACACATTTCCTCTGCACAGAGATAACACAACATCAAATACAACTTCTTTGGATAATCGTGAGTAACTGGTCAATACCAAAGTAGCTTGTGAAAGGTCAATTAATATAATTATGTACTAAGTCGTATTTGGAAGTAGAATTAATAATAAAAAGGACCCAAAAATCTAGCCCAGGTGAAGGTCAGATCTGTACTTCCTTTAGGTACAATAAATGCCAGTGTGTCGCTTATCAGTTCTACCGAGAGACAATACCTAAATGCTTCTGTATGGGAGGACTATTTAATATGCCCCTTACAAAGAAACTGCGTGGGGACTGAAAATCTGCCGCCCCAAAATAACACCGCTCCTGAAGCTTGCCGCCCATAGTAGGTACTTGGCTAATTAAATTATAAATCAAGGCCTGAGTTCAGGTATTCTTCTGTGGTTTTGCTTGTAGGATAATATAGCTGCCTACCCTTACACAATACATTTCTATTGCCTACACCTACTCTTACTATATAACGTGTCTACATAAATATGTTCAAATCGCAAGAATAACATGGTAAGCGCTTAGAACCAAGTATACAATCAATTGTTCTAAATCTGTTTCTAGATTCTCTGCCTTGTAAACATGCAAAACAAGAACACAGTGACGGTATCGTGGACCGCACCAAAAAGATGGCAGTGAACTTTGAAAACGCTCTCAGAAAGTTTATTGATTCGACACCGACAAAGACCAAGGCAAAATGCTCTCACGCCAAGCATGGATTCATAGACAGTGACCTTAGCAACTACGAACAGCTTGTCATCATGAAAAAATACCCATTCTTAGATCTGCAAGAGCTAGATTTAAATTTGCGCCCATTAACAAAAAATACAGGACAAAACATAAACTCAGCACAAGTTTTATCAGCACAGGATCCTGGTTTCTGTGAATCTGCAGATGAAGGACCTAGTGTGGAAATTACCAACCGGGGCCTTTCAGGATTTGCTTTACCAACGAAACTTACAAAAACTGAAAATAACGTCAAAGATGAAATAGATAAAAATGATCCGCAAAATACCAATATAACCGAATTAAACTTAGCATTGCCTACAAAAGACCCTCCCGATGACTTACGCCTTATAGAGAGTTTGGAAGAAGATATAAAAATATTCGAGCAGCATATGGCTTGATTTATTTTAGTACCTAGGTACTTTCATTTGTTGATGTCGATTGCAATACAAATACATAATAAAATCTTTTGTAACTGCTTGAATGTATCTTTCTATTAACTTGAAGCATCAAGTAAACATATATGTAAGTATTAGCTATAGAAATAGATATTCTTTGGTATAGTAGGTACCCACTAGGTACCTACCTAAAGATTTACTTTTTATTTTGCCTAATACTATAAGTACCTGAGTAGGTAGTTAGATACTGCCTTACTTGGTCCTACGGTTCCTACTCTAGGTAGGTATAGATATAATACGCACCATAAGAAGTTATGCCAGTTTAAGAATGTAAAAGGCATAAAACAAGAGTTTTGGTGGAAACGAGGTGTGCGTACTCCTAGTGAGATCATGTCGTGTCATTTTATTACTTTCCAAAGCTTTATTTTATTTCGAGTGTTAATTTGGAATAATGCTGGATTTTTAACCATTTAGTTTTCATGACCGTACACACAGAATTCTCCTTATAAATAAACCGTGCAGTAGTGCTGTATGTACACATAATGTTTCCTATCCTATAGTCTATTGTCGTGAAATGTAACTTTTTGTGTTGGTTACGAAACTCTTTAAAAGCCTTTGATACCTCTACTAGTTTCCACTACTTTACTGTGTACATTGTGTCGATCCAAAATAATATTAAAATTAAAAAAAAAAAAACTAGTATATTTTCTTTCATGCAACTTCAAATCATCTTGAATTCATTCCTCCAAGTCTGTGAAGGTACATGGAATACACATGGAATATCACATGGATTTAGTATGATGTTTCGTCCAAGGAATATCACGTTGTGCATTATCAGGTCGTGAAATATCGGCCGTACATTATCGACACGTACCGATAATGCACAGCCTGATATTCCATGTACTGGTACATCAATTATCAGGCTGTACAATATTGGACGTACAATATCATGCTGTACATTATTGACACGGGCCGATAATGAACGACCTGATAATGTACAGCCTGATAAAAGACATCCCATCCCTCATTGGCTGAGAGCCTTTTTGTCTATGACACCTAACGATTTCGTGCTTCGTTTGAACGCGATAGTACAAATAAGACACAGATTAAAAATATAAGGATTACAGTTACTAGGTTACGGTTTTTTTTTATGACAACTCGGAAATCTTTGCTTTGTCAAAACTATAGGTTATTTTTTTGTAAATGCCCGGAAACATTTTTTGTCTTCTTTCGCGTCCATAGGAAGCATGGAATCTAAACAAATCAGACACATCGAGCAATAGGAGGAGTCTTTCAGCCAATACGGGCTGGGTCGTCTTTTATGAGGCTGTACATTATCGGCCCTACATTATCAGCACGTGTACAGCCCAATAATGTACGACCCGATAAAACGTGTACTTTTCTCAGGTACGTGGATTATCGGCTGTACATTCCTGGTCGTGCATTATTGGCACATGCTGATAATGCACGGCCCGTATTGTAAGGCCAAGGCCATTATGAAGCCGCTATAATAATGTTTAATTAATATTTAATTAATTTCATATGAAAACTGTGTATTTGACGTTACCAAGTGTTGTGCAAACCCAGGGTCCGAATAAATGAATTGAATTGAATTGAATTGAATTGTACGACCTGCGGGCTTATCCTCTAACTTTGAAACTCGTGATTCTGATTGCGAGAGCATGCCATCTCGCTCGTACCAACTTAGTCGCACTATGCGCGGTCCTGCTCGTGCAACTTTCGCTATCGCTTTCAGAGTTACGGGATAAGCCCACTGTATTGTACGTCCTGATAATTGGCAGCCCGGTACACCAATTATCGGTCGTACATTCCGGGCCGTACATTATCGGGTCGTATATTATTGGTCTGTACATTATCGACACCCGCAACTCAGCTTGCTTGTGCTGTGGGGGTTTTGGCGGGATCACGAAGAAGTCATGTCGCGCTATTGTATTATTTTCCAATACTTGTGTTATATCGAGTGTTAATGCATAAAAATGGTGGATTTTTATCCATTAAGTGTTCGTGAAAGTGTACGAGTGTTGGTGAATAGTATAATATCGTGAAACGTGACTTTTCGTTTTATTTCCAAAACTCCATAGAAGCTTCTAGTAAAGTCTCCATCACTTTACTGAGGCAAAAACAAAATAGGGAAAAAAATACGGAAGACAAGGCGGTATGGCCTTAATGGCTTTAGCCTGCCCAGAAATGGGCGAATAAATAAATAAAAAAAAATATATTGCTTGTGCTGTTATTTTGCAATATTTACATCAGCTAACTTGAACGGAGTAAGAGTGCGCTACTAAATTTGTGTTTATTGTGTGGATCGAACAGACCGATAGTTTATAGCGTCCATACAACAACAGCTATTTACAATGGAACTTCACTGCAAGGTACAAAACTACGATTGGGGGAAATTGGGTCAAGACAGCACTGTTGCCAAATTACTGAGCAGTGCAGATTCGAATGCGGTAATTGAAGAGTCCAAGCCATACGCAGAGTTGTGGATAGGCACTCACCCAAATGGACCCTCATTAATAATCGAGAGAGATATACTTCTGGCGGAGTACATCAAAGATAATCACGACGCCATAGGCCCTGCTGTAAAGTCTAAATTTGGAGTTGCAGTGCCTTTTCTCCTAAAGATACTGTCAGTAAGAAAAGCTCTGTCTGTTCAGGCACATCCTAAGAAGGTAATTTGAATATTTAAACTATAGTAATTCAAGTGCTTGTCACCTGAGTTATGAGAGTTAAACAAGACAAAAGTGCAGTGATCTGAAATACAAATGGAAAAGTGTCATCTTTTACCTCAGGCTATGATGGCTAGCAATCGAATGCAGACAGCAGGAGCTACATCATACTATCTATATTGCTTAATATACTATCAAGTATGTGGAAGTCGATCGATATAAACCTTCTATTTGTATAGGTCAATGATATTTTGCTAAAGATGAGTTTTTTACTTCAAAATGGGGCTTTGAATTCATCTCCACTGCAGTCTGCGTAAAACCACCAAAGAGTGCGAAAGATGATGTGAAAAGTTAGGGAGCAAAAGGGATAGCTATAATGAAATCTTAAGGGTGCTAATCTTCTTTAAGGATGCTAAACTCGCATATCGAGATAGGTTCTTACCTTCAAAATGCACTTTGGATTGGGCTCTGCTACAGCCAAAGAGTGCAAAAAGTTAGGCTGCCAAATAGATAGCCATAATGGGTCATTTTATGATGCTTTAAATTGTACCTCTAGAAAAATATTATTGGTATAGGTATTACACCTCCATAATTTATGTATTTTCCAGGATCATGCTGAAGAACTCCACAGCAAATTTCCCGATATGTACAAAGACCCAAACCATAAGCCTGAACTTGCTATTGCACTCACTCTGTTTGAAGCGCTCTGTGGTTTTAGACCGTTGATAGAAATTCAAAATTATTTGAACAGTAAGCATAATTCTTTTTAAAACCTCATCCATGAAATAACTTAATGCTAACTTATTTTAATGCTGTGGAAGCATGTCAACTACAACACAATTAACAAAGAACACACAAAGAAAAGGGGGCATACTATTGAATTGTATCAAATGTATTTACACTGACTTCATTATCAGCCAGAAGATGTCTACTGCTGAAGTGCTGAACTAAGGTATTCTCTTGCAAGGGAAGCACCATAATCACAATGCTTGGCAGGCAACTTGGCTACCCTCTTGAACGCACTATTTACACGCAATTAGACTGTAATCCATTGGTCATTTGTTACTGCTACTGTACTAAGTACTACGTTTTGCCTGATCGGCTGCTAGTATGAGCCTGCTTGCTCTACTCAGCTATAGAATGACATTAGCAACTGACAGAGTAACGACGTGAAGTTGCCCCTGCAGTACTCTAGTCATAATGTACAGTGCTTTTAATATAATTTCAGAATTGCCAGAACTAGTAGGCATATTGTCAAAAGATTCCATTGACAATCTTCTCTCGCACAGCAAACAAGGGGGACATGATAACACACTGAAGCCCGTGTTTGAGTCTCTAATGACTGCTGATAAGGAGGCTATTGCTAATAGCTTGAATACTCTTTTGGCAAGATTAGAAAAAGAAGGTAAGCAATAAAATACAATGTAACTTTATTATACACTAAAAGGCGTGGTAGCTACTTGGAGCATGCTCATGCTCGTGGGGGTAGACCAATGATTTCTTAGGAACTTCATATGGATATACTACTTTTCGATTTACTACTATTGCTTTTCGGTGAAGGAGAACGTTGTGAAGAATCTGCATATTTCCAGAGAAGAAGTTCGATGGCATAATATGTGAATCTGCCAACCAGCACTGGGCCAACATAGTGTATATGGCCTAATCACCCTTCGACGGTAGTCAGATATCTCACCAGAAGGATCTTTAAAGGCTGGTGCAGATACACCTAAAGACAATCTAATCTAATCTTTTTCCGGACAGCTTTGTAGAATGATAAAAAGTGCACTTTATGCCTTTGTGCAATTATGCAAAATAGACTTTTAGTTTTGTTTGGAATACTATAGTGGCTCCTCACTCTACAGTTCAGTGCGACACACCTTATAACAAAAGTAGAACTATAGCTCTCATCTCATTTTCTCTTTAGTGTTAAAGAGAGACAAACTCAGACACACGTGCGCATTGTGCGTAACAGAATTGGCTACGCGGAACTTTTCGTTCCAAAAACATGCAGCAAGATAGCCAAAAACTCTTGACAAACTGGACACAGCAATCTAATACTGTCTTCTTGTTACTATGAAAACTGACGTGGTTTTGATACATTTTGTTTTAATAAAACGGGAATACTCACATTAAATTGAGTCGGTTATTCCGACTATAGTTCTCATCTCATTTTCTCTTTAGTGTTAAAGAGAGACAAACTTAGACAGTGCAAGTGCAAGGCAAGACGAGGTCGCGCGCGTGTCTCGCTGAGCATTCCTTGATAAAGGTCACCGAATGTGATCGAAACTAGTCGGAATAACCGACTCAATTTAACGTGAGTATTCCCGTTTTATTAAAACAAAATGTCTTCTTGTTGGAATTATTTGTTATTCAGATCCATCTACACAGTCATCTTTGCTGTACCCACTGCTACAACGACTTCACAAGGAGTACCCGGGCGACGTCGGCTGTTGGGCGCCGTACTTCATGAATTACATGGTGCTGAACCCTGGCCAGGCCATATTCCTGAAGCCAAACTTGCCACACGCCTACTTGAGTGGAGGTAATTATTTTAGTTCGTATTAGATATCAATATTGTATTACGCTGCTGCCAAATTTCGCTAAACCCGATTAGTATTGTGGCGACAAGTCAAGCCAAATAATTCATTATATTGTGGTGTTCGCCGTGCTGAACAAGGCCTTGTTTTTCTTTTATTAAGTACCCAACTGCCCAAGAAGGAGGGTAATGTTTTTGGCGTGTATGTATGTACATAAGTATGAATATTTGTGTGTTGCTATATGATATCCTGTAGCCTGTAGCCTAAACGGCTTGACCGAATTTGCCTGCTTCGGTTTTTTTTTAAATTTATTCCAATAGCTGTACAGCTAAATTCAAGTTCAAGTAATATGTCACAAAAGTAAACAAAAACTTAATAAAATTTCTATTGTAGACAAGGTTATACTAGTAATTCTGCGAACAGTAGACATCGCAAACACAAACATTTTTTTGCACAATCTCATTTTCTCCTCACCACCCCTATTCGGAGAAATGACATTTTTATCTCTCTCTCACTCACTCCCATTAAATTTTAAATTAGAGAGACAGTCACCGAGATAATCTCGAGCGCACAGGAATAGGGTCCCAGATATTGACATCTAGACAGAATTAGCTCATATTCAAAATTCTAGCTTAGAACTGAGTACCAAATGTTTCTACCAAATTTTATCAAAATCGGCCGGTGAATAGCAGCAAACTTCCCCCCCTTTTGGGGGAAATACCAACCAGAAATCGCCGACGACAAAAAAATACTATGAAATTGTAGAACCTTTCTACAAAGTTTCGTCAAGATCAGTTGAAAAATACGCCATGTACGCGAGTACCAACATACAGACAGATGAAAGCAATTTTTGCCAGCTGAAGCGGAGATTTCGTTCGCTTCGCTCTTGTGATTTGGTCGTAATAAGGTCGGCACCGTCTCCCGCAGACTGCGTGGAGTGCATGGCGTGCTCCGACAACGTGGTCCGCGCCGGCCTCACGCCGAAACACATCGACGTGCCGACGTTGGTGTCGATGCTGGACTACACCAGCTACTCGACGGACCAGCTCCTCTTCCAACCACACCTGGAAGATGAGAACAGCTGCATCTGGCGCCCGCCCGTGCCCGACTTCGCTCTAGTCAAGATTAGGGTAAGGTTTTTAAAAATAGATGTGTCTCCATGTGCCCCCAATTCGCCTGATGTTAAGCCACGGTAGTATTGGATTTGGTAGTATAATTATACTTTTTGTACAATTATTTCATGATGTGTAGTATCGTAATACTATCCCAAAATACCATAATTTTGTAAACAATAAAAAAATATATACTTACCAATGCAATTTTATCACCATTCAAAAGAAAAACGAAACGTAGTATAATTTTACACAAGTAGTATATTTTTCATTTCCAAAGACAATAATTTTCTGAGATATATGTATTATTATGATAGGTATTCTTGGTGTGAGGAATTCGGATTGACGTCACCGTTTGGACCATCCATAACAGAATTTACTTCCCATAGAGCGGGTGCAGAATAGCGCGGCTATGGGATAACTTCGACAACGCTCATAAATACTTTGCCAACTAAACTTACACAACGACCGGGTTGACTTGAAATAAATTCGTAATCTAATATCATTCTGTATAGTGTATTATTTTAATGTCCGTTCATGTAGTGTAATGTAACATATTCACTCGGTATAGGTAGAGAGCGGCGACTCGTACAACACCATCAACCGCCCGAGCCCGAGCCTGATCATCGTGACGTCGGGCTCCGGCCAGGCTTGTGACACGGAGCCGCTCGCGGTCAGACCCGGAGTCGCAGTGTTTCTGAAGGCCAGCCGCCAGCTCACGCTCACGCCCGCCGACGGGCAGCATTTAGAGGCCTATCAGGCCATATGCAATGTCTGAAATTGATAGGTAGAAAGATGGATGCTTGCCAGTTTGTGCGCCGCTTCAATCGGTAAGCGGTAGTCTATTTTAATATAGGTATCTGAGTGAAGCTATTCCCATGTGACACGTTTGGAACTGGTTCTCGACTTGAGTCACACGCCTGTCCAAGTGTCCAACCGCAGAATTGGGATTGTGCATATTTATTAGTCTTTATTTTTGTTATTTGCTAAAAAATAAAGACAATTTTAGGATGATATTTTCTTTGAATATATTTGTTTCACTTGCCGTCAGCATCGGTGTAATAAAATAAAATAGTGCCCTGACAAAATTGTTAAAAAATATGTTTTATGTGACAAAGTCATTTATTGAGATTTTGATGTCTATATGGGTTTTGCTTTGCAGTTTGGGTATTCTTATGATATGGCAGTCAACGATTTCAATATAATGACCAAAAACGGTCAATCATATTCATTAAAAAAAAAGTTACAGGCTTCTTTACTTCCCACTGCTGGTTATAGACCTCTCAGTTGTCATACCATCTGCCAAATTAAAATATAGTAAAAATAATATTCATTGCCAACTAATATTTTACAATTTATACTAATAAGATAGCACAGAATTTTCCTCAGTAGAGAGTTTGTTCCTTTAGATGATTTAGTAACAATGCAAATAAATTAACAATCCCAATCACGTTAGAGTAGGCGAAATACATGACAGTCCTCAATAAGTTTTGATCGTGAGAGTAGGTGAAAGTAAGCTAATATAATCGAGTTGAAAACCTTTGCATCATGTGCTCAATTGTATTTATGTGTATCAATTATTTTTTACTAGAGATACTATTTTAGCGCTTTTAAAATGCCCGCAAAAACTGTCTTAAGACAGATTTCTTTCTAGTTACTCTTTTACTCTATTACTTTTCGCATATTCTTCGCAAGTAAAGTAAAGTAGTCCTATCTTAAGTAAAGTATCATTGGTATCAGTGATCAAAGATTTTTGATACACAACTCACAAATTATCACAAGACATTTAATTTTGTTATTACATTGTAAGTTAATGTTTTTGATTTGTTATATTTTATATACTTTGCATGATGTGCTCCAATTTTATGAAATAGTATTTTTTTATTTATAAATGTAATATCTATACTATATATTACCATAGAGAAATGATGTAAAGAAGAGTACCAATGGCCATAGAAAGATGTGTGACCCGTTGTAGTAACTGATAAGGACGTAAGATGTAGGTAGTGCTTCAAATTTCGACATGATCGTCACAACTGTTTGACTTGAAATAGAAACCCAAGCTAAGTAATTCGTACCTTATATTTTGTTTGCAAAACTCGCTAGGTTCTCAAAAGATGGCGTTGCAAACATTAATTTTGAAAAGTTATTTTTTACGTCGTATATGGCAATTTAATTTGAACTAAACCTTAAATTGCGGACATATACCAATATTATGTTTCTATACTACGAGTATCTTCATCGGCTTTTATGGCGGTTTGAACATTAGCTGACTAAATACGTAATCGCCATCTAGTAATACGCTTTTTTTTTCGGAGGTACACTTTTTTGTATGAGATTGTCATTTTTCTCGTATAAGTTTTCTATGATATTACCATATACATATTTTCAATCTTACGTTATATTTAGATTAAGTTGGGTTTATTCAAAAGTGAGATATTGTTCCTAATAAGAAGTGCCTTTGTAGTGTTAAAGTAATATTATACGAAATATAAACAAAGTATTAATTGTTTACTATGCAGTTTTTTTTTAATGCTGGGAATAGACAATAGACAATGGTCAATAGGTAATATGACGTCTTTCTTTATTCAACCAACTGATGTCTATAATACTTTATAGTATTATATACTGCATAGTGCTTTTCAAGATGAAGTACCCAAGGAGCGGCGCTGTCATCGCGCGTTGAAAATGCGTCATCAAAGGGATTGGATTAGTTCTGGCTGTTTGTTGGATTTCTTTCATGAAAAGCACTCTAGACGTCAGAGATTCAACCTCATTAGACGGCTCGACCAAGTGTCAAAAGAGATAAAAATAACAAAATTGACGCGTTACACAAAGCTGAACACGTTTAGAAATAGATGCAGATCATGCAGAGCTGTCGTTATCTAACGAGTTTTGTAGTGATAGGACTCGTTTGCAGAGTCCGCCTGAGTACAACACCTTTGCTTGGTATTCAACCGTCAAGTAGTAGTGTGCAAATCATTACCGTTTTCCGGATTGAAGGGCAGTTTCCAGCGAAACTACTAGGCATAGAGAGATTTAACATTTTTTACCTTGGGTAATTAGCGCAGTGCATCGCGAGTACTGTTTAGTTCAAAATTCTGGGTGGCACTGAACTGTTATGGGTAATGGAGTCATTTACCATCAGGCGAGCATCATGATCGCCTCGTCACTCAGTTGGATAAATTAAGATAGACCACGAATATAAATGATAATCCGGAAGACCTAGCACGCGCGCCCGGATACAATTTTGTTCACCATTTTTATCCCGCGAGAAAGAGACGGACGTATCCACATTCTAGCTTTGTCACGTTGACGCGAAGACAAAACTTTATCCCGGAGCGCATACTAAGCCTGCTGGTACACCAGGTTACCTTCAAGGTGGACCACGAGAACAAACAATGGTATAGTCAGGTGAACTAATTAGATGGACCTCACCCGTTGCAAGGAGCGAAGAAAACTCTCAGTTATTATGTCTATACATGGCCTGACCTGACATGGTGTGATAGAGATGGCTATATATAAGTTTCTGGGGGAGCGAAAGGGAGAATCTATAACCTTAATATTATTATTTTTTTGCTCCCGTGAAATTCAAGTCTAGCTGTCCCTTTCACACGATGTCAGGTCAGGCCATGTAGCGAGGCCTTTACAACTACAAGCATGAATTAAGTTTCGTCCAAGACTACAATTATGATAATGACGTCAATTATGTTAGAACATTTTATAAACTAACTAAAGACATTATTGTCGATCTTTTCTGACATATTGAAAATTTTAATCGTGTCAGATTGGTTTCGAATAGTGAATACAACAGAATCGGCGCCATTGGATTACCACAGAAAACCATATTAGTACTCAGGCCCGGATCTTTTTCTACGCATGCTACCATTGAGCAACTCCGTACCGGCTCGAATGGCTCAGACGGCCGGAGGCCTGTGTTGTTCTAAGCATGCTACGCCCTATGCTCATTTGTTATGTAAACTAACCGACTACAAATTTTCCAAACCGTCTTACAAATTGTGTAACTGAAATCACATTATAAATAACAATTGTCGAAACCGATTGATAAAACCGCCAAAGAATCGTTCCTAAGTCAATCTTGAATGACAAAAGTGCAATTTGTAACCATCTAAAATAAGTAATTTCACGGTGAACAACTAGCGGTCGGTTGCAAAACCATAACTCCAATGTTGCAGTGCCCGTGGCGACTAATCATCGGTTACCGGACTAATCAATTGGCGATTCTTTGGATGTAGCCTCTCGCTTTTTATCGCGACTTGATTATGTATTTTATTATTATTTTGAACTTATCTACCGAGATACATAATACAACTAATGCTCATAAAAATACTGTAGCTGGTATCATCATTATCATCAGCCAGCATTCGTCTTCTGCTGAACACATGAGAGACCTTAGCCCCTTAGGTCCCTTAGGTCCCAGGCTCAGCAGGCGGATTGGGTATTGCAGAACGCTCACACTTTACTAAGAAGATGCTGCTGCCAGTCCTCCGGTGATTCTGGTCACAGTTTTAGGACTTACCCGGGTCCAAGCTGATGTACAGTATTGTAATGAGTGAGAACCGTGTCTAGCCAGTTTTTTAAATAATAATCACTAATCGACAAAAGCTATTCTTCTATAAAGACTAGTGTTGCCATCACTCGCAAATTCCTCGAGAGTTATACATGCCAATAACAGATTCGATTCCAAAACCATGTATAGATGATAATAGTAGATTATACACTAATAGGGGATACAACAGTGTCTTATGTCACGGGCGACATATTGACATATTGAATCCCTAGCGAAACGAAGGATTCTAACACGAAGTTTTAGAGTTCAATCCCTGATCGCACCGAGGGATCTAAGACTAGAATCCTGAGTGCAGCGAGGGATTCAAGGTCGCTTAGGGCGAAGACAGCTTTATCCCCGAGGAGTCTACTCTACTTTATACACATCCTGCGAGACAATAAAAGCAAGGGTAATAATAATAAATTTGCGTAATTAATAATTTAATTTGATGTTAATCCGATTTAAAATTTAACATATGAAATTTAAAATCGATTTTCAAGTAACATGGCTCCGGGTGACCGAAACCCAAGCTACGCCACTGCATGGTACACAAACGCATGGACAAGTAAAACCCAGGAGAGAACCGAGCCAGATATTTAAAAAAAAATACATTTCAAGCAACTGCCCGGTCAAGAATCGATCACGGGACCTACCTATAAGGCAAACGTATTAAATAATAAGCCTGGAGGCTCGTCAAAAATTCGGGCAGACGTACCTACATAGTTAGATAACTCTCTATTGTGCTTATTTGCAAACCCCATTTGGCGACTGCTAAAAATGAACTTGTCTTCTTCTTTTTTCGACATTAATTTCTCAAACGAAGTCATCTTTGTTAGGTACTTGTGTTAAATAGCTCGGAACGTCTCCGACTCAGTGATTTTTGCAAAGATGTTTTACCTTACCTCATCGAAACGAATCGTACATTAGCCTAGAATTACCTTTGCAAAAACTGTCGCGGTTTCCTGAGTTGACCTACAGTACTGATTATGGTCAAAATTCTCTACTACAACTTGACAACGGACTCATTTACATGTTTCGAATCATTAATCATCATCATCGAATCATCTGAACACGACTTAAAAAATTGGGTGCAATCAACATCAAGTGTAGGTCTTATACACACCGTCTCGTTTCGTTTGATGATCATTTTAGCAAAGATAAGCAATTCAGATCAATCATATGTGCTACCACCATAGAAGTTTGGTCGGATTTGCTAGTGTAAAGCACTGCAATTTGATCGCAAGCACGTATTCTACCTAAAGCTACTCTGCTATAAGTGCATGCGTAGGCAACCATGTTTTAGGTCATATATATTTAGGTAGGCTTGGGCACATGCTCGGGCCGGTTGCGGTTTCGACATAATGGGCATTTAACGATCCATTCGGCTCACAATTCCATAATGAACGTTTGGTCTAGTTTTTGCTGTTACTACAGTTCATGTGGCGAAGGGATATATTTACCAGAGTACGTAAAATAAATTGTATTTCGCCTCACAAGCTCGGATCGACTCTGTTTACCATTCGAAATCTAAGTGCAAAAGTGCATTTTATCCGCTAGCGTGGAAAGAGTTTTTAAAATTCGAACCTCTCTATTCAATAAGTTTCTATACCGCCAATCCACTGAAAATGCATTAATACTTACCTATTTCATGTCAGTGCGCAGAAACTCATTTTTAGAATAATCGCACTGGCCAGTACGACGACTGCATAAAAAAAACTTTTAAAAATGTTCTCTTTATTCAATTCACTTTCTATCATCCTTGCATTTTCCTCGCTGTAGTGAGGTGCAAAGATGTGTATTTCGCTCGGCAGCAAAGTTATTCTGCTTGTCGTTCATACACAAGTACTCGCGCCAAAAATCAACTTTTGCATAAAAAATAACTACTATTCAAGGTAAGCAAATCTATTTTTTTTTTTAATTACTTAGTTCTCCAGTTTTCGATTCATGTTTGCATTGCAAGGTTCTTAGCGTTGATGTTAGAATTAGTGTTGTCTAAAATGTATATTATTCTGTTATTTATTGCAATAATGAGTGTAATAATAGCTGATAAGCTGATAGTCATAATAAAACTATTGTTAGATATATTTTTTTTATTTACTTATCAAACTTTTTGAGCATTGGTTACTGCCTTGAAACGTCTAGCTACTAATCTTTAAAATATTTTTAAAAGTAAGTTAAAAGTGGGTATATTCATTTTAATCCAAACTTATATATAAGTTTTGTAGAAAAAAATATTTTTCCAGACATGCTTTTATAAAATCCGTCATTGCTACACTGATCAAAATGAGTATACTATCAATATACTGTTAGTTACTGAGCAGTTTCGTTTTCCACCTTCCGTAACCATCATTAGATCAGCTAGTTGTCATAATATTGTGTTGACATCAGAAGTTGACAGGCATGCAAAATTTCAAGTCAATTAAACAAGAGGAACTGGTCTAAAATTGAGTCGCAAGATTCGACCTTAACATACATACATACAAACAAAATAAAAGTTAGCAAAATAGAGACTTCATTAAAAAATAGGGGATCATGATTCAAAGTGGAATCCCTGGAATTTTCCCAAACTGGAATTTGGAAATATATATCAGGAAAGGTATTATGGAACTTGGAATATTTGGATGCTAAAACTTAAAAACGGCGTTAAGTAAGGAGCTTTATCCTTATAGCAATAGCATTTCAGATAGCAATACAGTTTGATCCGATACTCAGATAACTATAACAGTACCTTGTCCAATAAATCAATTTATACCAGCGTTAAACTAGGCTTCCCCTCTATACTGGTCAGTAATATATAACTAAACGATTGAAATTCCGACCCACTTCGACCTCACAGAAAATATAACCGACATGTAAAGTGTCTTATTATAAGTTAGGCATAATGAGGCACGACATGCAGCAATAATTTGGCGTTGACACTATCTGCGTTTCTGGACCGACTAGCCCTAAGCAATTCAAGATACTCAGGTAATAATAATAAAAATGAGAGTTTTGGCTGGAACGTGAAGAAATCATGTTTTTTACCCGTTAAGTGTTCGTGAACATGCACGAGTGTTGGGTGAATGGTATAATGTCGTGAAACGTGAATTTTTGTGTTGTTTCCAAAACTCCATAGAAGGCTCTAGTAAAGTTTTCACCACTTTACTGGGGCATGACTTGGACTTGCGCGTGACTTGCTTTGCTCGCCTTTGACTGTGACTATGACTTGTTTGATAATATTTAACAAAACTTGAGAATATATATGTATACTTGACACTGGCAAATGCATAAGTCGTGCGACGCCAAAATCCTCTAAGGAGGAAAGAAAAAATAAATAAATAAGGGGGGACTAAGAGACTAGCCCCCGAATACTGAAACGTTTGTTAACGTTGACGACAGATTAAGTCTATTGCTGTCTTTGTCATTTGCTTAGTGGCAGACAAAGGCAGTATTAGAATTAATCTCTTGTCAAAGTTAACAAACGTTTCAGTATTCGGGGGTAAGAGGAGCGCGGTGGCTGACCTATGTAGTTAGCAGGCCTTGACAACCAATTCCTACGAAGATTTAACGATGTTTAGTTGTGCCACAGCTATCGCCTTTAGACCGCACTTTGCGTCATTATTTTATGTCGCGACATAATAATACCTTTAAATCAATCTCGTCAATACCAGTGTCTACTACTATCGAGTTTACCTCTAACAGACACGTTTGATTTGTTATTTCGAAAGCCTAAATGCTCAAAGTAATAACAACCATTTATTAACTGTTCCGATAATAATTTAATTATCATACGCATCCGGTGCTGGCAGAAAACTGTAAAAAGTTTTATTGAATAATTTATCCTAATTATAGTGACCTGTCTTATAAAATATAATATTAGCCAATGTCTGAAAAAAAATATTAGGCACCAATTTACTTAATACGTAATTATGATTAGATAGCTAAATGGCTTTGATTGAGCTAAATAAATAAGCTTTACTTTTTACTAAACATTATATGAATGAAATAGTGTTCATTAAATTGCATTATTTCTTTAGATACAAGAGTATTCTTCAGGTTGATTAAGTATCAACTCCAAGATAGTCATATTTTAATTATGGGTCCATTTCTTAATAGCTGGGTAGGTGTGGTACTATGAGCGGCTTATTTTCCGCTTTAAATATTCTACCTTATTCGGAAAATTAATATCATTAAATATGTTAAAGAATGTGAATCGTAAATCGGCTAAGCACGGTAGAGTAACTGCGCAATTCAATTCACGATCTCGGCAATCTCAGTTTTCGATCGCACACTTACTGAAACATTCGTGTCCAGAATTAGGACGTAACATGTGCAATCGACTTTGTTGTAAGATAAACCGAGAATTACATAAGATAACGGCAGTTATTATAAAAGGTTCTACCTTATTTAATTAATGATAACGATGAGTTTTTGGACATCATAAGGCTCGCTGGAGTCTGCAAGATGTGGATAGATTTACACATGCTTTTTCCGAAGAATAACAACTCCGATCGCTTTTTAAGAGAAGTACGAAATGATAATGTCCCTGAAAAGATCAACGAGCCCAATATGCCCTCAGCCTTTAGTGTTGATGTTGTTTGATCACTATTATCTACTATCTGATGGGTTGCTTACCTGTTGCTTACCTGTTATTATAAAAACGCATACCTACCATCTTACCTACCTGCACTCATACAATACTTTAATCACCTTTGATGTAGAGCTGTTGTAGCGGAAATGTAGATCGTGTCTTGTTATCCAAATCAAACATATCTATAAGTTATAATAAATAGCTTGAAGCTTCTGACGTTATCCCCTAATCGTGAAACGAGCTACATTGATCTACAATCAGTAGTTTCGTGCTTTTGAGCATGTGTAAGCCCTAATTGCATTCTTTGTGTAAGTATCTCCTAGTCGTGATTGATTACTGCAATCGGTGTTTTGAATTGCTATAGTTGTGAATTCTGGGTGACATTGAACTGTTATGGGCAAGAGTGACGCTTACTATCAGGCGAGCGACTTGCACGTCTCGTACGAAAATCAAACGATCATTTCAACGAGTTTCATACAAAAATAATGTAGGAACGTAAGTAGATTGTAGTGATTTTAAATAACCACCAGACATAGTCGTAGGTGAGCATGTATAATATTATAGCAAAATAAATGACATGACCGCAGACTAATGCCGCGCCCAGACTGCATCTACCTAACCCACATAGGTCCTACAAAACCCGTCGGACCCGCTAATACCCTGTAATTTACTAATTAAATTATCTTTATATCTCTGTATCACGCATAGTCTGAAATTGACACCGTGATATGAGAAGCGGGAGGCTCGGCTCTGTTGTCACCGTATCGCCTTATCGGCATCGCAAAGCTTACGATCGAGTGTGTTGTAATATCACTTACGGCTATTGTCACTTCAATAACGGATCATGTCAAATAATTGTGGTATAATACTTTGTAATGCCTACATGGGAGCCTGATATGACAAGTATGATACGATAATCTTTATGATATCGTTTACAAATTCGAAACTTAGGTAGCCTTAGGCCGCGGGGCCGTTATCTGGAATTGCGAGATAACTTGCGAGTTTTGTTACTTTCATAATGCATTACTTAGTTTAGTTACTAGTTTACTACTAGTTACCTACTTAGAGTTTTATAGTATTTATATATAGTGTGTAATTATTGTATTTCTATGTAAGTATTAGGATTAAACAGGTATTTTCATATTTTATATTATATTTATTTTATGTTGATATCTACACCACTATTATGTTATGGTTTTGTTAAATATGGTTAATAATTATGGTATTGTTTTCGTTCATAATTCTGTCCATCCCAAGGTTCTCTGGAAGAAATCGCTTTAGGCGATAAGGCCGCCCATTATACTACTGGTTTTCTATTATTGTTTATATTTAAGTTAAATTGTCTTTTGGTGTATAATAAAGTTATATTGTATTGTATTGTATTGTACTTACTTACCTTACGTATTGAAATGCTTAATTTATAAGATTATATAAACAATTTGTATGATCGTGTCGTATATACAAGGCATAGCTGATACAAAGTTATATTTAACAGATGCATCGAAAAGCGAGTTTGTATTTTTAGGTCAGCGTTGAATATCATTAGTTCTCAATTACGCAACGCGTCTAGACTTAGCCCGTTTAGTGTACTCGCGCGCCATTGAGCCGAGGAAGAAAGACACATGTGATTTATGGACTTCGGACGATTAATTAAATGTTGGCAAGGTCGAGCTTCTACTGTCGGACGTCCCGGGGCTTTCAACAAACGCAACTAATGATTGAATCTTAGGAGAGCGCCGGTTGATCTGTGATTGTTACTTGGCGAAAACAAGATACGATATTTGATATTGGCAGGCAGATACAGATAAGACTATCAGAGATCAGACAAATGAAGGCAACCTAATGTGTACTACCAGTATGGACGAAAATAATACCTACTTACAAGATATTGTAGTGATACACTTTTGTAGTGGTAGGGCTCTCTTGCAGAGTCCGCCTGGGGAAGTACCACACCTTTGCCAGTTATTCAACCGCCAAGCAGTAGTGTGCAAGCATTACTGTGTTCCGGATTGAAGGGCAATGTTTCCAGCGTAATTACCGTGCAAACAGAGATTTAACTATGACAAAAAAAAATGTTTACTACAGCAAACAAAAATTCGACAACAAACACTAATTGTTCTGAAAAAACGCAAAAATAGCGTTGAATTTTGCGTCATAGCGACCGAATTCGGTCGCAAAGTGCTGTAGCGAAAAGTCGAGACTAGCGCCCCAGGAATAATTAAGTAGGTGCGCCTGTTTTGAACTGTTTCTGTGCCTAGCGCAATTCGAAATTATAGTAAGTAAGATATCCATCTACTTTTGAGCCGTGGATGATTAAAAGTGCGTAAGAATATTGTTAAGTATAGGTATCTGTAGATTAACGTAGATTCAATAAATAAATAAATAAATATCTGGGACATTATTGCACACACGGTCATCTGACCCCAAACTAAGCAAAGCTTGTAATATGGCTGCCAGAGACTGATATACGTACATAGATATTTTTTAAATACATACTTATATAGATATTAACACCAAGACATAGAACAAACACAAATATTCATCACATAAATGTTTGTCCTAGATGGGAATCGAACCCACGCCCCCAAGCACAGAACGTAGGTTCACTACCAACTGAGCCACCGGGGCAGTCAGATTAGGTAACCACCGGCAAAATGGATCTAATATACACTTACGTGGCAAATGTGTACACGACTTAAAAATTACCACGCGCTCTGCCAAGCAAAGGTCGGTATCCACTTACTTTGAGATTTATTGCACACACATTAAGATTTACACCCAGATACGGCAAAATAGTTGCAGCGCACGAACTATTTGTAGAATGAGGATACCTCCTACGTGCTCTACTTATTAATCAAAAATTAGTTCACGTAGGAATCGAAACAGGTGGTCTCAGAATAGATAATAATACAAAGATAGTAACGGTACGATGCAAAAGTCATTTTAACATCGATGTTTGCATTCCCGAAATCAAAAAAAAAAGGTTTCGTCGAAGCTTGTTTAGCTGCATCAAAAGCACAATTAATATTATGATTATTAGTCAACATAGTTTGAACACCTGACAAAGTATAGCCCCACGACGCTGTTGGTCGTGACCCGATATTGTATTACGAAATGTGGTCCTACCGACATACATACATAGGAGTGCCTAATGCTATGTACTTAAGTACCTACCTACTAAACGTGAAATAAACATCTCCGCCCACCGAGCACCGACGCGCCCTCGCGGAGCTAGGATCTGATACTGAACATGTGTAACGAGAATTTATGAATGATATTTTAGCTTTAATGAAAGGTTAGATTTATACATACAGGTATCGTTTAAGATCTATGATAGGTAATCTAGCTATTGGCGTCGATTCTGTTGTACACTACTCATTAAAGTAAACTAAAAAAAAACTAAAACGCGGACGGCGGGCGGGACTAAAATTATGGACGGGACTAATAATGCGTCTCTTTTTATTTCTAAATGGGAGAAAATGATGCCGACCATTTTATAGCTGTCGAATTTAGTTTAGTCTAAAAACTGACACAACAGAATTATACATTTCATTAAAATTATGCGACATCATTATTATACATTTCACTAAAATAAACATAGCTTATTGCAAAACATAAATGAATGTCGGTCGTTGGTCCGCCTAGCTAGTGGAAGGCCTACGCTGCGTTTTCCGGTTCTTGATTGCTTTACAAGAAACTTTATTCCCCATTGGTTATCAGTTCTTCGAGGTCGTCGGTCTGCCTAGCTAGAGGGAGGCCTACTTACGAGTATACTACCTCTTCCGGTTCGTGGTCGCCACACAAGAAGCTTTCTTCCCCATAGATTATCGGTTCTTCGAGTGATGGGGCTTGCCCGTTACCACATCAACTTGCAAACCCTGACAGCTCTGTCGATGACTTTGGTTATTTAGCGAATATACTAGTTCCGGATTGTATCGTGTAAAAAAGAAACTCCAAGTATTTTCGAAAAGTTTGATCAGCCCCGTGTGTATACTCCTTTACCGTTAAAGAATATTACACAATAAAGTGGTCTATTCCTCCAATATTCATGATATCAGATTTTGGTTCCTACTCGTCAACTTTTTTTTTGTGGCTTTTTGACTGTTCCTGTTTGAAATTTAACGTAATAAATGTCTTTGAAATTACTTTCTTGAGATAAACATTGTTTTTACTACTTTTATTTTTGGAAAACCTTTCAATACATATTTGACGTTTTTTTTATTGTTTCAATAAGTAACAAAACAAGAGGTAGAAAATAGAACTAGCTTTTTCAATTTGCCGCGGCATTTTGTAAACGGCGTTCGAATCGTTACTGGAGTTTTATGGATTTTTACATGAAGAGGCGATTATAACGAGACGAGGATTATTTTCCTTCGGGGTTTTGCAAACGAGCGAGCGTTTGTAAACGGACGACGCCGTTTGTAAAATGCCGAATCGTACATTAATTATGCCGACGACATAGACATTTGATCAGACCGGTACCACCCATGGTTTTAGTGTTTTGAACTTACATAATTGCTGTTTTTCAATAGACTTGTAATTGTATTTATTAATAAATTGACAGCAGCGTTAACGTCTCCCATTTGATAAATACTGGTAGCTCACACCCAAAAAAGTTATAAACTACAGGTACATGGTAATGTGTCTAACTAATTACTTAAAGCTTATGCTTAAATACTCGCTGTAACTAGGTAACTAGGCAGTTTGGGGATGAAGAAACGCATTCGTATTGAAAAGAATTAAGTAGTTCATATGTGAAGAGCGGAGCTCATGCTTAGAGCGATCTCGTAGATAAATCATGCAGGTTTCAAAACGAGAAGACCTTGTTTAATTAATATGACTGAAAAACACTCTTATATGCGGCTTAATACAGGCAAATAATAAGATTAAATATTGCGCTCTAGATCTTGATATTTTTTTAGGATGGCTCGCATCAAAAGTGGTACAAGGTCGTAGATGATTTTATATTTGATTTAATAACAATAAATGGCCTAAGCTTCAGGCATTTTATTGCGTAAATGTAATTGAGATGTGTGAAAGGGATCGGCTTGCGATTGCAAATAATTACTGGCAGCGGCTATTGATGTCGTATTGCCGGATTTACTGCCGCTTGTCAAGAGTGCATCCACGAATTCGAGTACAGTCACTGACATTATTCAACAAGTGTATTAGGGTGTCTACACATGGCCTGACCTGACATCGTGTGAAAGGGACAGCTAGATTTGAATTTCACGGGAGCAAAAGAAACAAACTATTAAGGTTATACCTTTTCCCTTTCGCTCCCCCATAATCTTATATATAGCCATCTCTTTAAACGCTGTCAGGTCAGGCCATGTAGCGAGGCCTTTAATAAAATAAATAAATAATCTGACTGCGAATCACATCGACACACCGAATATTGCGGATAAAAAACACATCGCATATCAAAATTAAGCTTCAGGAAGACGATGATTATTCTCATCATGAGTAATCATCATAGACATATAGATCCATCATGCATCTGACCAATGAATCTAGTAAGAGATAGGTCCATATTTAGTTTGCGTTCCCGCTAGACCAAACTTAGTGCTATTGCTGTCTTTTACTAATAGGAACACAAGAAAAGAACAGCATGCATTTTAGTTCTGTCAAAGGAGTTTACCGATTAAAGCCGCGAAGAAAAACGAACACTAACGACACCTAAAGCTTGTTTTGAATCGGCACCCGCTACGGTCTCGTCTAAGTTTATATGGAGAAAAATAAGATCTGACTATAATTCATGTCATCTCTATCTTGTTTCTATTTTGTAAAAGATAGCGATAGCTTAATTGCGTTTAGTGAGTGCACGGTGAAATTGCGGCCAATGTCAAAATAGGAACTAACGAGAAAAAAGTCTCTATAGATCCATGGTTCTAACGAGAATGATCGAGCAAAACGTAAATGGACTTAGGTTTAGTAATTTCTTTAAGTTTGATAATTCGAATCCGTGATTTTTAGCGTTGACGTTGTAGTCGGAGAATTTGAGCTTATTGTTTCCTATTAGCATAGTTTTCTCTTTTGTAGGTATCTCTTGTGTAATAGTGACCTTTCTAAAATCTAGAATATTATACCGTATCGTGATGTTGTCGGTTGACTTAATTTCACGGATTGGCATACATCTAGGCTGCGTAGAAATCGCAATTGTTGCCGAATGCTTTATCCATTATCCGTCGATTGCTGTCACGACCTGACCAGGTACCTAATCATGAGGAAAGGATTGCTCAAATCATCTTAATTACTGGCCGATAATTGTTGGTAGTTGCAATTTCATCAGAGGTTTAATATTTCAGTAGAAGTATTCTCCCGTGACTCAAGGGTTCTTATACAATCTGAGTTTACTCGTACTTACCTACCCATAGATGCTTATCAAGGTAATTTTAGAAGATAGGTACGTGGGCTACTCCAAAAATTGTTAGTTAAATGAAAAGTAGTTGGAATATGAAAAAAGTTTATTTATAGCTTTTCAAAATATTCCTCTCCAACCCAAATGTATTTATGCATTCGGGTGAACCAGCTTTCGAGACATTTTAAAAATGTATCATGCGGGAGATCGAAAAATAATCGCCGAAATTCTTCGACGGCCTCTTCTGCACTGTTAAATTTTCGCCCACGAAGCATAATTAAAAACCGCTATAATTTTTTTACTAACTCTCCGACCGCGAACAACTTTTGTGGGCAGCTCGTCTTCTTCAAACACCCATTGCATGGATTGTTACTTCGTGAGAGGATCGTAGCTTTAGATCCAAGTTTCGTCAGTTGTAAGGAGACGCGAGACGTCCACTGTAGCAAACAAAAGAAGAATGACATAGTTTTTAAGAATATTTAAAAAAATAACTACACAAAGGTGATTGATTGATTTTTATCAAAGAGATTTGTATTAAAATTAGCCGTCAATTCAAAATAGTTTCAAGAAAAAAGAGATTGTATTTATTCTGTGGCTAACAATTTTCGGAAACATCCTTTATATATACGCACTTGTGTCAATAGCTTGTACATTTGTATTCATTCATTCATTATTCAGCATTTATGTCGTCATTTATGTAATTTTGCACTTTTATCAGTATTTTTGTACCGGATGGATAATCCTCATCTAATGGATGTTGAGTGTAGGCGGTAAAGCCCCTCCAATCGACCTTCGCAGTCACATGACTCGGAGCTTGATCCACTTTTCGTAGGTTCTATGAGCACGAAATTATAGCCGTGTAATTAATGCCCTTCGGTGGAGTTCAAACGTTCAGTCTCTATGATGTAATCGTAATCTACGTCGGTAATCTTTTTCTTTGCCAATGTTTTCTAATCTGAAATGTTTTAGTGAGGCAGTATTTTTAAAGATGGGATTGGAACCAACAGCGTCTGAGTTTATCCCCGTAGCGTTGTAGATATTTTTAACCCTCGACCAAAAAGAGGGATGTTACGGTGAATTTACAAATTTACAAATTACAAATACAAATTTGAAGCCTATGATTTGTGTATGAAAAGAGTGGACCGATTTCTATGTCTTTTTTTAAAATTTTGAAGTATTTTTAATACCTGTTGAGTTAATGTTTGATGAAAATCTGTTAAGCCATTAAAAAGCTGTGAGCTTTGTCCCGAATGTTTCGTTTTAATATATTGTAGTACTGATTAAAACGGAATGTTATAACTCCGTCAGTCACTCTGGGTTTCTTTTTCGAAATTATAGCATATTAATTCAAAACAAAATTAGGATGACAATATTTCGGGGTTTTTAAACATATAAACTTATACCAGAGTCATTCCGCTATGTGTCCGTCCTATTTACCTCCTTGCTTTTCTGTGCATAACCATTGAAAAATAATACAAGAAGAATGTCCATCCGATACAAAAAGTGTACCCCCGAAAAACAGCATAAAACTAGATGGCGCTTACGTATTTAGTCAGCTAATGTTCAAACCGCTATAAAGGCCGATGGAAATATGGTTAATATTGAAACAGTATTATTATAATTTGATTATGTCCGCTATTTAAGGTTTAGTTTAAATTAGATTGAAATATACGACTTTAAAATATTTTTTCCAAACATAATGTTTTCAATGTCATCTCTTTAGAACCTAGCAAGCTCTGCAAACAACATATAAAAATAATAATTTTACTGATATTATTAATGCAGAAATATTCATAACAAGTAGCTTTTTTTCTCTTTACTATTATTAATGAGTTAGCTTGGGTTTCTATTTCAAATCAAGCAGAAATTGTGACGATCATTACGCAAAAAGCACTAGCGACTTCTTACGTCCTTATCAGTACTATACAATCGAGTAACGCATCTTTATATGGACATTAACACTCTTCTTTATATAATTTATTACATCTATGGACTAACTGAGCCTGAGATAAAGTTTTTGATATTAGTTACAAGGCCCACAAGTCTAAGAACTTAGTGCTTATACTTCCAAATTAGCACACAAATGACGTACGAATAAGTGGTAACCCTATTAATTTTAAAATTCTGCTGGTATGCCTCTTAAAATATGTTCACCTTTTTAAAATGACTTTTTATCTTAGGTACTTCCATATATTCGTATTATTATTAGAATTTAAATTACTTAAATAATACACATTCGCTTGACATGTCAACCTACCTACCTACTTACCCAGATTATTCAGAACATTAGTTTAAAAAATAGGTTAATATTATGGTTACTAGCCCTTATGGGGCTAGTAACCATAATATTTTTAATGATCAAGGTTAATGATTTAATAATCAAGGGCTAGTAACCATAATCATGGCAGGCCTTTGCCTGGGACGCATTTTCACATTAGCCTACCTATTTTTTAAACTAATGTTCTGAATAATCTGCACTTGCAGCTATAATTATGAAAATAACAGTCGTTTGGCCCTGCATCATTTAATGAGAATGGCGTGAGAGAATCGTCTGTGATATAACAAGTTATTGCATTAATATTACAAAGCTGCTATTATAAATAGATTTACGCATAATTCTTGTGTATACGTTCTTGTGTATAAGTGTGCGGTGGACGATTTTATTGAATGGATGGTATCCATCATTCACGCATGTGAGATAGTGTAGAGATAGTGACCGCGTAAATGAGGTGATACGCAAAGTGAATTTCGGGTTACAGAAATTTTATTTCTTAACAATTTGTATTTTTATTACCTACAGAAATATCAAATATCGAGTAATTCCAAAAGGGTGCAGTTCCTTTACCTTTTCAATACTATATTTTAACTTTTGACTGCAGATATAGAGAGAAAAATGGACACTAACTTGGCTTATCACCTCACTTGCGTGCGGATTCACTCAACTCACTCAGCTTAGACCAAAGAAGGTACTGCACGGCCTACCCTGGTCTGGCCGGTCCTTGGTCCTTAGTCCTTCTACCTTATTTTTTTGTGCATCTTTGTGGCCGAGATGCTCCTATTTATAAATGTATAAAATGTCATAATCTGTTCTTATTCTCAAAGGCTGAGATCATCTCGAAAAAAATTTCGAATTTCGAGATTTCTTATTCTCAACGCTATATTTGGAGATCTTCACGATGGCTAGCGTGCAAATTACAACTATTGGTGGGAGCACAGATCACACCCTAGATTCTGCATTCAGGACGCTCGAAGCGCACCACGCATCAGTCTAAATACACTTACAAAAATTACTCTGATTGGTTGATTGCTAGGCGCGAGTAGGCGTAACCTTGAGATAGCCAATGCTGATAAACATGCTCAACTTATTCTGAGATTAGCGGGAAGGCATATTATTTAGAGGCATACATAATTATATAGGCAGTTTTTTTTTTTTTAAATGCTATATCTACCTACTTCTATTCATCCAACTCAATAAAAAAGCTTCCATTTCAATAGATTTCGTGATTTATCGGCTATAAAAAGCTCAGATATCTGTCTATTGAGTTAGTATTAGATATTGTTACGAAGGCCCTGTCGTGACCTAGTATTAGACCACTTTTTATCGACGTAAAGCTTAACTTTCGCAACTGAAGGCTGCAAAAGGACCATAATGAATGAGCTTAACAGACTACTTTAATAGGTAAACACAAAGCTCTTTTTAATTGATAACCCCAGTAAGCCACTTTTATTAGGAGGAAGGCATTTGTCAGTAGAGGACGTCATGGCTGACGATGATGATGATCATCATTGACGTAAGTCATTTGGTATCTGCATTCACAATATCAGAACATTTTCTCACAACGCAGCTAAACGTTTCAGTAAAGGGTTTTTTTTTTCTCTTTCCTCCTAGGAGGATTATGGCGACGCACGTCTTATGCATTTGCCAGTGTCAAGTATACATATATATTCTCAAGTTTTGTTAGATATTATCAAACAAGTCATAGTCACGGTCAAAGGCGTGCAAATCAAGTCACGGTCAAGTCAAAGTCATGGCCCAGTAAAGTGGCGAAAACTTTACTAGAGCCTTCTATGGAGTTTTGGAAACAACACGAAAATTCACGTTTCACGACATTATACCATTCACCAACACTCGTGCATGTTCACGAATAATTAACGGGTAAAAATTCACTGTTTTTACACATTAACAATCGAAATAACAGAAGTTTTGGAAAATAATGAAATGACGCGACATGAATTCTTCACTTTCCCGCCAAAAAACTCCGTAAAAGGGTTAGCTGAGCTTTAGCTCAGACTGTCTATTTCTGTAAGCAGGTCATCGTTTGAAGTTTGACTAATCCTAACTAATATTATAAATGCGAAAGTAACTCTGTCTCTCTGTCTGGGTGTATGTCGCGTTTTAAACGGCTGAACGGATCGACCTGAATTTTTGCATATATATTATAAAGCGGCTCGGAGACGGACATAAATTACTTTTTTTTGTAGGTCTGCGTGAACGAAGTTGCGGGTAAAAGCTAGTCTATAAGACAAAATTGTTAATCATGCGCAACATCCGTAGCCTACCATAAAACGATCGTTATTTAAGTGTTATGTTGTTTACTGAGCAATTGATTTGGTCATGGAGGTCGCATTCAATTTTTATCTTAATATTTCCATGAAAGATATGGAAAACTTTAAGTTGTTTTTGTGTAAGCTTCCATGAGAAACTTCATATAACCCGTGGGCAAGTACTTAGAGCAAAATAACTGACTGACTCTTACTTAGAAAAAAATTCGCTCATATAAAATCCAAGCCACACCAAGCCAAGCCAAGCCAAGCCTCGGATAGCCTACACGTGTACTTGTCATGTTCGACACAAACGACCTAACCAAATAAAGTCTTACGACCGTTAGCGGGGTTTATCTGCATTTCATTGCTACATCCATGTCGCCGCTTAGTCAGATATCGTACATTTCCATCTCGTGTTGGTTTCGGATGGCTTGATGTTCCGGACAAAAGATCGGACAGTGGGCAAGTCTGCGCTATTTGGCTCATCTTGCATAACCCCCGGCCGTCTCTCGGGCTAGGTTTGCACATTACGCGGTTTCGCAACTCAGACATGCTCTTACCCAAACTGATTGCGGAAAACAACCCAATAAAATTAAACAAACCGGAAAGAGTTACTCCTCATTAATCTATGACGTCGCACTGCTTTTGGTAACTTTCTATACACGATCGTCTTTTTCCTCGCTTTAATGCCGGTATTATAATATAACATTGTCAAGAATTATATCTTGAACATTCAATTTTTAACATGCCTCATATTTGATGCCGTTAAAGGATCGTGCAATCGGGTATTAGTATTCCATTTTCTAAGCAAATTTACCAAGTCCAATACAAACTTCCTGGCCATTTGCGTAACTGAATCATATTAAAGATTTAATCAACGATGAAAATTAATGTTATTATTTACTTACCAATGAAGGAGCTGTTAGTGAATGATAATGCCACCAAATGTATAATAAACCACCGTCAGTGTATAGAAATTATACCTAGCAAAGTTTTTACGGGCTCCCATATAAAACTCAATAAAGCATTTACGTGAGATTATTTTAGTGTCGCAATTGAGCAATAATAATAAAACTGCCTGCGTGACTTTGAAAATGGTTAGATATTACACTTACCTACTCGCCTTCATGATTGAATACCGGCTAAATGATTATGAACCAATTGAACACTCCCTGTTTTATAGACGTTTCACGAGTAACTAATTAACCGCCAAGTAATTTGTGATACATTTACACATTTACTGATTGCGAGTTATCTGACATAAAACATCGCAGCGTAACACCACAAGATCATAGCAACACTTATATTTTGTTTAATATAATGTGACCAAAGTTGTGAATTAGATTGAGTTAAACGAAAGTAGAAAGACCGAAATTAGGACACTTGTTTACCTAAAGCTGTTTTGTACACATGCAGGTGTACCTGAAATAAATTATGACAACAATACTAAAGTTTTTTTTTACAAAGTCGTCTAGGTTTGCTTAAAGGTTATACAAAAATGTCAAAATGTGTGATAATTGTCTTCATTTCGTTTCATCTTCATTTAACTAAAGGTAATTTGTTTATTAACATCTTGACAGATATGTAGCTCACTCACTCATTTCTCGTAGCCCTTGCCGCAACGAACACTTAAATCTATAGGCCACTTGGAGGACTCGTTCGACTAAAAACTTCGCACACAACAACAAAAGCAGTTTACCATTCGTACGGAGAACTGCATTTAAACCGCTTTCAGTTAAAGCTGTAAATGCCATTTTTATTGTTTAAAAAAATCACCATAATGTACTTGCCTCAATAACAGATTTAAAGTTCTGTTAATTGTTTGAAATTAAGGCCAAGATGCTGCAATACTCGTATGAGTAAATAAATAAGTTTTTAACGAAATTGTATTTATCTACGTGTACACTGCTCGCGAGGAATGTTAATTATTCATTAGCAGTTAAAGAGGCAGTGAATTGATTGATTAATGGTTAGTTACCGGGGTCTGTCCCGGGGCGATTGCGACACGCTCGATAAGACAAATCTACAGTTAGAGACCGACCTCGGTCTACTTGCCGTTTCGAATCGTGTGTGAGCTATTTGATTTAACACACGCTTTCGATGAAGGCCGTTCCGAAGATATTCCTGACGTGAATTGCTACCAAATAAAATCAAATCACGACTGGTAAGTTTCTTGATTATTTCATATTTGTACAAAGAGAGCCCTAATGAAGAAGATCGCTTGTGAATTTCTGGTGTTGTAATAACTGTAACAACAATGCTTCGTACGAAAATGAAGAGACCTACATCTTTGTTACCATTGTGTTCTTATACTAATGTCGAGTCTCAAGGTTGTGATTGTGACTGTACATATTATTTATCATTTCCAATGTAGCCAGCGGATATTTCGAACATGTCAGTACATGGTGTTTACATTGACAGGGTTTCAAATTACCATAATATAATAAAACGGATGCAGAATAGTATATGCTGGAGCAAGATATATAGCCATGAAGGGCGGGAAGTACTTGACATATTAGTATAGTAACGTATCATGTCCAAAACTACATAATATATACGCAAGTATAAGTAGGTATGGTAAATGGAACAGATTGGTATGCATAGAGCGTCACTTACTTTTGTTCGCTATCTTCTAAATATGTTTATTAATTATTAAATTATAAAGAGGTAAAGTTTGTTTTCGGCCAAAATCCCGCAGTACCTGAAGACAAGGGTTTTCAACCAATGTGTGTTGCCAGTAATGACAATTGGAACTGAAACGTAGTCCTTAATTGCTGGCCTCTTGGAGAAACTCAGAGTCGCATAACGGGCAATAGAGAGAGCTATGCTCGGAGTCTCTTTGCGCGATAAAATCCGGAACGAGGATATTCGCCGAAGAACCAAAGTCACCGACATAGCTGCAAGCTGAAATGGCTATGGGCGAGCCACACCGCTCGAAGAACCGATAACCGATGGGGAAGAAATGTTCTTGAGTGGCGAACTGGAAGACGCAGCGCAGGCAGGCCTCCCACAAGGTGGACCGAAGACATTATGAGAGTTGCAGGCAACCGGTGGATGCAAGTGACAAGCTGTCGGTCGGTGAGGCGTCGATTGTCTATCGGTCTAAGGAGGTGGCCTTGGTTCAGCAGTGGAAGTCTTCCGGCTGATGATAAAGATGATGAAACTTTGTAGCTTTATAAGTTTGTATGTTTGTAGGGGGTGATCTCCAGAAGCACTGGTCCTGTTAAAAAGCTTTTACAGATACAGAGCTACACTATTACTCACTGCTATGGTTGATGTTTTATTATGCGGGAGACGCGGGCAGAAGCTGGTTTAAAGTAAGTTTTCTATCATCGTCATCGATAATATTCCACACAATAAATATAATTCTCCACTTCAGTGCGCTATCGCTTCTGGTACTGTTCCAGGGTCCGGTAGCCGTCACGATGTCGTCCGACAAGCGAGCTGGGTGGCCCGCCTGTAGTCGCATTTTGTTCAACACTTAGATATTACAACATTAAGCAGCACACTTTAAAGATCATCGAAATAAAACAATGGATTCGTATTGCATAACACTAAATAAAGATCAGATCGATTCTCATTTCACTTTGGACATGTATTTCTTGACTAGGCAGTGTTACCTTACATTAAGCCCGTTGCATATGATGCAAGCACAGTGTAATTCGCGCAATTACTAATCATAAGTACTCACGAAAATGTTCAAATAGGTACATGCAAATACTGCCTTAATAAGCAGATTACAGAAGACAGTTAGTACTTAGTGCTTGCGCAAGCTGCTACGCGTCGTGCGTAACGGGCTCTACATACAAACAAAAAACAGGTATATTGGGCGGCGACAGGTTTTGCAGCCACAGTCGAATATGAAAAAACCGATTAACGCACTCAGTTCTAAACACATCAACTTAAAATACAGTGGATATTTGTAGACATTAGCTGACATTGCTCGCCTCACATTCGTGAGATAGCCGGTTTGAACCCGGGCGGGCCCCTACCAGTGAGTTCTTTGGAACTTACTGATATACCACTGGCTTTTGGGTGAAGGAAAACATCGTGAGGAAACCTGCATTTTTTCCGAAGGAGAAATTCGATGGAGTATGTGAATTTACCAACCCGCTCTGGGCCAGCGTGGTGCATATGGCCTAATCACCCTTCGAGGGTATGCTGATGTCCCAGCAGAGAGATGATTAAAGACTGGTGTAGTTTTTGCAGACATTGTAGGGGACCAAATCGTTGTACTTTCACATTGTTCGAAAGCAAAGTCGTGTAGAAACTGCACACAAACGCTCACGTTTAACACATGCGTTGCATTTCTGTTCAACGCCTGTGTTTAGAGATATGAACTTACTCGCATTAGCAATGTGGTTTGTACTTTCATAATTTATTGCTTAGGTGGGTTTCATTCACAGATCACACTAGATACCGCATTACGAGATTCCTTGTTCCTACAAAAATTCACCAAAGTTAGAGGAAGGCGCGGGTCGTGCGTTCTCATTGGCTATCTCAAGGTTACGCCTACTCCCGCCTTACAATCAACCATTCGAGTAATTTCTTATAAGTGTATTTAGACTGATGCGTGGTGCGCTTCGAGCGTCCTGAATGCAGAATCTTGGTGTGATCTATATGTAAGATGATCAAAATGAGTAAATACTCCATCAATCTACTGTTAGTTACTTAGGAGTTCCGTTGTCCACCTTCCGTCTCCATCAGCAGATCAGCTCGCTCTCATAATATTGATTTGTCATCGGAACTTGACAGGCATGCGAAATTTCAACTCAATTGAACAAGGGGAACTGGTCTCAAATTCAGTTGCAACAATTACAAACATTGCAAGTTAAAAAAAGCTTGTAAAAAGCATTTTTGCATTTTTGTGGTCGACTATTGAGTCACATGATGAGAGATCACATGACTTGGCGGCTAGCAAAGGTCAGCTTTACTAACGGGCGATTAATTCACTTAAACGCTAGTTTCTAGGTCTGTGTGTGTGGGTGTAATGTTTGTGTGAAACAAAAGCAAAACATCTATTAAAGCATGAGCCTAATTTTACAAATTCATTGCAAGAAGAGTAATTAAAATTTGTTATAGGATCATCAGTTTTCGATAAATGGTAGGTTGATAGGTTGAATCATCTATTTACATTATTATTAATCATATATTTTAAAAAATAAGCCAAGAGTTATACGACAATTAATAGAACAAAATTACCCATTCCCAACTGCACCCGGCGCAAAGGTGCTCATTACGCTGGTCGCATTGTCTTGTTGAATAGCAATGTACCTTTGCACCAGGTACGAGCCAGAGAGGGAGTCACCGGACTTCTCTTTTAATCCACGCACTATCTCCCCAATCAGACTCTTGGCCTTTGAGCCCCTACAACCAAAAGGTTGAATCAAATTTTTATCCTAAGTCCAAGGCATCGATAACAAAAGCGACTGTAGTGGCTTTTACTGTTTGCTATATAAAAATTATAGGTATATTATACTCACATACTTAGTCTGGTTTTTTTTTTGTTGAACTTGACTCTATTAAGAGATACCCGGGCTGAAATACCAATAACCAAAAACACGACCCACTCATTACCCACGTACCGTTATATTAGGATATCATAATATAACAAACTTAATGTGTATAGGTAAATCAAATCGCCATAAACATTGATTGGTGCCTGGTGCATACAATTTAATAGTCTATGCTCCAAATTAGGCTGTTCAAGTATCCGTATTAGTTTTATTTAATGTATCCAAAATAGTTACCTACTAGCTTTTAGATATCCCCCTGCTGAAGCACCACTCAGAGGCGGCGCGACGACGAGCTTAGTATAAATAATATTTTAAGAATTAGACTTACATACTTATTATGACTCGTGCATGTATGTCCTAAAACTGCGACCAGAACCCCCAGTGGACGAGCGGCAGCGTCCTCTTAATAAACGGTGAGCATTCTGCGATCCCCAGCCCGCCTGGCAAGCGTTAGGATTGTAGTAACCCATCCTTTTCTAAGGGAGAGGCCTTCAGCAGTGGCCGCCTTCTGGCTGATGATGATTAGGACTTACATTTATTTTGAAGGACAAAATAAGTAGGCGCATTATAATTAATTTAACAACAGTATGCAAATAAATATTAAGACTTTGTTAATACCGATTCCGAAAAAAATTTGGCTGTTAACAATATTTATAACTCACCAAACGGAAAGTTACAAAAGAAATGGAAATGATTTTGTCAAGTCAGTAGGTACGTTGAAATTGTAGGTTTATGCTGAAAATCGTAAAAAATATCCTCTGATATGAGCATTGAATCACTTCAGAAGCTTTGGCAAATGAGTATTAATTTTGATTAGGTATTTGCTCGTACCTACCTACTGCCATCCTTATTATAAGCACTATATTTTGACTGTGGATTCACCAACACTGTGAACAAAACAGTTTATAACTCAAGGCTACCTAGTTTATATTAAAATGAAGGAATTTTCAGGATCGGTGCAGTATTTTTAGAAATCGCCTCCTTTAAACGAACAAGTTTAATATTAGTATATAACTGTAGATATATCTGTTGTAACAGACCGAGGGAAGCGAAGTCATTTCATTATCAATCAATCAGTAAGAACAACATTTATTTGGTAGGTACCAATGTAATTAATGTTTTTTTTTTCTGGTGTGATACATATAAAGTTGTATATAGTGTCCTATATTACTAGTGTATATGAATCATTGCACGTTACAATACCATTATTCAAAGTAACTAGAAAATTGCTTGGTAGTTATAGTAGATTAGCAATACGAGCTGGCGTTGCTACCTAAAACGTCAAGTTAACTTACCATCAGTCAAGACCAGCTCTATCACTAACACACAATGTGTTTCTAGACTAAAAACAGAAAGTAACCCGGACAAATTAAAATTATCCCTGGCATCACAATAAGTTATAGTCCGTGGGCGGTTTTTTTTTTTTTTTTACTTCGTTCTATGCATTCGTTTGACCACAATCTCACCTGATGGAAAGCGACGATGTGGTCGAAGATGTAGCACGCTTGCCTAGGAAGTACCTATTCACTCTTTTTTTTAGTTCTGTTCTAATCACTTTTGTTCATGAGATCTGACAATGAGCTACTTTAATAGATCCTGGGTTCGATGGTGATGGAGTACTCTTCGAAAATCGTCTATTTTCTCAGTATATAGTTCAATTGACTGAACTACTGAGATTTTTTAGTCTTACTACAACACTGTCGTATGCTGTCCTGCACAGAAGAGGAAAATTTTTTATTTACTTCTCTCTCTTCTGTGCTGTCCTGAATCGACGTTTCGGAATATTAATGCCAGTTTGTGTGTATTTCTCCAACCCGAGGCCTAAAGGGTTAAAATAAGCAAGCGAAACGGTGCGAGCAATCTATATATAGTTATTATAGTTATATATAAAACATAAAACATTATATATAACATATAGTTGGTATATTCCTATTGTAAAGTCTTTAGTTTTTATATTCCGTTTTAGTTGATAAAATATTTGTAAAACTTGATAAATGGCACGGACCCCGGAGTCCGTGGAGCAATAAGGTAAAAAAAAAAAAAATTAAAACATATGTCCAGGCACAGGATATCTAGAACAATATCTAATAGTACAGGTACAGAAGATGTACCCCGAGATATAAACTAAATAAATAATATAGCCTCGCTAGGTCGTGATAAAGCTTATTTTAGCACGCACAGCTAAGCGCAATCGCCCGTGATAAATACTTACTTAGAGTAATAACTCTGTCACTTTTGCACTCGTTAGGTTGGATGTAAAATCAGCTCTGACGGCGGGCTTACTAATAAAATAAACCCTTTATTTTCGCACTGAAATTCGTTGGTCCAAGGTAAATGGAATCTGCTATGCACCTATATTACATCTCTATATCAATAAATCACTAGATCTCATCATGGCATGTCTGATTCTTCTAACGGAACTTATAAATAGTTTGCCGCTATACATAATTTAGCGGATCGGTCAGTGAGCTTATATAAGCTAATAAATAAAGCGTTCAATAGCTAATATTTTCAATCCCCAATTTCACCATAAATATAATTATCGTGAATATCTCTCGATAGTCTATTAAGATTATACAATTATTTATTTATTTTCACTTTACTCTTATTCCATAGATTCTTTGTAATGTAATAAAAGTAAAAGTACATAATTACTATTCTAAATACAATCTAAAATTAAATAAAGGAGCTGAAATTACAACCAAAATTATTATAATTTATTTACAAATAAAAAACAGAGCTCAGGTCACTATCCGAAGGCAGGCTGGTGACGTTACCTCGTTGAATAGCAATGCTAATTCTATTAGAATCGCTTGGTTTCATCAAATATGTAATATACTCTTAATAGTCAAACTTTTCTTAATGTAGAGCATATCTTTTGCAATTCATTATATATATCTATAATATATATTATATTATAGAGATTTATAAAAGCCTGTAGGTAAATGCAGATAAAGCTTCCGATAACTTAGCAGGTATTAGTTTTTGTAGTGATGGTGTTTCGTAAGAGGCCTTGTGCGGTTTGGTCGCGCCTTTCTAGAATGCTGAATGCTAGGCAGGCGGACTGGTTCCATGTATGTCGTCCGTGATCGCAAGTCAGACACTTCGCCAACCCCGCTGTGCCGTTATGGGCGCACACTTGTCGGAAATTGAAGGAGAACGCTATTCCGCAAAAAAACTATGTTTATTGGGTAATCGGGAATATGACAGACTTATTCTAGAATATAATTTTAGTCTTCATTATGATTAACTTTTACTAAGCTGCCGGCTAGTGGCAGTTTTAGGGATTCGTTCAAAAAATCTGCTGTTCCTCATAATTCGTCGAGGGCCATTGACATTTTGCTATGGAACAGCTGTTTTTTATCCACGATTAGGTTTTACCCATAGTAAAAGTTATATATTAATGACGAGTACAATAATATCCTTGAAAACATCCGTCGTCTGACCAAACACCCAGTATAGTTTCAATAGATATGCAGTAACATTTTTCTTAAATAAGTATTGTTGAAATATATGTAATTATGTCAAGAAAATTTTCTGTCATCGACCTCTTACAAGTCATAATGACATGCGCTTTCGAATATTTGGCAAACATCCATCATTATAGTAATTTATTCGGAGCCAATCATCATGTTTATAAATGTCTTTGTGGACCTACCTCAATTAAACAGAATAGGTATTCCTTTCACTACACTGTGTTATACTGTACCTACCGCTTCAAGCGGCAGGTAATGCATCATCGTGATGAATTGGAGGCTAGAACGTACCTAAGCAGGAACCGCACATACAGTATTAGACTACCTACCTAAACTGTATGTACCTAGTTTGTCAGTTTACGCTTCACACTTGTACTAGGATTCTCTGTGTCGGGGGTTCCATGGAAAAAAGAGAAAGACACATTCACAACTAATACTCAAACCCAGATCAGATATAAGTTCATCATTCAAAAATCGAACCCGCCAAGCCTAGCCAAGCCAGAGTGATGTCGGTTTAAAAAAAAAAAAAAAAAACGAATATTTGACTATGAAAAGTGACGTGGTTGTGACACATTTTGTTTTAACAATTTAACGTGCATATTCCCGTTTTATTAAAATAAAATTAATATCATCATCATCAGTTATATTCCTCACATAATAATAATTTATAAAATAACCGATTAGAGAGGGCTAGATGCTTCGCCACGTGATTCGTGAAAGGCATTTTTGAATTCTCATAAATAGATAAGTAACAGAGAAATCTAATGGATATCTCTTATACGCAAATGGAAACATGATATTTTTGTTGTCATAGTCCCCAATGTTAAACTAGGTATACCTACTAAGTTACGCATTAACAAGAAACAAATAATCGTGTGGTTTGTCAGTCGTTTTACAAAATGAAATGACCCGGGCAAAATTCTTTCGAGATTGATTTATTCACCGCAACTCGTTTGACATTCAACTCTGATAAAAACTGTTCAAAGTTGCATCTCGTTGCAAAACGAGAGTTGCATTCTCAAACTTTATTGTTCAAAATAAATCGTGTCGCTCGTTTCGAAACTCGTAAACTATCGGCCGACAAAATATCTAATTTGTCGACGTACCTATAGACAGGTGTCCCTATCCATCATGTTGTTTATATCAATTTTAATAAGCTGAGATGGTATGATGCGTTACAACGCGATTTATAAGCTTTTATGACATTATCTTTATGAACTTATGAATATTTGATGAGTGAAGAGTTAAGAGGTCAATAAACCATGACCACGACCCATCCGACGGATTTAGAATTAGAATCAACAGATTCGATCTAAAGTCAATATATTTTGTTGGATAACAAAATCGTTGATTTGACGGAACCTTTAGAAAGCTTACTAATAAAATTGATAAGATCAATACGAACGAAAATATTGATGCTTAAAAGCATGCTAATATGTGACCCTATAGTCCATACAAACGTATTCTCATGTTTCCTCCCTGAATAATGCATTACAGAAAATATTTTTTGCCATAAATTGTATTATATCTACTAAAAATAATACCTTTTTTTTTTTATATATATATAAATGATTTTCTATTCTCTATATTTTCTTCTATTTCCCTTGGTCACACCATGGCTTTGGAACTTCTGGACCGATTTTGATGTTTTTTTTTTGTCGTGTTCGTAATTTTCAGGACAAGTTATGTATGAAGAGTTTAGTGAGGCCGAAAGCCGAGCTATATCACGTACGGAGTCTAGTATCAACTAATTATTAGTAAAATTGTTTTATAACTTTATTAAAAAAAATAGGAGCTTGGCATTAGTAGATATACATTTTATGGGAAAAGATATTTTCTGTAGTGTCATTTCTCAAGGTTGAAACAGGAGAATACGTATGTTTGGACTAAACGGTCATGACATGCTCTTAAGTAGATGATCGGTAAGTTTTCGTGTTTATCAGCGCTGTAGTCTAAGCTGTGTTGGAATTGTCGACGTCCTTTTGGGCTCGTGGTGGTCTCAGGGCAGCGCATCGGCACTTTCATAGTTGCGCAGGCTTCGAGGCGCCGGCGCGCGGTTCCTCCATCAGTGCTGCGATCGTCGCACCGCAGCCTACACGCGCCAGCACTACCACGAACAGTTCTGCACGGGAATTACCTTACTTAACTCGGTGAACTGAACTCGTTCTGTGAACTTTTGTGCCGATGGTATCAGTGGTCAAGTGGACGATATATTGTTTTGGACAGTGAGGTGCGGACTCTACAATGCTGACAAGGTATGTTTTTTATCTATCTTTAAATATAACAATACCTGAAATAAACGGGTACTTTTCATGCGTCTTTGATAACGATAAAGACATGTACTAGTAGCGCGTTGAAGTCTTTTGTTTGGATAACGCTCGTAGCCGCTACGGACTCGCTGCTACGTTGCGTAGCGCGTACTACTACCTACAACTTATTATTACCATGTGTAATAACAATGCCAATTTCTTATTTTATTAAAGCTTAATGTTTTTAGAAAATTAAACACAGTTATACAAATTACTTACGAGTAGGTCTAAATTTAAAATAACAGCCGAGTAATTTCACCGGGCCAATAAAATAGAAAATTATAATTTACATAATATCAGGCTGTATCGATTACTGGTAATTAAGAAAGTAACACCACACTGTCACTTTCATCAGCTCACTTTCCATTGGATCCAATGTGTCGGCGTCTCTTATTCGGGTTTCCTTGATTTGATTTATTTAAATAAACATTATTAATTTGACATCTATTCAAGTCAATTTATTATGTTAATTGGATGTTTGTATTATTAAGTCTGATTAAGCTGATTAAGAATTAAGCTGATTAGTTTTACTCGACTGCCCAAAACGAAGCGTAATCTTAAGTAGATAACTTTATTGTTCACACCAGAAATTACATACATAATACTATTACATCGGTCAAGCCATTTAGGCTACATACACCTAAATGGCTTGACCGATTTTGACGAGTGAGGTGTCGTTGGATTCTTTTATATGTCCGGAGTGTCATTTCCACTATCGGATTTCGACCTACTCTCGATGGGTAATGGGGCCATATCCAGCACGCTGGCCCAGCGCCGGTTGGCGGATTCACATACGCCATCGAATTTCTCCGGAAATATACAGGTTTCCTCACGATGTTTTCCTTCCCCGAAAAGCCAGTTGTGTATCCGCACGTAAGTTCCAAAGAACTCGGTGGCAAGGGCCCGCCCGGGTCCGAACCCGCGACCCCACGAATGTGAGGCGACCGTACCATGACCTTATTTTTTAAATTACGGCTACATTATGTAGTTGGATTGTTTTATTTCAATAATAATATTTACTTTCTAATTACCAAAGATCTATCTTTATCTCATAAAGGTTTAATAAAATAAGGTTAAATCACCTTCTTCTTGGGCTATCGAATAAATATTAATTTTTATAAATATTTTTATCACATTTTTTTCTTATTTTTTTCGCTTGGTGCAATTAGTTAATAATAATACTTAGTATGAGGTATTCGACTTTTTGATTAACTATCAATTAAAAAACAAAAAAAAAAAAACAATTTAAATTTGTCTCAGTTCCATTACATTTAATGAAAAATGTAAGAACAAGTGTAGTAATTTGGTTCGTATCAAATTACTCATCTCAACTTTATTGCATATTTATAACTTATGTACTAAAAGTTTTTGCATAATTATTGTTTAATTTTCATACATTAACATAAATTATGAAGAACAAAGATTGCTAAGTGTTTTACATTTTGTTGTTGTAATTTGGTATTTACAACATCTTGCCAGAAAATGTTATGAAAGTGGCAACTTGTTTTTATTTGAAGTTTAACAAAAAGAGATTAAGGCTGGGTTGCACCATAATCCCATAATGTAAAAAAAAAAAAACTCATGCTGGGTACGCTGCCAACTGGTATTAGGAGTGAACCTTTGGATTGCCTTTAGACCTTCAATGGTCTCTGGGAAATCCAACTGTTCCAACTGTTTTTATTAGGCTAAGTATTTTAGGTAGTTTTAGTTTGTATGCTTATATTTTAGTTAATAAAGACACTTGCCCGGTGAATAAATAACGGAACTTATAATACTATTTTAAAAATTGTTTATTCAGTTGGTGAGTCATCAATTACATGTTTGTATATGATAGAAAAAACCTGTTTATAATGATTCTGTTATTAACCGACTTCCAATAAAAAGGTGGAGTCGGCTGTTTTTTAAAAATGTATGTTATTTATAAACCGTTTTTTTTTTAATGGATATACTTCCAGATTTTTCCTATTTTAATCAATCCAGGTCTGATAATGGAATCCATGAGGAATTGAGAGATCTCTAATATTAAAGGCACACATAGCGATTTTGTTATTTTCATCAACAAGTCAAGTATTTGCATTCAGAAAGTATCATTGAGTGAAGTGGACTAAAATAACCTGCATCTTCTTTTATTTCAATAAGTGTGAAAGTGACGGCAAAACTTTTAAGCATAAATTAAAAATGTATAAGAGTTTGACACAACTGTCTCAATTTCGTTTTTTTATATCGATATAAAACGTAAATATAATTTATCGTGTAATTTAATGTATGAGAATGCTTTTTTTTTATCTGGCAAGTGCCTTTATTAACTAAGGAAAATACATACAAACTACAACTACCTAAACTACCTAACCTACTACATAAAAATAATAGTTGGATCATCCAGAGACCATTAATGGTGAGAATGCTTGATTTTGTTTTAATAAAACGGGAATACTCACGTTAAATTGAGTCGGTTATTCCGACTATAGTTTCGATCACATTCGGTGACCTTTATCAAGGAATGCTCAGCGAGACACGCGCGCGACCTCGTCTTGCCTTGCACGTTAAAGGTCACCGAATGTGATCAAAACTATAGTCGGAATAACCGACTCAATTTAACGTGAGTATTCCCGTTTTATTAAAACAAAATGTATCAAAACCACATCAGTTTTCATAGTAAAATGCTTGATTTATTTCAAAATTGGATTGTATAAAAAGATAAATCAGTCCGCGATCCGATACTCCAAAATAAACCAAGTCAGAGAAATTCGGACAAACCAGACAAGATTGGACAACATCGGACGAGGTTTAAAAATAGCTTAACGTTCAAAAATATTAACCAAACCACTGATTCCGTGTTCGATACCGTTATCGCTAGCGATGGTTATACTTCTTTCATGAGATAGGTGCAAAGGTATAGGGATCAAGAAATAAGTAAGTGCATTTAAAAAAAAAACTTGTGTATATTTATGGATATATCTCTAGTGGAACCACATTATATTTTCAAAAAACCCTTCTGGGGTGGCCTTTGTTCCGCAGTAGACAACTGTGGCTGATGCTGATGATTATAATGAGATGATACTTCAATTGAGGAGGTCCGGAACAAAAGCCGATAAATCTACTTGGCGTAATTTTACAGAAAACGCAAAAAACGATTGTCATAGTGCTTTTGTCCCGCTGCTCATATTCGGAGGCTTGTTTAGTGCATTTGTAACGTGATTTGCATCGTGGTGTAGGGTATGTATGAGTAAGTAAACTGACAGAAAAAAATATAAAAAAAATAAAGTCGAAAAGTGAATTTATCGGCTTTTAAACATAAACATAATTTATTTCAAAACATAAAACTAAGGTTAAAATAAAGGTTTTGTTCCGGACCTCCTCAATTGAAAACAGTAATTTGTCAAAAGACGACATTGCGACGACTGAAAGCGAAAGTCCAGGCTCACGTTTGATGAATTGGACTTGCCATAAGCAAAATGACTGGAGGTTACTTATATGGCACATGAGTAATGATACGTCGGAAAAGCTCATCCACTTTAATAGAGCCACGTGTTAGATAATCTAAACGAGCACATTACGACTGCGGTGTGCAAAAAACCTGTAACCACCTTTGTTGTAGTCTTTCACTCTTGCTCAAGTATGATTAAATCTATGATTTATTTACTTTAGTTTTAATATAAAAATATCGTGTTCGTATAGTTTGTTTCAATTTGAAATGCAATGCAAATTAGATTGAAATAAATAAACGCCAATGTTATGTTACTAATGAGACTGATAGTTCGCGCCAAACTGAGACCTCGCGACCCCTATATCTTCACAACTCCTGGACCGATTCAGCTCATATTCGAACTTAAAAAATGTATGGAAATGAACTACTTGCCTACAAAATTTCATGAAGATCGAATCAACGGTTCGCAAGTTATCATCAGACAAATATACACACAAACACAAACATACATACAAATGCTGATTTGTCCTAGTAAACTCTGAGACCTTCGCTTCGCTCAGTCAATAACAATATTTATCTATGTTTGATAATGAGGAAATGTAAATATGGGGATAAAGTACGTTAGAAAATTACACGACTATTCTAATTTCACATTTATTTCTCGACATTACGAGTACGCCATTGTAATGTTACAAAATTCAAGGTTCGTTTTAAGGTGAATACATTTCAGCAGACAGATCAGTATTTTATAAATTTTATCTCTAATTGAAAGTTTCTCAATTACACACAGTTTATTCACATTACAGTATCAATGCCTTGGCAAAAATGTTAAATTATACGTGAAATAATGATGATTTACAAATATGGAAATTAAGGGCTACAACACATTTTTAATTTTTAAGTTGTAATAAGTACAAAAATTAACAGGTCGAATGTACAAAGAAACAGCGGTCGTAACGTTGAAGACTTCAATCTTAATTTAAGTGTGGCGGTTCGGGTTAAATGCGCCTAAAATTGGATTTTGATTATTATTTCGCTTCGAAGTAACATAAATAAAAAAATGTACTCACATATAAGGGGGACTAATTTTGTGGCAGTAGTTCAGGACTAGTATTTGGATATTATTTCGTAACGAATTAGTATATATTAATCAAATGAAGCCGAAAACGGTTAATAAAAACACAAAAAGACTCATATCCAAAATTTTCTTCGATCGAGCGAAATATTACGATAAAATATGTTTTTATAATAAAGTATTCAATCAAAGTTCTTTTTTTTTAATGTATTGTTGATATGGTATTAGAATTTCCAACACCGTGAAAACCATTTTAGATCTTACATCATTCATCATAAAAAGCAAGCACGTTTAGTAATATTTTCCAAACTGATCCAACTTTGATAGCTTCATGCATAGTTCGCGCACGTCATGTGACTCCGTGAGGTGAGAGGGCATTCTATAAACTAGCACGATAAAACTATGTTTCTTTTGGTTGAATAACAAAATTGGGCGAATAATAGCGCGCAGTGAGCGGAGTCGGTGATGTAACAGAAACTGGCTCGGCGCATCCGATGCGAATCTCGAAGAGTTGACCCATTACACAACTAACGATCTGTAATGTTCAACTGAGAAGTCGTCGGCTCAGTGCGCTACTATTCTAGTGCGCGGGAAACAAGATCATTGTATGAAAATGTTGGTAACGCCACATTTTCGACCTCAAAAGATAGTGGCTGCGCATTTGTTTTTGCCTCACTGACGTCTGAAACGGCTACGTACAAAATATGCACTACATTTTAATTATACTTTTTTTAGGATTCGTAAATCTGCGTTTGAAGACGCCCGTTAGTAAATGGCGATGTATTGTGGTCGAAAAAGAAGCACGCAGATCTAGGATAAACCTATTCAATCTGATCTTGAAAAGCCTTAGATTATTATCTCTCAGAAAGAAAAGAGGACGACAATTCATCCGCATTACGTATTGGCAGATCACCGCCCCCCGTTAGCCCAACAGCCCTGTTATTAAGGATTGAAATAATGATGATGCGCGAGCTGCATCGAGCATGGTACGAGCACAATAATAATTATGCATGGTATAACAGCATGCACACAAACGCACATAATAATCACTGGCGCCCGCTCAGGTCGATAACGTGGATAACCTATTAAAGATTTTCGAAGCACAATGCGAAATAAAATAAAAACATGAAAAACGGTGCGACCAAATTACATAATTTATAGACATTTATTAGTTAAACATACATGTTTTAATTAAGGCATAATGACCTCTGCATTAAAGTTTTATCTTAATTTTATTATTATTATTAAACAGATGAAGCTATAAACATTTTTATACTATAATCGCATGTAGTAAACTTATGAATACGATTGTGATGTTGTAGTAACTTACATACAAATAAGCATACATTAGCATGTAATTAAGGATGATCGTGTGATAGCCTATACTATACAATACAATGTTTTTATTCCTGATCGACTGGGCGAGGGTTATCGCATTTATACAATACAATATAATACAATACAACTTTATTAAACACCAAAAAACAAACTTAAAAAATAAATGAACAATAATATTTTTAAAAAACCGGTAGTATAAAAGGCGGCCTTATCGCCTACAGCGATTTATTCCAGACAACCTTTGGATGGTCAGAATTATGACATATAAACTACTTAAACTACAGTTGCGTAAATAGTACGTGGTTATTTATACCTGAGAAATTTTAAATACAAGTGTTATTATAAAAATAAAAAGATAATATCCGACTGCAAATATAGCCTTTGATACACTATGTACATAAAGATGATTCCAACGACACGTCACTTGTCAAAATCGGTCAAGCCGTTTAGGCTACAGGAGGTAATTATAGGAGCACATGCACAAACGAACACTACCTTCCTTCTTGGGCAGTCGGGTAATAAGGATAAAATTTGTGACCTTTTTTGTTGTTTACCAAATACTATGATAACGTGTAGGTATTTGTTGCTGTTCGTCAGTATACATTACATACATACATTAGCAAACAAACAATAAAATTAGAAAGAACACGAACGACGTCACATAACGGTAAATCACTGATATTTGGTATGTGATAATCATTTCTTTACACGTTGAAAATAGAACCACGAAGCAAATTTTTTGTAAGCGATATCATTGTTTACAAAGTTTCTTGACCCACCTGAGCGGTCATGTAACTTACAAATACAGGGCTGTATACAGTATGGACTAGGAGCACAGAATAACATTTGATAGTTCAAACTGCAGTAGGGTTAGATTTAGCTACTATTACAGCTGTTGTATTCAAAACAAATCAATTTGTTAAATAAAGCTTTTCATAATGTATTCGAGTTATGAGTATATCTATTGCTTAACATGGAATGTTAATTGCCTACATGGGTACGTAGTATTATAATTATGCAGCATAGCAGTGGCCCATAGTAAGATTTCGTCCATGGAGATCCATGTTACCCCATCGCAATATTAAATTTAACTAAGTGAAAACTGTTACAACATGCATCTGTATAACACTTTAACACATTAACATTTTACCTCGATGTATCAACACAAGTTGACTGCGATATAATTACGCAGCGCGCCGCGTAAAGGCATTCCGTTACAACACAATCTTTAGTAACCGATCTAGCCATGGTATATAACAATAATCCCGCCTTAAGGAGGAAAACCGCTCCTCAAGGATTCAAATTACCACTACCGCTAAAAAAAAGAACAACGCATATTTAAAAATAACTTTTGCGTATCCCACAGAAAAGAGAAAGATATAAAATAAAATCTTTTCGGAGGCGTATTCAGTGATGTTCAATTCAAACAGAGCACCCTAGGTTCCATTTTTAAAAGACGTATCAATTATCACCGCCGCTTTCAGAGACCGATTAGTCAATCGGTCTCTGAAAGCGGCGGTGAACAAATATGCAAAAAGAAAATAGCAAATCCTAATTCATGACCTGTTTTCAGAATAACACAAAAAACCATTTATTTTATTGTTTGCGCAAACATTGTCTTATTCTGTGCTAAATTTCAAAACGTTAGCTAAATAAATAAATAAATAAATATGTGGGACATTTTTGCACACACGGTCACCTGACCCCAAACTAAGCAAAGCTTGTAATATGGCTGCCAGAGACTGATATACGTACATAGATATTTTTTAAATACATACTTATATAGATATTAACACCCAGACACAGAACAAACACAAATATTCATCACATGAATGTTTGTCCTAGATGGGAATCGAACCCACGCCCCCAAGCACAGTAGGTAGGTTCACTACCAACTGAGCCACCGGGGCAGTCAAAACCAGCAGCTGCTAAAACTAAACTAAAACCGTAATGGCTGTTAACGGTTCCTGAGATTATCGGCTGTGACAGACGCCGAAAGTCTCAACGTAATAAGGGTTCGTTTTTACCATTTTTTTTTGTTTTGTTATTGTTGTTACAGTTTATTGTTATTACCATTTTGTTACGGAACTTACCTTAATTTAAAATACCTCTTAAAATATAATAGACCTATAATTGGCTGTTTTATATAATGTATCTATGTTCTTTATTTTGTATTATTGTGCTTTTGGTCTTAAATAAATAAATAAATCTGTCCTTTCGTTTACCTATCTCGTTTACTCTTTAACTTTTCGCATCTTCTTTCGCACTCTTTGTGGCTGTAAACAGACTGCAGCGGAGCCGAATTTAAAGCGCCATTTTGAAGGTAAAACCTATCTTTAGTAATATAAACGGAACGTTACGGAACCCTAATAATAAACTTAACCCAAACAAGTCTTCTTTGTAAAAATAATTCAGACCTTGTAAAAATAAAAGCGAAATGACGCAAAACTTAAATGTGAAGGTATGCACAATACTCTCCGAGATAGCAGGTATAATGTTAATGTTTTAATATTTATGCACACTAACAAACGTTGCCTCACTAATTAACATAGTTTAAAATGTGTAACGTGTTGTTACCGTTTAATTTTTTCACAAGGTCACACAAATTACCTACTGAAGTTATATTAAAGTAATCTTAAAATAGATTCATAACGACTCTGAAATTCAGTTTGAAAATTCTCGATTCAATAATTTAATTGCTCAGCCGCTCTTGAGTTATTTATGGACCTGGCCAAAAGTTTGGTGTAGGCGACTGGTGACCGGCCTATTTTGGTAAAAACCTCAACATTGTCACCCAGCGTGGCGTCGCTGCCAGCATTGTATTCTCCTTCCCTTCCACCAAGGGGCTAGTAGATTAGTTTTATTTTTAAGTATGTAAATGGTATCTAGTTATTTTAATGTAGTATTGTATAATTACTTCTTAGACAAGTTTGTCTACACTTCAGTGAGGCTAAGTCAAAACGGAAACACACAAAAAAGCCATTACGGAAACAATAAATAAAATCATTTTGAGGTGATGGGATTTGTACATGGAATGATAGAATCAACAGCAACAAGTCATCGAGAAGCGACTATAATTGCTACCATAATTGAGAACGATAATTTTGTGCAATTTAAATAATTACCTACAGCTGCAACCAAGACAAAAATATTACCCAAATAACAATGCAGAAATATTACCCAATATCGAAGAAGTCACTGTAAAAGTAGATAGAAAAAAAAAAACTGTTTTGAAAATAGCTTATTCGCGCGGGGCTGAAGTTTTCTGTCGAAAGAATTCACAGGTTTCCCCGGAACGGCAATTTTTCGCCGAGAGTCGTAAACGGAGCCGCGTTTTACTTAGCAGCGGCCTTGGAGTACTTATAGACGGAAATTTTGGAGCTGGCAAGTGAATGTGGGACACGGAACAAGAAGCATATATAGTAGGAGATATCCTATCTCCTACTAGGATCCTCTGCTAGGATGTTGAAAGGAGTGACGATTACTCAAGCTGGTGTGATGCCGAGCATTCATTCGGAGTTATTGCCGAAGAAGACGGCCAAGTGTCATAACCAGAATACCAGAATATGTCAATTTCTGGGAGGTACTGAACTGTTATAAGCAAGTTTGCCGCGCATCAGGCGGTCGGCTTTCTCGACTCGTTATCAGTATCAACAACCACTGAGTGCAATAACGAACTCAACGATTCTATAGCCGCAATAGCACCTACCATCGCATTTATCTGTCGCTGAGTCAAACCAATTGTATTTAAATATGTCAATAAAGAATTTAAAAAATGTAACAATCGGATTATTTCCGATCGAGAATAATATAAGGGCTGGATGATGCGCGACTTCGTACGCGGTGCTGCTTGGCGGTTCACAGGTTTAGGCCTCGCGAGTGAGGCACAAACTTGGTTTCGCAAATAGAAAGTAAAAAGGTCGAACTATAAAACAAACTACTATAATTAGGTATTTTTTTTTGTTTTCTATTCTCTTGACACTTACATCAAAATATAAATTACCTTGGTCATTTATATCTTTTTAGGGGTGAATTGTCAAAAAAACATTCTCGGTGCTCACTTACGTTATTTAACGTAGATGACGTACCTTATTTAACTAAGGTTATTTAAATATTGCTGCTTAATTCACCCCTAATCATGATCATCATCGGGGTGAATTTTCAAAAATCCTTTATTCGTTTTCACCTACGTTCGGCAAAACCAACTTACACTATTAATCTATGCAAAATTTCATAGTTTTAGAAAACCGGCTTAGGCTGTGCGTTGTCTGTCAGTCAGCGTTATAGTTTTAATAAGTAATGTAGTGTATTCAAGAAAATTTAAAAAGCTGTAGCCACAGGGTAGAAAGCTACAACTAGAAAGTAAAATCGAGTTATAGTTTAAAAACGTTACCTGCGTGTTTATCGCATACGTATTTTTTAGTGTATACTTAATTAGTTTTTTTTCAATTAAATTCGGTTGGTGTACTAAACCTAAAAATAAATAAAGGTTTGTCTCAGGATTTTCGAAAATCGACCCCTGAAGTGATGAAATGAGGCTTTGAAGTTACTATAACCAATGAGAGCGAAGCCGTGCGGGCAAGCTAGTAATAATATAATATTCACGATTATGCGAAAGACAATTGTTTTACGCGACTGCCCAAGAAGGAGGGGTTTTTTTGGGGTGTATCTATGTATGTTCCTATATTATCTCCTGTAGCCAAAACGGCTTGACCGATTTTGACGAATGATTTTGTTGGATTCCTCTTTATTTCCGGAGTGATATAGGCTTCATATTTTGCAGTCTGATATTTTGTTTTTCTTTTAATAATATCACTTGTTATTATATTTTGACATCATGATCTTCTGTCTCTCTTGGCGTCGTTTGTTGCCTTTAGATCAAGACTTACACTAGACCCAAAACAATTTTTTTTTAATTCATTTTAAAACATAATGTGGTTCATTAAAATTCAAATACCTGCATACTTACTCACAAATTTGGTCCTCACATATTTTCCGTTTATTTTATTTGTTTTAATATAGTTTTTTCGTTTTTCTTGCACACTATTAAGCAATTCCGCTTAATCATCGATCATGGGCGGATATAAAAATAATTGCATGCTTTTAAATTTATTAAAGTTTTAGAACCGACAGGCCGGTTGTTGCAATGCACCAGTTGATATTTGAGTTGAAATCTATTTATGCATCATTATATTGCAAATAACGCAAATTTATCTAACACTTCATTGATTAATAAGTAGAATTATGGCTATGACCAAGCCCCAGGTATCAGGAGTTTATCGCGATTAGGTATTTATCTAACTACTTATAATAGGGTTGCTCTACTTTGCTAAATTGTAGTTTCACGGCTGACATTTAGATGCATTAGAATGCTAAATGTAGAGTAGTTACATATACTGCATAGGCTTCAAACTTAGTAATAACGACCTAGATTTACGATAGAGAAACCATATGCAAATTTACAAATACAAATTCAAATCATTTAATTGTAACAATGTCGTTACAAGGTTACATGACACATTATTTTCTTTAATATAAAATATAGAATGCAGAATCAAACAAGTTTAGCCGTTAAGTATAATATACTAATTGAATGGAGTATACCGTAATTCTCGTACAAAATGTTCGATTTAAAAAGTTTTAAGACTTAATTTACTTTTTTCAGAGCGCTGATATTAGCGCTGGCGTGCGCTTGCGCTGCTGCGCTGGCGCCGCTGACGGCTGTGGGCGGCGAAGACAGTGACTGCGCGCTCTACCTGACCGGGCCGGGCCGCTCGTCCGCCTACGACTACAGCATCAACTTGCTCAAGGGCAACTTGTAAGTATATGATGTAACGGTTAAAATAGCCAATATGTTTAGCTAACAGGAACCCCATACTAGAGATTATATTACTATATTAAAAATAATCATTTTATTTAGGGCAACGGGAATTACTTAAAAAAACAAAGACCAATATTATAAATACCTTACAGACTAACATACATATAAATATATTTATTTATAATTAGGGTCTACTGTGGATTCACTGACGATTATTATGGCGTCTCATATGAAATCTATAAATACGTTTCAATAAATTTCTTGGAGACTTTCTTTATCTCGGGAGGAATCTATAAGCCTTCTCATAGCTTCACAGTGGCAAATATTTAATTCGAAGTACGTTTGGTATATTACATTGCCTATTTCAACGGACATTCAATAATATGAAATACCTGTGCGAGGTTTAATGGGATATCATTTCGCAATGAGCCTCTGAAAACTCAGATGTTAACCGCATACGGAGGCTGACCTGTTTACGTGAGCAGATAAATTTATCCGCAAGTCCGCATATCAACCTTATAGGATACTATATTATATTATAGCTGCGCCTCGCGGTTTCACCCGCTGTTCTACGGGTAAATTTTTCGGGATAAAAAGTACCCTCTGTGTTAATCCAGGGAATAAGCTATCCATACCAAATATCATTCAAATCCGTTCAGCCGTTACAGAGTTGAACGGAAACAAACACACTCACACACAAACTTTCGCATTTATAATATTAGTATGATGGATTTAATTATATAAATAACTTAATTAAACGGCAGTATCAAAGTATATTTGATGATTTTATCTAACGGGTTCCGGTTTACTAGACTACAAGTTTTAGCTAAAACCTTGGCCACAACTAGATACACCGCATTATTTTGTAACTGTCATCGATCCAAGGCATATGCACTTGTCTAATTATAAATTAGGGTCACCGAGGCACCAATGTCACCGCGTGCGCGGGAATGCGTCGATCTACATCTTTCTCGCTGTCACGTTACGTCACTCAGCCGCAAACTTGACACAGTTTTGCGACACGCTTTTCACTCACCGGCTCTTTCACCATCTCTTGGAGTCAAGTTTAAAGCAAAGCATACTAGACTTACCGATGATTCTAAATAAATATTTAGTAACCAACTGCGTTAGTGTGCAAACATTGAAGATCATTTGCTATTCCAGGCATATGCATATGTTAATTATACTAAAAAGCTTTCGGTTGCGTTGTTTACAATCCTAACAAGATTAGTATAAATACACAAAGCGAACTGTATAGAATTAACAAAGACAAAATATTTTTTTCGTTGAATAGACAGATCCAAACAAACTGACCTCTGGTCTGTAGGTCGGTGTTGTAACGGCTCAGCAGTTCAGCACGCCTCTACAATATGTTTCATCTCCAGCACTCACTATAACGTTGAGCAACTTACTCGAGAGATCAACACATTCACTTTCAAAATCCTTTCGCTATCATTATCTCAGAGTTCAAAAGCCTCAAGTTTCATTGACTTATTTTGTGATGTCGCCAACCAGACACGTTTACTAATATTATCATTGGAATTTTCGAGCAATACGGTAAAGATGAGATCACAGTTGTTTAACGGTGCGGCCTATATCATGGAGTAACCTCTTGATTGACTACTCTCCCAGTATCGTTTGTCCACGTCATATAATGACGGAGCGTTTCCTTGTCGAATACCTGCGTACTTACTGAATTACCTCTAGGTTTTAATGCTATTGCCTAAGTATAAAAATATTAACGTTGGAAACCACCACAGTACGATAAACACGATTAATTTTATCCCATAGAGTGGCGGTCACCATTGTCCTTTTTTTTTTGACAAGTGGTAGAAAATTCGACCGTATTTCGATGTTTGACGATCGGCCACCTAGTGGCAGCCCGCCAAAAACAACACACACCACGAAGTGGCTGGGCTGCCACTTAAGGCATTATAATGGAAAGCTAGAACTAAAACAGTACTCGCATATAACACTCGCAAATATGTATTAGCATAAATAAACCATAAAAATGATATTTTCGCAAGTATAAATTACTGGCCTGGCACTCTAGTAAAGAGCGATACCACCCTCATCTACTTTCTACATCCATAAAATTGAATGGAATGGACAATGGACACGCCTTTGCACCGATATCGTACTAATTCACATGACTATGAATCGAAATATTTTTACTACGATAAAGCGATCAAAAAGCTAAATAGATTATAATATACAGATATAAAGTTTAATGAGACGTATGAAAAGACAAAGCTTCTTGTCCATGGAGAAGATTGTTATGAAAAGTCCGGTGATGGAAGACTTTTAAAATTTAGATATTTATACCTATTCTATTTGTCTATTTAATTTGAAAGCTATATACGTTTAGTAACATAAGATTAAAACACGTTCGAGTTTCAGTAAATTGTCCACAATTTTAATGATATGTCCAACATAAGCAACGTCGTTATAACTCCATTGTTTCGTATCCTAGTTTAGTTCGAAATTTCATTCCACGAGAGCAAGCACAAACACTTTAAAACTTTCAGTGTGTTTTTCTCACGTGCTATCTCACGTCTTCACGAACGTAGAAAGACATTCGCTGTGAGAACAGGAGGTGCTTCCGTGTCCATTTACACTGATTTACTTATCAAATTGTGAGAAAGGTTCTCATTGCAAAACAATCCAAACAGTTAAGTATTTTTTTCTTTTCTTCAAAATGCAGGAAATCATTTACATTTCAGTTGTAATACATGCAAAAGTGAATGTGAATCTCAAAAGTACTTAAGTAATAAAGTATTTTTATTAGATTTAAGATTGCATGTTGAATCATGATTTTACCTAAACCACTATATTACACCTACTCGTGTGCATTATCTTAATTACCTTAACCCCAAAACAGAAGCGATTCTTTGTTGAGAGTTAATTTTAAAAGGTAGTGTCATTTTGTAACATTCTTCTAGTTCATTGGATTTTTACGCTAATTCTTAGATAATATGACAGCATCCGGCACGAAAATAAGTCGTTTATGGCATGACTAAAATCAAACTTAGCTTTGGTTTAATTTACGCACGCATTGAGCGGGCCGCATCGAAGCGCAAAGAATTTGATAACAAAATCTTTTTTTTTTGCTTTTAGTGTCCACGTAAAGGTTTAATTGTGGTTTTGCTTAGTTTAGCTTAACATTCTTTAGTGATTTTCGAGGCCAAGGCCATGTCTGTCATGCATTTAGAACCCCTTCAAAGTGAAGTAATAATCATCGGCACCTTTAACCATCGGCCTTACATCAACAACTTGTTATTAGGCGCTAGCAGGCCATAAGGCCAATTTCTGCGTTTACTTTGCTAGTATAAGCTAAAGGGACTGTTTTTTTTTTAAAAGCTGTCTAACGTCCTTTAATAAACTAGCAATCATACAAATAATAATAATAGGGAAATTGTGTGCTAATAAACATATTACTTATGTATATTTTTTAATATTATTTTTTATTTATTGATTATGTTCCTACTATATGAATCGTCTTACTTCTCTTATATCCGTCAACATTGATAGCACGTACGTAAGTAGTGCTTTAAGTAGGTACCACATTGACAAGTGCTTACTAAATATTTTTGTTCCAGTGGTTACGAGGGTCAGCATACTTGCATTACCTATGAAGCAGTCAATCAAGCTTATATCGAAGCTAGACAAAGAATTCGTAAGTTCTAAATTTGTTTTCAATTATTCTACCAACATATTTTTAAGTAAGCTACTTACGCTAGACACCATTATCCATATAGCTGCTGATCTATAGCTGATGCTAGCTGATCAATACCTACTCTAGTGTATGCCCAAAAGGGTAGCTGTTGACACTGAAGTTAATATTTCGACCAACATGTAAAACACAGCTGACAATAAATGATTTTGAATTTGAATTTTGAATATTAAAAAAATACGTTCAGTACCTTTACTCATCAAGGTTTAATTCTCGAAGAAGAAGAAGAATAAATCGAAGGAATGTTGTATACTTTTACTTATGTATATAATTTTTCTATACTTATTATTGTTTACAGTTGTTTCTCAACCGAAGGGTGACTGGAAGCCTGAAGACTACGCCAGCGTCGGTGAACTTGTGCTCGACGTTTCCATCAACTTAGCAAGAAGGTAAGATGAGAACCTGCTTCTTCTTAAAGAAAATAGGGACAAGGTCTTTAGGTCACGGATTTACACGTATAGGTGATGATAATTGCTTTCAACTTTCAAGTGAACTTTAGTGCGGCATTCACCTGATAATCTCGTAACCTTACACGGTCATACGTTCAAAAACCATTAGCTGTTATATTTTTGCGTGTTCCATATAAGAATATAGTGTTCATTTTATTAACTGACAGTAAACACAAGGCTCTCAATTAGGCCAAAGAGTTGTGATGCAATTTGATCGCGGTCAAAAATTCACAAAATAGGAACGACGCCATCTAGCAAACCGTTAGCGAACTATAGGAAGTAACTTTGTCTCTTTGTCTGGATGTTTATCGATATCACGGCGAAACGGCTGAGCGGATCTTTATAAAATGTTATAAGGAGTTACTGTATAAATCATAAAGACGGACGTAGGATACTTTTATTATGTCCACGCGAACGAAGTCGCAGGTAACAACTAGTATTTAAATAAATCACTAATATTACCTTTCGATGACAAACTTTTACGGAAATAAACGGAATACCGTATATGCTAAACAAATAAGAATTAATTATCTGCTCCATAACTTCTCCGACTATATTCATTTATAATAATATTTTTATACACACTTTTACCAGTTGCCATTGTTAAACAAACCTGTTTAGAGAAAAGCTATTTATGTCTAAGTCTTCCAGCCTGCATGTCTAGGCTCGGTCCTTGATCTTACTGCCATTGTCGCCTACAGGCACTGACCTTTGCAGTGAACGGGAGCTGGTTTAAATGTCATCTCGCAATAATTAGCGTAACCGGAGCAACGGCAGTACATGCTTGACCATGCGTCACCTCACTAACCGGAAGATGCCCGCTTCACTAAGTTTCAATAGAAGCGTTAATGGGATGTCTTTATGCATTAAACCATTGGTCACCGCTCACTTCCTTGTCTTTTGAATAGTCTACATATGTAACAGACATCGGAACACAAGATAAATGGATCTAAATGCGTTCGTAACTATCTACGATTATTGTTATGGCTTTCTCAAGGGCGTGCAGTTCACGAACATCACACTTGCAGCAACGTCAAGCGACTCTACTGTTGTTTTGTTCTCAAAACAGAACAATTGTTAGCCGGATTTACAATGTCGATGTTGCATTATTAGCCTGTTAAAATATAAAATTCTTACGTATATGAGTCAACGTTCTTTATTTTGTATCGAATTACAGCATCGCAAAAGTACTTTCTCTTGAAAACTCACCTTGAAAGAAGCGCGGAAAGAATAATGAACTAAGATTGCGAGGTCTAATGAGTAAAACTGCGAGATAACTTCCAAGTTTTTGAGCAACATAGCTCTATATCAATTTAGAGTAACATTTCATGGTTAAGTATCACGATTATCTATACGTATCACCTCGAAGGTTGTTCTTTGTGAGTTTCAGAAACACCATTCAACTAAAACTTCACCTGGAGCACTAGTTGATTGACAGATCTAGGTTATGATACTCGATAGGTTCTATTGTTTTACCACACGACTAGTTAAACAGCTTCTGAATAAAACACCAATGCATAATTTAAAACTTGTTGCTAGCTAATGCAGTTACGATTGATTGAACATATGTTATTGTCGGTTAATGATTGGTAAATCGAGTCCAAATACAGATAGAGGCTTTGATATTTTAGTTCGTTTCTATTGGAACTTCTGCATAACTGTTGTTAATAGAGATATTGAATTGCACTCATAGTATAGTCATGATACTGTTCATGAAGCTAAATATAGGTAACTAGCATGCCCGCATGGCTGCCCTCGCAAGGTTACAGTAATTTCAAAACCCTGTTTCATCTTTCAGGGGCTGATATTCGAAAAATCCTGAGACATGCCTTTCTTTATTTTTTATGTTTATTACACAAATCAAGTTCAATTGGCATAGCATAAAAAGTTTTTATTTCCATACAAATGAGAGTTCATTTTACCCCTTTAGAGGTGGAATTTTGTAAAATACTTTCTTATTGTTCACCTAGACCACTTGAGGAATATTGTCACGTCTCCACTTAGACGACTTGGCCTGTGCGTTGATTCTTAGTAAAGGGTTGTTCTTTTATATATATAGATTACAATTAGTAGTTAGAACATAAATTTAATCTTAAGCCACTATGAAAGTGATGAACAAAATCTTAATAAATTAATCTTCATTTTCTTAATCTTCATAGTAAAATCTTAATAGTAGGTGTAACCTACGTAGGTAATATTTTGTGGATTCTTTCGTGAAATTTACATAATATTCTCTTTTAAATTCATGTTAATAGGAAACAACGGCCGAGAATGTATTTACGCAATAAATACATTCCTATTACTAAAATACCAATATTGTGCACAGTTGCGCCCCCACGCAAGCTTTCTATTATGTTAGATAACTTGAGGACAAAACTTTAAAACAAAAATGTTACCTAATTTTTGACACGTAAATGACTCCTCAGATTACCTTTCAATATATATAGATTTGAACTAAGTAAGTACCTAGTTATAATTATACCGGGCAATTTTTTCTACCGAAGTGGAAAATTAAAGTTTTGCAGATACAAAGCACTTAGAAGGATTAGCTCAAAGCACTTAGAGGGATTAGATGCTTAAATCTATACGCAAAAAAGTTATTCTGTATAGTGAGTCTTCAGTTAGACGGTGAACATATTCTAGGATATCATTGCACTAAAATAGTTTTACCGTGAGAAAATAATCATCGTCATATAAAAAAAATGTCGAAATTAGGGAACAAGCGATTTATTCATCCGCGATTTCAAGGTTTGATTGATGTCATAGTAAAAGTTGTTCATAATGATAATTATACCTAAAGATATCCTAAAATATGTGCGTCATCTAGCCGAGCACTCAATACAATTAATCATGGTCAATATGTAGAGCAATTGCAAGCCTTGAACTACATTAAAAGATCTAATACGTAATAAACTAAATTAAAACGACACGAATATATTATATTATTACCTTACCAGTTGCTATCTTGTTAAACGAGTCAATTTCGTCGTAAATAAATCAAGAGTTGTAATAAAAACACAGGATATGTAACAGGAAACTAATCGCTCACAAGGCAGATCAGTTGTAACATACACAATTTGAAAAAAAAAACAGTACAATATCACTTTTATGTAGAATGGTAGGATAATAAATGTGAAGCAATAATTTATCTTCAATGGCAGACTTATAATTACTGAAGTAAGAACCGACTCTCGTGTTATGACCACAGTAAACCTTGGCATTTTAGATATCCGTTACCAAATTGCGTGCAATAGTTCCACTCAAAGTGTAACAATCGATTAAAATACAGATGTTAAAGATAAAATAATTATATTTGTTCAATAGATTAAAATTATATTTTTATTTGGTTTGGAGCAATTCATTATAATTGTTATTGATAGCATATGAAATAATGACGACTATGATAATGAATTTACGTGACTTCATCCGTTTCATACCTAACGAAAATAAATTAAAAGAGCGAAACAGTCACTGACTTCCAATTGACACAAAAAAATACTACAAATATTAATAAATATAAGCACGGATCCTGGTAATACACACTATACAGTTTTTATCAAAACATAACAAAAAAAGAATGCTTCAAACATCTTCAAAAGTATGTATATTATTATCCCAAATTCCTATCAATTTAAGAATGTATTTTCTAGATACGGTCTGACATACGAAGAGATCGAGAAGGGCCTGCCCCTGATCGACACATCGCGCACTCTGATCCGCGAGGTGTGCCCGCCCGTATTCTCGCATGTGGAGTGTCGCGCTGGGAAGTACCGTCGCTTGGACGGCCTGTGCAACAACCTGAATCATCCCACCTGGGGCTCTACCAACGCGCCTTTCCAGAGGTGAGACAACTTAACGTTGAACCTGTCGTTGAACGTTGTAACGTTGTGTTGTTGTGTAACGTTGTCTTTAGGACCTGCTTTGGAACGACGCTTCTCGGGCTCCTCAATCTATGGAGAGTTACAGCTTAAATGACAGATCTGTCTGTTAAGTATCTGTTGTAACTTAGACCCCGCGTTCCGCCAAGCCTTAGAATAACTGAACTGTCTGTTTTGGCAAGACGTTACTATGCCAGTAATCCACTAAGCAGAGAAACCATTGCTCTGTGTTGCTCTATTTTATTTGTTACCTTTAAGTGATTCAGTATTTTTCAACAAAAGAAAAAACCTTAGGTAATTCAAACCATACATCTTCAGTTAACTATCCTTGTGAGAACGTAGCTTAATCTTCGTTATTCCAATCTCAAGGTTACTCAGTCCACTGTTCTCCGACGGCATTAACGCGCCCCGTATCGCTCACTCCGGACATGACCTGCCGCTGTCCCGCGTGGTGTCTCGCACCATGCACCCAGACGACGGGTTCCACGATCACGCTGGCACTGTCATGGTTATCGCTTGGGGACAGTTCATGGATCACGATTACACACTTACTGGCACTCCTTTAGGTAAGTTACATGACTCAATAAAAACTGTCGCAACATTCAAACAACACTTTGTTCACAAACTCCATTACCTATGTGAATCTAAGTAATGAAACTATTTCGACCATTTATTCCCATTGAGACTGTACTTTTTCCTGCCCTATGAAGTCTCCTGCAATGGGTTGGCGTGGAGATCGCATGGGTCCTGCTCCAGTTGGTCTTCCCAGCAGTATCTTTTAGCGCCCCTTAGTCTTAAAGGTCAAAACTCACTTTGGATCGCTGCAGTAACATATTTAGTTTAAATCATAGAATGTAATTGTATATCTTGATTTCTGTAGATCCAATCAACCGCAACGACCCTGAAGAGTGCTGTAAGCGTCCTCAGCATCTCAAACACCCATACTGTAATGAAATCCGCATCCCTGATGACGACTACTTCTACAGGCTCTTTGGAGTCAAGTGCATCGACTTTGTGAGAGGCTTTCCTTCTCCGAGACCCGGCTGCCGTCTGGGTAAGAGCTTCTTTTAAGATAATAATTTTCGATAATTTAGCTCTTGAAGAAATCTACGTGGTTGTGTAAATTTCGTGAGAAATAGAACAGTTTAAAGTTAGGAAAGTATGCAAAACAAGGCAAGCCATCATGCGTCGCAAATAGATGTATCTATTTGTAAACACATTTCAAGTTTGTTTACAGTGCTGCTGCAATCTCCGCAACGTTTATTTTGTTCATGCTTTTAACAAATGCTCACAAAGAATCCCAGGGTCAGCCTCAGCCGTTTGTCAACAATCGAAAAGAACCACATCTACTAATATTTGGTGTTGTAACGTTGTTATAGCGTCTTTTCAATGGCCAATGACGATTTAGTTTAAATCGTCACATACATACACATCCGCTGAAGTCTCTTTCGATTTACGACATTGATTTATACGTGGAACAAACGCGTCGCCAATATCGCCATCACAATAAAGTTAATCTCTTGAGAATGATCAGTATTGTCACCTCCACATTATTATAGAACTTAATATCTAAAAACCGGTGTGGTCGACTCATCTGCCACGCCTAAGTGAGAGGCGAAAGCAATTCTAATCGACGTTACGTATACAGTAGGTACAGTCACAAACTGAGAACCTATCTAAAACCCATGACTGTATAAAACCTAATACAAGTCACAAATTTTGATTAGTGAAAGCTTAGGTAAAGGTAAAACGCTAAAAAGTAAGACAAGTGGGCATTGAGATATAATCCATAGATCATATCTCAATGCAAGTGGGCTATAAAGAGCCATCTACATATCGGAGTATTATTTACTGTTAAATATAAAGAGCATAAATGCGGTAGGCTAGAGCTTTTGTAGATTACTGTACAGAGGAGTTATACTTTAGACATGAGTTAAACCAAGAGTTGCTTGATTCTGTTCCCATATTGCGCAATTGTTGAAAGGGAAGTAAAGCGATTGCAACAATTAATGAGACTGATCTTGTACTCACGAATGTTGGAGACGGAGATTACATTAGATTGCGGTATAGTTGCGTTTCTGTGTCCGTATTCATGACAGTCATGTCCAATGGGCTATTACTTATTTACCAGGGTTGGTGGTCGTATAATAATAATCCATTAGGGTCTGTCACTTTGTTTCAATTCTAGGAAATTGTTTGTTATGCACAAAATGCCTACAGCAATTAGTTTTCTTAGCATGTGGAAATAACAACTCTTCACTTCATAGCGGTTCAGATATTATGCAAACAGAACCGTTCAGGGCAAATTCATTCTAAATGCAATCATTTGCGCTGAACGGTCTACCGAAGCACCAATTTTATATTTGTTTAACGGCTCGGTGTTTGGTGAACAGAGCCATTGAGGTAACCGGCATAGATTAGTCATGCTTGCATCGAAGGTTGACTAAGTATTCTGCGACAGCTAAATTGACTAGTATTGAATATTTTGATATTAATTATTGCATCTATAAATCCTTTGGCATTATTTCCACTCCGTAGCTAAATGATTAATGATGTCTAGTTCGTAAATATTTGAAGCAACCAATAAGTTTCTTGTCCTGGTAACGAATTAAAGTAAATTTTATATTTATGACAGGTTCAAGAGTTCCATTCAACACACTAACGGGTGCTATTGATGGAAATACCGTATACGGTGTTACCGAGAAGTTTGCAAGGTAAATATCTTTTTCCTAGGTTTAAGGTTTTTAAATTCTTGTAACATAGAATTTTAATTTTCAATCTATTTTTAGAAAGCTGCGAACTGGATTTGGCGGTCTGCTTCGTATGAATCCTGTTTTCAAGGAGTATGGCTTAAAAGACTTGCTTCCTTTGAAACTGGACATTCCTGATGAAGGCTGCACTAGACCTAACAAGAACATGTATTGCTTCGAAGCTGGTACGTCATTTAAAACCACGAGGATAAGATACCAAGACATACCCCGAAAATAGTCTCTTTTCTAAATATTTTACCTTTATTATTTTATTTTCAGGTGAAATTCGAGTAAATGAGCAACTGGTATTAACCGTCATGCACACGCTGATGGCGAGAGAGCATAACAGAGTAGCCCGTGGTCTTGCTGAGGTCAACCCTCACTGGGATGACGAGACTCTCTACCAAGAGTCCAGACGTATCAACATCGCTGAAATACAACATATCACATACAACGAGTTCTTGCCTATCCTGCTTGGAAAAGATGTTATGGAGAAATTCGGACTAGTGCTGGAGAAAGAGGTAAAATAAAAATAGGTACAGACATAGTACTTAAAGTAAGATAGAGATAAAAATAACCATAATAATGATCCTCATTAACTCCAATGTATATATTTTCAGGGCTACTGGAATGGTTATGATCAAGAAGTAAATCCAGATGTCTTAGCGGCATTTGCTGCTGCAGCGTATCGATTTGGACATTCACTATTGCCCACTGCCGTAGAGAGATGGTCAAAGGCACACAAATTTATTGGTAAGAGTTAACATCGTATAGGGTTGTCAAGTGAATAGGAGATAAGAATAAAAAGAGTTAACATATTCTTGTTTTGCTTTTAGCATCGAAGAGGCTATCAGATTTGATCCGTAGACCATACGACTTATACAGAGCTGGGGTCCTCGACGAATACGTCATGGGATTGATGAACCAAGTAGCACAAGCTATGGATGACTCAATCACCCAAGAAGTAACCAACCATCTGTTCAAGAAGGTCGGAGCTCGTTTCGGAATGGACTTGGTATCCTTCAACATGCAGAGAGGCCGCGAGTTTGGCTTGCCAGGATACATGGAGTTCAGAAAGTTCTGCGGTCTGCCCGGAGCTGACAGCTTCCAGGACCTGTTCGGATCTATGACCAACCAGACAGTGCGCAGATACGAATCAATCTTTGAACACCCCATCGATGTCGACTTATGGTCCGGTGGCGTGTCTGAAAGACCTCTACCTGGTTCTATGTTGGGACCGACTTTCGCCTGTATCATCGCCACACAGTTCTCTTACTCCAGACGAGGAGACAGATTCTGGTACGTGATTTACATCGCTTTATTTTCCGCTAAAGTTTTTTGATTTCTTGAACTTTCATGGTTGTTATTTTTTCCAGGTTTGAGCTCCCGAATCAGCCTTCATCGTTCACACCGGAACAACTCGCCGAAATCAGAAAATCCAGATTATCGCGAGTTATCTGTGATAACACTGACATCATTGATACCGTTCAGTTGTATCCTATGGTGTTGCCGGATCACGAGCTGTGAGTACCTACAATATCTCTCTTCCATTCTCTACCTCAAACTTGTGTTTTTAAAACGGAGTTTGAATGAGTAATGTGTATTTTTCAGGAACCCTCGTGTACCGTGCAGGAGCGGTATCCTCCCCTCAATGGACTTCAGCAAATGGGCTGAACCAGCCCCTTTCCACGGAACAGCGAAGGGTTTCGTGAGTAGCTTCTCCTACAACCCGTACCTTGGCAAGAAGTAGACACCAGCACCAGTAACTTAAGTAGAACGTAAAAGAGCACAGAATGCTGTGGTTATAGTCAATGTAGAGAGTAGAGATATAACACGTTCAAGCTAAAGGCGGACTCTTTTATTTGAATTTAGTCATCATGATGTTTGAGTCCCTCGAGTGGGTTTGAGTTTTTGAAGCTCTATTTCATTCTTGCCCTAGTCTTTGTATTGTCATGTAATATTTTTTCTTATATGAAAGACAGTTGCTACATGGCATATTTTGTCATGTACCAACTTTTGGCTTGAATGATATATTTCTATCCAGTAATATCTGTTGAATTGCACCGTTGTTAATGCCACTTTGTAGAATTTGTACTGTAGTTACGATACTGGAGTTACAAGAAACGTTTCAAAAAAAACGACACAAGACAGAATTTAAGCTATTTTAGTGTAAATATTCTTAGTAAGTTCTTTTAAACGTTATTTAAATAGTGACGATTTAAACAACTCCTGTTTGCAATCACATTATTATTTTTTGCTTTTAAATATAAAATAAGTACTTATTTCAAACTACACTGTTTAAGTCGTTACCCTTTCAAGTCATAGAATATAGAGCTATTGGCTAAGTGCATGCGTGTATTATTAGATTTACTCGTATTCAATTTACCTATATTTTTGTACAAATTCAATTATAATTTATAAATTGTTGCCATACTCTAATTAATTTGCGTTTATATGAGTGTCAAGCCTGCCCTACAGAGACGCGGCCTTTGTTGGCGGCCGCAGTGATGATTATTGGGCGTCTGCTGATCGCTATCGTGGCTGCCTCCGCAGGCCCCGTTTGTTTGTGGCAAGCTTAACGCATTGGGTTATTGTTACACCGCGTTACATTGCGATGCCCCATTTACTAGTAAAAAAAAGTAACGATTTTGCCACACTTAACTCAGTCACTCGCTAAAAAAAAGTTTTTCACAAAAATGCGGTGTCGCCTCTAGTACGTAGCACATAATAGTTCAATGGCTTTACCAGTGGCGTATTTTAAGATTCAGCGCCCCGGGCCTGTTAGGCTTGTCGCCTTATAAATTAACGGAAAAAAACAATAACTTTTTATTCGTTTCCTTGCGCCGCCCCTCACATCCTGTCGCCCCGGGCCATGGCCTTTTTGGCCTAAGGGTAAATACGCCCCTGAGCTTCACATTTAACTTTTGGCATACCAGTTAATTCTGTTTACAAGATCACTACCTAGTTTTTACTGTAAATATTTTTCGCTAAACATTACTTACACAAATAAACTTTAGTAAACAAACTTCGATCAGAACTGTTATTTTGACTTACATTATCAATTAACTTACGTGTATTGTTTGCTTGTTGATAGAAAATAAATTATAGATTTTCTATTTTTGGTATATCAGTAGTTATAGAATTTTTTGGATGGTTATTGTCATCATTATTAATTTATTTTAGATGTAGAAATAGATCATGCTCATATAATGTAAATATGCATACTATTAAATAGTTTTACACGGTAGAATATTGTTTTATTTCGATCACATTGATGTTGATAAGTAAGTATTTAATGCACTTTTTACTTACTATTGGAGCAAAAATTATGAATAAGTGAGTACTTTTATATTTACATTCACAGATGACAGATGCATACGTAAGCAGAAACGTTAGTAATACCACGGATACAATAGCTACTAACCACGGAGAAGAAAATATTAACAGAAATAACACTAACGAAGAAAACTGTTTGCCTGGTGGTTTAGCAAAGAATTTAAAATGTAATTGTAATGAAACGAATGACTCTGAACTAGAAACTCAAATTCAGACTAGTTTTCCATCAAATATTAGTAAGAACGATAACTTTACTAATTCTATTGACAATCCTCAAACCAATCAATCCACTATTGTTGGAGAAGCAGATCCTAATACAATTTTAAAATATGTGTACAAAAAGAATGAGGTAAAACACGCACCCACTAAAACAGCTGGTCATCCAAAGAACACTTTGAGAAGACGAAAACGTTCTGAAGACTTGAAAAATCTAGACGGAACCAAGGCTCCTTTAATCGTGAATTATGAAACATCACATGGCCCACAAAAGGACGTAGAGGTTTTGCTACCTGCAAGAAAAACCGCAAACGTCATAAAAAATTCAGCTTTAGCTGATTTCAATATTGAAACATTGCACAATAATGAACCACTGAAAAATAATATAAATGGACCATCTACAGAAACAATTCCTGAAAATTCTAACGATAGTAATGAAAGCATTGATAGAGAAAATTATAGAAAAAGTGATACAAAGTCTGAAAGTAGCTCAGAGGAGACTAGTGAACAAAATAATGAAAGTTCGGAAAATAGCAACGAACATAATCCTAAAAGTAATGATAAATATTTTGATCCACGGGAAAATTACAAAAACAAACACACCAATGATGTAAGAAATAGACAGTCATCTATTGAACTAGAAAATATAGATGATACAAATTCCAGAGAAGACAGTGACAGCAAAGAGTATGACAAATCAAAATATACTGTGTCTCCAAACAGAATAAAGGAAAGCGTGGAAAATAGCTCAGAAGAGACAGAAAAGTCCAACGTTAGCTATCCTAGCACAGATGAAGGACCAAATTCAGAAGAAGAATCAAATTCAAAATATGCAATTCAAGGAAGAGGTCAATATAAACCTGAATATGACAGTAAAACTATCCCACCAGCTAAAATTCAAGATGTTGATTTAGGTGAATATGAAAGAATACAAGTCAATGAAAATGGTGAAATAGAAACTGCAAAGGATACTAATGAAAACACTGCCTTTGATCCTGCTATAGATGTGATTTTGACAACAAAGCCTGCTAGCAAAATCAAGCAAAGTGAAAAAATCAGTTCTTTGTCTAAAGATAATACACAGTCGTCCAGCCTTGAATCCCATGATCACAATGAACCTACACACATAAATGACGGAGAAGTAAAACCAGTCGTGGAAATTAATTCAGAGGTCGATAGCACCGAATCAAGTGATGAAAACTCTAATGAAGCTTTAAAAGCAAAATTAGAAAATGAAAGCTTAGAAACCTTAACCGGTGTAAACGTAAAAGACAGTAGCGAAAAAAGCGATAAACTTCAGGAAGATAGTGAGTCTCATAATCTAAGCGATCTAAAACAACAGTTTGAAAGGATTCCGTTGAACTACAATCACGCTGATAAAAAACAAAGTAAAGATTCGAATGACGAACATGTTGAAGCTAAAGTACAAACAAATGATAATAACAACAACGAAGGTACCATAGATACATTAAAACCTCGTTATGATGAAAATTTGAACATAAAATTTGATGATATCAACATAAAGTTACCCGAAATAAAGTTACCAGATGACATTTTATCGTATGCCTATGAAAATCCTCCAGTTTACAAAGATGAACAACGAGAAAAGCCGACTTATTACCAAGATACTTCTAATTATAATGAGAAAAAAGACGAACAGCCAGAAAGGCCAACATATTACCAAGATTCTTCAATTTATAATAAGAACAAAGATAAACATCGAGTAAAACCGACGTACTACAAAGACTCTTCCATCTATAATAAGGACAAAGAGGAACAAGTAGAAAAGCCTACATACTATGGAAAAGATAAGGAAGAAAAACAGACACCAACATTTTATCACTACAGTGATGAAGTTGAGGACGAACCGCGTGCTCGAATAAAACAAGAAGAAGATGATGATGAGTCTAAAGATGATAGAAACGACTTCTATGGATACTACACAGACGGAAAGAAAAAAGAAGATTACAGTCAAAAACAACATAAGGACGACGAAGAAGACGACGACTTGTATGAAAAGTTTGTACGAGAGAGATTTGGAAAACGAGGAACCTTTGAAAAGAGATTAGAAAAGTTGACGGATTACAAAGCTCAAAATCCGCATTTGTATAAGAAAGTGCAAAAAATTCTTAAGAAAACGAATGATGTGAAATCTGAAGCTGAAAAGAGCGGCGATCCAAACGCTGGATACATGTGGACGTTGGAGTATGGAGAAAAATTATAAAACTGTAGACTATTAGGTATTAAGACTTAACTATTGTTAAGTGGCGCACTATCTGCTACTAGGTATATATTGTACAATAATAAGCAAGCGTAACTAATGCATTTAGGTATACCCATTAATTTAGAGTGTTAACTATTTATCGATTACAAATAAACTACTTAATATTTCAAAGCTACAATGAGGTAATTATGAAAATAATTAGGATTAGACTAAGCGAATGCTTTATTATCACTGATTTATATTTTGCTAATAAGAATTTTATTATGTTATAGACGCCAGTGTTTATTGACCGGTGAGCGAAGCGAACGAAAGGTCTCAGTTTCAACTGGCAATATTTGCTTTCATCTCTCCGTATGTTGGTACTCGCGTACATATAAAGGCCTCGCTACATGGCCTGACCTGACATCGTTTGAAAGAGATGGCTATATGTATATAGGTCTCAGTTCGGGACATCAATCTGAGAACTCACGACCTTAGGGTGTCTATACATGGCTTGACCTGACATCGTGCGAAAGGGACAGCTAGACTTGAATTTCACGGGAGCAAAAGAAACAAACTACTAAGGCTATAGCTTCTCCCTTTCTCTCCCCCAGAAACTTATATAAAGCCGCCTCTGTTACACGATGTCAGGTCAGGCCATGTATAGCCACTCTTATGTCTTGACAACCTCTTCACCGATTTTACATGTCTCTTTCCCACAGAAAAAAAAAAAAAAAAATTAAGTACTAATCACGAAGAAAAAGCTCAAAGTTATAATATTTCTATCTCGTAGTGTATGTTCAGTTTTTTCAAGGGTCGGCTCTTATATCTGCATCCTGATTGGTCAAAATTGCCTGATTGGTGCCTGCTATTATTACTGCATCTGAATGGTCGAAAATTGGATTGTAATCGTGGTTAGTTGGTACATTTGATGTTTTGTCTCATGTGCGGCCACGCTAACCGAAGCAGTTTATTATATGCTCTGTGCCGACTTTCTTATACCTATACCCACAATAACATAATTAATAATAATATACAATAACACTGATATAATATGACTAAAATAAAGAAATCCTGGTAATAAAAGTACCCAATAGATGGCGTTAGATGTACCTTGAGGTTTTACTGTCAATGTCAAGACATGAAAGACAAAAAAGTGTACGCGTGCCTTTTTTTTTCTCTCGTGTTTTTTGGCTCCACATGTATATTTAGACAATTTTAAGTAATGTAACTATGTATTTGACTTCATTTGAAATATTACAATAGTTGATACTGGCTAAATACACAACGTGTGGAGCCAAAATTTACTATTTAAAAATAAACATAAAATATTTCGACAGAAATGACAATGACAGGTAAAATAATAGGACTATTACGCCATCTAGTAAGTATTTTAGAACTATTTTCATATATTTTTTGAAAACGCCTCGTTATACTGCCCTTAAAGCAACACCGGCCTCCGGCCGTCTGGGCAAGGTCTGGGCCATTCGGGCCGGTACCGAGTTTCGCAATGAAAACTACCTTATGCTTCTTATAAGGTCTATCAGGGTCTAACGGCTTTAGCTGGCTCACAAAAGACTATTTTTTTCCTCCAATCAAAAGACGAATAACTTTTTTTTGTTGTGATAGTAAATGTCACTAATGTCAGTGTCCAATTTTCAATCAACTGTCGAAAAATCATAACCTAGAATTTATTCACAGTTCCCGTTCCCGTGCTTTGGGTCTCTTTGATTTTTATCGAAATAAATTTTATTAAAGACTTTTAGGCCTCGAATTGCAGTGAATAATATTATTTTCATCACAATGGCAGAAGAAATACAAAAGAAACTCCAAAAAGAGTTAGAAGTTTATAGTAATATGCAGAAAGAATACCGTAAGGCAGTATCTCTGAAACAGCAATTAGATACCCAGTTGAGTGAAAATAAAACTGTAAAAGAAGAATTGGCTTTATTAAAGAAAGACTCCGAAGTGTATAAACTGATCGGACCTGTGTTAGTCAAGCAGGAGTTGGAAGAAGCAAGACAGAATGTGGCCAAGCGTATAGAGTATATTAGTAAAGAAATCAAGCGGACAGAAGATCACATTTGCGCTTTAGAAAACAAGCAAGAAGCTCAACAAGAGGGCCTAAATAAACTCAAAAATGATCTCAACAAATTGAAAATTAAAGCTTGAAAAATTTATTATATAGATTTAGATAGGTTTTACCTATTTACGCTTCATAATTTTTATGTCAACACTGTGTACATTATAACATGTTCTAATTTACTAAATAAATGTAAGTTATTTAACTAAACAATGATGTTTTATGTGTCTCTGAAACCTAATAGAAAACATTGCCATTTAAACTCAGTCTAAGTATAAAGCTAGCCTGAAAAAAGTTATTATTACTCTATTACTTAGCTATTCTAAAATGGCAGTAACCTATTCTGAATTTAGATTCAATTTCTAATTAAATACTTTTATAAACAAGTTGTGAAGGGTGAGACAGAGAAATTAGACTAAGAGTGCTAATGTCCATAGAAAGATGTGTAACCCGATTGTTATAAATGGTAAAGACGTAAGATCTTGCTAGTAAACTGCAACATGATCATCACAATTTCTGCTTAACTTGAAATTGAAACCCAAGCTAACTCTTTTATAATGGTATGGAGGAAACTAGCTACTTGTTATGAATATTCTTGCATAAGTAAAATCAAAAAAAATACATAAGTAGTAAGTTGGTAATAAGTATCAATCAGTAAAATTTTATATTTTATTTGCAAAACACGTTAGGTTCTCAAGAACTGGCGTTGAAAACATTATTTTTGGAAACATATTTTTTTACGTCATAAAATCATCATCAGCCTGAAGACGTCCACAGTGGAACAAAGGCCTCCCCCTTCGTCCTACGTCCTCTACGTCGTATATTGCAATCTAATTTGAACTTAGCCTTAAGTTGCGGACATATAAATATGCAGAATACTATATTTTTATTTTAACCATATTTTAATTCGGCTTTTATAGCGGCTTGGACATGGACTAAATTCGTAAGCGCCATCTAGTTTTTTCGCAGGTACACTTTTTTGTATGAGACTGTCATTCTTCTAGTGTAGATTTTCTTTGGTAGAGATATGCATATTATAAATCTTAAGATTGTTCCTAAAATGCTTAACTGAAGGTCTTTCAGTTTTTGAATTGAAACCGTACTTACTATGTTATATAGCTTAAATTGATACTGATAAAACTACCGTCAGCGATGGTATGTGGCAATGAAGTGGGAACCAATTGCATCTATCAATGGACTGCAGTATTTTTTCTGAATATCTCAAAAATATTTGAGCATATTGTGCATGAAATAATTTAAAAGAAAGGGTATACTTACTTACAATGGGCTACTTATACAAGTCATCTCATAAATAATACACCTCATTCAAAAGCGTTGTATGAAACATTCAACAATACAAAGCACGAGGAAGCCCTGTAAAAAAAATAAAGTTTCATCCCAATTTCATATTTGCACTTAAGTACAATCAAAGAAATCTTTTTGCTGTCTTTTAAAAATATATTTCCTTTTACAATCCACTGGTAAGGATCGCCCGACAGTATTATGATATTTACTCTGAAAGCGATAGCGAGAGTTGCGCGAGCGGGACCGCGCATAATGCGACTAAGTGGTACGAGCGAGATTGCATGCTCTCGCAATCAGAATCACGAACATTTCAAAGTAACAGGATAAGCCCCCTGGGACCCTATTCGGAGAAATGACATTTTATCTCGGTCACTGTCTCTCTAATTTAGAATTTAATGGGAGTGAGAGTGACCGAGATAAAATGACATATCTCCGAATAGGGTCCCAGGTCAAACCTGTGGGCTTATCCCGTAACTCTGAAAGCAATAGCGAGAGTTGCGCGAGCGGGACCGTGCATAGTGTGACTAAGTTGGTACGAGCGAGATGGCATGCTTTCGCAATCAGGATCACGAACGTTTCAAAGTAAGAGGATAAGCCCGCTGGTGCATCCAGATTCAGCACATAGTTTGCGTCTGGCTGCTCTAACGTATACTCATGCAGATTGCGCATACCCGCGAAACCGTTCACGGATGTGCGCGTTCTGCAAGTTTATGAACAATTTCGTATTATATTTAAGTAGGCTTCGACCAAAGTAAAATGAATGGGCAGACAAGTTGAGAATTGTGAAGACTTTGAAGTGTGAGCGCCGGCGAACACCTTGCATCAGTCGCTCTCAGTCTGTGAAAAGTGCGAAGTGCGAGACGTACGGCTTCGTACGCTCTACAATACATGCGATTCAAATATCCGCATAAATATTAAGTATATTATAATATAAATTGTATTCGCTATCTTTTTATTTGTCAAATGTACCATACATATTTTTAATTACGTATTGAAGCTTTTTCGATTGTTTTGACTTGTTATTTTTAATGTAGTTGTGTGGTTAGGGCCCGTCACAGTTCATCTGTGGGGCCCGTCCATTAATTTTATTTTGGTCGAATTATGTATGTGTATATCTTGGAGAAAAAATGTAGGTTGAGCATTATCTCGCTCAACATCTAAGTATTCAATTCGTTTTTTTGTGTACTGAAGTTATGTGTTATAATTTTATTATATTATCCTATAATTTTTAATGTCTAATGCTTACGATATGATGCTTTGAATAGATTGTAATTTGTGTTGCATATAATTAATAAATAAACATGTGAAAAAAATGCAATATATTTTTTGAATAAGTACCTACTATCGAAAAGATAAGGAAGATTTTTTATACTTGAGTTCTATGGCAAAAATATCATAGAATCTTGGGTTTACATAATTATGTAGAAGTAATGATGCTCTGGTAGCACATCTGGTAGAAATATGGACAGGAACAATTATCTTAGACGCTCCTTGACGTACGGAACTCTAGAACAGGATCATAGGCTTACAGTGAGGTTTAGATGTTAATCTTTAAAATCATTATTCAAAACCAACTGTAAAATGCTTATAAACCATACATATATATTTTCTTTTTTTTTTCAATCTTTATAATTTTTAGCAATTCTATAGAGGAATTAATGACTTATTAAATCAAGCTATTTCTAAAATAAAATAATAACAATTGTCTAGAACATTTTATTTATATTTTCCAAAAATAATACATGTCTTATAATACTAATGGCACTTTTGGAATGTTAAACATTTAATGCAGGATAAACATCTAATGGCCAAGACAAAGTCGCTGTATCAGTGTTGTCCGCCGGACTCTAATGACTGCATTGCCTTCCTGCTCAAGGTAGTTTTGCCTATGCTAACGATTATTTGTTTTGGCCATTCATCTTAATATACACATATATAGAATGTGAAATATGGAACAGTACAATAGTACAGTGTACAATAAATATAAGTATATGATATAACTCGATACCTGACTGACTCAGTAAGTTTACAACGTAAAATTCCTTATTTTTTACCATAGATCTACCAAATCCCTCTTAGATAACCTGTCATAATGTTACAGGAAATTTGTGTATGAAATATACCACAACATTATTAAAATATCATCACAATTTGATATAATATGTTCTTATGTATAAATACTACTAAGATCAAAAAGTAGTAGGACTCTTCGTCAAGTATAACTTGCGATCTGCTACTGGAGACAATATATAAATCCGTCTTCCTATTTGGCACAGACGTTCCTTAAAATGCCTGTATGGTTTAGTCAGAAGAGTCCTAATATATTTTGATCACTACATACATAATAATTATGTATGTATTCTCTGGTCCCTCGTTATAAAGTCTTTATTTTACTATAATAATTTGGATTTATTGTATAACTGACTTAAAAGCACACGATTATTAATGAGACGAGAGAGACCCCTACTTGATTCTACTCTGAACACAAGGCACACTGCAGAACGGCATCTCTTGTTTGACGACGAACCGGCCGCTGAGCAGACTCTTGCCGCACGTGCGTCCGGAGCAGATGAAGCAGTCGGCGTGCCAGTGCACGTGGCTCCAGGACACGCCCTGCTGCTCGGGCCCGATGACGCCGCCGCAGGCGCGGCAGCGCTCCGCGTGGTACCGGTCGTAGCACGAGAGGCAGATCGGCAGCCCGCTCTTGTCGTCCGGCACGTACATCTGGCCCCCGAGCGGCGCGTCGCAGTGATAGCAACAGAAATGCTCCACGTGGAACGCCCTGCCCTCCGCCGCCGTGTAGGGCCGCGTGAAGATCAGCTCGTCGCATCCGGCGCAGCGCGGGATCTCGAGGACGTTCGCCAAATCTCGCGCGCAGTACAACTCGCCCTTGCAGAAGAAGTAGACGAGATCGGCGAGCAGTTCCCCGCATTTGCTGCACGTGAAGCACTGAGGGTGCCAGATCGCCTCGGGGCCGGCTCGGTCCGCCTTCACGGCGACCTCGCCCGCGAACATCGGCTTCGAGCAGCGCTGGCACGGCACGCCCTCGTTGTACAGCTTCCTGTTGAACTCCAGCTCGGCCGGGCTGATCGCCAGCTCGGTCAGCTGGTCGATGATCGGGTCGATGAGGCTCGAGCCCAGCGGGGAGGCCGGGTAGCCGGAGTCGACGGGGGAGGCGTTGTCGAGAGTCTTGTTCCCCCACTCGGAGGGCGGGTTGGGAGGTTTCTCGCCGGGGTACGTGTTGTAGTTGGGCGGCGGGGGCGGAGGCAGGTCGTCCTCGGAGTGACTCCTGAGATAGTCGCGCAGAGGCGCCGTCTGCTGGGGCTCCACTTGATTGATCGGCTTCATAGAAGTGGAATACTGAGGGCTAATTTTAGTAGAACATATAGTGCCGCTGTGCTCCGCCGTCGTCGGTTCGTGTTTCCAGCTCCAGATCTCGCCGTTCGGAGCGAAAATTGTTCCCTTCTGTATTCTACTATCCAGCAGTTTGGCGCTATTCACGACGTTGTTATTGGCGTTGGACCACAAATCGGGCATGATCTGAGCTCCGAGCACTTTGGTCGAGAACTCGTTCGTCTCATCTCTAAACTGAGGATTAGAGTTATATTCTTCCCGGAATTGTTTTATGGGCTGCAGATAAACGTCATTTTCGATCGGCACGTTCAAATCGGTCAAATTCTTCAGCAGCTTGTCATAGATGGGGCCGTGTTCGACTGCACTCTTGATCCGATCCGACTCTATATGCATGATGTGCAGCTTATCTTTCACGATGCGACTGAGAATGGGGCTGGACTTGTAATCTGGCAAGTTGGCAGTACTGCTCACTACGTTGCCCTGAGAGTCGAGCACGAGCTTTTTATCGGAGGCATTCTTCGGCACGATGTTGTATTTGACGCCTCTGGACACGTTGGAGATCTTCAGCGGCAGAGCGTAAGACTTGGGCGCTGTGTGCAGCTTGCTGCTCTCCACGGAGTACACGTCCCCGTTCTGGAGAGGGGCCACGCGGACCACGCTGCCCATACCCACGACATTCTCTTTGATGCGCGTTATGTACTCCTGGAAAATCGAATAAGAGAACATGTAATTCACCTTCTTAGGATCCTTGCACCGATTGTAGTTATTATTTATTTATTTAAGACAAACAGCACAATAATACAAAATAATGAACATAGATACATTTTATAAAACAGCCAATTATAGGTCTATTATATTTTAAGTAATATAAACAATATCGCTTTGAAATCGCGTAATTATTGTCTTTTAGAGAAATTATTACCACCGCCACTTGTGGCACTAGCTTGTAAGATAGTTCTGTACGTGTGTTATTATTATTTTGGTGTACACAATAAAGAGTTTCTATCTATCTATTAAAGGAAAAAATAGGTTTCAGAACAGACAAGATTCGGTAGGTTTCAAAGGCTAAAATATCAGATAATATCGGGGCGATTTATAAGCTTTTGTATTCAAGACAACATATAAGGAGAGTCTAGTTAGACCATTAATTTTATGAACTGAACCCTACAAAGTGAGGCTCAACAGTAGGCTGACCTGGTGTCTTATTATGTAACACTGACGGCGATGGTCATCGCATGCCATTCCACTCGCGCCAAATTACTCGCACCATGCGAACAAGTGCGATAGCAAATGATTACCCTTGCCACCAGACTTACAAATTAAGCCCCTGTGCTAGTTAAAAATGGTGTGGAGTGCGCTAGACTGGTAGCAACCGCGTACTAAGTTGTCTAGGAGTACAGCGCTGCCACCGAGCCCGACACTGCCACCAGCAGGCCCCGGCGCGACACGTACGAAGTCCCCGTCCCTTACCTCTTCCTAATAAATCCTCTCCATGCTAAGGTTGCCTGGAAGAGATCGCTTTAAGCGATAAGGCCGCCAATTGTTACTCTAGTTTTAAGTAGATTTTTGTATTATGCATGTAATTTATAGTGTGAACAATAAAGAGTTATCTATCTATGTACGACGTGTACATACCGTGTGCTCGGTCTTCTCCTCGTCGTTGGCGTGCAGCCTGGCGGCGAGAGCCACGTCGTGCGGCGGCAGCTGCGTGCGCAGGTTGGCGCGCCGCCGCCGCGCCGCGTCCGAGCCCGACACCGGCGCCAGCGGGCCCAGGCACGACATGTACTCCGACACCTGGGTACAGCCACTCGGTATTTACTCACCTTCTATTTATTATATTCTTATTTACCGCTAGGACCCGCCCCGGCTTCGGACGGGTTTAATTCAGAAAAATTATTCCAAAAACCTTTCATGAACAATTATCTAACTGATGGTGAAAACCGCATCAAAATCCGTTGCGTGGTTTAGGAGGAGTTAGCGGATATACAGACAGACGGGGAAAGCGACTTTATTTTATACTATGTAGAGATTACGACAGACTATACTTGTAAACTACCTACTAAACATGTATACAGCTGCCTCTTTCTATCTGTTTTATTGAACTCTTCAACTCTGCTTACTAAAAAACAGACGTGCATCTAATATGAGCGGTTTAAATGATCAATTTAAATATCTTCTCTAGGTCAGGGTGATAATTGTCCGTGTCTTTTTGTGTGTTCTTTGGCATCCCCAACACAAGGAAGCCTAGTGGGGAGCAATGACGGTGAAGGTTAAAAAAGAATAGCTTTATACCCATAGCACAACATCGACACTTGAGTTTTTTTTGGCGGGAACGTGAAGAATTCATGTCGCGTCATTTTATAATTTTCCAAAACTTGTGTTATTTCGAGTGTTAATGTGTAAAAACGGTGAATTTTTACCCGTTAAGTGTTTGTGAACATGCACGAATGGTATAATAATTTTCGAATGAATTTTCGTGTTGTTTCCAAAACTCCATAGAAGGCTCTAGTAAAGATTTCACCACTTTACTGGGGCATGACTTGGACTTGACCGTGACTTACTTTGCTTGACTTAGACTGTGACTATGACTTGTTTGATAATTTTTAACAAAACCTGAAAATATATATTTATACTTGAATATGCATAAGACGTGCGACGGCAAAATCCGCTTAGAAGGACAAAAAAAAAAAACATCGACACTCAAGTCACATCAACTCAATAGTCAAACAACATAACACCAACACAACTTATCAATGACCAGTACAATATCAGCCAATACAGATAAGGGTATTACGATTAGACATTTATGAGAATTTATTTTTAAACTTTCTTATCGATAATAGGTAACTATGCATGTTTTAGCCATGACATTGATTTGATTTCTTGGAATGTTAGTGTAATGCATTGTTGAAATATGTTGTGGGTATTTTCTTACCAACTCTGTAGATGCATTTGGTGGCACCCAGTCTACTTTAACTGGTTTATCAGTGAGCCCTCGGATCTTGATAAGTGGCACTGAAAAATTTAATTTAAACATTATAGGTTACATTACAAGTTCTATGATTAAAAAAGGCAAAGCTAAAAAAAACCAGGCTACTTGGAGAACTTCGACAAGGGGTTAGAGCCACTGGAGACTTTAATTAGTATTTAATAATAATAGTGATTCAGGATTTTTTTCAACTCTGCCCTTTTTTCTGAAGCCATTTGGAAAGGATTCCATTCGAAATCTACACTCTGTCTATCATCTTCAAAATCTACACACTCTGTCTCTGTCATCCTGTCCTTAAATGACTCAGATGCAGAATGTAAGTCTCGAATCAAACCTTTCCGTTACGCTGTGAATACTATGGACATGAAATCTATATCTATTTGGTTTAACTCAAGTTATTAATTAATTTCATTCCGTTATATCCTTAACCTCTTCATCATCATTATCAGCCATAAGACATCCACTGCTGAACATGGGCCTCCCTCAGAGTACCTAAATCCTATATCTACCCAATGACAAAGCTTACTTGGCTGCATCTTTACACTATTTAAGCTAAACTCCAGTTTTAGCTCTACATATTATAAAATAGTTGTGTAAAGGGCCTATCATATTCATAATTAATCAATCAACTCACAGGAAGATTTCTTCGGTTTAGTTGTCCCGAGGAGCTCAAATTGCGCCCATCCAGATAGATCATCATCCTGTACATCGTGAACATCTTTGCTGCAGTGACAAGCCCGGCACACTTTGCGCCAGAAATGCAGGTCTAAACCCGGGCATTTTGTACCTGGAACAGGGACATTTGTAGCTCATGCATTGCATAGCATGCTGGTCATACTGTTAGGATCATATAGATGTTTTTTCTGATGGTATTATTAGGTGTTTTAAGAAAAATTTGCTCTTTCATAGTAGAACTAATAGTTCTAAACAAGTAATTCTAACTGTACTGCTTTTTAAAACATTCATTTTGGTTTGGTATGATGATGATGATGTATGGTAGGTATGATATATTACGAAAAGACGTTTTGGTTATGACTTATCGATTTCGTAAAGAAAATACATAGTTGTAAATGGATTACCACAAGAGTTGCATGGGGCGCCGGCACCGCTGTCGTGTCCCAGCCGAGCCTTGCTGAGTTTCTCCCGTTGGCTCTCGAGTTTAGACAACCAGGCTGGCGCCTCCGGCGTCTCCACGCATGACTCACTCATCCTCCACAATAGTGCAAGGTATACCTATCGACACACAATAATTGAAAAGATAATGGTATCTGACTTTTCCATTTGCAGTTGAACAAACTATGGAAACTTTATCTTACCTACCTGTAAATTGTAAAAATATTACGGAATGTTTCTCATAAAAAACGCATAACTTAACATATGTAATGTAAACAAAAGAATTAATATTTACGAAATAAAAATACTAAAATAAAACAAAAACACACACAAATGGTGATAACTGGCTGGCGGAAGCCAATGTATTTTATTATCTATGAGTCAGAGAGTCAGTGTTGTTCCAAGTCGATTTTGGAAATGCAAATTGCCGTATTTTAGGAAAAAAGATAAAAAATGCCGTATGTTCATATTTTTAGGGTACCGTAGGTAACTTATAAGGAACCCCTTATAAGTTAATCATGTCCGTCTGTCTGTCTGAATACTCAACTGCCTTATAACTTCCAAAGTTTATTTATTCATTTATTTATTTAAGTATACATTGCCACATAATGCGTAATGGTAACATTTTTCAGAATGTATACCCTGTTATAGGTGTTGCAAACAGTTTTAGACGTTTATGCATGAAATTTTGCACAAAATAAATGTAGTCCAAGTAAATACCTTCAATTTCAAGAAATAAAAATACTTTTTTTGTTGTATTGTTTGATAGACCTTGGTAAAAACTTTATTTTATAATTATTTCGGGCAGCATCTGATATGAATGACTTTTTGAGATAAGCGGAAAAAACGGATAAATACTTCAATCGTCCTACGCACCTATGGTACCCTACTAAGCATGGTCAGCATGGCCGAAGATGCTCTATTTTTTATTTCCATAGACAATAATTTTCTGAGGTTCTGAATATGAATGAATCAGGAATGAATGAAGCCAAATTTTATTTTTTATCTGTGCTGTACTGCTGCTGTCAACAATTTTCAACAATTTCAATGCGCTTCCGATTTCAGAAATATAGGAATCGTAAAAATAAGTTTGTATTCTTTATAAATTATAAGTTAATCGGATTATTGCGGTACGATATTGTGTGCGCAACATAGGACTTTATAGATAATCCTCTCAAGCGGTATGTTTAGTGTAATATATTTACCATACGTTAGAATGAGTCATAGTTTGCCTTTATTTATCAATATTTCTATGTTCTTTTGTAGATGTCTTCTGGTAGGCCTATCAAGTGTGTGGTGGTCGGCGATGGCACAGTAGGAAAGACTTGTATGTTAATATCATACACGACAGACAGTTTTCCTGGAGAATATGTGCCCACTGTGTAAGTTTACTGAAACTGTAAATCCAATTAGATATTCTACATTTAAACTGTTAAAACCAATATTAATCATGTTTATACTTCAACGTCTATGTAAAACATTTAAATAAATAGATATAATTATTATGGATATGGTAGGTTCATAAATATTTTTATGACTTGGTGCCATTAGATACATAAAAAATATAATCTCTTTGCCTAACTCTATATTTTACCTATTTTGATTGCAAACATCTATAAACTTTCTACTTGTTAAGTTTTATGCGTACATTCAAATGAATAGTTTATATTTTCAACTAATTAGCGATTTCAACATCCATAATGACTGGTGGGTGTTAATAAATTGTAGATTTGACAATTATTCTGCACCAATGGTGGTGGATGGAGTAGCTGTGTCCCTGGGCCTGTGGGATACGGCAGGACAAGAAGACTATGACAGACTTCGGCCACTGAGCTACCCGCAGACTGATGTCTTCCTTATCTGCTTCAGTGTAACAAGGTAACTACCATTTCCGGCCCAAATTGGACAATTTGTTACTAACTACTAGATAGCATGGATGAAAACTAGAGCAAGCTGGGAGGTGACTTCAAATGGTTTTTGTTTATTCATGCTTGTTTGTGTATAAAAGGTCTTGAATATTGTAGTTTTTAGCCTGGCATACCTACTGTAATATATTTATACCTTATATCTACTGTAAGGGGGAGGCCTATGTTCAGCAGTGGATGTGTTATGACTGATGATGATCATGTTACCTACTATCCGCCATATTGTTTTTTTTTCTTTAAAATAGTGGCCACTCATAAAACTTTTATGAATCAATAGCTGACAGTAATACAAACAAGGTTTCTATGAAACAAAATCTCCAGCTTCATGTTTCTAGGATATACAACACTTTCAGATGTATACTGATTGAGCTGCTGGTTATTAGTTGATATAGAACTAAATTAAAGGTATTGAATTGAATTGAATTGGCTCTAAAAATATTGTATAATTTTTAAAGCGTATATAAGCCAAGTCTTAATCTTGGATCTTGGATCTTAATCTCAATATCTTGGAAATATGACACTGGATTAGATTTTGTCCTAGACAAACCTTGTTTGTATTAGTGTCAGCCGTCGAATACTATAGGTTCTATGAGTGGCCGCTATTTTGGAGAAAAAAACAAGATTGCGGACAGTTAGATATGCCAAATATTTAAACCTCTTTGATATTTCAATTTGCTAGAAAAATAATTTAGCAAATTTTTTTTAAATTGTGTTATTACAGTTGGCTTCCAAAAAAAAACCAAACCGTCTCTACCTGTTCCAAAGACTGATAGCTATATTTATGCTAAATAATAATTATTTACAGCCCATCATCATATGAAAATGTGACTTCTAAATGGTATCCTGAAATAAAGCACCACTGCCCTGATGCCCCAATTATATTAGTTGGTAAGTTTTGTATGCTTATCTTATTTTTTTTCTTATTCGTGATGGAGGCGATAAGTCCTGCACTGGCATCCCACCCGTTATTGTGCATTTCCCCCTGCCAGCGTTTACCCAAGCCAACCCAGTGCCACAGCACATGCTCCACTGTTTCGTTCTGCTGCATGCAACCACGACACATTGGGCTGTCCGTAGCTCCTATTTTGTACAATTGACTATTCAAATTGCGATGACCGGTTATGAGGCCTATCGGTAGGCGAAGGTCCTGTCGTTGCAATTTCAATAGATTGTTAGTGATTTTTCTATTGACAGTTGGAAAGGCGGCCTTGGAGTGTTGACAGTCGGCTTTCTTGTCCCACATATTTTGTTGTTGTTGTATGCTTTTCTTATTTTTTATTAATTTTTTTTATTTTTTATTATTTCAATTAGTTAAAGGGCAAATTTTATGCAGTTTTTTTTTTTAACAGTATCTACATCCACCAATCGATCCATAAGAAATAGATCGCAATGTTCTGTATTTATTGCATTTTCTGGGAAAAGTTAGATATTTTAACCCATTTCAGTACATTCCGGTTTCTAAGGCTAAAATTACAAAGGTTAATTACAAAACGCTTTACATTTCCATTTAGAGTTGAAAAGAGCCAGTTTAGAGTTTTCCATATGCTAGTGGAAAATAATATTTAAAAAAATAGGTTTTTTTTTTTGGAACTTTGTGACGAGACGAGCAAGTCGCTCACCTGATGTTAAGCTTCACGACTGCTCATAGCAGTTCAGTGCCATCCAGAATTTTGAACTGCAATAGTTCAAAAACATGAGCGTCAATGCACTGCGCTCGTCTACATGAGATATTAGATGTTAAATCTCTTTATGCTCAGTAATTACGCTGGAAACATTGCCCTTCATTCCGGAACATAGTAATAAACTGGCATAACATACCAAAATACAGTACTAGGCTATCCTTAAAATTATATTTACCCAACTATTAGAATACTATATAATCACTTGAATAAACACTGAGTTCGGAGATTTGGCGGAAAATGTTTATTTAAATCGAAGTAATTCATTTTTATCGAGAATATTTCATGTAATCATATTTTCCAATGTAGCCAGATGATTAAACCAAAGTACATACCAAAACATATTGTAAATAAAGTCTCTAATCTACATAAGTAATGAGATGGAATCTATATGTATCAAAGAACAAGCCCTTTTCTAGGAATCCACGCACAGGGGCCGTTCAAGTATTACGTAAGCACTATAATTTTTTGTTTTGCTTATTTTGGATGACATGGGGGGTAGGGGAGTTTAGATGATGATTACGTCATCCGTAGTTATTTACTTTTTTACACGAATGGCAACCCTACAACTTAGAATCATGGATTCGGGTTTCATGGACTGAAGACTGTTAATTTGAATTTAATATGTGTACCAAAAATTTTAAATAAGTTTGTTATGTTCGTAAGATTATAATATTTTTGTCCCTTACTCTATGTTGAATACTGTATCAGTAAAATCTAATCTCTATCCTAAATCTATTTTCTTATTTTTAAAATTATAATTATAATATTTAAAAAAAAACATTTATAATTGAAAAATTTACAGTTTACGTAAGCATGGGGGGAGGGGGTAAGAGCTTTGCTTACTTTTGCTGACAAGGGGGATGGGGGGGTAAATAATTGTAATAAACCTGCTTACGTAATACTTGAACGGCCCCACAGACCAAACCGCTTGTCAAGTGATAGAGACTTGAAAGAGCCAAAAATAAAAAATAAAAAGCATAAATACAGCAGTAACTCAGTCTAGCTTTTCTGTAAACCAGGGCCCGGAATTTTCGTAGCACTTATTTATCAAAGGGATTGCACGTTTATCGATAAACGATTATTTTTATTCACACGAAATGTGTAGGTATATCAAGAAATCTTGTTCTCTTTATAAATAAACTCCAGGTATTTTTCTAACCATTTCTCTATCGTACTTGTCTTATTTCGAGACATTTTCGATATTAGTGGAGGTAAATTAACAGCAATTATTAATATTTTAATGACATACGTCTGTAAAACAAGTAATCAAAAGTTAATGGAATAATTGCCAGTAACACATAGGCTACTTTTTATCCCGAAACAATATTCGGTTTCTGTAGAATAGCGGGTAAAACCACAGGGACCCTATTCCTGTGCGCTCGAGACTATCTCGGCCACTGTCTCTCTAATTAAGAATTTAATGGGAGTGAGAGTGACCGAGATAAAATGTCATTTCTCCGAATAGATACCCAGGACGCAGCTAGTTTTTAATAAATTAAACATTAGTCATCTTCCCTATTGCTCCTCCAAGCATAAACTATTCAAAAACGATGTGGCGCGGAGCTTCAGGCCGGTCGGATAAAATATTAAATTATTAAAGTTGTCTAACTAATAGTGTCTCTAAAAACCTTTTGCAATCAAAAATGTTGAGTAACAGAAGCAATTGCCTTAATTGCAAGAACATTAGTTTCATAAGCAGCAAGATTAGTCACCATTTTAAATTAATTTTAATTACTTTGCGCGATTATGATGAGTCTCAACTATTATGACCATGTCTGTGTCTATGCAATGCATGCAATTTTTATTACTGATGGCACTACTTAGGAACCTACAACAAATGCCTCGTTATTTGTGTGAAAAGTATCTTTTTTTCATTCAAAATTTTGAATCATCTTAAATTCTAAATTAAATATATATAGATATTATAATTTACGTATAGATTTATTGGAAATCTATACGTCAATTATTTTATCTATGAAATCATGAATTTTGAATCATCTTAAATTCTAAATTAAAATATTTAATTTAGAATTTAAGATGATTCAAAATTTTATGATATATTTAATTTACGTCTATGATCGCAGGAACATGATAAACCGATCGCCGTACCCGTCATTGAAAGCATCGATGATCTGTAGAATAGCGGGTAAAACCACAGGACGCAGCTAGTTTTTAATAAATTATTAACATTAGTCATCTTCCCTATTGCTCCTCCAAGCGTAAACTATTCAAAAACAATGTGGCGCGGGTCTTCAGGTCGGTCGGATAAAATATTAAATTATTAAAGTTGTCTAACTAATAATGTCTCTAAAAACCTTTTGCAATCAAAAATGTTGAGTAACAGAAGCAATTGCCTTAATTGCAAGAACATTAGGTTCATAAAATAATTAATAATTAATATTAATTAATTCATTGATTAATGAAAAAATGAAATGATATGGAAATTTAATCAATTCAAATGAATTGATATTTTTTTCTGTACTCGCTCAGTAAAACGAGTATAGAGCTATACTCGTTTTACTGAGCGTCGTCCTCACGAAAAAGGAATCCTCTAGAACCCTACATACAATAAATTTTAATTACCTAATTTTATGTGGTTCCATATTATTCGGATTGTCATAGAGTTATTCGGATTGTCTTGTTATAGAGTTCATAGAATTTAATCAACAAAGCACCCTAGATAGAATTTATAGAATCCAACCCTCACAACTTTACTTTGCTAGTTGGCGCGTCGCGACGCCGAATTGTAGTGATTTTTTTACCGACTCCTAACAAAAAAAAGGTTCTCAATTATACATATAGTTTACCTCAGAACTCCGTCATTTATACACCGATTTGGAAAATCTTTTTGTATTTGTAAGAAGATACTTCTTACTTCTTCTTACTACAAATTTTATTGGTCCCATTTTTATCAAAATCCAGTTCTGCTAGTGGAACCCATGAGGAATTGAGGGAACTCCTTAAATATTATAGGCAAGCATATAGCGATTTTGGTATTTTCATCAACAAGTCAAGCATTTGAATTCAGAATGTATCATTTGGTGAAGTGATTCTGATGAAGAAGACCACAGATGGCCACCGAAACTCCTCAATGATATGTATTTCACGGATGGCCCCAAAATAATCTCGATTGTGATAGTTACGCGACTATGACGAAGCATCCTAACTAATATTATATATGCGAACTGTCTCTGTCTGGGTGTTTGTCGCGCTATCACAACTAACGGCTGAACGGATCGACCTGAATTTTTGTATAGATATAGCTTCAGGATCGGACACTGACTACTTTTTTTTTTGAAAGTCCATGCGAACGAAGTTGAGGGTAACGGCTATTATTTAAATAAATGGTTCTGATGAAGTCGGTGTTTATAATTTAAAATTATTGTTAGCATAATTATATAGTTCCGCAGCGCACCGTGCATGGCATATTTTTCTATGTTCTACACCGAAGCGGCGCCGCAGAAGCAGTTTTTTGGCATCGGCCTATGGGTTGCCATCGCAAGGGTGTTTTTAAAACAAACTTATAAGACAGCTTTAGCAATAAATTTAAATTTTCAGGTACAAAGATCGACTTGCGAGATGACCGCGAGACGTTGAGCCTGCTCTCGGAGCAGGGCATGTCTCCTTTGAAGCGGGAACAAGGGCAGAAGCTAGCCAACAAGATCAGAGCCGTCAAATACATGGAATGCTCCGCGTTGACGCAGCGCGGACTGAAACAGGTTTCTGCGAATATTCTGAATTTATTAACGTTTTTATATTATACAGACGTTTGATTTGACCTTGTCTCACTACATAAGAGGCAATTTCAAAGTGGAGCACGGTCGAGCAGAACCTATTTAGCTCTTCGAATATATATATCCCCAGTTGTATTTTTACAATACGATTAGAGCTTTTACAATATTGTGCAGTACTTGAATATTTGTACATATTCCTTCTTAAGGTGCATCGTTTCACTCATCGCGCGAAATTCAAATTTTCTTGCGTTTTTTGTCAATTACAGTTTATTTACTCGTCGTGGATTTATTGAAACCAATTTTGCGCCAATAAATAAATTGTTTTATGAAATTACGGGTAAAATGATCACCTAGATAACATTGGTTTAGCTACAAATTTCAATAAGCTGATTTTCATCTTGGTTTTTGGTTTAGTGGGAAATGTACTTACACTAGCTTTCAACTTCAATTTTTGGTTGGTGTAATTTCTTGAAACAATCTATTTATTATCGCAAAATTACTTTTCATGAATCTACGATATGAGTAATTAAGCTGTAATTGACATAAAACGCAAGAAAATTTGAATTTCGCGCGCTGAGCGAAACGTTGCACCTTAAGCAGAAAGATGTTGGCATGTGTCTTAAAATCAGGTAGGATGTGGTAAAATGCAAGCCGATTGTGAATTAAAAAAAAAATAACTTACGGGTTTTTACCATTACCTAGGGCCCATTCTGTACGATCATTATTTTTTCTATAGTTCCTATACCTGCTTGCAAGCCTAGCACGGGCACAGGGATAAAATTTTGTCCACCATATTTATCCAGCGAGAACGAGACGGATGTATCCATATTCTAGCTTCGTCACGTTGACACGAAGACAAAATGGGTGGACATAACTTTATCTCGCCCGTGCTAGGCCTGCTGGTAGCGGTTTATTAGATTAAGTGTTAGTTTAAATTTGTTCTCTATTTCCTTGTAGGTATATAATATATTTAAAGGTCGATAAATAACAATAGTTCCGGTATTTGCGTACTAATTACGTTGGGCTGCCGTTGAGGATGCAAAGAAATACCGAAATGGTCTTAATAATTATTTAATTAATAAAAATTATCAAATTAAATTACAAGTGACAATTGTTCGAAGTATGAATCAAAAGTGACTTAATAAAACAATAATAAAATTAATGTTAAAAATATATTGCAAATGATGAGGAATTTCAATTAAGCACAATGGGAAGATTCTCGGTATCGCCCTGTGCTCGAGAGCCTTGCGAAACAGCGCCGGCTTCCCGGAAAGTGTTGATATTCGTCATGATGTACCAATCTCTTAACATACTTACCTCGTGTATTTATTCCAGGTGTTTGATGAAGCCGTGCGCGCAGTATTAAGACCAGAACCTCAGAAGAGACATCAGAGGAAGTGTATAATTATGTAATGTAAATAGCCCATGACAAACTCCATGACATGTAACTAATGAAAAGGCATTATTATGAACAGAGAGTGGATTTACTAACTTCCTGACTCGCAAATACTGATATGCCATGGAAAATTAATACTAAGGTACTCTAGTCTAGATCGATAACTAAACTCGAATAAAACCAGAAAGATAATACCATAGAAAAATTGTACGAGAAGAATGTCAATCTCATACAAAAAAGTGTACCCCCGAAAAAAACAACAAAACTAGATTTAACGTATTTAGTCGGCTAATGTTCAAACCGCTATAAAAGCCGATAAAAATATGATTAATATAGAACCATATTATTGGTATATGTCCGCAATTTAAGGTTTAGTTCAAATTAGATTGTAATATACGACGTACAAAAATTGTATTCAAAAATAAAGTTTTCAACGCGATCTCATGAGAACCTAGCGAGTTTTGCAAATATAATATAAAATTAATAATGTTACTGATACTACTAATGCAAAAACATTCATAACAAGTAGCGTTTTCTTTACGAATGAGTTAGCTTGGGTTTAAATTTCAAGTCAAACAGAAATCGAGACGATCACATCGCAGTTTAAAGCAATAGCGACATCTTACGTCTTTATCATTTACTACAATCGGGCTACGCATCTTTCTATGAGCATTTTTCTTATATCATTTCTCTATGATATTACAAATGCATAGACTATGGCGAGTTTCGGGTCTTTTGTCCACTCAGCATTTTGTGCCTTTTCCTTACAGACAGGAATCTCAGGAACAGTAATAATGTGTTTCTATACCTATAAATGCAGCTATTTATACATCAAAATGTGTTCTTTGTTACGACAGTCTAAATTTCGTTACTCTTTTAATTTGTGCCATATATAAACCACATTGTTTGTTACTGTTTAAGTTTAAAGAAGACATCACACTAGATATTATGTTTCTGCTTCACGATAAGCTAATGAAAATGCCAAAGATTTTATGAGTAGGTGTAAGTCTCAGTATCGCGTAGCTTTTTGTACTAAAGTTTTTCAGCGGATAGAAACAAATTGTTACTGTTGTGAAATAGCGATGTTATTTTAATATAGGGATGCAATTGAACCTCAATATTCAAGTTTCGACGTACATCATGTAGCAGATTGTGAATAAGGACTGACGGTAGATGCTAGCGTGTACTAACATTCTCAATAATCATTTTAGGTTGCAATTTATATGCATTTTGTGAGTATTTATGTAAAATTTTACTTTACATTAGACACAGTTCATACTAGATTCCGCAATCGGAATGATCGAAGCGCACCACGCTTCGTCCAAATACACACTAAACATTATCATTGGCGTAACATTGAGATAGCCAACGAGAACACTTGGTCGCAGTCCCCGCAACCCGCGCTTTCCTACAACTTTTTGTTGGAACGAAGACCTCGTATTGCGGTTTCCAGTCTGATCTGTGATTTGATACTATTTGGTAAGTATGAGAATTTACTTATACTGTAGCTGTAATCCATGACTCTGGATAAGAAACCTATTTTTTATTATTAGGAATATATCGTTTTTGTAAGTAATGCAAAAAAATTGAATCAACTCATACATCGGCAGCTGATATTATTTTGTATTGTATGTATGAGAGTTATACAGGGGAGTGAGAACTAAGTAGTTTGCAATTTTTCTTTACTAATCATACTAAAATTTATAATTAGCATGTGATTAAATCAAGTGTGTTTATAGCGATTCAGTAGAAGCAGAATATTTTTGTATGTGAAAATAGGTTGTAAGGAATAAACATTGCATTTATAAGTGATTTATTTCAACGAAAGCTTAGCACAACTTCGTGCCTCTATCGTGGGCCTTAGAAACAAGTTAGGTGTTCAAGAAAAGCGAAGAAATCTGTGTAGTTCTTGTATTGTTGGTTTTAATGTCTGTATTATAGATTATTTTTTTTGTATTGTTAGATGTACACTGTATTGAAAAATCTTTGATCTGTTGTATGGAAGCAAATATCTTTAAAACTATAGATACAATTAAATTCAATTATTTATTTAGCAAATAAGCAGTATAGACCAAAACGTTAAATCTAACCTACTATTAAATTCGACGTGTGTGTATTATGTTCTCTATGGAATGTGGCTGGAATCGGCTGGATCGATTTTGATGAAATGTCCAGGCAATCTTAAGATTAGCCTAGCGAGCGATCCTGTGATACAAGGTATCAATGCGAAGCCGGGGCGGGTCGCTAGTCATACTCACAATAATATTATAAAAGCGAAAGTTTGTAAGTGTGTTTGTTCCCAGTCAACTCCGTAACGACTGAACGGATTTGGAAGAAATTTGGTATGGACTTATACCCTGTATTAACACAAGGGCAATATTTTTTTTATCCCTGAAAAATATACTATTCTAGCTGCTAGTTACTAATAATAATGTACTCGAATTGTGGCAATGATTTTTAAATAATCGCCTATTCTGAAAAACCAAACATATTGATATAACGTTATATACGACAAATTTTTGAAATGCGGACTGTTAGTAATGACCCGTCTATGTAAGCGCTGCCTTTGATTGCCGTTTTGGCGCTTCTGTGAATCTATAGTTTTAAAGGTATATATTAGGATCTGGGGCCATACTGTAGCATCATTTAAGCCGACTGCGCGACCGTAAACCCAATCCCGCCGCGATCGTGCAGCGGCTGATTTTTAACAATAACCGCGTTAAGAATGTCACAGTAGGAGCCCAGAACTATGAAAACTAAATGTTCTTTTCGCTGTTTCACAGCTCCATTATAGCATTTCCATACGTGCTATACGTTAGAAAATGTAATGGAAGTATTAACTTGTTATGTACAGGCCCCGGATAAAACAATAATACGCGTACAAATATGAACAAACTCGTAGTGTGCGTGCGGATTTGTGAAGAATTATAGTTTCCTTTTAATATAATTTCGTGAATATTTTATAGACTGCTTTGTTTTACATGTAAAGCTTTGAAAGTAATTTTTGTATATAATTATTTATCTAAGAGCTAAATGCGCAATTTATGAATGAATCTTGTGTATTACTGCACTTTATAAATTATTGAACTTATTTGAGAAATTTTATTTTTAACCAACCTTCCATAAGGCCTCTTGCAGACATGGTGAAGTACGGGCGCGCGTGTGAGAAAATAACGGACATACACGTACGTAATGATACGTGCATTCTTCTCAAATTGCACCGTGTGCGTGTCCCTTTACGTACGAAATGCAGTAACTGACGCAGTTACGTATCAGGGGCCGGGAGACAATGAAACGTAGGTAATAATAAAAGGAAAACCATTAGTTTACATATTTATTTCATTTAACACATTTACATGTCATGAAACATTAATTACATGTTTAAATAAAGAAATACCTACACACAGATCAACATTATGGTAGGTTTTACCTGAGCTCATAGATCAAAGTTTTAGGACAAAAATAGCGACTTATGTCTAAAACGCATTATAGGTCAATGATAAATAGTAGAAAAGATCTTTTGACTATCGCACATTAGAGCATTCAAAATCGGACAAACTAGAAGCAAAGTATTGAAGAGAATTAATTACATCGAGCCAATACAGTAAAAACGATAACAATGCTGGGCTTTAATTCCGACTGGGCTTGGTTCAATTTTGTTCTAATCTAATGTGCGATGGTCTTTGTACTAACATAGACTTCTATCTGCAATGGTTACAAATGCATCAAAATAGGAGTTTGACTACGTCATTTGGCCAGGAAGCTCTGAAGAATACAGGCGCGATAGTATGTATCATAAAGCGAATACACTGGCTGTGTCGTAATGAATGGATAACCCAATACCTGCGGATGGGGGACATCATTACACCAGAATATCAGAAAATTTAAATTTGTATTTATATCATATAATATAAATAATTTATAATAATTTTCAGCAGTGTCAGTGTTCCCTACCCGCAGGTAACGGGTTATCCGTTCATTACACACAACCTGTATAGTAGTTTGTCAAGAATATGTTTTTCACTGACTAGAAATAGTTTAGCAAACAAAATGAACACCAATCTTCTAACAGATAAGTTACATAAAAGAGTAAGCCGGTTAACATTTTGAAAGCTGTTACAAAAGGACAAGACATAGAAAGTAGACACTTATACAAAAAACTAACTAAAACACATAAGAAACATTTTATAGTTAGGTACTTAATAATAATTATGAAATAATTTAAATGCAACTGAAGTATGTCTAAACAAGTTAACAAGCTTGATTCACTGCTTACAATTTTCTATTTTTAGCTCACGGGAGGTAAAATCAAATACATCATATTATAATAATTATATTATGTTTGAGTTTCTACTGTAATTTTATAATATTGCAGACTACATGATACATACTCTGATAGGTACCTAATTGAAATAAATAGTTGGTACAGAATAGGTTTTACAACTTTTGTAATATGTGACGGCCTCTATACATTACCTAATCTGGTGAAAGAGATATATATATTTGAATTTCACGGGATCAAAAGGGACAAGTTTGTTTCATATACTCCAATGAAATTTATGTCTAGCTGTCCTCTTCACATAAATAAGATCAGGCCCTTGTCGAGACACCTTTTTACAGCATTATTGTAATGATGGGGTTGTGAGATCTAAACTTCAAAATACATAATTATAGTTATTAAAGTTTAATAAACGCTGACTTGAATAACATTAAATACTGATTTTGATTCTATAACTTATTGATGGGATTGGGAAATATACATTTTATGTATTAAGTTATTAAAGCTAGGGATAAGAATGAATAAATAGTAAATGATTTTGATTACAGTTTTTGTGACAGTATTTAAAATAATACAATATATTTGGGGGACATTTAGACTACTACAAGTAATGTTTCATATCCTTCCCTGTGACGTTAAGCTCACTTCTCTTTCAGCCTTCATACACATATTTTGTCATAAATAGCGATATTACAACCACTCTTTCCTCTTAGTCACAATAATTCTTATTGCAATGGGGAAATCAAATTAATTTAAACCAATAAATAATTTATATTTTGGGTTTGAAATTCTGCACTCTACTGTTATCATCTGATTTTGATTGATTTTTGTTCAATTAAATTATAGGAATCAAGTAATTTACAAAAATTAAAAAAAGATTTTTTTTTGATTTTTTTCTTCTGATTTTTAAAATGATCTTTATCACATAAAACGTTGTTCAACTTGTGAATGGAGTTTTATGCAGTTAGTTATAACGGCAAGGTGCAGATAGATACAACATAACCTATGTATGATAAAGTATATATGCCACTCATGTAGGTAAACATAATATTTTTATACCTTTCTCTTATTTATGTATCAGATACCTAATACAATTATTAAAATTAATTTCTTATCACATTTATATTGTGGCTTACATTTAAAATAAAGTCAGATATTAGTAAAAGTTAAATATAAAAGAAAGATTGCTAGATTATTATTATTTTGTACCAAAAGAAAGGTCCAAAATTTAAAAAATAAAATATTTACGATAAGCTGATGAACACCCAGGAGTTGGAGAACAAGAGCTGATCAGAAAATATAGAGAATCATTGTTATCTACTGAAAATCTCTCTATTCTTAAAACAATCACAATAATATTATAAATGCGTAAGTTTGTGCTTATGGAGGGAGCTTATACTCTGGACACATAGGCTACTTTTTATCCCAGAAAAGTATCTATTCCTATGGTATACCGCAGGGCATGAATTAGTAATTTTAGGGGCTGACAAAAATATTATGCTTTTGTTCCATTTGACACAGATTCTTTTTGTGCTTTAACATTTTTTTCTGCAATGAAACAGATGAAGCCTCAAAAATAGAAGGTGAAGAAATGTAAAGTTCAAATGAACTCATCAATTTCATTCATTCTCTGGCAGGTAAGTAGGGTCCTCTTCCTGATATCACATGCCTCTGTACGGACCTTGGGACTTTAAGAACTGGATCACAAGAGAGGGCCCAGCGCCCACTACCTCGGGAGGGAAAGCTGTCAGCGGACAGTTCTCGATGCTCATTATCTGCAGGTTACCACACAACGCCAACTCAAATGGAAGATTCACTAAATTAGGATTGTCATTCAAATACAGAGTTTCCAAAGCTTCCAGTGAGCCTATTTCTTCAGGCACATATTGCAAGTTGTTTTCCCCTGCACTTAGAAATGTTAGATTAGGCAGGGAGCCAATGGATCGAGGAAGAGTTATCAGCTGATTGGACTGGACTATTAACTTTTTGAGTTCCTTCAAAGATCCAATTTCAGCCGGCAGAGCGTCCAATTTGTTTTCTTCTAAATCCAGAACTCTGAGCTTTCTCAAGTTTCCAATATTTGGAGGAAGCTTTCTCAAGAGATTGTTAGACAGTATCAGAACTTCCAAGTTCTGAAGACAATGTATATCGTCAGGGAGTTTTGTCAGCTGATTAGTTCCTAAATTGAGCTCCACCATGTTGACCCATGTGCCGATATCCAACGGCAGAGATGTAAGTAAATTTTCCTTCATATTCAGTTTGGTTAAATTTTTGGCCCTTGAAAAGATTCCATAAGGGATTTTATCAATTTGATTATGTTCAAGATTGATGGAAAAAACATTAGTGAACTGTGCTGGTCCTCCTGAAGGGTAGCTTGAGAATGAATTCCTGGATAATGTGATGCTCGTCAGCTCATTGAGCCTCGCTAGGAGCCCTTCAGGAAGCTGAGATATGGAGTTACCCTCAACATTGAACTCATCCATGTGTTGACAGTTGCTCAGTGTAGGGGGTATACCCGTCATCCTGTTATATCTCAGCCCCAAGCGAGTTAAAGCTTGGAGGTTCCCAATTGTCTCCGGTATGTCCAATAGATCATTATGCTGCAAGTCTAGAGATGACAAGTTGACACAGTAACCAATCTCTTTCGGTAAATGTTCTAAATGGTTGTGTGATACATCAAATGTTACCAGGTTGACCAACTTCCCGATCCCAGATGACAATTCCTTTATTTTATTTTCTCTCAGGCTCAACATTGTAAGGTTAGTCAAGTTCGCTATACCATCACCAACTACTCTGATTCTGTTGAATCTTAAAAATAATGTAGTTAATGATGTCAATCTGTATACAACTTCAGGTATGTCGCTTAATTTATTATGACGTAAATCCAGAACTTTTAAGCATTTCAGATTAGCCAGTGAATCTGGTAAACTAGTCAGTGAGTTTTCATTCAACGCAAGAGTCTGTAGATTTGCCAGGCAACCAAACTCTGCAGGAAGTGCAACCAGTTTGTTGCCATACAAATAAAACTCTATAAGATGGGTCAGGTCTCTTACGTTTGGTGGTAAAGAGGTAATTGAAGATTTGCTAAGGTCTAGTCGTGTAACACCTTCGTCTCGACACCTTATGAACTCTTTGATGACATCTAAATCTGCTTGTATTGGTTTGTTTTTCTTGGCAGTTGGTTTGGGTTTGTTGGATTCTGGGTGCTTCACAGTCACCACTTTAGGCCGCGCACCGTCGGAGTTTGTCAACGAGGCCGTCGATAGCTTCTTTTCTCTCATACTGTGGGTCTTTTCTCTGGGACTTACAGTGCCAACGGTATCTAGTGCTTCAGAATTTTCTCGCGATGAGTTATCCTGATACATTCCGGCACTTATCAGAATCACACTATTTTCCTTGAGCAGTTGATGGCTTGCATTTACAGAATTTGGCTGGTCATGCTTCTTCTGGTTATTGTTTCTTCTCGGAAAATAAATCGATCGATAGAAAGAAGAAAAAATATTTTGCTCAGTCGAATTAGAGGATGATTAAACACATTTATTGTTAGAAAGACATGTTCACAATGTGATTTAAGTCTATAAATTACTTTTAATCTTTCAATTTACAACAATTATCAAAATTAAAATCAAATTTAAGGAAATTATTTCAGAAATAATCAGAAAACTCACAGAAAAGATTGATTGATTTGGTAAATTTTGGATTTTTATCCACAGATTATATGCAGCTGGATACAAAACTTTTATAACGTTTTAGTCGATTGTTAAGGTCACAACACTATTTTTGTTTTTATCTATACTTCTTCTTCCATTCAATGATGTATGATGCTTCGTCTAAGCTTTCAATCAATCTCTCATTTCGCCTCTCGTTTTTGTTCGTTCAATGAGGCGTTATCCAAAAAAAAAAATTGTTCTAAAATACTTACTAGATGGCGTAATAGTCCTATCGTTTTACCCTTGGAGGAATGACTTCCAAGAAGATTACAATCTTCTTGATTGCACACACGGCCGTCTGACCCCAAACTAAGCAACGTTTGTAATATGAGCTGCCAGAGACTGATATACGTACATATATATTTTTTAAATACATACTTATATAGATATTAACACCCAGACATAGAACAAACACAAATATTCATCTCATAAATGTTTGTCCTTGATGGGAATCGAACCCACGCCCCCAAAACACAGAAGGTAGGTTCACTACCAACTGAGCCACCGGGGCAGTCTTTATCATTATTGTCTCAGTTCATTCATTAAAAGGTACTCTGTGTCATTCATTTTTCATGTTTGGGTTTGGTTGGCTATCTTGTTTGAGGTTATATTAATTATATACATTTTGTTTACAACAAAAACCAATACTATTTCAATTTTCCTACTTTTATCAAAAAGTAATCTTCAAAAATGGATAAAAGCAAAGAAAAAGAAGAGCAGAGTATCATGGATAAATCCATGAGATCTGTTTTCGGTGAGTACCATTATTTATTATCAAATAACAAACTTACTGAAGTTCATCTATTAAAAAATACTAACTTAACTATGTTCAATTTTTAGTCGGTAATATACCATATGAGGCCACTGAAGAAAAACTCAAAGATATCTTCAGTGAAGTAGGTCCAGTTTTGTCGTTCAAGCTCGTGTTCGACCGAGAAACCGGCAAACCAAAGGGCTATGGGTTCTGCGAATATAAGGATCAAGAAACAGCCCTCAGCGCCATGAGAAATCTGAATGGGTACGAAATTGGTGGACGCTCATTGAGAGTGGACAATGCTTGTACTGAGAAATCTCGGATGGAAATGCAAGCATTAATGCAAGGACCACAGGTAAATCTAATTTACTTAATAGTCAATAATTGTTAGGCCTACTGATTTTAGTTCAATCATCCATTGTGCTGTTCCACTCTCTGCTGTATTATAGATTGTGGTGGTATTCTGTAATTAACAGGTTCAAAAATGAGCTAGATGTGCGCTCGCAATTACTTATTGTTAAATCGTATACCAAAAATCAAATCTAAAGTTACGTACTTAAAAAGACATCATCAGGACTTATCTCCCCGTCTCGAATAATAATGCATAATTTCTTTATTTTCAGGTTGAGAATCCATATGGAGATCCTGTTGAGCCCGAGAAAGCTCCCGAGGCCATCAGTAAAGCTGTAGCCACATTGCCGCCCGAGCAGATGTTTGAACTTATGAAACAGATGAAATTGTGCATACAGGTATGAAACTAGAATGATCACAAATCGCTACCTCTGCCACAATAATATGCTATCTGACTGTATTGAAAATATTCTGCAGATTAACATCATCCTTAAACATGACATTGTGAAAAAGCATATTTCATTGCTTTTTATATTAAAATGTGCTTACAATCTGTAAGAAGCCCGATTAAAATAATTTTATTTTTGACATTTGATCACGTGATCTTTCGATCACGGTATTTGATGTGTTGCACCAGTGGTGACGTCACACATAAGTCAATAGTATCAAACTTTAGCTGCCTTGCTGCAGTTGCTTGCTTATTTGTGACGTTGATGACTCACGTGAATATGAGCAAAATCGATCAAGAGTTTGTCAAAATATAAGGTTGTGAGTATAGTTCGATGTTTTGAAATGAGATTGAGCGGTAAATGGCGCCGCAGCAAACTTTATCTCTCTTTGGGGGAAATAAAAGCAGTTCAATCAAAAAAAGCCAACGACAAAAAATTCTATAAAATCGTAGAACCTGTACATCGGTGTTAGTTGAAAATACGACCTGTACGTGATTACCACCATACGGACTGATGCAAGCAAATGTGACAGTTGAAGAGAAAATTTCGTCTGCTTTGCTCACCCGGTCAATTATAAAGTAACCTAAAACTTGAACATCTTTTTAACTTTAAACATCTCAAATTTAAAACATTTCAGAATAATCCTGCTGAAGCAAGAAATATGCTGCTTCAGAATCCTCAACTGGCCTACGCTCTGCTCCAAGCTCAAGTTATCATGAGGATTGTGGACCCAGCTACAGCTGTTGTAAGTCTATGTATAGTATTCCTTGTTTTAATTTTAATAATTAAGGTTATTTTACCTTTAAATAAATGAAAATCCTTGGGGCTGGGAGTTCACCTCATTTTCAAAAACCTATCAGAGTGTCTGGTTGTCGCGACGTGTGACCTAAACGGTGATGTTTATTTGGCGCAACACATAAGCATTGCCATTCAGCGTGTTGGGTACGCTGCCAACTGGAAGGAGGCTTGAATATTTGGATCATCTTTAGATATTCAATGGTCTCTGAGTAATCCAACTGTATGTAGTAGGCAAAGTAGTTTGTTTGTTTAAAACAAAAGATTTTTCTTCTCCTTCGCCAAAAGAAAAAGATAAATAACACGAAAATTGTTATACAACATTTGCAATGGTATTCTTAAGTCAATGATTAGACATTTTGTTTAAATTTGTTATTTTTATATGAAAAAATGTTGATATAGTGCGAACGAGACATCGAGAACCAGGGTATTCGCCCCCTTAAGCAGTTTCAAATGTCTGAATATTGACAAAACTACCCTAGCAAACATTCTGTTCATTGTTAAAATTTAGCTTATAATTTCACAGCATTTTTTACCAATACTGTTTTTTTTTGTCTTACTATTTTTATCCTAAAAGAGCTGGACCAATATTATTTTACCTATGTTTGATGATAAGATGACAAGTGGTTTAAAAGGACCCCATTTCCGAGCCGATCAGGTATATCTTAAATTTCAATTAACAGTTTACATTTTTTTACGCTCTCCTTTACCTGATATATGTTCCAGAGCATGTTGCACCCGAGTAACCCGGTGCCACCAGTCCTGCAGCCTATGCAACCTGGAGAGAAGCCTCCACAGATGCCCCCGCAGATGCCCCCACAGATGCCCCCACAGATGCCTCCACAAATGCCTAATCCTTACATGCCTAACAATCAAGGTATTGAAACTACTACTCTAATTCATTTGTTTTCTCAATTTTGGCTCCACAGCATTGTGTATTTAGCCAACCAGTGTCAAGTTTTGTAATATTTAAAGTTTAGTAAATTATTCAAGTGTCAGTCATAGTTTAAGTCAAGCAAAGTAAGTCAAGGCCAAGTCCTAGTCATGCCCCAGTAAAGTATTGGAGACTTTACTAGAGTTTTGGAAAAAACACGTAAAGTCACGTTTTAGGGCTTTATAATATTCACCAACACTCATGCATTTTTACGAACACTAAATGAATAAAAATCCACTTTTTTACACATTACACTCTACATAACACAAGTTTGAAGTTAGAATTGACTCTTCACATTGACCCACATTGCTGTGTTGCTTTGGTGTGGCTTAAATGTCTTAAAGTTTTAAAGGAAATAAGGAACTAACGTAAGACTCGTTGATATAAGACTAGCGAGTTGATATCTCGAAGCATATACATAGACATGTTTTATGAAAATCTTAACATGATTGTTGTAGGACCACAAGGACCGCCGCTGCTTCCTAATCCTGTTCCACCACCAAACCAATACCAAGGTAAGTATTTCTCGTAAATCCTTTTTACCTGACTGCCCAAGGTAATGTTTTTGGGGTCTATGTGAGTATGTTTTGGGGTTTTAGTAGTGGTAGGGCTCTTCTGCAGAGTCCGCCCGGGGAAGTACCACACCTTTGCCAATTATTCAACCGCCAAGCAGTAGTGTGCAAACGTTACTGTGTTACAGATTGAAGGGCAATGTTTCCAGCGTTATTACTGGGCATACAGAGATTTAACATCTAATATCTCAGGGTGACGAGCGCAGTGCATTGCCGCTCATGGTTTTTGAATTGTTGAAGTTCAAAATTCTGGGTGGCATTGAATTGTTATGGTAGGCAGCTTAACATCAGGTGAGCGACTAGCTCGTCTTGTCCCTAATTAAAAAAAAAAAAAAAGTTTTCCTACAAGACAAAAAGCGGAGACACGTCCTGTTGCCTAAACGGCTTGACCGATTTTGACAGTCGAGGTGTCGTTAGATTCCTCTTTACGTCCTGAGTACATTTTGCAGTCGGATATTTTGTTTTTCTTTTAATAATACTTTTTGTTAAATACAGAGTGCTTAGTGCGAGTTTTTCCATTTGCGATTACCTATTCGATCACGTTAACGTTTACTACGATTTGTATGAAGTAAGTGCAGTGCCATCTAGATGGCGCTAGAGGGCGCTGCTCTTATTTCATACGAATCATATAGGTAAACACAATTAGAAAAACTCGCACTAGGCGAGTGCCTAGTGTAACTAGTGGTTTTTAACCATTCGAATTTGCCTTCTATCAATGGAAAATCTCTCATTTCGCACGATATTGTCGTGCGAAATCATACGAGCGATTCAAAAATGGAGCCCCTGTATGTTTGTCCAGCTCGTGCGCCGGCCATGGGCGACGTGGACCTGCGAGGGTCCCGCGGCCCGGTGCTGGACCAGGACATGCGCGCGCTGCCGCCCGTCACGCCGCACCCCGTGCCGCCGCCCATGCACCACCAGGACCCGTGAGTGTACCCACCTGCCCACCTGCCCACCTGCCCACCTGCCCACCTGCTCGTGTCTTGTCTGTAGTCACAATAGTTACATCAGGGTAACGAGCGCATAGTTTTGGACTGTTAAAGTTCAAAATTCTGGTTGGCACTGAACTGTTATGAGCAAGCGTGACGCTTAACATCAGGTGACCGACTTGCTCGTCTCGTAACCGAGTAACATAAAAAAAAAAAAAAGTTATTATATCTTTACCGCGACACAATCTTCAAATCTCTACTCTATTTGCTTTTTAATCGGCTAGGGAGCGGTTGCGAGAATGTTGTATACAAGATAAGGAACAGCTTTTGTTCTAAGACTTTTGAAAATTCATGGGAAAAAAATGACACATGACATCCACGAACATTTTGTATGAAATATGCTCAGTTTTTTTTTCAAGTCTATGTATGTTAGACACAGACATGTCGTTAAATCTTGGGTTCAGATAATAACTAAATCAGAACGAGACTGTTATGTAATCCATGAGCTGAGGGCTAGCTTTGCTAAGCTTGATCCCAAGTCGCTGATAATAATAACAACGGACGACACGGTCAGTCATCGGATGGGTGACCGCGAGTGGCATTTCTCTTAAGACGTCTTAAGGTTGGACGAAACCTCCCCCACGTTGGGGGGTGGGGTGATTGCCATAATCCAGACGCTTGGCAGTATGTCCACCTTTTACTAAGAGGACGCTGCTGCCCGTCCTCTTAGTAAAAGTCTCGGTTCTAGTCGCATTTTTAGGACATGGCATGGAGTGGCATTTACAAATATATGGCTACCGTCGTTCGGATAACACGTTAAAGGGTTCGGGTTGTACCCGTTTGTTTGTCGGATAACAACAACCGATAAGGGGTGTCAAAAAAAAAAAAAAAACTGGCGTCCTAAAACTCTGACATCATGGCTAACCACTCTGTCGGTACAAATTTACTCAATGTCTAAACTGACTTAATATTTTCTGTCAAGTCTTACTCCTGCCATGGAGCCAATGGAAATGTAAGTTGCAAAAGATGACTCATTTTTTACTTTTTGTGCAATCCCGTAATACATTTGCGGCATAAGTATTTGTTTTTTAGACCAGGGGTCTTATGTAACTCTGGTGGCGATGGTCTTTGTTTACTATCCCGCTCACTCGTGTGGTGCGAGTAAGCTGGCGCGAGTAGGACGGCACGCGATGACCGTTGCCACCAGAGTTACACGATAAGGCCCCTGGTTAATTTTTGCAAAGATCGCTCTACAATTTGTTGCCCTATTTTATTACTGTTACTACATAAGTTTTATTTTAATAGCTTTTCACAATTCTATTAGAAAAAAATCACCATTAGATTATATTAACCGGGTAGACGAAAGAATCGTGTTTTAATTATGTAATCAAGATTTTACATGTAAAAAACACAAAATGTCATTGCATTTTAATAGGGAGCCACAGGTAAAAAGGCGTGGCATTCCCACGATGGAGCCATCGTGGGAATGCCACGCCTTTTTACGTGCGCAGTAGCCTTAAGTTGAGCCCTAATAAAGATTATATTCGCTCTATAACGCCCTTGACATGAGCTCCATATTTTCATAGAGAAATTATATAAAGAAGAGTGCCAATGGCCATAGAAAGATGCGTAACCCAATATGTAGTAACTGATAAGGACGTAAGACGCGCTAGTGCTTGACTTGAAATGGAAATCTAAGTTAACTCATTCGTCATGGTACTGAGAAAAAACGCGACTTGATGAGTAATATTTATATTTTATTTGCGAAACGCGCTGGGTTCTCAAGAGATAGCGTTTAAAACATATTTTTATTTTGTAAACATATTTTTTACGTCGCATATTGAAATCTAATTTGAGCTAAACCTTAGATTGCGGACATATACCAATACTGTTTCAATATGAACCATATTTTCATCGGCCTTTATAGCTGTTTGGACATCAGCTGACTAAATACGTAAGCGCCAGTGGTATTATGCTGTTTTTTTGAGGGTTCAATTTTGTATGAGATTGTCATTCTTCTCGTATAATTTTTCTATGATATTTTGATACAAGCTTAAGCTACCCAATCCCACAGAACAGCGTAGAATCTTAATAATAGCAGAACTCTACATTATTGTCCTTGACTTGAGGTTAATAATGAGATTTCATTGAAAGAATTTTCCAGATAGGCTCTGTGGTTCCAAGGAACCTGGTGTAAATATGCCTACTATTAGTTGACCGAGCGAAGCGAAGGTCTCAGAGTTTACTGGGACAAATCGGCATTTGTATGTATGTTTGTGTCTATATTTGTCCGATAATCCGATCTTCATGAAATTTTGTAGGGAAGTAGTTCATTTCAATTCAATTTTTAAGTTCGAATATGAGCTGAATCGGTCGAGCGGTTGTGAAGATATAGAGGTCGCGAGGTCTCAGTTCGCCGCGAACTACTAGTAATGTTAGTGTTCATCGGAGTTTATGTGTGCAGTGGTTTCCCGCGCGACCCGCGGCTGGCCGGCGCGCCGCCGTTCAGCGCGGACCCGCGCGTGCGCCCCGACCCGCGCACGCAGACCAAAATGCCGCCGCCGCCGCAACGTATGTATCGTATTTGCAATTTTATTGATTATTTTAGCGATTTCTAGACATTTCTTTATTTATTTATTAAAACGGCAAAAACCAGTTACATTAATTACACACACAAAAAAATAAATGACATAAATGACTTTGATTGGCGCTTATTGGCCGAGCGAAGCGAAGGTCTCAGAGTTTACTGGGACAAATCTTTGTTTGTATGTATGTGTGTGGGTATATTTGCCCGACGATAACTTGCGAACCGTTGATCCGATCTTCATGAAATTTTGTAGGCAAGTAGTTCATTTCAATACAATTTTTAAGTTCGAATTTGAGCTGAATCGGTCCAGGGGTTGTGAAGATATAATCGCGAGGTCTCAGTGCGGCGCGAACTACTAGTTAAATAATTTTAGATTGCGGGACGTTTCGACCGGTTTTTCTTTATTCAAAATAGGTTTGCGTTTGACCACATCCTGCCCGACGTTAAGCAATGATGTGATCTAGAATCGCTTACCTAGATTATACTCTTACTCTACATTTGAATGCACTCATGTTGTACTTTCTGGGAAACAGACTCCGATAGCGAGTTTTAAATCGTCGCTGCGTGTGCGCATAAAAATGTGAAACCGAAGCGTTCGATGCGTACGTAGGAAATATCCACCATGTATACGATATAGCGCTTTGTTCGCGATTGTCTCACGCGATTAGAGTTTTGTTTGACTTTAATTGCCTTGATAAACGTCGTCGGGCAATCCAAAGTTCAAACTTACTTAGGGTAGGGAAGAGGAGAAAACATCACTAGAAAAAGTTTTACAAAATGACATGATGTCGAGTCAAACCCATTACATTGATAAACCCTCGCCTACGGCCCGGGCATACAAACTAATTATTTTTGTGTAGTATGTTAGTTTGCGAGTCGACATTAAAACCTACTTACCGCTATATTGCAATTTGCTATAATTATACAGGGCTGTAATGAAAGGCTATGCTAAGCCGAAAAGGCCTCATAGTACTCATCATTATGAACAACTTTTACTATGGGACCAACATGAGACCGAAAAAAAAAAAAATGCTATTCCATACGTTTTGTCGAGTGTCATTGCCATTTTTCTATGGAACAGCTGTTTTTTTTCTCGATTTCAATGTTCGTCCCATACTAAAAGTTGTTCATAATGATGAGTACTAAGAGTAGTTTTCGGCTTAGTATACCCTTTTCTTGTAACCCTGTATACATCACATTGTAATATATTTGTATGTGTTACAATGTGTGTATTGTATTATTACAGAGCAAATGCCACCGGGCATGCCGAGCATGGCGCAAGCTCGGACTATTCAGGGCATTCCCTCTGGAGCTTCGGATCAAGAAAAGGTAAGCTTTTAAAGAAATCTACAAAGAATATGAACGGATTTTGACTTTGAATAATAATGACAGCCCACGATTGAAGTCAGCTTGCTCTCATTGGTCCCGAATGTAAAACTTCGCCAAAACTTTGAGTAGTTTTATGAGTGATATGCCGTGCAGTTTCGTGTTCTGTTTTTCACGTCAAAGTGATCGAGTACGATGACCGCTCACTAACGAAGTCGGCGACTGAGTTAGAATTGGTGCTAAATCGACTTGTTCTTCACTAAGTTCGTATTATAATAGAAGTTCGATTAGCCTGGTCCTTACGAAGTAAATAAATTGAATGCGCTACCGAATAGAGATGACACCGCACTACATTACGATGTCTTAGTTAATTGTAGCCACTGTGCCACACTTCACTCAGTTTCATGTTAGAGCTCGCTGTATGATCACGTATTGTGTTGTCCTCACGTAAATTATATTTAGATGGCCCACAATTAAACGGGTCATCGCCAGTGGCGCGGATTTACACATTTTTCAACTATGGACTGTTAAATTTTTGCCGCCATTTCATCTACAAAACGTCACTGCAGCAACTTAGTTGAAATTGCATTAAAAAAATTTTGGCTATAATTATGAGCTAAAGAAAGCTCAATGTACGACTTTAAAACAGCATAATGCATCCATATCCGAAATCCCTCTTACAGGAATATTTGATGTTTGATCTATTTGAGTTGCAACAAAGATAAAAAAAGGTCCCTGAATTTGCCGCCCCTCTAAATTCTGCCGCCCCAGGGTTCACGCCTACTCAGTATGGTAAATCCGCCGCTGGAGATAGCAGTGCAGTGTAGTTGACCCAGCGAAGCGAAGGTCTCGAGAGTTTACTGGGACAAATCGGCATTTGTGTGTACGTTTGTGTGTATATTTGTCCGATGATAACTTGCGAACCGTTGACCCGATCTTCATGAAATTTTGTAGGCAAGTAGTTCATTTCAATACAATTTTCAAGTTCGAATATGAGCTGAATCGGTCCAGATGTTGTGAAGATATTGGGGTCGCGAGGTCTCAGTTCGCCGCGAGCTACTAGTATAAGTGTATGGTTCCGAGTGGTGTAGTGTGGTGCGTGGTCCCCAGGCGGCGCTGATAATGCAGGTGCTGCAGCTGTCGGAGGAGCAGATCGCGCTGCTGCCGCCCGAGCAGCGCGCCTCCATACTCATGCTAAAGGAACAGATCGCCAAGAGCACGCAGCAACGCTAGTCGCGCACTATCTATACCTACTTACCGTTCTTAACGTTGCGGTACTAGTTCACCTGCGCCGGTCTATAATAACCACAGATCACACCCTAGATTCTGCATTCAGGACGCTTGAAGCGCACCACGCATCAGTCTAAATAAACTTATAAGAAATTACTCCTATTGGTTGATTGTTAGGCGCGAGTAGGCCTAACCTTGAGATAGCCAATGAGAACGCTCGGTCGCACTCCCCGCGACCCGCGCCTTCCTCAAACTTTGGTGACTTTTGTAGGCACAACGAATCTCGTAATGCGGTATCTAGTGTGATCTGTGAAAATAACGCACTAGTTAAGGCACAGATCACAGTAGATACCGCATGAGATCGTTTTTCCGACAAAAAGTCATCAAAGTTTCCAGTTTGAATCATCTCCATCTTAAGGTTACATGGAAGAGATCGCTTTCAGCGATAAGGCCAGTTAATACACTGGTTTTTAAATCCTCTTTTTAGAATGTATGTAAAATCTGGTGTGAACAATAAAGAGTTTATTTATCTATCAAAGTTTAAGGAAAGCGCGGGTTGCGAGGGCTGCGATCAAGCGTTCTCATTGGCTGTCTCAAGGCTAATGCGCCTTGCAATTAACCAATGAGAGTCAATTTTTAACCTACTTCAAAAAAGGAGGTTCTGAATTCGACTGTATTTTTAAAAATGTTTGTTACGTGTTTACTCCGCCAATTATATTATGAATTGCTTTTGATGTTATTAAAAAAAAAAAAGAAGTAAGTCATACTTCAGAGGTGGTCCCATATACATATTATCGAAATTGATTGAGACCTTTTTGAATTAAGACGATAATTTTTTTTTTTACTAATAAATAATTATTGTTGTTTTATTTATACCGATGCGTGGTGCGTTTTGATCGTCCTGAGTGAGGAATCTAGTGTGATCTGTGCATTAAGATAACTATAAAGAATGTTTTTTTTTTTTTACTTTTAGCTGGTTGTATAGTCTGGCTGGTGGACAGATAAAACTATTTGGGATCTCAGGTCCATCGATTTTTAATTTGAAAAAAGACACTTCCAGTTTGGTCCCATTTTTATCAAAATCCCGTTCTGATAATGGGATCCATGAGGAATTGAGGGAACTCCTCAAATATTATTGTATTCCTATAATATTTGAGGACTTTCCTCATTTCCTCTTGGATTATGCGTGGATATAGCGATTTCGGTATTTTCATCAACAAGTCGAGTCGAAAAGTATAATCTGGTGAAGTGAAACTGTAAAGAAGACCATAGATGGCCACCGGAACTCTTCAAGGATACGTATTTCACGGGTGGCGCCAAAATTATCTCAATAATTATAGTTAAGATACTATGACGAAGCAAATTTAAATAAATAGCTCAGAAGAAGTCGTTTTGTTTTTATTTAATATTATTTGCTACAGTGAGTAATAGCTCCAATGTAATTAATGCATAAATGCATTGTAACGGGTTTGTTGTTAGGGGCGCTTAGATGTCGAATCTATAGTTTTGAATATCTTTGATTACAATAGTAATCATACTAATATTATACATGTAAGTATTTAAGTGTGTTTGTTCCCATTCAACTCAGTAACGGCTGAACAAATTTGACACCGGTATGGAGGTAGCTTATACGCTGGATTAACACAAGCTACTTTTTATCCCGGAAAATATATGGTTTCTGTAGATTAGCGGGTGAAACGGCGGGGCGCAGTTAGTTCTAATATGAATGCCACCTTTTTATATGAATTGATGAATAATAGCATTGATAGGGATTCCCATTTCAATTAATTTTACAGATTACTTATTTTTACCCGCCTGCCCAAGAAGGAGGGTAGGGTAGGTTTTGGGTAGGGCAGGGAGGGTTTTAGATAATGTTTTTCGGATGTATTAGTGTATTTAAGTATTTATGTTAGTACGTGTGTTTGAGCGTTCCTAAACGGGTTTACCGATTATGACGAGTGAGGTCTCGTTGGATATTTTTATATGTCCGGAGTGATATAGGCTACATTTTCCAGTCGGTTATTTTGTTTTTACTTTTAATAATATTGCTTGTCTAAATAGTTATTTCGCACATCATTTCATGATGATGAACAACTTTAAATGGTAATAAATATTGCAATTATCATATAATATTAACTGTTTTTTTATTGGCATGGAATGTTATTGTTCAGGGTTATAAGGAAGACTAAGCCGAAAAGGGCTTAGTACTGATTATTATGAACAATTCTTACTACGAGACCAACCATGAAAACCAGAAAAAAACACAGCTGTCCCATAGAAACATATCAATGACACTTGACACATTGTAAGGAACAGCTGATATTTATTATAGATTATAGGTATGGTTCCATAGTAAAAGTTGTTCACAATCATGAGTGCTATGAGCCCCTTTCGGCTTATCATGGCTTATCATACCATTTCCTTATAACCCTATATATTCAAGGGAATAGAAAAGAAATTAAAATGAACATTAACCTAATAAACAGCTTCCGGCAAGCGTCGTGCCTAAAATGCTGGCCAATTACTTGTTAAGATAATTATTTAAAAAAAATTACGTAATATATAACAATTACATGATGTATTGTATTAACTCATTTGCGATAGTGTTATCTCGGCTGCATGGGTCAAGTATTTGGGTTTTTTATCGTGTACGTGAGGACACTATCGTAGCTGCCACAGAATATCCAACACTTCGTGTTGGGAGCCCGGTGTTCAGGCACGAAACTTGACATTTGGTTCCTTGAAGCAGTATTGAAAACACCGGTTGGTATCACATTTTTTTTTTGTTAATTTAATCTGTGCTGAGTTATTTAAATGCGTTTTCATATTCATGTGTGTTACTAGAAAAAAAGCTATTAGATTATTCGAGGATTTAAACAAGGTTTTTTTTTGTTGAAATATTTATGGAAACCTGACAGCCCTTCCGTCACTGCGATATGTGCTATTCAAAACAATAAAATAAACTGTAAATGTGTTTTTTTACGCGACTGCTCTAAAAATAGGTGTAATGTTTTATATCGTGCGCGTAACTTGCGCCTCGACCTCGTGTCTGTGTATGTAAAGTGCCCTAGAACCGGCTTTGAATGCTTCTGTCAAAGTTCTGAACTATCAATCCAACATCAAACCTTATTTACGCAATGGTAAAGCTGCATTTTCTCTGCATACAAAAAGTAAATATCATGAGCATGACAGTGAATTTTGTTGTGATGCATGCTAGTGCGATCTACGCCTTCGATCGGGTAACTCGGTGATAGTTTCTTCAAATTTCGCGCTCTTTTTAATTTTCCTCAACAACAATTAGGTTAGAGTTCATTGTTTTATTCGTGTTTCAAGTTTCCATTCTCGATTTCCTCAACTCATTTCCGAGTGGTTAATGACCGGTGCGGACGTGATTTTTGCGTGTCATTTGTTTTAGTAAACGCGATTGGTGTTAAAAATAAAGGCAAGAGAATATTTCGCACGGTAATGTAGCAAATTTTACCCACTATTTCATTATTCCATTGTGTACCATTATAATATTAGTAGGTAGTCTGCCGTAATTCATTCTATATACCTAAGTACCTAAGTATAGAAAGGTGTAAGAATAAGACTTATTCTAGTATCGCGTAGATGCTCCTAAGTTGGTAAGTACAAAAGTTTCTGTATTTTTACCGTATTTTTTTTTGTGTGTCTAAAAATAACGTGGTCATTATTATTTTGGCAACAAACGTAACGCTTTGGGAAGTTCAATCTTGTTACTATGTAGTTACCAAGAAGTAGAGAGTAGGTACTTCCGGATTAAACCCGAAAGTTGCAGTTGCCAGTGGTCAGTGATAAGTACCTACTTACTGTACAAAATTTTCTGCCGTCAATACAAAACTCGCAATTATTTTTTTAAAGGTCCAGAATGCGTTTCGTTGCTGTACTTCTCGCACTTTGCGTAGTCGGATATGAATGCAAAAGACGCGTGGCAATTCCCGATCCTCCCGACCACACCAAGCTGATCCCTATGGCGAGATACGTACTGCACAATGCTGGTAAATATAATGATTTAAAAAATAATAAATAAAACATTTTATTGCATAACGTTACATAACATTAAAATTGCAGCCATAACCCCCAAACTAGATGTGAAAACACCTGTATTTTGGTGGGTGGCATTCCCATCGTGATCCATTCATACATTTGACTCAGTTGTTTTAAAAAAAAAAATGTCTTTATACATTTATCTTTATATAGTAGTCTTAAACCATAGTTGAGAACCCAAACCATTGTTATTTTTTTACTGTAGAAAAGTTCGCTAAGAATAATAATAGATCAGAGAGAGAAATCTCTGCGTCCTACCGAAGTTCGCATCTACTCACTCACTACGCATTTGGAGAAGCAAATTGTACCTACCTACCTTTTAATAAAGTAGGCAATCAAGAATTCGTAAAAGTAACATCGTACGAACCTTATTAGCATTGATAATAATGTAAAATAAACTTTTACAGACTGGGCGTCTCTATCCACTATTTCCGTCTTGCCGGCGATCGAAGGGTTCCCATTCACGAACGTTAAATCCATTGTGGACGGATCGATGGCTAATTCCACTGGTATTCCGTACTTCTACATGTCGCCGCTGGACTTCTCAGCAAAGGACTTAGCGGTAAGCACAAACCACAGATCACACTAGATACCGCATTACGAAATTCGTTGTTCCTACAAAAAGTCACCAAAGTTTGAGGAAGGCGCGGGTCGCGGGGAGTGCGATCAAGTGTTTTCATTGGCTATCTCAATGTTACGCCTACTCGCGCCTAACAATCAACCAATCAGAGTAATTTCTTATAAGTGTATTTAGACTGATGCGCGGTGCGCTTCGACCGTCCTGAATGCAGAATCTAGGGTGTGATCTGTGGCACAAACATACCTATACCTTTTTTGGCTTTGTTCTGACAGTACGGGAGCAACAGTTGCGACCAAACAAAGTCTAGACTCGCAAGGTAAACTTGTAGCAGCTGAATTAAAAGAATCATACCTTGCAAGATTACTGACCATTCTTGGATAGTACAGCTTTGCAAGGCAGCTTTAGCGTTTACCATACAGCACATACAACTGGTAATAAGTGCAGTCACTTCCTTAATAATAACGGCGCTCCCATGCATTTGTGCAGAAAAACAGTCGCGCCACGGTTCTGGTGACGCTGGAGGAGACGCGCTACTGCGAGCAGCAGAAACTGGACCCCGAGGACCCGCGCTGCACGCGCCTCATGCTCTCGGGCAAGATGAAGAAGGTATACTTTTTGTTTGATCTAAATTGTACTTTTTTAAACTCATAAGACACTGTTAACTTTAAGGTGCAACGTTTCGCTCAGCGCGGCAAATTCAAATTTTCTTGCCGTTTTTTTCATTTACAGCTTAATTACTCATAGTGGGTTCATGAAAACAAATTTTGCGACAATAAAGAGGTCGTATCAAGAAATTACGGCTAAAATGATCACCTAGATAATATTGGTGTACCTACGAATCTCAATAAGCTTATTTTTATCTTGGTTTTTGGTTTAGTGAGAAGTGTACTTATACTAGCTTTCACCTTGATTTTTTTGGTTGGTGTAATTTCTTGATACAACCTATTTATTAGCGCAAAATTAATTTTCACGAACCCACGATGAGTAGATATTGAAGTTGTAATTGACAAAAACGCAAGAAAATTTGAATTTGCCGCGCTGAGTGAAACGTTGCACCGTAAGTATGATTTGGCCCAGCGCGGACCATAGTTCAATTATTTTCTTTCTCGAATGAACGTGAACGTAAGTAACTCGTACAGCATCTGGCTAAGTCCGCATGTAAAATGATGCCTTCCGTGAATGTGTTTTTAAGGCTAGACACTTGACCAAGTTCTCCTAACGTTCTTGAGCTTTTTCGGGTCTCGAGTCTTAAAATAATCTGCTATCTTGTAGTAACAGTAGTCAAATTTTCCAATATTTTAATCAGTCAGTGGTATATTACAAAGCATAGTTATTTATTAGCTGCTTTGAAACACCAGCTTCGCCGTCGTATCTGAGCGGGATACTGACTGGTTGCCGCGCCTAATAACGAAATGTGTGATATGTACGAGAGAGTGAACAAATTGAATGAACGAGCACGGAGAAGCGCGGGCTGTTACGCGGCGAAAAATAGTTTATAGCCGCACGGCGCGTCTGGCGCAATTCTAATTAGGAACTCGAGAATTTTCATGTCATTTTTCTCTCGTCTCGAATGAAGCCAAATTTCTCGAGTTCGAAAAAGCTCGAGCAGAAACCCTACTTGAAATATTATATGATAAATAATAAAAAATAAAATAATAATAAATAAATTCAGTGGACACGTTGCCCTCCAATCCGGAACACAGTATTGTTGTACACTATAAATACTATTGTATATATATATACCTATATATACTTAATCACCAGCTGACCCAGTTTATAATTTTATCAAAATTCTCATAGCCTTTTCTAGTGTACTCATTTGTTTATTGTCTATTTTGATAACAAACATCAGTTAATCCTTTTATTATTTATCTATGGCAGATCAAAGAGGGCACCACCGAGTACACGTTCGCAAAGGCGGCCTTGTTCGAGAGACATCCGGCGATGGCCAACTTCCCCGCTGGTTTGTGTACTTTACTTACCTGACAGTAGAATATAATTAAGGTGCAACGTTTCACTCATTGCGCGAAATTCAAATTTTCTTGCGTTTTTTGTCAATTACAGCTTAATTACTCATCGTGGATTTATTGAAACCAATTTTGCGCCAATAAATAAGTTGTTTAAAGAAATTACGGGTAAAATGATCATAAGCTGATTTTCATCTTGGTTTTTGGTTTAGTGACAAATGTACTTTCAACTTGAATTTTTGGTTGGTGTAATTTCTTGAAACAATCTATTTATTATCGCAAAATTAGTTTTCATGAACCTGCGACGAGTAAGCTGTAATTGACAAAAAACGCAAGAAAATTTGAGTTTCGCGCGCTGAGTGAAACGTTGCACCTTAATAGTGACCATTGTCGAGTGTTATTGAGAACACTCTTGCATCAAAATTTTGGTATAGGCCGAGTAAAATGCTTAAGAAAAAACAAATGGCATTAATGTAGAGCGACGTAAAATCAGTTCTGTTGCTATCATTTTGCCATTCGCAAACCCTACACGAAAATATATAGTGTTCACACAACGCGTTTAGGGTGCTGATGGGGCTGCCCCGGTACTGCGGCGCGTCGGGGATGTTCGCCGAGTCGCGCGTCGATTGTTTTTACACGACCATGCGGAAACGGTGCACATCCCTAGCGCGCAGGCTCCGGGCCAGCCCCAACACCATCCTTAAGCTATTAGCAAGTAGATTTGACTGTCAGTACATGAACCATCGCTGTGTGGTTCATGTGCTGACTAACGAACAAATGTCAAAATGTGTATAATTGTATTTTCTATTTATTACATCCGCCTTTAAACATCCCCACTGCTGGAATATCGGCCTACCCTCAAATGGTGTGTATTATTTCATGGCTCAGTTCAGATTGACGGATTTACATACTCCATTAAATTTATTCTGCGGAAAAATACAGGTTTCCTTACGATATTTTCCTTCACTAAAGAACCATTATTATATCTGTACGTAAGTGCTTTTGCAAAGAACTCATTGGTACGGGCCCGCCTGGCTTCGAACCCGTGACCCCACGACGGCGAGCTTGCTCCACTGAGCTACTACGGCTTATAATACGTGTTTAATTAGATTGTACCTTCCTACTTACTTGTAATGGTTGAAATAAATGACTTTTGATTTGATTTGATATGAATGACACCCACACGGACGCATCTATGTTATAAGGGATCCTTGATCTACAAAAATCGGAGAAGGCGGAAAAAAGTATCTAAGGTACATACATATTAGCGAGGCTATTATAACTACTCAAATGCAGCTATTTCAAAATATTGAAATACCTACCCATTTTTATAGTTTTTTTTTTAAATTAATTTAAAGCGCGGTTTGCGGGGACTGCGACCAAGCATTGGCTATCTCAAGACTACGTCTACACGCGCCTAGCAATTAGTGAGAGTACATTTTTGTAGGTATATTTTGATCAGGTGTTTCGATCGTCCTGAATGCGGAATCCAGAGACCAAATATTAAAATCATATCATTGACAATTTTTTTTTTCAGACCACGATTGGTTCGTAGCGAAGCTGAAGATCGCGCAGATAGCGATGATCGACTGGTTCGGCGGCGCCAAGTACCTCCCCGTGCGGGACTACCTCGCCTACAACTACACCGGCACGGAGATGCTCGACATACACAACATGCTCAGACTCAACTTGAGAAACTAAACCCTAATACGAGACAGTAAGATCGATTGTCGCATATCTGCCGGGTCACGATGTTAGACGCTCGTTCACACAGAGGGTTTACTTATTTTCTGTGGCTAGAGACTGCTGTCGTATTTTCATCATACTGGATGATTTTTCTAACGAAACGGAAAATTTTGGGTGTACCATCTGTATATGAAGTAGTACAGCATATGGCATAGCTAATTCTGTATGAAGGATAGACTAATGTGTGGTGTTTTACACTGTTCGACTTTCGCGGTTGTTAAATACATCCCATTTTTCATGTATGTGCATGTGAACATGGCGCATGCAACTGTGCCTAAATATCGAGAACTCAACAATCGCAACAATCGTGGTAAATATCCCGTGAGTACTAATAGTAATGTGATTTGTGGTGATTTTTTGATAAAACATTGAACTTGAAACAAAAAAAAAAAACTTATATATCATCCCATCACAACCTATATTTTCCGTTTCAGTCAAAAATATCGCCCGCTGTGTAATATTACCAGATCAGCTCCGGGCACCGTCGCCGCGAAACAATCTCTGTGTGAATTGAGCTTAAATAACTATTCGAACAAAAGGTCGTTCAACTAACAAATATTTCACCCCAACATTGTTGTCGAGTCTGTTGTTTGATTATTTCGCCTTATTCAAATATTATCATCCTATGTTGACAAATGACATACCTTGTGTACCATGTTAACTTTGACGACAGACTAACCCCCGAATACTGAAACGTTTATTAACTTTGACAACAGATTAATTCTAATGCTGCCTTTGTCTGGCACTAAGCAAATCACAAAGGCAGCAACAGACTTACCCCCGAATACTGAAACGTTTGTTAACTTTGACGACAGATTAAGTTTATTGCTGTCCTTGTCATTTGTTTAGTGCCAGACAAAGGCAGTATTAGAATTAATCTGTTGTCAAAGTTAATAAACGTTTCAGTATTCGGGGGTTAGTCTGTCGTCAAAGTTAACATACGTTTAAGTATTCGGGGGTAAGTGATTCCTTTTTGGCATACAGGTACATGTGCAATGTCAGGTAGGCCATTGCAGATCAATGCCAGCAACATTGCACTGCAATATGTATATAACTAAAAGCATAGCGTAACTATAACTTCCTCTATGCGAAGTAATTATTATAAGGAAGTTAATTAGTTTAAAATAAAATGTGATATATTTTATAGAAGTCTTTTTTAATCGGTTTTATCAAATAAAACAATGAATCAACAATAAAATGATATATTTAAAAATAAAGTCTTCTTATTTATTTTTAGTAATATTGCTACTTTAAAATATTGCCTTGGAATTTGTCGCCAAGAAATATAATACAATATTAGTTAGGTAATGTTCGATAACAAGTCAAATCCTGTTATCGTTTTTTAAATACGTCAAAGAAGTTATTATAAACAAATAAATTAATAATATCTAATATTTCATCAGGAAATCATTAAATTTATCCCTGAACTTTATTTGACTATAAAAGAACAATAATAAATTGCAAGTTTCCACAACTAATAAATAGACGATAAGACATACAATAAATGTCACAACTTTAAGTAAAAACGAATTGATTCTTGCATTGTATAAATAAACATTATTATAAATACTAACGTATGTGAATCCGCCAATCCGCACTGGGGCAAGGTGATGGATATGGCCTAATCACCCCTCGAGGGTAGGCCGATATCCCAGCAGTGGGATGTATAAAGGCTGATGCAGATAAATACGAAAGCAATGTGTCTATCAGTCCGATTGTTTTATTTTCAGGAAAAAAAACTGCTGAACCGATAGTTGTGAAAATGTTCAAGGAAGTAGTGTGCGTAAAGACGGGCATAAAATATTTTTAATGACCTGAAAAAAACTGCAGATCGCTTCTTGTAAAACATTCAAGATCGCGGGTGTTTAGTTGTAGGCATCCGCACGATCCAAAAAAAACAAGGTCTAGCATTCGGGGTTGCGTTTAGAGGATAAGTGCGGACGAGTCTAGAGTGTAACTACGCCCTCCATAACATCAGTATCAAAACAACCGTGACAACTTGGCCGTTTCGAGCGTTTGGGCGTAAATCTCGGTTGCAACTAAACAACCGTCAAAATTGAGAGTTAAAATAAAAACAATCTGACATTTTTTGGCTAACTACTTATAATGGCGCGTGGAAGTTTAGTTGCGTGTAGTAAAGTACTAACTAAAAAAATTTGTTAACGTTTTCATTAATACGTAAAAAGTGTAATATAATTCAGAAAAATGGTGACATCATAAATAAAAAGCATAAAATAAATAAAACGCAAACAGTAACATGTCAATTTTAGGATTAGAGATCACAAAATAACCAGAATGTTCCGTACTAGGGCCGCGTGCGAAAAATGACGAAGTCGTCTATCCTCTGAACGCAGCCCAGCTTACGTCACTATCCGGCATTTGTCGTCTTTGTCTAACGCGTTTGAATAACGTATTCTGATCTTCTTTATGCATGCTGGTGTCACGCACGTGACCCAACAGTGTCACATCTGGCACAGTAAGTTATTATTTATGCCATGGGTATCCCAAAATGTATTATTCACCTGTATTTGACTCTCTAATCATCAATCAAGAGTAAATGCTACTTACACAATTGGTATAGTATAAGATTGATTATGCTCTTAGCAATGGAAGCTTACCAGAGTACAAACTCTAACACAACCTTGTCATAATAGTTTTAATAATAAAATACTTTTAGCGTCCACTCTTCAGTCCCTCAATTCCTTGATGGGAAGGCAATCATACAGGACATGTCTTATTAGCGCATGTGCTTCTAGCATTGCCGTTTCCCACATGCGCGGAGACGGGAGACTGACAAAAGAAGAACGTATATTAATATTAGGTTCAATGTGGCCAAATTATCTGTAGATGAGGCCAAATACTTAATAATAAGCCACTATCATTTTCTTTATTAGTTTGTTCAGAAACTTTCAATATTGCCAAATTATCTGTAGATGAGGCCAAATACTTAATAATAAGCCACTATCATTTTCTTTATTAGTTTGTTCAGAAACTTTCAATATTGCCAAATTATTTGTAGATGAGGCCAAATACTTAATAATAAGCCACTATAATTTTCCTTATTAGTTTGTTTAGAAACTTTCAATGTGGCCGAATTATCTGTAGATGAGGCCAAATACTTAATAATAAGCCACTATACTTTTCCTTATTTGTCCAGAAACTTTTGACAGTGGCTCCTTCACTCAAATCTAAAGAATAGTTTGATCACGCCATACTGATGTACTATTAATATTTTTACTAGTTTTTTTTTGTCTCTTTAAAATATTACTTAAAAATTCAAATGTGCGCGATTTTTGCTGGTCTGACATAGTTCTCAATATCATTTTCTTTTTTTTTTTGGGTTTTTTTAGTTTTAAAATTTAATATTATTCTTTCTAAAAGTTTCAAAGTACCTAAAGATAAATTCAGGGGTATTACAGTAGTTGGACTTTCCCATTGCAGTGAGCGCACGACGCCACCGGTAGTACGACAGAGTTGGAACGGTTATACGCGTGACTGACCAACGCGTTTACTGGGGCCTCGGTCAGCTTGCTCACTTCTAGTGGAGTGGCCATCACCTGGGAATGAGTTGACTGATTATACAAAAATTCGCCGTTTTATAGAAGTGACAATGAGTTATAGTTACAATCGCGTCACACGAATAATTACTAGTGTATGGCCCGAAACCCATCCAAGTGATGTGACACGTGATCAACTCTTTGCCACATTTTGTATGGAAATTTGTCTGGTTATTATACTTGTTATACCACGTCACTTAGATGGGTTTTGGGCTTTCCGGCTATGTGAACTTTTTCACTTTGTCTATCTATACACTTCTACTTCTTACATTACATTATCAGCCAGAAGACGTCCACTGCTGAACATAGGCTTCCCCCTTCGACCGCCTCACCGACCGACAATGTGCCACTTGCATCCACCGGTTGCCCACGACCCTCACAATGTCGTCGGTCAGTCGTCGGGTCTACTTCTTAGTTATGGCTTACTCCAGAAATCCCTTAGACAATCCCCTTTGAAGGGGATATCTTCATGGTTAATGTAATAATAAATCATGAAATTCTCCTATTAATTTTTCTATGAATCCACCCATCCTAAGGTAGCCTGGAAGATCTCGCTATTAATGATATGACAGCCAGTTGTTCTCAATTTTTGATGCAAACAATAAATGACAAATTAATCTAACAAACAGATAATCAGGAGTATATGGCCACATCGATCTTGAGCCAAGAATCGGCAATTTGCCAAGGAGGTAATGTGCATTTTAATGAGGGATTAAACCAGAATAAGGCAGAGACAATTTAAAATTATGGAGCGCTAATGTTTAAGAAATGTCAATATTACTTACATCTTCAGCATGCTTTTCTCCATCTGTAGCAGTGGGTAAGATGTCAACATGGCTTATGTCCTGCTTCTCTACCGAACTGCTGATATTCTCTGATAGTTTCAGATTCACCGATGACAAGTCTATGATATTAGTTGAATGCGGTACTGTTGCATTAAAGTTGAGGTTCCCGATTGGTCGGCAATAGACTTTACTGCTGCCCACATACTCTGATATGGCTATATTTTCTAACCATTTTTCATGTAAACTATACAAGTTTTTGTAGGTGCATAGTAACATATCTCTGACTCTGCATCTTTCGTCTAGCAATTGTTTTATAGCCTGTTGTAAGTTGACGGTCTTATTGTTGAGTAGATTTTTGCAGCCAGCCAATTCTTCGACCATTAGACTGAAAATAAAATAGTACAGTTTACAAAAAAACAAGAAAAAAATATAAATAAATCTTTTTGCAAGTAGGAAATTCTAAAAAAACTATACTGTTATAATTGAGAACTTGATTTTAAGCTCTAAGTGTATCGAAACACTACAAAAAAACAGTCAGTTGTCTTTTTGTAAAAAAAAAAAAACAATTTTTTCAATTTCTTATAAATAGCATCCTAATAGTCGTCATGAATACCTTCTGGTCAAAAATTAGGAAGTCGCTTGGAAGCAAAATATAAATAAAAAAGTAAGAACCTTAATTTTTTGCACATTGTACAGCACTTCGGACTAAATTGGTCTATATTATGTTTATGAAGTTACGATCAATATTTCAATATAACTTATCAAACCGATAATTTTGAAACATATTACACCTTTAATAGAATCTTAAATAAAGCCCGGTTGTAAGAATTTAACTGAGTAAATGTACCTGCTAGCCAAGAATTTGCTTCTCCAGACTTCACATTGACCTGCCAGCCATTCAGTTTGTTCCTAAAATAAAATAATCATTTAGATAAATCATATGTGATTAGTACCAGATTAGTGACTCCCTTAATTAATTAGGTGTATGCAAAATTGCAAAAACAACTGTACTTAAGGTACAACTCCAAGCTCAGCGACACCAGTGTTGTACAAATTACCTGATGAGTGGACAAATGTTGGGCAGAATTGAGCAAAGCATCTGCCAAATATTTCTTATCTTCATTTAGGGATTGCACTTGGGTCTCGAGGTCTTCACCCATAGATGCCACCAACATTGTTTTCAACTCTCTATTGACCTGTAGTTATGAAATAATGTATTTAGTTTTGATACTAAATAAATATGATAACATTTTAGGTAAAAATCAATATGTAAATAGTCTCTTATAATAAATAATGAGATGCTTGGAGTAACACACACAACAACACACAGTTTAAATACATGCTTACCTGTACTTGTTGTTTCAGCTGTTCATTTAATGACTCATTATTTTTAGTTAATTTCTCAATCTTCTGCTGGTATTCAATATTTTCAGGACTTCCTTTATCTACATCAATAGTCGAACTGGAAGAATTTAACTTTGGCCTGGGCTTGAATTCATTCAGGTCTGTGTTCATTTGCGACATTTGCGATATTAGGGTGTTAATATCCATGTGGTTTTTTGACTTCTTTGAGCCTTTTGTGGCTAATGTGGGAGTCATTGGTTTGACTGCCGCTGCATAAGGCTCGTAAGGGACAAACTTTGGAGTCTTAGCGTTAATGGTTTTTCGTTTCTCGTTCCTAATAACAGTGGAAGGGAATACTTGCACCAGCCTTCCTGGTAATAGAGAATTTTTCCTCTCCATTGGCTTAGTTTCAGTTCTCTTCGGTTCCGACGTGTGTACAACCGACTCCATGCCATCGCCGGCCGTCCTCACTTTACTTGTTATCTCTGTGGTGATCATAACTGATTAGTACAAGAGAATGTTTGGACACGACTGCATGGAATTGTAATCTAGAGCAACAGGAAAGGCTCGCTTACTTGAATGGAAATTAGTGAGTTTCTCCATGATTAGTGTAGTGTTTGAACTAGTTAAGGACCTGAATTTATTTGTTTGTAAATGATTAGGCACCGTAAAATAATATATAATGATTCAAATTATTTCAAAGAATTATTGGAAATGATAATAAAATATTTATTTATCTTTCCATTATTTTCAAACTTTTTTAATTTGACAATCACGCAATGTGACATTATCAACAAAAGTCAGGGTTTCCAAATCATTTTTTTCTCTTAAATTTTGGCTTCACACGTTGTGTATTTAGCCAGTGTCAAGTTTTGTAATATTTGAGTATCTCAAATTTTGTTAGATGTTATCAAACAAGTCATAGTCACGGTCAAAGTCGAGCATAGCAAGTCACGGTGAAGTCCAAGTCATGCCCTAGTAAAGTGGTGAAAACTTTACTAGAGCCTTCTATGGAGTTTAGGAAACAACACGAAAATTCACGTTTCATGACATTATACCATTCACCAACACTCGTGCATGTACACGAACACTTAACGGATAGAAATTCGCCGTTTTTACACATTAACACTCGAAATAACGCAAGTTTTGAAAAATAATAAAATGACACGACATGAATTCTTCACGTTTCCGCCAAAACTCCCTTCCAAAAGTTCCAAATCTTTGATGATGTTGTGTTTTTCCCTGGTTTTTTTTCTCTCTTATGTTTTGGCTCCACACGTTGTATATTTAGACAGTGTCAAGTATTGTAATATTTCGCAATTAAAATAAGTCTCAGTCATAGTCTAAGTCAAGCAAAGTAAGTCACGGCTAAGCCCATGTCCCAGGAAAGTGATGGAGACTTTACTAGCGGTATAATATAATTCTATGGAGTTTTGGAAAAAACGCGAAGAGTTACTACAATTATACTATTCACCAACACTCATGCATGTTCTCAAACACTTAATGGATAAAAACCCACCATTTTAATTCATTATTTTGTGTTAATGAATAAAAATGGTGGTGTATTTAGGAAAATAATACAATGACGCGACATGGATTCTTCACGTTTCTGCCAAAACAAACTTCCAGAATCTCCATTATTATTTTTATTCTCTTACCTCCTAAGAGGATTTTGGCGTCGCACGTCTTATGCATTTGCCAGTGTCAAGTATACATCTCCAAAATTCAACAGTTTAACTCTTGGAGGAACAAAAAGGTTTGACTTGACTTTGACATTGGCAATAATCTGAACAAAAGAACGAATAATTTTTAGATTTTTAGTGACGTACGATACGAAATAAATAGTCGATTAAATTGGAAAATCGATTCGATTAAATCACTTAGCTATAGCTGCAGAATATTGTAGCATTTTTTTACCCGACTGAGAAGGACACAAAAAGGAAATGGAATGTTTGTCCATAATGAATAATAAAACCATGACATAACTTTCAGGGTTTGCAAGCTGAAGTGGCAATGGGCAGGCCACATCACTCTAAGAACCTCTATCCGAAGGGGTAGAAAGGCTCTTGAGTGGCGACCACGATTCGGAAGGCGCTGTATAGGTAGATCTACCTCACTAGGGGTGCGGTTTAAAATGCGCACATGGTTACCATTATACCAAAAAGTCGGTTTTAGATGCGCATTTAAAGGCTCCTGTCAGCCACATGACGCCATGAGTGACGCCATTTTAGCGTGCTCACGGTGCTCGCAAAACTGAGGTAGTGCCATGGATCTTGTATCACGCTTCGTCTTAGGGTAGTGCACTGTGTGCGCTAATGTCAAATTCAAATTGTCATCTGTAAATTCCGTTATTCTGTTTTTCAAGTTTTTTTTTATCAAAAAATAGATTTAATGCAAGCCACAATTTGTCTTCTGTGAAGACAGAAATGAAACCGTGGCCATCAAATTATGAGACAATGAGACGGAAAACCTGAAAAATGAAACCTATCTGATATAAGCACGCTATTTAACGGTTAAATTTGTTGGCGCACTATTAGCGTATTAACAATTTAAACCGATCGTTAGCAGTGTTTGTGGTTTTTGCAGTGAGCGCATTTTAAACCGCACTCTATGTGGATGGACGACATTGTAAAAATCGCGGGTGTTACGACGTTGGTCCAGGCGATGATGGAATAGAAAAACGAAGATACTTTCAAGACGTCCTTTATTCGACTGCCGTTCTCATCGCCCCAATCACACTCCCCTCCTTTCGTGCTACCCTCGCTTCGTTATCTCAAAAATAGTTGCCAGTACATTAATTACAATTCTATTTAAAAATCAAACAGAGCATCAAAATAATTAATTAACTAAATTAACGGATCGATCAATCTATACATAGCTGATACTAAATTAGGTATTTGTATTGATATGGACGTTGGGAGCCGGAGGAACTTGTAACACGGGCAACCGGTGGGTACAAATGGCAAATTGTCGTTCAGTGTGGCGCTCTAAGGTGGATGGATGCCTATGTTTAGCAGTGGACGTCTTCCTTCTGATGATGATGATATTTGAATGCAGCAGCACTTCTTTGTGAACAAAAGTGTTTAATTGTGCTGGACTGCTCAGTACAACAGGAAATAGGGAAATTCAATAAAATCTTAATTACACAAATCCAAATTGTTTATTGCAATAAATTAATTAGACCACATGCCTACAATATTCTATGAAGCAAACGCACTCAAGCCTTGAGAGTAGACTCCAGCTCCCCATTCGCCTGTAATTCCTTGATGATATCTAGCCCTCCAATAAGTTCACCCTTGACATAAAGTTGAGGGTAGGTTGGCCAGTCTGAGTATTCCTTTAAACCTTGACGCACCTCTTCATCAGTTAATATGTCAAATGTATCATACGGGACCCTGAAAAATGTAGTGAACTTATATAATTTATTTAATATTTTTAGTGTATTATGTATTTTATATTGTGTTCATAATTAGCAGAATATTATTAGCATATTTTAATAAAATGTCATTCTCATGAAACAAATAGGGTAAGAATAATTGATTGATGAAAGTGAATGATTATGCTTTATGCTCAGCGAAAAACAAAGTAGATCTATGAACTGGCTAGTGTATAGTGTATATTCAAGCGATTATTACTCTAATATAGAGCCAACCTTTATTTCTAGGATCGCTTAGTACAGAATATTGATTGCTGTCTTGGTTTTGTTGTAATTAATAATTATTTGATTTTTTAGACGTCTTTTCATCTGCATGCTTTATGCATTGTGCATAGCAATCTGCATAATTATCTTTTTTTCAACTTAGCTCCTTAAGGCGCGGTATTTAGTGGATGTGAGCACGTTTGTTACAGTTGGCGGCAAACAACTTGAGCAATGACGTCATCTGAGTTTGAGCGCAGCAGTTAGTTTTAAGGTATCCTTGGCAGAACGAAGGTTGCGCGGAGAGATTTCAACGTACATAGGGTGTACGTACAGCCACTTTTTGCTCAAAATGTTTGCCGTTTTCTGTACCACAGACGATCATTAGGCTTACACAGTACCAGATAGGGTCGAATTTCGCTAATCAAAAATATGGCAGTTACACAAGCCGTTTTGCCACTTTAAATTATCTTATAAATGATCCACCAAACGTTTTTGGTAAGAATCTCGAATTAATAAAGACTAATACTTTCAACTTGAATTTTTGGTTGGTGTAATTTCTTGATACGACTTATTTATTGTCGCACAATTTTCATGAATTTTTCATGAATCTACGATCAGTAATTACGCTGTAATTTCCAAAAAACGCAAGAAAATTTGAATTTCGTGCGCTGAGCGAAACGTTGCGCCTGAAGGTAATTTCATAATTACATAAATTATAATATTACTTATTACACTAAGTTCTATGTAGCATTGAATATTTTAGGAATATATTATCGTGCAATTTTACATGTTAAGGAAATAAATTAAAGTGGTTGAATTATATTTTTAAAATGGTAACATTTCTGGCAACAACAAAATTTTACCCATTTTGTTTATTATTTTATTTCTTGAATTCGAATGTGATTCTGCCTCCCCTGTATTTGTTGTTTATGCTATTTTGTTACTGGTTGCTATTTGTTGTATTTGTCGCTAAGTTTTATTTTATTTTCGGTTGTTCCTATTGTTTTAAACTTTCCTGTTATGTCGGTTTTCCTTGGAAAAACGCAACTTTCCTGTTATGGAGGGCTACGCTAAAGCGAACTTTAATCAAATGATGAAAAAACTGTTAAAACAATTCTCTCATAGTAAATCTATGATGAAAATACAGTAATTCAATGGCTAAAAATGTTTATTGCACCTGCACTCCCTTTGGCATTGACATTAAATGAAATTACTGTTTATTTTTTTTCTCATAATTGGTGAACCGGAGTATAGATACCACATCATAATATGTATAGTTTTTTAAAAAACTTACCCAATTCCGTTCAGAATTTGAATAATTGTTCTACTGAAGCCACATCTTGGGGTATCCCTAGTTCCTTTCATGAACAGCATGACATTGTGTCTGTTGATAAGTGCCTTTAATCTGTCTTCCAGTTTGAGACAAGGCTCTACAGGTGCCGCTTTGCCGATACTGTGGATCTTCACCTTGGATGATATTTGAGCAGCATCAGCTCCATCCACTCTGTCTACTTGTGAGCCGTTCTTGAATAGTATTACTGTTGGGACAGAGTCGATCTGAAATTGGTAAAGTCTAACTTAACAATCAGCAGGTAGTACAAATTTTGCTTGTGCAATTCCATTTAATTAAAAAAAAAACTGTAGTCTCAAAAATTTGCTTTGTCTCATTTTTACAATGTATCACATTTTATTGGTGAGGCGACACATCACTCATCAAAATCAGTCAAGCCTTTTAGGCTACAGGAGGTAAAGGTGGCCTATAGGAACAACAAACAAACATACTTATAAAACCCCAAAAAGATTATCCTCCATCTTGAACATATTCAATGTGTGTGGATAAGGTTTATCAATTCCTTAACATTTACAAGAACATGCATTTAGCAAAGATTATAGTTAAAATTATGAATAAAATTCTACTAAAATGATTGCAGTGATTTTTTCACCATTTCGCTTTAAATATATTTACAATATTTAATAAATTAAGTATGCGACTGTGATTAATGGGCATGTTTCCAGCCTAAGCACTGCATGCAATATTTCGAAGTTGAACCTATAGAATTTATAGGTATTTTTTTAGTGATCCGCCGCGGCTTCGTACGGATATAAAACTTCACAGGGCTGCTGGGCTAATTTGAAGATTACCTTAAAATTTCATCAAAATCGGTCCAGCCGTTTTGCAGTCTAAAGCGAAATTACATGCATCGTCTTTTATAGATTAAGAATATTGGCAATTACGCATTGCACTATCTATTTCGTGGAGGTGCGGTTCCAATAAACAAATCCGATTTTTATCAAACAACCAATTTCATTTATCTTATCTGCAATGATAACCTAGAATTTATGAAGTAGGTAAACAAAAGAAACACCATGCTGCTTTGAACTTCACTTTTCTAATGGCTTTTTCATTCTTGAAATGGTAAATTTATGTTGTTGTTTGTCAAAACTTTATTTGTGAAAGGTGATTAAATCATACCTTATACTGCAATGAGATTTCAGATAAGTTTTCGGCGTCACATACAGCGATTCTGCTATTGCTCGACTGGATTTCAGGTAATTTTAGTAACTCTTGTAGTACTTCCGTGACTTGTTTACATTGCTCCGCCCAGTCGGCCGAGAAATGAACTACTGTCAAAGATAGTGATCTGGAATCAATCAAAGTTTATTGTTCAAAATCAAAGTAGAATATCACACTAATATTATAAATGCGAAAGTTTGTATGTAAGTGTAGTGTATGTAATGAGTTTGTTCCTGTTCATCTCTGTAATGGCTGAACAGATTTGAATGAAATTTGAAATGAAGAAAGCTTACACCCTGGATTAACATATAGGCTATCTCAGACAAATATTTGGTTTCTGTAGAATAGTGAGTGAATCCGTAGGGCGCTGCTAGTAATAAATAAAGTAATGGTTTACACTCGTAGGTCCCCAATGTTTTTGCCCGAGTTAGGATGCCAAGGAACACCCACAAAGACATGGACGACTAACAACAAATGCGTAAACATGTAAAACTTTGCTCACTCAGTCAATCATTTAATACAATTTCACATTTAATTATGGTTATGGCTTTGTATGATTTTTATGATGTAACAAGAAGAAATTCTCAGTGTATAAATTGGTTTAACTTTATGTTTATACTTTACTACTATTTTATGTTTAAGGTGGCTATCAAGTGAGCTGCAAGCGAGGTTCAGCCCAATCGGCTCCTCCGATGCCTAGTTTTTTGGTATTGTGCAGCGTCTCTCTCTAATTTCACAGCCAGCATAAAGTTTGAAACCTATTACACAACTCTATGTCGCCTCCAATCTAGAACATTTTCTAGAATGTTGAAATATTTTGTAAATTATTAGTTTCAATATAAGTGAATATTTCTTAGCACATTATAAGAGTATGAATGAACAAAAAACCTCCATTAGATAATAGAGGTCAGAAGATCACGATCACAGTGATAAAGTTTTTACACAGATATTGCATTAGTTTACAAAGTTAACTCAAATATTTTACAGACCTTCAGATAAAATTTATAATTTAAATATATGCAAATGCATTCAAGAATTTTCTTTCACATGCAAGTGCATTTAAACTGCACTTAGTGCAGTGATGTTAAATTTGGTATGAGAGCTTATTGTTATTTTCTGATAAATTCTGATCGATGTTATTTAGCGCTTGTATTACCTAATATAGAACGGAATGGGATTTTGTGTATAGCCCCTGGAGTTATATTGGATGGACCCAGAACAGGACAGCCAATCTGATAGTTTTGATTGTTGAAAAACACTGGTTTAATTAGACTGAGCAATAAATGGGTACTTTAATTGATATGAATTAAAGAGTAGCTTTAGAAAAGAAAGCTTTGAAAGCTTACCTGGTAAAAATTTCAAAATCTTGGACGGTGTCTATTTTGGTGACCGACATTCTGTATTGTAGGTTATGTGTTGACTTGTTTTACAACAGTGTAATTGTTGCAATTTTAACCACACGTCGAGTAATGAAATATGCAAATAATTATAAGTACATATACACTTCAATTATTAATTAGTGTACATTTGCCGTCATATCTCCCCAAAACTTCATCAAAGACAAAACAGACAGAAGTGAAGTGACAAGTACTCTGTGGAAGTGACAAAACAAACGCACAACCAAAAACCAAATTATTTGTCAAGAGCACGTCGGGGCATGCTTAGTAGGGTTCCGTAGACACATAGGACGCTTGAAATATCGAACAGTTTTTCTGCCTATCTTAAAAATTACATATTATCTCTAAACTTGTTGCCCGAGATAATTTTAAGAGATTTTTTTAACGAAGAACTTGGAGAATGATAAGTTTCAGGACAAAGATGATCTGTGTTTCAGGAGCATAGTTTTCGAAATAGCATTCAGGGCCTCACTACATGATCTGACTTGACCTGACATCGTGTGAAAGGGACAGCTAGACTTGAATTTCACGGTAGCAAAAGAAACAAACTATTAAGGTTATAGCTTTTCCCTTTCGCTCCCCAAGAAACTTATATATAGCTATCTCCTTCACACGATGTCAGGTCAGGCCATGTAGCGAGGCCTTCATGCTCGTAGCGAACTTTCCCCTGTCATGTGTATATACACCTTTAAACTTACCACAGGCTATATAAAATGAATGAACGAAAAAAAAAAATATAGTGACAACCAAAAATAAATCGACTAAAACTTTTTTTTTTCTACCAAACTTAGATCATTTATATCTTACGTAGTATTTATATTCTCTTTTATTTCTATTTTCTAGGGGTTTGAAGTTTGAGGTTACTTTTTTATGATTGTATTGTTTTGTAATAAAATTGTGATTTTAGATAACCGGCTGTTATTTGTTATTTCCAGAATAAAACTTTTTTAAACGATGGCTTCAGTTTCATCAGCACCCGCTCCAGGGATGCAGCAAATCGATCTTTCAAAGCTCTCTGTTCAACAGTTGGCCCAACTGAAACAGCAATTAGATCAAGTAGGTATCTGATTTGTCCATTTGGGTATGGAAGTGAATTATTTACACTCTAGTCGCTCGTAACGCATGAACTTGTGCTTTTCAGGAGATGGGTGTTATCCAAGAATCTCTTCAAACGCTCAAGATGGCTCAGGGGAAGTTCCATGAATCGGAACAGAGCCTCGAGAGAATCACGCCTGATTCAAAAGGAGAGACAATTCTAGTACCACTGACGGGCTCTATGTACGTCCCTGGAACTATAGCTGACATTAAAAATGTTTTGATTGATATTGGAACTGGATACTATGCTCAAAAGGTAAGCACGTTAATCGTAACCTGAAAGTCACGATAAATTTAAATTAAACTAACATAAATTGCATTCATTCAGAGTAAATGATTGAATACATGCAATACAAGTCCAACCAAACCAACCGTTTTCGATTATGATTCTCTGCGCCGGGGATGCCATGGAATACACCCAAGACATGGACAACTTACTCCTACACCTGAAGAATATTTTAATTCATCATTTATGCAACTGCCTGGCTTGGTATCGAAGTCAGGACTTGCTGCTCTGACAGACACTAGGAAATAAGCTAAGAGGCTTGACACTTATCACTGAAATGCTTAAAATAACACCTACTTTTGCAAGTTTTTATTTCACTTGCAATGTTTGTAAGTATATATGTTCAGGTCAAATCTTGCTACTCAATTTTAACCAGTTTCCCTTGTTCAATTGAGTTGAAATTATGCATGTCTGTCAAGTTGCTATGATAATACAATATTATGAGAGCAAGCTGATTTGATGAATGAGATGGAAGGTGGAAAATGGAAGTCCTCAGTAACTAACAGTACATTGATGGAGTTTGGACTCATTTTGATCAACTTACAGTACCAATAACAGATTTTATAAAAACTTGTCTGGAAAAATATATTTTTCCACAAAAACTTATTTATATTACAGGACATTGAAGATGGCAAAGATTACTTCAAGAGGAAAGTAAAGTTTGTCACAGAACAGATGGAGAAAATCCAAATGGTTGGCCGGGAAAAGGCAAACATACAAGATACTATTTGTCAGCTTCTCGGAATGAAAATCCAGGCTCAAAAGGCGACAACATCGTGATAACAATGAGATGTGTGGTAGAAATCTTGCTTTTAACAACATAACTTGTATTTATTCAAAGGGTTAAAACCCCAATTTAGCTGTCAAAGATCTTGTAATTTTTAATGTTATGGCTAAGATAATCTTTTGCCCACTTATTTATTGTTGGTTTCTAAATTGAAGAAAATATGACTTGGCATTGAGAAACTTTCATTCAAAGACAGCTAACATTTCAGAGTCTAGCCTTGGTTGGAAAACGCAGTCACATTTTTTAGTTGAGTATTTTAATTCAGTTGCTAATTATGTCCAAACAACAAAAAAGTTGTTGAGTAACTCAGTAAGTGATACTTTAAGCATTTGACTGCTACCTGGCGTACATCACTGTTCCATATACACCAAGCCTTTAAATACTTACAAAAGAATATAGCTTTTAAAATCATATATTCCATGTATATTGTGTTTATGAATTTCGTGTTTTTGTAGACCATATATTATTTCCTGTCAAGTATACAGGGCCCGGCGATGCTGTGGTATAAACAGCTGTGGTGGTCATTGTGTTTATAACTTAATCACTTGTGACTCAAATTAAAAACAGCTCACACTAAACTTTACATAATCTCTAAAGGGGCGAAAGCTTAGTACTTTAGGGTAAAAATAAATGCTTCCTAAATAAAAAACAATATTTTGGAGTAGGTAATAATTGTAACACCTATCATTTATTTGCTTGTTCTGTAATGTACATACATAAATCGCCAAGTCTATAATATCCATTGTGTAGTGTAGTTTTCATTAATGAACAAATAAATTAATACCAGTATTTAATAAATCTTTATTTGAACTACATAAGACCTGGGTAAGAGTAGGTCTTAGTAGGATTTTCTATATATTTAGGGAAAAGTCAAAATGCATTATGATTGTGACACCAAATGATTTATTTTCTCAATAGGCCATAATGATAGCGCAGGATATCTACAATAATAATGACTTACAATAAACTAACTTACTGTGTATCTACAATGTCTTACAGTCACAAAACAATTAACTAAATAAGGCAACGACTATCTCTTATTTTTTTATACATTCCTAAAATAAATTAAATCAAATTTTCGTACCTATCTTAGCCTACTATCTTTCTGAATATGGTGGAAAACTGTCAGAGAAACATTAAATTTTACTACAGTAAACCAAATTAAGAAAATGACAAATAGATGTCTTTAAAGTTGCTAATTTGTCAACATTGATATTTGCGCTACAAAAATCACCGTTTGCTATAGCCAAATAAGAAGTATTCAAATTTTAAGTGTAAAAGTCAATGTTGATAAATTCCCCTAGATTCGGCTCTGATAGATAGGTATGTATAAGAAATTTACAAGTTATGCCAGATTTAATAACAAGATATAAATAATCAGTAACAGTAATTACTTATTAATTTTAATCTGTAAGCAGTATTTTGTTCATACATTGGTGTTTATTCTCTTTTTTTTCTTATACTCGTTTAAGTCTGCATCTGATCGTTATTTCACTGGTAGATACCAAAGAAATTGGCTAGTTTTTACTGTATTTTTTAAATAAATTTATCAGAGCCTACATACAAATATTTACATTATGTTATAATTATTACATAAGCTATTATTATAACTAAGTGTATGACATAATAACTTAAATCGTACAAGAGAGAATTTATCAGTTGTGTAAGTCGCCTCGGGCGAAAGTTCCGTTGGAACTACAACGTCACTTCACAATCACCGGTCTACACGAACAGATCGCTCGCCTGCTCGGCGAAGTCCTTATCTCAAATAGTGTAGTACTCAGGGGCGAAGTCGTTGGCGAGATTGCTCAGGAAGTGGAAGTCGGAGGAGGAATTTGAGTTGTCTCCGACCGGCGCGGCGTGGGTTGCCTCGTAGAACTGCTGAAAGGAACCGTAGCCGTCGGCGCATTCGCCGGCCGCCGCGCCCGCGCCCCCCGGGCCGTACTCGGAAGCGCCCGCCGCGCTGCCCGCTGCGTACGCCGCCGTTGATGCCGCCGGCTGCTGCGCGCCATACGCACTAGCGTCATAATATGCATTCTTCGCGTACTCCCCATGCCCCGCCTTCTGACCGTCAGCCCCGTAGTACCCGTGCGCGTGATCGTGCTGCGCCCCATCGTGGTAGTGATATCCGTAGTGGCTATTAGGATAACCCATGTGCTCCCCGCCGTAGCCCTGCGCCTGCTCGTATCCCGGGTGACCGTACCCGACTTGCTCCTTCCCGTATGCATACCCATAGTTCTGGTACATTTCGTGTGGATACGCCTGTCTCGAACCGACGCCGTTCGTCGGTCTTGTAGACGGCGATCCGTCCTGCCTTTGAGAGCGCGAGTACGCGTGTTGATCGTTCTGAATCGCAGGACCGTAGCCCTCGTAGTTTCTGTTCTGTGGGTACTGAGCGAGCTTTCCGACGAATTGCTTAGAGTCCATGCGGAAGTCCGGGTGCGGGACGAATTGCCCGGGAGGCGCATTACCCCTGATGACGTATGGGGGCATCGAGTTGGGTACGGCTTGAGAGTGTGCAGCTCCGGGAGGTGCGTTGGGTGGCGACGGCCTCGGGTAGTGTCCCAGCGGACTAGGATGCATACTCGACGGAGTCCCAGGCGTGGAGGACGGTGTGAGGCTCACTGAAGAGTACTTGGCTCCGTCCGGTAGTCCGGCCACCGAGGCGATGCCATCTTTCGAAGAAGACGGGGAAACTTTACAGTCTATCGAGGGCGAGCGCTTTCGTGCCTCCTGCTTGATGCGTTTCGCGAGGTTCCTGGGAGCGGGAGCAACTGCGTTGGTGGATGGGAGTCCATCGCGAGAGTCGTCTTCTGCCAGCTTGTCAAGGGACGAGGAAGAGGCGACACTGGAAGCGCCGTCGCTGGCGAAGCTATTGTTGTTAGTGGCGCTCGGGGTATTATTGTTCCTGGTGCGGGACGCGAGCTCCGGCAGGTCTTCGGCGGGCGAGCAGAGCGCGCCGGGCGGCAATTCGCAGCCCTGACAGCTCTTTTTCCCCGATAAAGGTCCGTCGTCATCCAAAAACTTATCGAGACCGGTCTTGGAGCTCTTTCCTCCTTCGGATGTCGTAGAATCTTTATCGTCGCCGTCTTCGCTTTTGGTTAGAGTTTGTCGTTTGTGTTTCATGCGACGATTTTGGAACCAGACTTTTACCTGCAATTAAAGATCTTGTTTTATTTCTGAAAATGTACCTAATGTTGGCGCCTATATTAGTCAAAGCTAAGAAAGACCTTAAAATATAAGGACATAAAAGCTTTTTAGTTTGATCACAAACGTCGCGTCGCTTTTGTTTTTTTTTCAAAAGTACTACTATAAGGCATTTCTCTCACCGCCGACGAGGGCGCGACGAACTATCGACTATTTTCTCGATAAAGAAACGTATAAGATGTAGATCCCGTGTAAATAAAAGAGATACAAACACGAGTAATAGTTGACCACTGACTGTTCACACAGCCAGCGAGAGCTCTCTCCACTAGTTTGTCGTAGCGACAAGAGCTATCAAAGATAATTACTCGCAGAGCGATGCTCACTTGGCGGTGAGAACACTCGCCGAGAGACTCGCAACGGTCATTCTCTACTTCTCTACTACAGTGTGAGTAATCGCCCGTTGTGCTCGTACACTCGCAATAGCCCATAGACAAAACTATTGGAACTATACACTATACACTCGCTTCTCGCTCATCTATAGCTCTTTTCTAGTTTCTAGCTGTACTCGCTTTTCGTTCATCGTCGGCGGTGGGACAAGAATCAGAATCGGAAATAATTTATTGTATACCTAACTGTGTCCATAATAGATTGACAAGTCCCTAAGGTGGGTACCGTGGGTAGATACATATATAGGGAGGTATAAGCACTCTACCTGTCTTTCCGTAAGGTCCAGCGAAGCTGCGATCTCGATTCTCCTGGGCCTGCATAGATATTTGTTAAAATGGAATTCCTTCTCCAATTCCAATAATTGAGTGTTCGTGTAGGCAGTCCGAAGTCTCCGTGGCAGTCCATTTTCTGAAAAAAATAGACATTATACAAATTAATAATTTTATCGATAACTTTGTACAGAGGCTACTGTTCGAGGGCAGACGGTAAATTAGCTATCAGAAATGCTATTCTAAACCGTGTCCTATGAAATATGAACAGCACGTTTCAAATTAACTTTATAGAATGGTAGGAGGATTCCTTGAAGCGTTCAATATCGGGGTTGCGAGGCGGTCGAGGCTCGCGGGTACCTACGCTTTCCTTTAATGTAATAACTTGATCGCATGTCAGAGCACCGCCCTTGACGCCATTGTGTCGAAACGTTGTTCTTTTTATTTTACCACAAAATACGAATTGGAATTCGAAATTCAAATTACAAAAGGGCGGCGAATAATGGGGCGATCGCGTTCGCGTGATAGCTTGGCCGCGGGGCTCGTGTTCGCGAAGGCCCATGGGTCTTATCAATGAGTACTTTTTGACTCTTATTTTGACAGTAATAAGGGTGGTATTGGTATGCTTGTATCGCGATGGGCTGGTGGGGTTGGTGGCTGATTGACGTGGCGCGTCAGTACTCGCGTTCGCCATTGGGCAAGGGCAGCTGTCAATCAAACTGCGAAGCGGCCCTCGGTTACGCACGGCTGCTCTACAAAGGTCTTTGGCCGATGTGAATTAAGCCATATTTTTTTCAATGGCCCCTTGTTTACATCATTCTAGGTGCAATTGCATACCTAGGTAGTTACTTACAATGTACCTTGTATGCAAGTTGCTTTAGCTTTGCTCTACTAAAGTAATAATGCTATGCATATGGGAGTACAAGAACATGAGTGACTTATCGGCTTACTGGAGCCGAAACTCGATATCCCTTGGTCACTCGAATTATTGTGAGCGTACAATGAGCGACAGAAGTGATTTTATGAATTAGTATATTTTATTTTATTTCGGACATCACCTACTTAAGTATTTCTAAATACTTATATTTTAATAATGTAGTACTAAATTAGATGCTTAATGTAAATAATTATAGGTATTTATTGTAGGACTCTTTTGCAAGAGTCCGTTTGGGGATTTTTCAGGTTTCACGCAGGGAAACGGAGACATATCACACTAATCATCACACCAATCCTAATCCTAACTAATATTATAAATGCGGAAGTAACTCTGTCTCTGTCTCTCTGTCTGTGTGTTTGTCGTGTTTTCACGGCTGAACGGATCGATCTGATTTTTTGGGTATATACATCTTAAGGATCGGAGACGGCCATAGGCTACTTTTTTTTTGTAGGTCCACGCGAACGAAGTCTCGGGTAACAGCTAGTAATATTATAAATCCGAAAATTTGTGTGTAACAGATTTGAATGACATTTGGTATGAAGATAGCTTATACCCTGGAATAAGACATAAGCTACTTTTTATCCCAGAAAAATATACTATTCATTTGGTATAGCGGGTGAAACCGCAGGGAGCTGCTAGTGTTTGTATAAATAAATAAATATCTGGGACATTTTTGCACACATCGTCACCTGACCCCAAACTAAGCAAAGCTTGTAATATGGCTGCCAGAGACTGATATACGTACATAGATATTTTTTAAATACATACTTATATAGATATTAACACCCAGACATAGAACAAACACAAATATTCGTCACATGAATGTTTGTCCTAGATGGGAATTGAACCCACGCCCCCAAGCACAGTAGGTAGGTTCACTACCAACTGAGCCACCGGGGCAGTCAATAATTTTGGCAGGTAAAGGTAGTTGGGTCTTGTGCGTCACAATAGTTTTGTGCTCAAGTGTACACGATGAAAGATGCAAGCCAGCAAGTTTTTGCAGGAGTGTAGGGAGATTATGCGGCGTCGAGAGGCGTCGTATAATGTTCGCATTATCGCGACGATGTACTCTTCCGCTTCACTGGGCTTGTTTGGCTGCTACTTGCAACTATAGATACCTACCTATACGTGTCTTGTTATGACATTCTTCTGTTCCTCTCGAGTTATTGATAGTCTTGGCTACGACTCTCACAAAAAGAAGTTAATTTCAAAGGAATAGCTTCGTTATGAAGAAAATTTTCAGTAAGGACTTTCTCTAACAAAACTAAAAAAATATCGAGTGAATCAGGGCTCAGGCGTTATGCCGTCTCGTCCATACAAAAAGCTTAGTCTGATGAAACGTTCTCCGATTTCGATGTTTTTTATATGTTATCTAAACCGTGAAAAACTATGCTTGCACGTTATTTTTTTTAATTTCGCAATATCTTCTTTGTTATAGGCACTTAAAGAGACAATTTTTTTGCGTCGAAAATATGACGAAGAAAAGTAGTTGTTAGAATAACATTTTTTTTTTGAAAAAAAAACAAAACATACCGGCATGTAAATTGGATACTAAGCAATAACATGTCAACATACAAAAAAAAAAAAAAAGTTAATGATACAGAACGATTCTTTGGCTGACAAAGAGGCGTTCTGTATCATTAACAATTATTATTTTTTTGTTTTTTGGCATGTTGTTGTTTATCAGTATCAATTATAGTTTATCCAAGGCATTGACATCAAAAACAAAAGATTTTATTGAGATTTAGGGGGTGATAACAGACTACCACGAAACGTTAATTTCATAAAAAAGTTAGGAAAATTCACTAACTCTCTCTATCGCACGCAAGAGAAACAGAGCGACAGCTACACAACTTCAAAAAGCCAATTCGCCAAAACTTCGTGGAAGGACTATCCATTTCATTTGCAGAAGTTTATCTTCAAACAGTATCTTTGACGAATTTCTAGTGTTTTTCCGCTGCTACAAATCGCGTCTAGAACAATTTAAGACATCAATTGTTTGTTTACAAAAAGTATTATAAAAAAACGAATCTAACATGAAAACAAAAATTCTAATTAACTTAAAACAACAGTACCTATTATTCATGTACCTGAAACTATTTATTAATTAGTAATTATTTGTTACAGATAAAATCAATCAAAAGTTTAAAAAATTAAATTTGTTTCTGAAATTATAAATAGTTTCTGGTAAATAATTAGTTTTGTTTCTTTTTGTAAAGTAAACTACTTTACTATTTTTACTACGTCTTATTGATACTTTATTTCTACTGTAAGTAAGTACTATACGCGTTATTCCAGCGCAAAAACACTTTAAAAAAACTTTTTGTCTAAGATACAGTTTGAAAAACATCATTGATAAAACATAAATACAGACTAAATTTATGTGTAAGGTTTTACCCCCTTACTAATAAACGCGGATAAACCTTGGAGCAGTAACCACCTTGCAGTCCTCGCAGTTTGTGAACCTTGGTTGGTCTTCTTTTTCAATCGAATTCTAATTTTGAAAAGAGCGGAAAGGACACGCGAGGTAACTAATCCAAGGGCACTCCACTTATTAATACGGGGGTTACAGTTTATACTCAGGTGGATAGGTGCATTGAGGTTGAAAGGTTTTCGAAACCTTCCCATTTGCCAATAGTCATAGAGACATTGCAATTTACAATTTGATAGAAGGAACCGCCACATATTCTAAAATAAACGTATTCAATAAAGCATAGCTGTGATACTATCAAATTAAGTGCGGACAAGGCGACTCTTGACCGATGTAAGTGACCCTTAATCCGCAGTAAATCTTCGGCCCGGGGTTGTAGGTACCTATCCTGTCCACGGGCGGAGGGTTAAACAACCCACTTCGCGGTCGTTTGTTACCTACACGCTGTAGAACAAGACAGGGGACTGCTAATCTTGGTATGGGTTTTTAATAGGTGTATGAAAACTTGAAAATAGGCTAGTGGGCAGAAGTTTGAATTTTGAAGGCAAAGAGCCCGTTGTCTGTACTTTGTGTTGAAAATCAATCAGTCACGTTTTTAACAAATCTTAACGACTAAGTTTACTATTCGTCTGTCCTGATTGTTGAATGACGACCTCCCTATTTAAATATCAGTCTGGGTGTTGTCCAAGTGTTTGTGTCTGTTTCATGGCATCCCTGACAGAATCCCAGTGAACTACCAACTATATGAGTGTGAAGAATTATTATTTATACAGGGTGTGTCGTAATGAATGGATAACCCCTGCGGGTGGGGAACACTATAAAATTGCAGAAAATTTTAAAAAATGCGCTGAAAAATTTCAAACTTTTCGAGTTTTTGTTAATTTTAGGTACAAATTTAGTTGTAAAAGATTGTGAAAATGTTCAATAACTCGAAAACCGTGAGACTTTTACTGAATACAAATTTTATTTTTCTGACCAGTCATGATGTCGCCTATCCGCTGGTAAAGGCTTATCATTTAATTACGTCACACCTGTATAAGTTGGCAAGGCAACTGCATAGGTAGGTACTCTAAAATCTTGACATAGCTAACCGTAATCCTACACTTGTGTTCCAACGGCAATAAAAAGTAAACCTGCACATTAAGCCACGGTGTTGTCGCCTAGACTGGAATGGGATCTGGCTTTCACATATGGGTGCCAGAATAACTATGCGATCTCCATTCCATACAAATATATTCTCCTGTTTCCTCCCTCAATAATGAACTACAAAAAATCTATTTTTGCCATACAATTTATATCTTGCCATACTCCTGTTTTATTTTTTTCAATCGAAAAAAACCGTTTATCGAATAAATTAGTATTGAAAAAAAATATCACGGACATGGTTGCGGTAGATAAAATTGTAAGGCAAAAAATATTTTCAGTACCTAGTTACATTATTCAGGGAGGAAACAGGAGAATATGTTTGTATGGAATAGATGGCGCTCAGCGACAGATGCTCGACTACATTATTATTTTTGAGCTAGTCAGAAAGTAAAAGGTTCTTCTATGCTACGTTTTTCTTATTCATGTTTAGCTCAAGCTCAGTATTTAGGAGTCATGGGAAGCACTTACTTAATCTTAAAAGGCTTAAAACTCACATCACCAATTCCACTTCAATACTTGTATTTCAACTGGACTCAACACATTGAAGTTTGAAATTGCGAACAGTTCCTGATATGCTCGGAACCCCTCCAACTTTAAATAATTAATCTTGAGCCGGTAAGCGCTGTAAAGGATTAGGCGGTGGCCAGTCCGCGGTTGGATGCCATTAGAGATCGTTCGATGCCCCTCGCAGCCTCCACTAAATGCTGCGGCCGTATTATTTGTGTCGTGGCCTCGGATGCCATATGGTAGAGGGTTAGCCAACTTCTAATTAATTTACGTGCGTGAACGTGGAACTGGTGAAATAAAGCAGAAACATATTTTCTTTTGCTATTAGGTATAGTACTTGTTCGTCTATTCAGTCACTATCTTATCAAAAATAAATACAACTGTCTTGTGTATAAATAGCCGCGCCCCGCGGTTCCACCCTCTATTCTACAGAAACTGAATATAATTTTCTGGCATAAAAAGTTGCCTATGTGTTAGTCCAGTGTATAAGCTACCTCCACACCAAATTTCTTTAAAATCCGTTCAGCCGCTACAGAGTTGAACAAACATACTTACACACTTTCGCATTTAGAATATTAGTGTCATTATTGTTGTGTGATTAAACAGTAAATTTGTTTAATTACACAACAAATTGTTTTGTTTAATAGTATTTTTTTTAAATGTATTTTTTTTTGTAATGTCGGACTTTTTAGGCCACATAAAAGCCTCTGACATTTCTTAGCGGTTGTTGTACCTAATAGGACAGACAATCGGTACATACAATTTAACTTGTCATCTGATTCGCGGTAGCGCTCAGTATCGATACTACGAATTTAACCTAACAATAATGGTAGTTTAATGTAGGTTACGTAACATAATTTACAAAAAGAACATACTGGATAACTTTCACAATAAAGTTGGCTAGTGTAGCCGTCGTGGCACACACTCGTGTGATAAAGCACCAAACATTTATTTTGAATGTTGCCACTGCAACGGAAAAGTTACAAGCGAGGGAGTTTCCACCCAGAAATATTACGTTATGAGGTGTGAAAGGCATAAATGTAAAAATTCAATATTTCAAACGGCGAAAAAAAGTGAATTTTCCGCAATTTTCGTGTCGGTAACAATGTCGTAGTGAGAGATGGTGTTCGCGGTATGTTGATTTTTAAATAGATTATACTTAGACTTGGAATCAAGGACATTCACGTGAAATTTTCCTAGTACCTCTTTAGTACTAACAAACTAGGTAAGTACAACGCCTATATATAGCAGAGTGATTTTAGGTTATGAAACTTGAAACCCTTTGACAAATCTTCGAGAGATGGAATCAATTATTGTTATGAGTTACACGAAGTGGAACCATCACAATTTACCTTTAAGTAAGTAACAGCTACACTCAATTAGCTTCAGCACATTGTTATTGCAATTTTTCTAAAAAGTACTTTTGAAATAAATACTATTAAAATGCAAATATTTGATAAACAATATAAATTTACATGTCATATACCTATTTATCAGCTCTTAGACGTTAACTAATGGACATAGCCTAGGAGCCTAGCCTAATACTGGCTATATTAGGGTGGTGGTCGCCTTAATCCCCACGCTTGGCAGGTGGCTTGAAGATCGCAGAATGTTTACAGTTTACTAAGATGACGCTGTTGCCCTTCCTACGGTGGCTACCGGCTACATGTTTAATTTAAAATAATAGATGGATGGCGCTCAACTGTTACCTGCATTAAAAAAATACAAATGAACGAATAGACGTCCCCATTCTTATTTTCGATACTGAGACAGAGAACAGCGAAACAAATTGCAAACAGTTGACTTGTATCAATTTCCTCCACTCGCTACAATCGATCATGTCGCGGATTTGTATTTTTCCGATTAGCCGTATCTGGTTTGTTTGACATCGGCGCATCAATTATAAGCGGGATTACAGCGAGACAGATCTAAGGCGGTTCAATTCCGCGGGACGCCGGGTACCGAGGGGAGCGTATCAGGAAGTGAGTCGAGATCACCTTATCGGCTGATGAAGGCTGCCGACATTATGCACGCTCCGGAGTTTCCGTTCATTTTGGAATGTTTACGACTTTTGAGGTGTGCCTTGTCTTGTTACTGTATATTAAAAGAGGTGTTTGTGAGTTAGACCGCGGCTAGAGTTTGTAATTCTATCTTGTCTCCATCATTGCAAACCCCGACTTCTACCTCTTCTATGAATCCTCTCAATCTTAAAGTTTCCTGGAAGAGATCGCTTTCAGCGATAAGGCCGCCAGTTGTTACACTAATTTTTAAGCCTTTTTTTAAATGTATATACAATTTTGTTTGAACATTGATCAATTAATCTATCTATCTATCTCCGAGTCGAGAATGCAATGAAAAAGCAAAGGATTGGTTGAACGAACATTGAATGTCTAGGATATATGCATATGCGTTGATATTTTTTGCACCCAAAAAATTCGATTTTGCTATATTGTGTAACACAAAGACAAAGTGCGCTCACACCTACATAATATTTTCATTAATTCTGCCATATTTTTAATTACCTTCTTTTGTTTTTAGATATCTCCTGTCAGTTAAGATAATGTAATGAAAGAAAATAAACATATCGCCAAATAAAAAACCTTTTGCAAAGGTTTTCAAAACAGAAATGATGAAAATAAGCATGATTGGAAAATGCGCACACGCGTTGATGTCTTTTTGTACAGACATAATTGATTTTATTATAGTATCTAGTACAAAAAACATAAACGCAGGGACCTATTTTAAATAATTCTGCAATACGTGTTCTAATCGATCGTTTTTTTTATCTCGTAGAGAGTAAGCTGTAGGATGTAACATTTTGCAACGGGGCACATGCACCCCTTTGCAAAATTTCTGTTTTCCAAATCGTAACGAGTCCCTAATCCATTTAGCTGATACAGGAGGTTATTAAAAGTTGTCTCCGAGACAGACGGCGCGAGTTGGGAACTGTTTGACAGCTCGTCCCGGAGTCCCAGGGGCTCCTCGATACCGTCAACCCGGAAATTTCATTAATCCCGATATTGAGAAGTTGCGTTTTCGTAATTGCAAGAGTGCTTTGTTTTCTGTTTGTAATTTGTAGGAGGGTTTTGGAGACAACTGTTAGTTTAGATTCTTACATTTAGTATATAATATAATATGTCTATGTCTGTGTATGGTATTTTTTTTTAGTGATGTCTGATTTTTTTAATGGTAATATATAATTTATCTAATAGGGAGGTACCTAAAGTGAAATAAAAATCAGTCATCTAGTCATCCAAAAATCATAACATAGTTGGAATTCCTGCTATTCAAATATTTTTCTGATTTTGAACGTAACATTCAATAGATTTTACCACTCTACCATATACACACTCGAATTCTATATGGATACGATTAGACCTGCATTAAAGTTTTGCTTCGATAGATTGGGGTACAATACACTCAATATCAAACACTGTGAATAACGTAGGTATACAAGCAATCAAGACTGGAGTCAAGCACCCAAACTTCGCCCTTATCCATCCTTCATTACATCTCCGACCTTTGCTATCTTTATTAGCCTTTGGGAGCTGCACTGCGGATATGCAAAGCGGGAAGACTGCCCGTATTTAATTGCCCTTGAAAGGGGCGACAAAAAATGAACGGTACGATGCCAGGACATAAATAATGTTGCACTTTTCATAATCGCAATTGTCGCCCGGAGAATATTTAGTGCGCAGTAAAACTGGCTGATTGCGATCTCGGGGTGCGTGAGGGGATAGTGGGGTGTCGAGTTAACTAGGTTTCTTGATGACAGGACGAGACTGGTGCTGTAGATACTTATTCCAAACAAAGTTTTGTATTTTAGATAAGTTAATGTTTTTTATAGTTTGGTAATAAGTAAGTAGCTGGTAAAGATTAACTATATAACTGTACCTATTGTTCTATGATATGGCAGACTTAAATATTTTTGCTTAATTGTGTCGTTCATTATTTAGTTAATTAAAAAACAATCCATTGTTGAAAAAGTCAAGCTATAAAAACTGTATCAACTTTCAACTGTAATAATATCCAACCAACAAACAGCACTTTTCTATAGGAAGTTAAAACCCACAAAGAAGTCGAATGACTGTGGGGAATAAATTTTATTTATCAAATAAAAAGGATGGCGCAGTCGTTTTTCACAAGCCAGGGACATTATCGCTTCTTTTAATTATTATCCCTCCGATATTTTATGCGGGATCCACTATGCTTCTTTTTCTGGGGTTAGAAATAAAGTAAATAAGGCCGGAGACAGTTTTTCTTAAGCGAAATTTATTGAAATACTTATTTTGATTCTATTACCAAAATATACTAGTGGGCTGGTAGTGGGCTTGGATTTGGCATTTGGATTATTTTTAGACCTTCGATGATCTCTGGGTATTGTTGTTTTATTTTGTATGTTTTTTTTGTTAATATAGGCAGTTGCCAAGAAGAAACTTAATGGATTTTACTCTTAATTACAAAAAAAAAAGTATGCTGTTAGGTATGTTTGTAAATTTTTGTGGTTATTTGAATAATGCCATCAATATAACTATAGTTTACTAAAAAGTATATTCTACTATCAATTAAAAAAGAAACAATCCAATCTATTAAATACCGTATTGCATGCTTAAAATTACGTAAAAAAACAAACGAATGTTTTAATTCTGGCGCAGGGCGGCGCGCCCCCGCCGCACGGCCTCAAGGAAATGAAGGAAAAAAGCGGCGGAAGCTGTTTCCCCCCACCGGCCCTCTCGCGGCTTTTTAAATGGAAATTTATTGTTAAACACTTCGTCAATTCGCCGTTGCGTTTAAGCATTTTACCTAGTTTTGTCCGCTTTTGGTTGGGAGCTTTTTGTTCTGTTATTTACTGACTCAATATATTTCTAGTGTGATGACTCACACTAGAAAAATATTGAGTTGCAATCATAGACATTGAAAAAGGTGGGTTGCTGGTTGAAATACATCCATGTTTTTACGTGAAAATTCGTACAGAACTTTTTAAACTACTTTGAGTTCGTAACATGTTGTTAAAAACTCCTCAATTAATGTATATAGCGCGTGAAAACTAAGTACGAATATCAAAAACAGTACATTTAGTAACAACTGTAAAATTGATTTGCAACATTGGTATTTGAGTTGATGTTAGAAATTGGTTCCATTATTTTCACCATAGGATTTAAAAGTATTTGTTTCACTTACATGCATTGGCATAAGGAGCAGAACTGACTCAATAGACTAAATCGTAAACTGTATCCAAACTCTTTCAAAAGTCACAAACTTTTTGCGAGTTCATAAAGCACAGTGGTCGCAAGCGGCTTCCCCACAATTGAAAAGTGCGAGGGAGCGGCTGATAGGGCACTTACTGTAAAAAGTTAAAGCTAATTGCCCTTAAGACATATTTTTAATTTCATTGCCCATTCCTTCTTTCTTAGTATTTGTCGGAGTTCAGTAACTCGGCGGTCTCGGGACGGGTCTGATGCAAGGGTAGCGAGTAATTGCCATTTTTACGAGATAAGGTCACAACTTTTGAATGTCGAACATATTTTATGTTTCGTTTTAAAGGTAAATGTTTTCGACTGGCTGTTAAAATCAGAATAAAATAAATATATATAAATATAAAACAAGTCTTCGCCGTTAGATAAATCATCTTACTAGTTAAGCTCTTTGTCTCATTCATAGAAGTTAGGCGGAGCAGTTCAAAGGTGCCCGAACATATTCTGTACAATCCCGCGAGACGCGTGGGAGCACGTGGCACAAAGGCCGAGGCCTGCGTCCAGTAGCCGTCTTACCATCCTTTATGCTCCACCATTCATTCAATCTGTCATTTCATTTTCATAAATGAATCATTCTTCATTTGAATTCGGAATTGTGAGGTTTTTTCTTCGGTCGCCGCTGACCTGACCACCGCGGGGGTCGCAGTGACTGATGATATTTTAATGGTTTATTTTTCTTTAACATTCTTATCACCAACTATTGTAGTTGCGGTCGCCGGCGGCAGTGCGGAGAGGTTCAAAGACGAATATTTTTTGAGGTTTTTCGGGGCGTTCTGCCATTGGTACATGCCTATTTGAGTTCAATGTCCTGTAAAATTAGCTTGAATTAGTAACAAAGGAGCTACCTACCACAAATAAAAATAATGTGAGCTACCGAATTCAATAATATTGGTAGGAAAAGTGCTGGTCATTCTATCTGTAGCAGGAGGGATCAAAATCGATGAGTTGCTGTTCGCTATAGCTGCATGGGTGGGTGCGATATGAGCGCATTTAAAAACGAAAGTCAGAACACAACTAAGACTCTGGGTAAAAGTTTCAGTTTATTTATGATGGCTATAACAAGCCATTGCAGTTTATTCTAAAATGTATTCGGTCTTTCGATTAACCAGAAATCCACAATTTAAACTACGTACTTTTATCTTGCGGAGATCTCCACTTCCCTGTTATGTTTCCATAGCTCCATCCGCGTGACACAGGAGCTGTCAATGGCTGTCACCGGTTCTGATGAATGAGCGCGACCGTTATGCGCCAGAGCACGTACCGACTTTACACTAATCTGTGTTGAACGCATAGTAACTCCACTCTAATCTATATGCAGCCAGTAGTAGCTACTAGTTAAGCTGTGCCGGCACTCATTAACTCCATTCAAACACACGGAGATTAAAGGAAACAATCCGACTGCTGTCCAGAGAACTCTAAACGGAAGTTGAAAAAACGTCGGTATGCCTGTATCTGAGCTTCGAGTCTTTTGTTTGCCGATTTGTCATAGGAATACCGGTGAATAGCGAATAGAGAATAGATAGCAGCGCTACATATACAGCAGTTACTATCAATGTATTATCATCAAGCGATAATAAGATAGGACTTGCCAAATAGGTAACTGCAGAGTCACAAAAACCGGTTGAAATGGGTGAAGAATTATGCGTCTATATCGGAGAAAGCTTTGAATTTTTAAGATAATGTGGCTGTATCCCGAAATTGATGCATATCTCTTAATTTAAATTGTTAGAAATGTCGGTTCGTGTTTAATTTTCAGTTTTAAATTCGTGATAATAATGTCGCATAATGTGTAGTAAAATTCGAAAGTATAGTTACAAAAGTAGTCGCCTCAATGCTGTCGCGGTACGAAAATAGACGAGAATCGGGAAGCTAATTTTATTTTAAACGGTGACATTTGTCCACACTCAAGTGAACTATATCCGATCTTTTGTATTTTTTCGTGTGAGATGCTATTTTCGTGTGTCAGTTTCGGCAAAGTGCCGATAGACGTGTCTGTGAGGACTTTCCGGTCGCCAGTGACGCTTTAGTATTTCTGTTTGGCAATAGAAGCAATAATCGTACAAGGACCTAGTATTTTTCTTTTAGTACTTTATATTACTTACTAGCTGCGCCTCGCGGTTTCACCCGCTATACGCTATGCAGCCGTTACGGAGTTAAACGGGAACAAACACACTTACATACTTTCATACTCACATACTTACCTACTTACATAATTACACGCATACACACACTTTCGCATTTATAATATAATATTAGTGTGATGTGATTATTATAGGTAATATTACTCGTCACCGAGATTTTTTCCTGATTAGTACAGAGTGAACAAGCACGACACGTAACTATATCCATATCGATGAGAAAATTCATATCGATAAATATGTTTTTTCTGTAGACCAAATACAAGTACTGAATAAATATGATGTTTTTTTCTGCAACGTTGTTATTGAATAATGTTCTTTGCAATTATAAGAGATCCAGGCAAAACAAAGATTTGTAGGTCATCAACCTCTTTATTATCATGTCTCTAGTATCCGAATTAAATAATATAATTGTGCCATTTACAGATTTGTCGCATTATAAAGTCATTAAGATCACTTCATATCACATGCAGCGGTCATATCAACACCGTGACATTTTATGTTTGTTTAGTACACAGTTCAGAACACGATCCGTAGGACATGTCTATCGACATGGCGACGATTGACGCGGGCTTGTGTCAAGCATGACACAACACTAGCCCTGTGAACTATATTGCGTACTAAGTAGGTAGCTATCATTATACTAAATTAAAAGTACCTATGTGTTCCTGTAAAATTAATCTATCAAAGATAAGCATCCTTATTTCATATTCCTATCAGCGCGTCGGGCATCTTATCTGATGCACGTTCCTGATTTCTTTGCAGTAATTCGATCTCGCATTGCGTCTTCTTGGGAAAGAATACGGCGTTCGAATAACAACATACTGCATAGTGTGCAATAACTTGTGTTGTCCTTTAGCAAATACCGCAAGAAGAGCGATTAACGATTTAATTTGGAGTAGTTGACTAAATACACTTTTTATCTATCTATTCTATTTCCATTTTAGTATGTGTTGTTAATAAATATTTTTTTTTTTGTGTAATCAATTAATCTTGATAAATTATGTTTAATGTGTGTCCACGAAACACCGCCTTTGCACACTAAAATTATAAAAATTACCGGCGCCGAGAACTTACCAGTACGTTGGTTTAATGTAGACTACACCTGTCAACCGGGTCAAGAAAGGCGGGAACGCATTTCTTCTGACAGATGACAGATGACGTTGACATAACGAAATGCGTGAAAAATGTGCTTGAAATAAACGTTTTCATTATTATAAAGAAAGATAAGTTATTTTTTTCTTTTTGCTGTTTCGCTGTTTTGGATTACACCCACGTGGGACCACCAACTTCACTGCAAAGCAAAAGCTGGTAAGCAAAACTGCTTAAAAAAGCTAACGCAAAAGCTTTAAAAAGCTGCTTGGTAAGCAAAGGCTTTGAAGATACTAATTTGCTTTAAACTTTTAGAAACCTAGGTTAAGTTTGTCTTTTTGGTGTATAATAAAGCTATATTGTATTGTATTGTTGTATCTCAGAAAAAAATAAAGATGGCAAGATGCTTTTTGGCGAAATAAAATAACACTAATATTACAAATGCGAAATTTTGATGCAGTGCGATGATTACACGATTACATGATTATGTCGTGCATGTGTGTAACACTTAGCTAAAAAAATATTATAAAGCTCAGTAACTGTAGTACAGTGCTCCCCGGGTTCTCTATTTCCAATGAAAAATAATATCACATGTTGCGCGGGTGTCGATGAAAATTATTTATGTTTGTATCGTAAAAGAGACAGGAGAGTGACAGCTCGCCCGTGCTTGTCGTCGGCGTCAATCCACAGTTTGAATTTGGCAGAATAGCGGCAAAAAACGTATGTTTGGGTTATTATAAGGAATGGAACTACTTATTTTGACTCTGATTATTGTCCTGTTGCTAGTCTCTTTTTTCATCATGAGATTGCATGAGTTTTCCCGGCTTCTTAGAATAATATGTTCTTAACTGTCAAAATCCAAACTACTTAGTAGATTTAGGTCGGTGTTGCCTCTACTCACGATATTTTTTATGTTTCTCGGTGTGTCGAAACCCCAATGTGTGAAACTTTTATTGTAGCAAATAATAGGATTCATATTCCTAGTTAGATCGTTTTCGAAAACTTTTTCGGTCGTGTGGGGTGAACTCCGGTGATATAGTTTGAGAAAACTTTTTCGAGTTTTGGAACAACTGTCGCAGTACCCCGTCCTTTTCACAATGTTTGCTGGCTCTATTTTTATATTTTACTGCAATGCTGAAAATGTTGAATAATGTTTATTTTTAAAGGATGTACATGCTCCTTCTTTAAGGTGCAACGTTTCGCTCGGCGCGCGAAATTCAAAGTTTCTTGTCTTTTTGCTTGTCTTGTAATTGAGAAAAAACGCAAGAAAGTTTGAATTTCGCGCGATGAGCGAAACGTTGCATCTTAAAGCAGTAGATGTTACAAGCAAGTGACCGGACAGATGGTGAGCCAAAGTAGAGACATAATAGCCAAATAGCTAAATGAAAAAATAAAAACTAAATATTTTCAGTGAAAATTCAAAGTGTTGAATTTTAGTTCATGTTATTTTAATTTCATTTATTCATAAGAAACTAGCTGTTACCCGTGACTTCGTTCGCGTGGACCTACAAAAAAAATGCCTAAGTCAGTCTCCGACCCTTAAGCTTTTATGCAAAAATTCAGATCGATTCATCCAGCCGTTTTTTTTATTTATTTTAATTATTTATTTATTAGGCATAACACCGATGATATATGATATAACATTTTTATAAATGTTCTATTCAATGCGCGATCTAAACCGTGAGCACACAACATGGTTACAACAGCGATTACTTGTCAAACTAATTGCGTTAAAATTTGCGTATAGCCGTGATAACGTGACAAACTCCCAGGCAGAGAGAGTTACTTTCGAATTATTTAATTAGTTAGGATTAAAATTACATCTACATCAGCCTCAGGAAAGTCAATGGCAAATATTAGGTATAATACTAACCATAGGTATGACGTGCCAGGTCTTGATATAGGCCCAAAACCATCGTAATAAAAAGAGTATGGTAACCAAATGACTGCCCCGGTGGCTCAGTTGGTAGTGAACCTACCTTCTGTGTTTGGGGGCGTGGGTTCGATTCCCATCTAGGACAAACATTCATGTGATGAATATTTGTGTTTGTTCTATGTCTGGGTGTTAATATCTATATAAGTATGTATTTAAAAATATCTATGTACGTATATCAGTCTCCGGCAGCCATATTACAAGATTTGCTTAGTTTGGGGTCAGATGACCGTATGTGCAAAAATGTCCCAGATATTTATTATTATTAATTAAATTATGAACAGTATAGGTCTAAACCCAGCTACTATTGTTTGAAAGTAAGTATAAAAGATAAATAACTACGGCCTGTAAGTACCTAGTTATAATGTGCATTTTGTGCACATGGTCCCAAAGATCTACTGTTACTGTTCACCAAAATCGCCAGTTTATAATGGCGAAAGTTAGAAACTATTAAGTAGAGTGGACATTTAAGTGGCAATCAAACCGTGCTTAGATCGCTAAGTTATCGCATCGCAAGTTGTTAAGGGTCAGCTTCATTAAGGGGACGATGCATGCCGCGTGATGTGGACAAAGGACGAGTTCGAAACTCGGCCCGTTTGGCGCAAGTGTTGCTGCTACATGGACTGGACTTGGAAGTAACGGCAGGGATGTAGCTAGAACTCTTTGCAGGAGGGGTAAAAAAATCTTTCACTGAAAATTGTTTTCAAACAACTTTCCACAGCAACAGTTTCCACCGGTCAAACTTCGTCAGATTTTGACGTTTTCTCACGCGAAAAATTGCTCTACCGCACTAAGGTAGTTAGTAGGTACTAAGTAGTTATATGCAGGATAGTAAGAATAAATACAAGATCTTGAGATGATTCAAATACCTTTAGAGTCAAATTTTAGTTTACGTAAGGTAGGTAGTATTCAATTGTAAAATGCCAGCAGATGTTTTGGCTCTGTTTCAGATTTGGCTTAGTATGGAGAGGATTAGTGTAAGTGGGATGGAATGCTTTGAAAAAAAAAAGGGTGAGCAAAGCTAATGATGATATTTATTGAACGGTTAAAACTAAACACTTTTTCTTGGTAAAACTAGGGCGATTTGCCCCTTAAGCCTCACTCCTATCCTTACAAGAACTTTTCTCTTGAATATTCGCAGTGCGCGCAGCTTCTTGTTTATGGACATTATGGACGCTGCGGCGGGGCAACTGTTATTTATTCTGTGGCTGTGCCGACAATTCCCTGGCGCTGTGGCAAAGATACCCCACTGTCCCCCAGTACTGCGGCTTCGCAAGTTCGTGCGAATGCACACTTACTGTCTCGGGGCAAGATTTAGATGGTGCGGTGCGTTTTACTAGGTGAGCAATTAGAATAATCTGTTGTTTGGTGCTTACGTAAAAGGGCTCCATTTGTTTTTGCTTATTGATAACATCTGCTGTTAAATTAACGGCATTGAATATTTTATTTTATTCTTTTAGGATAACTAACAGCTAGCGTTAAAGTAACAGGTGTAATATTATTACTTAAAGCTAATTATAAGTTACCACAAATAGTAGTACTAGTACACAACAGTTCATGGTATTGTATTGACATTAATGCAATTTTCAATGTAGATTAACTAACACCGCTATCTTGAATTTATTAATTAATTTTATGAAACTAATCAAATAGGTGCATAGGTGGAGAGAGCTATCTATGCTCGGAGTTTCTTTGCGCGATAAAATCCGGATCGAGGATATTCGCCGTAGAACCCAAGTCACCGACGAAGCTTTCAGGTTTTGCAAGCTGAAGTGGCAATGGACAGGCTCCATCACTCGAAGAACCGATAACCGTTGGGTAAGAAAGATTCTTGAGTTGACGCAGCGAAGGTTAGCCTCCCACTAGGTGGACTTACGACATTGTGAAAGTCGCGGGAAACCGGTGGATGTTGCACATTTTCGATCGGTGTGGCGGTCTAAGGGGGAGGCCTTTGTTCAGCTGTGGACGTCTTCAGGCTGTTGATGATGATGAATCAAATAGGGTAAGTCCTAAAACTGCGACTAGTACTACCGCGGGACGGGCAGCGACATCGTCTTAGTAAACGGTGAGCGGTCTGCGTTTCCCAAGCCGCCTGCCAAGCCTGGGGATTATGGCAACCGGACCCTTTTATAACAGGAAGGCATTTGTCCTATATTAGCTGCAGATGAATCAAATAGATACTTACAAGAAACAGCCAACAAGAAGTTTATGTAAGACTTTCCAAAAACTTACCTATTTTTATAGACGGTGGCGTGACAAGTAGCACCCAATACAAAAGCATTATTCCCACACTTAAGTAAGATTACGACGTAAGTTTGTTTGTAACGACAATATTTGTAAAGCAAGCGGGCTCCCCTCGCTGCTAGTTGTCCATAACATCGCTGCCTTAAGCCCGATTCTGGCACGTTAGAAATTATATCGGTCACTGTCTCTCTAAAAAGAAATGGCGTGAGTGAAAACGACCTAGACGATCTCGAGCGCGCGAGAATCTGGCCCCTGGGGCTGGATGTGCAAGTCACTCATATCAATATCAGGGTCGGGGAACAGAATAAATACTAGTTACTTTTGGGGGCATCATGCCGGCCGCTTTGTTCTATGGTTTTTGCTTAAATTGCAGCGGAAACTTCAAGCAACTATGTTCGAAGGAAAACTTGGCCCAACAAAGAAGCGGACAACTTGCTAAATATTAAGAGACAAGAGGTTTTAGAAATTTTTTAGAAAAGTTTATATAAAAAAACTATACAGCTAAATACATGCTTTTTAAATATATTTTTTAGTGCTCGTATTTCTTATGATCGCATTGTGGTACAATTTCCTACCTAAAATACCAATGTCCTGCTTCATAAAAATACCACTAACCGGAGTTTAGGCGGGAAAATGAAGAAGCCATGTCGAGTATTATAATATTTTGAAAAATTTGTGTTATATCGAGTGTTAAAACGGTGGATTTTTATGCACTAAGTGCTCGTGATCGTACATGAGTGTTGGTGAATAGTATAATGTCGTGAAATGTGACTTCTCGTGTCGTTTCCAAAACTCAAAAGCTTCCATAGTAAAGCTTCCACCACATAACCCGGCACCCTAAGTGTCTAAATGTCCCCCAATGCACTACCAATTATAGGCAAAATTCATTTTTCATCAGATCTTCGAATACTATTAATAACATGGACTTGCCTGAATTTGACCTGTTTAATATATCTCCGAACAAAGTCCGCAATTTAATGTCTAGAAATTGGTTTGACGGTACCTCCTAACTCTCGAGTTTTAATACTTCCCTTATGGATCTTAAGATATTTCTCTTTTATCTAAATAATTTAATTAATAAGCTAGCTAAGATAATACTGTTTGTTTTCCGAAAATAAATAAATAAAAATAAATAACTGAAGCATGGCTTGGACTAGACTGTGAGACTGTGTGTAGAGTGATTTAAATTGTTGACTAAAACTATGACTTATACCTGTTTCACTGTGAAATACTACGCTTTACTTGAAAATAACGAAACTTGACCCAGGCATATTCCCTCTGCAATAAGCAAACGAAAAACTTAAGTGTTAATCATGTACAAGATTTCTAAGCGCATTTTTTACGTATATCACTGCTTGCTACAAAACAACTTTACTGAAGACGGGTTGTAATGAGGTTGTGGTACTTTCACCGATCTCAATATTTGAGTGTAATGACTGCCATAATAACTCTATGGTGTAGTACTGAGCGTAAACCTCTGAGTAAACAAGGTTTTGCTGTCACAGCGTCTCGACTTGTGACGGCAAAAAAAGGCTTTTGAGAAAACTAAAAACTATTCCAATCCTACATAAAAAAAAAAAAAACAAGGGTGGTCAAGTTTGATTCGACTATATAGCTTTACAAAATGCCTTAAATAAAGAATATATAAGAAGTCTGAAGGACAAATGTGAATTGGCTTTACGAATTAAATGACTATGAATATGACAAAACAATAAAGAAGATTTATAGACCAAAAGGGCAAGTAGAAAAAAAAACATAATATAGTAACAACAAGTTCAAACGTTGGCAGGAAATAGGAAGGAATGGAAATGAAAACTGGTCCACCGATAAGAGCTGAAGTCTTAATGCGAAAGAAGGACAAGACAACGTTAATTACATTATATAATATTTATAATAAAATAAGTCGAGTTTATTTCCAACTAATCTTTTATGTTTGTAGATCGTGCTCTACCATCCAGTACGAGTAATCTCCAATCGTGGCGAGCGGCGACGGGCGCGGCCGTTACATTTTGTCTTGCATCACGACTTCACGACTACTGGCAGGAAAAAAGCTTTATAATACGTTTTATTTTAAACTTTTTTTTTTCCTGCCAGTATCTTAGTCAGTACACATTTTCAATCAATTAACTTTATACCCTTAATAACCCCAAAAAAGTGCTACATTAATATGTAGCACGTTTTTTTCTCAAACATCAATCACAAACATAGGTACATATAACAACACTATAACTAATATAACCAGTACACAACTTTCTCTATCTGTCAGTTTGTTGGTTTGGAACGACAAAATGGCGGAACTGATATTGAAAAGATTTTGCAAGTAATTTAGAAATCCGCGGTTTTACCAGAGAAGTATACTACGTTGCTGGAACAACCGCGGATTGCAGCTAATACATAAATGCCTCTAAGTATTTATTACACAATTAATTGAAATAGTCTCGGGTAAGTATGTTCTAAAACTGCGACCAGAAACACCGGAGAACGAGCAGCAGCGTCCTCTTAGTAAACGGTAAACATTCTGCGAGGCGTGCAAGGCCTGCCAGGCGTGGGGATTATGGAAACCACCCCCATAGGGCAGAGCCTTCGCCCAGTAGTGGACATATAAGGGCTGATAAGAAGAAGGAGAAGATTTATCACAATGATATACAAAAACTCTGACATGAAATACACAACGTAGCGTAAGACCCCCTAGGGCCAGGTTGAGTGATGACCTCCAAGAACTGAAAGCAGAGAGCAGCCAACTGAGCGCATTGGTGTACATGCGAGTCCTACGTCCAACAGTGGACAAAAAAAGTCTGATGATGATGGAATATAATTGAATTTAAAAACGTGTAAGTCATCTGAAACTTGACGACAACATGCTTAGATAATTTCAAAATGAAGTTTATTTACGTTTTTTAAATACATTTATTTGCTGGCTTTACCCAGTCAGCAGTGATTGTGCATGTTTGCCCCCCTCTGAACACTGAGTCGGTTCCTGTCTGTTTGCGAAATAAAACGTATCTTACTGCTACTAGCCGAGTTCCGCGCTAAATCATTTGAAACATTAAAAAAAGCGAACAAAAGGGACACACGACACGTGCTTTAATGGACATGTTCTTGAACGGGACTATTAATAGAAAATCCCACGCACTGAAATGAGGTAATGTTCTAGAAAGAAAAACATACTTAAACATGGACGTATTCTTTTATTATTATTTTGTTCTTTTGAAAGCATCCAAACGTTTTAAATCATTTGTATCCACCATATTTTCTTTTTATGACTTATGCCTGCGAATGCCAGCTTTTAATTTCGCCAGTGAACGACTTCGATTTCCCTGCAGTTTAAAAAAGTAACTTATCAGTTAACTAGAGCAAGACAGATCTACTACTTTGCACTTGTTTGAGCGAGATAAAGAGTGCAAGAGAGGGAAAATAAAACAGGGGAAGAAAGTTAAGCGTCCGTGACTTTTTCAAGATTTTTTGGCGTTTATTTTTAAAAGTTTTTGCTTTAGCGAGTGGATGAAAGCAAGCGTTTTTAGATTTTGTGTTTCTCTTTTTATAGGTTTTATTTAATTTGCACTGTTTGTATGTTTAACGATGCCCTTCTACTTCAAATCTTGTAACGGTTTTTTTGACCATTGCACTTAGGGGGAGGCCTATGTTCAGCAGTGGACGTCTTCTGGCTGATAATGTTATATAATGTAATGCACTTCCAAGTTTCCTATCGAGATGAATCTTTACAGGTGTAAACATTCCAATCACAATAGATTATTATGGCACCATTGAGCTGATCTGATGATGGAGCCGGTAGAAAGGTATTAGAACTTCTCAATGGCTATAGACCCATCGAGTTTTGGTTTCATTGTTTTGTAATCGTTAAGTACTTTTTAGTTCAGATTGTGAAAAAAAGCGTGTATAAAATATATTATTTAAATAGTCTGTTCAATGTTACGGGTCCAAGAATGATTATGAGTATGTTAATATTCATTGTTCGTCGTTGAATGGTTCTTGAGAGGGAAACACGAGCTGGAAGACGCAGCGTAGGTAGGCCTCCCACTAGGCGGACTGACGACTTTTTGAAGATCGCCGGTAACCGGGTGTAATCAGTGTGGCGGTCTACAGGAGAAGCCTTTCTTCAGCAGTCTTCAGGCTGTTGATGATGATGTTAAAATTAAACCAAACCTTGAATTTAGCTTTATAAAGAAGATTTATTTTATGAACTAAGCCTCAGTGTCTAGAAATTACACTATATTTGTAAATTTCGTACGTAGTTCCAAGCATGCCTACATTGCTGTAGCGGCGGTCATTGACTTAACTGACTCACCTCATACGCTCCACCGTAAAAGTCAGCAATTAACGGTGTAACATCATTATATACAAGTTCAAGGCTCTATGAATATTACGTCAAACGCTGTCTCCGAGAAGCCCCGAAAAGCTCGCCTCCAGGCCAGTCCCGCCCCGGGCGCCGCGGCCGCTCCACTACGACACTAACAAATGACCCGAACGCATCATAATAAATAAAACAATTTGTTCATAATTAGATTTCGTGAATTTAATTTTCATGGCGGTAATTGGTCCGCGGCCACAAAGCGCCGCTCTCTATATGTGATGGATGATCGAACGGCGCCTCTGCACCGTAGACTCAACTTTTTTCCTTTCTACAACCTTATCGCAGTAAAATATCTCAATCAATACCTTGAGAATTAAAATAACTGATATTTCTTTGTTTCGACAAGGTCCTAAATGAAAAACGCATAGTTGTAGATAATTTTACTATTTACCTTCGCTGGCTTCGCGGTAATTAGAGGGTTCGGAAGTTTACTTTCATTATTGCTTATGGACCTATTACTATTTTTGTAATATAGATTTCATTTGCTATTGTTTTAGTTGTGTTCGAGAAGCGTGAGAGCAGAATAGGTTCTAAGTTTTTTCTTGAACATACGAACTTACAGACGGGTTCTGGTGATTAAGAAATATTTTTTTAACTTTGCCACTCGAAAAAAAAAGCGTTAATATTCATCGATAATAGTGAAAAAAAAGCTCTTTGTCACTAAAGAATAAAAACATTTTGAATTTGGAACAAGCACGACTTATACGAATTATGTACTAAAAAAAGGGTTGAACGTACGTACTGGCTGGTAGAATGGAACTATTGAGTCAATTTAAATTAAGACAAAAACATCCTACCAATTTCAGTTATATTGTATATTTTTTCTATTTATATTTTCTGTTATCGTGGTGTTAAATATATTACTATTTATTTTCTCGTAGTCAATAGTAAAAAGTAGACAAAACACACCACACAAAACACAAAGGTTGTAGTACACAAAACGTGTTTTTTATATCTCTGTCCTTGTACCACTCGCTCCACCGCTGCACTCAGGATTCTACTATCGAACCCTTCTCTGCCCTCGGGATCTAACTTAGTCCCTAGAATTAAATTCCCTTTCTTTCACTTGTTGAATAACCTACTAAGTATATTCGTGCGTATATTTTAACATTCATTTTAATCTTTCTGTTTACCATTTAAATTAAAATGGGGAAACTATTTCTTGACTGTTTACTGCCAAAGTCTATAATTGTTTATCCACACTCATGTTAAAAGTAACGACATGCGATAAGTTACTTAGTACTTCTTACTTTTGTCTGTTGTAACCATTTGATATAATTTTTAGACTAACCGGGTAGTTGGATCTTGAGAAAGACAAAGAGAGTACCTATATCGTTATCATGAAAGTATATGACACTTTTTAATCAGATGAATGTGGGAAAACAGCATTGTTTTTTACTTAACTCATCAAACAATTAATTGCACAAAACTGAACCATATAATGTGTATGAATAGTCAATAATGAACATTTCCACAGTAGCAGGCATCTCGCTGTGACAGCGAGTCGTTCACTCAAGTCATCTATCACGCGGCGACTCGACGATAATCCCTGACCGGTCACGCTGACGGTCAACTCCGGGGTCTAGAGCGTGACATTTACTTAACAAGTGAGTTTACATTATGACAAAAAAAAAGTTTTCTCAAGCCTCAAGAATAAACACCGCTTTATTAAGAATGTATAATACTATTTGCAATGATCTTTAAAGTTCAAATATAATTGGCAAAATGAAACTAGCGGTGGTGAATGTGAGCTCAGTTTTACTGCAGTCTTCTAAGAGCGGCTTTTGGCGCCTACACTGCCGATTTAAGAACGTCTAGGTGCACCATGGGATATAACTCCTTGGAAGTGAGGAGAGCACACGAGCAATTAGGGACGATGTGTAAGATTCTGCAGGGTAAAATAGATGCACCGGATATTTGTGAACGGCTATGTTGTCTATTTGTTCCTGACAGCTACCTTCAGGGCAGGAAACATAAACTGTTTGCTGGCCCGAGGTGTAGGACAGCCGCTCACCAGACATCCCCGATACCGCGATCCCTCGCTGCTCTGAATGCCCTCCTCGCTGCAGCACCGGAGTTTGATGTATTTGCGGGGGAATGGAGATATATATTGTCAGAATGCTTAACATATTGTGAAAAAACGTGTTATAGACAGTCCAGCATTCTAAGCTAGTGACATATATCAATTTAATCAATCCTATATTACCTATTTTATTTTTATTGTTTGACATTTAATCTGCTGACATATTATTATTATTATTATTTTTAGTTTTAAGTTAACTTGACATATTTTTGATTTGATTTCATGTAATTTAAGTATATTTGACATTTGTTTCGCATGTTTTTTTTAAATCTTAATTCTCATTAGCGTAATTCGTGTTCGGTGCTAGTTGATGTAAATAAATAAAATAAATAAATAAATGTTCCAAGTTGGTAAGTTTATATAATCTTACCAACTTCGAACAACGCGCGTTTCGACCGCAGCATTAGTTTAATAGATCAGGCAGGGTATCATTGTCACAGGGAGAATTACGCCGATTTCAGTTAATTTAAGTTTACACATTCACCCGCATATTATCGGAGGTGTAATCGTGTCCCGCTATCCATCATCCGAAGGCCCCGGTCAGCGCCGAGATCCTCAGATACCCTGTCCCGGCCCGTAGCCACTGACCTCGCAACCATCGCACTGGAACTGTGCAACAAAAAAGCCGAAAATTTCACGTGAAATTAAATCATCTCAATAGCTATTGTTCAAAAGTTCCAAGCATGACCTAATTCAGCATGAAATTATACAAAGATTGAAACAGTGGCTCCCTGCGAATGTCGTCGTGTTCGCTCTCTGCTCCGGACAGTTCATTTTTAATAATAAATGAGACGAAATCAAGACATGACGAATAAATGAATCCAGAACTTGACGAATAAATGAATATGGAATATGATAAATGGAAGGCTCGGTTCCCTCGCGAAGATTTTTTCTTTGGCTCCGTCCGAACGGAAGATGCTGGCTTTTTCCTTTTGTAGCGGGACAAGTTAAGCGTTTTTAGGACGGCCCTGGCGGTATGATATTTATCATTTTGTATAAAAGTTAGATCTCCAATTGTGTTCTTGCTTTGATTGCGGTCACTGAGAATTGAACTAAGAATTAATAAATTTAATTCTCTCAGAATCGTGTGTGGTTGGAAGGTTTCGTATTGAAATTGGTTTTGTAACACTTTTATAAACAAGTTTTGAATAGCGAGCGCGTGATTCAAGCGGTCTCGCCGGTGAAGTACCGATTTAATCCAGCAACGCGTAATCCGCGACTGCACTAGTCACTGCCACGTGGTTCTATGATAAAGTGCCCGAACAGATTATGCAAATTCTTAAAATTTAGCTTGTGTCCCCTTCTTTTGCTTTGCAAATACTCGCTCTGTTTCATTTTTGTAGAGTTGCTCACCCTTGATATTCACGTCTGATGGATGATGCGTTATTCCAATAACAATTTTGATATCGTATAGAAAATGTCTGAGAGTCGGATGTGTTGAACAATTTATGACTTCGATTTTGGTGTATTATGAGAGCATAAGATATTTTATATGATGGACCTTATTTTATATATATTTTATATCTTTGATATTTTTAACGCTAACTTCTTGAAATTTTACCGACGAAAAAAGCCGTTCCTGGCCTTATTTTGCAGATGATCATAGACATCTATTCAGGAACACAAATTGTTACAAAAAAAAAAAAAAACTAAAGTGTAACTAAAAAAAACACTAAAAAAGTGAAGCTACGAGTTTATTTTTACATATTCAAGAGATTTTTCCTGGTTTTGCCACGATACTGATTTTCGACTAAGCTACTGCGATATTCATATGAGTATTCATGTCCATATTATGTACATTCCAATATTCCCCCGTAAGCAGGAGGCCTTTGTTTAGCAGCGGACGTCTTCTGGCTGATGATGATTCAAGTCCATTGTCCATATGATGTCTTTTCTTATACATACCTATAATATCAAATACATAGGCATAGATATAACAATCAAGTATAGTCTCAGGTATAGCAATCAACAATCCAGTATGTTGCGGCCGTTCTCTGTAATCACCCGGCCCGCTTCGGCTCGGTGGTGCGAACGGATATCTCATAGCTGTCATACTTTTATGGAACTGTAACTGTTTTGTTCAGGTTTTGTAAGCATTTTTTTAAAAATATATTTATTATACTACGTGACAAGACGAGCAAGTCGCTCACCTTATGTTAGGCGTCACGGTTGCCATTATAGTAAAAAAAAATATTATTAAATTATCCCATTTCTAATCCTTTCTGTTAGTGCGCATATACCTGTGGTGTGGTAGAAACACTAGAGTATTTAGACAATAGATATGATAGGTAATATGACGTTATGATGCGCTGGACATGTTTGGACACTAGTCATTAAGAGACACTGAACAGTGTGAGACTGGACGTGATAAGACACTAAACTTTTTAGCATATGACACATTCTAGGACATTAGACATTGTCAGCTTGAACGTCTTTATTTTTTTTATAAAATGTTAATACATTTTAAATCTGATATTCATTAGAAAAATTCACGGCATACAGTATCCAAATCATCGTACACATGTGCAAAATACTGGGCTGACTTGTGCTCATCGAGATTTGACACAGGGCTCGTGACTCGGCAATTTGGATCCTGCTGACTTCCACCGCGGCCCTAACACATGGACGCACACTCGTGACTTGCTGAAAACTGACAGCCATTTTTAATTGCTTACATAGACGTTTCAATATAGTAAGCTTGATGATTCAATTGCGGAAAAACAATGAAGAACAGTAAAACAGTAGCTCTAATGTACAAAACAGTTTTTAAGTTAACTTTAATTTTACTGTAACGTCTTCTTCAAATTACCCAACCCAACCCTTTCGAGGATGGAAAATTCGATCGTAAATATCATAGAATTAGCCAAACTTCTTCCAAGGTCAGGAAAACCGAAAAATTCGTTTCCCCGAACGCATTAAGAGCGCAAATAAAATAATCCTATTCCTAATTACAAACGTTACCGCTCTGTTCGTAACATTTCCATTTAATAACGTCCACATTTTCGTGAAACCGGCGAGCGTTTCGTTCCACCACAAGTTACGCCCGTCGGCGGTCAAAAAGAAAATAGTGCACGTCGGAATAATAACTAAAAAAAAACAAACGTTGGCAGTGTAGGTGTGTGTGTAACCCACACTCGTGTAGGCAGGCTGCTAAACGCAATATAAAGTGTGGTTGTCGTGGCATGTGTAGATAGGTAGGTATAGGTAGGCGCCTCTCCCCGCGCGGTCATTAGTACCGCGCGCCCCGCGCTCGCCCGGAGAAAGTATGATTTTACTCCTATAAAGCCGTATTTCTACTCCATACAGGAATTCGAATACGCGCGGAGAAGTTGCCGGGTTCCCAGAAAGGACATGTGGCGTGGCGGTTGCTTGTAAATAATTCCCAAGTTTGAACAATCTCAATACGGCGGATAGCGTTAATTTTCTTGTTCAAAGTGTTGAAATATAGGACGCAAGTGCCTTACAAACTTAATAGAGCATTTCACCTGTTTAGCGTATTGCTCTCGTTCATAGTTCTATCTCTCTCTTGTATAATGTCACTTTATAAGTACCAGCCACAATATTTGTTGTTTCTAAAATCTTAATTAAAACTCGTATTATATCTTCAAAGTCTTTATTATTTCATTAGGTTATGGGCCGTCCCATACCTACGCGTTAAATAGTTTCAATAAACAAAAAGTATTTACAGTGTAATAAGGAATAAAAAAAAATTCATAACCTCAAAGGCACGCGGTCGCGCATCAAGTAGGGAAAAATAGGTTCTCTTTCAGCATTTTCAACTTCATAACATTGAAATGTCGACAAACAACAACCAAAATGGTTTCATGAACATAGAAAAATTGTCTGGTAGAGACAATTTTGCAACATGGAGTTTTGCAGTGAAAGCCTATTTGCTACTTGAAGATCTATGGGATTGTATAGAAGTCAGCCAAGGTAAAACCGTAGATCCTAAGAAGGATACCAAAGCAAAATCAAGGCTAATTCTTCTGCTTGATCCTGTTATTTACGTGCACATAAGAGAAGCAATCACAGCGAAGGAGGTGTGGGACAATTTAACAAGAGCATTTGAAGATTCCGGATTAACCAGGAAAGTTGGATTGCTAAAAAAATTAATTAATACAACATTAGAAACTAGTACATGTGTAGAAGATTATGTAAATAAAATAATGTCATCTGCACACCGATTAAGAAACATAGGTTTCAAAGTAGATGATGAGTGGCTCGGTACTCTGATGTTGGCGGGCTTGCCGGAATTTTACAAGCCCATGATTATGGCCTTAGAGAGCTCCGGTGTCACAATCTGTGCCGATTTAATCAAAAGTAAATTACTACAGGAAGTTCAAACAAGCGACACAAATGCTTTCTATTCTAAAACAAGGTTTCAAAAAAACAGTAGTTATCAACAAGGCAAGGCAAGCGCTAGTGAGCAAGCGAGAAAGGGCAACCATGAACAGGGACAATCTAAGGGGCCAAGATGTTATAATTGTAATAAACATGGCCATTTAAGCAAAAATTGTTGGTCCAAGAAAAACAAAACAGATAATAAAAATAATGGTTTCATTGCGGCTTTTTCAGCAACCACACATAACGACAGTTTGAGCTGGTACATTGACTCCGGTGCGTCGATGCACATGACGACACACAAGGATTGGCTTGAGGAAATAAATGCTCCACCTGTAAGGAATATCAGGATCGCCGACGATAAAATGCTCCGTGTAGAGTGTTGCGGTAATGTAACTATCTTAGTACCGGACGCACAAGGACACAGCAATAAAATACAGGTGAGAGATGTTCTCTATGTACCAGACTTATCTACAAATTTATTATCAGTCAGTAAAATGATAAAAAGTGGCTGCAAAGTTGAATTTAATGAAAAAGGATGCAAAATATTAAATCAAAACGGACAAAAACTTGCATGTGGTAACTTAGAAAATAGCATGTATCGTTTAAATGCCACAAAAACAAATGAAGTAGCCCAAGCCATGCCTGCTGCAACTGATGATGATACCTACTTGTGGCACCAACGTATGGGCCACCTGAACCTCACTGATGTAATGAAAATTCCAAATTGTACTACTGGTGTTAAATTGTCTCCGCTAAAAGAAGATATAACTTGTATAAGTTGTATAGAAGGTAAACAGACTAGGCAGTCATTTCCAACTGAAGGCTCCCGAGCAACAGAGTTGCTAGAAGTCATCCACTCCGATTTATGTGGACCGTTTCAGACTGCGTCACTTGGAGGGGCCAAGTACTTTGTCACCTTTACAGACGATTTCTCACGTAAAGTATTTGTTTATCCAATCAAAAATAAATCAGAGGCACTGGAAAAGTTCATGGAATATAAAAATAGAGTTGAAAATGAATTGGATAAAAAAATCAAAAAATTTAGGACTGACAATGGTATGGAATACATGAACAAAAACTTTCAAATTTTTTTTAAAACGTTTTGGCATATTGCACCAGCATTCCAACCCTTACACACCCGAACAAAACGGATTAAGTGAACGTATGAACAGAACACTGATAGAAAGGTCAAAATGTATGATTTTAAACGCTGAATTACAGAATAACTATTGGGGAGAAGCGGTCATCACAGCAGCGCACATCATTAACCGCTCACCGACGAGGGCTCTCTCCTATATGACTCCACAAGAAGTATGGACAGGCAAGAAACCAGACTTAAGTCATATTAAGGTATTTGGATGCAAAGCGATGGTGCATATACCAAAAGAACGTCGTAGGAAGCTGGATGCTAAATCACGTGAGCTGATTTTTGTCGGTTACAGTGACGGTGTAAAGGGCTACCGTTTTATAGACCCTAAAAGCAAGCTGGCAATAATGAGCAGAGATGTAGTATTCCTCGAGGCTACCGTAAATCGAAATTTGATGAAACAGCCATCAGTTCCTGAAAAAGAAAAAATAATTAATTATAAAAACAAAGTTGAGAAAAATAACGAAAATATACATGAAATAGAAGAAAAAATAAATAAAAATGAACCAAAAATTTTTAACATACCATTATTTTCTGAAGACTGTGTTGATGAAGAAGTCCAGGTTTGTGATAATGATAATGATGATAGTGAAGAGTCAGACTCAACTTTGACATATAATACTCCATCTTCGTCACCAGTATCATCACATTTCTCCGATCCTAATGATGAAACATACGTACCTGATATATCTTATATTGTGAACCAGCTAAGTCGATTTAATAATAAACCGACAACACAGCACTGGACAGCTGTGAAAAGAGTACTGAGGTACTTGAAAGGCACAAAGAATACAAAACTGACGTTCAAGAAAAACTGCGCCAATATTGTTGGTTACTGCGATGCGGACTGGGCAACTGACACTGAAGACAGAAGATCATGCTCGGGATACATTTTTATGTTTCAGGGAGCTGCCATCAGCTGGTGTTCTAGGAGGCAACCTACTATAGCCTTATCTAGCACCGAGGCTGAATTCATGTCATTAGCCTCATCTGTACAAGAAGCTATTTGGCTAAAACAACTAGAAGAAGATTTTTGGCCGACTCTGTCAGGTGCTCCAATTTTAATTTTCTGTGATAATCAAAGTGCCATCAGAATTTCAGGTAACGACATCTATCACGCTCGAAGCAAGCACATCGACGTACGCTACCACTTTGTGAGGGAGCGGATTGCAAATAATCAGATCACCGTCGGCTACAAAAGCACACAAAACATGGTCGCTGACGCTCTAACAAAAGGGCTGCACCGGCCTAAGCACGAAGATTTCACAAAGTCTATGGGCTTGCGTCCAGAGGAGCATGTTGAAATATAGGACGCAAGTGCCTTACAAACTTAATAGAGCATTTCACCTGTTTAGCGTATTGCTCTCGTTCATAGTTCTATCTCTCTCTTGTATAATGTCACTTTATAAGTACCAGCCACAATATTTGTTGTTTCTAAAATCTTAATTAAAACTCGTATTATATCTTCAAAGTCTTTATTATTTCATTACAAAGTACATGTGTATATCTCTACCTACGATATATACATCTTTGACTGCGACATTGCTCGATAATTTTTGACGCATCATATTTTGGTAGTTTTTGTTAGTCGGAATATCTAACGCAAAAAAAAATAGATTTAAATAATTAGGTAAGTACATTCAGAAAATTCCACTTCAATTATGGCGCAGGTAGGGCTCTAAATTATTTTAATTACCATTTAAAACTACACTAATATTAGAGAAACTTTCATTTCAAAATTACCCCGTCAGGTAAAAGATATCAGATATTAGTATTAAAATGCGTATTTATTTAAGTGGAAGCTCGCATTCGTTAGGGGTGTCCCAGCTGAGCAATTAGTGACCACCACGTGACCACGTGGCGATGGGGGGAACAACCGACGGTTTTCCTGGTGACAGTAACTATTTTAAGAATCTAAATACAAACGTGAACCTAGCACATCACAAAATGTTGTTAGTGTTACTGTTATTAGCTACGAGTATTGTAAATGATCAGTAGATATGCTGATAACTTACAATACTCGTAGCCTATAGTTATTGATGTCCCTGTTTACTGCGTACTATTAGTTTCTACTTCGCAGAAGAAATAATATCATATCTTTAAAATACGAAATAACACATTCGAAATCTAGTTCTCAAAATTATACGGCTTGTATTGTCCAAACATATCTGCTGATTTGTTTTTATATATATATATATATATGTTACAAAAACAAATCAGCAGATAAGCCGTATAAGTTTGAGAACTAGATTTCGAATGTGTTATTTCGTATTTTAAACATATGATATTATTTCTTCTGCAAAGTAGAAACCAATACTATATATATATATATATATATATCACAAGAGTTCACGATTATCTATATATATATATATATAGATCGTGAATAGATCGTGAACTCTTTTAAATCATTCAAAATGTTACAAAAAAAATTATATATATCAGAAATCATAAAATATATTGGTAAAAAATTGAATATTAGGTGCAAGCAAGTCACTTCTATATAATAAACTTTAGAGTTAAATTAGGCAAATTATAGAAATTTTCTAACAATTTATTAATGTTATGACACGTACCTAGGCTTTTATTATGCTTGGTACATATGTTTGTTTTTTCACAAATATTTCTACAGTTAGGTACCTAAAGCACTAATAGGTACCTAATTAATAATGCAGCAAAATGTCGAGCCTGTTTCTTGCCACATGTGATTAGTGTTGTGCCGGCGAGCGCGGGAGTTGCGCCGCATCGATGGGAGGTCGTTGGCACATCGATTTTCGATTTTCTCCCGTGCATCACAACTGGGTCAAGTGCTACTCGACAGGGATCAGGGATCTTGCTACTTCAAATGTAAAGCAATATGATAAATGTGTGTTTTGTTTTGAAAGATAAAAATACAAGGAATACGAAGCACAAAAAATGTCACAGTACGAACGAATATTTTCAACTATTTAGTTAGCTCATCGTTGCATGCACGCATGGCTTACCGCAGGCGTATGCGTGACCCATCACTACGGAGGCTACTTATCAACTCATATTAACGAAAGGTAGTAAACAAATTGCCGCAAGAAAAGTTCGTCGAAACCAAACAAGAAAATATAGTCATTTCCGTGCCTCTATTTGCACTTAGCGTGTGTCGACGTAAATAGAAAAGTTATTGATACAGAAATGAAGACTTTTCGAGTTTTCATTAGGGTGCGATTGGAGCAGTTAGAGCCCTTTTATTATCTGCTCGCCTCTAAATTGCCGAAAAGAAATTCCTCCCCAAGAAAAAAGGAGAACGGGGACAAAAACCTTGTCCTCAACTTAGCTACCAATAGCGTGGCGTTATTTAAAAATCGAACACGATAAGAGTTGAAATGTTTTTATTTTTGTAACTGGAACGAATTTATGTTCTCTTTTTAAAGTAAATATTGGCAGTTTACAATGACGACTGGGTGATAAGGAGTTTTTATTAGATTTGGGGACAGTTGGGTTTCGGACGGTGCGTACCTAATGTAGCATTCGATTTTCGGTAACGGTCAGCTGATAAGCAAACGATGTCATTATCGAACCTTAGTTTGTATCGGTTCCATTTCGATTCACTCTTTACGAGATGAATGTCACTTTTCGATTTGATAAATTATTGTTTGTCAAGTTTGACGTTTATTGCAATGTGGGTTTTAAATTTCATAACGAAGGTACGTAAACTAATTCCATATAATATAGGAAAAATGTACGAAAGAATGTATATTTTGGGAGTTTTGGCGGGAACGTGAATAAATCATGTCGCGTCATTTTATTATTTTCCAAAACTTGTGCTATTTCGAGTATCAATGTATATAAAACGGTGAATTTTTACCCGTTAAGTGTTCGTAAATCTGCACGAGTGATGGTGAATGGTATAATGTCGTGAAACGTGAATTTTCGTGTTGTTTCCAAAACTCCATAGAAGGTTTCAGTAAAGTTTTCACCACTTTACTGAGGCATGACTAGGACTTGACCGTGACGTGCTATGCTCGACTGTGACTATGACCTGTTTGATAATGTTTAACAAAACTTGAAAATATATAAGTATACTTGACACCGGCAAATGCACAAGACGTGCGACGCCAAAATCCTCTTAGGAGGAAAGAGAAAAAAAATATATATATTTCTAATTTAAAATCCTACGTCAGTGGAGATAATCAGTCGGTTTTCATCGGGCTATACATTAGAGGCGGGGGTGAACGAGGCGCCCCCGAGCTGATAAAGAATAGAGGGTATTAAACGATTACAAATGCTTCGCGGTTCAATAAACAACCCACTGGAGGATGGCGTTTTAGACGAATTACTTAAGGTGCAACGTTTCACTCAGCGTTTTTTGCCAATTACAGCTTAATTACTCATCGTAGATTCATGAAAACTAATTTTGCGACAATAAATAGATTGTTCCAAGAAATTACACCAACCAAAAATTCAAGTTGAAAGCTAGTATAAGTACATTTCTCATTAAACCAAAAACCAAGATGAAAATCAGCTTATTGATATTTGTAGCTAAGCCAATGTTATCTAGGTGATCATTTTACACGGAATTTCTTAAAACAACTTATTTATTGTCGCAAAATAAATCCACGGTGAGTAATTAAGCTGTAATTGACAAAAAACGCAAGAAAATTTGAATTTCGCACGATGAGCGAAACGTTGCACCTTAACGTGTACCGTGAGCTTTTTTCGACTAAGGAATTTTATTTTTTCAGTTTATTTGTCCAGGATTTTGTATTCGGAAAATTCTAGCAGTAAATAAGATTTAGATTTACTAGAGAGTTAGGACACAAAGTTTATCTTTGCGTCTCTTAAAACTGACGTGGTTTTGATACATTTTGTTTTAATAAAACGGGAATACTCACGTTAAATTGAGTCGGTTATTCCCACTATAGTTTCGATCACACTCGGTGATCTTTATCAAGGAATGCTCAATTGTGATCGAAACTATGGTCGGAATAACTGACTCAATTTAACATGAGTATTCCCGTTTTATTAAAACAAAACTAGTCTATATATATAAAAAACAAGCCCTTTTCTAGGAATCAACGCATAGACAAAACCGCTTATGATAGAGATGTGAAATTTGAACCCAATACTTCTGTAGTGGTCTAGGGAAGCATTAAGAACGTATTTTGCGTTATTCCAACTCTAAAGGGGTAAAACGGACCGCCAAAGTTTGTATGGAAATTAAATATTTAAGTCAATGAAAATCGGCTTGTGTACTTATAACAAACTAAGAAAAGCGTGTCTCAGGATTTTTTAAATCAGCCTCTAAGGAGCCGAAATAGGGTGTTTAAATTGCTTATGCGAGCGAAGCCGTGCGCAAGCTAGTATAGTTATAAAAGTAAACAAGTCTGATACGAGTTACATGTTCTTGAACTTCATGAAATATCTATAAGTATTTACCTCTATTATGGCAAATTTTACGTACTTAAAGTCAGATTTGTCTCATTTTTCCACAGCACAGCTGGGTTGTATTATCATGAAGAGCGCGTCAGTAAACTAAACGATAAAAACTTTTACAGCTCAAGTTGTGAAGCAGGACGCGTGCCGAGAGGCGCGTTCAAAAGTAAGAAGTCAGGCGACAACCTGCGATAAGGACACCTACATCTCTTATTTATGTAGCCGCCATCCGAGAGGACGCCGCATTCACACTCACTTATCTACCCTCGGCTTTATTTCCGTACAACTTACCTTCTCACTGTACCTACTCACCTCTCTACTCAACTCTACACCTTCATTTCCATCGAATCGATATCGATAACGCTTACGTAAGACCTCGTTTAATCCGATAAATAAAATAAATGTATCGAGAAAGAGGACAACGGGAACAATAAAATCGAAGCAGGGAAATATTTAAAGCAGAATTTTTGAGCGGGAGAGATTCGTAAAGTTTAATGAGTTTGTTGCCACCAAGTAATCGCGCCTTTGTTGCGTTACCGGATCAGATAAAAAACTCCGATACTCTCTTGTTGGATTATAAGTTTTTTAATAAATTAAGATTTTGAATATTTTGGTACTATTTATTTTACTTAAATCAATCTGCTAAGAGACAAAAATCTATGCCTCATATTTTGCAATTGTTTGTGACTATTTATTATACAAAAAAGGTATAGGTAGAGGACACGGTATGTCCTAAAACTGTGACCAGAACCACCCGAGGACGGGCAGCAGCGTCCTCTTCAAGCCACCTGCCAATTGTGGGAGCTATGGCAACCCCCTCCCTTATAAGGGGGGGAGGGGGTTCAGCAGTGGACGTCTCCTGGCTGATGATGATGATGATTATACAATGGTGGCAAAAAAGAACATTCAATTGAGAAATACGCAGCAAATCTAATAATCTTAAGTGTTCTGCGTGTAACATTCGAAACCCTCGTGTTGGTTTTTTCACGACGATTTTTACACTTCCGTGTTTTCATAGATAAGCAAATACGGGGACGCGTGTGATGGATATTAAGGGCACACCTTACATCATTTGCGTTATTACCGACGCGCAAGGCGGGCGAGGTGCGGGCCGCAAGACGCACTCCTTATATCTAGATGTTACACCCCCCTTAATATGCTAAAATCAAATTAGTTCCAAAGTGGAGTGATTCCCTCGCAGCGATCGATCGCCCATTGCCAATATTACGATCGAGGGTGCCGCGCCGGTTTATACGGATCGTGCGTGTCGCGTTTAATTAAACGGCGGATTTTTAACTATTAGCCGGGATAATAGTATGGAGATATTATCTGGGCCGCGGGAACAAGTTAGCGTCAGTTGAAAACGCCAATTTCCTGCGGGATTCTTGTGAGAGGTTATCGGGGCGGGGATCGGAGACGTCAGCGGTAAGTCGCGGGTTTCATTAGCCCGGGTCTTAGCAAATTAACACCCTCGTGACGAGACGAACGAGCCCTTCTATACCTATGTGTATGTATTGTGGAGTCGCCCTCACATTATTGCCATTGTTAATGACTATTTGGAAACATTATTTCCGAGGAAAGTTTCGTGAATTTCTTGGGAAAAGCTTCAGTTTGCTAGTTGACTCTAACCAATTCATTTCTTTATTGGCTGATTTATTTAAACATTGTTATATTTAGGTTTATTCCAATTACAATACAACAATCTATCTATCTACATACCAAATTTTACTCAAACCCATATAGCCCTTACGGAGTTGGGTCGGAACACTCACATACCATCACTTTTATATTAGTGTGATGATCATCATCATACATTTACTGTTTAGACTAGATATTAAAATCGATTCTGTTGTACCATTTTCTAAACTAAACTAAAATTATTAGCTTTAAATTGTTACCATTTTTTTCTCACATATTGAAATGAAACGAGATGCATATGATTTTAGTCTTGTCAGGCTGGTTTAGTTTAGTAAGTAATACAACAAAATCGACACCACTACCTATCTTATTCGGTTTGCCATAGTACAGAGACTTTTGTACCTACGTTCCGTCTACAGGGGCCGCTTCTACCACCGATCTAAACGTTGCGTTGACGTTTGACTAATGACAGATGCACTAATAGTTGTGTCGCATTCGCCGGCGCGTCTCGTCTCCCATACATCATGCGAGGGTAATGGGGGGAAAACGTTTCTATCGCCCTCCGACGTGATAAGGTCAACAATCGTTTGTCTGACGGTTAGTTTGTTAAAATGGCCACATTTTTCTTGCGAATTTATTGATAGTGGAGATAAAGTGTGTTCGGTCGTTTGTCAAACGTAAGTTAGTTGGTTATTGAAGCTTATTGGCAATAATGTGGCGTTTGACCTACATATTAAAAAGGTAACTATCTAACTCCTCCATAAATGAGTAGTTCTGCGATCAGTAGATCTCGCGAGCGCAAGCTTTTTGCACAATCTAAATTTGTCTGTCTGTCCTCACGATCTTGACAACCTCTTGACCGATTTTGCTCACATTCGAAATTTTTGTTGAGAATAAAGTACCGAATGTTTTTTCCAAATATTATCAAACTCAGCTAGTAAATAGCGCCGCAGTAAACTTCCGGGAAAATAGGGAAAAATTATTTGGGGAAAATAAATCCAATCAATACTTAATAATATCAATCCAATCAAAAATCACCGATGGCTGAATAGTTCTATGAAGTTGTAGAATCTGTATACCAAGCTTCGTCAAGAATCGTTGAAAAATACGACCTGTACGCGAGTAGTAACATATGGACACTGGACAGAGAAAGCTTTTGCCAGCTGTTGCAAAGACTTCGCTCAGTTCTTACCACAAAAAAACTAAAAAACCATTTACCTGAAAGTTGCTACATACTTATTTATTTTCAGAAAAAAAGAAAGAAGTTATTATGATTTGGTTAAAAATATTGTTTACTTTAAATCTGATGTTGAATCCAAGATTGTTTGACATTTAAACAAAAATAACTTCATGATAAATAAGTTGTGTCACCACTAATTAAACTTTATCAAATGAAATAAATCAAGAATCAAAGTTGAAATTATGATGTGCATTAAATGAATGACAGTCGTGCCCGAGCAAAGCAACGTACCATTAGCATATAAACTGAACAATAATCGTTCCAGAGAACGTTAATATTATAAAAACTAAGAAATCTGAATAAAACTAATAACTAAAGTTAATCTATCTTGAATAATAATAATAATAATTTTATTACCAGAAAACTTACATTATATATACAATTTAAATTTTACCAGCGATCCCCAAACTAGGCGAGAATGCCTGTATTTTGGGGTTCAGAGTTGGAGTTGGAATATCTATGTTAATCTATTTGAAAAGCATTTCAACTTTAAAATTAATTGGGAAAATATGATTATATATAAATAAAAGAAAAAATAATTAAAATTAAAAAAACTGCTGAGTACTTACAATATCTATCCTAGGATTTTACAGGATTCATTTTGCAGGAAAAGCATTAAAAAAATACTATAGTACACAAATCGGTTCAATGTTTTATTCCTGAACTACTTGCGTAGTAATAGAGTGAGCGTGCACTTTCTTCCGGGCTACGAGCGAGCGGCGCGGCGTAGCGCGCTACGAGCCCGTCCCAAGATTAATACATCGCGGAGGCCGTGTTAGTGGTGCAACAATTTGTCTCTATAAATGTTGACTCAGTGGGGACTTACTGCGACGACCCACCACACAAACTCTCGGATATTCTGTACTTACATTCATACAAACTGCTTAGAATTCTGCGGCTTTACCCAATGTAGCTGTTACGCAATCTGTGGTGCCATGTTTGCGGTCTGCGCGCGCGATTAGCCGCGCTGAATTTATTGTTTAATTCCAAAGGCGTTATTAATAACGTACGAGATGATTAAATGAATTTCGCGGCTTAGCTTTAAGACGCAGCTTTTGATTTATAGTGTTGGCTTAATACACGGTGTCGAGCCTTAGAAATGGGTTGTTAATCATTGAGAGAATGTTTACAGGTTGTATTAAGTTGTGCTACGTAAGTCAAAAACATTGTGATTGATTATTATAACGACTGTACGTTGAAATTAAAGTGGTCAAGGTCTTTTGAAAGTAGAGCAGATGGCACCAATGTCGAATAGTTCACGGATATACCTACTGCTAAATGTAAGATAAGCAAATACAGTTCCAGCTTAATCGATAAACACTTATGTTAAGTGTAGAAACTTAGTTAATTATCCACGGACGGGCAAACGTGTCCGGAAACCGGACAACACGATACATCGACTCCAAGTCAGAGAGGGTCGTCTCTAGACTCTACCGCGAAACGACACATCCGAACTCAATTCGGACTTTATCGCCGAGTAATAAAGTCGAAACGAGAACATCATAGATAAGGGAGTTCCGTCGTTTCAGATATGAGGTCGCAGAAGATGATGATATTTGGACGTTCAAATATGTGCTTCAAGTTTTAGTGCATATTGTCGAGAATGTTTTGCCGCCGCCGACAATAGTTGCGGTCCGCGATACAAGGGTTTATGCGTGTAAGATGATGCTTGTTTAGAACTGATATGATAAATCAGTTTCAGGAACGGCTCACTCGAATCGTAGGGGTGCGAATACGCTAAACAATCTACCGTTAAATGAACAAATTGAAATTTGGAGTTGAGTTGTTGAGTTGGAGCAGTTGGAGTCTGCTTGTGGGTTGAGTTATGGAGCTAGCAGAATGGGGAGATATGATTCAGTTGTGAATAGGAAAATAACAGGTTTCTACATCTTTTCAACTACATAAGTCTATTAAATCTTTTCAGCTTTATTTCCTTTTTTTAGGAAGATAATTCCCACCGCTTTCGAATAGATATCGATGTGGATGATTCCGGATAAATATTGTGGCGACTCTAGTTATTTTTATCTGTTACAACAAAAATGCTATCTATCTTCGTAAGTATACAAACAGCATAAATAATTCAAAACGTATTGCGAATTTGTATTTTTTTTTTCAATATTAAATACGTCATTGTTTTCTCTGTATTGTTGCCGTAAAGTACGGCATCCTAAAATCAGCGGTCAAGCGGCAACACTCGACATAAGTACTCTTGTAGCTTTCGAAATATTTGTTTATTTGTCATCACTTTTATCTTTACTATACTGTAGTCACAAAAAATTAGAACTTTCGGTTTCACCTCGCAAAAATAAGCCATAAATTCATCCTGATTCGGCATGGCCACCATACGTAAAATCCTCAGGTAGTCTTTTGTCTGTTCCTATTGTAAGATTGACCACAGACATCCGCAAATATAGCCATAAATCTTACAGCCGGCTCGCTTTGATTTATGTGAAAAATTACCCTTAATTTAAGGTTAAACAAGACCCGAGGGCGGATCTTAGACCTTCACTCTATGAGAGGATATTCACCTATTATGTGTAGTTTTAGAAATAACCTTTTAATAATAACCACTACCTTATAAAAGTATCTTCTAATAAATATGTAGATCCAATCAATTCTGTACAAAATTACTTGTATAAAGCCCCTATATTGACTTATATTTATAATAACCTTATATTGACGGATTTTTCTTATTAATAAAAGCCCGGTTTGGTTAGCTTTTTGACTATTATTTCATGTTATCAATCGTTTTTTTACCAATTTTAACATGCTTGCTTTGCTACTATTATTATACTAATAATAATAATACAATAATTAATAATAATAATACTATACTAATATAGTACTATACTATATATATTATTTCTTCAAGATCCCGCTCCCGGCCAGAGCTATCTATTTCACAAATGTTCAATATTTTTAAACACAAAAAAAAAACACTGATTGGAAGAAACCACTCAGTTTTTAGAAAAATCATTTCTTTGGAACATTTTTTTAGCAATTTTCACATTGTGATTTTCTATTCTGACAAAAAATGACTGACATTGTGTTTGGTTTTTTCTTCATCATCAAAACAAAAAATTGCTTAACTTTGACATGGTGATTCTAAAGATTGGTTATTCTTTCCACTCTGTTTTTTTTTATTGGAAATTTTAAACTGCTCTAACGAGATGATAGCCTATGAAGGGAGCGAGCTCAGTAATAATCATCATCAGCCCCTCAACCCATCACAACAAAATGCATCAAATTGCATCCACCAGATACCAGAAACTTTCACAATGTCGTCGGTACACCCAGTGAGAGGCCTACCTACCTAAACTGCGTCTTCCGGATCGTGATCACAACTCAACCATAAAAGAAGAAACTAAAAAGATAAATAAACCAGTATAGTTTAGTAACAAAATAAACGAGTAGCAAATCCGAAATACATATAAAAATATTCGTCTGTAATAACGGCATCCATTCATTGGTTGTCAATACATCGTTGGTTATGATTTACCGCAACCCCGATGGCCATCGCTAACCTTCAGAGCAGAGCTCTCACTTTCGACCGTATTCCTTTTGTAATAAGGCTTCGAAATGATCAGGTTTTTTGGTGTAAAGTTAACACTTTCGCTGGTTAAGGGCCGAATCATTCCAGGGACATAAATCAATGCTGTCCCTTTGTGGCTTTTATAGCCGATTCCAAATAATACAGCGAAGGTTAGTGTTACTCGATATGTTTTATGTGAATTATTTACTTTGAGGATCGATTTTTCGAGGTTGGAGAATTTGTATGACAACCTACAAGATAATGGCTGTGCTAGTATTCTTGTAGCGCTTTCTTTATCTGACAAAATCGAGTATATGAGAAGTTTTTCTTGAGGGTGCTGCGTGCTGAATGAGTTGTAATAAGTACCACTTACATCAAAATTGACAAGTAGAATTTAGAAAGAGATAGATGAGTTCAAATTTGCTAAAGCCCTAAAAGTTGTATTACTCGCGAAACCCTACTATACCCTAGACGAATTTTTGAAAGATAAGACAATTATGGAATAGATTGACCCGCTCCGCACGATATTGCCATACCCAATCAGGGTCATTATGATTTACCTATTTAAAATATGCTAATTAAGATCTGCATGTAATCCACATAATATTTGCAATAAATGTATTGAGTATTGAGATGATTCCTTTATACATTTGTAGACTCGTTATTTGCTTATTTTACGTATTCTGTGCTTGGTTGTTACAGTAGACAGCATTCCCACGTCACACAACGATCAAACCTTTCCTCTAACCGATAAAAAAACCTGATTATTACTATTTACTAATTCTTTACTCGCAGAAGCCGGCTCACGTACAAACAAACAAACTAATCCGTGTTCTAAGCCAGGGAATCAATCGATAAATCACTCGCTGTATAGACCGACCATAATATCTCTAGAGTTGGGCAAACGAGGAAACTATTTTTTTTAAAATGGAATTCTATAAATTTTGCTTAGTGAATGCGGTGGTGGCTCCACAATCAACTGTACTGATGAGTTGGCCGATCAGCAAGGCTCGCCGCTCACCGGGCGCCAGCATTGTCTCGGTTTTTGTCGGTGCTGATTTTTACAGCAATTAGAGACACTTACCTGCCGCGGCTTACTTAATCCTATTAAGTAGAATAGAAAGAAGAAAAGAGGAATCCCCGTGGGCGGTCAGGTAGCAATAGTCCGGGATACAGGCTGCTCTGAATGGACGATGAGTTGAAGATTTTCGACAGGTTCGAATGGTTGCGTAATTTATCGGCTGGACAATAGTAATAAAAGTAAGTTCGTATAAGCCAAGTTGGCTAGCCCTGATGTCAGGGATTCTGGGCCGCCTGAAGGACTTTGACGTGGCTTAGCGGTTATAACAACTGTGGCTTTCAATTTAACGAGTCATCCGTCACACGTTAGAGCTCTGCCGTAAATGCTACCCGTGGTTACCCATCAGAATACAGACCATTGTTCAGCATCGCTGATCGGCTTGGAACACCTAGTGCGTTATGAGCGCTAGTTGTAAATTGCTTAGGGAGAGTTCCTTTCAGATTTTGGAATTATCGTGAGTTGAGTCGTCCGTTGCTAGTCTACCTGGACACTAGATTCACGGAGCTATACTAAACACGGACAGGAGAAAGAGCACGCTGGAGAAGGAAGGCGGTAGCTTTTGAAACGACACAATGCGTAGGTCCCATTTTCGTACGCTGTTGTAGGCTTAAACGTCTCACGACAGGTACTAGCTGTCCCGGGAGGAGCTGAAGCGTGGTGCTGAGGGCTCCGGTGCGTTCCCTTGGAGATCCCGGAGCCCTCGGTCAAGCACCAAGGCAGGCCACCGGGGGGGTTTTAGTAGGTATAATCCCACATAACCCGGCTGCACCCCATAGCAGACGGGTATCTTGGTGAAGATTTCCCCGTAGCAAAAAAAAAAAAAGGTCCCACTTTCGTTCGCTCCGCTCACTCGGTCAATGACTCACTTTTTCAGAGGCCTTCGGGTGGCTTAAAAACTTTAACATCAGGGCAAGCCAGGAGGCCTATACGAATTTATTTTATTTTAGTTACTTTCTATGAACAAAGTCGTGACAGTAACAGTTCCCATGCCATCATCATTATGGTAGCTTTGTAATAAGCTTGTATTACACTGAATGTTTCAGTTGTAGTTACAGAACGCGATCTGTCGCACGCGATTTCCACCCTATTGTTTTGTGGCAATCGTTGTCATCGTAGAAAGTATGGGTAAAGGAACTATTTTTTTTAGGTACGGGCGTAGCAATGGCTTCTTTCGATTTGTAGAATAAGCTCAAAACTTTCAAAGGTTTAGGACCTTTTCCATTATCGCCAATTAAAGTGTTCATTAGTTACCTTCCAATATTTCGTTCAAATCTTCTATATACATCTTCTATATATAATATAATATATATAAATATAATACAATATATATAAAATAAAAGAATTAGAATTATTAGAATTGTTGATTCTTTTATTTTCTATCTTCTCTTTCAAAATCCCGCAGTGCCTGAAGACAATGGTCTTCAACCAATGTGTGTTGCCAGTGATTACATACGGAACTGAAACGTGGTCCTTGATTACTGATCTTTTGGAGAAACTCAGAGTCAAACAGCGGGCAACGGAGAGAGCTTGTTAAGCTTATTTCCTAAGAGCTATGCTCGGAGTATCTTTGCGCGATAAAATCCGAAACGAGGATATATTCCGAAGAACCAAAGTCACCGAAATAGCTCAAAATTTGCAATGCCACATCACTCGAAGAACAGATAACCGATAAGGCAGAATGGTTCTTGAGTGGCGACCACGAACCGGAAAAAGAAGCGTAGGCAGGCCTCCCATTAGGTGGACCGACGACATTGTGAAAGTCGTGGTCAACCGGTGGGTGCAACTGGCACATTGTCGGTCGGTGTGGCGGTCTAAGAGGGAGGCCTATGTTCAGCAGGGGACCTCTTCTGGCTGATAATGTAATGTAATTTAATTCAAATAATTGGCGAGTAAAAGTCTCAAGTAACTTTTTTTCTTCCGTTTTTGTGACGGTTAGCGCTATTTTGACTGTCCGACATTTTGAAACTAGTATTACAGTTACTTGCTACTCTAACCTGTGTTTAGATTACTTAGGACTTTATTTGGAGATGATGAAAGAGGCTGTAGAGTTAAATGTAATTAACAAACCGTGCAACGTGCAAGCCACAAAAACTTCGAAGATATTTAAAAACATTTACTCTTTTTACTTTTAATGCGTCAAATTAATGTATAAAATACTTTATAATAAAGAATACATAATGCAACTGAGGCTCTATGGCTGAACGTAAAAAAAAACACGTGATTACATAAAACAAATATTTAGCTGCCGCCAAGGCATGAGTTTAAGTTTAAGTTTTGTTAAACATTCTGAGGATTCCACCGTAAAAGTTAACATAAATATAATGGGGCCACTTTTACAACTACATGAAACGTTGCCTAGTAAACTAGCAATCAAATTTAGGAAAAATAAGTCCGAGGTATTTCCAGATGGCATATACATTTTCAGAGAAATTATTTCATTTTTTAATTATAACATAATTAAACTTCTGTGCATTGGCCGTGGCATTCCGTGCTTTTAATCTCTTTCCACATCAAAATACGTAGGGTATGTACTTGAATCTCCCAGGTTTGAGGGTTCGTACATCGTGACAAAGGAGACAAAAAAGAAAAAATAAGGTCTGGACCTTAAAAGTATTTTTTCTCAAATTGTGTTCTACAAATAACCATTTTGACTGTAACAACTTTGACAAAATACGTTTTTATTAGGGTCTTTTTAGAAACCTCTTTAATTCATCAAAAACCGAGAAATTGAGAATATGAATCACACGTCAGTCAAGTGTGAGAAAATTGAGACAGTGCAAAAATAGCAGAGCATTGAAGGGCATTGTATTAAAGAAATCGAGACATTGTATTAAACGAAAGAGGATGATCGATCGAGGCAGGGCGTTCGTTTTAATTTCGATCTGGATATACGGCCGGAGGCGTGGTTCGCGAACGATTTGTTCCATGTCCCTTCTGTCTGTCTTCCTGTGGAACCGCAGAGGTAGGAATTACCAACGGCTTTTTTAGAAAAGCTATATGTATATAGCTAATTATATTGAAGCCGAAATAAGAATTTCCAGTAACACTCGCTGACTTAGTTAGCCTAACGCCATTTAGTATCGGAGAACGAATTTCATTTTAATAATTTCTACATACTTAAATAAATTCATATCCTTAAAAAAACCATGGAAGTAAAGTTGATTGGCGTGTCAAATTTTGGAGCTCCGTAGTAGGTACTGTAACTGCTTATACATATTTATTTACTGGGTAGTCTCTACATCCGCATATTCAAATGTTCTATTTTCCCGATTTGCAATTCAGCGTCACTCTGGAAGCCGGGTTCACAGAATCAATAATAGTTACTATAACAAACGGCCGTGAACCAGCGCAGTCGGGCTGCCGGGTAATCCGTCACTGTCACCGCTATCGAGCGATGCACGCCCGCCGCCGCCGCCGCGCCTCTATGCAACTTCTCTTAACTTCTTTGGCTAAACTTAGACACTACCTTCACTCAACTCGTCAAACTACTGAGAGATCAGCCAGACGGATTTCCGGATTTATTTTTGCTACTGTTTCTGTTGAGAGAGTGAGTGGACACGTCTATGCAACATTCAGTGGCTAGACTTGATTATTGATTAGACTTTATTAATGCATCATAAGCCCCGTTTGATCGACGTGGCAAATAATTCGAATCTGGAAACTAGAAATGGAATGAAAAGCGAGCAATCTTGGTTTTATGCAGGTTATCGTTCGCCTTGAACATAAAAAAAAAACACAATGATATATTAAATATTTAATATTAATATTTTCGTGGAGGCGACGAATGACCAGAATGCTGGTAGTGTAGTATTGCTAATCACTGGCAATGCTGCCAGCATTCTGGCCACTTTCCCCCCCCCATCAAGGGGCTTGTAGATTCGTTTATAGTATTCATTATTATTTTTAAGTTTGTAGATTTGTAGCTCTTGTTTATATTTAAGTTTTTTTTAAATTTTAAGTGCCTAGTTTTAGTTAATATATTTTTATTTCTATTTATACATATTATATTATAACATTGATATTTACATGGTTGAAAATAATCAAAAACACCAGAAATGCGACAATGTTAAATTCGCAACAAGCAGTCACAAAATAAAAGATGTACTTGTATAATTACTGTATAGTCTAGGCATCTTTCAGCAGCTTCATAGTCTGTATGTGTTCACCGGTTTGTATCCAGTGTCGGACAGTAAGTGTTAACACGCGTTCCGAGGTCCCCCGGAGTGCGCCGCGGGAGGTCGCTCCTGCGCTTTATTATTTCTATCTACTGTAGATAATATTTTATTTTGTTGTAGATTGCAGAAGAGTATGTAACTAATAATATAAAATAACAGTTTTTGAAAAACCACTTTATTCGTTTCGGCCGGTTCGGTATTATATGGAAGTTTCTATAAAAAATCCATTTTTTTCACTGATGAAAAAGAGAACAAAACAGCTGTTACATTTAAGCCAATATCCGAGTAAACACGACGTATGCAGGCGGCAAGGCTGTTCCCACAGACTCCGGACGGATGTTGATGGATCATCTTCGCTTCTATTGTTCTCCGGAGCTCAGTGTTTTGTCCCGCTGACAAATTCGGGTCATTCCTACTTTTTTTGCTCACCGATTAAGCTGTTTGCTTTGTTACATTAAAATGACAGTTGTGCTATGATACCTCAATTACAATGCGATAGTATAAAATTGCAATGCATAAATCGAGCCGTTGTTTTCTTTAACTGATGTTAGAAACGAATTGTATGTGTTATATGGCAGGAAATCATGTTGAAATTATGTTCTAATTAAGCCGGTGTAAGTAAAAGTGCCTTGAATGCCTAACTTTCTATCGGGAGACTTTCATGATGAGGCTGCCAAAGTTTCCCAAGCCAAGTCTGCAGACTTGTCAGCATATAAAATTTACGTTCTAAAACGTTCTCACTTATAATTTGTGGTTATAGTGCATGTCGAGTATTCCGTTCCGTTACACGGCACGTTGGAGTCGGCCGGCTGCCGCTGCCACGGATAATGCCATCTACACGTATGTCTGCATGTGTGCGTTACCTACATAGCACTCCCACACACGCCTGCAACAACATTACAGTTACAGACACAAAACGTCGTCGCGGCTCACAATTCAATATATTTTGGAGTAATTTGATGTTCATTAAAGAAACTCTGGGACCGTGAACCAGAACACAATGGTTGAATGGCCATTTATTGCTGCCGTTGAAAGGCACAATAATAATTCCGAAGCAGTTACTCACGCGGCAGTTAGACGCACTTACGAAACCAAAATGTCGACGTTTTTAATGGACCAGCGTTCTTATTGGTCAGCTATGCGATGGCGTGACACGATAAGCGGCCGGAGCTGTGTCGAACCGACGATAATCAGAACCAACTAGCAAAAAATAACTCACCTTGCTGGCTGTTTTTCCGGGTAGTTTTTTTCTCCTTCATCCAAGGGTATTCGGGTACATTGAGGCCGCCTCCCGGGGAAGGGAGGTCGGGTCCGTAGCCGGGCGGCGTGTGCTGCGGGCTTAGTTCACCGGTACCGAGCTGAGGAAGCGCTGTCATGAACTCCGCCATGGAGGGCTGGCTGTTGATGAAGCCGGTTTCCGTGCAGGTGTCGAGCATGGGATGCGGCGCGCCGGCGGCAGTCACGGCGGCCAGCCAGAACCCGTTGCCGTGCTCCATGCGCGAGTGGTCGGCGCCCGGTGCCGGTCCCATCGGAGGCGTATTCCTCGCCTTCACGGCGAACTCCTCTTCCATCTCATCGCGCACCCCCATCCCGATTCTCGTTGGCTGCTTGCCTCTGATCGGAGGGAACTCTTCGCATTTTATTTTGCGCACCAGTGGGTTATTGTCCAGGGCGGCGGTGTTGCATATCTCTTGCATCGCTGCCGGTCTCTACTGTCCGCCGAGATCATTCACGTGACGATTTTGTTCCCCCCTTTGTAGCGATCGTTAACATTTTCGCTTGGGCATTGTATAGGTGTAGAAAAGTTCCATGCATGTACTTAGTCGTCTCTGGATCATCGATCAGTCATTGTATCTGGAAAAGATAAATACAAGATAAGATAAATTTTTGGTTGATTAAAATCGTTCCATTTCATTCGTCATTCATTCGGCTTCAATCTACTTTAAAGCACCGAGCATCACCCAGTCGAAGCTTTCCAACTTAAATCCAACGTTACTGTGGATTTCATACCATTTGTAACAAGTACCTGCAAGAAGCTACATATCATGAAAGAGCCCACAATGCATTGGGATCATAAGTTGTTACAAAGTTTCCATAAAAAGTTAAAGTTCTACACAGACTTTGAAAAAGATTCTTGTCCACATATTGTTTGCCGTCGTCTATTTCTAAATTGAGAGGCGCCACATTAATCGGCACGGGAGAAGGCAGCCGCGGTTATTTCGCAATTATTCGGACGTCGGACATTACTGTTGTCGGATAATTTGCGCGTTACGTGGTGATGACTCCCGGTGTAATGAGCACACCAAATTGTTTATTGTAATTTAGCCTCCGACATGAACTGTGCTGTACGTGACTACCGCTTAGCGAGCTGTCAAAATTGTCATGAACTCTACTTAGCTGTTTAATGAGATTTTCTCGTTTCGCTTCGGACATGCTTCACATTCATGATTTTATTTGAGATTCCAAATCTATGGGCTATAAAAATGCCTACATTAAAGTCGGAAATTTCGTTTTACCTTCATTTAAAACTATTTGCACCAAGTGATCCAGTATCCCTTATTGGATTTACTTTCCATCATCTTCAGATAATGGAAATCGATCTGCCAACGCAAACACAAATGCATGTCTGTAATGTATGTCTACTGGAAACGCAAATATGGTCACAAATGTGCTAACTGCGCTTGATAGAAACTATGAACTGCTCAACTTTCTTCTACGATATATTATTCAAACAAAATCGTTTCACGTATGGTTATGGAAAATAGCTGTGAACCCCTCAGAAATCCCTTCCCAGTTAGGTACGTGTGGTTACGTTTGCGGTTGTAAAACATTAGTTCCATCGCCATCAACTGGTGGACGCAACACATTGCACGCATACATCGAACGCACCCTTTTCAGACGAAAACGCGAAAATGTTCGCGTTACCGCTCTCGATGACGACTCGGTACTGGCTGAATGTCAATTAAAATTCAAACCGCGTTCGAAATACGATTTTTTCCGCTGGAATTTGCGGCGCGCCCGGGAGAAATGGCGGGAACGCGCCTTTTTGTATTATTTTATTTTTTTGAAAATGGAACGGCTGGCGGTTAAGCCTATTTTAATGCGTATGGGTTGGTCTGTGTTTTGAATTAAAATGCTCTGTCTGCGGGGAGTGTGCAGCGGATGGACAATGAAATGTAATTTCCTTTTAAAGAGTGCTCTGTCTGATGTTGCATGATTGTGTGCAATGGAATAGGCCATGTAACGAACTCACGAACGAATTTCACAAATTTAATTTCTGATTTTGACGGTGCTACTCATGTTTAAGTAAATAGCATCACTGCGAATACCCATACCTTACAGTGCTTATCGGTATTGAACTTCATGTGGATTCAACTGTTCAAAGTGAGATCATCTTCTGCTGAGCTGCTTTTTTTAACCGACTTCCAAAAAAAAAGAGGAGGTTATCAATTCTACTGTTTTTTTTTTGGTTATAAATCTCTAACATCGAGCAAAGAAGGTAAGCAAAGACATTTAAAATTATCTTTGAGTTCGAGCAACAGATTTACACACGACCATTCGAATTCAGAGAAAAATATTTTCCCACCGAAATAAAAGGTAAACAGCTCTAAATTTTACGTTTCTTACGACGCACCTCTAAGCTATTCAGTTGTTTTCCAAATAAAATAAAAAATCCCTGTCAAGGAGCTCGGAGCCCTCACAGCAGGGCTCCGGTTTTCCGCCGCGTTTCACATCCCGGCCCTCAAGGGAGCACCCCTTAAAAACGCATAAAACCCCAAACGGCCTACTTATGAATTTGTTTATAGCCCTATTTTTAGGAGACGCCTGGAGCTTAGGAAATAACAATATTCCTAATTTAATGCTCTTAAACCTTTATTGATATGAAATGAATAAAACTGTCGCGCTTATATTAAAATGTAATAAGTTTTATCGATGGTGTCAATTATTTTGTACTAGCTTGCTCGCAAAAGCCAAAGTAAATTAAACACAATATTTCACCTTTTTAGGGTTTGATTTTCGAAAATACTGGGACATGCTTTTCTTTATTTTTACAAGCTTTTAATTAACTTTCAATGTTTGTATATTGTATGTCAGTATGTTAAGGTCAAATCTTGCAACTGTATTTTAGACCAGTTCCCTTTTTTCAAATTTGGAATGCCTGTCAAATTCCGATGACAATACAATATTATGTTATCAAGCTGATCTGGGCCCACTTCTGGGCTGAGTTCACTTCGTGTTAGTCGCATGAAAGGGTTTTCTCTAAGTTTCTTAAACGCGCGATTCTTCACGATTAGGAGGCTCGTTTACGTTTAGAGCATGTTATGACGTCACGCGTTATTGGCAAGTTATCTCATGTGCGATAGAGAATAAGGGCCCTGTTGATGGATACGGAAGGTGGAACACGGAACTCCTCAGTAACTAACAGTATTTTGATCACCGTACCAATAAAATAATGGATGTTATAAAGGCTTGTCTAGAAAAAAAAAATTTTCTACGAAAAACTATTTATGTTTAGTACACAAAGGTACGAGTTTCATTGGCTTAGCATGAAAACATATTTTATTTCCATACAAAATTTGGGGGTAGTACATTTTACCCCTTTAGAGGTGTAATATCGCAATAGGAGTATTGTGACCAAATTCACGTCTCTATCATAAGCGGTTTGGTCTGTGCGTTAATTCCTAGAATAGAGCATTTTTTTAAATAAGGTCTTAATTAAACGAATCTGATAGCAGTATATCTTTTCCACAAAATTATGTTAGAGATACATCTAAAGCATAGTAACAATCTTTACATTTTTGACTAGCCTTGTACTCAGTGGGAAGATTTCCGCCTTCTGAGCACTTGTTTGTGGGGTTTGATTCCCACTCAGGACAATCATTTTTGGGATGAACATGGATGTTTGTGCTTTTTCTGGGTGTTTCTAAGTATGTATTTACAACAAAAAAAAAAAAATGTATTCCATCAGTTATCTGGTTCCCATAGTACAAGTTTGCTTAGTTTCGGGCTAGATGGCGCTGTGTGTGAAAACCTTCCATCAATTTTTATAATTTACAAGGCCTCTGCCTGCGGGCTTGCGGTCGCGAAATAATGGGAGAGGTGGTGTTGAAAATAAACAAATTATTGAGAAACCTAGGGCCCAGCCCTAGGTCTAGGATTACTTATATCGTGCGAAAATGAGACAAAATATGTATAAATAATTATCGCTGTGTCCTATTTTTGCACGACAAAGAGTAAAGAAAATTTTGTCGTGCTAGGTCTGCAGGTTGAGTATTGAAAGCATTATGTGTTGTCAATTATTAATGTAATGTAATGTGACGTGTAACTGGGTGTTATCAATAAATGATTTGATTTGATTTGATTTGATTTGATATGTACCGTGGCGCTACGTCCGATTATTCAAGTGAATTTTCATGTTTACAAATTAAGTAATCATAGTTAAAGATTTAAAACAGGATTTTATAAATAATATTTGTTAGTCGACACAATGAAAACGAATAATTTGAGAATTATCAAGTATCACACCAGGGTTGACGCTACGAGGATTACACTTAATTCCATCCCGTGGTAACAGTGTGATCAGCTTTATATAGTGGGGAATTATGATAATTTTGCCAGTTATTCAACCGCCAAGCAGTAGTGTGCAAACATAACTGTGCTAAATGTTATATATAACTGTTCCGGATTGAAGGGCTATGATTCCAATGAAATTGCTCGATATAAAGAATATCTTAGGCTGATGAACGCAGTGCACTGCCGCGCATGGATTGAACTATTTAAATTACAAATTCCGCTTTTAACTGAATTGTTATGAGCGCTTACCATAAGACTATTGATTGGCAAGTCTCGTCTTAAAAAAAAAACTCCTTATTAAAAGTAATTTTTGTCAAGTTGTATAAGGGAGCAACGATTTTATTTTCTTCATTCGTAAAACAAATCAAACCAAATCATTTATTGATAACACCCGGTTACATTATCAGGTCATTGATCAACTGTTCATGATGAGATAAGATGATTGCCTCAAACTTTACAAAAAAAGAGATGAAGGGTGTGTGGTCACCAAAGACCTTGACATAGAATAAGAAAACCTTGGTCTAACAGCATCGACCCAAATAATCATCTTAATGATGAAATGTACATTTTTCTGAGATTCGAACGTTAGTTTAGCATACAGGCGAAAAGGCAGTTTAAAAATAAGAACGAGTTTTTTTTTTTTTTTTTTCGAATCTATCAAGTCGCTCTCCTAATGTTAAGCGAATAATATAGTTAGGTAATTAATGTTAATTCATATAGTTTAGTTTTAGTCTGTTTCTCGTGTGGAGAAAGCAATTTTTTCAAACCACTTATCTGTTAATTTACTTTGAACACTCTCTTTTGTAATTACCAGTGAACTACCTACGTGCCATTGAGGAGTTCTGGAGCCCATCTGTGGTCTTCTTCATCAGTTTCAATCAGTTTCATTTCATCAAATAAAAGTCACTATATACTGCCCCGGTGGCTCAGTTGGTAGTGAACCTCCCTTCTGTGTTTGGGGGCGTGGGTTCGATTCCCATCTAGGACAAACATTCATGTGATGAACATTTGTGTTTGTTCTATGTCTGGGTGTTAATATCTATATAAGTATGTATTTAAAAAATATATATGTACGTATATCAATCTCTGGCAGCCATATTACAAGATTTGCTTAGTTTGGGGTCGGATGACCGTGTGTGCAAAAATGTCCCAGATATTTATATTATATTTTATATTTATATAATGTTTGAGGTGTTCCCTCAATTCCATTATCAGAACTGGATTTTGATAAAAACAGTCCAATCTGGAAGTATATCCTTTTAAAAGAAAACAAAATCGGTCTATAAATGACGGAATTAATGTATAAGCTAAGCTACAAGCATAAAGTAAAAAATAAATAAAAATTTAGTACATCCTCCTTTTTTTTGGCAGTCGGTTGATAATTTGATTGAGTGTCGGAGAAAACGATTTATATCTACCGTTAATACAACAAAATTTACTTAGAATAAATTTGGTTTTATACATTTTAGATATAAATGTTTTATGTATTAAGCTAAATGTAAATGTAGCTAAATAAATGTAATGTAAATGACCTGGTGTGTCCTAAAATTAAGACCAGTAACACCAAAGGACGGGCAGCAGCATCCTCTTAGTAAACATTCTGTGTTCTCCAAGCCGTCTGCCGAGCGTGGGAATTATAGCACCCCCCCTCCCAAGCTCATAATTAACTGTCTAGGATATACTTAACAATTAAAAATACGTTGCACCAAACTTAGGAGGTTGTCTAAATGCGTAAAACTTGTCCATGCCTAAGTCCGACTTAGTTTAGTTGGTGCTTAGCTAAGTTATATCTTTCTTGACTTTAGTGCAGACGGGCATAAGAAGTGATAAGAAGATTAGGCTGAATGAGGCTTTGTTTTAGTTTTTATCATAACTACCTAACTCAATAAAAAACTTTGAATTAAAATCGACACTTTCCATGAATCACAAAACGAAGGAAAGTAACCCTGTCCAGTACCAGAGCCTATTACCATCAATTTATGCTTGTACAAGTATATAAGTTCTGCGTGTCCGGGCCGGGCGGGCCCGAAGTAGTGGTTAGGGCCCAATTTGCCCGCCATAACGATTTCCTCTTCGGGGAATCGAATGGCGTGAGCCTGGACGTGGAACGCCCACTACACTACTTGTACCTACATGTACGTTTGTTTACTCGTATTAATATGTTCTTTAAGGTCGTCAAACTTTGAAATGTGGAAATAAAATTCAGATTGATTTGAAAGTTTTTATGAACAATTTTCCATGGGGGTGGTATATTAATTACTTGAGGGAAAAGTCAATAAGGAGGGGAAGAAACTCAATAACTGGTACTTCTAGGAACAGTAGACCTTACGAGCACAAAATTTATTGAACAATCTTAATGTCCCAGTTCACTCAGTCGGTCCTTATATATATATTCTTGTTTAGAATTGAGTATGAAATGTATGCGCCAAATATTGTCAGAACCGGTCGGTAAATGGCGCCGCAGAATACTTCTCCTTTTTTTGGGGAAATACAGTTCCAATAAAAAAAAAGGCCGCCGACAAAAAAAAACTATGAAGTTGTAGAACCTGTACATATACATATATACCTAGTTTCGTCAAGATTAGTTGAAAAATACGACCTGTACGCGAGTACTAACGGACAAATGAAAGCAAATTTTTCCAGTTGTAAAGACTTCGCTCGCTCGGTCGAAAATGTTGAATAAAAATGGAACATGATGGAAAGGCTATCCACCAAAAATACAGGTGTTGTAACACCGACTTTGGTGGCTATGGCTGCAATTTTAATTTATTGCACTGCCTTACCTTATACTTAGTATTATGTACCAATAAACTGATGTTTATTAATTTAATTTAAAGGAGGAGTCGCATCTCTTCGCGTGTTTTTCTTTTGCCGAACCAAAATACAAGAGTATACTAATTAGCTTATGACTGTTAAGCGAGATTCGCGCGTCACTCAAAACCTTACATTATAAATCTTTGTATCAGGGACAAAAAATATACAGGTATTATTGAGGGGAGTACCTAGCAGTAGCTCAGAGGTTTAGAAATTAGATACAATACCATGACGTAAAATGTGGTCGAAAATAACCGAAAACCCTCACGAGATTAATGCACGTCCCCTCGTAAATAAATGAGAATAATTGAGTATATGGCACTAACTTGAAAAGTACCTACTTGTCGATAAAAGTAAGTATGGTCAATCCTCGGCTCGTGCAGGTTTGATGACTAAACAAAAAGATTTCAAGCTTCCATTGATAAGTTCTTCCTATTTATTGAATATTGATATTAATCGAAGAAAATAATTATATATAACTTATTAAGAGTATGTCGGGCCATGCTTAGTAGGGTATAAAAGTATATTGTTAGCAACTTTGTCGGCCCATATTTCGCAAGCGGTAGGTACATCTGATAAAAAAATGGTGTGGTGTAGTAGCATTATTTTCAAAGACCTATTTTATCTAAAGATATATTATTTTTCTAAGCTGAAGGTCTATACTGAGACTATCGTTTTGCAAAATTCCATGAATGTAAGTTGTTTCAATTCAATTCAATAAATGAATTGAAAAATTCCTTCATAATTATATTAGATATTATTAATTAAATTTGGTCTTGTGGTTCTAACTCTGATGCGATTCAAGAATTTCCTAACTTTGATTTTTAAATGTAGGTATATTACTTATCATAATTTATTATTGCAAATGTATAGTCCTTAAAGTGCCTAAGATAAGTCCCATAAAAAAGGAAATAAAGCATACAATTTGGTAGCAGCGTTGCCTAAAAAGCATAAAATATGCATAAATAAAGCTTAAACTATGGTACTTCTATAAATAATCCTCTCCATCCTAAGGTTGCCTGGAAACGATCGCTTTTAGCCTGGCCTCTAGTTGTTACATCAGTTTCAAGCCATTCTTTGTGCTAAGCAGGTTTGTAAAATATTGCAAAAACATTTCTTCTATCTATCTATAAATATCAAATTGCAGATTTTGTAAGAAGAATCGGACAACGGGGCCTCAGCCACAAATTCCGTCGTAACTTAGTTTGGATTTTCCACATTCAGATCACAGATTTGATTTCTTTTAGTTTTATTTAATTTGTATTCTGAGTTTCTGAGGTTTTGAGGTCGTCGTGAAAAAGAGAAGTTTGTGTGGGTGTGAACCTATACACCATTATTTTCATAATTGGTTGTTAAAACTTCAAATTCCCTTTAGTTCAGCAACAAAGCTGTAATACTTCGTCGTTAAAACGATGTTACAAAGACTGAATGGCGGGCCTCGGGTCAGTCAGACACGTCGATAAACATCAACTATGTATATCTTGTTGTTGAAATACTTGACCGTAGTTTTTAAATTGGTGACAACAAACACATTTCTTTAGCAAAAAGTTGGTTACAAAAATACCTATTTCTTTTTCTACGTAGCTGTAGTGTTAGAACCACGATACGATCTGTATGAACTCGAGATATTTGTGATTAGTCCGCTCTCACGCGACTGTGGCACGCAGATGCAATCATCGTACCACGAGCACGACACACAAATTGACCAGTCTCCTTTGTAGGACGTAGGCTACTATAACATGTAGGTATTTCAACGAAAGTGTAGATTTTGTTTTAATAAAACGGGAATACTCACGTTAAATTGAGTCGGTTATTCCGATTATAGCTTCGATCACATTCGGTGACCTTTATCAAGGAATTCTATGCGTGACGCGCGCGACCTCGTCTTGCCTTGCACACAGTTCCACGTCAGTTTTCATAGTAAAGTGTAGATTAGATGGCTATATTAATCTCACATCATGAAAGCTGACAGAGTAGTCTTTAAAACTGAATAAACTCAGTTCCACTCAACCATAAGCTACCATCAGTTTTTTTTAGCGCAAAGGTGGGCAAGCTTTGTAGCAAACAGTGGTTGTTAACGCGTCCGAATTCCACGTCGTGAATTCAAATCCTAACAATGAATTTGAGCTACTGGTGATGAAAAAAACACGAGGGAGCCGTGGCATGGTGGTAGAATTCGTTCTAGTATTAGGCTGGCTAACGACCACTCTCCTGTAAACTATCGTTTTTTTTTTTGATGAATGATGTTTTTATTAATTCCTCGATATGTGACCTTGGACCCTTCATCATTCACAAAACACGCAGATAATCTTGCAGATTATCTACCAATAGCTTTATGATAGCGAGAAACAATAAGTTCGATACATTTATAGCCTTACATGACTTCACCTCAAGATTATTATCAACTCGCACTTACCACTGCACATTCATCATAATCATCATCAGCCAGAAGTTATCCACTGCTGAACAAAGGCCTCCCCTTTAAGAAGCGAGTGGGTGCCATAATCCCCACGCTTGGCAGGTGGCGGCGGGGGGATCGAAGAACGCTTACCTTTTCCTAAGAGGACGCTGCGCATGTGTTCATGTGCAAAATAAACTTTCAATTGAACTCTTAAATCATGACAACTCCACCAAATTCAATATGAAACGTATCACGGCAATATGGCGGCAATAAATAAACTTTACAAGGGTTTTCAGCGCGCGTTGTGACAAAGTGCTGCCAGAGAATGTGTAGAGGAAGGTATACATCATAATTCTGCTCGTAAACGTCTGGGGTACATCACTAGTGCCGTGATTCGTGATGGATCGCTGAGGGTGCTCTAGGATCGGGGTCTCTCGATGTTTGGTGGTAAGTGAATTGTTTTGTATGTTCATTATGACGTGCTGACTTATTAATTAGCAGTTTTTGGCTATTTTAAATTCAAATATCTTGCGTTTTGATTGAAAGTCCAAATTTAAATTAAACGTAACGTGCGTATACGTAAAAAAACAAAGTATACGCCTACGTAAACGTACGAAACTGAAACTATAAAGTTCCGATAATAATACAATATTATGACATCGAGCTTAAATGATGACGGATACGGTGGGTGGAAAATGGAAGTGCTCAGTAACTAACAGTATAATAACGGATTTTATAAAAGCGTGTCTCGCAAAATAGTTCTCTCATCCGTCTAAAGTCCTTTCATCCGTAGTCTAATGCCTTGTCAAATACTAATATCGGCATTAGAATACGGTTAAAGGGACTTCAAAACTCATCGGAAAAATATTATGTTTGGAATATTATGACATTATATGGACCACGCCATTTTGAATTTTTGATAATATTTACTTGTTTCATTCTTTACGAAGGCGGGTTTTAGTTTTTGAACTCATTTTGTTTACATATTTTTAGTGTTAGGAAATCTATTAGACGATAATTGAGAAATAACATCTCTCCATGTGAGATTCATTTTGAAAGAGGAGATATTCGAGATGTTCGATCATAGAATATGATCATAGATATAGCGAAGTTAGGCTGTAAAATATGCCATATTAGAGTTAGTGTAACGTCATATATCTTATAACACCCGCAGTATTAAGACGCTTCGATAGACATCCAATTTGCTAAAATATGATTAGTTCTTTTTGAAATATGAAGGGACAAAAGATACGTGAATACTTATATACATACATAAGCAGGTCAGATACATAAATATAATATTTAATATAATTTTATAGTAATTGATACATATTTTTTACATATTTGAAATGTACTCATGAAGCTCTTTATTTTGATACCAAACACGATATTCCTACCTCGAATATTTATTTTTTGTTTAAGAAATTTTGTTATAGAGTCCGCCACATTGGATTTAGTATAATTTTGTATAGCCTATGACACGCGGAGTACGAAGACGTCTCAGACACCTATTTCGTTAAAATTTGATAAGTGGTTTAGGAGATTGGAGTGAACATATGAACATATTGAACATACTTACACATCGACTGCCAAACTCATAACCCTCCTTTTTCGTAGTCGGGTAAATAGTTTGTTAAGCGTTGATAAAGTATGTTGAAGTAATGAAATGATCTTCACACTTCGAATCTTACAATACTTCAATCTGGAGAAAAACTAGGTACCAACTCATCTAATCGACACAATTATTCGTTATAATATTACATAGGTAAGTAAATTGTTTAATTTTTCACGAACGTCAAACCCGTCTTTCCATGTCCGGCTTTGAGACCGAAAAACAATAATTTAAATTCACAGTTTACTCAACTGCATTTGTTGAAGGGGTATCCGAGACAATTTGCCATCAGTTCGATTGATGGATCACTGAGAAGGGGTGATTCCGAAGTGCTTTCACAAATAAGTAACTTTTTACTTACAGAAATAAGGTACCTGCATAACGGTTTTATTTGTTGGAAACAATTTTACTTATTTTATTTTAAATTTCATATTTTTACTATGAAAACTGACGTGGTTTTAATACCTTTTTTTTTTAATAAAACGGGAATAGTCACGTTAAATTGAGTCGGTTATTCCGACTATAGTTTAGATCACATTCGGTGATCTTTATCAAGGAATGCTCAGCGAGACACGCGCTACATATTTTTAATTGAAATTTATTATTTGTACATTTTATTTTAATCTAGGGATAAGTTATCTCCATAGCAAATTTCATCATAGTCCGTTGAGCCGTTACGGAGTTGACTGCGAACAAACACACTTACAAACTTACACACTTGCGCACAAATTTTTCGAATTTGTAATAGGTATTAATAGGATTAGTATTTTAAAATTCTACTCATAATTGAGATGAGAGGGCAACATATTTATTACTAACTATATAGCTGTTACATGCGACTTCGTTCGCGTGGACCTAAAAATAAATAAAAATAAGTAGTCCATGTCCGTTTCCGGACATGAACCTACTTATTAATGAGCAACTAATATACTTATTATTTAAAATATAGCTTAACTTAAGCTATATTTATGCAAAAATTCAGTTTGATCCGCTAAGCCGTGATAACGCGACAAACACCCAGATAGAGAGACATTTAGACAGAAAGACAGATAGACAGAGTTACATTCGAATTTATAATATTAGTTACAATAGTAAGGATAAGAAAATATAAGTTTTTACTGTGAATAAAAAACAGAGAAATTACTACTCCGTATAACGGCCAATTTTGGCAATGTTTGGTTTAAAAATTTGGTACTCAATTACAAAACAAGAATTTTGAATAGGTATGAGCAAAATCGAAAAAAAAAAACAACTCACTCGTCAAAATCGGTCAAGCCAATACAGGATCACACAAACATTCATTCTTAAAATCTGCCCCAAAATCCATCCCCTTGTTTTTACTCTCGTTCTTGAGCAGTCGGGTAAAAAAAATGCACGTAAGTACTTACATTACAAGAATGAAAACAAAATCGAAATTTATGTGTACGTAAGTATATTTAACGTTCGACGATGACTTTAGTACCAGCGATGTGATCTTCATGAAATTTCGTAGGCAAGGAGATCACAAATATCAGAATACAGAAATCACATTTTTTTTTATCAGTTCGAATTTAAGCAAAAACGGTCAAGTGGTTGTGAAGTAACGACGTCTCGAGGCAAACAGCTAGTAGAGTCTATAGGAACGAATGGGCGCTTGTACTCGTATGTATGTTTGTATTAACAACATACATGTCTGCGAGTACCATCGTCGAGCAGTACAGTGTATATTTCTACGTCGATTAAGTATTTAAGTACCGTCGATCCAATCTTCGTGAAATTTTACACGCAAGTAAGTAATAAAATAAAATATGTATAATGCCAATAAAAAAATTAAATTCGGATACAAGAAAAATCGGTCACGGATTTGTCAAAGTATAGGGGTTGCAACATCACAGTTTTGGCAAACAAATAGTCGTGAACGAATAACCTATACTAATAACGCTGAGAAGCAAAAAAAAAAAGAAAAAGCTACTCACCTAACGATAGAAAACGCTATTTTAAAACGAACTGTCAAACTACACAGTAACATGAAAACGGGACAACACACCACACATCAGGAATTATAAACACTCGATCCCACCTAATTCCTGTATTCAAAACACGCTACAGCGAGTCGTTTTATGTACTCACACAGTTTATAGGCTACTATGTGGTCCCAGCTTGCAGGATAGCGGATAGGATCGGATAGGCTACACGTCGCGAGCGGCGGATGGGCGTGTCCCGTTTTCGCCGCCCAGCGACGGAGGGCGGGCGCCATCGCCTTTCGAATATATTTACTGCATGAATATTGAAACTTGTGTAGCTGGTATCACCTGATACTACCTGTGATTTCAGTTATAGGACAGAAATGTTGTTGAATTAAAAATGGAACATTCAGATTTCTATAAGAAATCAAGTGTAATGATCTTAACAACAACTCACCTAGATCCAAGTAGGTAAGTCAGGGGAGTAGAATGATTTGAAGTATTTAAATTAATATTGTATTGTAGGTTTACTATAAGACTTTATGTCAAAATGAAATTGATGGCGCTTTAGCAATGTTAACATGATGTCATTCTTTTATTTGAAAATCAATTCCTACTCCAATATATCCTAAAATAAGGATTTTGTTATCAATTATACATATTACATACATATTTTCATAATATATTTTTATATATATTTTCTGTACATCTCTAAAATTAATATTTCTATGGAAATACTTTATTGGACCTGACTTTGTTGGTAAAAGTTCATGAATCGAATTAATGTGGAGGCCTTTTTGTCTCTGATTCATCGATATAACAATTAACAATAGCATCAAGATTAAGTGTGTGATAAGATTGTTCTGTATCTTATCCAGCAAGATAAAGCTTTGTGCAAGTAATATTGGATGAAACAAAACTGACGTGGTTTTGATACATTTTGTTTTAATAAAACGGGAGTACTCACTATAGTCGGAATAACCGACTCAATTTAACGTGAGTATTCCCGTTTTATTAAAACAAAAATATTGGATGAGCTTAGCGTCAGCGTTCTTTTATAAATACCTACTTAGGGAAGTAATCTATTAATTATTTTTAGCTTGTTGTATATAAATAATATAGGTATAGACAGCAAAACAACTCATTCAAACCAGTTATGTACCCGTTCAATTTATTTTTATTTTTTATTTAGTGCCTATCTCTTTATTTAATAATCAATTGCATTTTAAACGTTAGGTTTACACATTTTGTCATATTACCTACATTGTTTCCATTTTTGCTAAGATGTGAATTTTTTCATGGACATGATAGTTATGTATATTAATTCACGCTTACCTATTTATAAATAAAAACAAATAATTACTTGTGGCAGTCTCATTGCTTTTTAGATTGACTTTTCATTTGATGATAGCTGGTTTTTAAACTTAGGCCCTAGTAACTACTTAAGATATTATTTAATTAAACAAACCTCTTACCAGATTAAATACTTCAATATGATCCACCTAGTTAGTAGGTATATTTCCAAGGTAACACCTATTTACAGTCAGGTAAAAAATGAACACATGAAAACAATGTCACAATCCACACGAGTATCTATCAAGTTTTTCAGTCAAACTTGTCACAGCACTTCACATACACAACCAGCAAAAAGAAGATTCATAAAAATAAGCCCATGCTTCTTATCACAAGTTTATTATTAGCAAACACTAGACACTAAGTAGTCAGCAAAAAATATCAATAGAAAAATTGTTATCAGTTCTACTATCGGAATGTCAATGTGGCGTGGCGACTGTCAACTGTCTACTAAACGAATCGTCACTGTTTTCTTGCCGCCATGCCCACTTCCATAAGGACGCGCGAGGAAAAAAGACGTAACTCGCAAAAACTCAACAAAAATACTTGCATATCTACACTATAGCACGAAGGCTTAGATCCTCTCGCCAACTCCGTCGTTTCTTACGTCACATGCCCTGATAAACACCTCTACAAAATAAATATTCTTCACTCTTCACACGACAGAGCTTGCCAATGTACCGTCTCTGTTCTTTGACGTTTGGTGCTGAACTTTTACATTAACATTTTTAGGGTTAAAATTTTAGTATTTTCAGGAATTTTATTCATTTATAATTATGACTAGGTAATTTTTTTAAAAATAAATTTGGTTCTATTACTCGTATTGTAGAGCATTGCTTAGCCGGCCTTGTATCGCTATCTCATTTACTCTAGCGTTTCTTGTTGTTTCACGTCGCACGATTGGGCCAATAGCGTTTACGGAGCATCCCACCTTACGGCGTATAAACTCCCGCGGAATATTGTGCTCTATCACTTGTAAATAAAGCTTAACTTTTGAACATTTAAATCGAAGTTACCGGCGTTTGTCACGCAAGAGTTCTAATTTTAAATCAAGTGTAGGCGGAGCTCTAGTGTTCGAGCTTTTGTATTTAAAAACAAAATGTCTTTAACGAAAACCTGTTTTGAGAAACTTAAGCCTTTTATGCACGGAAATTTAAAGTTTAGCAGCGGCCGCGACATAGACCCTTTTGTGTCCGGCCGCGACGAGTTGAGCTAGTCTCGATGAAATAAAGTAAAAAACTTTAGTAACCGGCTTGTCGGTATTTTCCTTTTGTTTGATTTTTGTTTTGTGAACGGGACATCGCATGGGAAATGCAACGCAACAATATGGCGCCCGCTTCGTATTCATTTTACTAATGCTATTTCATGCCTTACGAAATTAATTAATTGTTTTCGTATAAAATTATTTGAAATATGCACAAGTTTAGTAGTACTTCTTATTATTTATTTATCAAAAAATAATGCCACCAAACCCAAATTTGTCGTCAGTTTGCTAAAAAATGTTCTCGAGTGCAATCTCTCAGCGTCTTTTGAACTCAATACGTTGCCGGCCAAGGTCAAGTTCATTGCGGTGGGTAACTGCCTTAATTACACCTTTTGTACTTATTTCATTTTCCCTTCTGACTTCTTCTTTTTCTTATGTAAGTAGGTAAACCTATGGAGTTATTAAATAAAGATCGACACGAAACTGTAAATTTTTGTTTCTTTTTGTTACCAAAGTAAAGTGCTCATTATACGTAATACAAAAAAAAAACAGTCGAATTGAGAACCTCCTCCTGAGGTGGCTTGTGATTTTTAACTGTTTAAAACTGACAAAAAATACACATACTATGGACCACAGAAACACCGATGCTGGTTCGATTCGTAAAGTATAATGACGTATCAAAAATAAAAGAAACAATATTCAAATATAAAAATAAAACAATATAAAATCCTTATAAAAAGAAGATGGCCAGTATCAAAAAAGGAGTTTGTCACACATACTTAGCTCTATTTTTGCATGCATCTACTGAATTTCAGCGAAAATTCGTGCAAGGGCAAGTATCCAGCGAAGCTGTGTTTATAAAGTGAAACTGGATTGATGTGTAATTTTTCTATGAAAATTCGTGTCATTGTGTTTAGAATGTAGTTTTTTAATTTCCTAGGGAAAATTATATAATTCAACGCATCTTCGCTCCATTAAAAACTTCGAAGCTTCGATCCATTCTCGTCCTTACTGTTAAAGAAAGCTTTACATTTATTCCACTTTGGTAACCAACCTGAAAATAACTGAAATTTTAATTTTTTATGAAAGGTCTTTTAAAATAACTGAAATTTTAATTTTTGATCGAAGGTCTTTTAAACTGTATATGTTATTTTCAGTTCAACATCGATGTGCGTACAATAATTTTATTATTATTTCCACATTTCAAAAATTAGTCTTTCTACGGTCTAGAAATAATATGGTTGCCTTTTTTCAGCACACTTGTTTATTTATAAATCGTTGTCATAATTTTTGTATAGCTTAATGGTCGCTTTAAGAAGCTAAACTGACCATTTTGTGTTGTTAACTAAGACTTAAAATTGTCATCAAAGTATAAAATTCGACGAGAAGTCCAGTGAACCAAGAGCAGTGTCTGAGCGTTCCGAAGTCATTACGTTGTCGGTCAAGGCCCCGGTCGGTGCGGTGGTGGGTGGCCGCCTTAATTACACCCTGTGTAGGGCTTCTTTCCGTGAGTAATGTATGCCGCTGGATTTGTCTCGGAACATAGCCTCATCCACAAGGTAACACGCTGGCGCGTTTTTAGGTACGTGATTGAAGATATAACACTGAATTTTCAAAAATATATATTCTCTTTGAAAGATTACAAACGTTTTAAAGAAAGTTTCGTTTTTATATCTTTTAATTTGCTAAAGAAGATAAGGCAAAGTTTTTCTCAATCTCAGTCTGTCAAATTATATAAAGGAATCAAAACAAAATTTTCTTTAAGACATTTCTAATGTTATAGATAGACAGATATAACATACAAGGCAAGACGAGGTCGCGCGCGTGTCTCCCTGAGCATTCCTTGATAAAGGTCACCGAATGTGATCGAAACTATAGTCGGAATAACCGACTCAATTTAACGTGAGTATTCCCGTTTTATTAAAACAAAAATATAACATACAGTTTTACGAAATCTTGCAAAATTGTGCGAGCTTTGGATCGACTAATGGTCATTCGTGTGGAGGACGTTTTTAATTTTCAGCATTTCTCGTCATAAGTATGTTACTCAGATGAACACTAGCTTGACAAATCTCATCAAGATAGAATGAAAATGTCACCAACACACGCATTTTCAATAACGCTTTATGGCGTTAGTTAGGACTGCATACTTACCCGAAGGGTGTCACGGGACCCTAGCTGTCTATCTGTCCGTCCGTCCTACATTTAAAATATTCTGTCTTTTGAGCAATAACAGTAGCCAAATTTGCTATGCCACAAATGCTGTGTAAATTGATTTTTTGTTGCACTGTCGTAAAAATGGATTACATGCCAGCGCCAAATTTGGTGTGATTACAGTGCAAGCTCTGTAGTAATTATTTGTGTTCTGTGGTAGTACAACACCAAATATGACGCGGCCAAGTGGATTCGGTTCATAGTTACACAGTTTTTGTTTCAAATTTCAACATAAATTTGACTCATTAGTCCACAATTATTTCCTAGTTTTTATGCTTCTAAGAGACGTGATAAGCAATTTGATCGCCTGATAGTAAATGTCATGCTTGCGCATAACAGTTCTACGCCACGAATTTTGAAATTCAATAGTCAAAACTGCGTGCGCCGCAATGCACTACGCTCGTCACCCTGAGATCTGAGATCTAGGGATGTTCTTAATGCTCAGTAATTTCACTGGATACATTGTCCTTCAATTTGGAAAATGGCAATGTTACCGTAAGCTTCTTTTGAGAAAAACTGAATAAGTTATCTATGTGCAACATGAAACACTAAGTAGAGGTCAATAAGGTTATTAATAATACAATGTATTAAGAAGATTTGTAGTCACGGCTTCCATAGCAACATGAGTAACCAAAGTAATTAATCCAGAAATCTTTACAATTTGTATGGTGAATCACGCCTTAAAATAAACTTTAATACCCACTTGTAGCCTTAGACCACCAACTCTGTTGAATATTCAAGCAATGACTTAAAAGGAATAATTAAATATGGCTAAAACTTATTTACGTATTCCACGAAGCAGCTATCTGCGGCCATCAGCTATTCAAAAGCTGTTTTATCCATTACGACCAAAGTAGCAAATAAAAGAATATGCAATACTCTAGAGGAATATCAATGTAGGTATTTCAGTTAGGTTTATTGCGTAGGCATAAGAACTTTTTCAAAATGTACTTTTTAAGCTACTAAGACAACACAAGTAAGTCGCTTGCCTAGAGGTAATCTTCTCGCTTGGCCATTACATTTCATTGTCACCCAACATTTTTAACTTCAACAGTTCAAAACCATGCGATGCAGTGCGGTCGCTACACTTTAGACGTGTAAAAATCGTTCCTTGTAACGCGCTGTAGAAGCTTTTACACTTTCTGGTTTTAAACCGCGTTCCATACAGCCTTCATCCTTCGTGTTATTTTCATGCATTAGCAGCACCGCATAAGTGAAAGAAAAAAAGCGTTAGCTTCCCCAGCACTTACCTACTGGTAATTATAAGCGGTTTGAAAACAATCGCAGACGGAGATTGATGCATGTATCGCGAAGTAATTAATGAGTATCAGCTGCTAATATACTGTAATTAATGTCAAGATCCAGAGATAAAAACATTTTACAAACAGAATGAAGAATATTTTTGCCGCACGCAAAATGGTAGCTTTGTGCTATGCTTTTATTTTTAGGGACGCTCCTTTGGTGTGTTTGAAGTGCAATCCTGTTTCGAACAAATAGTGTACCAAATTGAGACCACGTACTTCGGTGTTCCTAATAAGAATCCAACTCGGATGGGCAGCGTTCAGGAAATTGCGTGATATCTTCTCCTCCAAAATCCCGCAGTGACTGAAGACAAGAGTCTTCAACCAATGTATATTGCCAGTGATGACATGTAGAACGGAAACCTGGACCTTCGACCACTGGCCTTTTGGAGAAACTCAGAGCTGTACAGTGGTCAATGGATGCTATGCAGTTTCTTTGCGCGATGCGCGAAAATACGTAATGAGGATATTCGTCGAAGAACCAAAGTCACCGATATAGCTTTCAGAGTTTGCAAGCTGAGGTGGCAATGGACAGGCCACATCACTCGAGGAACCGATAACCGGTGTGGAAGAAATATTCTTGAGTGGCGACCACGAATCGGAAGACGCAGCTTAGGCAGGCCTCCCACTAGGTGGACCGACGACATTGTGAAAGTCGCAGGTAACCGGTGGATACAAGTGGCATGATGTCGGTCGATTTGGCGCTCTAAGGGGGAGGCCTATGTTCAGCAGTGGACGTCTTATGGATGATGGTGATGATGATGACTTAGTGGGTGTTAACTTAGCTGATCAACAAGCAATAAGTACGAATAGTTTCCGTTTTGTACAGAACGTCATCATCATCATCGGCAGCTTATTGAGCCCACAGCAGAGCGTAAGAGTCCTCTCTCTTTCGCTAATCTATTAATAGAACGCCATATAAAACTGGAACTGTCCAAGTATTTATCGCTTCTGTAAGAGTCAACTCAACAGCCGCTACTACAGTGTACATTTATTTGAATTGAAATGGAAAATCATGACTCCGAACTACGTGTACAAGTTTAGTATAAAATTGAGATAAGCGTTCAAGATGCGACCGCTGGTGTCGCCGGTTGACAGACGGTTGCGGCTGACACTAATGAGGGCGAACCCTTCCACATGTCGGCTGGTCACAGCATGCGCTCAAATTATACCTTATCACTTGTCATCCAATGCAAGCTTGTTTTTATCGAGTTCTGCGGGTGATGATGGGTTTGGATTAGTGGAAAATAGGTTGCTGGACCTGATCCTTTGTATCAACTATTTCTACACTATTTATATTATTCTATATTACTATTTATATTTATATTATTTTTGCCGATCACTTAGAAAATATTGGCTATAATCATTAGACAGAAAACGTTTCGTTCATGTTCGTTTGTTCGTACAAACGAATGTTTCTTGTTATATTATTTACTTGTGTAAGTACATTCGTACACGTAAACGTTTTTTCCAGGTTCGATTTCTGGCCGGACAGATATTTGAATGATAAATTGAAACATCTGATCTGCGCTATTTATACATTTTTATTTATTTATACTGAACAACGAGTTGCATGTTGTTGATATAATGTCATTTCGCCAATGAAATTACCGTATGTAGAGTGTATCCTTTTAAGTTTCATATATATATCTTAACAATTTGAAAACTAACAACACCGATAAAGATTATATTTTCACGAAGTAAACTTCACCTTCCAGTGGTGGGCAGGAAACCGAGTAATTAGTACCTACCAGTTTCCTGTAGATTTGCGCCCACCTGTCGGTGTCGAGACCTGCGGCTGACGCACCTATCGCCGCCTCACAACTAAAATTAATTACACAAATTGATTAATACCCGCTCCCGGACCAAAACTTAATTATGGGGAGAAATTATTTCGCGCGTTTTTGCTGGTTCAAATGTACCCGGTTCACAAGGTGCTGGTCCGAGTGAAGTTTCCACCTTTAGCAAAGCTTTTGTAAGCATTCATACTGATGTACCTGCCTATAACAGTAGCATAACGCTTGAGTCACGTGATTATTTAGCAGATGTAAATACTGTTTAGTAATAAGTTGTTTTTAATAAGTTTGGCAGAATAAAAAAAAAAATACTATGTATGTATGTATTAATTATGGAGAAAAAAAAACGGCATAATTACATACTATGATTTTCTAGACAACGAAGAGTTGGCACTATAAAACAAACTCCTTGCAGCCAATCACAGCTCGAACGCGGACCGATCAGAAGAGAGAAACTCAAACTCCCATTGGAGCAAAATTGTACTTTACTTCCCCAAAGATGAAAATAATTATTTCAGTTGGCACACCGGAAAACAGAGCGGTAACTGACCATCCGTCGTATTGTGAAGCCATACAGAAAATATTATATTCGAAATCTACACTCTTTGGCATCTATTCTTTGGTAGTGTCTTTGCCCTAAGGGTCAGACTCCACCAAAGCGCAGACGAGACGAGAAGAGAGGAGATGTGCTAGAAAAAACCAATTGCATTCCGTTATATACGCATCTCGTCTCGTTTGAGCAGAGAGGAGAGGAGATGTCTCATATTGGTATAGCTTTAAAAAAAACAGATGTGAGCTGAATCGCAAGCTGGCGACAGCGGGCAGCGGAGACTAGAGGAGATGTGAGTGACGTGCGGGGAGCGGCACGTGGCACCGCTAGTTCCCCCGCGTCGCACAAGTCACCCGCCGCGCTTGCACCTCTCAACTCTCGCTAGTTCAACGCTGCACGCAGCTCAGCTCTGCTCTAGGCATTGCTCCGCACAGCTTCAGTGGAGATATCCTAGCTGTTAAACATCTCTCCTCGTCTCTGTTTCGCACATCTTCGCTTCGGTGGAGTCTGGGCCTTATCTTAAGCGTAGATGATGCATACGGAGTGATGCAGTGTAGGTAGAGCCTTTCCGTTTGAGCTGAGAATACGGCAGAAAATGACAAACTTTGGTTTTGTGGAGCGTTCTTTCTGTCGCACACTGTGTTTATTTGATATCTCTATAGAGCAGTTAATACTATTCCTCGTATTTGTCAAATGCTATCGCGCATTAATTTATTTACTTACTTACGTGGTGGTTACATCAACTCTTTATATGTTTTTTTGTAGTAAGAGCGACCAACTTCTACTTTGATTGGAGTATGATTTGACGACACATCAAAATATCAACGATTAACGTATTGACCTACCACCAACGGACTTTGACCTAACTGAAAAACCGTTCATTGTAGGTATTATGGACCTAGAGGAAATTTGTTTTAGTGCATGACCACATGTACTCTCTGCATCAGCCTTTTAACATCCCACTGCTGGGGATATCGGCTTACCATCGAAGGGTGACTGGACCTGTACTCCAAGTACTTGAAGTTTTCTCTTTGATCTGCCAAAGCCGAAACCAAAAGGGAGGAGTTGGTTTACCATAATATCTATCTATATCTCTAAAAGAACAAGCCTTTTGCTAGGAATCAACGCACAGACCAAACCACTTATGATAGAGACGTGAAATGTGGACCCAATACTCCTCAAATGATTTAGGTTAAATATAAGGACGAATTTTGCGAAATTCCACCCTTAAAGAAGTAAAATGGATACCCAAAGTTTGTATGGAAATTAATAAATTCAGTTTATTAGCGTACAAATAACAGAATACACTCGTCATTACAAAAAATAGGATTTACAGTTTCGATCTGGACTATATCCTAAAGTATGTGTACACTACACGATCTAAACATAGCAGCACAGTTGAAAAAGGTTAAAATAAATCAAATACAGTGGCTAATCAAATTTACTTCTTAGTTCTCTAAATGATGGGCAATGAAAATAATATACCTGACATCACAGAATTCTCCTTATAAATAATTCGTTTTTGATTTAAAATGTCAAGGGATTCGTGGTGTTCTTTAGAAGATATAAAAAAAAGTTTTAGTGATATAAAATCTTTTTTCATTCTAAGCCAATGAAACTCGGTTTATGTACTAAGCATTAAAAAAAAGGCATGTCTCAGGATTTTTAGAAAATCAATCCCTAATGTCGAGTAACGGGGTGTTTAATTTACTGTAGCATATGCGAGCGAAGCCGTGCGGGCAAGCTAGTGCAACCCACAGTCTCAACACTAACTGTTTTCGAAAATAGACGTATTGATAGGTTTGTTTGGTTTCTGGTTTTATGTAACGCTGTATGCAATACGACTGGGTAAAATAACCTGGGATGTTTTATATTGTTTTTACTGCGGTCAAAAAATGTTTGTTTATCACTGGCCTGTTATTCTATACGAAGTCATTTACCGATTTGTTTCCAGACATGTTATAATTTTATAAAAACCTAATAGTCCTCCCTATCAATCCCAGGATCTCGTATCCCCAGTTCAGTGCACCGAGTGCAACGCATCTTTTTATGGCGACGCGCGCTCACCCGCTTATTTGCCATCATTAATCATTATTTCGGCCCAGAGATGGACAGAGCCATATCAGGGCTTGCAGTCACGCTTCATAATTTGAGAAAATAACCCTTTTTGTATGTATATTTCGTAAAAAAGATTTGCAGCGCAATGCTTTCCAAGCGTTGAAGTTCAAAATTCTGGGTGGCACTGAACTGTTATGAGCAAGCGTGACGCTTAACATCAGGTGAGCGACTTGCTCGTCTCGTCACCGAGTAACATAAAAAAAAAAAAAGCGTGGCAAGAATGACACATGCTGCTTTTGTACAGACTGAAGCTTAGAATCCCATGCAGTTGTGTAGCATTAGCAAAGCTGAGATGAAATGTGTATTTTTTCAAGGCCAATGAAAATAAACAATACACGAAAAAAAAAAGAATGAAATTAATATAATTTAACAGAAAAATGCTGTTCTCCACACAGCTTCGGCGGATTCCCGCCATATTCGCTCTTCAAAAGGACTAACTTATCATGTTTTAGTAGCGTTATGAAGTCGGGCATTTTAGCAAGGTGTCAGGACAGACTTAAAGTAGAATGCATTTTATTGTGGAAAACGCTTTATTAATAAAATCGCTCTATCCCTAAAATAACTCCTATTGCAAATACTTTGTAAGTATTCGATAGCAAAGTATATAAAAACTAGCACAGGCTTAAAGGGAAAATATTTTTTCATCTGGTTTCTATCGGACAAACCAAAGTTTTTTCGATAATAGTTATGCTAGGGGTACTTGCTAAGAGTTGCTGGCTCTGAAGGAATCCGTGACGTCGTTTTTGAAAATTTTCTGCATTGCTATGGAATGCTTACCATGTGGTGAGCGTCTTGTTCGTCTCGCCACTCAGTACTTACCGAAAAAACCCCCTCAGCTTAGTCAGCGTTAAACCTCATTAGGTTATCTGAGTTACTCGACAGATAGTGAATTTTCTTTTCGCTGTAGTAAAATCCGGGAGCCAATGTGTATTTTATTCGTCGTAGGTTCGCTTCAATCTTCAGGTGTATGACATACGAGTTGCGACTCGCAACTTGTGAGGGGTGACGGGGGGAGGATGTAACAGATGCAGCACATTGCCTCGCGCCAACTTCTGTCGGGGCGCAGCCAGGGGCGGACTCGGCGTTATAGGCGTTGAAAATTTTACAATCGGAAATGTTACTTAGAAGACAAAATATATTCATTTACACCACTGAATAATGAGTTGTAATAATAACACACTTGATATTTTTCAATTATTAGTGAGAGAGTTCAAAAATCGAAAATAATAATAGTAATAACACGATTGTTGAAAGATCACTAGAAATCCCCATGCGAAAAGGATTTAAGGATTTAAACTTCTTGTTCAAAAATCCCCTTAGCATTCCTTTTCAGAGGCGGAAGGGGATTATTGGATCAAAAATTCAGAAATCTCCTTAGCCATTTATTGAGCGAATCGAACGAAAGTCTCTGCTTTAACTGGCAAAATTTGCTTTCATCTGTCCGAATGTTGGTACTCGCGTATTGCTGGTCGTATTTTTCAACCAATCTTGACGAAACTTGGTATACATCGTAGGTTCTACAATTTTATACATTTTTTTGTCGCCGGCTATTTTTGATTGGTATTTCTACCAAAAACAAAAATTGCAAACCTCATCCATTTGCCTTTTTAGTTTCTAGTCCGCATCTGTTCCAAAACGCGAGGGAGCATCGATGACAAAATACAAATTTTATTTTATTAAATTCAAAAAAGCCTTCAATGATTGATAGGCGGCGCTCTCTCGCGGGGGGCGACGGAACTACATAACTCTTGCTACTCCATGAAATGGATCGTTGATCTAGCGTCGAGAGCTCCCGATCTCTGACTCTTTTATTGGTGAAATGACACAATATTGGGTTTAACTCAGTGTTCTGCAGTTGATTTCATCGGGGGAACTAAAACTTTGAAATTTCACTAGAAAAACTCATATGGTGCCCGTAGTCCAAGCGTGGTTCTACTAGTAGGAGCACGGGTGTTTTTTTTCCGGTAGTCCTATTGGTGGGACCACGTGCAAGTCGTATTTCCGTAGTCCAACGGCGCGGTTTTACTAGTAGGACCTCGGATCTGTACCTAGTAAAGTTTTGTTATCACACATAAAATTACTAAAATTAGACAAAGAATAGAAAACACTAAGCTAATAAGTTGTTGAAGATGTACATAAAATACTATTTAACTTGAGAATTGTGGGAAAACTGTAATTCGCGGAGAGCGGAGCAGCGGCGTGCACACTACGCTTACACACGTACAACTTTTACACACTAGCACGCTATCTTCACAATACTATACGTGTCACAAGTACGTGTCGTGTCTTGCATCGTACGTTTTACACACTAGTTGCATAAAAGTTGTGTGCAAATGGCTTAGCTGCTAAACCCGCTTTTCTCAAAGGTATGCCAAAAAATTACTTTTAAAAAAATATTTCAAATGACTATAACAATTTCATAAAGGTCATTTCACACTGAGCGGGTGGTCCCCGGTCCCGTAGCACGGACTCGCGGGTGCCTGAAGGCCAGCGCGGGTATAGGGGTCCGGCGAGCTGACCGCGCCAAGATATATTGGCGACAAGTGCCGCGACTTGTTTACAAGAACACGGTGTAATGACCTACGCGACGTATAAAATATTGGAGGGCTCCATTTGGCACTATTATTATTTTACATTTTTTTTACACTTTTACTTATTAAAGTTTTAAAGAGCATTAGCGGATGTCGAAAACTACTTCAAAATTTAGCGTATCAAAAAGTTTTTGTTGCAATAGAGGCTATGAAAACCGCAAATGACTGGAACAACCTTGGAAATTATAATCAGCGTGAAGGTAAGAATAAGATTTTACAGGTGGTACTTAGTTATATCAAAGCCACAAACTCAAAAGCATTTTTTTTGTCTTGCTTAGTCTTGCATCCTTGTGTTTAAGGTCGTATTCTTGTGAACATGCTTTACTAGCGAAATATCCTTTCTAGAAACATGAATTTGGTTAGGTACTTACAATGTAACTGACATGTGCGATGTTGTTACTCAAACAAATGCGATGTCACATAGATTAAAAGGCCCAAGTGAATCGAGCCCTTCACCTCTACTAGCGCTAGGGATGCTTTACACAGTTAATTTAAAATTCTCATTCGTATAAATAAGGAGGGTAGCGTTTGCGTTTTATGGCTTACAACGTGCGAATGCAATGTTTGCGACGGCACTCTGCGGCCGCGGACGTATTTTAATATCGTTAATTAGGTGTGTACGGCCCTTTATGGCCATAAACGTTTTCGTGTTTTAGGATAATGCGAGTGTTAATTTCGGGCAAAGTAATATTGAGACTGTATTTAGGAAATTGTTTTATGATTGCTTTGGAGAATTTATGTGCTGGTTTGGAAACTAATTGAAGTTTAATATATGACATCAATTATTATTTCGCTCAGCGAATTTTTCCCTTGATGTTCATCTTATATAAGTACTTTTCAATTTGTGATTTCATCATCATCAATTTAAACTGCGTTGAATGCGTCCGTTAACAATAAAAATGTCAAAATAATTTTAAAATATACAGGTTGATACTTTTTAACTGGGTTAGTATGAAGAAATCCGAAAGCATAGGAGTTACAAGAGAACTATCTTAGGAACCATTAGGTATATTTTGGTAAATTTGGCATAATAATTTGTTTGGTCAAGCGTGAGTTCCCCATAAAAATTACTTATTTTGATATTTTTTTTAAAATGCATTTTGACTCCGTTTCATGCCTAACATCAATAGGAGATAAAAAGATATCGTAGGTTCTAGTCCTCGAATTATATGTTTGAAGTTTTGAGCGGACATCTGAAAACAATGTGATTTACAATGAAAACTATACAGGATTGCCGATTTTTAGTAGTCTATTAAATTTGACTAACTTTTACATAAATTACTTACCACTTCAAGACGTATTTCTTGGGGCGATATCTATTTCTAGATTAACATTTTAACACTTCCCTTAAAAAACTAAAACCCGAGACACAGCGACAAACAATGGCGAGCTACGAAATGGAACAAAACTTTCTGACTAATTAATTAAATCCCTTTCAGCTCCATCCCATTACCCTAATTGAACTGCGGTGTACATGTCAATTCTTTGGTGTTGCTCTAGAAAATCACTTCGAAAACTTTCAATTTTATCTACATGCAATAGGGTTTGAATTAGTGTGTGGAATTTGATTAAGAGTGGGATGTTAACGAGACGAGGGTCATACTTTGTTCCGTTTTACTTAATGTAGGAGCTCTATTAACTTTCTTACATATTGGGTTGCAACTTTTGAAAGTCCAAAACTGTGGATTTGGTGGCCTACACTGGCAATTCAAGAAGGTCGCACCATTCTAGTGCAGGGCTCAAAGGTAAGGATAATTTAATTTGATCAACTTCGAACAACACGCGCTTCGAGCTCTGTATTAGAATGAAAAATTTTTTAATCGGCAGGGTATGCCGCCAAATAGTCCCCGCTTAAGTGGCAGTATGAAGAACACTGCTATCCTGGGAATGGGAACTGGCCCTCTTGTGATGCTGCCGTAACATCGTCAGGCGCTACATATTTTCTACTTGGCGGTAGCAGCTAGGCAAGAAAACTAAAAAAACACCCATCAACACTAATCAGCACACAGTTTAAGACTTCATTCGAAAGAGAGTGAAAGACCAAAAATTGACAATAAAAAATAATCAAAAAATACTACTTACACAAAAAAAAAACATATTGCCGACTTTAAATTTTCTAAGAAAAAAAGTAAAGCAATTGTACAAGAAGGCACCTATCTGCTTGTCTTAAATTGGCGTCGTTTAGTTCTATGGCACTTCCTTTTAGGCCCATCAAAAATTCAAATTGATTGTAAAAACTTTCGGAAAAAGAAAATAAAGTCATTTTTTAGAATGCTATGTATTAAATTAACAACAAACCAAGTAGAAAATAGTAGCCTACATACTTGTATTGTAGATTTAAGTGATTATTATAACTCAATTACTGGACACAACCAGGCTTTCAAATCATTAAAACTTTTTTTATTGATTCATTGGTTTGAGTGTGTGTTGTACTTCCTCAACCAGTTAAAGGCGTTAAAAGTCTAAAGAAGTAAGTTGGTGATAGAAGTAAGTAGTTAAAACAGATTAATATAAGTTAGTGTTCTTTGATACAACCTTCTCCCATCCTGGAAAACCATAATGTTTTTGTAGACTATCACGCAGAGTCCATTTGGGTAAGTACCGCCTTTGCTTGGCGGTTTTAACACAACCGCCAAGCAGTAGTGTGCAAGCATTTCTGTATTCTTGATCGAAAGGCAAATTTTCAGCGAAATTACTGTCCATTAGGAGATTTATTTCTAATATCTCAGGGTGAAAAGTGCATGGATTGCCGCGCAGCTCTTTGAATTGTCGAACTCCACATTTCTAGGTGGCACTGAACTGGCAAATCAAGACTGATACTTACAATCACGAAATTACATTAAAAAAAAAAATTCCAAAATATCTTCAATGTACCTACAGTTAACCCCTCGTTACGTTTTATTTTTTGTTTAGATAAACATTTGGTAAGTAATCAATTATGACCAATAATTTTGAATATGAGCGAAATTGGTCAAGAGGTTGTGAGGTCTCAGTTCGACCTGAGAACCTCCTAACTTTTTGAGAACGACCTTCTTGACAACCTCTTGACCGATTTTGTTCATATCCAAAATTCTTGTTTAGGATTGTACCGAATGCTTATGCCAAATATTATCAAAGTCATACCCCACCAATTAAAAATTGCCGAAGACTAAAAAATTCTAAAAATTGTAGATCCTGTATGATTGTACAACCTGAACACAAAGTTTTGTGAAGATTGGTTGTAAAATACAACCTGTACGCGAGTACAAACACACGGACAGATGAGAGCAAATTTTTGATTGTTGGTCACCACAAATCAAAAATCACCGACGACAAAAAATATCTATGAAATTGTACAATTGAGGTTGTGCAAAAAAGTTTGTGCTCGCGAGTCTATTACTCGCAGAACTATTTGTTAAAATATTGTTTGTTTAACTAATCAGGTTTTTATTTACTTTCCTCACATTCGAACTCAAAAGCAGAGTATTTAAGTCGGTTAAAAATGACAACAAACTTGTTTTATTACATATCACTCTTAAATTAATCTGCACAATGTGGTTCTACTGATTTATCAAGTAATAATTCATAATCGCCAATTGCCGATTCGGTTTCACTTTTTCTATATCCTGAGGCCCTTAACTATCAAATTAGAAGTGTCACTCGCACCATGTTATCTGAAAAAGAGATATAGTAACAGATTTTTAATCAGAGGGTCGTAGATAGCCAGCCGGATACAAGAAAGTATTGTGCCCAGCATATAACCGAATTAGTGAGATTCAGTGCTTTTTTAAACTTTTTTAAACGGTTAGCATTCTGCGATCTCCAAGCCACACGCCAAGCGTGGGGATTATGGCAACCACCACCAATATTGGGACAAGTGTAATAAGTGGACAGACAATGCGTCAAACAGTGGACGTCTATGGGCTGATAGGAATGCTATTTTCTACTTACGTAGTAATATGCCATGGGCGATAGTCGACCTAAAAAAATCGTAACGAATTGACAAAAGCAAGTTTAACTTTAGGGTTGCTTTAGGGCATAACAAAGTTCCGTGAAATGGGGTAAAACTAAAGTAATTCCGCACTCAGCGCATGTGGCGGTCCGGGGTTCAGGTCCCGTGGGGGTCAGCGGTGCGTTTCTAATGTCACGCCTATTATTCGCCGATATATCTTCCGGGTGCGTCAATATTTTTATTTCTGTGGGTTTTCGACAGTTGTGAGTTCATTATGCCCCTTGCACATATGAGAATATCATGTTTCGAGCTGTTTCCCTAGAATATACTTTTAGGTCACATTGTACTGTCCTCGCAACGAACAAATTTTACATATTACCGACTATTAATCTTCCTTGCCTATATACGATAAATAAACAGCAATCCATTATTACGAAGATCTACTAAACCACGATTGAATCAAGACTACGAATCAAGACACAGTTCTAAGAGTAGATTCAAAAATTGAACTCAAGTTACAAGTCCCTATGTATCCCCAGAAATGATTGAGAACCCGAAAGCCCCCGTCATCGTCACTTATTTGTCGAGTGACCATATTGGCCATGCATCACTCCTGAATTCCGAAAGGGTGAAACTAGACAATCTTATAAAGTATCCGAGCGTCACACGTCAGCTCTGGCTCGATCCGCCCATCCTTTATTCAAATAAACTCTATTTTTATGGAAAACTTGCCCTTTCCACATCAATATCAATTTCCCGGCGATTGTTGCAGAAATAAAGGGATGACCCTTCGGGGACCGGCCGGCAGGTTATCTACTCAACTTTATTAGAGGACCCTGATGGAGGTAAAGATTTTGGGCTTCCTCGTGCTTTCTTTTTTAAGTAAAAGAAAATTGAATCATTGATAAATAGGACAAGTAGGAAATAACCTTTCTTCTTCCGCTCTTATATAAGACGTTTTTTTTTATTGTGCTTGGTGCAGCTCCACGGACTCCGGGGTCCATGCCTTTGTCAACTTGTTTTTTTTGTCAACTATTACTAATATTACATTAAGACTAACAACATCACAAGAGGAAAATCTACTACATTTACTCTACTATTTTGCGTGTATACACCGAGCAGTCCAGCTCCCGCAAGCAGCACCCGTTCACCCGCATGTGGCAGCCATCGCTCTCATCAACCTATATTTGAGGGATATATAAAACGTTTCACCCCTACTTGTATGGCTAGGGTCATAAACAAGATGGTTAAGCACCTGGTTGTCATATCCTGGATCAAGGTATCTAAGTATATCCAATTTAAACTAATAAATACTACAATAATACAAAATTTCATGACCATTTACAAAATGATAGGTGAACGAAACGAGTTGTGGGAATCCACTTCCAGTTTACATGAGCGAGTCACCTCCACTGTCATTACAGACGATTACGCCGTCACCAGTCCAGTGTTTGGTCCCCACTTAATATAATAAGCATCGCCGAATCGAAATCGATGCTATTACATGTCTGGTCTCATTTATAATCAGTGCATTACGACGACCGAGGCTCCTCCGGGCTACCTTCCCCGGTAATCGGTCAATTATCTGTAATTTACAACCATCAGTCTTTACTTCGGCTAGGTTTCAGCCCTAGTAATCGTTCGTGGCCATCGATTTAAATTGGTAAATGGTGTGCGGCCCGAGGAGATGGAAGATCTGCATAAAATATGAATTAGCATTAACAAATAACGTATCAAAGTGGTTCCAAGAAAGAGCTTCAAGCAAGCTTTGAAAGCAAATGCAACCTAAAGAATACTACTGCTTAGAATCATTTTTCCAGATAAACATTTGAAAGATTCAAATGACACATGTTGTTGGCCTTTTTCATTCCATCTTGAGGTATTTATTAATAGCGATTCTGGAAGTAATAACTGTGCATTCGTTCAGGTGCCCACATAATACGCATGTACAACACATCTATTAAAAGTGAGTGGGTACAGCTTGATGTATGTTCGTATTAAAATTAAAAACGACTGAGTTGAAACCGAGCCGAGAAACATTCGATCCGCCCCCTGCGCCCGCGTCGATTTTTTACTGCCCTTTTTCAAAGCTTAATAAACTTTTTCCTATTGGCCGCAAGGAAATTATAAACTTTTTGTTTGAGACGGAATAAAATTTATAGCAGGTGGCATTGAGATAATTATGGTGGATATCGATCGATGTCTGTAATTGGTCGCTGCGATTGGTCGATCGAAACCCAATCGGGTTTAAGATCGATAAGTTCAATACATAAGCTATTAACAGATTAGATATGCTGAATACACATTTGGATAGAACAGATAAAGTGCCAATGATGAGTATTTATAGTAGTAATGATTTTTATATTAGTAATATGAAAACATTAGTGAGAGCTAATGTAGGCAGCCAAATTGGAATAGTTTCGCACAGTAAAGCTGTACACACTTGGTAGGTAGATAGATAGGTACTCAAATAAAATAATAATTGTAGAGTTTTAAAGAAGCATAGCTAAATATAACATTTACTAGGTACATACCTATTACAAAGTGATAGTGAAACACATCATCTTTTCCTTCGGTTCGGGGACTGGTACGGAGTTAGAAACGCGATCTTGCGTGACCGAGGGGCGTGGTCCGCGATCACAATTAAACAGAACTGTATTCTGTGTTCCCTATGGGGCTAAACAATATTGTGAATCAGTTTTCACTTTTATACAAATATTGTACACAATTTAGGTATAGCGACTTGTTTATGGAATTAGACTGAAATAATCAATAAGAAAATCATGACGACGAAACGTCATCATTTTGTTTAAAAATATGGTTACGCTTCGCACATAATCAAAATTGCTTTAAACGTACGCTACCTAACATCCGTGTTCAAAGGACATCAAAGCTTCATTCACCGCTCCGTTAATTTCCTACCAAAAATATTAATGACGTCATTAATATACGTCCAAACCAAATGAGATTCGTGACAAAATATTGACACGAAGCGTACGTGTCAAAAAATGAATTAAATGATACAATAAATATAAAAACTCGGTCTGTCAGGCAAGGCATTTGTCTGCGACCGGCACTAAAGTGGTTGAGGTAATATTCCATAGTAAAGTTCAATCTTAGGGGCCCGTCCGTTATAGTGACATATCACGTTAGTATTATTATCTATTCAATGGAGATTAGTACTAGATAAGAGGTTATTCTATAACATTATCAAATATTTTGTTTTTATATATGCTGCAATAAAAATACTCACAAATTTATAATTAAGTACAACGGGTTCTTTTCTTACTTTCCTTCAGTGGTATAAATGCGATCATCTTTCACCTAATGAAATTTGTACGCACGAATTTTTATATTGTAAAAACCTACGGATCCCAGAGTCATTTTTGAAGACACCAAAACGCGGATGTAACCGTCATGCGTCTATTAATTCGTTACGATTTCTTGACGTTAACATATTTCATAAAACGTAAAATATGTTCATAAAAAGTGTTTCGTGGCATTGGAGGTATGGTAGATATATACGGTGCTACACGAATGTTTCGTTACTGTGGGCTTCAAATCTATTTTCCATTTTTAATCACTACTTAATATTTCGAAAGCAATCCAGATGTTGGCGCCTTCCTACTTAGCTAAACAGACAGGTGACAAATTTGCAGTTCTTCGCTGCAATGAGTGGTGCTTAATGATTATTTAAACTAGAGGCCATCTGAATCGAAATTGTACGCCCGTTCACTAAAACTCAGTAGAACAAACTATAAAATGTATTTGAGGGCCGATTTAGCTTAGAGTCTAAAGCCGCGTCTCCACTAGCGTCGTGCTGCTAATTTGTACGTGTAATTGTGTAGAAACATAACTAAGTATTCTACTATTTCTGATTTTTTACTTTCACGCTACACAATAAAGTCCATTATTCTGATTTCGTAGGTAATGCTGAATTCGACGTTGCTGAAGGCAGGCTGATGTGATGACGTATGGTGATCATAAATACATGTCGTGGTGCGAGCTTTAACCCTTCCTAATGAGTTCAAAGTGATTCATATATAAAACGTTACTATGTTATTTTACTAAGAACTTGTTTGTACATAAGTCAGTTTAGCATACTCTATATAGGATTCGGAGAGTAAGGTAACGTGTTTCAACCGACTAGGCACGCGTTAAACCTCAATCTTATCTGATGGAAAGCGACGATATGGTTGAATATGTAGCGCGCTTGCCTAGAGAGTACCTATTTACTTACACTCGTATTACTCCAAGATTGTCCTACTAGGTATTAATTTCGGAACGCAGCGCGGTGATGGAGGTCGCGCCTCCATCGCCTCCATCCTTCATGTAGGTAAAATGTAAAAAGAAAGCGTTTATAGTCTTTGTTTGTTGTAGTTTTTTCATTTTCTTTGTTATAAGTTTTGCGTGTATACTCCACTAAAAAGCTTCTTCTTGCGGCGGTCTTATGTGGCGGGTCGCCCTCTTCCCTCCAATATGGTTGAGGATAGCGATGGCTGGCACATGCGTCAAGTCGTGAACGGGTGTTGCTTGCGGGAGCTGGACTGCTTGGAGTATATAGGTACGCAAATCTAGCTATAAATACCAATCTGTAATAGTATAATATAATAGTATAGTATAGTGTAGTGGATTCTTTGGAGTATTCCTTTTGTAAAGTCTTCAGCTTTAGTTGATAAAAATAATTGTTAAATTTGATAAAAGGCCGGACCCAGAAGTTCGTGGAACAAACATTGTATAAAAAAAATTTGAGTAAGAGGAAATAGTCATGAAAAAGTATAAGCAGATGAATATCCGCTATAAAGGACAATGGATACTTATGCTTACTAGCATTTTTGCGAGCAGTAGATCTCGCGAGCACAAACTTTTTTTGCACAGTTCAATGTTCCGAACTGAGACCTTACGACCTTACATCTTGACAACCTCTTGACCAATTTTACTCATATCCGGAATTCTTGTTGGAATTGAGTACCAAATGTTTCTGCCAATTATTATAAAAATGGGGCGGTAAATGGAGCCGAAGCAAACTTTCGCCCTTTTTGAGGAAAATACCAAAAATCGCCGATGACAAAAAAAAACTACAACATTTTAGAACCTGTACCTGTACTAAGTATCGTCAAGATTGGTTGAAAAATACCACCTGTACGCGAGTACTAACATAAATTA